>OX639993.1:127461549-129861549 GCA_951828415.1 Anomoia purmunda | reverse complement strand
ATTCTTAACGGATTGACTTGAAAATTTTCATGCAGCTTGCTGAATGTATTTTCTAGTGAATATCGTAGATTTTTTAAATAAATAAGAAAATACCCAATTTATGCCCAATTTTTCAACGATTTTTACGTCAAATACAGCATTTTTGATCCAAGCGACGCCATTTTTATTGAACTCAATATTTATCAAAAATTCTACGATGTCTACTTTGTTTTTAAATGTACTTCCAGGTTCTCTGATCGCGAATCGTTCCCGCCGAAGAAGCTCTACAAAATAAAAAACGTCTTTTTTTTGCATCAAATGCTGGGCTGACATTTTATTTTGGAAAAATTTAATAAACATTTGTTTTATATACCTCAACATATACAGAAACATCTATGCAAACTTATAATATAATATGTAATTAATTCAGTTTCATTTGACAAAGTCTGAATCGGAATCAACAACAGGTCGGTTTCGTTTTTATCGTTTTCAATGTCTTTATTTCAGTATGTTTTTTAACTAGAAAGTGTTTGATACAGATATGGCAGACTAATTAAATACAGATTAGAACAATAAAGACTTATAAATCTTCCAAATAATATGAATATTTAAATATAAGAGGTTTGGCTGACAAACAACACAAGTATGTATATAGGTTTGACAATGACTTTTCACTCCGACTAGTCAAAGACAAAACTTTTTAAACCAAACAAATTTTGTCGGAATCGAAATCTAGAACACCAATCCATTTTGATTCTGAAAAATGCAGAACAGGCCTGATTCATTGTTTTTTACTCGAAGCTCCTTATGGGACTTTAGAGATGGTTAATAAAATATTTAAACGTATAAATTTGAAGAGGGTTGACATCGGAGTAAAGTGGTTAAGTTAACTGTTATGTTATTAACCGAAAGGGCTTGCAGAAAATTTGTTTTCGAAAAAATTTAATATAAACAAAACTAAATTAATTGCATTAATGAAATATTACAATACAAAAAGGTTTATTTATTTATTTATTTATTTATTTATTTATTCCATATCGTCTAAAACATATTAGTTCTTACAGACTTCTTAAGACTATATAAACTTATATAACTAATACATATTTAATTACTAAAAAATTATGTTTAACAATGCAGAAAATTCTATTCTTGAAACCGCAAAGTCAAGCGAAACAGAATTCGAGATCTCATTAAATTCAAGAAGTGCTCGAGGAATAGGAGCATTACGCGCATAATTCGTGTTACGCACATTCGGATAAAAAGGATAGGAGTTACGTAGAGTCTTTACTGGAATATGAAAATTAATGCTTTGCAATAGAGATGAACAATCAATTTCTCCCTTAATTAAAGAATGTACAAAAGTAAGAGAGAGTATCGACCTCCTACTCTCTAGAGATTTTAAATTGATTAGAAGCAAACGCGAATTGTACGAAGGAACCGGATCGGAAAATTTTAACGACCTAAGAGCAAATTTGAGAAACACCTTTTGCACTCGCTCAATTCTATCAACTGCAAATTGGTGATAAGGCCTCCAGATAAAAGCTGCATATTCTAATCTAGAACGAACGAAAACAGTGAATAATAATTTTAGAGTGTAAGGATCTGAGAAATTAGAGCTGTTCCTCCTCACAAAACCTAAGATCGAGTAGGAATTAGAAATAATAAAATTAATGTGACTAACAAATGAAAAACGTGAATCAAAGATCACACCTAGATCTTTAATCTCTGTAACAGATTGAAGTAGACTATTTTCAATACAGTAAGATGACTGAAACCCGTTGCGAATTTTGGCAAAAGTGACTTGAAAACATTTACTGATATTTAAAGAGATACCGGAACTACTGCACCAACGAAGGAGTGCATTAATATCCGATTGAAGCCTAAGAACATCGTCTGCGCTTCTTATCACAGAGAAGATCTTCAAGTCATCGGCATATAAGAGGTAGTTCGAAAAAGAAAAACAGCTACTAATGTCATTAATTAATAAGATAAAAGATAAAAAGCACTGGGTCTAAGAAGTTTCAGTTCTTCCGGACGAGGAGTCCAAATGCGTCCAGTTTTTTTTGTTATTAAATTACTTATTCTTGTGTTAAATATTTCCACAATTTTGTTTGTATAGTAACTAGATGACTGCGAATAATTTGCACGGGTCGCCTAGTACGCTTTAGTACATATTAATTTATGTACATATGTAGATATATGAATAAATTTTTTTTTATATATTCTCAAACGAATATTCTCGCAACCAATGAAATATTTTTTATAACTCCATTTTTCTTCACATAATGATTTCTTTTGCGTACAATCAGTGAGTGCACGTAGAGTTCTGTAAAAAAAAAAAGACATGCACACTTCCTTTTACTTGCCACAAAAATGAGGAAAATAATACACTCATTAGATAATTGCAATTTTACTTATTTGTATATTTCAAAGGCCATACAGCATCCTACTCAAATATGGCATGCGTGCATTCGTATTTTGTTTGTTGTTATTGTACATATACGACACTTGAATCTGCATCCGTGCATATCACATATTTGCAACAGCATGTGCACCACCGACAAACAGTGTACGAACAGCGGAGAAAAATGCAAATTACGAAAATATGAAATTCATAATTCTTTGAATGGAAATTTTTAGAAAATATTTGTACATTAAAAAATTGTATATATAAAAATCTCGTGCCACGGTGTTTGTGGTCGAACTCCTCCGACACGGCTCTGAAAATGTGCTAGAAAATTATTATTATTATTCTGGAAAGATTTTTAATTTGGTAGATATGAGAATAGGTCGTATAGTATATTTCATGCTTGGAAGAGGGTTACCACTTGTTTGAGAAATAAAATTTGATTAAAATATATTAAAGTTATACGAAATATTAAAATATGGGTGAAACGGTCAATATCGGCGAGGAGAAAGTTCATATATTCATTGTGGAGAGGGATGCCGCCTGTATAAAACGTAAAATTTTATTAAATTATGCACAAGTATATAAAATATTAAAATACGAGTATCAAAAGGTTCGTTTCGCGGAAGAGAAAATTTATAGCTAGTTATATTTTAAACAGGGTTGCCACGTACTTAAAAATTCGATTTTAATTTAATAATACACGAGTTATATGAAATATTAAAATTAGGGTACCAACGATTCGTGAGGAGAGGATTCATATCAATATTTTGGAGAAGTGCATTCGCGTCCAGATTAATACGAATGTTTCTGGACTGACTAGCTTTAATCTGGCCATTTTCTCCTCGAGTGACGTTGGTTAATGGTTTTGCTACTCTGGCAACTCGGACTCGGATGAATTTTCGGTAATACGATGTCATCCCACTTTTTTAATGTTCGGGAAAGCGAAAAGGCCTCTTCGCTGGGGCTTTTCAAGGGCTTGCTTTTATACCGTCGGATGTTATTATATAGCCCAATAATTCCACGGTGTACTGAATACTGAAGGTGACGCCTTTAGAAGTACCGCTACTTTGGTTTTGCCGGGTTTGACAATTCTCAACTTCAACTAGACAAAGCTTTTTTCACAAATTAAGAAAAAGAGACACTTTTTTTAGTATTTTGCGAATTTATTTATTAAATGTCTGCCTATAAATTCATACTTTTACACTTTAGAACAATTAGAACACGTTTTTCAATGAAATATTGGAAGTTGTTCAATTTTCTCTCTCCCGTATTCTTGTTTACTAAAGGCGAGATCTGTCATTTCACCGCGGGAAGGCGCAATCTTGTATTCTATCATTCTTGCAATAATTCTACCTCCGTTCTAATGAATGTGTTTTTTTCTAATATCACCCTGCTAGTATTATTATAAAAATCTTGAACACAGTCGACTTGACTCATCAAAAATGAGCTGGCAAATTATTATTATTATTCTATAAAACATTTTAATTTTACTCATGCTGATTACGGTGTATAAGGATTGGTTAAAAAAAATGTAAATAAATTGGATTTAACTAGTTACTTAATTGGCGCTGTAACCGCTTAAGCGATTTTGGCCGAACTTCTCCTACAAATTGTTGTGTGCGTTTTGATGTTTTAACACAAATTGAGGAACCTACAGTTTTATGCCGACTCCGAACGGCGAATGTTTCTTTGTGAGAAGTTTTTTCATGGCAGCAATACACTCGGTGGTTTTCTATAATTTTTGATGTTACTTGCCCCAACCTGGATTTGAACCCGGGACCCTCCGTATGAAGCGCGTACACCCCACACACTCGGCTACGTCGGCCGACAGGCGAGGAAAAAATGGAGTCGTTATAGTGCGGTTTTCTATATTTTGTTTTGGTAGTTGTTAATGGCGTTACTTATAATTCTCAATTAAATTGTTTTAAGGGATTCATACTTGAGTCATTTCGGATGTAAAAAATAAATTATGCAACGTTAATAGTTTTGAAAGTGAAGATCTACGGAGATACGAAGTGGTGGAAAAATTCTTTCTGCATAGTCAATTCAACCTGGCTGCGTTCAACAACGTCAGGGATGATGCGATAGCATCCCCCCTCTCCCCGTTTGGACAAGGGTGGAAGAACCAATCAGGAATTGGAGCTCGTACCTACTTCTAATTCGTGAAACTTTACCTGAGCTAGGGGGAGCAAAAGTGTACGAGCAAGCATATAGAGACCCACCACAGAGAGAAGTGCTTTCACCTCTTTCGTTACTCGTCTTCATAAATACATACGAGTAACAGCCTGGTCGAACTCAACACAGGAAAAAGCTGTCGTGGATTTACGGGCACTTTTGTTAACGTTGGGATCCCAATTTAGTTTCGTTTCCAGAATCAGGCCCAGATACTTGGAAAGCACGGTGTTTTCTAATGAATATAATTTTACGTAATTACTATATAAAAATAATATTTTAAGGAAAAAGGCTAGACAGAAATAAAGCTAGAACTAAAATTTCCAGGCTAGAGAAAAAAGAACAAAGTGCTAAATCAGACCTCGAAAAAGCTAAATTAGTCACGTTGTTTTTCAGCCAAAATAAGCCAACTTTTTTTATAGCTATTATTTGAGAAGTGATTCTCAAGTAGATCCTCCTCAAGCATTTAAAGAATAATTTGGAGACGCTGTTCCGCGCTTAATATTCCCGTGAGATAAAATGTCAGACAATACTCGAAAAAATTACTATGGCGCTTTGATAGACCCGAACGTTATAAAACCTCTGGAAGTTCTAAACGAATGGCAAAACCACATATACTATCTCTGCCAAATATAAAAGTTATAACTCTGTTTAGTTTTTTAAACACTACATTTTAATAAAATATTCAAGACCATAAATTTATTAAAAATAAGGGGTGAATTGTCATTTTTATTAACGTCAAAATATATTTTAAACAAATTACATAAATAAGAGGAATGAGTAAACAAAACACAATGACATATAAAATGGAGTTATCGTTTCTATTTATCTAACACCGCAGATGTGAAGGTGTAAACAAATCTTAATATACAGGGTCTTGCAATAGGAACGCTACAAAAGTTTTTTAAAATAAAACCAAAACGGTTTGGGACATGAATTAAATTCTTTATTCCTGTGAAAGTAAATTCGATGCCATTATGTATGGAACTCGATTTCTTTTGCATGGGCACCACGGGCACGCTTGCAGAAGTTCAGACGCTGAACCCAATTTTCGACGGTTTTCAAGCATAAATCGGCCGATACTGCTGCACTTTCACGTTCGATGGCATAGACCATAGATTTAACATAGCCCCACAGGAAATAGTTTAACGGCGTCAAATCCCACGACCGAGGCGGCCAATTGACTGGGCCATTTCATGAGATAACACGTTCACCAAACTTGGTTTTCAATAAATCGATTGTGACATTCGCTTTGTGGCTTGTGGTGCCATCCTTTTGGAACCACATATTGTCCAAGTCCATATCATACAATTCGGGCCAAAAATATTCGGTTATCATTGAGCGGCAACGTGCCGGTCTTGATCATCACGGAAGAAGTGCGGCCCACTGACGCCGCCGGCCCATAAACCGTACCAAGCAGTAATTTTTTCGGGATACAATGTTGACCCATGTTGACGCATATTTTGTTTATTGACGAAGCCATTTAGTTAGAAATGACGACGACAAATTGGACGTAGCGCTCTTAAAGTTGAGGCCATTGACTCCGAATTTCAGTATTTTATTTTAATAATTTCAATTCGTTGTTGGATCGTATATCTTTCCATGATGAAATGGCAAACCTTACTGAAGAGAAATGTCAAAAGAGAAAAAATATGGTGTCGTTCGATGTCACTATCGGTATACTTTTCTGCGTCCCTACTGCAAGACCCTATACACACGTTAGTTGCGTATTCCTGATCATAGCGCGGCATGTAGCAAAATGTATATCCCTCTCTCTAAATTGTAGAGTGCAAAGCGAATCCACGGTAATCACGCAATTAAAAATATCTCATCCCCAGTTGGAAGTTAACGACGACAACTCAGTTTCAGATTACATTTTTAGTGCAGCGAAAGTACAGCTGTGTCTTAGCCAAAGCTTTAGTTGCTCTATTATAGTTCTCTACAGTTGGTGCAGCTGTTGTTGTTCTTGTTGTTTTTTTTTTGTAGGTAACAGTGCTAATTTCGCAAAGTAGTTGGCGCTGTTAACTGCAATTACTCCTATCGTTTTGTGCACAAGCGTGCTGTGCGGCATGGCACGATTGTACTGCTGCGATTTTAATTACTGTTAGATTGGTTTGCTTTTCTTTTTCTTATCTACAACGCGCAATTTTTTTTCTGGGAGAAATTTATCGCACAATTATTAAATTGTGTAACCCTAATAAAAGAAGAAGGTTTTTATCAAGACATTAATAAATAAGAATATATTTAAAATTATCAACTATATTAAGAACAGGAATAGAAATCAAGATGATAATTAAAGGATCAATCGACTCATAAAATAGCTGTATATATATGCATATTTTCCATTTTGAATGTACGACTAAGAGTCTGACGACTTGATTCCCCATTTATATTTGGATAAAATATAAAAACATTGTTAAATTAATATTCAACGCTGAAGTACGCTACTCGAACAAAATGCAAATTCCATAGCTGCGTCAAAATAAAATCAAGGCTGAAAACAAAAAACCAGCAAAACAACAAAAAAAAACGGCTTTTAGCAGGATTTTCATATTTTTTAAGAAACCGGAATGCTGAATAATATTTATGGCATATTTGAATGAAAAGGATTACAGCCTGATCTGTCACCTTTTTCACTTTGCTACGAGCTTTTTGTGGCATCATTTCCGCCAAGAGAAATTTTTTCTAAAATAATTTTTTCACTAAGAAAACTAATATTCGACCACTGACTGCTAACTATTTATGCAAATACATACATATTGTACGAGTTCAGGATGGTCCATATAAGTGGGTTATTTCTAAAATATAAAAAAAAAAAAAGTACAAAACGATTCATTTCAGCTATTACTGCTTTATGCGCAAGAGCAAACCTGTTAACCCAGTTTACGATATTGGTGGCGGTTTCGAATTCTATCGAATGCTCTGCTTGCTCTTCGCCTCAAGGACTTGTATTATTGGATCGTTCGGAAAACATTGGTCCTTCACGGCACCCAATAATAAAAGGTATAGCGGCGTAAAATCTCAACTCCGAGATGGTCAATTGGCATCGCCAGGATGGTGTATAATACGATTATTACATATTTACTCTTAGCGCGAATAAGATCGATTAAGTTAAATACCCAACGTTGTTCAAGCATAAAGCAATTCATTTCGATCCAAGGATGAAAGATGCTGGCCTTCAGTTTTGTAAAAGTTGGACCCGATTTTAAAATTGCACGTAAAGTAATTTCTTTGAACATTTATGACATTAGCTCCTACCTAAAAGTGCCGTGCTGTTTCTTACTCCAACAAACTTCTAAAAAAATTTAAAAAATCAGCCGAGGATTAAAATAATCTTGAAAAGTTTTATTCGGAATATTTCACTAGGGATTTCTCAGATAAAATATTTGCATAAAGAACGCAAAAATCCACAGAAAATAACAAACAAATTTTTGCTCCCCTTTTTTCTCATTACAAGAAAAAATAGCTGTTATGCAATTTGTATATCGAACAATTTTTTATTTTCCTTAATATAGATTTCCGCTTTATTCGGACACGGATGTTTTCTGAGAAGTCCCTATGAAAACTTGCGGAAGAATAATCTTCTAGAAAATTTTAATACTCCAACGACTTTTCACATTTTTTTCAGGGGTCTCTTGACACTTTCGTGTAGGAGCTAATGGGTTAAAATGTTTTACGAAATTATTGGCATCTCATTTTGTTAAGATATTTATTCTAACCATTTTTCCACTTTTTTGAAAACATACGCAGATCCATAGAGCGTTTTACTCTTAGAGAGATCCTTTTTTAGAAAATAATAATGAATTCCAGGCCGTAATGGATAAATATATCTGATATATCTGTGCAATCTACTTCAGTTAGGCTTATGAAATTGTGGACGCTTCTGTGTACAGAAGTTCCCTAACTCGGAGAAAGTTTCTGATCGCCATTCACCTCGGAATAATTCTTTTGCTTTCTTGACCTACAGCTCTGCGCATTCGGCTGCCCCTTCGAATGCACATAGAATGCCCGGACAACGAATTGCAGAACTTCCTCTCACTGTTAGTTGATGTCCTCTGGGAGACTGTGGTTAACATCACCGCCAACTAAGTGATGCGCTTGACCGGGCAAGGAAGGAAGAGCATTGGTTCTGACAACTTTTACTATGTCATAAATGTAAAGGAGCGCGAGAGAGACTTATTAGTTCTAGAAATTGCGACATTTTCTCCCGCCGTTCCAAATCAGAGTTTAAACTATCATTGATTAATTTTTTCATACCAAACATTTTTTATAACTTGTACCACGTCTTTGAGGATTGTTGGCTGTTTTCCTTGAATTTTTTTTCTCATTTCAGGTCTGAAGTTTTGTTTGGCCAAGAAAGAGAGTGAATCCCTAAGTTCATAGGCGGAATATAAAAAGAAATTAAGTGAGAGGGTTTGTTTTTGGTGATGGGTGTTTGCGCGTAATGCAGCGATTTAAGATTCAGCGGCTGAACTAGCTAAAGCTAATGAACGAAAGAGTGTCAGCAATCAAATAATTTAATACGGTACCTATTTTTAGTGGGAGAGGAAAAGGAAGGCCTCTTCGGATTTTGAAAGACCAAGTGAAATATACCCATGGTGTTAGGTAGCAAGATGAAGGAACGAGTGACGAGAATTCGACCAAAATCGATTGAGCGAATAAATAGGTAGAAAAATAAGAGTTTTATTCAGAAAACAACATCCTAGGTCCATTTTACCAACTAACGACAAATTAAGCTTAAAATTAAAACTGTAGATAAAGGTTGATGAAAGAGAGCTACTGTTGGAGTGGGAATAAATAGAGTAACAATGGTAAATTATAAACTAAGAGCACATTAAAGAGTAGGTGGGAGAAATAGTAATTGGGAGAAAGTAGTGATGCGAATGTATAACCAAAGAACGTAGATTACAAAGAAGTATCATACTTTCACCGGATATGCCAACAGAATGTTTTGGCTTATTTCACCATACCAGAACAAATTTGATTTTTGCTGATTGATATTGGAATCTGATTGAATCCAATTGGTTTGTGATGTGGTGAAGTAAGCTAATATTTCTTACCACAGTATAATTTCACTGATGCAACTTCTTTGCAATCTACGTTCTTTGGTATAACTATAGCCGTATTCGTTTCGCCATCCGTTAGCGAGTGACGCATCAATGAAGTATCTGGTATAGATTAGCATCAACAAAGTTTTTGTTTTTGTTTCCAATGTAATGTTCGCGCATCACAAGCGACGAATGCACACCAAAAGAGGAGTCACTTGCGCGCACATATTCGTCGTTTATTCGCAGCTTAAAACTAGTATAATATCAGCAGCATTGAGTGTAACGAGTTCGAGCAATTACATTTTATATATTCGAGGCCGTGGGAGCAGGAGTGGTCTAAACCAATTCATTTTGTACTTAACTACTTAAAAAAATTGTAAATATAATAAATTTGAAACGATTATACCTTACTTTAAGGTAGAAAGCTATATAATGTTAGAAAGATTATTTTTGCATTTTTCATTTCCCCACCAATAATGCAAGATTGGTATAAACCGGTCATTTATTTCCATACCAAATAGTAATTGTGATTTAGGCTTCTGCTCTCACTGTCTCTCATGTAGGTAATTTTTGGCAAAAATTATTGTTGGCACTTTTGCGTCAATCAAAAATTGCAAAGTCTTGCCAGTTTATAAATTGAAAGAAATTCTCTTTTCATTTTATGGATTCAGCTAAATTTTAGGTAAACCGTCGGAGATCAACCTTGGCAGTCCGTTCAATGCTGACCCGGTTGGACGTGCATAATTAAAAAAGTAAGAAAGAAAAATTATTGTATTTTTCTAAAAAAGTTTTAAAATTTTACTGATAATGAAATTAAGTTTGCAGTACCAGTAAACTTTTAATGTTTACTGGACAAAAGTGCAGCAAATATATTTTTTACTGATTACTGAAGAAATGCTGAAAAACTACTTATAATTTAATTTGGTTTGCATTGTCAGTAAAATGTTTACAGTTTACTAAAAATAGTTACTGGTTGTTAAAAATAAATAGTTAACAAATAGACTCAACAAATTATTAAAAAAAAATATTACATACTTGTTATTCGCTATTGGCTTTTCCTAAAACAAGCAATTCAAAACTTGCATCGCTGTGTTTTTGCCTTCTGAATTTTTTCGCTTAAAGTTTGCAGGCTCCAAGCGAGGCATTTTTATCCTTAAGGACACTATAGTATGGATAAAGTAACCAAACTGCATAGTCTTTTCTATGAAGATATTTTGTGAACATATTTGATATTCTAACGTGAAGAATTCATAATTTTGTTTAAATCGATTGAAGCCAAAATATTTGGAGCGTGGCTCATACAAAGAAAATTGTTCAACAGACGTGGAGTTACAGATCGAAGTTGAGGAGCTGAAACAATTGTTGCGTCGTCTGAGTCGGAGTCAGGGATAGATTCCTCATCACTTTCATATTTATTCTTAAGTCCTAAATCAATGAAAATCAATAATTTAATATAATGTGTTGATCGGGAATAAATATGTACATATGTATATGGGATATACTATATCACTTACTCAATGCAACTCCAAATTCTTTAAATGCCTTAACGAAGTTGGATTTATTGTCAGTGATCGTATAAACTATTTTGGCAAATGGTACTTTATATTTTGCTTGTTTATGTCGCATATCATCTTCGTTACGCGATCAACGGAATGATTTCCCTTAAACCTGCGACAAGTGGCACTCTAAAGGTAACCTTATAATTGAACGAAGGCTCGGAATACTTTCCACAGGAAATAATTTTTTAAAACTTTTGTCACATACTATTTCTGTCTCTGACTTAAAATTTCGATTTTAAAACCCCATTTAGAAACAGCAACAACGAAAACAGAAGAAGAAATCGAAAAATGTTGATAAGGTATAGAAACATAGCCGACATTTAGGGGGCCCCACATGACGATCACCTGCAAATTATTTGCTTGGAAATTCATTTAGAAACAGCAACAACGAAAACAGAAGAAGAAGTCGAAAAATGTTGATAAGGTATGGAAACATAGCCGACATTTAGGGGGCTCCACATGACGATCACCTACAAATTATTTGCTTGGAAATTCATAAAAATTTAAATGCGTTCGACACGTACGAAGAAACTGCTAAAACATTGTCCAATATTGGCCGCGTCAGAACAACGAATGTACGTCTGCAACCTATCGGTTCACGAAAATCGATGGTACAACTTCCTGCCAGGGACAAATTCCGCAAAGAATCATTCATTCCGGTGATAGATAAATTGGTAACAGCGCTCAGTAACAGAATACTGACGTACGAGATTGTAAATGCGCGATTTAGTTTTATGGCCGATTTTCTAACTATGAAAGATTGCGAAATCGAACTTCACGCAAATAAGCTTTTAATGGACTACCCTCGAGATGTCGAAGATACTTTATCGAACGAACTTCTCCAACTCAAAACTTTTGCCAATCTCCATAAAAAATGCGAAAATGAATCGTTAGAAATGTATTTATACCGCGTTATCAAAGAGAACAATTTGCATGCTACATTTGTCAATGCGGGAATCGTTTTGCGCATGTAGTTACCTATCGATGATGGTATCAAATTGCACTAGCGAAAGGTCTTTTTCAAAACTCAAGTTGATCAAAAATCATCTTCGGACAAGCATGAAAGAGGACCGACTTGCTAATTTGGGTATTTTAAGTTTAGAGAGGGATATACCGCGTGAACTCAATTTTGATGATATCATCACTACCTTTGCGAATCGAAAATCTTGAAAATAAGCAGTACATCACATGGTTGCTTTACAATCAAACGCCTTACATTTAAAAAACAAGTGTCACGAAATTATGGAAATAATTATTACATTGTCAAGGATTTTAAATAATATGTGAAGGTAAAAAATAAATGAAATACATGAACATATGTAATTTTATATGTAATTCCGACGAGGCATAGGGCCCCCACAACTTAATCCGGCCCTGTCTAGAAGTAATTTAAGTCGATTTAAAATTTTTCATATTTTGACTTTTCGTTTTTAAACTTAAAAATTGTACGTATTTGCATTTTATTACTTTAGATTATCTATTCCTATTATGATAAAACATTTAATTAATCCGCTTTTAGTGGAATACAAATTCGATTTCTACAAAATTTACTAAATAATAATCAAATTTTAAAATCAAAATAAAAGCTTATTAATTAGCGTTTCGCATTTCTGCCCCTTTTTTTAATCATGCCGCCATTTTAATCAGCATTATATTAAGTATTGTAATATAATTTCATTTTATGTATTGTATTTTACCATACCATAGCTAAATATGTATGTAATACTCGTCACACAACAAAGCAAACTAAGTATGTACATATTTTCCCCTCAACTTTTAATTGCAAACCAAAGGCTATGAAACCTACTCGACAAACACTTAACCTACTTACACAGTCATTCTATCGCTGTTGCTTTGTCTGTAATTTGCATTTGAAGGATGCCTTTTGTTTTCCATTTCATCGCATTTAATGGCATTTCAGCGCATCATCGCATGCCACATTTTGCATGAAATTAAATTCAATTGAATCGCATCGAAACAAATCTAATCGAATGAAATGGAATCGAATCGAATCGAATTGCGCTAACATCATTTTTTACTCAACCCCCGACCGCCTCGACTTATTTACTCTGCCTGCGCTCCGCTTTTACGCTCACCAATTGTAGCATTCATTATTTTATTCTCGGCAACCTACAATACAAAACTTCGCCTCCTTCTGCAATTCTTCTTCTTCATGCCATTTTAAGTAAATTGTCTTCTATTAATTCTTTGCGTTGCACTTATTGCCACTTTTTATTGTCCTATCTGTTTTGTAATGCTGTTGTGCAGACTTCTTTGCCACCAATCACTTTCTGTTTATTGCTGCCACTCACCCATTCATTGACTTTGTCGGCCGATGGACTTGGGAGGAGACGCAGAGTAGAGAGAGAAGCAACAGGATGTTTGAGCTGTTTCTTTTTTCTATTTTTGCTTTTTTTTTTATGTGTTATGTTGATTTGATGCCCTACTCGATTTTCCACTTTCATTATTGATAGCAACTTTTATGTGTTTTCTATTTTGTATTTTTCTTTTTTTATATCCTTGTTTTTGTTTTTTTGTCTCTTGTGTTATGCGAGTGCGTAATGCTAGTTTCAGTTTGTTTGCTCATCAACATCAATGCTCATCGGACGCATTGTCAGACATACCTACTTAGTTCGTCATATACTTACAAACACAAACATTTCAAATGCACCCAGAGGGAAACATGTAATGAAAAATTAATGTATCATTCAAACATTGAAATAAATTCCTTTTGAAATTAATACCGCAATAATTAGCATTCATTATGAGTATTCTATTGTGTTTAAAAATACTAATTTTTTTTTAATATCACAATAATAAACTTGGCATAAAAGCAATACAAAACTTACTTAAATTATCGTTAAGTTCATATTTAATAGAGATAATAATAATATAATAATTATAAAAATTTGGCCCTTTCATGAAATCTCCGGTCATACTTCGTGACCGAGACCAGTTCCAGTTGAGCTGCCATTCCGCATCCGAACTGGTAGCCGTTAGTATAGAGTATGTAGTATGGGGGCCCGGTCGGCAGCGACCCCAACCGCAAAGCCTTAACTGAGATCATCCCAGCAAAAGTGGGGAAGAGGAACCCAAGAGAGTCCAACCTCTGCGTTGGATCGTATTCTCGGAACTCACCGTCTGCGCAGCGCCAGTCCAATCTGCAGCAAGACCCCGCAGCCGAAACTACCACCAATCGAGCTCCCATGCCACCCTGGATCTTCTTGCATCCAACTTGAACGCATCAATTTAATCTACGTGCATGCATCTTGTTCTGATACCTCGTGTCTAATCCGTCCTTCTGACATTTCTCGCTTTTCTCGTTTTTCGATCGGGCGACAGCTTGGACAAAGCTCTAATCAGGGATTTCCTTCCCCAGCCATATATCATCATTAATCACTTCATCGTTCACTACTGAGGCAAATACAGCTGCAGCTTCAACACGGCATACTACAGGGATGTATCGATCTCCTGCAATGAGCCACTCCACTTTCCACCTTCTCAACCTCAGAGCCCAAATATAAAACAGCACGGTACCAGAGAAACTGAAAATACCATAGAGGAAGGCGTTCAAGGTGGTTCCGAGCCCTCAGTCCCCAGCCAGAATCCGCGGCCGAGACCATCATAAAGCCAATCTAGAAGCAACCCGAACACGGGACACCTGAGACTCAGAACCACAATGTAAACTATAGAAAACCTGATGTGAAAGCCTTGTATACAATAGAGCCTTCCAGGGGTGAAATTAAATGCATGAAGCCGTTCACGCCGTACATTGTTGCTCTTGGAAACGAAAAAGAAATCATAATAGATTGTTCAACAAGTTATAATATAATGTACACCTTTTTACGTAAGATCTCGTGGAATAATTAATATAAAGTATTCAGCACGAATATTTATCGTAAAAGTTCGTTTCTTCCCATATTGCTTGCAAGAAAAATGCAGCCCTGCTTCTATGGCTCAGCATAGCCCAGAGTTGTATTTAAAATGGACGGCGCAAATTCTTTGCAAAAACTTATTGATGCTTAATTATATTCGGTGTTATAGTTTGGAAGGGCGTATTTTTAGTAAAACTTAAGTTAATACTTCATGCTAATTGTAGCTTTTTGAATGAGTTATCTGTAGAAATGCTTTAACTAACTTTAGGTACCAATTTGATTTTGTTTATGAATACGCCCCATAATTTTTAATGGGCTATCTATTAAATTAAGCTGCAACTAACTTTAAAGCCAATTTTTGGTTTACTATGGCCAAGCGGCATCGGCTTCGATTTGGATGCTAAAATTTTTTGATTTTTTTGGTTTAAATGTTTTTTTTATAATCTGAGTTCTTTCCTTTAATGCTAATGTGAAAAGATGAGATCTTTTCCGAATATTACACACGTTTTTCATCCTCCCCTCTTTATGAAGATTTCTACTTCAGTTATCTATATTACTTCACAATGAGAATATGTTAATCATGTTTTTTCTGTAACATTTAAAAATTATTTTACAACTTTTTTTATCCAAATTTTTTCTTATTTTATTTTTCACATGAGATAATTAATCCCAGTATATTTCGATTAAATTTATAATACAAAGTTGGTGAATCATCTTTTATGAAAATCAGTTGGTTGTAAAGAAAACATAGGCTGTATTCAGATTGCAAAATAACCTCCTAAAATGGGAAATATATTTGTCCTTTGGATGTTTAACAAATCTGCAAATCATTTAAGACGATAAGTATTCCATGTTTTTTTTAAATTTAAGAGAGAATTTTCCTTATTGCAAAATTGCGATGAATTGATATTCAATATTGATAAATTAATAAAACCTTTTTTTCATTTTTTAGTCGAAGTGTATTTTAAAATACATATATATTTCTATATTTCAAGAAACTATGTTTATAACTTGTCGATCTTAATAAGTTAAGCAAGTAGTTTGATAACAAATGTTGAGATTTATTTATGGGTTTCACCCTAAAATGAGCGCTCAACACGATCAAAGGGCAAAAAATCGAAACTGCAACCCTACAAACTTTGGCTAGGGTTGAATTTCACCGAAATTACAAAAACAAAAAGTTAACAAACCGAAAACGGTCGTCTACTGATTATACTGTGGACCTTATAACATCGAAGCTATAAGCATCAATAAAAATCTCGGCGTATATGTACATAAGTAATATATAACTTCTTATAAGAAACAACATTTCCTTAGGCATCGCAGCTGTAACTCTTTAAGTTTCTGTATAAAAACAAACAAAAAAAAGCACAGGCTTCTAAAACTGCTATTGATCTTTATTATTACTATTCTAGATCTTTATTTTATATTTAAAAATCTCGTGTCACGGTGTTTGTGGTCGAACTCCTCAGAAACTGCTCGACCGATTTTTATGATATTTTGTAAGAATATTTGGTAGGTATGAGAATAGTTCGTAAAGTATATTTTATGCTCGAGAGAGGGTTGCTACTTATTTGAAAAGCCAAATTTAATTAAAACATATTCAAGTCGCTTGAAATATTAAAATATAGGTGTGAAATGCATCGTCCTGGGAAGAAGGTTCATAGCTAACTTTTGTGGGGGTTGCCACCTCTTGGAAAAGTCGAACTTAATTAAATTATACACAAGTTTTATGAAATATTCATATGTATATTATTAAACGATAATATTAGTTTGTGAGCTCAAGGCCAGTGTATTAGGAAAAGTATATTGGAAAAAAGACAACAACAGTCAGGAGTGGTAGAAAGTATAGCTATTAAAATATTTATGTTCGTCTGGATGAGCATAAGGTTGATACCTAGATTTTTTTACGGGGTTGTCACCTGTTTTAAAAGTCGAATTAAATTAAATTATTCGCAATTTATATGAAGTATAAAAATATGCGTGGCAAACTGTTCGATTCGCAGAAGAAAAACTTACAATATATATAGAGGGTTGAAACCTGTTTGAAAAGTCGAATTCAATTAAAATATACATGAGGATATAACATATTAAAATATGAGCGTCAAACTGTTCGCAAAGGAAAAATAATAAATAAATATTGGCAGGACAACGTCTGCTTGGTTTTTATAGTTATATACATATATATAAAAGGTAAATAAGTTAATATAAAAGCTTTATATTTTGGATGCTCGAAATTTAATCATTTTATATTGTAATACAAAAATAATACCCTGTAGACATTTTCACCCCGCTAGCGATTCCGTCTATCGCTACCAAGCTTACCTACAAAGGCTACATTGGACGGAGAGCAGATAGGCCCGGTTTTACAATAAAAGTCTGCTCAAAGTTTGGCTCATTTTGAAGTTTTCCACATGTCTGCGAAAATGTTGAGTGTAATATGTCTTGAAAAACAAGGGAACAGTAGGAAACAATACCATGCTGTTGAACTTCCACAATTAAGAAGTTCCTGCTGTTCCTGTTTTTGTTTTTCTTTTTAAATAAATGGGAAAATTATAGACTTTGGTTAATTCTATTGATGAAAATTTATTACTTTTATTATCTCAAATACTTGGATTGTTATGTTCTTTGCTATTGCCATTTATTAAGTGACGATTGAGCTCTTTAATTAAAGCAGCATTGAAAGCAAAGCATGAAAGGTAGTATTGTTTGATATTTAACACAAGCTTTCTCTATTTGCAATTTGTTTAAGACAATTTATTTATGTAGTTAACAGATATTTTATTGTCTGTCTATTCCGTTTTTGGCTAGCGGGAGTTTAATTTTCCCTGGCTGATAATGATTTACGGATAAAAGGTTGCTGTCTTTATTTCTCCTAGTTAAAGATTAGCCTCCAACTTGAGAGAAATCACAAGAAATATTTTCTATTAAACTGCAGTTTTCGTTGCTGTAAATTTTCTTTAAGAAATAAATATGCGGGCATTCGTTTCTTAAAAGCTGTGCACTGATTTAAGGAATACTTGATACTATAAATCGATTTCACTCACTTCACTAGTATCAAAATAAGTTAGGGAAAATAGAGCAATGTCTAATAACAAAACATATAAGCTAAAACCTAATTATGCAAACTAGTAAACTAAGCCACCTATATTATTTTTCTACAGTGCAACAGAAACATCATAATAGGGAAAGTAATATAATACATTTGGGAAATTTTTAGAAATTTTGTCTGTCTATTTGCCTGCTTGTACTCACTAATCTCTGATAACAATATCGGGTATAACATAGAGTATTAAACGGGGAAAATATTTTTTCTTAATAATACTTTATTGCAATAAAATTTAATGTTTTCAACGGCATTCATTTTTGGTGGCTGTTTTTTTTAAAGCTTAGCGACGCAAGGTATAGCTAATATAAAATATATATTTTTTAAGAGTTTCTTCATCGGCTGTATTATAAAAAGGTCTCAATTGGTAGCGGAAATTGTTCCCAATTGGGGTAAGTAAGTAACAAATTTGGGTTGAACGCTGAATGAATTTGGTAACTTCCACTCCCCTAAAACTCAGTATTACTTATTTGAAAATTGCTGACTTTGTCTAGATTTTAGCAATAAAAATTACAAACTCATATCATAACATAAATTGCTGACTTTGTCTAGATTTTAGCAATAAAAATTACAAACTCATATCATAACACCCTCATATCGTGGGTGGGGGATGGAACTAAGATCACTCGAAATAAGGGCGCAATCAAAAAATTAAAAAAAAAACGCGCGCTCTAAATCAATTTTTAAAAATGAATTACGCCCGCATCCAAAAATTGCACAAAAATACTTTGAATGGTGTTGTCGGAATGAATGAATTTAAGCCGCCGAACAATATGCTAAGTGGTCTTAGTTCACGCGGTCTTAATTCGCGTCGCCATTGTAAGTTAATACTACAGAAAACGTTTCCATATCGTTTAGTTTCGTTCGGAACATTTTGAGAGAAGTAACTTTATTCTGATAGCGCTCATGATAGCTTCTGCAAACAAACCAATTGAATACAAAAAAATAGAGAAGCAAACCAGAAATAAAGTAACTGTAATCAAAATATAAATTTTAATTTAATTTTGGACAAAAAATTTCCGGTGTGTGTAATCGCCGGTGTATTTAGTTTTTGCCTTTATGGTTTGGGCTGACAAACTATTTCATACATTTAAAACGCAAGTCAATGTGAACAAGTAAAATGTAAAAAAAAAGATTAAATTTGATATTCGAAACCGTAAGCGAATAAAAAAAAAATCAGGTGTTATATAATTTCGCCTTGAATATTAGGTTGAGAAATGATTCGCTGGTTAAAGAAGCAAAGCGAATGGAGGGGAACGAGGACAAAACGAAGTACCTCATGTAATCAAATAAACAGTCAGCGCATTCGCGTCTTGGCTCCTGCGTAGCTATTGACAGTTACAGTTACAATTTGGACAAAGTAGAGTGCTTTGCGCTGTCAACATCAGATGAGATAGCTCTTGGAGTGTTCGAGAGAAAGATTCTCCGAAAGATGTTCGAACCCTTGCATCTTTGGGCCGGCGAATATCGCAGATGATGCAACGATAAGCTGTATGAGCTTTGCCGCGACATGAACAAAGTGCAGCTAATTAAAATACAGCGGCTACTTTGGATAGGCCATGCTGTACGTATCCAAGAAAATGTTCCAGTCCTGAAAGTATTTTATACGGTACCCGCTAGTAGTGGCAAAGGAAGAGGAATCTATGTTGGAAAAACCAGGTGGGTAAGGGCTTAACTTCATTTGGTGTCTCCACCTGGCGTCAGTTAGCACAGCAGAGGAGCGACTTGTGCGCTATGCTGAAATCGGCCAAAATTGTTTAGGCGGTTATAGCGCCAATTCAGAAAAAGACAAGTGATTCGTTGTTTTGGGAATCGGGTTTTTGTTTGGTTTGCTCATGATGAGTACTTTTGATATAAATGAAGCAGACATTTCGTTTGGTTTGTAGTATGGTTTGCACAGCCAACGAAACAATTCGTTTTCGTACTTGTTACTAACAAAGAGTGTTTTTTTAAACGTGAGGTTTTTCATAAGTCAATACTTTTTTCTGAGTTGGTCTTCTTGAGAGCCGTCACTTGATTTATGCTCAGTATGGTTAGCCATTTCATAATAAACAGACTTAATAATTCACAAGCCATTGTGAACGGCACCTCGCCGTTACATGCACAAAAAGTCACTGTTTGGTGTGCTCTATGGGTAGAGGGAATCACTGGTTCATATTTCTTCAAAACTTAAGCTGGCCATAATGTTACAATCAATGGGGAACGCTATAGATAAAGATGTTGATATGGATGACCTTTGGCTACAACAAGGTGGCCCTACATGCCATACAGCCGACGACACAATAAATTTATTGAACGAAACTTCGGTGCGATTTAACACCGACTATTTTTTGTGAGGTTATGTGAAGTCGCTTGTCTACGCAGATAAGCCCGAGAGGATTGATGCCTTGGAGAGTATATTCGGCTCGTAATTGCTGATTTACGTCCCCAATTGCTGCAAAAAGTGGTCGAAAATTGGGCCTTTCGGCTGGAATTGGTTCCAGCCAGCCGCGGTGGTCACTTGCCCAATAGATTGTACTGATTGTACTCTTCAGCGGAGCATTGGTTAGAAAATGCAGAATAATTTTGGTGACATTTCACAACTTTAAATTTTAGTTAAATCCCGCATTATCGGCTTTGTTAACGACTTTATTACCTTGCATTATTAGTTCCCATTGGGTATGTCTACACATTCGCATGCTTGATCTTGTAGAACATTTTGTATAGAACTACTCTGCTCACACTGGGCTGTAATAAAAACGGCGACAATGAAAATTGATTCAAGTGGAAACCAAAGCAATTGCCTGTGAACAAAAAAAAAAACCCCAAACAAAGTAAAAGCAAAACTAGAAATCTCCGAATACTTAGGCTTTTACAAAGGACCAATAAATTCAGCCACTCAACTACTGTACCCGTTTTATGCCGCTGCCTATTTCCTCAGTGCCTCTGTGTGTGTGTGTGTGTGTCAAACAAAAGCCCTGCTGCTGGGAAGAATAATTTCCACACTGTACTGTGACTACTGTGGCGAGAAGGCACTAGCAGACGTTTTCAATAATTGTTCCAAAGTTTTTTATTGCGTTGCTTCTGAACATTGTAGACATGTACATATGTAAATATGTATGCATGTATGTACATTTGTGTATTCGTAGAAATGTGGAAATCTCTTCAAAAATAAATACGGCATAAAGGTGATCTACGTAATTCCCATTATTTCGGTGTTAATTTATTTATCTAGATTATATGAAATGCGTTGATGGCTCATATTAATACTTGCCTTTTCTTCTGTTGTAAGCGAGATGATGCATTAATTTAGCTAGCGATAAGCGCAAAAGTATTATTAAGTGTTCAATGAAGTTCCGTGTACCAAGTTTGGCAAAGTTTGATGAGATAACCTTGAAGGCGTGCCTGGTGATATGCCCATTTTCCAAAATCCACGCAATTCTTTTCCCAACCCTATTAACCAACGAACCCTTTACAGCTACTGAAAATATCGCACCGCCTTAGCTGAGTGTGTCGCGTGTGCGCGCTCCATTGGGTGGTCCGCGGGTTAAAATCCTGGCCGGGACAAGTAACATCAAAAATTATAGAAAAGTTTTTTCGAATAGCGATCGCCCCTCGGCAGGCAATACAAGCCTCTGAGCATATTTCCGCCATGAAAAAAAAACTTCTCACAAAAATAAACATTCGCCGTTCGGAGTCGACGTAAAACTGTAGGCCCCTCAATTTGTGTTACAAAAACAAGACGCACACCATAAATTGTAGGAGAAGTTCGGCCAAAATCCCTTAAGCGGCTATAGCGCCAATTAAGAAGAAGAAGAAATAACTGTTTTTTAACGACTCTTATTTATTTACATATAAATAAAATTAAATTCTTAAGTTTTTAACGCACCAGCGTAGTTTTTCCGATTTTATAATTTTCGAAATTATGTCCACGAATGGTTACATTGACTTTGGGGTAGAATCCGACCCAAAATCATAGCCCAAAGGATTTGACCAAAACAAACTAATTGACTGTATTCATAAAAATATTGCAAATTGAATATTTATTAAAACCATTTGCTAAATTTTTATAAAATTTTTAGTAAGTTTTAAACTCAAATAATTTTTGTCATAGAATTAACTTTATTTTTTATAAAATATTGTGGCAATTAAATAAGACAAAACAAAATTGTCAATACTTGCCAAAAAAGTTTGCGGTTACTTTTATGAACATAGCGTACATTTCAGGTTATACAAAAGTTTTGGAAAAGTCCAGCATTTGAACGCCGTGGTTTTTTTAATGGCGTTCCCTACATGCTCGCTATACTCGTATGTGGTGAAACTGCATAAGGAAATGTCTGCTCTCGCTGCTAATGGAATGTATGGGAACAATTTAATATTGTAGTACGATACAGGTTCTATCGAGTGTATTGTGTGAAAGACTAAAGCCAACCGTCAACGAACTGATTGGACCTTATCAGTGTGGCTTTAGACCTGGTAAATCTACCATCGACCAGATATTCACGATACGCCAAATATTGGAAAAGACCCGTGAGAAGAGGATCGACACACACCATCTATTTGTCGACTTTAAATCAGCTTTCGACAGCACGAGAAGAAGTTGCCTATATGCCGCGATGTCTGACTTTGGTATCCCTGCAAAACTAATACGGCTATGTAAAATGACACTGAGCAACACCACCAGCTCAGTCAGAGTTGGGAAGGACCTCTCCGAGCCGTTTGATACCAAACGAGGTTTCAGACAGGGTGACTCCCTATCGTGTGACTTCTTTAACATTATGCTAGAAAAGATAATTCGAGCTGCAGAATTAAACCGGTCAGGTACCATCTTTTATAAGAGTGTGCAACTGCTGGCGTATGCCGATGACATCGATATCATTGGCCTCAACAACCGCGCCGTTAGTTCTGCCTTTTCAAAGCTGGACAAGGAAGCGAAGCGAATGGGTCTGGAGGTGAACGAGGACAAAACGAAGTACCTCCAGCATCAACACCAACAATAATGTCAGCCTTGAAATCCAACGAAGAATCTCTCTTGCCAACAAGTGCTACTTTGGGCTGAGTAGGCAAATGAACAGTAAAGCCCTCTCTCGACGAACGAAAACCATGCTCTATAAGTCCCTCATCATGCCCGTGCTATTGTATGGCGCAGAAGCATGGACCCTATCAACATCGGATGAGATGGCGCTTGGAGTGTTCGAGAGAAAGATTCTCCGAAAGATTTTTGGTCCTTTACGTCTTTGCGATGGCGAATACCGCAGACGATGGAACGATGAGTTGTATGAGCTGTACCGCGACATAGACATAGTTCAGCGAATTAAGATTCAGCGGCTACGCTGGCTAGGTCATGTGGTACGTATGGAAGAAAATGCTCCAGCCCTGAAAGTATTTGACGCGGAACCCGCTGGTGGTAGCAGAGGAAGAGGAAGGCCTCCTCTACGTTGGAAAGACCAGGTGGAGAAGGACTTGACTACACTTGGGATATCTAACTGGCGCCAGGCAGCAAAGCAGAGGAGCGGCTGGCGTGCAATATTGAAATCGGCCAAAATCGCCTAGGCGGTTATAGCGCCAATTAAGAAGAAGAAGAAGTACGATACAAACTTTTTAAATCAAAAGTGTTCCTTAGAAGATTTCGCTCAAACTCATCTAGATCTATGTGCAATATTCACTGAGAATTGTGCCACCGTGAGAAGCTCCGGTGGAAATTTGAACGATGCAAAAGTTGGGTAAACTACGTAGATTACAAAAAATTGAACTGGACGAAAATTCTTGCCACATGAAATGAAACGCCATGCAACTTTTTTTTTAATCTACGTCCTTTGCTGCAGGTGTTTGATGAAGGGGGGTGGCAAAGCCCGGGAAAAAAGAGAAAAATTTGAACGTCAATCAGCATTTTTTTTAAGTTCTCTCATCACATGTTTAGTCATCGTTGCCATTAACCAGCAGAGACATTTAAAACTAATTATATAAGCAATTATTTCGGACCACAAATGTAATGTATTAATAATAATATATTGAGCTCAAGACTATTTTTTATTTGGAAGTTTTTATAAATGAAGTTATAAACGACAGTTCTTTGAGTTGAGCTTAAATATAATACTTGAAAAGTATTTTAATTTAAGAGTTACTGAAATATAAAAAAAATCTTTAAACTTTATAAAGTATTTTACAACTACTGCTGTTTAAATACATTCTAGTTTACGCATAATAAAAGACATTCAGATTGATTGATCATATAATGCGTTATTTCCTAGGGCATGCCGTGTTAATATTATTATTAGTATTAGGGATTGTGTACTGCGACTTTAAGACCTATTATGCCCTTTTCATGGATTAAAGATTTTCCTTAAATCTGGTATCCGTGATAAGTTTTTGTATATTGCCTAAATTTCTGGAGTTTATACAGTATCTGCAGTATTCATCCGAGTAGATTTCCAGTTTGGTCAGGTAATATTTGAACCTGCAGTGTCCTGTGAGAATCCACGTAATAATTGATAGGTTGTTCTTCTCCTTAGATAGGGCTCTTTGAAATAGTCCAGGCATAGTATATTTCCAGAGTATAGTCCATTGTGGGCTTTCTCTTTTTCCTTGACCAGTGTGACAGTGTCCCCATTCCTGTACCATAGAAGGTCTCTGGGCCAATAAAGGGAGTATGCCTCGGAACTCAGAGAACTTATACTCGATAGTTCAGACCAAGTGTGTTAGGCTTGCCAAAGCACTTCATCACCAGTGTAGAAGTTCTGTCATTTCGGCCAGGTTGGCCCAACGGTCTAGATTCGATGTTGAACATTCCTGTTAGTTCATGTTGATACGAGAGTTGCCTAAGCGACCAACACTACGAGAAGAAGAACGGCTGCGATTGAGACATGCCGTGTTAGCAAAAACGCACTTCAGATTACTTAAATGCTATTTAACTTTCGTAGGTTTTCAGATCACTGTGCACTTCATGAAGTTGGCTTCCTTAAAAAGTTAAGAGTTGCATTTTCATTACAAAGTTGCGTATATAAATTGCATAAACTAAAGAAGTCTTCTGTTGCGAAAACCGAGGTGTGTGAAAATCGAGGCAGTAATGTACTTTATATACATATATTCTGCTTCGGGTAATCAGTTGTTAAATAGATGAGAGAAAGGTTGCATTTAGGCAAATTTAAAAAAGCACTACTAGTTAATTAATTACAGATTAATTATGGGTTCTGAAAATTTTGATGTTAATCAATAATCTGTATTTAAATAGCTCATCTGAAATTGAACCTAAGTATAGCCAAATAACTTAAAATTAATCTTCTTATGCAAGTCATAAAATCATTGTGACCAGAGGCGGCGGAAGATGTGGGTATGGTGGGTAGTACTAACCACCTGAAATTTCCTATGGTGGGTAATTACCCACCTGGAAATTCGAGCAGAAAAAAAATTAGAGCGCATGGAGTCGTTCTTATTCTTGTTTATGCTGATTGCGATGATTGAAAGTTTTGATCGAATCGAAAACTCAACAAAGATCGTTGAAAGTCGGCGCTTTGCGTAGTTGATCCGTTTAGGAAAACAGACGCTGTTACTTATACACTAGAGCCTTCCCGTGACTCTTACGTTTCAGTAAATTTGGTAAATAGTATTTGGTATAAAGTATACTGAAGAATTCGGAATTGAAGAGTCTGTTTTGCCACGCAAAATTTCCAAACGAGTAAATGACAGCAATGTTAAGAATCATACATTTACTACACCTGAGGATTATTTCCTAAGAATATTACTCCCTCACAAGTAGATTTGACATTGAATCAGCGAAGATTCATAAGTTAGATCTAGAAATCGTTATGAATGATTTCATTTCTTTGAATTCTAAACGAATGTTGAATTGAAAATTTTTCCAAATAACTATTTCCATGTATTATCTATGAACAATAAACTTATTATACGAAGAACAATAAGTTCTTTTCTCGAAACCCGTTGACTTTCTTAAGTCATCGATGACCCAATCTCTTCACCTCTTACCACCAGCAAAACTACCCACCCGGGCTCAGGACGTTTAGCCGCCCCTGATTGGGACTGCTGATTCAACTCGGTTAGTAATCAAGTTCAGCGTTTTGCCCTGAAAGGTTACAATTTCGAGTACAATTTTAGTTTGTAAATATATGTACATAGTTTAGGTGTTATAGTGCCACAAGTTTCAATATTCTTAAACCATGTTTAAAAGTAAAACCATCGATATACCGATAGTATCGTCGATAATTTTCCATCTCTTGTGGGTAGTCAATTCAATTAACAAACTCTTGTCAGAGCTCTCATCGAGCACTCACCGAAACAGTCGCAGTTTCACTTTTGCCAACCTCTGGTACTGGCACGATGAATAAAAGAGAGTAAGTGCAAAAGGTTTTTACATAGCGGAGAGTGATCACTAACCCGATGCCTGTAATAGCAGTAATGAGAGTTGCCCATAATTTTGCTTCGCTTTGCTTTGCTCTACTTTTCTCGCTTTGTATTTAGCAGGACTCATATAACATCATGTATTGAACTTATCATGTAGCGAAACTCTGAAGCAAAGCAAAGCAAAAGTCCTATGTGAACGGGCCTTAAGTGACATCTTTTTTCTCTCGATTTATGGGCAAGGGTAATAAAAAATAGCTTTCCCCACGCTGCTGCGAAAGTGCGTTGGTTCTGTTGACCGCTGTGTTACAACAAATATGATTTACACGAACGATTGAAGGAATTGAATGATTGCGCCCATCGCGTAGGGTTAGTAATAGTCTCTCAGAGAATTAGTCAGAATCAGCTGTGTATTGACGTCACAGTAGTACAATTTGTAACCGTACAGTATAATGAATATTTAGACAATAAACGGCCTAAATAACAAACGTATTTTTCTAATTCATCGCCTGAAAACCGTCCTTGAGGTGCTAGGCTCTCCAATACACCTTTATCGACTGAGAAAGACAATATATTGTTTCACATCTCTATCAGAGTCGCATTTCGTTAGCATTTTGTACCTGTAGTTTCATGAATTAAGTGAATTTATGATATTCTTAGTAAAGGTTTTAGTAAAAAAACCCCAAACCTCCCGCACATGACTTTGGAGAGTAGTACTTGTTGTTAAATCTCCGTGGATGTTTTCCTGTCTCAATTGTGTAGAGAAATTACAACATTATGTGACTGAAATGAGTGAACAATTTGCCCACATAGGCAATATTCGGGATATTGACTTCTGAGGAAGATGATGAATTTGCTGAATATTTCGACGAAATATACTATGAGGCGAGCCATTTGAGGACATATTTATCCCATGGCAATAGCTGCTCGTAATAATAATGAAAATTCTGACTCGGTCTTCGATTGTATTTTAGAAAATATGGATATGGAAGATAAACGTTTTGGAGAGCTCGTAACTGAAATACAAAATGGAGATATTGATAAGGATGAAAAAAACACTATGCAAAAGGTATGGTCTTAAGCTGTAGTTCAAGCAAATCGAGGTCAAAAGTATATGGGGCAATGTAAAAGAAATTGAACGGCGTGGTGGTTAATACCTAGTACCTCTGAAAAGGTAAAGACTCAGGCATTACGAAGAAAAAGAATCCAACCCATTCCATGTTGTAATGAGACCATTATTCCAAAACAAACTGCATTCAAATATTCAAACGTCTGTTTTCACCAGTAATTATTGCAAACAAAGTTTTGGAACAAATCAAAATGATTTCGTTGACAAGTTGGCTCATTTCATTAATATTATTTTCCTCTTTTATAGGCAAACTAACTTAATCGATAATGCGAGATTAAACGCTCAAAGAAAAAGGGCACTAACACCACAGCCGCGTGTGACTTTTGTTTTAAGCCAACATGCGCCAATCATTACATTCGAATGTGCAAACTGCGCTACATATGTAGAAAGTTTTAGTAACCATGATACTGAAGAAAATTCCAAATAAGTGGAAGGTGATAATGATAATTCAAACTCAGAACTATCCCCTTTGCGATCTATACCACGCCCAACATCAGTGAGAAGATTGCGTACAGGCTCACCAGTAAATTTCGGAGATCTGTAATATTTAGAGGAATTTTTAAGTTTTTCTGTAATCTGAATTTACAGTCAGTCTGTATAGTAGAATCGTGATCGCCATAACTTGGAAACTATTTGTCCGATTCGTTTCAAATAAACAACATTTTACACGTTTATAATATTTATTGTACGCAAGACTTTTAATAACATGTATAGTCACCGCCATTCGCTATTATGGTCTCACACCTCCGTCTCATACTTTGCACTAAGTTCGGAGCAAGTTGCCGAGGCAATCGTTTCCAAATCAGCCGAATTTGTCTTGACAACTGTTTTGCTGTCCATATCGTTTTTCCTCTGAGTTTCTGGTTTACTATTGCCCACATATTTTCTATCGGATTGGCATCAGGCGACTGTGAAGGCCAATCTAACACCTCAACACCATTCTGCTGTTTCCACTCTGCACACATTAGACTGCGATGTTTGGGGTCATTGCCTTCTTGCAAAATCCAAGAATGTCCGCTTCTCCCGAACATCTTCGCAGCTGATGGTAATAAAGCTGTTTGATAAATTTTGTTCATCAAAACCGCATTCAAGTTGCTGGTAAACACGAAAAGGCGTCCAAATCCTTTTTCTGAGAAACATCTCCAAACATGGACCTTCACTGGGTGTTTAACAGTTCGTTGGAGCAATCGATTGTTAGCGGTACACCAAGATCGATTTATGTTACTATTTGCCCAAAATGAAGATTCATCCGTGAATATTACAATATTCCAATTCCGTTCTGAATTGGCGCAGGCCCAGGCGAGTCTTTTTTCAACGTGTGATGATGAGAGCAACGGTTTTTTAAGAGAGCTGCGGTATTTGACGTCGTTAGCGCCTAAACGTTTTCGAATCGTCTCTACCGATATTTGAACAACACTTTTCTCTACAACTTCTTTAGTTTTACGCAACGATAAGCCCGGCTTTGTCGCAAACAAATCAAGGATCTTCTTGCCCTGCTTTGGTGAGGTCTTTTTTTCAGGGCCCCGCCCAGGCTAATCGTCGACATTTTTTACTTCTAAATACCGATTCGTCCACTTCGCTACGAATGACTTCGACTTGATGTCACTACAAAAATGATGTCGCTACCAAGGTGCATTCAAATTATTTTGATAACGGCACTCTATGTGCAAATTTTGCCGATCACGCTTCTGCTTTGCAAGCGTACACACAAAATACACTGAGGAGTACTAGAGATTTTAAAAGAGGAGAATGCGTTGGAAAAGATAAATACCGTTTTAAGATTTAAAAGTGAGCGTTTGGAAAATATGCATTCTGCTTAACGAACACGTTCGCCATTTCGCATTTCACATTCGCAGCACCCAGTATTACGTCACAGAAAAATTACTCTCAAAAGTCCTTTCCGATGGTCTCCATCGTGTATACTATTATTCTGATTTTAAAAGTATTTTTTTCATAAAATCCACCGTTACTTTTTACTCCACAGTTACTGAAAAAAACTCCAACGAAACATATGGCTGAACTTATGATCAGGCTAGTTTAGCGGAAATGTGATCCTTCCTAAAGTCATTTAGATGGTAAAAGTGGTGAGACCGGGACATTGTCTGCCGCTCAGTCTCTCTTACGAGTCACAATGCAGTAAACAGTTTAATTCAATCAAACTATGCTTAATACAAACTCTCTTTAAAAAATTATTTCGTTTAAATAAAAAATATGAATATACTTTATAGTATATATGTATATGTTCACTCCAAACATCCCATCAAAGGGGGATAGCAAAGCCACATAATGGGAGAATCAGTGTCAACCGCCTCAGCAGTAAGTTGAGCAGACATCGTGGCGTCATCGCTTACCGCCTTCATATTTCGCACCCACCCAGCCTAACCACGGGGATGCTTTTAATTATCTCGTTTATTTTAATTATTATTTGTTTTATTCGCAATTCCTTCCATCATTTGCCTTTGCCGGTGAGCAAACACAACAACAACTGTGTGGCGGCTGTGTTTCGCTGTGTGTTTTTGCGTCGGTTCTTGAAGTGCAAACAAACAAAAGGACTTCGTGATGGTAGACAATGTTACAGCGAGCATCCTGTTAGCGTTGTTGTTGCATCGTGAATTACACCGCCACATCATCGTATCGTGCCATCATAGTGGGCTAAAATAGAAGTTGGATGCCTGATGCCGTAGGCGGATCCGTGGCAAAGCACTGAAATATAGTCAAGTGGTTTCAATTCGAGCAATTCAACAATTCAACAATTCAAATTTTCAACAACTCAAAAGGCAATTGTTGACTGATTCAATGCACTGAGTGACTGAGTGCAGTTTTCAGTTTTCAGTTTCCCCTTTGCTTCTAACGCTCGCTTGATATATTTATGTATTTCTCTAACTGCGCCACTCGCGAGCCACTTGGCTAATGTGGACAAAGTGATTGAAGAGAGAGAGAGAGAGAGAGTGGGGCTCGAGAAAAAAATGTAACTTTTTGTTTGTTAATGAAATTATTTGCAACTCTAAAGAGGATATATTTAATTGCGCAAATTAAATGTTGAAAATTAAAGTTGTTTAAATTGTAAGGAAATATAGAGTGATGCTATAAAATTTTTAATAAATGGAAGTCGCTAATAAATTTAAGGTTCTTGTATTTCAATTTTGGTAACATAGTTAGCTCTATTTAAATATGTACCTCTAGTTTCATTATTATTTTAGAAAACTTAGTAGTTTCTAAGTTGCACAACTGTTAAAATTTGTTACTGCCTTAATTCTAAATGTGTTTGTGGTAACTTTCCAAATAAATTTTAAATACAAATAATAATGGCCATAACTAAAAACCTTTAATTACACAATTAACAAAGCTTGCACAAAAATACAAAAATATCAAAAATTAATAAATATTAAGCTTAGCGTGGCAATTGGGGAAAATAGACCCGTATTCCTGTTTTGAGAAATTGAATAAGATTTATGGTTTCCTCCAGGGTTGTAAAGTTTCCCACTAAATAAAAATTTGTTCATCAAATAAAAAATATATGCCTAAACAAATCCTTCATAAATAAAATTCTAATGTGTATTTATTTCTTTAAATTATACAAGGTGGCGCAAAAGTAAACTTCCGATGTTTTTTGGCTGTAATTAAAAAAAAAATGGAAAACTTTGATTCTTCTTGTGGATTATTTTTATTTGGTCTTTTAATTTTTTTACATTAAGTCGAGAATATGATGTCATGTAAATGGCCGCCGCCATAGTTGATTGTCATTTGAGCCCTTTTTATGGAATTTTCCATCACTTTGGCCAAAACTTCCGGCGATAGGTCCTCACATTCTTGACGGATATTCTCTTTAAGAGCTGCAAGAGTCTGAGGCTTGTTGACATAAACCCGCGACTTCAAAAAGCCCCACAAAAAGAAGTCTGGAGCGGTCAAATCAGGCGATCTTGCTGGCCAGTGCAAATCGCCAAAACGGGAGATTAGGCGCCCGGGAAATGCATCCTTCAGCATATCGGTTGTGGCACGTGCAGTGTGTGACGTTGCACCGTCCTGTTGGAACCACATGTTTTCCAATCCCAATTCATCAAGTTGCGGCAAAAAGAACTCGTTAATCATTGCTCTGTAGCGCTCACCATTCACAGTAACCGTTTGGCCCGCGACGTCTTCGAAGAAAAAAGGTCCGATGACTCCTCCAGCGAAAACAGCACACCATACAGTGACTTTGAGCGAATGAAATGGCTCTTCGTGGGTTACACCCGGATTTTCAGTGGCCCAGAAGCGTAAATTTTGCTTATTTACGTACCCGCTAAGATGGAAATGGGCCTCATCACTCATGATTATTTTTGATGAAAAATCATCTTCCTCTTGGTGGTGATTAAGGATGGCTTGAGCGTATGTTAGACGCGATTGGCGGTCAGCAGCTAACAGCTGATGCACCGTCTGGACTTTGTACGGAAACATCTTCAAATCTTGTACCAAAATTCGCTGTAAAGACCGTCGACTGATACCCATTTGCGTGGCACGTCTTCTGGTCGATGTCGACGGCGCTTCCATGACATCCTCGGCTACAGCAGCAATATTCTCTGCAGAACGGCTACTCCGGGGTCTGACACGCCTGGCAGCATCTCGTGTTGTGCCAGTCTCTTCGAGGCGAGCGGCTAAACGTCGCAGTGTTTCACCAGTAGGCGTTGGACGGCCAGGAAATCTGCGAAGAAATTCACGTTGTGCCAAAGTCACCGACCGATTATTGGTCAAATAAATAGTCAGCAATATTCCGCGTTCTGGAGCAGTGTAGCGTAACATTGTTTATTAACATGTTTTTACTACACAAATGTCAAAACAGAACTGGCATTAGGGGCCAATCGCAAAATTTATAGCATTTTTTGATAGGAGGATTACTTTTGCGCCACCTTGTATTAACTCCTTTTTTCACAACCAATAAATAATATCACAAATGGGGTATGTATCTTTTTGAATATTTTTAACAATGTTGCTATTATTTGTTTTATTTTTTTTGGTTTAAGTACAGTATAACAGAATTTTATTTATTTATTCTTTGACGATTTCGTGGCACACTATGAAAAATTTTATTTCCCTATGTTAAATGCATTTGAAACTTCAAATACCTGGCGGCACTCTTAAATAGCAAACAATTTCCCAATAAAAAATCAGCATCACCGGTTCCCATTTTCTATGACAGTCAACAAGAAATTGTGCTGAAGAAAGTACGGAGCCGAACCGGTTTGTCTCCAAACCAAAGGCAAGGGCTAACCGAAAACCATTCCAATCATTCCAATATAAATATATCAACTAGAGCGGTATTTCAAAAAGTATATCTGAGAATTTTGGTAAAAACGATCCACAGTGGTGGAAAGCCGCGAAAACATCGACTCGTTTGGATAAAATGATAAGTGGAGAAATCAAAATAGATACACCCGCTTGTTTGCTCGTCATATGTTTTCAATGCTTTGACTCTGAATATCTCAGAAAGAGATTGCTTGAAAAAGCTGCCCACTTTAACAGCATGTAATTTATTAAATGTTAGTTTATTTCGGAAATAATTTATATTTGGCGAGCGAATTTCAAAAATCTAAAAATAAAATTGAAAAACAAAATTAAAGAAAGTATAATACAATGCCACTTTCCTGAACAAAAAAATTTAAATTAGAAATTAGCCTGAACTTATTCACAGAACTAAACCAGACACATTTTGCAGGTCCAATGATGCCTTGAAGCATTTGAAACGGTCCGAATAAATACAGGCGATAGATAAGTCATTATCATTAGCATGAGGATAGGAATAAAAATCTCAGTTTACCTCAGCTGAAAATTATATTATCGATACTAAAGCATCAAATTTTCAATCAAGGTATATTACAAAAAATGTCTGGCAGGACCAGAAAAAAGTTTTAACCTTCAAAACTGGGAGAAAGCATTTAAAGTACAGATATTATTTCTTTAGCTTTCTTTTTATCGAAAATGTATGCACTTAAAACAAATGTATAAATTTATCATAAAAATATAGATATTTCATAAAATTTCGACGGAAAACCGTACCAATTGAAACTATCTTCCTATTAAAACTTCCTATAACAGAGTAACGGCGGTGCAGTAGATATTCAAACCCTTTTCCAATAGATTTGCATGGTACATGTAATAATTAAATTGGAAGAACTTAAGGCGTATAAACAATTACTTGTTTCCTCTTGCGAAATGCAATGCCAAATACTGTCGTTCACTCTGGTGGTCGAACGTCTCGAAATGTTTCAGATCAAAGAGTGATTCTTCAACACGGCGCTGATCACCTCTACGAGCGCCTAGAACGCAACGTGCAAATCACCATGCACGATGCCAGGGTAGATGGGTACAGAAAGGGTTAATTCTTATCAAACCGGAACTCACAAGAATTAGGAGCACATTTTTCGTCCTCTGTTGCAGTGAGGAAGTTCTTGAACTACAGTCAGGCCTCCGGATAAAGGAAAGGCATTGCCTACAGGGCCACGTTGTGATTGGGAGCACTAAGACTACTGAACCAGCTCATTTCTATTTTCATTCCATTTCCTCATGGACTGAAATTTAATTGTGTTCAACCCAATCTACAAGAAGAATAATTTTGCAATATACACCAACTACCGCGGCATCAGTTGCCTTAACATTACATATAAGGTGCTACCGTGCGCATGGAGTGAAATACTTGAAGTTGTCTATAATGTGTGTGGGTACCAAGTAAATAAATACAAAAATACACGACACTTTGTACGTAAATATAATAGTTTTATTAATATTATAGACTACACAGTGCTACAAAAAAGAATGAAGTCGAAATACCTTGTAGGTCTTATCGAGTAGAACGAGAATCCAATTTTGGATTTTTGTCAAACACCCCCAAAATCTCGACTTAACCTTAAAAAACCGAATTTCGTGCTTTTGCGCACTTCTTAGCCCATATCTTAGCTAAGAACGGTATAAGAAAGAAGAAACTCAGACCTTTTAAAAGATATATAGACGTTGTAATAAAGTTGAAGAAATTTACTTGTTTTTACACAACAGACTTAAATTTTTTCTTCTGTTTTTGACTTTGGCGATATTTTCACACACTATTTTATAAAAACACAAAATAAGTTTTGATTAGATTCAAAGAGTACGTTTAATACCGAGTTTACCGAATGTTTCTTTTAAAAAATCGGCCAAAAAGTGACTGAGTTATTTTACTTTTTATAAGAACGAAATTTTTGCAAAAATTTGCTTCTGTTGTTCCCAAGGAAATTATCACTTAATTTTTGAGTTTTTACTCAATTTTGAAGTCTTTATAAATTTCCGTTATACTGAAGTGCACGTGTTGTTTATCTTTTGTTGTATTTGCTGTTAAATTGGATAAAAATCGTGGTAAAGTAAAACTAAAATGTGCGACAAGCGTAATAAGTTTTGCTACATTTGTGGCTTATTTACGGATACAAGTCATCGGCGTGATTTTAAAAATAATATTGGTGTTGTAAAAATATATAACAAGATTTTCGAAAGGTTTTATAGTGCGAGTCGCTGGTATGATCCAGAATTTATTTGGGAATATTGCAGCACAACATTAAAAAAAATGTATAGTTCAACAATCAATTACTTTGCCCTTTTCTGTGCCTATGACTTGGCATCATCAGGCATATCATAAACAAGACGATTGCTATTTTTGCAAAACAATCGTTTCAGGTCACAATTTTAAATCGCGGAAAAACGTAAAGTATGCGTATGTTGTTACGGTTACAAAACCAAAGTAATTAAATGCCGAAGTGCCTACAAAAAGTGAGTCCATTGATGCTGGTGAAACATATTTAGTAGAGGAAGAATTCCTTCCTTGTAAATCAAAATCAACGGAAAGGCATTTGGTTTCAAATTCTGATTTCGCCGATCTCGTGCGAGATTTGCATTTATCGAAACGAGAATCTGAAGTCCTCGGTTCACGACTAAAGCAGTGGAATTTAGTGGAAAAATATTTTCAAATAACATCGGGTAGAAAAAGCGACCGCACTTTGATACTTAGAGAATGTTTTAAAACCGATGGCAATGACTGTGATCTAGTACATTGTGTTAATGCACCCAAATTATTTTCGGCTTTAAATTATAATTATAATGCAGATAAATGGCTACTTTTCATTGATGGATTGTGTAAAAGTATGTACCCTAAAAAAAAAAAAATGCATTCGTGTTCCCTTAATGAAGTCTGTAATGTCGCCCTTAGGTTTAAAAGCTGTGTTTTTACACAATGAAAATCTCTTACCATCAGTCCCAATCGCGTATGGGGTTAACAAGAAAGAAACGTATGAAATGATGGAAGAAAATTTACGGTTGATCGACTATGCCACGCATAAATGGAAAGCCATCGCTGACTTAAAAGTGTTGACAATTTTATTTGGCATGCAAGGTGGCTACACAAAATATCCTTGCAACCTTTGTGAATGGGATAGTCGGGCATCCAATCGCTATGATCGCAAAGCATGGCCATCTCGAGAGTCACATCAGATAGGCAGGAAAAACGTTTTAAGCCTTCCAATGGTAAAATCTGAGAATGTTATCTTTCCACCACTACACTTAAAGCTGGGATACATGAAACAATTTGTAAAGAAATTGGATGTTAATAGCGAAGCTTTTCTTCATCTTAAAACTGTCTTCCCAAAATTAAGTGACGCTAAACTAAAAGCCAGTATTTATTAATTTGTTTTCATACCTACTTGTTTTTTATTTTTTTTATAATATGTGTACATCGGTAGTTTCATTGAACCTCAAATTCGCAAAGTTATGAGCGACGATACCTTTATGAACAAGTTAAGCTGTGCTGAGAAACGTGCATGGAAGAGTTTTGTAGCGCTATGTGATAATTTCCTTGGGAACAACAGAAGCGACGACTACATCACGGTTGTAAACGAATTTTTAAGTGCATATGGTGAAATGGGTTGCAACATGTCGATAAAAATTCATTTCTTGCATTCGCATTTGGACTTCTTCCCACATAATATGGGCTAGTTCAGTGATGAACAAGGCGAACATTTCCACCAAGAAATGGCTACGATCGAAAAACGTTTCGAAGGAAAAAACAAAATAAATATGATGGCAGAATATTGCTGGTCAGTACAACGCGAAACTGACGATGCTGACCTAAGGAAAAAACGGTCAAAAAAGCACTTTTGATCTATATATTTTTCATTTAATAATATTTATTAGTAAATTAAGTTCGTTGTAAATTTTTGCAAAAATTTCGTTCTCATAGAAAGTAAAATAACTCAGTCACTTCTTGGCCAATTTTTTAAAAGAGGTATTCGATGAACTCGGTATTAAACGTACTCTTTGAATCTAATCAAACCTCATTTTGTATTTTTATAAAATAGTGTGTGAAAATATCGCCAATGTCAAAAAAAGAAGAAAAAGGGTAGCAAAATTTAAGTTTGTTATTGCAAAAACAAGTAAATTTCTTCAGCTTTATTAAGACGTCTATATATCTTTCTTCTTTCTTAAAACGTTCTTAGGATGAAAATCGGTTGTTAATTAGCTAAGATATGGGTTAAGAAGTGCGTAAAAGCACGAAAAATCGGTTTTTTAAGGTTAAGTCGAGATTTTGGGGGTGTTTGACAAATTCCAAAATTGGATTCTCGTTCTACTCGGTATTTCCCAGGTATTTTTGAGTGACACACTGTGTTATTCAATAAAGTTAAGTTGTAGTTAATTTTTCACATTCGGTTATTTTACACGAAAAACTAGAGCGGCGAGTGCTATATAAACCGGCTCTTCTTACATGCTAACGTTTTCTCTTTTCTTGAGATCATCTTCAACTTTTTCATCTGCAATTGAGTAAGGGTTCCATTGTATAGTACGAGTTTCAGTACGTCTTTCCCGTATAGGGTTGCTTTCCCTATACTGATCCCACAGTTGACTACTCTTAGGTAAGAAGGACAACTCCAATTTGAAACTGTTAGAGAAGTTATGGAATAACGCAGACAAAAAATTAAGTTAAATAGTATTAGAAAAGGGAAGATAGCGGAATCCTTTTTAATATTAGGTTCTGCTCTAAAAAATGTTATAAATTTTAATTTTCCTTCAATTTTTAACGAGATAAAAAGAAATAAAAAAAAAGGCTTTGGAGTAAAGGATAGGGTTGTGGTAACACAATGGGCTTTCTAATACTGGCCTAAGTGAGCCGCTGCAGGCGGCTGCCACTTCAACCTAACCTAACCTAAGGATCGTGAGAAAGCAAACAATTTTTAAATGGTTAGCGTGGCCTAGCTGTTGAATGCTGATCTGGAAACACATAGACCTTGGTTCGAACATAGGTTAAGTTTAGAAAGAGATAAATATAATAAGGACATGACGTCAATAGACCACAGAGTGCATCAACGAACTATTTATCGAAAAGTTACGTAAATATGGAAGAGAGTTCTTAACAGAAAGATAACGAGTTAAACAGTGGTTTGCATGATACTCGTAATAAGAAATACCCGAATACATTCGATATTTCTAGTTCTTGATTTAAAAAACAATACCTTTAAATTAAAAACATAATAACTTCTAACCCTAACCTGACTTTAATTATTGTTGATAATCGGCATAAATACTCGAATAAGAAAATTTCCCTCACTATCCCAAATGGATTTTTGTTTTATTATTAATTAAAAAAATTAGTTTTTTCTAAAGATATTAAATGTTCAACATAGGAAAAGTAATTAATTTAAAAAAAACATTTCTCAATTCCCGATTTTTTTTTCGATAATAGCTGTGTGCTCAAAGTGGCCGTAGCAAAATTGGCCCTTAACTTAAAAATTTTCGAAGTTTCTGTTTATTTTTGGTTTCATTTTCCACAATTTCCATTAGTGACCCTCTCAATTGTACAAAATAAAAAAAAACGAAATAACTCAGTCGAATTGAGCTTAGTGCAAAGCAATTTACTTTTACACTTCGAGTGTCGTTTGGTTAATTAAAAATTCAAAATAAACTTTAACGACTAATCGACCTGAAGGGTATCGAGTACATGAAGGAGCTAATAGTAACCGAAACCCCGAAAACTGTCTGCACAACAATAACAATAAACAAAGAAGCGCCCATTTCAGTCTAAAAACAATATGCTCATCCAAACTCAGACATACACACATATAAACATACATATGTACATAATAACAAACATAAAGCAATACAAGTAAGTATTCATGACAATTTGGGGTTGCACAAAGTTTTAGAGCACTTGAAAAGCGAAGCGCTCTAAGTGCGGCAGCAATAAAATTAAATTAGTTCGAGGATTAGCACCAGCTCTAAGTGTTGTCGTTGGCTGGCAACTGGATATCGGTTTCTTTATTTTGTTTATGTTTTAAGTTTCTGGTAGATTTGAAAGCGCTGCGTTTTGCAGCTGATTAGCTGGAAAGTTGGAGAAATGTGAACTGCGTTTGGGGGTTATTTATAGCAGAAGGGACTGGTATGTTTGTAGGTATGTGACATTTCGCAATGCAGTAAATAAGTTGCATTGAATTTTTTAGCTACTCAGTAGATGTAAGTATATAAATTCACCAGGGATAGAAATTTATCGTTTTTGGTATATAAAAAATAATAATTTAAAGAAACCATCCAAAATGACAACACACAAAGCTAATCTTGCAATGCCTTGGTTTGGAAGATTGTTATTTTTAGGTTTTCAATTTTTGCATAAGACTTTCCGTCTGCTGCGATTTCCTAGTAATTATTGATTATGCCGTTATGATTTATATTTTTCCAATCAAAAAATTTTAGCGGTAGTTTCAGATAGACGCAAACTATTCGAAGCGACGCGATATCGGGCCGAAAGTATCGATATGATTATCATTCGAAGTATCGCAACAAAAGAATCGGGTTTCCATAAATATCGAATTATACTCGATACTAAATTAACAACAACGATCAGTCGCAGTCGATCATTTGAATGCTAAAGTTTGAAAAATTTGCACCCTTTTTGGTCCATCATTAAATTTTTACTTTACTTATTTTGGTACTTTTTGTGTCCCCAATATGACACTTCACACCTAAGGAAAGTTGACAATACGAGAGTTGCCTTTTATATTTTGCGCCAAATAATGAAAACACAATCAAATATTAAGGAAAATTGTTTTATTGTTTTTCAAAATATTCTCCATCCAAGTCAATACACTTCTGTATTCGCTTGAACCAATTTTCATAGCACTTTTGCCACTCAGACGAGGATACATCTAAAACGAGCTGTTTGAAGTCTTCTACAGCTCCGTTAGGCGTTGAAAAACGTTGACCTCGATTTTTTTTTTGATGTTCGGGAATAAAAAGAAATCGTTAGGTGCCAAATCAGGGCTGTAAGGCGGATGGCCCATCAATTCGACCTTTTGAGTTCTCAAAAACTCTCTTGTGTGAATCGATACGTGAGAGTTCGCATTGTCTTGGTGAAGAATGATTTGTCTTCGGCGGTTGGGTTTCCTTAATTCTCCAAAAACTTTTGGCAGACAAATGGTTGTATACCACTCAGAATTGACCGTTTTAAGTTTATCTAGTGGAACAGTTGCGACATGACCAAATTTTCCGAAAAAACAGGCGACCATTTGTTGGATTAGGCTCGTCTTGGAACACCCATACAGTCAATTGCTGCTTTGCTTCCGGCTCATATGCATAGATCCAAGATTCGTCACCTGTTATGACGTCATGGGCAATTGTCAAATTATGCGGTATCCAACGTGAACAAATCTTCTTTACTACCAAATGTTCATGCAATATTGAATGTATGCTGTTTCCCACTAATGGCCAAGGATGCCTCTATCTCGCGATATATCACATGGCGATCTTGTATTATCAATTGACGCACAGCATCGACTATTTCTGGCACAACCACCGTTTTTGGACGACCCTCACGAAATTCGTCCTGCAAAGATTGGCGACCACGTAGGAATTCGTTGTACCATCGTTTCACAGTGACTAAGTGTGGGATTCAACACCAAAAGTAGAAGTAAGTTGATTGATGCACTCCTGTCTCGATAATCCACGTCGAAAATCGTAGTAAATCATCGCACGAAAATGCTCACGGGTTAATTCCATTTTTAGGCAATATGAATTTTTAAACTCACTATAAATAAAACTCGTAAGTGAAAACGTTATATGCAAGTTTATGCCAAAAAATACCAAACTCTACGATAAAAATATCTAATTACATCTAATCACATGTAGTGTTGCGAAGGCGCAAAATATAAAAGGCAAACCTCGTATAGGGCATGCCTCACCTAAAATTTAAAAGGAATTACAGCGTGACCTTTTGTACCTTCAGACTATTCTACCTGATAGCCATATCGAAATATTCTTCTGCACATTCGATACGATACAGGGGTTCAAGTTTCGATTCCGGAAATATATGAAGATCCCGAACCTCAAGCGTGTGGTTCCCCTGGGATCAGCCTCCTTAAAATTTAATATAAGTTTCTATCGAGCGTATCGTGCAAGCGACTGAAGCCAGTCGTGAACGAACTGATTCATTGCGGCTTTGGATTTGGCCAGATATTTACGATTTGTCAAATCTTGGAAATACCCGAGAAATTGAAATTATTGTATCTGCAAAACTAATACGACTATGTTAAATAACGCCGAGGCATGCCACCAGCTCCGTCAGAATTCGGAAGAACCTCTCGTATCCGTTTTATATCAGACGATGCTTCAGAGAGGGTGGCTCACTATAGTGCGACTTATATAACATCACGTTGGGAAGGACAATCCAAACCTCACTCTGCGAGTCCCTCATCATGCCGGTGCTATTGTATGGCGCAGAATCATGGACTCTATCAACATCGGATAAGATGACCATGGGAGTATTCGAAAGAAAGATTCTCCCTATGATTTTTAGATCTTTACGCCTTTACGATGGCGAATACGCATGCTTTTGCGTATGAGCTTTCAAAAGGCAAAAACAAAATGTATGTAAATTTTGGCAAACCTTACGCAAAAGCAAAAACAAAATACATGGGAAATATTTTGTATACATTCGTTGTCATAGGACTGATTTTTCATACATTCCGATAGAAGACAATTCGTACTCAAAAAAAAAAAAACAAAACCAAAATACATGTAAATGTACGCGGAGGCCGTTCCCTGAGATTAGGCGATCACTTTGCAGTGACCGAAGTTTAGATTATTAAACAAGCATAAAATTCAGTCAACGAAATTATCAATTTATAAATTCCGCATTAAGTTATTAAAGTAGAGCAAAAGTTCGACGATGCACGTAACCTTTCCAGTGTTTTCATGCGCCCCATAAAGAATGAAGTTTCACGAAATGGATCACGAAACGATGGTACATATATGCAAATAGCCTCGTGCTCAATTCAACGAAATGAATTAAAACCCCATAGCCTTAACAAAGACTAATTTCAAGTCACAAATCTTCTGCTGGAAGTTGCGACAGACCGTTTAAACCAAATGCCTTCTTTGCATTGCTGCTGTTGATTCGATGACGTGGATTAGGCATCGGCCAGTAAAGCTGGCCGAGCTAGCTCTTCGCAAGCGCTCATCATATTTTTTGCGCTTAAGATGAAATGCGTTTGGTTATTTTTTGTGCGCTTGTCAGAAGTATGTACTTATGTAATGCCCTTGCTTAACACTTTGATCACTCTAGTACGAAATCAAATGCTTGCGGCTAAAGCTAAAAACGCTCGAAGACCAAACGACAGGGTTGCATTTGCCCTATGTCAATTTATTTTAAGGGTGGAAGTACATTTAGTAGCCGAAAAGAACGAATTTTTTGCAGTTGATTTGTAGTGTAATATTTATTTAGAGTCATATCTGAGATTGAAAAAAATTGAAAATAAACAAATTTTTCAAGAATCAAGGCATGTCGCCGCTGATGTCGCTGGCCACAGTTTTCATCTGAAATCAACAAACCAAACATTTTCTTACTCAAGGGGGGTTTATCATCGCATTTGCGATATTTGAAAATTAACCCATTAAAAAAAAGTGGATCTAAAAAATATTTGTTTTCGAAATCTTTGATATACATCGAACATCTTTAGTCTATATAGAAAGAACATGAGCTTTAAAATGAATGTTAGATAATGAAAATCGTTTCACTCGTTTTTTTATTATACTTACACAATTTTGAAAACAGGGTTTCGAGAGAACTTTCTTTTAAAGTTTGCAGTCAAGAGCTCGGCGGCAGTCAAGAGCTCAGAGCCAGCCATTTTCGAGAAGCATCTCTTTCACAATTTCGAGAATTAGCAGCTGAAACTTTGACACGATATTCTAAGGCGATAGACCTACCGATTTAAGCAATAAAAAAGTCGATTTTTTAAAAAGTCTAAATGTCTAATTTCCCCTTCAAGTTAGGATGATCGCAATATTATATTTAAGCGTAAAAAAAAGAGATATTAGGAGCCTAACATTTGTTTTTCTACTTTGGTTGAACACGTCATCCCATCAACTGATTCTAAACTGGACGACCAAACACAATTTGACTATTCGTTCTTAATTCTCTCGTTTTAAAATAATAAAATTGAAACTTTAAAGATACACAATGATACTACTATATTTGGCTTGAAAATAATTTAGTGCCAAACAACTGGCACAATTGACGTAGGAAACCTTTAATGCGCGAACCTCAAACTCACCCGAAACTCAAATTCCTCTCACTTTCCATTTCCAAAAATAAACTAGACAGATTTGGGACACATTGTTCGTATGTATGTAAGTATACAGACATATTTGAGACTATATGTATTTCTAAATAAATACATACATATTCTCATAGAAAAGGTTGAATATTCTGTAGGTCGCTCGTTGAAACGCATATTTCAGTTTATTTCTACTTAATTTAACTTCTGAAATAGTTTAATTGGAAACTCGAGGCTAATCGATGGGTTCTTGGGCAACTTAGCTACTTAACATTCACATCGACAATATGGAAAGAGATAGCGGTGTTCTAAAAACATAAATAAACAAGAAAAGGGTTGTTATAGTGAATGACAACTTGTGCTTGAAAATTTATGGAACAATGTAATAGAATGTTAGAAAGACAGGTGTGAAATTATTGAGGAAGAAACACAAAGTGTGTCAAAGTTGAAGTAAAACGTGTTTTCTTTTTGTAATAGTATTTACGAAAATGCATTTAGCAAAAAAATACATGCACTTCATTTAAAATGTTTGAAATTGCTTATAAAATTTGACTCATTCGAATTGATTAATGAAACTATCTTACAGCTATGCAATGCTGAGTGTTCATATTTAGTGGACGATATTTACAAGAAATTATATTTTGTCAAACGTACACGCTTGATAGTTGAGGTCTTCGGTCATTAATGATTTTATAAGTTTGTTAAATTCTAAATTATGTCAACAATACATGGACAGAAATTGTACATTCCTAAAATTTGCCAATGTTATTAAATATTTAGAGAATTCAGAGTTTCGTATTATCTGGTATGTTAACTTTGCCGCCTATTAATTTTAAAACACTTAGCAGTGTGGTAACTTTGCTTGTTGTTGTTTAACGTAGAAGCAAAAGATAACATGCCATGTTATGTATTTCTTTTGTGTTAAGTTGTCTTCTCAAATAATGGAAATCGAAATACTGCTTAATTTTGTAGTCCAATGGATTTACGCCAATTCCAAGTGGAATTAGCCTATTTTAAGGAAGTGCACAGAGCGAAAATACCTCTAAAAATGTCTTATAAATCATAAGAATCCCTCCCTTCTTATTACGACAGGATATGTCTTTTAATTAAAATCAGAAGATAATCTTTAAACCTAAGATGAAAACTTTTTAATGTAATTAAGAAGGTGACCCCTAGTATTAAAATGAAAACTTTTTCAATAAAATCTAATATACAAATAGTAAAACTAAGTTGAAGACCTCTTCAATATAATTAAGAACGGAATTTTGGTTTTCAAAAGAAGCTCCTCTTAATTTTGATGAGCCGATTATCTGCACAATTTGAAATTATAGCCAGCAAAAATTTTTAAGTAGCTTTTTTTTTGCACTGTTTTTCTTATTCAATTCATGTTTAAAAAATTTATTTTATCTAAAATAATGTATTTAATACTGTTTATTCTTTGAGTCTTTAGAAAAAATCATTTTTTTTTTCAAAATTATTTATAAAAAAGTAGTTGTATATTTGTATATTGTACGGTACATTCCGTAAAGTTTTCGGCTCACTACCCAAAACTGTGATATTTCAATAAACATTTTAGGAAAACAATAAAAATACATGTAGGATAATAAAATATTTTTTTATTGAATGATATATTTATTTTAATTCATATTAAATATTGGCTTCAGAAAAAGTAAAAATAAAAAGATTTAGATTTATTAACAAATACTTACTTTTACCATAGTCATAAAATAAAATGTACTTAAATACCTAGAAATTCATTTGATTTATTAATAAACATTCACGTACTTAGCTATAAAAATTAGCTCAAAATCAAAGTTTACTATCTAAAAATGGTGCTAATTATGAAAGCCATTTTTTTTTCTGATGTGATATCGTTGGGGGCCACAATAAATTTGAAACTTGTAAGGAAATCATGTTGGGTAACATAAAACATAAAACTTTCCCATTTTCGGGCTTATTTAGTAAACAATGCTTTATATAATTTTTCATTTTTGTTGAACACATTTGCTCATCTAAGCCGGTATGCTTCCAAGGTTTTATTTAAGGAGAAGAGCCTTTGTTTTGTGGTTGAAATGCAGATACTGCCGGATTTTTTCGAACCAATTTCGAGTCATAATTTTTTGTATAAATAAATTTTAATAATATTTATTAAATTTTCGCAGATCATATATGTATATCGAAAAGAAATTCCACATTCAATTCAGAATAAATTTCTGTTTGTTCATCTATTTATAGCTCTGGGAATAGATATGACCAGATCTGAAATGGAATTTCTAATTCTCTTAAATCAATAGGTAAGGTATATGTACTTGAATATCCCTTTAACATTTCCATATCAGTAAGCTGATAATAAACAACTCTTTCAAAACAAAGTGTGTCGGCTCGTTGTTGCAGATGTTACAATCGTTTGAATTGTGAATGTAGAGACAGTCTCAAAGTAAAGATTTCAAAGCAGGTGTTTAATTTTATAGCGATTTGAGTGAAACAAGCGAAAAAGTATAGTGGGCTATAGTATGCTTTGATTAAAAAAAATAAGCAGCACTATATTCATTTTCTATGTGATGTTTGCAAGTTGTACAATTTTCAAATCAAGTCAAGCCTAAGCCTTGCTTAATTGGGTACCCCAAAAAAAAAAATTTACTGAGAAACTTGGAAAACTATATTTTTGTCTTCTTAGTGCAAAAAGTGTGAGAGAATTATGCTACCATATAATTTTTTCATTAATTAAAAAAAAAATTACTCCAAAAATAGCTTACAAAGTTGATTTTTTGTTTAAAGGTGTGATAACTTCGTGAGTTTAATATAAATATGTATACATAAGTGTGAAAAATTTTTGAATTAGTGATATACAATAAAGCAATAGATGATTATTGTGATAAAAAAAACCGAATTATGTAATAATTTCGGAATATGGCTAAAATACATTGGTTTAAGTAACATGATAAAAAAAAACGCTCGTGCGTCTAAATGCATGAGCCAGAAGTAAAACTTATTTGCCGACTTCATAAAGAAATAGAGAGTAAAATATGAGATAGTAGTAGTAGTATTAGTAGTAAAAACGGTTACCATAAGTCGAAATAGTAGCATTAATAAAACAGTTTCCTACTAATTATTTATTTAGTAAGAATAGTATGTAGTAATAATTAAAAGAATCAATAGAAAAAAGTAGTAGTAATGAGTAAAAATAGCAGTAGAAATTTATAGCAGAATTAGTAAAAATAAGGTGGAAATTATTGCAAATAGTAGAAGTAATTAGTTGAAGCATTAATAATAACAGTAGTAAAAATTATTAACAATATTAGCAGAAATTTTTAGTAGGATTAGTAAAAATAGTAGTAGAAATTAATAAAAATTATTAATAGCAGCATTAGTAAAAAATAATAGCAGAAATAAGTAAAAAGAGTACACATTAGTAAAAAAATTGTAATTAACATTTAGTAGCTTTAGTAAAAATAGCAGCTATTATTAGTTGAAATTAGTAAAATTAGTAGTAGAAAATATTAATAATACCAAAGGGTCTTGCAATAGGGACGCTACAAAAGTAGACCGATAGTGACAGCAAACGACGCCATATTTTTGCCCGCTCTTTTGATATTTCTCTTCAGTAAGGTTTGCCATTTCATCATGGAAAGATATGCGATCCAACAACGAGTCGAAATTATCAAAATTTACTACCGAAATTCGGAGTCAATGGCCCCAACTTTAAGAGCGCTACATCCAATTTATGGTCGTCGTCATTTCTGGCTGAATGGCTTCGTCAATAAGCAAAATATGCGTTATTGGACAGGCAGCAATCCACACGTACTCCATGAGTCAACATTTCATCCCGAAAAAATTACGGTTTGGTGCGGTTTATGGGCCGGCGGCGTCATTGGGCCGTACTTCTTCCGTGATGATCAAGACCGCCACGTTACTGTGAATGGGAATCGCTACCGCTCAATGATAACCGCATATCTTTGGCCCGAATTGGATAATATGGACTTGGACAATATGTGGCTCCAACAGGACGGCGCCACAAGCCACATAGCGGATGTCACAATCGATTTATTGAAAACCAAGTTTTGGTGAGCGTGTTATCTCACGAAATGGCCCAGCCAATTGGCCGCCTCGGTCGTGCGATTTGACGCCGTTAGACTATTTCCTGTGGGGCTACGTCAAGTCTATGGTCTAAGCCAACAAGCCAGCGACGATTGATGAACTTCAGCGTCTGGACTTCTGCAAGCGTGGCCGTGGTGCCCATGCAAAAGAAATCGACTTCCATGCATAATGGCATCGAATGTACTTTCACAGGAATAAAGAATTTAATTCATATCCGAAACCGTTTTTGTTTTATTAAAAAACTTTTGTAGCGTTCCTATTGCAAGACCCGATAGCAGTAATTACTAGTAGGATTAGTAAAAACAGTAGTCGAAATTAATAAAATATTTGTTATAAATAATAGCAGCATTAGTACAAATAGAGTGGAAATTTGTAAAAATAGCAGCAGTAACTAGTAGTAGCATTAATAAAAATAGTATTACAACATTAGTAGTAACTACTAGGAGGTAGGTTTGTTAAAAAATGCTTGAAATGTCGATATTTTTAATTCAAATTGTAAGGTAGTAAAAATAGTAGTAGTAATTAGTTGCAGTAGCAGTAGTAGTCATAATGATAGTAAAGTAATTAGTAACTAGTAGTAGTAGTAGTTGGTAGTAGTTGGTACTAGTAGTATTAGCAGTGATAGTGACGCCACATCGACGCGGCCTTCGTTACGTGATACAAAAAATCACGCTTATCAATTTTTGAGTCGTAAAATTTTCAAGAAAAACATTATTAAAATAATATGCTATAACAATCTCTCTTAATAAAAACCAGGTGCGCCCAAATTTTTTAAATGTATCTGAACGAAAAAAAAACGTGCCGACATTGAAAACTCAACAAACTTTGAAAATACGGGTATATAAGATGGTCATATATATCAATATCGTACCGATCCTCCTACATGTTGAGTTATACATATATTATATCAGGAACACATTCCGGTACTTACAGTAAACGAAATTTGTTTTAAATGCAACATTTTTTTTTTGTACCGCAATGCAGATGCGAACCCAACAACCACCATAACAACAAGTGAACAAATTCAATTCAGGCAATTGGTAGTTGCTTTTTTTATACGTCAAATATCAAAGGAAGTCAAAAATTGTTGAGTGCAAAAATACTTCAACCCAAACTCAACCAAGACTCATATTCAACGTCAAAATGCGAACCCAAAGGCTCAAACATAAAAGGCCCATAACAAATTGCAACCGGAAATACGAAAAACGAAGCAATAAAGCAGCGGAAAATGTAGTATAAACATACTTACAAATTGCTTTTAACAAATACTTGTGTAGACAACCAATCACCAGGGGTCACTTTCCATCTTTTATACCAATTCTCAGGCACGGTCTAAGCATTACCGTCAATTCCTTGGAGAAAACAATAACAGTGATGAGTATGATGGAGAGCAAGCGGAGCGCGTCCACATCAACTAGGGATTTGTTCGAATGGCATATGAATAGGTAAAATTTCAACAACAATAAATAAAAAAAATGAAAATTCCAACAAATACATAGTAGGTGGTATTTTTGTTGTCTTGTATAAAACAAAGCGACAATAAATGTGAATTGGTGAATCTTCAACTTTTGACTGCCTACGAAAGTGCACGCACACACACACACACATACGTAGCAAGGTGTGTATGAATGTTCGTATGATTTGAATTTATTCATGTGGATGTATGTATGTATGTATGAATGTTTGTGGCTGTGTTAGTAGTAGGCATCATCGTATATTTTTGCTGAATACGCTTTACTCTGCTAGGCAATAAGCAATAAAAGCAGTAAAGCAGAAAACGGAAATTCATATCCTTGCACATTGAATACAGCAGCACAGCTAGGGGTCAGCATTTCCTCTCGTGTGTGTGTGTGTGTGAGTGTATGGTAGACATGCTTAGCAGCATCGTTTAGGCGACCTAGACGTTGCAAACAATAAAGGCGAAAAAGGTTGAAATTAGTTTGCATTTGAAATGGAAAATTTCTTTTTGTGTCAATTCTCATCTCAATGAACAAAAATGTCTACAAAACACCAACCAATACTAAATTCATAGCTACGATGTTACGTATACGACAAGGCGCACAGTGGGTGAGTAGATTAACCGAATTTATGAACAAATTGGTTGGATAGAATCAAAGCTTTAAAATAGTCCAATAAGGAGGTATAAAATATATTGCACTTACTCTATGTAGGTATTTATTTTTTCTATTTTTTTTTTAATTTGGCGGACGGAATCCTTATGAGTTGCGATGAGTTACATGACTAAACCTTCACTATTATGACCACGGTATACATTTCGTTGCACTTATGCTGCCATCGATTTATAACATTTTTATAACCGAGCTTATTTCTAAGAGCATAAGCAACAGATTTAAATATAGTTATATATATACCATATTGTTCAGAATGAAATATTCCATAAATCGATTAAACTGTGTCTGTTCGTCCGTATTATGAGCGCGAATCGGATTACTCGAGTTAATATTAAGATATGTTCACGAATTGGTATTGAAAATGAGCGAATCGAGATAATAACCACGCTCAGATAACGGTGTTTCGCATTGAGCTGGAGAAGGAAATACGTGCACATATATTTTTTTCTTTACATAAACTCCATTATAACGAAATCTTTCGCAATTCTTGGTGTTGTTCGTCGTGATGGTGTCAATTTTTCTCATCCATATATGTTAAAAATTTGTTTACGAGTTTCATCCGTTCTCATTTAGAATATGCTGTTTTTGTTTGGAGACCAAACATTCTACTACCGATGCTAGAATAGAGTGAATACAAAAGGTATTTCTCAAATTTGCTCTACAAATCCTGAACTTTGATAACTCTATTCCATTGTACACATCCCGTCTCTTGTTGATAAGCTTGAAAAAACTCGAAAGTCATAGGTACACTTTATCGCCATCATTTTTATTTAATGTCATTCAAGGTATAGTTAATCCCATTTATATTTTATTGTGTCAATGTTCAAACCAAGTTTGCAATCAATGCTTCCTTATCTAGCGCTATGCGAGAATGCATTATAATATCCCAAAATATTGCATTAAACTTTACATTACCTAAGCCAGCTTTCCTATGTTTCCAAAAAACAGTCTCTTAACTTGAAATATTTTGTATTATTACCACTAAAATTGATTTTTATGAGCTCAATGGCATTTCTAATAGGACAACTTATAGAAAAAATAACAGTGGTAGAAGAGATCACTCTGTTGGTCGAACCCATGTTGTTACTTTTTCATTTCTCTATTTGTGCGAACACAATTTCAAATACGCAGTCTGCTTCTATTAAAAGTATGAGTGATTGTGGTTGGTTATGACAATTCTATTTAAACTTCTTATTGTTCGAAAAATTGTTACGTCTGGAGTGCTCATCCATTAAATACAGATGATGTGGAGCTGTTGCCATCTCGGGAATAGCTACAACTTCTAGCATTGTTGTTTTTTCTGTACTTATAATTTTTCTTATTAAAAATTGCCTTGAGCTCATGCAAATTATTGTTTGATATAAATAAATTGGGCGATCAATTAATATATGTATTTTATTATTAACATATTTCAAATTCAATTGTAAATCTTCATAGATATGTATCGAATACTCTATAAGAATTTCTGTTCACAAGACTCAAATAAATAAATTTAAAAAAATTAAATAAATAATTGGGATGATTAACTTGAAGTATGCCCCACTAGGCAAGGCTCAATATTTCCAATAAAAATACCAAATAAATTGTATTTAATGCATAAAAAAATGAAGTGTAGAAAACGACTAAATTTCAATACAAAGAATGTAACCCTAACTTATCGCCTTATTTAAAAAAAAAAGTGCGTAATACGTCTATGCAAGCCGTTTTCTTTTCTATTAATTTACGATTCGCACTGCAGATCAACGCGGTAAGTTGAGTTCCAAGAGCTATTTTTAATAAAATATATTCTAATACATTTGTTTATTTTTTTATTTCCATTGTTTATTTTATTTATTTGTCACCGCCCATTTTCCCAAAATGATACACAGTTTATCTATGTATGTATGTATATACCCAAATATCTAACCAATGTGTTGGGGCTATAAGATGAATTCAAGTTTTCATTACCATTTCCAATTTTTTATATATCTCATATTGGGCCCGGATACCACATGAGCCTTCCGCAAAAATTTCATATATATCGGTTGAGCACCTTTAAAGCCTATAAAAGATTTGCATATTAACTTTTTTGATTGCATACAACAATTGCTGTTATTTAAAAACAAAACTTATGTTGGATATTTAAAGTTCGGATGCACCCGAAATTAGACTCTACTTTTATTTATTCAGATTTAAATCTGTAAGTTACGTATGTAAGTATCATTTTTAATAAATAATCATTACTATCTGATTATATTGCTAGTAGTTACTTGATAGGTAGACTCACCCAACTGCTAATATGAAAACCATCTTGTCCACATGCCTATCCCGCCTGAAATTAGAGATTGTTACAAAGCTTGGAGAATATTTTATTGAAAAAGCCCTTTGGAAACAAATTGAATATCATACACTGTTTAAAAAATCTTATATTAAATAAACTTTCCATCGTGCAGCTGGAAAAGAAATCCTAAGCGCAACCTTAATATGGCGTGAAAAAATATTTCGAAAAAAACTTATGAAGGCTTGGTAGTAGCATTACCGTCTAAGGCTCAGTTAGCGCTTAGAGCGCCACTTTGATTTACTAAACCTCTTGAAACCTAAGTATTGTTTTCCTGTGGTGACTCTCAATCTTCAAATCACTTGGGTTTGTAGATGAATGAATTGATGTTATTCATTGCGCTGTTGGAGATCTTTTTCAGGCATCCTGTCTATTGCATGCCAAAGTTGGACATTCACAGAGGCACTAAATAACTGTTTCCCTACTTTCCGCAGTTTCAGCATTGAGTGCTATGTGGCGGCATGTTAATAAAAATATATATTGTCTTGACCTACCTAGAAGCTGTACCGTTCTTGAATTGTCATAACTGGTCCAGATTTTTTAAGCAATTTTGTAAGCCGCTAATCTAACAAAGTTTAGAACACAACCACTCCCACCCCGTAATCTATTTCGGGGCATTCGGTATAAATGGAAGTGGCGACACCTTTAGCTAATCTTCCCCTCCTTCAGTTTCTAAAAAGAAAATTCACCAGAAAGTTTTTCCTGAAACCAAGCGGAGGAGTTTTTAAGGCCCTGTCAAAAACAATACTATGCCCATACTGTTTCCAGCAATCTCACACTCGTATGCGGAACTATTAATTTACAATCACATAAACCGCACCCGTAACACCTCCACAAACCACGCGTTGACATTGTATTGCTTATCTCGTGCCGGCCACCATACTAGAGGGCTGTAGTGTAATGGCCGTGTACATCCGCAGGAGAAACTCTGGCTTTAATCCCCACTTTCTGTTAAAGATCTACTTGCAAGTATGACAGGCTATATAATCCTACTTTAAATGCTTATCGCCATTTGTTTTTCAGCTGATGAAGTACCTCGTCTCGAAGAACGATGGGAGCGTCGTTTCGTCATACGTATACGGGCATGATGATCTTGATTCGTATTTTAGGGCCAATGGTAAACAATATTTATTATGCGGATAGTGTGGTATAGATTTTCTTTCAAAATTGTACCAATAATTCATTTCAATAGCATCACGTAACATGTCAAGTGTTCAAGATGCATGAATAGAAACGAGCATTGTTAGCAAAATGATTAATTATGAAAATAAATCCGAAGATTTTTAAGTGACTCAGTAACGCGACTGGGGGCAACTAAAAGGGTATTGACTGACTTTCCTGTCGTGGAAAAAGCGAAAAGGACGTATAGTTACATTAGCAGGCCAAACTTCATGCATCAGCAACTTATCAGTCCAGTTCTCAGGGACTCCAAGTTTAAAATTTATTCTTTTCTCCGAATCAGCTATACCATTTTTTTAACGAGCTTAAAGCATGCCATTACATTTTTGGTGATACCAGTATGGTTATTGACGTATTCAACAATATCGTCAGATGTGACCGATGGCATAAAGGCAGACAAATGAAACCATTTAAGTTGCAAAGCTACTTTCAAATCGTCATTAGAGCTAGAGCCCACAACGCGAACTGCATTTCTTTTATTATTTTTTTAGTAGTGTAGTACGAACTACAGTGATAGAAGACGGCACTTGTTTAAGTGAGGTCCCGATGAAATCACGAAGGTTGTGGATCTCCGACGTGAACATAACAATAGCATAGTCTTTTTCACTGATTTTACCCTGTATAGCCAAAATGTCCGCATGCATATTTTCTGCCTTTTTAAACAGCCGATTGTTGTCATCGCGTAGAGAGGTAACGATATTTAATATGCGTACATTCTCCGCCTTGAGAGCAGTTATCTCGCTTAGTAGAGTAGAAAGAGTAATTTGTTGTTAACTAGAGTATACGCTAGGCACTTCCAATTGATTTGCAGCTGAAACCGAATTCACTTTCTGAGAGTCCGAAGATGATTTTTTTGGAGTTTAATTGCGATGGCACTGGCATCTCTTTTGAGGCAACGAAAGGGGGAGGCGAACGAATAGAGTTTCGACGCACAGCCCCATATGACTTGCAAAAAAAGTTCTTGTCTGAATTGAGTAGAAATTCTACATCAGAAGGTAATATACCAACACAGTCTGTATGAAAAAGATTATTGCACTTAGCGCAGAGAACTTTTGGCTGAGAGCGATCAACCTTTTGGCCGCACAAACAAGGCATAATTTCGATTAAATAATTCTTAAAAATTTTCTCTAAAGAGTCACTGTCTCAAATTATATGATTTTCACATTTAAAGTATATTAGCACTATTATATTTGTAAATAAAAAATAACAGTCACTGCTTAGTAAAACGACTAAGCGAAAATGCAGTAATTAAAATAACTGAGGAGCAAATAAAACACGTCCGCACACCACAGTATGTATGTATATAATGCAGAAGGCAGCAATTGCTCAGAAGTTAAAGGTTTTGCACTTATTTAGAACAGTTAAATAATAAAAATAAATTGCACATGTAAGTTTACCCACTGTACAATGGTTGGAATAAATTTCCCACTATAGCTTTCACAGGCATGCTTTCAATTTTCACTGCCCACATTCTTTCGAGCATAGCAAATAAGTATGCACTGCCTTAGCTAACTACTCACTTTCCTACTATTTGTATTTATTTCTTCTTTTGATTATTTGTCTATACCTTTTGTTAGAATTCTATTTAAATGGGACCTTCCGGTTCTATTTTATTTCGTTTGTAAAATTTTCGCTCTTAGCTATTTTTTCGAAACCTTATTTTGTTCGATTTTTCGCTTTATAATTCATTTTCTGCTTCGCTTTCACCTATCTTACAAAAGAAAAAAAAAATCTGCCACAAAATTGTGAAGTGTTGTAGTAATCAAGAAAAAAAAAATCACTGATGCTGAAACGAACATTTAATAGTTTGGTTGGCGGTACTCACGCTGCGAGGGGAAGAACCACCGCGTATCAAGCGAGCGATTGTATTACTAGCGTCACTGACATATTTGAGTAGCTCAATCTGCAACGTTACTACTACGAGTGGCAAGACTGCATAGTTTCCTCTTGCAAATCTATATATATACATATAAAATGTATAAGTGTATGATTTTTTTTGTATTTGCTCGATTTTAGCTCGTTTGCCACTCACTTTGTCTTCTCGGCTGACAGCTCTTATGCAGCGGTGTATGCACAAATGTCAAACTCTTTTGTCACAGCATTGCAAGATTTTAGTTTGATATCTGTTTACGAGTATCTGTAGCTGGAGTTGGTGGGAGTAAAATAAGTTATTTCCAATTAGTTTTATTTAAATGGAAATGTAATTCGATTCGCGGTTAGTGGCAGAGATAGCATAGAGCGATCGTTGAAATAGGTTTTTATCTATTTATATAGATACGAGTGCTTAATGGAAACAAAGAAACGACTTGATGTTTAAAAAGAAAAGGAAATGCTACAATGAACACAGTTGCTGACTTTGACAATCGAAGTGAAATTCGTTCAAATGGAAATATCTAAATGTCGCAAAAAATTATCGTCAGAAATATGTCGAACTATCAGTGCCAATAGAAAACTCTTCAATCCAAATACACTGGTTAGCTTTATAGGGCAATCGAAAGGTTTTGACCTTCCATTTAAATTTCCTTAATATAAATAGCATTCGTGGTCCCATTCGAACTTGCATTTATGGCTTATATCGTTATAGTAGTCGATATCAGTACCAAGCTTGTTATCGTTACATATCTTCGTCGCTATCACATTTGTTTTTGTTGTCATTCTTGTTATCGTTGACGCCAAGGTGTATCGTTACATCGCAGTAAAAAATTATCAATTGCTGAAACTAGATGATTTTCTACTAACTATTTTGTAGTGACACCCAGAAACACATTCTTAGTTAGTTGGCAAGCCATGCAAACTAATCCAAAAATGTCCGCTGTCAAAAGTTTGATGTTCCTTCGCCAAGTTACAAAAATAAAACATTTATGTAAGCGTGCCAGAGTCCTGCGTTGTTTCTACGGAAAATTTTAATTAATTGTGTGCGTCCACGTGAAAAGGGCCCACTTCGGCGGTATTGGAGTTATGCATATGGGCGTCTTCCTGGTTGATTTCCGAACATTTTGAGACAAATTAGACCATCCTAACTGAAGAATTTAGGAAAATATAGAACTTTGAAGGTGAATATCCGAAAAATGACTAATTGAGAAAAATCAATTTGAAGTTGAAAGTTGTCCCTTGTGGACCCTTTTCTTTTTTTCAAAAAATAAAATTAATTACTTCTATTATACCATAATAAAAAATTACGAAATTCGATCCATGTATCGAAAAATCTATATACATATCTCGGAATTTAGATGCGACAAAGTGGGCCCTTTTCACGTGGACGCACACAATTAATAATAACAGCTATAATTATTTAAAGAAAATTAACTTTTATAAAATATGTGAATAAATAAATACTTACTTACTTAATTGGCGCTATAACCGCTTAAGTGATTTTGGCCGAGCTTCTCCTACAATTTTGTGGTGTGCGCCTTGATGGTCTAACACAAATTGAGGGACCTACAGTTTTACGCCGACTCCGAACGGCGAATGTCTTTTTTTTTGGTGAGAAGCTTTTTTTTTCAAGACAGAAATACACTCGGAGGTTTGCCATTGCCTGCCGACCTGAATTTGAACCTGGGACCATCCGAATGAAGCGCGCACACGCTACAGATTCGGCTACGGCGGCCGCCGTTTAACTTGATTGTATTTAATGCAGTGCTTCGATCTTTTATTAATTTTAAAACATGGTAAAGGTAACTAGCTTTATTTTGACCATTTTTGATTAACTACTAATAGGTATAAAAATAGTTAATAAATTATTAGTTTACTTTTAGTAGAAAGGTAGCCATCAAAGGCTAATTTGTGTCAAATAATAGTTAGATAGTAGTTAGCTGTCAACTAATGCAGAGGTAACCAGGGCAGACTTCTTTTTTTTTGGCTACCGCCATACCAAAATAGTTAGCTTTTCTCGTAGAAAATATACAATTATTAGTCAGCACTAGTATTTCCGTAAACAAATTAAACTTAGGCTTAAGCTACCTTCACTTCCTGCAGGGTAAAAATATTATTATTTGAATTAACTATTACCAGTTCCATTGTCTTCTTGTGTTGCATTTTCGTGTGAAAGAGTACAAGAAATGGGATTTGGTAACGAATTTTCCTCATAACAGATTCAATTTTTTTCGAAGACGAACGTAAGAGTCGTAATGGTTGAAAAATTGGCACTGAAGGTTTTACAATACTCATAACAGATTAAATTTTTTTCGAAGACGAACGTAAAAGTCGTAATGGTTGAAAAATTAACACTGAAGGTTGTACAATACCGTATATGGGTTACCTCAAATCAAATTAACCAAGTGATGGCAGAGGCTCATTAGAAAATATAAAATCATTGCCATGCTTGGTATTGCTTACGTTTCTGCTTTCAAAGTCATTGCAGTTACCGCTAGCATTTCGGTTAACGCTATTATTATTGCAATCGCTATTTTTGTCGATATCACGAAAATTCTGGTATTGACTTAACACTTCAAAGTTGTCGGCGATTCTGACATATTTTGAACTTCATCGACTTCTTGTGTAATTTGTATACACTTACAACTTCAAACTGAATAACCTATGTTATAAATTCAACAAATTGACTTGAGACTTTTGCTCATTGAAAAAATCGTATACAAAAGGAAAGCTTTCGAAGTCTTGTTACGTAGTCAGATGTCTGTGCATTGAGTGCAGCACGATAACAGCAAATGAAAATGTGCTAAGTAAGTACTTCGATTTTTCCAGTGGCACTATTAACAATTGGATCAGTCCAGAGCCTACGTCTTGGCCTGCACGCTGTGTTGAAATCACATTTGCTAAACTTATACGTAAACTATGATCTATTTTATTTGTTTATTTATTAGCCCCATGTTGCATTTCATTAATTTCTGATATCCGGATATCCCAATGTTATATAATAAAACTCGGGATAGAATGCCCTGGTACAAATATGCACACATGTACATATTGCTCTTGAGCATGTTACTATGAATGTATTTTCGGAAAATAAAATGTTCTAAATGATTTTGAACGAAAATGAAATAATTATATTATTTTTGACCTTATATGTTACAAGTGTAATTTTATTGAGCGAGACCAGTTTTTATTAGGGAATATTATGAGAAGCAGCAGTTTTGCAAAGTGGTAGAAGTGATCGCTGCTATTTCAGATTCATCTCCTCATCATATTTCTTTATTTCTAGACTTTACCCAGGTTTGATCCATGGTGCACGGAGTTGCTAGGCGAGTATTCAACCATTCAGTTACGTTAAACGTATAGAAATCGCTCGCTTTCTCATTATCTACTGTATCTCCAACCATAAATTCTTATACTTAATAAATATACATAATAATTATTTTTCGTTGTTTGGAAGAAAGCTCAGCTTGCACAGGTAAACACACTAAATTTGTTCTGCGGTCTGTTAAACACCCTACTAATGTCTATGTTTACAGATACATTTCCGAAAAGGGATTCGGAACTTTGAATGTATTCACACAAAATCTCGATGTTAAGCACAGTGCGCTTGGATAAGGTTTAACCCAAAGGTTCATGCCCATCCAATTTCTTTTCATATTTCTATTCTAGAAGCGGAGCGGAAATTACTCCGCTAAGCTAAAAATGGAAATAATCCATGGGAGGAATTTAAAAAAAAATATTTTTCGCGATTTCTTGAAGGTTAATTGTTCTACCAATGCCTGAAAGCCTTCCACACCATATTTTTGAGGCTCAAAATCTTTTTTTACACACATTAAATAAAATTATAATCATTTTACCGCTCACACCATGTAATTGCATTTAAGTTTTCTGAAAAAAAAAAAAACGCGAAAATCCAATTTTTTTGTGTTTTTTTTTTTTTGACAAATTACTATACTACCTATTCTTTTAAACGTTACATAAAATAGTAGTAGATGAAAGTGAAATCACAATAAATTGTTAATAAAACAGATGGTGAAGTTTGCATCCCTAGTTCATCAAAAGATATGGACATCGGAAATGAGACCAAAATATTTATGAATCGTGATATTTGCTCTATAACGCCAAAAATCGAAAATAAAATGCGATAATAAGCATAAATCACAATCGTATTGGCTTCCAAGGATTATTTCCATATTTAGCTTGAATTACTCCATACTGCGCTTCTAGAATAGAAATATGAAAAGAAATTGGATGGCCACGAACCTTTGGGCTAAAACTTAGCCAATTGCACCGTGTAAGTATCTGATCAAGCTCTATGAAAAATGTTTACTAAATTTTGCACGCAGATCCCTCAAGATCCCTCAAGACGACCATTACCCAACGTACCAGGGTTGACTACGCACGTCCTGGAAAACAGAAAAAGGCATACAACAGACAATACATAGATTGGCCAACACAAAGTCCAGATGCAAACTCAATTGAAAATGTATAGGCTCTAATGAAAGCGAAGATTGGGGGGTGAGAGTATGTCTACAACAATGAGGAGTGTGTGGCATATTAACTACAGCCCGCACTAAGTATTGGAATATATAATAAAATTAAAGTAACAATAAATAAAGCAAAAATAACTTTCTTACGCTTTTTCATTAAAATTTTTCACTCAAATCTGTTTTGTGTAACGCACTGTACCAGTTGACTGAAATTTGTTTTCAGTGAAGATAGGTTTACTATAAAAATCAAAAAGTGCGTATTTAGATTCTTGGAGGTAGAGAGAGATAGAGCGATAGAGCGAGAGAAAACACATTCAATAATATTTAGCTTATTTCAAATCAAATGAGATTTATGGCAGTGAAATGTTTAAACCACTGCGACAAACTGACGGGTAGAAGTGTTTTAATGTTGTTGTTGTTATTATTATTTCTGTCATTCGATGTTAATAAAGCGGAAGTTGATATGCTGCGAACTGGTGAACACCAACAAAAGTGATGTGGATTTGAATGTAGAAACTAAACATATCTACTTACAAGGCAATTGAGGGCAGCAAGTGTTGAGTGACGTGATGATTTTCACATCACTTGACGTTGTCGCTTAGGCATGACGTTTGGCAATTGGTTGCACAGCGGCTTAGAAAAATCTGTGTATGTGCAACTCAGTATGTTTCACAACATCAGCGTTGATTGATGGCTGCCTAGATGAACGAACGAACAAGAGAAATCAATTCAGCGCGAAATCACTTTCACTATGGGCAAATTAACTCAACGACTAAGTTGCTGCCGCTGGTGCACAATTGACACAGCCTAAAGCGGTTAACAATTATGATTTAATGCAATGAGATCGATATTAGGTACAATACACAACGCACAGATTTAAAACAAAACCAGCTGCGCTCGCATGGCATTTGGTTTAACGTTATGAGCTCGAATAAGTATAACATAAAAGGAAATAAATAACATCACCAAATTTAATAACTTTTTATTTATTTGTAGTTTTGTTTTCAATGTTTTATTATCTAAAAAAAAAATGCACTTACTTCATAATTTCCAGTTGCGGTTGGTTGCTGAAACTTTTTTTGTCATTGCTTGCTCCGTATTCTGTATATTTTCATTATTTATTTATTTATTTAGTTGCTTACATACTACTTACATAGTAGCAGCTAAGGTTATAAAAACTTCGAATATTGTGTTTATAACACTAGAAAATAAACTTTTTGAAGACGAAAAATTAAGTTGGATAGAACTCGATATTAAATTAAATTCAATTAAGGCCAGAGCAAGGGTTGCATTACGCGAATACAAAATTTTATAATTACACCCATAGAAAGGTAAAAAACTACGAAGATTACGCTGTGGTATGTTGAGATTAATTCTTTCCAAAAGAAAATAGCAGTCAATGTCACCACTGATGATATTAAAAGCAAAAGAAAGCGAGAGTGCTGATCTTCTTGTTTCTAAAGACTTTAGGTCTATCAAATGCAAACGAGATTTATATGAGGGAATTGGCTAATCAAAACTCAACGACCTTAAAGCATATTTTGGTAAATTTTTTTTTGGACGTGGTCAATCCTATTTATATAATTTTGATGGTGAACCCAGCGTATTACAAATATAACGAACAAATGCCGTATATATTAACTTGAGAGTATAAGGGTTGGATAATTTTGAACTATTTCGCCTCACAAACCGAGTAAGATATCGAAATAATATGACTAATATGTCTACTAAAAGAAAAATTACTCGAAAAAATTATGCCCAGATCTTTAATCTCGTCGAAACTTTCTAACAAAGAATGAGAAATGTTATAAAACGTCGGCAAGATATGAACAGCTTTTGGATACGAAAAACTTTAAAGACAAGACCATAGATGCCAGCTGTCAATGCCGTTTTGAAGCTTACAAGCATCTTCCGGCTTCTCAATTTTCGAAAATATTTTTAAATCATCAACGTAGAGCAAAAATTTAGCAAATTTAAAGCAGTTACTTATATCATTTATAAACAAAACATATAGCAACAAGCCTAATACACTTCCTTGGGGAACCTCATAGGAGGCAAAGAAATAATCAGACGATTTGGGGCAACCCAATTTATTTTAAGAAGCACACAATCAATCAAACGAAGGTGATATTTAGAAGTATCATTATCACTTCTAGTGAAATATGGAAGAGAATTTACATGTTTTTGTCTTGACAATTTAATTTCCGTATTCCGAACAAGAGAGCAAACGGAATGAGAGCGAATGACATATAGTAAGTGTCAAAATAACTTAAAGTTTCCCTTTATATATATATATTGATATCATTTCTTGCCAATAGAATAAATTTCGAGAGGATATGGTTTATCAATAAACCTTACAACTAGACTATTACATATTGTATAAAAAAGAAATGTGGGTTATGATTGTTATAAATGAGTTTAGAGGAAAAACAACTTCTAATCTTGCAAAGTTAGAAAACAAAAACTTTTTGTTTAACATATTTCAAACGTTAATGAACAGAGAAACCTCATAGCAAACAAAGTAGTATAGAGCTAATACGACGGTGTAGTACGGAAAAGTACTAGTTACTAAAAAAATTCTGAATCATTTAAACTACGCATTAATGGATTTGCCGATATATCGCAGAGATGCTTAAATTGATCTCTAATTTTACCAATACGATTCGAGAGAAGTATCATATTATTTTGGATTGTAATTCAGCAGTTGAAAAGTGCCATTATTTGATCGAATCTGCAATTTCAAAATATGAATTTTAGCGCAATTACCCAAGACAGGACTTTCGTACAATATTATGGATTGGTGTATAACTTTTGAAATTGTGATTTTGTTGTCACTATTGAGTTTAGATTATTGTATGTAGATATTTTTGAAGTGAAACTTCTTTGCGCTCGTTGGGCTGTAATTTCAATATCGAAAGAAACGAAAAAGCGACAGGAAAAGGGCGCGGATGGCGCGCGTGGTGGGGCAGTCGGATGGAAGGAGACATGGGAGAGAAACGAAAACGCGACAGATTCGGAGTAGGAAAAAACGAGAGAGGGGTGTCATGCATGGAGGGGCGGACAGAGTGTGGCAATGATTGTTCTTTACATCGCTCCGAACCAGAGAATTAACGATATAATTAAATTCATACATAGACCAATTGGCATATACTTCCTCTGGTGCAGCAGAATTAGGAGGAGATTTGCACACTATGCCAATGATTTTAAGCGGTGATTTTAGTGTCCATTTTTCCTTGGAAGAAGCTCAACCACTTGTACAATATTTAGAAAGTAAATTTAATTTAAAAATGAATAATAATCCCAAAGACTCAACAACCAGATCAGGCACAACAATATGTAGATGCAATTTTCTCAAGATATTTAAATAATTTACAATCACCAGTTTTCATTTCATATTTTTCATACCACAAACCAATTGTATCTTTTCTTGAACATGAAAGTATAGAAGTGAATGAATAGATTTTTGCGCTCGTTGGGATGTAATTCCAATATCGAATGACACGAAATAGGAAAAGGGAGGGGATGGCGCGCGCGTGGTTGAGGAGAATTAATTTCTACCACTCTATTTACTAATTTTTACCACTAGTTTTACTAATTTCTACCACTCTTCTTACTAATGTTTACCGCTATTTTTACTAAATTTTACCACTATTTTTACTAATGCTACTACTCGTTTCTACCACTATTTTTACTAATTTCTACCACTATTTTTAGTACAGCTGCTACTAATTTCTACCACCATTTTCTTACATTTTTATTGAATTCTACCACTTTTTTCACTAATGCTACTACTAATTTCTACCACTATTTCTTCTTTTTTAATTACACAGAAGTTTTACTTTTAGTTCGCGCACTTAAGTGCACGCGTGTTTTTTTATAAATGGAGGCGAAAGCATTAACTATCTTTTTTCATTAACCTAACACCCTTAAAAACTCCAGAATAATGAATAGTGGCAATTGTAATGTACATATATATTTTATACATTTAAATTTGTTCATATTTTTACAGCAGAGTGGCTTCTGTTTATCAATAGGCAGCCGTAAGGTTGCCGAGATCTTTGAGAAATAAAATGCAGTAGTGTTACTTGCTAGATTCATACAAAAGTGTAGTTGGCAACCCTTCAACATTTTTACGGGACTAAGTTTTCCTAAACCTCTGCCCGCTTAAACCAGTATTTGTATTTTAATGCTTTCTTTATCTTATAGCTCTAGTTGAATTTAAAGAAATTTTAAGAGGTGGCACCCCTCTCGCTATTGGAATAAATTTTCTTTCAACTTTTTTTTTTTTGACGCAAGCTTCGGTTTCAGAGCAATAATCTCATATTTCAGTAAGCTTAGAAATTACATTAATTGAATGTTTTTAAACACATGGCAACACTCTTTAAACACTTCTTAATGTTTAAGTTCTCAAAGCCTACTTCCTTTGAATTCTAAGCCCACATAATGCCCTTAATTTAATTATTTCATGTAATATATATTATTTTAAGTAAATGATAACTCACTCCAAAAAGGTTTTTTTTTAAATAAAGCTTTTTTAAGCCTCCTTGTTTGATACTCATACTCAATCTTTGATTTGACTTAGAGCCTAAATTAATTTTTTAAAGAGGATGTAGCAAAAAAAATAATTTTGAAATAAAGCTTCCTTAAAACTTTCGGGTTTACGCTGTTATTTTAAAATGTTATTTATTTTTTAGCTTAACTTAATTTGCGTTTATCCAAAATATTTAGAAAACGAAGCTTTAATTCGCCTCGTTCGTTGCATACCCCAAAAAAATCTTATCCAGATCTATTCAATGTGTGGTTTAATTGTTTATTTAATTGAATCTAACTTCAGGTGCCAACTCTCCAAAAAATATAGTCTATATCTTCATATACGGCTTAAGCTATAAACGTGCTAAATCTTATACGATTCCTTAGCCGTTTGAGATTGAAAAGGTAACAACCCTACAAGGCATTGCTGATCAGTTTTGGCAAAAATTCTAACACGCTTATAATTTGTTTATTAGACTCTAATACATGAGTATTTTCAAAATAATTTTATTAAGTAAAGTAAATTATAAGTATAAAAATTATTAGTTCCCTTGTTATATGTATATAGCAAAGTCGATATTGCAATGGGAAAGTATGCAGTTTTTTCCAATGGCCCGAACAAAAATGATTACTTTAATAAATACTTTGCCAGTAGTCCTAATTATAATATGAGCACTTATATGGCATTAAGCTGTCTTGCACGAAGCCTACGCACACACTCACTCACGCATAATTTTTCACATTTATAAAATTAGTAGGATTATAAAAAATAAAATAAAACAATAAAAAAAATTCAACGAAATAACAAATTCATCACTTATTAAAATTACCGAACAAACTCTGCAATTTTACTTCTAACAATCTTCATATAAAACTCACGCACTTTCACAGACACACACACACACACACACAATCAAAATCATTTCGTGCGTATGTGCATGTGCATCGAAGGACAATCAGCTCTATTTAATCGACCGCAGCTCAGTGGTTGCGCTGAGTGTTTTAATTGCATTCGAATTGTTCGCGTGCAGTCAGTTGGAAAATTCTTCGTACACCAAAGTCACGTACAGTTGTGGCCACAAACCACCGCTGTAACATCAATGAAGGCCACTACTCACTACTGCAGATTTTCACACACCAGAGAATACTGCCTGCTTCGAAATATTCCTCGCATTGTTTTGGTACGAAGTAAATGGCACTATTAAATATAATTTTGTATGTAGATATGTACAAATGTACCTATGTCTTGCGCAACTAATAATATTCTGTAATTTCCGATTGTACTGCAGTCTCAAGATTTCAATTTGTTCGTTTGTGTGTGTGTGTCGATAGTGCCGGCTAATTCCTCAAGGTGCCTGCCTGCTCTAATTTCGGTGGATTACAAGGCCTTTGCGGATTATAATAATGGCATTAGTGTTGCCGCGAATTTAGTCAGTTTTAATATTACATTCATACATACCTACATACATATGTGATTATATAATTATAAATGCATATTTTAGATGGATTATGTGATTTTCAACTTGGCTCAAATGGAATAAGGAAGTGAATTTACATCGATCATTATGTAAGCGAAAGAAGTGAATTCCATGACCATTCATCACATACACTTTAATGACGTCATGGAATTTGGTTAATAGGATTTGTAATTACCATAGATAACACGAAAAAAAGTACTTAACTAAAAACGTTTAGCTCGATTTTTAGGCAATTTTTTTTCACCAAAAACTGAACCTAAAGTCAGAAATCTCTAATGCGACATTCCCTAATTTATTTCCATGAAAATTTTAAGTTTAACTTTTTCCATCCCATTGCAGATTTTTTGCTTTGATTTTCTTAGATTTCGTTGACATTTCCTAATTTATTTTGATTTTCTATCGTCTTCTACCTTACCTCGACAAGTCGTTCTTCATCTTGCGGTGTCTAAATTTTTTTCTTTTTTAATACTTCTCTTAATTTTTGCTTGCATACTCATTTTAAAATTATTTAGGTGTTTCTGTTTATTCCGAAAATTTTGGCAATTCAAACGAAGCAGTTTGAAGCGCTGAACTTTTTTGTATCTAAAGGTTTGTTCGTTTTACATAAGTGAAGATTTCGATCGGATTTCGTTTAAATCTAATAGAAATCCAAATAATCGAAATCATGAAAATGTATAGAGAGTCCTCGTGCACTTCGAAAGATTTCGCGAAATCTCAGATTCAGTCCAGTGGAAATGTAGTATAAGGTTTTAAACGTTTTGGTTACCAAAATTTGCATAATTTTATGCTAAACAGTTTTTAGAATTGCTATTCGGAAAACAGTGTTGGGAGAAAATTGAGAAAAGGTCTACCTATGTTAAGACAAAACTATACAAAAATATTCAGCACACTGTATTTCAAATCTAGACGCGATGGAAAAATTTGGATGGCATTTTCAGAAACAGCGTTCTGGCTGTAGAACCGTGAAATTAAAAGATTTTTACTAATTTTCAACGCTTTTATTTACTTTGTGATAACTTTTAGATTTTCTGTTCAATGTGGACGCTCCTATGCATCTCATTTTTGGAATGAAAAGTGTTAATTCCTATATCTCGAAAACTCTTCGTGGGAAAAACAAATGAATTTCAGATAAATTTTTCGTGTTCAGCGACCCCAAATTAGTCCGACAAGTATTTGTAAACTAGTGTAAAAGGTCTGTTCGATGACTGCACTCGTGTACGCTGGTACAGAAAAAAGTGTTCGATGAAGTTTGTTTTTGCACTAAACTTCTTCATAATTTTTATTAACGATATTAGTCATTGTTTTTCTTTCGCGAAATGTTTGCTCTACGCGGACGACCTAAAAATCTTTTCGGTAATCAAAAAGCCAGCTGATGCTATCAGGCTTCAAGAAGATATAGATAAACTTAACTTATGGTGCCTGAATTCTCGGCTCCCCTTAAACCTTAGTAAGTGTTTTCAGGTGACGTATTCAAAGATCATTAATATTTTGCCTACCAGTTACCAAATCAGGACTAACGTTTTGAAGTATCTTTGTGAGATTGAAGACCTGGGTGTGGTGTTTGATGAAAAATTTTCTTTCAACAAACATGTTAATTACGTTACGGCAAAAGCGTACTCTATGTTGGGGTTTGTGAGACGAAATGCCTCAAAATTCTCAGATCCATACACCATTAAAATACTATATACCTCATTTGTTCGGTCGCATCTGGAATACGCAGTTTTCATTTGGAGGCCATATAGTCAACTTGCCATAAACAGAGTAGAACGCGTTCAAAAACTTTTTCTAAAATATGCCCTTCATTCTCTGAACTTTACTGATCCCATGCCGTCATACTCTTCTCGTCTTATGCTCTTAAACCTTAAATCGCTTGATAATCGTAGATCGATACTTTGCCTATCCTTTATGTATAACATAATCAACAGTTTTATTGATTGCCCTTATTTGTTAGAAAAAATTAATTTTAATATTCCCAGGCGGTCCCTACGAAATTTTCACCTGTTTTATGGGGTACAGTTAGGACGCAATATGCTAGCAATGCCCCGATTCTTCGTGCCATTCGAGAATCTAATGCAATTAATAAAGAAAATGAGATTGATTTCTCAGTCTCGAAGAGAGCTTTCCTTAATCTTTTGAATTCATTATTTTAGTTATTTTTAGTAAATATAACTCATAGTTTTAAGTTAAATTTGTACTCTTTTAGTCTGTAATTGTTTATTGTAAACCAAAGACTTCAAATAAATATAAATATAATAAAATAAATATAATAAATATAAACTGTTCTGAGATGTGTTTTTTGAGTCGGCACTAAGTCGCACTGTTTGCGCTAAGCCACGCTAACTTCTTAGCTAGTGTAGCATAAAAGCACAGCTGTTATTTCAGTTAGATAGGGCAAAATACAAAAAAACAACTAAATAAATGAAAGTAAATTGAAAAAAATTTTGAAAGTTTTTCGCCGAATTGAGTGATATCGATCAATTACCTTGCCTTCGTTCGTTGATGTTTTTGCACTAAACTGCTCTGAACTCTGTCAGGTATTGTTCTGGCCTGCACTGCCTCCCCACTTTTAGTGCACTCATCGAACAGACCTAATAAGAAATGAAACTCTCTCAATTGTTGCCAAGATAGGGGCACTGAACGCCCACTTGACGCTGGCAACAATACTCTAGATGACTAGATGCGAAACTCTCTCAATTCCTCACAAAATAAGGAATCTTAACCCGTGTTTGATGATGGCAACATTGGCACTTCATTCCTCAAAAGCCGGGCTGCCAGAGGCAAATACACGAAACAATTAGCATAAATAAGCAGTGCATTTTCTTGTTGGATAGAGAAGGGGAGCGAATGTTGTTTTGCTAAACAATCGTGATATTTGTATTGAAATATTAAATAAGACGTAGGATAGTAAAAAATATAGTGCTTAATTTGGCATACAATTATTTTGTAAAATAAAAAATAATCCATTTGAATGCCGATCAAGCTTTTTTTTGCGAGAACTGGGTATATATTTAATATATTCAGTATTATATATAAATAAATATACAAACTTATACATATATTGACCAAATAGGTTCATAAAAACTGGCAATTTACTTTCTTTGATATTTTAATGCAATCATATTGATTCATATTTTCCAATTTTTTTACAAAAACGTATTCATTCCGCTCACTAAATCTTATTTTTATTGCATTTTCATTTATTGAATTTTAGCGGTAGCTCGAAAGCTGCAAAATCTCTTAGAAATGATTTTAAAATTCCCAAATTTGATATTTTTCATAGTGGTAACATTGGAAAATGTTATAAAAATGCGCTCTCACGAAGCAAAGAGTTTCGTATCTAGTTATCTACACAAATACCACTTCCGCCCCCTATTATCAGCTGACAAGCAAAAAGGCGGCTACCAGAGCAAAATACAAGTGGAAAAAGCAGTGCGTTTTGTAATTGGAAGAAAAGAGGTGTTATTGTTGTTTCGCTAAAACATCGGAAGATTCGTAATGAAGTGTTAACAAAAAAAAAAAATAAGTTAATTTGATTTTTGAAGTCTAATTCAATATATAGTACTTAAAGCCACATAAAATTATGATAATTAAAAATGTCATTAAAAATTCCAATTTAAATTTACTTTTTGAGAGAACTTGGTATAGGTTGATTTTCAAATGCCAGTAAATAAATATACATATATCTAAATATGATACTTTATATATATATATATATATATATACGTAAGACAAATATATTGACATTATTATTTTTTGAAAATATTTCAATTTTTGTGATATTTTTATATCCTCACGTTGATGCCATAATTTGTGATATTACAAAAAAAAAAAATTTTAATTAATAGCATTACTAGGTTGTATTTTTTATTGCATTCTTATTTATTAAACTTCAGTCGCTGCAAACTTCAAAATCTCCTAAAAGATTTTTGAAAATTCCCAAATGTGAAAAAGTTGGCTTCAAACTTGTTGATAAATTTTTTTTTTTTTTGTTTTAGGAAATTTATAACATTCCCTCAACTCATCCGATTTAAGTTTTTGTTATTAACAATTATTGCTCACAAAATATTAGCCCTTAAAGTAAAATTAAAAATATCTTAAAAAATTTAAACAGATTTCGCAACAGTTTAGACAAAGTTAAATATTAAAAGCCGCCTTGTGCTGAGTATGGGTTTCATAGCCCAAGTATGAAGAGTTTCCAAATCACGTTGAGTTTTGATAATATTTTTGCCACACCAGCTGACACGTACACCATTTTTTTTATATGAAAATAATCACAAATACTGTCAGCACAAATAATTTTTAAGACACTTAGCGATTTTTGAACCACTTCAAACTTGCACTTTATTACACTAAAATAACACAATTTTATGCTTAACTTATATCCGTTTTTGGAATTGCGTTTCGTAAAATAGTATTTTAAAACAGTGAGAAGAAGTCAACATATGTTGGGGCAAACCTGTGCAAAAGCTTCAACACCCTGCACCTAAAAATCTGGGCGTGGTGGATAAATTTGGGTGCGATTTTTAGAATCAGCGGAACCAAATCCATATAAAATGTGATATTTATTACATCAAATGCACATTCTGGATGCTGTACCGTGAAATTAAAAGTTTTGTCAGATTTTCCACTGAAATTGTGAATGTACCAAAAATTCACATTGGCCGCATTTTTTAACATGTAATAACTTTTACATTTTCGGACCAATTTAAGCGTCTGCTGCTTCGCATTTTTCTTACGAAATTCTCTTTTAGCCAAACATTTTTAATTTTTTTTTTTCAAAGTTTTTCACTAAAAGCATTGAATAAAATTAATAGTATTCGAAAAGGCATTTAGATGTCAGTAACTCAACAATTACTATTCGGATTTACACTATAGATATATCACCGAAAGGAAATTGAATGCACCTTTAAAACGATACCCATATTCTGGAGTTTTTCATCGCAATAACCGCGAAAGTTCTTCGAAAACAAGATTTATGCCTACAACTCGAAAAAGCTGTTTTTGAAAAAATAAATTCATTCTTAATTTATGAGCAAATTTCGATGCAGCTAAGTAACTCCGCCTTGTAAAATCTATCGACAAATTAATGAAATGAGGTATTTATCATAAATCAAAAAAAAACAAAAATCAGTGTCGGCTCTAAATTTGATCGAAAATAATCGAAAAATTTGCGCTTCCTTAACCAAACTGGACGATGTATTATAAAATATTAGCATTTAGCTCAACTTGATTTTACCGCCTCTAAAAGTTTCTTCCGTGATCGCAAATTTAGAAAAGATATTATCACATTAAAATGCACAATGTAAATAAAGTAACTGTCATTTTATCTATTACAAGTAATATCTAGAGAAGTAAGTCATCCGATTTTATTTTAAATCACAATATTAAACAACGTTTTTTTAAAATGAGATGGTTGATGAAACTGAGCGATTTATTTTTTTTCTCAATTTTCCTTAAGTAGCACGTGGCAGTTTTTCTACAATACCATTTCTGAAATCAGCTAAAATTTTTATGTTTTCTTCGTAGAATGGACAACGAAGAACTAAATTAAAATTTTAATAATTTTAGCCAAAAGATGAATCGCATTTATATAAAAAGTTATGACTTATTCGGCAAATTAAAATTTACCTATTCTGAAAATACCTTTTTAATATCCTCCCGACGACCTCTGTAGCCTACATTTGGTTAGCTAAGAATTTGGTGAAAATTTTGACAAATATATGTAAATATAAATTTTCATTTCCCATTCATTTCTAATTGACTTAATTAGTACCTTTGTGCATAAACTACAGATATACATATGTATATTTATAATTGGAAATTGTGGTGACATTTTCTAGTAACAAACAACGCGGATTTACAATGTCACTCAAAGTCATTTGCGAAAGTGCATATATGTATATTAAACATACATATCCCTATATGTGTGACCGTGTGAGTAAGTATGTGTGCCTTGTGCTATGCCTTGATTTACAAAGACAAACCACAAAGTTAGCAATTAGTTAAATTAACTTGCCTTTTACGAATACTGCATGTAAGCTGATGCGAAAACCCAAAAGTGTTTGTTGCGCTCAAGATGAAGGTGGTTTTTGAAAGTGACAGAAATGCGGATATTTTCGAATAGATAAATACCGCAAGTTGTGGTAATTAGAAATGTGATTTAGTTTATATAAAAAAAAACTATAAAAAAGACAGAGCACAGACGTAATCGAACTTTTTATAAGCATTTGGCGCAAATATACAATATATCTCCATTATATAGAAATCTGAATACTAATTAATGTATTTAAATCAGCACATGGCCCTTTGAGGCTTCCAATAATCGTCTTTTTCAGACAGACATGATTTGCATTTTTTACGTAATAGTTTATAACAATTGTTACAAATTATCATTTTTTTTTTTAGTTTTCGTACGCTAGATCCTGTTAGAAACTTACAAAATTATGGAAAAGAGAGAGCGAAACAAACTAAAAATTATTTCGAGCGAAAATTGCAATTTAAAAATTGCCTCCTCTTCCCCTTATTCGCGCTGTAACTGCATAAGCAATTATGGCCAATTTCAATATAGCACACCAGTCAGTAAGAGAATGCCTTCCTTTTTCTCTGCCACCACTCATACAGCTCATCGTTCCATCGTCTATGGTATTCACCGTCGCAAAGACGTAAAGGTCCAGAATCATTCGGCGAATCTTTCTCTCGAACACTCCAAGGGCCATCTCATCCGATGCTAACATAGTCTATGCTTTAGCACCATCCAATAGAACGGGCATGATAAGGGATTTATATAGCGTCATTTTCGTTCGTCGAAAGAGGGCTTTACTGCTCATTTGCCTACTCGGTCGAAAGTAGCACTTTGATGATGGCAAGAGAGATTCTTTGTAGGATTTCGCGGCTGACATTATTATCGGCATTCACGCTGGATTCAAGATAACCAAAGTCCTGCACTTTTTCAAAATTGCAATTGAATGTTTATTTGATAGCAGAAGTATTGAGTTTTGCCCTCGTTCACCTGCAGACCCATTCGCTTAGCTTAATTATGCAGATTGAAAAGGCAGAATTAATTGCGCAGTTACTTTCGATGTCATCAGCATACACCATTAGTTGTACACTCTTATGAAAGATAGTACCTGCCCCGTTTAATTCTGCAACTCGAATTATCTTTTCCCAACATAATGTTAACCCATTTCCAACCGCGCTGCAAAAATTTTACAATTTTTTTATTTAAGGTACATTTTTAGATTAATTACGGCCCCTCTTCCCGTTAATTTAATTTCTACCTCTTCCCGTTTTCCCGATATGTCAAAAATTAAAGTGTTCGATTAATCGAACACTGGCGGTGAACACATACCATAAAATCCCATACAAATGCGAAATGTCAATTTTTCCCGCCAAATGATAGCGCTTTGGCATTTCTTTTGTGTGTTTCAGAAGAAAAGACTTGAGAATCTATTAGAATATAGTTTCGTTTGATGTGTAATTCCGAGTGTTTGTATTGTTCCTCGATTCCAGAATTGCAAAATGGCACGTTCAAAGAAAACAACAATGAGGGAGATTGAAGATATTTTAGAGAATTGGAGCGATGACGAAAATCCGGTTCAGTGTGTCAACGTACTCCCACCCAATGTACATGAACTATCCGATGAAGAATTAATCGACGAGAATACTATCGCAATTAATGAAGATCAAACTGCTTTGACTGAGATTGCCGGCTATTTGGAAATTGAGAGAGAGCGAAACATTCATATGGATATTGCTTAAGAAGAGGTTGTGGAAACTCAACCGGAGGCTTTGCCATCAACTTCCAAATCGGATGCTGAATCGACTGGTCCACCTCAAAAGAAACCGAGAGTCAGCTACAAGCCAGTGAGTTCATTTGGAACTCCAAAATGGTCGATTCGTTTTGGATATAAACTTTGGTGCCTCTGTTCGTCAACGGGCTATTTGTTTAGTTTTATACCATACTGTGGACAATCCGATGAATACAACAGAGAGCTTGGTCTTGGAGCTGATGTCGTTCTCCGTTTACTCAGCAACGTCGAAGCACCTATGCGTCACGTGGTATTTTTCGACAACTTCTTCACTTCCTATCATCTTCTGTGCCTGTTATCAGCAAAGGGGTTCTGCGCCACTGGAACTGTTCGCTGCAATCGTGTAGCTGGGGGTGCTATAAATATGAAGACCGGTAAAGATCTGCCTCGCGGCGCACGTGACTATATATGTACGATTCTAAGAACCAGATAACCCTTTGTCGCTGGCAAGATAATAAGGAGGTCACCATTGCTACAAACCATGATCAGATTCTGCCACTCTACCCTGTTCGGCGTTGGCAAAAGGCAACTAAAAATTCTAAGAAGAGCCTGGGAGAAAATGGGAAATTTGTCAACGTGGATCAACCTGCTGTGCTTCACAATTATAACAAAGGAATGGGTGGCGTTGATCTCCACGACAATGCCATTCAAAATTATCGAGTAAACATCCGTGGAAAGAAATGGTACTGGCCACTTTGGATAAACACCCTAAATTCTTACACTGTGAATGCATGGAAATTGCATTGTTTGGTCGCGAAATATAAGAATGAGAAGCCAATGAGCCAAAAACAATTCAAGTCGTCAGTCACTGAGTCTCTTTTGTTGGCCGATGAAAAAGAAGCATTGGAGGTGGATGAAGATCTGGAGTTCCAAAGACCACGCAACTTACCAAATGTGGTTGGTGAACACCTCATCGTCCGTCAACCTCAAGGGAAATGTCGTCGATGTCAATTGAAAGGCTGTGGAACACCAACAGTTTGGATGTGTGAAAAATGTGCCAAGCATATGCACTCGAAGTGTTTCAAAGATTTCCATGAAATACTATCTAAATAATCAAAAATAGCCAATATTCAATAAACATTTGTTTTTACTGAAATAATCTTGTCTATTCATTTATATTACGATAAGTTGTTATATTACGATATGTTGTATGTGATGACCGCCACTGTTCGATTAATCGAACATCTATTTTGAGTAATACCTGTGCCATCCATGTTTTGTCAGGTGTTGATTTTTTTATTGTAAAATAATATCTGGTTCTTTGCCTATAAGACCTCATGTTTATTTTTTTAGTTTTATTTATTTACATATTTTTAATATAATTTACAAAAAAGGTCTACCGGCAAGGCATTTTTCAACCCCTCCCCCAATCAAATTAAGGGGGAGTTGGGGGTTGGTAAATATAATTTTCAAATAGCCAAAATATCAAAGTAATATATGATACTCACTATCGTCCTGATATCATTTGCCTTCACAGCTAAAACAATTATTCAAAATAGACAACTTTGCTGTTCGATTAATCGAACACCAGTTGGAAATGGGTTAAATAACTCGCACAGTAGTGAGTAATCCTGTCTGAAACCTCATTTCCTTCAATCTTTTATGCTATGTTAAGGAGGCTGATCCCGCGGTAGATGCCCCCTAAATTCAAATTGAAAGTGAGTTTATAGCATGAATCTTATCAGTAGTGCAATTCTTCTCGACCACATTTGTCGCTTGCAGTACCGATTGTGCGATTCACTAACACATTCTCGGCGAGCTGTCCTTTTGTATTTACTCAAAGGGATAAAGAGTACACAAAGAGGTAAATAAAAAACAAATGAATGCGTGCTGCCTAATAAAATTTTATTTGAGATTTGATTTGAAAATTTGTTATTATATTTCATTAAAATGAAGCAAAATACTAGGTTATTTCCCCAACATATATTTACAATTGTTTTTATATATTGCAATGCTACATTGTAGCGGAGTTTCGGGCTCTCCTCTGTGTGATCATCTAGCGAAGTTATCACGACTCCAAAGAATATCCGGAATCACCTGCAAATAGTTTTTGAAATAGTTTGCAATTAAATTATTTTTGTTTATTAATTTTCAATTGAATAATGAAACTTACAATCAAAAACATGCCATGGTTTTCAAAACTCGCCCCATTACTCTTTGCACAGCGGAGTAGGTCCAAATTTATGAATCGTGTTGTGCTCCAGGGTATCTATTAATTAAAAATAAACTACCTATATTTGTGTTTTTATACTTAAATTCCTGATAAACGTTTGTTTTTACCATTTTCCGTAGCCATGGGGGTTGTCATAAGTCTCTATGATTGAAATACTGAAGCTCCACTGGGCTCATGGCAAACTTATGTCTTTTAAACGAAACATTAACACGATCTACTCTACGTCTTACGCTCATAAATATTAGCCATTATTCGCCTACGGGTCGTTGATTGCAACCAGCATCTCAAAGCAACAATAACCTAGCAACATAAAATTAGAGATTATATTCCATACAAGATTACATGAGCTACCTACATTCCGGAGCAAACATCAACCCAATTTTGTATGGGCTTACTTCCTCCTCAACTCGTGATAAGTCATGCGTATGTTAAATATTCAAAAGACTTTTTTCAATTGTATATTATACAAACAAAATTCCCGAATTTTTCTTTCTCCGACAGAGTAAACAGCTTCATATTTTTTGTCGTTTAGTTTTCCTTAATCGACTAGCTAACGACAACAGCTGATCTGGCGATAGCGAATATCGTTAAAAAATGGCTGCTGTTGTTCGAATTTTGTTTTACTGAATAAATATCTGCTTGACCACTATGCAAATATGTATGCATATAAAATTTTTAGTTTTATTTTTAAAATTTTGTCGTTCAGTTTTCGCGTCATATCATCTAAAATATTACCATTTTTTTGTAGTTTCATAATTTCACCACTTTTATGTAAGCCAATACCAAAGAACATTAATTTGAAAGAAATTGCACGGCGTTTTAATTCCTCTAGCAGGATTTTTCGTCAAATTTCGGCACACCAGAAACCAATTGGGCCAAATAAGATTCTAAATCAATCAGCAAAAGTCAAATTAGGTCTGGAAGAACAATGGAAGTGATGCAACATTTTTATAATCTACGTTATGTGCCAATAATGCTCTCTTTTCCTACATTGCTTTGTTCAATCGGTTGATTCAAGAGCAGCGTAGATCAACTGTGTTAACCGCTCGTGATAATTCCGCTATACTAAGGTAGGTAGCACGCCGACCTGGGTCTACTAGTTCCCAAATTTTTATTAAGTATTTTTTCTGAGATAAGGGGAATAAAAAAACTCAGCCAAATTCTGAAGCTACCAAAAACAGACCAAAATAATTGCCAACCGCATAACGAATACTTTTGAATACTTCCAAAAACAATGCTAATTGGATACAGCAATATCGAAAGCATACAATTTTCAGAAACTGATTCCGAGATCGAATTTGAAAAAAAAATTTTGCTGGATAAAATGTCCAGTAACTCCGCACATCTTCTAAAGTTTTAGAACTTTGTAAAGGAATTGAATTACTTTCGATACCGAAATTATATTTCAAACTTTTGAGCCAATATTATGACATATGCTAAACCTTTATGATATTCGTTTGATAGCAGAAAATCGTGATCGCGATTTGATCGATATTTTGTGATTCTTACTTTTTCGATTAAAAATAATAGTTATTCTTGCATTTACGATTTGTTGATCATAATAAACGCAAATAAATTTGGCGACGATGTCAATGATATGCTTTATAATTAAAAATATTACAAATTATAGATCAATTAAAATATAGATTGAAAAACTTTACATTCAAGACGAACGATTATTTTTCGTCGAACAAATAAAAATTAAAAATTCACGACCAAATTTGATTGAAAAAAAATCCAAGAATAACTCTTATTTTTGGTCGAAGAAATTAAAATTTCAAAATAACGATTAAACCGTAAATCTTTAATAAAAATTGTAATTTTTACGCTCTACTGCAACTAATGTTTTTTATAATGGTCATTCCACGAATTCCCCCTCGGACTGGGCAAACATCTTTTCTAAGTTTTTGCCTCCATTTTGTCAACGACTTAGTTTTGAATATAACAGACTCCGATATTTCTAAATAATCTGCGTTTAACCAAATGAACAGAGAATGTTATTGAAGTCATTGGTGATCTTCAGCCGTCGTCACAAACCGACGCAGATGATATCTCAACTTTTTTTTTTTTTAACAACTATTTGGGCTTAGTTGAGCCTTTGTTTTTAAACACCTGAGGTAAGGTGCATTTGGAGACAATTGGAAACAAACGTGGAAATAAAAATTATGTTCGAAATTATAAGTAGACAGATTTCAAAACTATTCAGATTTTCAGATTTTTGTGAGTGGTTGAATATTTTACCGGTTTAAAAACCATTTTATCTACTAGCCAACACGATTTCATCGCTAAGCCCGAGTCCTGGCTATTTTCAGTGATTACAGTTTCTTTGCTTATGAGCACAAGTCTGAAGTTGACACTCCCTACACTGACTCTTCGAAAAATTTCAACAAGTATCCCTTCGTTTACTTCTGCTAAAGTTTCCCTCTTTTCATTAATTCATCCAACTTGCAATCCTACTCAACTAGAGTGGATGAATCGTGCTGCAAAAATCAGTTGACGCTTAGTATCAGTATGCATATTTTCCATACAATTTGTGCAATAAAATTAACAGAAACTTTTGATATTTTGTTGATGGTCCTTGAAGTACGTTCAGAATACAATAAAATAATTAAAAATGTTTAAAATAAGAAGATTTATTCTCTCGAGATTCACATTTTTTATACCATAAATTACTAAGCTGAAAACTATTCTCTACACTTTTGTGTACTTCTGGGGTATGTTCGATCAAAGCACTGCAAGTGTAGAGCAGTGCAAAAGTCCAAAATATCGGACAGAGTACAAAGCAGTTTAGAGCAAGAGACCTGGCGAATGAAAAATGTATCTATATTTTTCCAAAATGAATCAGATTTTTCATTCGGCGAAGAAAAATCAATATTTTTTACATTTTACTTCGTTTTTCTTGTACATAACTATTGCATTCATCGAAAAGACATTCTGTAGAATGTAAATATTAAGAAAAGCTATCATGTCTGAAATATGGAGTTACTATATTCTAACGCCTGAAACTCCTGAAAAACTTGGGAAACTTCGAAAACCTTAACGCCAGAAAAGACTGCTGTGGAATTTTAACTTAACTGTCTCACATTTTTTTAAAGTTGTTGGTGAATGAAGTGTTCGCTATCACATTCAGAATGAAGATGAGTGAGATTGAAGCTTAGGAATAGGTGACTAAATGAAAATTTTCTTTTGACTAATATATTTAGCGTTCGCACCACTTACAGCTTTGCCAAAATAAATGTTTTTTTCATCATTCAACAAAATGAAAAGGCAACCAATTTACTTCAATAATGCTCTTTAACATATACAAAGTTATTATTTTCGAGGCTTTATATTTACATATACAAAGTTACTAATTTTGAGGCTTGCAAAAATGTGTATGTAAATGACGTGAGGTTGATTAGAAATTGCATTTCATTTAATTTAAAATTCATATGTGAATAAAATAAAATGACCGAAAATAAGTAATTGGAAACACTAACGCTCACAGGCCAATAAAAACTAACGCACATTTAAATATTTACATACAAAAAGTAAGAAAGTACAAATTTAGGTTAAATTACACAAATTGTATGCAAAAATAGTTATATTAAAATTGGATCAAACGTGAATGCTAAAGACAGTCTTAGCAAGTAAGGAAAATGATTTGCCAGAGGCATCATACCTCTTTCTTGATTATACAAAAATTTTACTTTAATCGAATACTGAAATTCAAACCCTAAAATATAAAAATTTGAAATATCATACTAGTATATCAATATTTCATTAATCAATGGTACCTCGGTAAAAAATGCTTTTTAAACTAATTTTGCTTGCAAAAATGGCGGAAAGTGAGTTAAATTTATTTTTCCAAAGAAGCATTTTCAAGATATTGGCAAAAAGTCTGTTTTCGAGGTCCTTTTGCAGTTATTGCAAAAAAACTCCAGAACAGCAAATAAAACGGACCTTCGCTAAGTTCCGTTTTAAAGATATGTTTAATTTCTTTACGCTAATATATATTTTGTGTAAATCAGAAGAATACTTTTTCGAAATTGGCTCATTTTTATTGATAAACTTAAAAATCTATGTAAAACTATATAGAAAAAAGTGCAGCGTAAAAGGGATGAAATCTGACAAAGAATGCAAAAGTTTTTACATAAGTTTTAAAATAAATAAAAGCGTCTAATTTAGGTTTTTGCTACATTCACTATTTCAGTTCAAACCCAACCAAAAACTTATGAATTTCACGGTACAATAGCCAGAAGATACATTTGATATAATAAATATCACATTTTACATGGATTTCGGTTCGCTGATTCTAAAGATATCACCCATCAAATATTATATAGCTTGTGAGATACAGGGTGCTATGAGTTTGTCCCGACAAAGATGGGCTTTTTCTCGGTTTAATGAATAGGAATTCCAAAAAATTATCTGAATTTAACATAAAAATACGCAAATTCTAGTATCCAATTTCGGTATGACAAATGATCAATAGATCGTATTCTCAAATTAAAGGACTAGTTTGCGTTCCAACATACCGAGAGTCTTATATGGATAAACCGACTCAGCTCTTCGCACAGTGGATCCGAAATATGAAAACATGCAATTAATTCGCAGTAGCTTTTCACAAAAAATTTATATTTTGAGTCATATTTTTCTTACGCTAATAGAAGTCATACAAGTTTTTTCCCCAAATAGTTTTGGTCGAAAACAAGTTTTTACTTTGCGGTATTTTAAAATTTGAGGTTATACAATTTTTATAATAGTTTTTGTTTTAATCACTAGCGGTATTGAAATTTGGCGCACCACCTTCTATACCTTCTATAGCAGATATATGGTAATAAAAATGTACCGCGTACAGACTCAGAAAGTTGGCGCAACTTTTGTTTCGGTGGCTGTGTTCGTGAGTTATGTCCTCGGTAAAATTTAAAATCTTTATTTCTAGCTTCGGTAGCAATACGTAAATCCAAATTGATGTGCGTTATTAAGAAAGTGATTTAGGCGTTCTGGAAAAATCCGTTGCGACCTGTTGCCATCATTGGAATTACCAAATCCGTTTCGGTTTCGGTTGATCTACTCTCGGTCCCATTTTATCTGTGAATGCTTTTTGTTTTTCCGCTTTTTTAGCAGACACAATTTCGTTGTCTTTTTCTGTTTCAGGTTGACATTTTCATCAAATTATCATACTTTTTAATTCGAGTTTTCAGACAATCTTTAGGTATGCAGTTTTGAAGTCCGTTTGATTTCTTGAAATTTCGACAACTTTTTAACTTTTGGTTTTACGAAGATCTTTTCACATATCCCCATATTTTTGTTCAAAATGTTTTCAAAAACCTATCGAAATTTCAAACCACTTTAGACTTCTACGTTATTATATAAAAATCAAATGAAAAGTATGCAAATTTGTGGAGTTTTTATTTATTTTCAACAAAATTTCAAATTTTTAATTCACATAGCTTAAAAAAACGAGCTTACGTTTTATAAAATATTAACAGAAATGACTTATCGTTAAGAAGAGTGTATATAATGTTTGAGTTATAGTATATTCGTATTCATGATCAGAATTCCTTAAGACCTTGTACAAACCTCACTTGGAGGAAGATTAATTAGCCTTTAATCTACTTCAGTTTGTGGAACAATCATTATTTTCATCAATAAAAGATTTTAAGGGTCGTACTCAAAAAATATAAGTAAACGACTCTGTGGGGCATGCCCTAATTCTTTCTTCTTTAAATTCGCATTAATCTATTTTATTGAATCATAACAAAAAGTGATTAAGAGTGAGCATAATTTTTTAAAACCGTGTGGTTTTTTTGTTCAGTAAACAATTTTTATATTAATTTGTCGCGAATGCTCTGCAATGTTAAAATGCTTGTAAAAAATGTTTAGAAGTATTATCTGTTTGTCGGATATCTTTCTATACAAAATAATCTTAATAACTTGGCTAACTGGAGAAATGAATTACTTTTAAATATCAAGCAATTTTTCACGTCTATATATCTCTAAAGATCTGATCTTCATTAGGTCATCATATTCTCGTCTTCATATTAACCTTTCCATTGATCATGAATATGCAGATCTAGGGGTGATTCTTGATTTGAGGTTTACATTTGGGAATCATATTAGATATATTATACCCAAAGTTTACTCTAATCTAACTTTTCTTCGCCCCTATGGAGAGGACTTTAAGGATCCGTATATCATGAAAGTCCTATTTAATTGTAAGGTATATTGAAATAATTTTTCGTCATCCCTTGTCAAGTTTGGTTGAGAGACAAAACGGTTTCGGCGTTGTACCATCTTCAGTGTCATTTTTTGTTTTGTGCGTTAACGTTTTCTGTTGCGTATTTATGATGCTGTTTATGTAATTCTTCACTTCGTTCTAAATTCGAATTTGCTTCACTAATTTGGAATCCGATATATTCCATGTTTTCCTGTCGAATTGAAAAAGTGCAGCGAAGTTTTACTCGATTTGCTCTCAACTCGCTTGATTTTACTCTCCCTTTTACTTTACAACTACGAGAACAACGAGAACAACGAAAACAGCTAATTATGACAAGCCGCAAAGCAAATTTCGATTTTCAATTGGAAACGGCAATATAAATGAGTTTATCGCAACGAATGTTCGTCGCACGAAAGTCGTTGTTCGCTTTGGTTCAAGGCGAATCCATACAAGGTGATAGCATCCTATGAGCTGAATGCTTGTTCTTCTCTCTGAATTCGCTAGGTTGTTTTGTTTACACAAACAAAATACATAAGCAAACTGGGCGAATACAGATTTTTGACATTTTGCTCGCAAAATTACACAAACAAAATACATAAGTATACTGGGCGAATTCAGATTTTGACATTGTGCTCACAAAATTACACAAACAAAATACACAGCGGATTCGCTTAGGTTATCTTGCTATCACCTTCTATGGATACACCTTGCTTTGGTTGTATGCATTCTCATATATGTCAGTGTATTGTATTTTCGACAGTGAACGTTCGCGACGAAAAATTCGCCGTTCGCCGGTACGAGTATTGTGTTTTAAGCATTTGTCCTCATTCCTCATTCAATCAATGATGATTATTTACGATATCATTGTTGGTCTCACTGATTTCCAGGAGCTACTTCAGCTGTTGTTTTTGTTGTTGTAACAGCATCAAACATTCCCCATAAAATGTTGGGGAATGCTGCTGAAGGGACAGTCCTTGGCCGGATATAAATCCGGGTCGTTCCGGTATCGTAGAACCGACTGTCGTGGGAACGAGCTACTTTAGCTCTTCTTCTTAGCTTCAAAGTTACGCTATCAGTATTAGCTTCATGCAAAGCTGATTAATTCCGATATTCTGTCTCTAATCACTAATTGAGCCTTTTCGGCGTTGAGATTGATTTTAAGATTATTCTGTATTCATTAAGCTGTCTCAAATATGTAGCCTCAAAATAAAGTCACTAATTTTTCGACTGGTCTTGAGCAGGTCATAAAATAAAGAAATCGAGGAAAGTACAGAACAAACGCGAAAAGAAAGTAGCATTCGATCTGTCTCTTGGTCCTTCGCTATATTTTGCTTAAACTTTACAATAACCACATTTTTTTTAATGTTCAAAGAGAAATAATGCTGTTGGCAACCAATTTAAATAGCTTATTGTGCGGAATTGATTAATAAACATTCATTATGCACCTCTAACTAAAGCATACCAACAGCTAATTGGCTCTACTGATTTTCACCACAGTCTTTGGTGACATTTTTTGGTCTCTGCTGCTTACTGAACATCGAAATCGTCTCAGATCACAAAAGAGGTCTCTAATTGAAAGTCTAAAATTTGCTGACTTGAGATGAGCCTGAGTTACAGAAAACCGGCATAAATCGAATACCATTAGTTTAGTACCATAGCAAAAACTCTCATTGAATTCAAAAGAATATTCAGTAGCCTTGGTATAGACTTTGCACTACCGAAATCTCATTTTGGCCAATACTTGAATTTCTATACTCTTAATCATACATTTCTTACTAATACTCTTAGTCATAGTTTCTGATTGAAGTCTAATTCTATGAATCTAGTCTGTAAGGTTTTTATGTTCATAGAGTAATGAAACGAAATTCCATAAGGGTTATTCTCGTCAGCGGCCCGAATTTCTGGTTGGCAGTGGCTATTAAGGGTTTTTATTATTGTCGGCTTTTCAACGCCATATTGCTTCGTCAAAGCCATAAAAATAACATCTCTTTTGATTTCCATCAAAAAATAGGGTGTCTCTTTTAAACACAGGTACTTCTTACGCCTTTTGGAATATGTTTTCGCTTAACTCTAGAAATGTAACCATACGCTTCTGAGGCGCGCGATTTCTAATTCGTAAAACTACTTTTAAATGCTCATAAAAGTACTGTTTTTTTTGTACAATAACTTCTTACAGCTGTTGAACTATGGCCCTTAGCACAAAGAAAAACCCTTTAATACGAGAGGGCTGACCTACGGCTGAGTTGACTGTAAATCACAAATTAGGTCACACGCTGAATGAAAGGAGATAAATTAGGTTTCTACGGTTGAATAGTAAATATATAACCCCTCAAAACTGACACAAAATAATAATAATAATAAAAAAAATAGCAAACACCAAACTATCATTTGCTATGTAAGGTATTCCCCTTTTTAGTATTTAATTTTTAATTGGGATTTTGAATTTGGAAGAAATTTGTATTAAAATTTGTTCACTCTACATCCAATCAGAGTTGTTCACTCTACAGAGTCGTCAATGTAAAAATTTTCATGTTCACTCTAACGATGTGGTCGCAGTTCAGGTAGGTTCACTTTAGCCAGACTACACTGTAATTGGAAACTCTTATGAATATCGTTGATGTAATTTCTATTTCATATGCAAGATTAAAATTTGAATATATATATCTCTAGGCTATAAATTTTGCAGCTGCTGCTGACATTCATTTGAAGCAAATGAGAATTATATACAATTTGTTCATATATAGAAACAAATTACATTCTTATGCTGTGCCTGATTTTACCTGGATATATGAACAGTAAAAATATGTACATATGAACATATTTACAAATATTCCAATCTATGTAAGAAATTTTGGGGGTATATATTGTATTTGAATACTACAGTGAAGTTATTAAGTAGGCATGCTTACGCGTATCGATTTTTTTTAATCTTTATCCGGATGTTATTTCCGTGAACAAATCCCTCCCATATGGGTCAAATTGGGCCAATTAATTTTTGCTACATGTCTTTGGTTTTTAAGAGGTGAGTCATTGCAATAAGTAAATATCAAACTTTTTTCACTCTTTTGTAAGTGGTTTATTAAGAGCAAAATAGTTTAAACAAACAGAGAAAAACGAGTAAAATGGAAGAAATTGAAGAAGAAAATGATGAAAAATCGCATTGTTATTCAATTGTCGGTATTCTGTAACTCAGTCTCATCTCAAGTCACTAAATTTGAAGCTTTCAATTAGAGATATTTTTTGTGACTTTAGGCGATTTCGGTATTCAGTAAGCAACAGTCTCTTTTTCCAAAGAATGTGGTGAAAAGCAATAGAGACAATCAGCTGACGGATGCAGCAATCTCAATGAAAATGTTTTCTTTGTGAGCAGCATTATTGATCTTTAAAATTTAAAACATCGTTAAAGTAAATTTGAAAATAACCATTCGAAATTCTTATTACTGTAGTTTATGTGAATCGATTATTTTAAATATGTATGCAAATTAGAACTATCTAAAATCGATAAATGCAGCTACTCATTTATGTTCTTAGAACAGTAAGCATTCGTAAATTTTACAACTACGAAATTAAAAATTTGAACTGGTAATACCCTACGCTATTGATCGCATTGAAAGTCAGTGTAGCTTTATTGTTCGGGGTGACAAGCATAAATTAGATACGAAACTGTTTTCTTCGTGAGAGCGCTGTCGAAATCCCCATTTCATATAACATTTTCCAACGGTGGCACTATGGAAGATAAAAATATTGGTAATTTCCAAAGAAAATTCAGGGGATTGGGCAGTTTGCGCACTACCGTTGAAATTTAAGCAATACAAATGCAAAAAAAAATCAAACTCAGGAAAAATAATAAATATAGTTTCGTAAAACTATCAAATAATATGTGATGAGCATGATAAAAATTAAAATATCAAAGAAATTTATCTATTTTCAACAGCTAATAATGCCAATATAAATATTACATGTGTACATATAAAACTGCAAATACTAATAATATGTATATATAAAATTTAGAAGCATCTATATCCAGTTGTGTCAAAAAAGTACTTTTAATCGACAATGTTAGACGCAAATTTAAAACACCTTTTTTATACTTAATATGCATTTCGCGATAACATATCAAAAAAATATACACTCCCTTTTTCCATTCAATTTTGAAACCCACTAGCTCTGCCAGTTATTTCGCGTATTTGAGTCTGGTAGCCCGCCTTTTCTCTTGTCAGCTATTCATCTGTCCTATTTTCATTTGATTCGGTTTTGTTGTCAGCCTAAACCACAAGAATATGTCATGCTCTGATTGATCAGCCAAGAGAATTATGGAGATGCTAAAATAGCTATCAAATCTTCAAACTATACTTCTATGACAGCCACTGTTTCCAAAACAACTATAAAAGGATTACAGGCACTTTTCGGATTGCCAATTTTTGCAGCAGTTCAAAAAGATAATCATCTAAGCACCTTGGATATGTTTGACTCTAAATTATGAATTTATGAATCAACAATGAGTCTTGAGCGTTTTGACTTTTTTTGAGTTTAGACTGTGAGTGTAGACGGTTTGGCTGCAAAGTTACGTCAAAATAAACGCGAAATGCCCATCACCAAAAGCAGAGAAGTTGGTAGTTTCCTTTTCCGTTTTGCTCAGAAAAATACCCTTCTTCCATATCAAGTGAAAATAAAAATAAAAATGTTAGTCTTCTTTCAACAATGCATGAAGGAGCCTCAATTTGTGAAAAACCAATTCAATTTTATAATGATATGAAGTTTGGTGTCGATACATTTGACCAACTTTGCAGCAATATGAACTGCGGCCGAAAGATTTGAAGATGGCCGATGGCCATTTTTTACGATATGCTAAATATGGCTTGCATTAATTCCAGTATTATTTATAATTACAATAGAGCGAACAATGGAGTGCAATAAATCTACAGAATGAAGCTTATGATTTATCTTCAAGAGGAATTAATAAAACCATGGCTTGAGCAGCGATTTGAGCTACCAACTGATAGCAGATATTTTGAGTGTTAGCATCGAAAACCAGCAAGAGGCCCCTACTGTACACAAGCGCCCAACTTGTACACCGTGCCCGCACCAAAAACGCCGAATGACAGCATTTAACTTTAAGTTATGGAACAATTTGTCTTTTTTTGTGTAAATGTAAAATAATTGAATTGAAATATATATTTTATTGAAACATATATGCCGTTCTAGGGACACATAAGTAAATGTAAACGAATAATATAGCGAATGACCAAGGTACATATCGAGTGTTACTTCATTTTCCCGTTCTTTCTTCAATTTCTTTGTTTTGTGCCTTCTCAGGACCAGCTTACCGAATACCGAATAGTCTCTAAATCATTCTAACCACTGAGAAGTCTCAATTAGTGACTAGAGACTGAAAACAGAATACCGGCAAATGTTTTCAGCGCGATTTCCACACAAATGATATCTATGATTACGACGAATATAATCCACACATTTATCTCAATGAATACCGTGTTTATTGCTGTTTTTATTAAGTTTGCACATAAATCAGCGACTTCGTTTTTTTATATCTGGTGCTTGTGTTAACGAAACACTTGTTCAAAATATCAACACCGCATTTGGTTTTGTTATCACATAAACTACCTTTGGTTTCTCTATCGTCAAAACGAAAGCATCTATTGATTTTTTTATAAATTTTTTGAGACGCTCTTGCGTCTTCGATGGTTTCAGCATTGGAGCAATAAACATCTGCTCGCACTGTGACAATAGCAAAATTATCCCATTCATCCTTATACAGATGTTCTCTATGTAAATTTGTCATACCAAATACAGTTTCTAATAACTCGATGTACAACAAAAATTATGACAACGAATAATCTGTGGCGAAATCAGTTGGTCTCACTATGTGGAAAAAAAATCAATAAACCATAAGAAATTTACTTGATTGCAAATTCAGAGCACGAGAAGCAACTGGACTAGCGACAGAAAATGGGACTTTCGAACATTTAATTAGTTTGCCATCCGATAAGCATAAAACACGAGGCCGCGAAAAAGCTTCTTCTCTCAAATCTTGAGACAAATATTCCATGTGGGAATCACTATTGTTAAAATCAATTTCAACTTCAGTTTCATCTGGCAAATAACCACCATCATCGTCTGTGTCAAATGAATCTGAATGATCAGTTGGATGTTGGTCGAAAAGTAAGATATCCATTATTTTCCGAAATATTTTTATAACAACGCAAACTGTATATATTAACAAGCAAGCCTCTACTGGAGAGCAAAAGCCAAACTGAAATGAATGATAACCGTAAAAACCCTACGAACGCATAACAAAAATACACTAGGTCAATATGACCCTGACTTACGAATTAAGTACTTTTCTAATACGGTGTTATGGGCAAACATTTCGGTGATGATTTAAAAATAATTGGAAATACATGTACGATTTGTCCGCTGAAATCTCGGGTCTATTTAATCAAATTTTGATCGAATTATAACCAATTAAAGTTGAAATTTCGATCGAATTGCCCCAAACTCCTTATGAAGGCTAAGTTGAAAAATAGCATAGCTATGCAATTTGTCCCTCGTGCATAAAGTCAACGTATTTGAAATATTTGAAGAAATACGGTATGCTATTTACTATAAAAAAGGGAGAAACGCTGCAAGAACACGCCGAAATATTTCGAAGTGGCTTAACAAGAAAAAATACCTCGACAAACCATTATACCATACCATATAACCATTTTACGATGAACAAGCACCATCCTCCAGCGCTGCAAAAAACTTGACTCTACTTTGCTGTTCGCTAATCGACGAATTCCGTGAAGGTCGTCCCAAATCAGTTGTGTCGGAAAGTGTCGACGTTGTGCGCAAAATGATTGAGTAAGCGAGCCATGCTACATACTGTAAGATTAAGGCATCCGGGGACATTAGTATGACGAGCATAAATACAATTTACATGATCACACTGTGGTAAAAAAAATTGTTCACGTTGAATCCTAAAGAATATAAAAATAACGCAAAAAAAGAGGATCGTCTCGATTAGTGCAAGAAAATACCGAAAATTACAGACGATTGCGGTGTATTACATCTACATATGCGACGAATAATGAATGTACTACGTCCGAAACTAAACAACAATCGAAGTGAACCTAACACAACAAGAGTTGTTCGCGATCGAAGTCCTTTGAAACAAATCGTCGTCAGAAAAACTGTCCATGTGGCAACTGTGCGTGGGGTATAGAAGTGTTTGGTGAAACTCTTGAAAATAATCAAAAAAAGGCAAATCATACTTTACACAGACAATTGATGGGCCATCAATTTTACTGTTTTAATTTGACAATAGAAAAATAGAAAATTGATTTTCAATTAACAATGGGGTTTCAAAATTTGATCCAATATATATGTACTTACAAAAAGGTAGCGCCTTATTTGGTACATTTTGCCGGTCTGAAGCTGGGATCACACTATTTATACTTTTGGCTAAAAGTTTCTCAAATTCATAGACAAACCTTGTGAGTGTTAAATACAATATCATTTGAAATTTATCAGAAATGGTACCGTGTGAATGAATGTGGACAATATTTGTCACTTTACTGTTGTGTGCAAATCTGTGATAAATCATTTGAATCTTTAATAGTTAAATCGTCGATGTTAAAATGCGCAAATGTGGACAGATCTAAGTCAGTTTATGTATAAATGTAACTGAGACTTTCCATTTCAAGGCAACCGGTTCATTCGGGTCGTGTTTTTCTTTTTCCATGAAACTCGAATATTTGGTCCAAATAATCAGACACGTAATTTTTCGTTTGACTGAAAAAGTTTTTTTCCCCGATACTTTTTGGCGAGGATAAATAACATCAGATATTATAGAAAATGGGTTTTCTAGAAAGCAATGGCTCCTTGGCGGGCAATGGCTAACCACCAAGGGCATCTCTGCCATGAAAAACCTTCCCGCAAAAATCATTTTGCCGTTCGGAGTCGGCGTAAAACTCTAGGTCCCTCAATTTATATGTAGGAGAAGTTCGGTCAAACATCAAGCTGTATTGTGCAAACGCCAAATTATTATTATAGAGTAACCTAAATGAAAAATATGCAGTTATTTTTGCTTTCATTCCAATTACGCTGCCCTTATTTAGCAGTGAATTTGCATGATGGTTACTGAAGTCTTTGAGCAAATTTTTGTCAAGTTATATAATTAATAAAACTAATACATTTCTTGCCTGCATTTTATTGATTAATTTTTAAAGCATTATACTATTGTTTTTGTTTTTAATTTTTCAAAATTTTCGATTCAAGTCATGTAATTTTTTTAAGTTATGTGAATGCTGTAGCTCAATGTATAATTTGATATTTATGGATCTGCAACAAAATTATTTTTTTATAATACTTACAGCCTGACTTTTAGACAATCAGAAAATTATTGAATGTATGGCGACTTTAGTTCTTCACTGTACCCATGTACATTTACTTCGACAGCTTCGCCATCGGCAATAGCATCCTATGCTTACGTTTGACCACAGTTTGCCGATGACATCAATTTTGAATTAACCGAGAATAAAGCAAATAATACGCAACGAAAACCGAGCTACTCAACATTTGATTTAGGTACTTGGGCGAATGCGTGCCAATGACTTGCAATTACATAGAACAAAGCCAAATTGCCGAATTGCTGAATTGAGTGGCTAGCTACTCTACATACATACATACAAATAATGCTTTAAGCATATTAATACAAATCTACATTCATACATACATTGACGTTCTTAAGTGAGCCCTAGTGCTATATGCCATTCGCATGCAATGCAGTCAATAAATTTGTTTACAGAATTTCGAATATTAATACCTTAATATGTATGTGCGTGTGTGTGTACATATGTATGTATGTGCGATGGTGAATTATTAAGGGACACAACTAAATTTTTTGATAGTAATTTGCAAGTAACATGCTAAAATTTCAAGTAAATATATGATAGAGGTTTTGAAATGCATACAGCTTTTTGAATAATACCTTCTCGTTGGTCAAAAACCTGTGTGGGCACCAAAATCGATTGTTTTACTAATAAATGAGTTTTTTTCCAGTCGACATTAATATTGTTTGGTCGTATTTGCTATATGTTTTCCATATAATCAACCATCCTCCCGATTTTATTTCCCACAAAATTTATATCACGAATAATTTTTATGAGCTCAAGGCTAACAAGGCAACAGGTCAAATTACAAAGGGTGGTTAAATTTTAAGGGCCGATGTTGAATGTGAACCACACCTAAACGTCAAGTTTTTTTCTGCATTTCATTTGACATTTCTCAATTTCAGACTAATTCAATTTGAACATGGAAAGATACACAATCGGGCAACGCGTTAAAGTTATTCAGGCTCATTATGAAAACGGGCGTTCAAATTTCGAAGAAAATCATCTTCAGTGATGAGGCACATTTTCAACTCAATGGATTCGTCAATAAGCAGAATTGCCGCATTTGGGCAAATGATAATCCAAGAGTGATTGTCGAAAAACCAATGCACCCGCAAAGAGTGACTGTTTGGTGCGGTTTATGGGCTGGCGGCATCATCGGGCCGTATTTTTTCCAAAATGAGGCCGGTCAGGCAGTTGCTGTGAATGGTGTTCGCTATCTTGAGATGATAACGAACTTTTTATGGCCCGAATTGGAACATATGGATGTGCACGATATGTAGTTCCAACAGGATGGTGCCACTTGCCACACAGCCAACGAAACAATGGCTCTTTTGCGCGACAAATTCAATTGCCGTGTTATCTCACGTGGTGGCGATGTCAATTGGCCACCAAGATCATGTGATGTGACACCGTTGGACTACTTTCTTTGGGGTTATTTGAAAGAAAAGGTGTACATCGGTAAGCCAGCAACAATTCAAGAGCAAAAGGATGAGATAATTCAGTCACGCAAATCACCTATCCTCACCCCAGAAAGCTCTTCTGGAGTGCTAAAAAAGTACGAGCCTAGGTACTTGAACCTCAGTATCGCAAAGGCAGGGAAGCTGAGCAGAAAATGAAAAGATGAATCCACCTCATCATCCTCCATACAGCTGCGGCAGAAAGGGGCAGAAACTATGTTCAGCCTAACCGCATGGATACCCATGGTACAATGGCCAGTCAGAACACCTACGAGGGTCGAGAGTTGCCGCCTAGTAAGCGACCCCAGTTCCTTTGAGCGCCCACGATCCACTCTCTTTGCCGAGCGCTCGCTGAGACGACAGAGAGCCCATCTGCCCATCTGTCCAAGAGAAGTACCCTGCCGAGCGAGCTCATCAGCCATGCAGTTCGCTGCATTGCCGCTATGGCCCGGTACCCAAATTTGTCAAATGTCGAGAGACTCCAAGGCTGCTGCGAGAGAAGTCAGGTACTCCTCTACAAGTTTTGTTCTCTATTATAAACACTGCTTTGCAGACAAACAAATTTCAAAAAATTCAGGTTTTTTCCATTTTTTGTAGGGGTAGGGTTACAGTAGGTACTTCACTAACAATTGTATATTGTTAACCTCTTATATCGCGATTTTTTTTAAATTTATGAGTTTTATGTTAACAGAAACTTGAAAAGAAAAATTTTAAAACAAAATAACTGATAGAACTTTCAATAGGAATACCTGTCACTTGACAGCTGGTAAATGACATTTCGTTTTGACATTTCAGTTCAGTAAGCATTGACAAATCATCATAAAAAGAATGACGCCGCAACAACGTTTACAAATTGTAGAAATTTACTTTGAAAATCAGTGTTCTGTTCGCCAGTGTTAGAGCAGCTTATTCGTCGAACTATTGATAAATTTCGAACAACATTTACTCTACTCGATGAAAAACCAACAATAAAACAAAGAACTGTACGTACAGAAGAGAAATTGGTACTATAAGTGATAGTGTTGGAGAAGATCCGAATTTGTCTATTCGCCGCCGTGCTCAACAAGTTGGACTTTGTCCATCCACAACATGAAATTCAAAATTGGACTGATCGCATCCGATTCACCAAAGCTGTCTTTCAAATAAAAAAAAATTGGCATCATACTTCATTTTTTACGTGTTTTATTTCAATTTAAAGTTCTATCAGTTAAAAAAAAAATACCCTTTACGTATAAAATTAAAATTCAAAAAACAGTTTGATTTCGACCAGCTATAATTCTGCATGTTTAAACCAAGTATATAGCTAGTATTTATCTACAAAACAATAATTAACAAATTTAATTACATACATATTTACATAGCTATACATATAATTTATTGGAAACATATTTTACCATGTAAAAATTATAGTAATATACATAGATTCTTACATACATACATATATACTTGCGGCATATGCACATACATATGTATCGTGTTTTTCAACTAAATATACATTTCAATATTTTTCATTCTGGTTCTTTTGTTTTTGAAATAAACTTTCAGTTTCGGGTACATTAATAAGTATTTTGCTGGCTGAGATCTCATCATATTAAAACTTCCAAACCTATCAGTTTCTATAAAGCGTGCCTTTGTATTTTTTTTTTTACTTAACTATCATATGTATCTCTTAGTAAAGCACATTTTAATATCAAGCCATGCAATGACGTCGTCAAATGAGTGTGAAAAAAATATCTTCAATTACTTTTACATTAACTTGCAAAACCACTCATCATATTATTAGCTTAATAAATCACGTCGAGGCTAATGAAGATATTAGCTGAAACCAATATGAACAACCTCGAACAACTTCGAAAAAAAGTGCAAGCTATCTCAACAATTTCGCCCACCACCTTTATTTGCTTATCGGCGAATAAAAATGCATTGCAACTAATAGCACTAAGGGCAATTGAAGCGTTTTCAGAAGAAGTAGGAGCAGCAACAAAAACAACAACCAACGACTGCGTCAAGCGAGCGCTAACGTCAGTGATTGCATTAAAATCACATTTCGTAAAATTTTTCCTCAGTGTGTATGAGAGTGTGTAGATGTGTGTGCGTGTTTGTATGTAAGTGTATGTGTGTGAGTGCGCTTAACGTAGCCAACTTATTTCGAGTTCAAAAAAGTGCGCAAAAATTTCTGAACGATTACTGTCAAGTACATTACTTCGAAAGTAACGATCAATACATACGTCTGTATGTCACTCTGTGTGTTCACAAGATAATTCTAGTAAAAATTGAGATATCCCAAAGAAACTTTTTACAACTATTACCTCAGTTGTTTTTATAAAATTATAAAATTTTTCAAAAATAAAAGCACGATATTTAAAGTTTGCAAAATTTTAATTAACATATATGTCTGTACACATATAAAACTATTTACTTTAACAAACTTTACCAAAGTTTTCACGTTGCACTTGAACTAATTAATCATACGCTTAAGAATTCTTAAAGTATAAAAACCCAAAAAAAATATTTATCCCTGAATACTAAATTTTGCAAATCAATTTTTGGGATGTATTTTGATTGAAAGAAAACTACGCCAAATTTCGAATTTCGGAAAAATAAAATGCCACGGCTAGGTGGCGCTATTATAAAATGTGAGCAATTTTTTTAGCGGTATCATTGAACTTTTTTAAGGTTGATAAAGCAATTTTTGTTTTTTGTTTCACTCAGAAACCGAAAATAATATTTACTTCGATTTTTTTTAATTATTGGGAAGAATTCGTTCAAATAAAAATTCGAATACAACGATGCAATCCTCATGTCATGTGCTATTTAAATCTGATATTATTTTTATTTAAAAGACTTTTCGTTTTAAATAATTGAATAATGGTATTTTTTCCGATCAGATGTAAACGCTATTTTGTGATTTTTATTTTTCGATCAAATTTGATCGTAATTTTTTAACATTTATTATTTCAGTCAAACTTTGTTCGATATTTTGAGGTTTTTATATTTCCGTTCAAAAATAATAATTATTTTTGGATTCACAAATATGTGATCGATATTTTGTGACTTTCTTCGATAATAACATATAAATCGTATCAATGGTGTTGTTGCAATTATTGTCATTGCTGCGACATTTTTTTTTTTTTTTTCAAAAAAATGTAAACCCGAGAATAGCGGTTATTTTCAATCGAAATAATAAAAATCACAAAATATCGCTCAAATAAGATCGGGGAAATTTTAATCTAACAATAACGATTACTTTTTATCGAGAATTTACTTACTTACTCATTTAATTGGCGCTATAACCGCTTAAGCGATTTTGGCCAAACTTCTCCTACAATTTGTGGTGTGCGTATTGAAGTTGGGACACAAATCGGGAAATTAATACGCACAAATTATCGATTAAATTGTATCGAAGAAATTAAGATCGCAAAAAAATTTATTTAAACATAATTTTTTTAAATAAATATTATAATCGTTATGGTCCCTGATTTCAGTAAAGAACTTATGCTAGATGAAGTTGAAAATATAATTCAATTATTGTGGGCAAAAAAAAAATGATATTATCGTGTGAAAAATTTTTTATGTTAAATACTTTATGTGAATAAATGGGGGGAAATAATGGGAAACAACAGGATCGAATTTCAACAAGTTTGGTACGGACTTTACATGTAAACTTATTAAACACAATTTCGAAAACTACAGAATTTTTCGCGCACCTTTCGTATATAGGTAGAAAAAATGGGAATAAATTGGCTCTAATTAAATAACTGTTTCTTTCGAAGAAAGCAGAATGATTTTTTTGTAGTTTATTACAAATTTTTAATAAAATTTTATTCAATCCATAGAAAATATCGCAATTTTAAAACAAAATTACGGTATCACATTAAAGATAAATGTTCTTCCATCCTTTTTTTGCAGTTACGATTGGTCACGTTATAACTACTAGTTATATTACAAATATATATAACTTGTAGTAGTTCGCTGTAAAGTTGTCATTACGAACGACACATATTGTCCCATCACGCCCTGGCATTAGGTATCAATACATATTGATGTTTGCAATGCAAAGAGTTCAGAGATGGTGAGAAAAGGCAATTTGAACAGAGCAAAACCGCTGCGAGGGTGCGAAGTTTTGAAAAGTTCGAAGTTGTCGGTGCATTTTCCGCAACCAAGTATGCTGTCGCGAAATGATTAGCTTCCGTTTGCACTGATGAATTGATGTATGCATGTCAACAGGAGCATGGTATGAAAACAACAACAACAACAACAACTACAACAATAGAAACAGCAACAGCTGTTCATATTTTGTCATTTGGTGTGATGTCATCGCGTATCAGCATTAATATTTGCACCAAATAAAAAGTTTTTAAAATTGGCGGCGAATAACGAAGAAAAACTGATGGAGGAAGAGTTAAACGAAATGAAATGGGTGTATAATGAAAAAATCGAGTTTAGTAAAAAAAAAATTAGAAAAATAATACAAATGAAAATTCCAGCGCATGGGAATTGAAAAGAAAAAAGAAAAATCTATGAAAAAGTGCACATAAAGTAGCTCCAAGTCGAAAAATGGGGTGCCTGCTACCGCAGCGCAACGCGGAACTGCAGCAACCGGAAGTGGGGATTTTTATAGAAAAATGCGCTGCAACAAATTGCACAAAAATATTCGCAAGCACACGCACATGTCTATTATTCATACATATTTTATTATATCTATAAACGAACGTTAACGAATACACACACACACATAGATATAAACATTTGCACATGCATAGTGCTAAAAGTAGCACACATACTCATATAATATAAATATATGTATGTGTATTTGCTATTTTGATATGTTGCGTCCAGTTAGCTCTTTAACAGCTAAAAATTTGCAATCACTCTTTTCATTATTTTCTACTTCCGCTTGCTATGCAAGCACATAGCGTTCGTTTTTTTTTGTTTGCCTTTTACCACTGAAAGAGCGTAAAGCAAACGAGATGGAAAAACTATAATAAAGTAAAAGGCGAAGAATAATCACAAATGTTGCCACTTTATAACAAAACCGTTTTAAGTAACTGACATTGCGGCAAGCATATGCTTCATTTCGCAAATTGAGGTTGCTTCTTGTGTGGCATACCCGCTGGCAAATCCAAATAGACACACACACAGAGTCACAAGGAATGAACGCGTGAGCAGAGACTGCCCTGCAGTGAAATTTAGTAGTTCCCAATTACAGCCATAAAAGGCTTACAACCAACGACTGCTTAACAACTCAACTTTTTTATCGTATGCCTTTTTTCAACGGAAGCAGCTGATATTTTTAACATTTTGATATAAATCGCCAGCTTTTGGAACAGCAAAACACCAGTTGTGAAACTATTTGGGTATCCGTAGTGCGATTCACTAACTTATTTTAACGATATTCGCATCGTTAACTCATCTTAACGAACATTTTAAATGTTGCTATTCAGAAGCCATTTTTAAACGATTTTCGCTCTCACGGAATCAGCTGTTGTCGTTAGCTAGTCGGTTATCGAAAACTAAACGACAAAAAATTTGATAATGTTAACTCAATCAAGAAATTAAAAATTTCAACTGATTTCAACTTAAATAAAATATTAATTTAAAATTCGGCGATTTGTTTTTTTAATATTTAAAAAGGAAATAAGAAGAATAACATGACATCGTATGAATATTTGGCATATGATTTATCACGAGATGACGAAGAAGTAAGCCTTCTGACAATGGATCGACGTTTACTCCGGAATGTGGACAATTTCTTTCAGTTGAATCCAACAGAATTTCAGAAACTTTTCCGGTTAACTCCAGACTTTGCTGAATACCTCATTTTGCAGGCTCCAGAATAACAGCAATGTCGACTGGGAAACAGGTAGCTCGTGTTATCTTTAAGCCTGTATGCAATTTTATATTTTACTTTTATATTGCTAGGTTTTAGTGGCTTTGAGATTCTTCGCAACTAGTCATCGGGTAAAGAATGCAATCAATGATTCATTATATCAACCACAAATTAGGTTTATAAAGAAATGTTTGCTTCAACGCCGTCACCTTTGGTGGGAGGCACTATTGGGGCCGTCGATTGTACACATCAATTTTGGCGCCAAAAAATAATGAGGAAACTTAAACATATTAATGTACAAATAGTAAAAGCAAACTTTTATGAAGGATTCAAGTATAAAAACAGAAATATAGTTTATTTTTAATATAAATGAGTCAAATTTTGAAAACGAAAACCATCGCATGTTTACAGGTAATTCCCTAAAGTTCAGTTGATGACTCTTCTACCAAATCCCTCAGAAATGAGTCCGTAATTCCGCTACAATGGAACACTGCAATGTAATACAAACAATTATAAATATTTGTAGTTTGAAATAAACTAGTATCCGTTTCACTTTAATCAAATATATTAAAAACGCACTCAAATTTTTTTTTCGGCAGCACGCATTTATTTATTTTTTTCCATTCCTTTTAGTGTTTTTCACCCATTTTAGCATTTAGTAAGATGACACTCTTTAGTACTTTAAATAAATACAACGAGACAGCTGTTGAGTGTCGTTAAGAATAAGATAGTGAATCGCACAATCGTGAATGCAAACGACAAATGTTTTAAAAAAAAAAATGAAATTGTCGAATCGTTTAAAGTAAGGGAATCGCACTGCAGGACTCTAAAAACTAGCGCAAATTGTTTATGTTTTGCACATAGTATATTGGAAATATTGTATTAAGTTTGAATATCTACGAGAAGTTCTATAGATTTCCCAGTTTTGATCGAACGAATCGTTAAAATTCTAGACTGATTATAGCAAGTAACGGCAGACATTGACTTCTCAAGTTACGGATAAATTTTATCATTATGGTGAATTATAGAAGGTAGAGTATCGGATTTGAATCCAAATATATCTTGTATATCTTGTGTCGTATTCATAAGACATTATTTTTGCAGATATTTTATAGTTGAATAAAGAACATCCAGCTCTGGACCATCTTAGTTAATCAGTATTTACGGCAAATCATCTCGTGTGAGCTCTCCTCATCCTCGTCACTGTCACTATCATTCAGCTCGTCTTCCAAAATTTTAGTAATTTTATTGTCAGCATTGAGTTTGCTTTTTTTCTCACTTTTTATTAAATTTTTACCGAAACTGCTACATTTTAGTTAAACGACGATGACTGATCGCGACGAAGCACAAAGCCAAACTAAACTAGAACAGTGAGAAAATTTTCAGAAAGTCGCAAAAAAGTAATAATGACCCCTTTTTACGTTTGGGATATTCCAGTTGTGATAATTGTATACAAATTTATCAGCGTTAAAGTAGTTTAGTTAAATCGAATTACGATTTATGGGGTTGATAGAAAGTTTGGCATATCTAAAATCCAACTAATCCATTTAAAAAATAAAAAAAAAACTAACCATATCTTATTATATTTGGGGAAAAATATAAGTTTTGCAAATATCACATGCATGACAAAAAATATACGATATTTATTAGACAAGAAATATATTGCTCTGCGAATTTATGAAAGTAATCTATTCAGTTTAATATTTCCATATGTAGGTACTGATATTTTTAAAATTAATTATAATTTTATTTAACAATTGTCCCACCTTTTCTTTACAACAAATAGATATAATAGATTTAAGGTTTTAACTGTAATATATTTAAACTAAATACTAAGTAATGTTACTTTCCTGCATGAGTAGTTTATGTGATTTTTATTTTTGTTAAATATCAATATTTAAAGAACAAATCAGATTACGTAGAATTCGCTTAAGTTCCAACCATACACAGAAATCGAGTTGCGGCAAAGGGAGCTGAATTTCCTTTAAAATTTGTAAGTGATGCATTTTTTTTGTGTTTGCAAGAGAAAACTATTTTAAACAGCACAGTTCGGTTAACAGATCCCAAAATAGCTCCTGAAAAAGTAGCAAAAAGTGTAAATTTTTAAAAACCAAAATTTATCATATCTTTAAATTTGTTCGAATTACTCTCTTATATTGCTCTCTTCATTCACTCAGTATCTTTCTAGTTGTCGTTGGTAAAAAAATTACTAATCTTCAATATTTCTAGAATGTTTTCCTTGAAGATATTTTACTGCCACCTCAAGGTAAGCGTAAGTTTCGAGTGGAAAAAATTGTCATATAATTAATTTTATCACTGCTCCGTTTAATTGTTTTTCACGATTTGTTTTATGTTAAATTACATATTTAATTTATGAATACTGGTCATGCTAAGTTCAAACAAACCCTGCGACTAAGTAATAGACTAATTGCTTGAAGACGATAACGAGCTTAGCGAAGTCGACGATGAAATTTTCAAACCGGATTTATGTCTTGAAGAAATTGAGTTTTGAACAGGAAGATGACGAATACGATTGAATTAGTGAAATCCCGAATTAAAAGCCAAAAAGACTAGATTAGTCAGTAAAAAAAAATTTCAAAAATCCACTGGAATTTAAATACTTAGGAGCATACACTTTATAACAGTAGAATTTAATTGACTACAAATTGCATACCCGAACATTTTCTAAAGATTGGGTTTAAGAAGTAGAAATTTTGATACCTATTTATTAAAATTTATTGATGTCATAAATTTTCTAGAAAATTTAAAACTTCAAATAATATGAGTTGTGTTATATAATTGACTATACCTTTCTGAAACGTATCAAAAATGAAATAAGGAAAGACAAAACTGTTATATATTGGAATATTTTTCCGTCATCCCTTGCCATGTTTGGGTTGGAGACAAACCGGTTTCAGCGCTGTGCCATCTTCAGTGTCATTTTTCGTTCGAACGAACGTTCCAATATTCATCAACTTCATCCTGTTTGAAAAATCGGCTGCAAAAAAGAAACAGACAAAATTATCAAAACATACCAATAAATTTTGGTGCTAATATTGTATGGGAATTCAAAAATGCAACCCCCTTCGTTATAAATTAAGGGGGTCCTAGGGAGTGAGGGAGCATTCTTGTAGGCTTTTTTGATTTTAGCGTCCCAAACACATAAGCATACACATCCATGTCAACTCTTTTTGATTTTTTTTTAGATTCAATTTAAGTATTTCCATAATAATTATGAGTGTGACAATTTTTTTAAACTGGTAACTATTATTTTGGGATTTCTATTAAAAAGTCTTCCCAAAAAAAGTACGAATGAAAAACAATCTTTTAAATATTGAAATGCGAGAATATTTCCGGAATATTTCTTGTGTAGTTCGGTACTATTTTGAGACTGATTCTCGAATGAACTCAAACGATTGCGAAAACAAACCCAATCTTTTCCCGACACTTTCTCTAAATGGTCCTGAAATAGACTTGAAATGGTGCTAAAATAGTTTCGTATTTCAAGGTTTATCAACATTTTTTTAAATAAAAGTCTTAAAATAATAGTTAGTAATGGCGTATACTAATTTTTTGGCTAATTTATTTGTATCAACGATAATATATTTTTTCAGCTCAAGGTCTTTAGATAATTACTAAAAGAACATCAATGGAAGAAGTCTGAAGAGAAGATGTGGTGATGGGGAGTTGTGGTGAGGTCATAAAAATTATTATTGTCATTGATGACTTTAACAATATTTCTCATTTCCAATAAGCCTCAAAGTAATGGTTACTGGAAACTTAAAAAAAAACGTCTTACTTATAATTATTAAGACAAGACTTTTGTAATTTCGATATTAAAATAATATTTATCGATGTCTTAAAAAAACTGCGTCATGCTATAGTAATTATTGATGATTTTTTTTGTATTTTCTTATGGTAGGTAAGCCTCTGTGTAAATTGATTTTTTCTTTCTCTATTTTAAATACATTCATAGCATTCTCAGAAGCATAAACTGCAGTCATCGCTCATCGAAAGGAGATGACGCTAAGACGCAGGCACTGTCGAACTAGTTAGTATAGATATTTCCATTGAATACTTTTTCATAAACTAGCTCGTTTATTGTGTAGTTTTGCCTTTCCCTGTCGGGTTACTTTCAGTTAGTACGAGTTTGCTCAGCAACTGATATTTCTAACTCCATGAAATATCAACTGTCTGTCTCTGCATGAGCATCACACCAGTTCACAAAATTGATATCTGCATCACACTTTTCAATGAACCATTGCTGTTAGCTGTCGCTAAAGTCGAAGCCGATAAGCAAGAGCATTGTCATGCCAAGCACAATTTCCTGGGACTGAAGAATTAAATTGTATGCATCTTTTTTAATTATTTTTTTTTTATTACACTACACTAATTTTTTTTGTTTTATTGCATCTTTTATTTATTGTGATCATACTACAAGGCAATCGTCGTGTGCTTTTCATATTCATATTTTTTGAATTTATTAAATTTGCTTTGTATTCACTGTCGTAGTGGTAGGACTACTTCCATTAAATACCAATTCATAAACTACTATGTTTTTTAACTAGTTTGGGTTTTCACTGCAGGGCAGCACCTGTAATGTGTGTGGAAGGCGCTGCCAGTAAGCACGCACCAACCGCCTCACACGAACCCATGCACATTTGCACAGCATGTAGCAAAAACCACATCCATATGAAATTCAATCTGTAAAATGCTTTTCTTGCATTTTCTCATATCATACATGATTGCAGTCGTACATGAATATTCGGGTTATTCACTTTGCTTAGTTTAATCGCAAACACCGCTAAAAAAGCTAATTTCCCGTAGGAATGTTTACATTTTAAAAAATAATCCACAGTTTATTGCTTAAAAGTCAAAGTTTCAATTTTCGAAAAAAAGCGAGAAATTTTGCTCATGTTCTGAAGTTCTCTCGCTTGAAGATTAGTTTTGAAAAAATAACTATAATAATATATAGGCGGTAACTCGGTGAGCTGTGTGCTGAAGAAAAGGTAAAGGGGGTGGATCTCAAAGATATCCCGGTAAGATAAAGAGCTAGAGCTTGGCTATCGATAAACCTTCTGAGCTTAAAAATATTTTAGGGGCCATCAGGCACTTCAATCCTGAACTGCCTGCCGAAAGCTGGAAAGTAGCTAGAAAGAATAATTAGTAACAGGGCCACAATGCAGGTGGCAGGAAGTCTATTATGGAGAACACCAAGGACGTGATACGGTACGGCTTCGACTTCGTAAACGTCTACCACAATGGCGCTAACATAGCATGAAACCACGCTGCTGCAGTAAAAACGATATAGGGGAGACCGACCACATCAAACCGATAGACGATCAGGTAGAGGGTCATGCCTCATCGACTTGCTCACTGCGCCTGCGCACGATGTTCTGCCATATACGGAGGAGAAGCTCTCGGACGATGAGATGAGTTACACCCCCATCGAATGCGCAGAATGTAGAGACCAACAGGGTGAGGATCGTACAAATATACCTACACTACAGTAAGTTAGCGTTGGCTTCACTTCTGCTACGCATAATCTCTAAGGCAGTGGCAGACATCTTTCTCATTTAGGATCCTTGGGTCGTAGGGCAAAAAATCTGCCAACTGAAGTCTCCCGAATTCATATTGGTAAGTAGTGCCACAACGGAAAAACCATGGACAATAAATCAGCCGCCCCTATGCTATAAAATTTTCAAAGAAGTCCTCTAGTATGCTACAGTGCAGCTCTGCGAACAACACCCACTGAAGTGCAGTGTCGAAAGGTGTGAAAAGTGCAAAAAGCTGACAAATATAAAAATTACATATCTAAAAACTTAGAATTAACTAAATAAAAAACTTAAGTGAAATACAATATTGGTATCAAACAAATAGTATTCGAGAGTTGTTTAATAAAAAAAGGATACTGTAGAAAGCATTTTCAACTATCGTAAATATAGACAGCGGTGTAGAAATGGATATAGACTTATTACGATTGAAATATGGGATACTGGTACATCACCGAATGTTGAAAGCTTGAAATAAAAAATTCTTCAAATTGTGATTGTATCAATTGGTACATTAGAAGCCTCTTTTTTTGAAATCGATTAGCAAAAAAAAACACTATGTGAGATAACAAATTGCATGTTAAACAACAACACAAACTCGGAATACATATTTTACGCTTTGAGCCACCTCAGTAATGTGATATCCGTATGAACCGTTGGGTATTAAAAACAACTGGTTTATAGTGTGTGACGCCTTGAAAAGACATGCAAAATTTCAGTTTGACATCTAACCCGCTCTTATTGATTTCGTATTTTATAATATGTAATTAAATCAACCAAAAATTTACCAGCGCATCTATTTTGCATTCTTAAATAAAGTTGGTAACAGGGTTGCTTTTTCAAAGAAAAGGAAAATTTAACCGAGTGGACGCGTTCTTTTGCTAGTCGGTTGGAAAATATAGCCCTTCAAAACACCCATAGATTGTCAACATGATGTTTCGCACCGCCTGTATAGCCTCTGAGCTGCACGAAGCCCTTCTAGCAGTCTGAATGTAATATGATATTCAATGTGCACTTATGTAAAGTACTTTTTAAAGGAAACAGTTTTAAAACCATCTAAATATGTTTTTTTTTTTTAAACAGATAAATATTTTAAGTATACCAAACTAAAACTTATAAACATAAGGAAGGAAGTTTGTAACACATATGTGCATATACAGAAAAGTACTCAGTAATAGTCATTACTGACACATTCACACAGGATCAATTTAATGCACAGTACTCCGAATAGTTTTAATATGAATATAAATATGCTTGCCATTTAAATACTAAATACTTATACGAGTTCATATACTTTTCATATGCACATTAGACAAGGTCGTTGAAGAAGATTTTTAAGTTACAGCATTTTAATCAAAATTTCTAGAAATATTTCAGGTGCGCAAATTTATAGTCCATTCAATTTCAGTGTATTTGAAGTAGTTCACTGCATGTTTTCCTCTGTATACAAATAAATTATGTCCGTGCGTTGTATATAAGAAATTATGCAACACCATTAGCCGATCTTTTCAAAAATTCCCGATCCTTAAAAGTATCTACACCGAGGAACTCGATCTTGAAAAGTTTATATACTTCCCTATACTAATTGTTATTAGTAACAAACTAGCTATACCCACGTGCGCCGCTACGTACACACATTTGGCACTAATTCCCATTTAAAGTTAGAAATTAAAACAAAATCCAACAAAAAAATTATCACAGGCTACTTTGATGTCGTTGGAAAAAAATTCAAAGGATAATAATACAAAACCATTATTACATTGTTTCTTTACTTTCTTTTAATACTTTGGTAAAATATATCCAGCAATATTTTGATAAAATATACCCTACGTTATGCCTTAGGCTACTGCCTAGCCATTAGTTAAAGTCCCACGATAACTCCTTCAGTAGTTTCGGAATTAACTGCGCTCAGATAACCAAATAGAGAGACAAAAAATATAATAATGGTCCCGATGTATTTTGTTAAAGTTCTGTATTGTGTGAATGACAGAAGATTGGACCATATCAGTATGGCTTTATGCCTGGCAAGACTACCGTCGTACCAGGTATTCACGATACGCCAAATCTTAGGAAAGACCTGAGGGAAAATAATAGACACGCACCATCTGTTTTTTGAGTTCAAATCTGCTTCAGATAGCACGAGGAGGAGTTGTCTATTTGCCGTAATGCCTGACTTTGGTATCACAGCAACACTTATTGGGAATTGGGAAGCACCCCTCCGAGTTGCTTGAAACGACTTTGGGTGATATTGCGTGCGTCGATTTCTCGTTTAATGAGCGATCAGCCGATCAACGTTCTAAGTACAATTGTTTCTTAGACGCAAATTATTGTCGATCCAGTTTCACAATATAAAAATCTAATCGACTCAATCGACTGAGTTATTCTACTGGCAGTCGATATTCGCAATAGGAGTGTAAGCTTCCAGTTTAATCAGGTGCTAATTCATCCCGCAGTATCCTGTATGAGTTTCTAGATTTTTCTTTGATTAGCCCCATACATTCTCCAAAGGCCTTTAGGTTATGCGATCTTAAGAACCTTTTGAAATTCCCCGAATGAAGTATTGCTCTCTACGAATATTTTATATCCGCAGAAGGTTTCCAAAACCTATAATAAGAGTTGGCAAGCGGTTACTTTATTTATTTATATCCCAAGTGATGCATAAGCCCAAATATTGATTTATTTGCAACCAAATCCTTTAAAGCAGCCTAGCTATTCGACATGATATCTACACAGAGCGAAAATATCACCTAAGATGCTCTATAAATTAGAGCAAAATTTAGCGGATTTTTCTATGATTTTTTTCCAATACTAAGCCCTTTTTATTATGAGTGAATAGGTATTTTCAATAAAATCAAAAAGATAATATGCAAAACTAAGATGCAAATTTTTCAATGTAATGACCCTTAGAACTGAGATGGAAATCTTTTCAATTAAATCTAGTAGATAACCGGTAAAACTAAGATGAAAATCTTTTCAATATAATTAAGAAGGAAATTTTGGTTTTCATTAGAATATCCTCTTAGTTTTAATAAGCCGATGACGTTATCAATTTCAATATTTTTTTTAGTACATAATTTTCCGATATTTATTTTCATTGTTTTTTTTTTTTATTTTTTATTTAATTTTTATATAACTCTAGAAGTTTCACCTAATAAATTTAAGTTTGTATATATTATTAAACTGGTTTTACATATTTGCGTATAATATCAGAACAATGAAGATAAATATAACAATTGGTGTTTCCAAATTATGGGTAATTTTGCACGTGCCATTTTTTGAACTTTTTATACAAATCCAGACAGGACCTTTAATGCATAACTAGTATTTTTAATATAAATGCACAATGCGTCATTATCGAGCAAAGATATTTATTTTTGAAAAAAAAAAATATAGCTCAATTCATTGAAAGCTTCTTGAACATTAAATGACTAAATTAAAAATTTTCATTTGAAAAATACGAAAATCCAAAGAATAATATCCATACCATTGAACTAAAAGGAAAATATAAAATAGATTACTCACAAAGTACATATGTATGTTATGTAAGACGTCAAAAGGAAAATTTTATTTAATGTGGACTCTTTTAAAAATAAAAAGTTTTACTTTTACGTTTAATAAATTCAATAAGATTCTGATAAAACTGAGAAGATACTTTATTAATTTACCTTATATGATTTTTAACCTCAAAATAAAAAGATTTTCTTTTTGGACTAAATTCCATAAAAATTATCTCCTTGTTTTCAGCCATTTAAATTTTCAATAGATTTTAAAATAAATTCAAAAGTTTTTTTTAGACACCGATCTCTTTAATTATAGGCTTACTTTTTAGCTTTATGTTCTCTGGCCCTATTTCTCCATCTGCGAAAACATTCAGTGACAAAGAATTCGATTTTGTAAACCACCGCTTGTAAGATGGTGGGGTAAGTGCCAATGAGCAGGCTTTCCTAGCACTTTGTATCCCTGCCCTATAACATCAATCCTCCTGCTTGAATCTATCACCGTACTCAACTTGTGATACTTTGGAGATATGGATATATGTATGTGATATTTTCGCTTCACAGAGGAATATAAGATTTCTTATAAGAAAATGCATAGTTTCATACTGATTATAACTCATTTGAACTAACAGAGTTCCCTACATTTTGGTTTTTATAATATGGTAGTATATATGCAATATTTTGCACCATTTATCAGTACACTAACAACTAGCAAGGCGGTGCCACTACAGACTAAAAAGCATGAGCGATGGAGGAGCATTACGAACGGCAATGAAGTTGGGGCAGTACAGTTGGCATCGCATTATTGGATGATTTATTGATGTCGTTGTGCTTAGTTTAGCAGCAGATATTGCGACGTCAACGGCACACAACACAGAACGGAAAAGCACAAGCGCGATTACGCATACACTCAAATGCCTGCATTTACACACACACACTCACACTCACACTCACATATGGGGGAACGCGTGAGGCTAGGTTAATATGTACACCACTAGAGTGAACGTCTGGGTTGCTGCTATTGGGAGTATGCTAGATATGGTATTTATATATAACGCTGCAGTAGCCTGGAGTTGGGGGAACGGCGGGAAGCAGCAACAGCAAAAGCAACAGCAGTTGGCGCATCACTTTGTGCCCGCAATGCTTAACGATGCAAGCGGAAGTCGATATGCAGCAACCAAAGCAGTCAAACACACACACACACACACACATACTGCGGCACATACATGAAAACGCGTTCGTGTTGGTATTTTAGCTATGTCATAAAAATACCAAAGCACTGGTATCTGCAAGCCTGCACGATTTACATTAGCCTTATTACGCTTCAACATTGGCTAGTGGCGCAAAACTAGTCGAGTTTAGAAAACCAACAGTAAAAGCGTATAAAATATTTACGAACGGAATAGAGGAAAGTGTGATGCAAAAACTTCAAAAATACTATAGAGAGGAGAGAGAGAAAAAACTATGAAATTGCGGCAAATATAAATGAAATCAAGAACACTTTTCGTCTTGTCTCATTTCTACTAAAATAAAAAACAAAAAAAAAAGAATGCATCTCCTCCCCTGCAACAAAATGCAGCTTGTCTTCAAGAAGTGGATGTACGATAGAGAAGTTGCATAAAAGTTTATGCATGTTTTTGTGGTGTATGTGTGTGCGTAAAAAAACCCACAGCCATATGTGATGGCAAAAGTATCATTAAAGATTAAACTCACCAAGCGAAACGATATTATTGGCAACAATTTATTTCACACAAAATGTACTGATAGGATTATTATACTTTTGTTTTACGATAAAGCAGGAACCGAAAATAACAGTTACTTTTTTTTTTGATTTAATAAAAGGCTGGTGCAAAATATTGTTGTAGAAAAAAGTAATCAATTTTGCTTGGATCCCAGGAACTCCTGAAAATAAATCCAGGTTTCCATTTAATTTTTCAACACTTTGGGGAAAAAACCAACAATAATTGAGAAAAAACCGGACATTTGTTTAATTTGTTCAGCGCACAGAGCTAGGAAGTGATAGTTAAAGAGATCAAAGTCTACGGAAAGCGGGGAAAGCAAGATTAAAAAAAATATATATGCTAAAAAAACTTTATTAATTTTATTTTGAACTTCTTGTTAAATCTATTGAAAAGGAAATTCATTTATGTGGAATTTTGTCCAAAAAAATATAACTGTGTGAAGAAATTCCCTTGTGTTTATGTTGAAAATCATATAAAGTAAATTAATAAGGATATCCTTTCATTTCTACAAAAATCTTATTGAATTTATTATCAAAGAAAAGTTCTTAATTTCAAAAGAGCCCTTTTTAATTTAAATGTTGCTCGTGTCCAGAAGTTTTCAATGTCATAATGTTACACAAGTCTTTCTTGAGAAGTTATATTAAAGATGCCAGTTGTGCATTAGAGGTCCTGCCTGGACTTGTATTAAAGTACAAGAAATGGCATGTGCCATATTTCGGCAACACCAATCGTTTTAATTGCTTTTATATTATAACCAAATATGTAAAATATATAAAAACTAAAACTTATTATTAAAAGTAAAACTTGTATAAATTAATAATAAATGATTAAAAAACAGTGTGGCATTTATCTTTAGAAAATAATATACTTAAAAAAATTTAGGTGACCATAATTTCAAATTGATAAGATCTTCGGCTTATTAAAATTAAGAGGAGTTTCTATTGAAAACCAAGATTCCCTTATTAATTATATTAAAGAGATTTTCACCTTAGTTTTACGGGTTGTCTACTAGATTTTATTGAAAATCTTTTCATCTTAATTCTATGGGTCACCTTCTTAATTACATTAAAAAGTTTTCATCTTAGGTTTAAAGATTATCTTCTGATTTTAATTAAAAGACATATCCTGTCGTAATGAGAGCGCATCTTGTTGGAAAAAATCACAGAGAAATTTGCTTTGACACATAAGGCATTTTAGGTGGGCTTTTCGCTCTGTATAATAACAGTTAAACTTGGCCGAATATTTTTCAAGGCCGAAATAAAAATCATTGCCTAATAATAAACAAACTGCTTATTCAAATTTAGTATGAAATGAAAGAGAACTGAAATTGCTATGAAACTGAATATATATAATTATTATATTAGAATTATCTCCACACATTATTTAGCAATTTTGTAATTTACAAAGCAAACATAAGCAGTAAAATAATTTACCTATGCCCGAAATTGAATTGATTATTAAAAAATTGATATTTGAATAAATAGTCCCAAAAAATATGAAGTAAAATGCATATTAATTTGTCAACTAATATTTCTGACTCAACAAGCAAATCAAACCAAGCTTCGCGATGTGTTGTCAAAGAATGTGTTCACTTGTTGGCAAACAAGTACTGAAAATTTTAATAAATAGAACAAAATCAAAATTTAAGTGCGAAGTGATTTTGCTTCAAAAAAAAATTTTTTTGAAGTGGAGTGGAAGTAGTGAAGAAAAAAATCAAAGAAAAAATAATCTGATACATCAGCGGCAGTGCAGATATGTAAATTACCGTTTTACTGTTTTATGGAAGGAGGTTTTTGACCGATTTTAAAAGGTTTCATGGAATAGCTTTATTAGGCATTATGTTTAGCAAATTTCGTGCGGCGTTCAAAGCTATTTTGCCAAATTTAATTGTTATTGTTAGGCTAAAAGAAAAACAAAAGTCCGGGTACAACGATTATTTTATTCCAAATATAATAAAAGTCCAAAAAAAAAAATTAATGAAATTTATTATGAAAGTTATAAAAGTGCGGGTCCCTGTGAAAAAGATGACTGTTATTAATATCCATATAAAAATTTAATTTAAATTATTTAGAAGAGCAGGAATATCTCACACCCAAAGAGGATAATTTTTAATTCAGTTTTTGCATAAAAGAAAAAAGGAACAGTTCTGAGCCCTGGCCTGCGCGCTATAACAGAGCTACAGCCGCTAAGCTTAAATCTAAAATACGTGATATTAAAGATAATCGGTTTTATTTATTTACTTCTCTGGCAGATTGCGAAAAAGTTAAATACAACAAGTATAGAACAAAAGTCGCGTGTATCACCGTACACGTAATATAAGTGAAACTTCTTAAAAAATTTGGAATGAGTGAAGGAATCTCAAAAGATATATAATAGTACTAAAATTTGCACAAAAAATATTATGTGTATTCAAAAAAGATAAGTATTACAATTTATCTTATCGTGATATCTACATAAAATATACATATAAAGCAATGAAAATTAGTTAGCGATAAAAAATCATCAGCTGCAAAATTTACGTTAAAATCTATCCGAGAATCATAGAGGTTCTGTCTTCGTTCCAACCAAGCGCACCCGTATCTTTATAACTGTAAATATCTTGCAAATAAGTATACACCATACTTAAAAGTTTGATTATGATGATATCAATTTGTTACTACAAGAGCTTTTTAAAAACTAGATATGTAAGTTTATATAGGTGTATTTTTCTCAGCTAATTAAAGGACAATAAAAGGCAATCCTGCGTTACCCTTGCGAGATACACAAAAATGCGGACCTAACTGAGAGTCATCGGCAACCCAATGAAAAGAACGCGAGGAAATTAGTTGGTGAAGTTACTCGACATTAATAGAAGCAACAGTTTATATTCTCTAATTTTCACATACTTCTCAGAATATATTTTCGTTGTTAAAATTTCTAAGTTAACAAGTAAGAGCCTAAGTTCTGATTCAACCGAACTTTTGATACCTAACGCAAGTTTTTATATCAAATAAATATCACTTGTTGTAGGCAATCAAAAAAGCTAACCTTATAATTGTTAATAAAAATTAATGTGAGTTACAAAATACATATGTCTCATATATCGAACTGTGTATTATTTTTAAAAAGTGGGCGGAACCATGCCCTATACAATAAAAAGCAAAATTCCTCATTACTCCGCACCTAATCGATGTGAAATGTATAATATATGTTGCAAAGATCGAATATATGAAGGTATATATTATTTGTTGGGGAAACAGGCGGAACCATACCCCCATTTAAGATGAATCTTCAATTCACAAATTTCTTTCCAGCTATTTAACGAAGATATTTGATACTCATATTTCCTCTAGATCAAGTTAAAAAGAATAATCGAAGCCCAAAGCTACTGTTAAATATCTTTCAAAAAAAAATATGTCCTTATTGGCGCAGTAAAGTAACCCGGTTATCCTAGTATAATATCATTTTGAAACTTTAAACGAAGGTTATTGATTTAAACAAATATAAAAGGAAATTAGTATGACTTTAACGAACCACACCCATTATTCATTGGTCTCCTCTCTAATTAAATTATGTACAATAGATTATAAAAAATTCGCGATATGATTTAGTAAAATATTGAATATTTAAATCGTTATACATTACAGTTATATTTCATTTAAGGTGGGCATGGTCATTCCCAACATTTATAATTCCATGTATTTCATTCTCAAACCCAATCTTGTCTATCATTTTTGACCAAATTACCTTACATGGTTAAAAAATATTGCGTTTGTTTGATTTTGGAATTTAACCCTTATATGATAGGTGGACCTGGCTCTTGTACAGTTTGAATCAACTTAGCTGTCTATTTCTCAACTTTCCAACAAAGATCTCTTATGCAGTGACTATTCCTCTACCCCTCAATATCTGCGATCATGAAGCGACTTCCAGTCGTCAAAGTATAAGGCGCAAAAACATCAAGTAATATAGATTTAATTTTGCCAAATTATAGCCATCCTGCGTTCCTTGGTTCCTGTAACTTTCATGCTTTCAAGTTTTCAGAAAGACTATAGTTTTAGGACAATTATAAAAATTCTTGTGATGCAAATATATTTAGTGCAGCAGGCTCGTGTATTTAACGCGGTATCGGCTGGAGCTGGCAGGGGAAGAAGAAGGCCTTCTCTGATTTGGAAATTAGAGCTGTGAAACTGTCGATAATCGAACCATCGAAAGTTTTCGTTGTTTAAAAAAAAAAAACTATCGATAGTTCTATCGAATTCGAACAATAAACGTGTACACTTACAATTTTATTTTTCAATGGAATTTATTAGTAAAATGGCATAAATTTATGGTATACTTACAGTAGATTTTTTTACTTATATCTTGAGATCATGACAATAATTTTTGTTATTTTAGTAGCTTTAACTTATATAACAATGCAAAAAAAAAAACAATGATAAAAATGCTGAAGTCAACCGTTGTGGGTTATTTGTATGATACTAGTTTTTTAAATTGATTTCAAAGTATTTTTATATTAAAACAAAATTGCTCGTAGCTAAATAGAATTCTCAGTGATCCAAATTTCAAACTTCTTACGAAAGCCAGTAAAGTTTTCTTAAAGTTTACACCGTTTTTTAAGGATATTTTTTTGTATTACTTTTTTCAAATTGGTTTTAAATTAGTTTTTTATAAAAATATGGGCCTTAGTTAAATAAAATCTCTAGTAATCCAAACTTCGAGCTTCTTAAGAAAGTCAGTAAAGATGTCTTTAAATTATACCGTCTTTTTCAAAAAATAATAGAAAATTTTAAATGCCAAACTCCGACCAAAACCTCTCATATAACGGTAATTTTCAAAAATCAAAAATGGCCGATATTTTAGTAGGCATTAAAGACAATTCGCTCAAATTTAATATGGAGGATGAGGGTGCACTAGAAAATATAGCACATAAAAAAATTTGGAAATGGGCATGGCACCGCCCACTTTTGAGCAAGTAAGTGTATTTCCGAAACCATGCTATCAAATTGTACCAATTTTGGTAAGTAAACGAATTTCCAAATATTGTACATTTTGGACCAAAACTACGCCCACCTCTTATATCACGATAACTTTCAAAAAACAAAAAAAACGCGATATTGAAGTAACCATTGAAGAGAATTTGCTTTAATTTGCACAAGCAAATACACTGAATAAAAAAATTGTATTAGGCATGGCACCACCCACTTGCGAATTGCATTTCAAGTCAAAATTTCGAAAATTGTTAAAAATCGTACAAAAACCGGGGCCCACCCATCATATAACGGCAAAAATTCTGACATTTCTCCAATTTGACAGACAAGATTCATTATGAAATATATGGAATCATAAATGTTGGAAAAGGCTGTGGTTTCGGCCACCTAAGAGCACCCTAGCTCAGACTCTTCCTTACTTGCTTGTTATTATGTATTTCGTTGTCTTAATTAAACTTTATCAGTTTCAGAAGCAACTCCGATATTATTGAGTAGTGGTATTGGCAAACACGTAGCGAACAGGAAACAAATTCAACCAACACGAATTTCAGTGCAGAACTTTAGTCCGAAATCATGATGACTTTGGATATTTGCTTGGATGCCAACTACAAGGTCGAAAGTTAACGGGTTAAAAGCAAGAAACTTTCTGTTCGACTTTGTCAACTTTTTGTGCTGATTGAGAGAACCAAGTGAGCATTCAATCAATGCCTTGCATATTTCCATTAACTTTTTTCTCCTTCTGCCTCTTTTTTTTTTTTTGATTTTCTTTTTTTTTTTAGCGCACATTATGGAAGACGAAAGTCATAATTTCCTTTATTTTTGCACTTACGTACATTTGAGTGGTTTTTTAGTTGAATACCAATTTGATTTTGCACATACCGAAGACAAAAAATTGTTAAGCAATATACCTTGTAGTGAAATGTACCAGTGCAAAACGCGCCTGCTACCAGTTTGCTAAAACAACACCATTGGTTTGAGTTGTATTATATTTGCATGTTCAGAACTGATATTTGTAGCATGGCGATATCCTGCGCGTAAGCCAGTTGGGCATTCGCATCTAAAAAAATACATAACTTTTCCGGGGTTCCGTTGCTTTCACTGAAAGTTGATGGCTCTCGACTCAGGGTAGATTGACATTGCAAATGACCTCATCGAATGATATATATCTACGCCCACATAACGGTATTTTACGTAAATCAAAGAATGCAATATTTATGTAGTACGCAGAAATGAATCAATTTTGTTTGCATATCTCCAAAACTACCTTAGCAAAGTTTTCAAAATTTCCAAAACTATGGGCTATTTTGGAAATAGATGCTAGAGCAAATTTGTATATCTTCAAGCAAAACTATTTTAAAAACTATTTATCGTGAGTTAAACATAACTTAACACATGGTTTAGATGAAACAACGCGATATAATTTTATTTACTTTGTTGAAAAGGCGTACATTCCTCACATCAGACTCCAACCAGCGCCGCAATTCGGGTTTAATAGGTTATTCCATTCGGTTAATATTAACCGATGTTTCCCTTCGAAAACACATCATCAAAAATTTAGCACTTCACTCACCCAATAACTCAAAGTGTAGTTCGACAAATTTTTTATTGATTTTTTTTTTTTTTGTACGGAAGAAAACGTGGCATCGTCAGCAAAACCACTTACCAAAAACCCACAACTTGAAACCTTTACCTTAATGTACTAGAATTTAATGGGTTATAAAACTGCATACATAAATAAAACTGTCGTAAACTAAAAAGAATGAATAAAAATGAACAACTTTCGAAAAAACTCGAAAGTGTCTTAATTTTTGCATTTGCTCATAAACGGTTAGTTTTAGTTGTTATTCTGGAGTTTTTATTTTTATACCTAAAACTAAAGACCGACAATTTTGACCAGTTCGTCCGTCGCTTTGAAAAAATTGAGCATTTATTTATGCTCGGAGCAAAAATTTTATTAGATTCAAGATTTTAAAAAATTGCCTTCGAAACTCCCCTAGCTTTATCTACAGAAATCAGGTACGTAAGACGCGAAATGACTGAAATTGGCAGTGTAAATGAAACGTCGTCTCTTGGTGATACAGATTTTGAAGGAGAATGGACAATGACTCTATTTTCCAGAGACGATTTGAGTTTCGTTCTCAATGATACCTCGGAAGAGTTATCCTAAGCAGTACACTTCTCCTCAAAAATAATGAAGTTTAATTGGAGCTTCCGTATCCTTTGAACGTCTGGCTTGCAAAGCAGATGCTATTGCTACGGAAAAGCGAAATAGACTTTTAACGAAACACTTCAAACTATTATTCTTAAATTGTATTTTCAGGAATTTATTTTATCAAATCTTATGAAGTGTTAAAAGGTGTATCTTACTTTCTTATACACTGCATATAAAATGCTACTAAAAGTATGGCTAGAATAAAAATAAAATTTAATCTGCATATGGATACATACATATATACAAATTGATCGTGATTTGTTCGGATGCTTAAAATTATAAAACGACTGGAGCAAATTGGATACTTCCGGTACTATGCTGGTTAGTTTCTCAATGCAGCGCGAGGGTTTTGGAAAAGAGAAAAATCTAAAAATTCTTAACAGGTGGCGCTGTGGGCGCACATTTCATTTTTTAGTTAAATTTAATTACAATTCAACACTTGACGTTAAATTACATGTTGCTAATTAACGACAGAACAGATTTGGCTAAGATTTGCCACATAAATCTACTATATATATATATATATATATATATATATATGCAGATGTTCTATGGGTGTCCACGTAAACAGCTTTAAAAGAAGCTTCCATCTACTTAAAAGTTTATATTCAATTAAAGTAAGCAAGGATATGAAATACTGCATAATGGGTATCGAAGGAAAGCTGCATTTCATCTGCATAAACGTAAGTTAAGTAAAATCAATCAGTTAAATCAAATTTTACAATATGATTATCAAACTAAAAGGTGTAAGAAAGCTTAATTTCAAAAAATATGTTTGTATAGTGTTGCCACCCATTTAATAACTGAAACTTTAAAAAATTATTAAACTCTACCCCTGGAAGGTTTTAGACATAGTTTTTTTTTTGCTTGAGATGGGGTTGCCTCTGTTTGAAAAGCAAGATTTGATTAAAATGTATACAAGTTACATGATATTTTATAAAATGGATGCCAACCTGTAGTGCGATTCACTAACTTTAAACGATACGACAATTGTCATTTTTAGCGGCAATATTTGCCGTTTGCACTAACGATTGTGCGATTCACTAACTTATTCTTAACGACACTTAACATCTGTTTCGTTGTATTTATTCAAAGTGATAAAGAGTGGCATCTCAGTCAAACTAAATGCCAAAATAAGCGAAAAGCACAAAGAGGAATAGAAAAAAAAACAAACGAATGCCTGCTGCCAAATAAAAATTTGAGCGATGTTGTTATATTTCATTAAAGTGAAATAGATATTAGTTTGTTTCAAACTACAAACACTTAAAATTCTTTATATATGTATATTGCAATGATCCATTGTAGCAGAACTCCGGACTCTTCTATGAGTGTTTTTTTAGAATAGTCATCAACTCGACTCCAAGGAATATGCGGAATAACCTGCAAATATACCATGGTTATCGTTTTCAAACTTCGCGTTGTGCTCCAGCGTATTTAGGATTTACATACATATATTAAATTTTTTTTTAATTATAATCATTTATCTATATATTTAAACTAAACTATATTTCTGTTTTTATACATGGATCCTTGTAAAAGTTTGCCTTTACCATTTGCATATGAATTGAATAGTAGATGTGGTGGTTGGCATAAGCCTTATCATGATTCCTTGGTGGCAAAATTGATATGTGCGTGGAATCGACGGCTCCAATACAGCCTCCCACAAAGGGAGACGAGGCCGAAGCAAACATTTCTTTAGCAGAATGGCGTTCCACTTGGGTCAAAGGAAACCTCACTTTCTGGTGAAACAACGAATCATTGAGTGCATCCGTTACCCGATGAATGCCGGCTTACGGAAAACTGGCTCATGGATATTCCCCATTGTTCACCTACGAGTCGTTGATAGCAACCAGTTGCGAATAACCTTAACGCCGCTAGAACCTACCACTATAAAAGTAAAATTTCAAATTGCATACAGGCTTAAAGATTACACGAGCTACCTGTTTCTCAGTTGATATTGCTGTTATTCTGGATCCTCTTATTTGGTTATCACGCTGATAAATTAGGTATTCAGCCAAGTCTGGAGTTAACCGATACTGTTTTTGAAAGTCTGTTGCATTTAAATGAAAGGGATTGTCCACATCTCGGAGTAAACGTCGATCCACTGTTGGAGCGCTTATTTCTTCATCACCTCGTGATAAATCATATGCCAAATATTTAAACGACATTATTTAATGTTCCTTTTTTAATTACAAGAAAACAAATCACTGAATTTAAAATTTTTCTTTTATTTAAATTGAAATCACGAATTTCACTTTTCTCGATTGAGTTAACAACATAAAATTTGTTGTCGTTTAGTTGTCGGTCATCGACTAGCTAACATCAACAGCTGATTCGGCGAATGCGAAAATCGTTAAAATGGCTACTGAATAGCAGGGTCGCTAAAATTTTGGTTAAGTTGAGTTAACCAAACGAATATCTCTAAAATTAGTTAGTGAATCGCACTACTGGTTTCGCTGCAAGAAAATCCATAGCTAACTTTTATGTATGTAGTTGCCATTTGTTTGAAAATTTTAATTTATTTAAGTTATATAGAAGTTATATGAAAATCCGTGTGCCAAATGGTTTGTCTCGGCGAGGAGAAGATTCATAACTACATATATTTTGAAGATGGTTGCCACCTTTTTTAAAATTCAAATTTAATTAAATTATACACAAGCTATTGTTGAGAAGAATCAAAAAGCAGTTTGTGGATTCATTTGTAAAAGGTAATTAATAAATAAGTATGCGCTGCGGCATTGAAATCGAGATATTCTCAAAAGCTATGTTTACAGTTAAATTTGGTTCAAATGCAAATGATGCTTTCCATTTCCAGACAACCGGTCAGGTACAAGCATGATTTTTAATTTCGACCAAACTCAAATACACTGTTTGTTGGTCCAAGTAATGAGACACGTATTTTTTCTTTTGGCTCGGAAAAATTTTTCGGCCGAATTAAACGCGATTTTGTTTTTCATACAAAAATCGATTATTCAAGTTGACAGTGAGAATTTTTTTTTAAATGCCCATAACTTTGTCAAAATTCAATGGATTCTAGCAATGTTTTTACTTAAATGTCAGTTATTCTTGTCACTTCAAGATAGATTGATATAAATATTGATTTCCATTACTTGAAATTTTTTATTTAACAATAAACAAAAAGTGAAAATTTTTTTTAACTTTTATTTTCTCAAAAAGTGTATTTTTTTTTCTCTGAAACTTTTTCACCAGGAAATAGACACTTTGAACTACAATCAGTATAAATCATCAATAGCAAAAATTTTTTTTCGGAGTTATGATTTTTACTAGAAATAATTCGATTTTGTGGTACATGCTAAAATGTAATCAGTAATTTTCACATAACAAAAGAAAAAATACGTGTCTTATTATTTGGACCAACAAACAATGTATTTGAGTTTGGTCGAAATTAAAAATCATGCTTGTACCTGACCGGTTGTCTGCAAAAAAAAAGCATCAAATTCAGAACATGATGGGAAGTTGCCGCGGCAGTTGCGATACTTCTAAAAACTGTATTTACAAACATAAATATATATATATAATCTAATCGATAGGTTGCGCTGGATCCGAGATATATTTAATATATATACATATATATATACATAAACATATAAAATTATAATCGCATTCTCTCAATTTGTAGGACGTAACGAAGCGCGCCAGGTCAGCTAGCATTTTAAAAATTTGAGTTTACATTGGTGTACAAATCTTGGTAAGGGTAAGTTTAAATAATTAAACTTGTTAAATGGTTTTCAATTTTTTCGGTTTTAATCGAAACCGACCGAATGCGTTCGATTAATTATTAACCGATTAATCGGCTATTAAATTTTGTTTCCCATCACTACGTAAGCATCGTAGGCGACAGTCTTCGCACTACCCTGCGATCGTGTGATTTGAGAAGAGCGCTTATTTATATAAGAAATCTCTGGTTTTGCAATTTCTATATTTCGAAATTATTTTCGAACTGGTATGATAAACTACATTAAATACTAGTTCATAAACTCGAGTGATTTGGCAATTCACTGCAGGGCTATTTATGTCGTACACACACACGTGTGTGTAGAGTGAGCGTTGTGCATTTGCGTGTTCAATTTATTGCTGGGCTAACACACACACACAAACACATACGTAATGTCGTATATCCGCCTAGCTAAATGGCCTTTTCATTTATGCAATCACATACAGCTGCCGTCCATTCATGTTGCAGGGAGTGCCTTTTCACTTTTTTCATCTCTATTCATTGCTTATTTTTTAGACTAATTTTTTTTTCTCCATAAATTAATCTGCATTTGGCCTTTGAACGTTGACAACGACCAACCAAGCGACCTGCAACAGGCTGCCTATAGTAATAGCTCGGTAGCAGTCCAGCAGTCCAGCAGTTCAGGAGCGAGCAGACGAGTGTGAACATCTAATGGAAGCAAGCTTTAAATTGCTTTTGTAAAGTAAACTTAATTTGCTATGCTGCTTTGTGACACAGATATAAACAACACACACGCACTTACTATACACGCCCCCGATTTCATGATAGTAGTAGCATAGCATAGTTTGCTTGCGCTGTCACCGCTGAACTTTTGCTTGTCATATCCTATGCCTCCTATTTGATATCCCACTCAGCTGGACAATACCCGTAGCAAATGCAATTTAATTTCAAGACATCAACAACCCCAATAGCATTGACAGCAATAAAGAAATGACAAATACAGAGGTAGAAAGCAGCATCATAGCTTGTAGCTGAATATTTTGCATGCTTGGCACGCTCAACACGAAGCAAGTCCAAATTCCATTCTATGCTATGCTTGATGACATTCAAAATCAATTTCCATTATACAAGTTGCAACAATGCTGCCACTCTGGGATGTGAGAGGGTGCATGCGTGTCGAACATGAGCTGGGAGCGACCAGAGATTGGATATAAAATATCATATCAATTTCGTTAAACGACAAGAGTTTTGTTGTTTTGGTCTTCTTGTGTGTCTACGACGATAACAAAAGTAAACACTGGACGTTCGATCTGCATGTGGTGCTGTGGCTGCTCAGCATGGGTGGGGGTAGGGAAATGTGAGAGAAAATATGTCATAGTATTTATTAGTGAACATTTTTATAAGCTTCGTAGGTGTAGTAAGCCAAATCTGAAAGGCAAAATTATGAAATATGATTTTTGTGAATTTTATGCAGAATAATAAAATTAAGCGAGCACTTTCAATAAATAACGGAACTGTTTTTCGTGGAAAATAGAAAATTATTTTTATTGAAATATTTCTAGTGTAATATTTTGCCGGAAACAAGAAATATTCTTGGGCTTATTGAAATTCATCTAAAATGACAGTTTGTTATTGGAACTAAATTAATAAATAACAAAACATTTTTCTTTCTCCAAATGCACTCAGATTATAGCAGAGTTTTAACTCAAGAGTATTTTTTAAGCGCTCATTGATCTTCGGGTAGAATTTCAAAAAAAATTTAATATTAAAATAAAATAAACGCAATAAAAAAAGTTCAATCGTGTTAAAGCTCAATGACATTGTCACGAAACTATTTTTGAACAAAATCGATAATTTTTAAAAAAGGCTTCTTGTTAGAAGAACACTGTGATTTCTCACCTTATGGGTAGAACTCTACCCAGATTGTTTTGTAAAATGCTATATCTGCAAGAGTCGAAATTACTGCTGGTCAATGGCAATATTTTCGAAAACTATCGTCATTTGTGCCCTCAATGACTACATAAATTATATCGAAATCGATCCATCGCAGCAAGAAAAAAAAAACAATAAATGCTGGCACGCGATGGAAACCCAAAGTCGTCCTAATCCTCCTTCTTATTACTTTCAAAACTAAGAGACCTATATATATTTCTAAGAAATAAACATTACACATTTAGTGGAAAATTGGACCCAAAGAAGGAATTTAACACCATTTGTTAAACATTTATCTTAAAAACCTTTAGAACCAAGAAGCAATATTTTTCTGTCACCACTTCACTTAAATAAAACAAGGATGGTGCTGGTTTTTAGTATCTTGGCAATAAATTTTTTTTGGAATCAGTGACGTGGCGTAGGAATTTTTGTAGGCTTATGTTGCTTTTAATTCAAAATTAAATAGAGAAAAAAGAGCGGGTCCCTTGTGCCGCTTTGATCGAAAACTGTAATAATTTCCTTGGTAGAACAAAGGCTGTTATTTTTCTTACTTAGATTTAGGTGCCCTGTGGTGAAAGCTTTTAAACTTTAATAGCGTGTTAAAAATGCAATTCATGCGTAATATTTTAAGGAATCGAGTTTAAATGTACATAAAAATCTTGTATTTTAACACAAACTGTTGCAGATATATATTTTTAGCCACCCTTAGCAAAGTTTACGTTTTTGCTTCAAAAAAATTCACAGACACTCTATCAATGGCAATAGCTGGTAATTTAACATAGATAAAAAAAAATTGTCATCTTTTATTTTTCTTTATCTAAATTTTCTTATTATATATATATTTAAATATACAGCTACTGAAACATAATAGTAGTAATATGTTTCACGAAATGTTGTTTTTAGTAATTTTTTTTTTCATAAATGTACAGTTCGTTCCATAACAAAACGCATATAAATAAAAATCAAGAAATTTTACTTTTTCAATAAGAATTTTAGGAAAAGCATAATAATACGCAAGTCCGAAGATATTACAAATGCCGGATAATTTTTTAAATTTTTTTTTTTTAGTTTTGGTCTTGGAAACTTTTTTCATTAAAAGTATGGCAGAATATTTACAAAGACGCCAGCATAATAAAAAATGAAAAACCAAAGGGGATTTATATATCTTCATGGAAAAAAGTGCGTAGGACCAACATTTCATAAAATGTCCAGCTGGAATTTTTAGCCACTCAAGACTTACATATTATTATGCCGAAATTAAATTGAATACAAAACTGCATGCCCGTAAGGTTTCTTAAAATTCTGTTATACAAATTTCATTTTTTTCAATTTCTATTAATTTTGTACAATTTAATTAACATATATGTTTTTAGCTATAATCCGAACTAAACTTCATACCTTTAGAAAAACTGTTTTTGAGCCAAATCTATGCACTTTCGATTTACATCCCATGAAGGCAAACAAAAGTTAGATGGTAAAATGAAAATAATAATGCAGGGACAGTTCCTATTTTTGTGCGAAAAAATATGAATCATATAATAAAAACCAAAAATGTGCGACAAAATAACGACTAAATTATGGTTTTTATTATATGAGTCATTATCGGTTACATTCTCTGTTTTAAACATATTGATTTCCATCCGAAGTCTTTTTCACAAGCGAATTCATCAATAGCATTTTGCTGATCCGATTCATTGTTACTCGGCCGCCGTAGTTGAGTGTATAGCGTGTGCGCGCTTCATTCGACGTGTCCCGGGTTCGAATCCTGACCGCACAAGAATATAGAAAAATATAGAAAAGTTTCTTCAAATAGTGGTTGTCCCTTCGGCAGTCAATCTGAGTGCATTTCTGTCATGAAATCACAACTTTCCAAAATCATTTACCATTCGGAGTCGGCGGAAAACAGTAGGCCCCCCAATTTGTGTTGCAACATCAATAGGGTGTAGGAGAAGTTCGGTCATATATGGGGTAAGCGTCCAATTATTTTTATTAATATTATATGCTATAATTATATGTCACTTAATCTTAAAAATGCATACATATATAAGAGTTTCTAACGTTGGACTATTTAGCAAGCTTTTTACACAATAAACCCCCGTACTCTGAATTAAGTAAACGATTTTGTTGACTTGCGAGGTACAATGGATTACAAACTTAATTTTAATATTCATTAATATTAACTAAATCATTTTTTAAATTAGAAAAAACCGATATTGGAATACGATACGATATATATAGACTGGCTGAAATTAATTCAAAAACAATTCTCATTTATTCCTTTAAGAGATTTTCGATGGTATTCTCGATTTAGTCTTCCCTATTATATAACTAATCGTCTGAAACTAATAAATCGAGTTTCAAAACACTTTATGCCTCCTTATTTAAAACTGTCAATGACCAGTCGTAAATTAAATGATCAACAGTCAGAGCAACAGAAAAGGGGGAAAAGAGAACTATTAGCACCACTGTGTTTGTGTCAAGATTTCAACTGTCTTTCCAGCACTCTTGATATTTCGAATTTACTTTTCCCCACAAAAAAAATCTGCACTGTCCTTTCTCAATAAATAATTAACAACATTATAATATTCTTGCATTTTTTATATTATATTCAGCGTATGACTTTTTTGGCGTAGAATACGTCTTACCTTACGGTATGGGCACCAATGTCAGGTTTTTATTGTTGTAATCTCTATTTCTTTAATTATAAGGAAACGGCTCTATTAATTTTTTTTTTTTTTTTTTTTGTAGTCAAATGAAGATGTTAGCTTTCGTTTGACATACATTTCATGTTGGTTGATATCTTCCTAATATTTAAATTTCTCAAATGAAAATTGTATAAGCACATGCACACAAATATGTGTGTGGTGTTTGGTTGAGTGTTTGCTGTTGGGCGATTTAAATGTACTCGTGCAGCCCTTTCTTTGTATTGCATAATTTTAGGCGGGCAAGTTAAAGTAGGGTAAAAGAAGAGAAAATGCTGCCAAGCACTGCAAAAAAAATAATAAAATGGATTCGCGTATGTTATTTATCATTTATCTTTACTATTGATAACAGCCATTGACTTCGTTTTTGCGAGAAATTTAATTGATAATTTAAAAACATTTTTATCCTATTTTTCCTATCATAAGCTTATGTATATCATTCAAAGTAACTATCAAATAAAGAAATGCATTTGCTTGTATTTGTATTTATCATTTATTGTTACATATGTTTTCTGTCTTATCGGATGGCGTATTCTACGTTAAACTTAATGGCCGTGTCTCTGACACAGCCTGCTTCTTTTTTTGTAGCTTTAGACCTCGACGTTTAATAAGCTCTTGCCCTTCGTGACGACTCAGCACAAAACAAACAAAAGAACACGAGGTACTTGCAGACTGCACCCTTCCTGTCGATAGAGCAGGAAGAGGGTAACTGTTGGATTTATTATGTGTATTATTATTAAATCAAAAACAATTTTTGAGCTGGAAATAAGTATTTCGAAAAAAGACAACAACAGTCAGGACAACAGTCAAAGTAAAAGAAAAAAATAAATGAAAAAGTTGAGAAAAATCAAAAGCCCGCAATGGATCGTAAGCTACGTATTTCCCCATCAAGTCAAAGATAGCGAATTCATACCCGGATTGAGTCACGGAAAAAATCTGATGAAGAGAACGGAGAACACCGTAATAGCAGCTATAGTTTCTACCGCTCGGACTGATCTGGTATTTTTTCCAAATACTTTTCCTTAACACAGGCCTTGAGCTCAAAGTTATTGTTGATTTAAATAAATTCGACCAGAAAGTAATATAAGTATTGTTATTAAAAGTACAAATTAAAACAATTAGGAGATTTACAAAGTATCACAAAGTGTTATAAAATCTGAAAAATACAACATTGCTTAATTTTAATTATATTTTTGTATGGAATCCAACAAAATAACTTTCGAAATTAAACCAAAGTGAAGTAAAAAATTTACTCGATTTTCACGAAATATGAACAAAAATATGTAAACTGTACAAACTTCACAAGCAGGCAGCAATGAATGAAAAATTAAACTTTCGGTACTGATATAAACTGCAAACAGTTTTTACTTAGAAATAATTTCATATTCCAATGTAAACGCAAATTATTCGAAAATATTCAACTTCCATTTAACTAGATTCTTTACCTGCCGCTGCGCAGAGACGTGAATGTGTATTTCTATTGTTGTTGTTTCTAAAATCAGATTTAAGATTTTAATGGAATTTGCTTTATTTCGATTTTAGGTGAGTATATTGTAGTATAAAAATATCCACAACCAAGAATCGAAATTCGAATTCATAAACTATAGCAAAAATGCAAAATTTAAGACACCGAAGCCAGTTGTGCGGAAGGAGGCCGAATTAATTGAAAATCATTTTGAGTTTGTAAATGAAAACAACATATATGTACATACATACATATGTGCGTATGTATTTACAAATATAAATTTACATAAAGGTCTTGTTGTTATTTTCTCGTCACTGCATGCAAATCAGATTGGCGATATAGTTCTGACTAATGGCCAACATTGTAAGATATGTACTACGCACATATATGTATATGCATATTGTAATACATAAATAAATGTTTATATGTTCAAAATAAGTGCATATGCATAGGAATTGTAATAATGTTACGTATACGCCCTGTAGTTGCATAAGTAAATTAAATAACTTAGCAAAGAGCCATAGTTCAGTTAAGCCATTTCACTAATAAATAAATAAAACATACGCATCCGTAAATGTTAAACAAATATCTATGAGTTTTCTCTGCATAAAATATCTTTTAATGAAAAAGAAATCAGTTAAATGTTAAATGACTGAATTAACATGATTGACTGAACTTAATATTCACAAATTTAGTGCGTAGGAAAATGCAACTTTTAAGAACACGCTGCTTGAATTAATTTTTAAAGAATATGCACATTTTAATAAGGAATTATCTCATTCAAATATTTTACTTACTTGACATTGAATGGAACGGTATTGAGTTATGCCAGAAATATTAAACCGGGTTTACGAGTAAGCAGTCATAGTTGCTAATTGCAAAAGAATATGACATTTATTTGTCCTCCCCAAATCTTTGTGATTATTTGATGAATCTCCGAAGCTCGTCGAGTGTTCGGCGATGAACGTTTTCCATTCTCTATTTATCTGGCCCAAATATGCCAGCCAAAAACAGGACAACACACAGAAAATGTGGTGTGTCCCGGCAAGATCTGCTCGACTATAGATACGTGGACACCAGGTCTGGTAACTGCTTGCATCTCTACCTGAGAATTAATTTCACCACCACCTTCTCCTGTCTTTTCAGGAATTACTTGATTGTTATCTTAATATCTCTGACGTATCTGGCAGTTCCTGGCATACTTGACCCTTTGATTGGTTGCAATCGAACTAAACCAATGGCCACATGGTTTCAAGGATATTCCGCTCTGCAACAGAGCTCAGCCTCAGCTAAGTTTCTGGGGAAAATTTCGAAGAAGTTCGAGTGATTCTGATTTGATATTCGCGCCGCCTTTTGCCTATTTTCCAGAGCGCTACCTTAAGTATTGTAAATATCTTCTATTAGTAAACCTTTGTCATTGTAGCTAAGGCAGAAAATTGTCTGAAATTGCCATTCTGGTAAGATCTTCCCGACGCGTTCTCCACTGCAACCACAGAGTAGAGTGCTTAATTGCGTTATGGTGGATTTTCCCCGGTTTCAAAACACCCAAAAATTCCTTTGCATTCTTTTCGAATTTTTTTTCTATCGACTACCATCTAAACGTACAACCGGAAACACAGCCTTTTGATTCGCAAAATTTCAATAACGCACAATGTTTAGTATCGGTTATGTGATTGCAATCAACCACTTATTTTTTATTAAATTTTTTACTCAAGCAGGCAAAGAATTTAAAAATATTTTCTCATTTAAACACAAAGATAGTAGATTACTATACTAAACTGATAATAACACACAAAGGGAATAACCTTTACTGCAAATAAGACGTCGAGAATCTTTAGAAAATATTTCCAAAACTTTTTTTCTAATTTCAACATACACAAATCTGTAAAATTCAATGTAAAAATTGTGCTATAAAAAAAAATTTTCGCACACATGGGTCCCATTTTTTTTAAATATTCGGGGTATAGTTTCTTATCATTTCAATGATTACACTACAAATCCGCTTCTCCAAAAAAATATTCTAAGCCGTAAAATTTGATAAAACTTTTTGCTTTCTTTTCAAAATTGTAAATTGTCGTCATTAATACATTAATTGTATGATGGAAAAATAATGAACTCTGGCAAGTTTTCTTCTTGAAACCCACATTCTAGTGAGCTTATCAAGGAGTCCAAATACGGAATTAGAAGTGATATTTTCCCAAATTGAATAGAAGCTGCTGACGAATAGCTTGTGTGATATTTTTGGCGACCTACTGTTTTTGACACTGTGAGTTTCACTCCAATTTCCTCAGCAACCAACTTTGATTGGGCCAAAAGATTTCCAATATCGGAATCTACATCAGCTCGATGATCTGCTGAAAGTTTTATGAATTTGACCTGTACAAGCAGGTAATTTTTATTTTATATAATACATATACATATATGCGTGTGTATTATATAAATTGCTACAATATTTTTACCAGGAAATAGTTTTGGCTACAATCACTACACTGAGTATGTCCTAGTAAATCTCCGGTGACCAAGGGAGAGAAGTTAATACACGGAAAGTTCAATCAGGTCACAAACTTGACGGAAAAACCGCGCATTAAAGTGGTACTATTTTTAGAAGAGTTTAGGGTGAGCACCAAAAAATACACTCTTACAAATCATAACACGCCAAATGCCGATATTATTTCGACTTCGAAGTTGACGATTTAGAATTTATGAATGAATTAAATGAAAAAAAAGCAGAGAAAAGGAAACGACGGGCGAATATAATGTATTACACGTATATTTGGTCCACAAAGATTGATTACGGATTTTGAGCAAACTATCTCGTTTGTGGCAAAAGAGCATTTTTCAGATGGCCATATCATTTGGAAACGAGCTCAAAAAGAAGGACTTACGCAAAAATAAAAGATGAAGGTTTCAGAATAGCAATACGTATGCTGAAAAACATATCATTTATTCCTCCCGAATATTTGTTCGACTTCTTAAGAAGCACTGAATGCCAGCTCGACCGACAATAACTTTAAAACAGTTTGTCGCATCTAACTTCATCCCAAAATTTTGGGGTGTTCGGATTCATTTAAAGATAGTTTTCCGCGCACTCAATGTCTCTTGAAGCTTGGCACCGTGGGCTAAAAATTATTGTAGGAAAAAATGTGGTGTATATGTAATTATAAAACAGTTAGGAAAAGATATGGTTGAAGTAAAAAAACAACATAGAGAAGCTAGAATCAGGCACGAGTATACGCAAAAAAAAAAAACAAAAAAATGTTGGGCGTGTCAAGGAAATTAAAAAAGTTGAACAACTTGCGAATTTAGATAAAATAACAGATTTAAAACCTGTATTCCATAATATATCACTTTGCAGTTAAAATTTGTATTTCGTGTGTATTTTTAAATAAATATTCAAATTTTTCTTTTATGGTTTGTGTAAATGGCCTTAACTTAATGTGATGTAATTTATTTTCCTCAACTTAGATTTACGAATATTGGAAAAGACCCGAAAAAGAGTAATAAACACACCATCCTTTTATTGACTTCAAATCCGCTTTCAATAGAACCTGCCTATTTGCTGCAATGTCTGAATTTGGTATCCCAACAAAATTAATACGGCTATGTCAAATGACTTTGAGCAACACCGCCAGCTCCGTCAGAATCGGTAAGGACCTCTCCGAGCCGTTTGAAATCAGACGAGGTTTCAAACAGGGTAGCTCTCTTTCGTGCGACTTCTTTAACCTTATGTTAGAAAAGATAATTCGAGCTGCAGAGTATGGTGTATGCTGATGATATCGATATCACCGGCCTCAACAACCGCGCCGTTACTTCTGCCTTTCCCAAACTAGATAAAGAAGCGAAACGTATGGGTCTGGAAGTGAACGAGGGCAAAATAAAGTACCTCCTGTCATCAAAAAAATCGTCTGCGCACTCGCGTCTCGGCTCCCGCATCACTGTTGACAATTACAATTTGGACAATGTGGGGGACTTTGTTTATCTTGGAGCCAGCATTAACGCCTATAATAATGTCAGCCTGTAAATCCAACGTGTCAACAAGTGCTACTGTGGGCTGAGTAGGCAATTGCACAGTAAAGCCTTCTCTCGACGAACCAAAACCACACTCTACAAGCCTCTCATCATGCCTGTGCTATTGTATGGCGCTGAAGCATGGGCACTGTCAACATCGGATGCCACGTCCCTTTGCGTGTTCGAGAGAAAGATTCTCCGAAATATTTATGGACCTCTACGTCTTTGCGTCGAATTAAAATACAGCGGCTACGTTGGCTGGGACATGTCGTGCGAATGGACGAAAATGCTCCAGCTCTGAAAGTATTCAACGCCGTACCAGCTGGTGGTGGTAGAGGAAGAGGACGGCCTGCTCTGCGGAAGGACATGACGTCACGTGGTATTTCCCATTGGCGCCAGTTAGCAAGAAGAAGGAGTGACTAGCGCAATTTGTTGAATTCGGCCAAAATGGCTTAAGCGGTAATGGCGTCAATTAAGTAATTAAGTAAGTATTTATTTAAGCTCATGTAAAATATACTCAGAAGTAGCAATTATTTGCTTTAAATTTCATTTAAGAAATATTTTCGAATTCATCATACAATTTTTGTTTTGAATTTTCATTTGAAAAATAATGTCAAACTGCTGCAAACTTAAGCCTGATTTGAAGGTACACCCCTCTCAAACTGAGAAACCAGTTAGTCACACGGAGAGACATATCGGCTGTGTTGAATGGACTGAGCTCGTCCTATCGGTCAATTTGGTATATGCCTTCTTTTTTTACACTTGCAAATCCCAGACCTAGGTTATACTTTCTTTAATACACATCATAAATATTAATAAATGATTTAAAAAGTGCTGTGAAAAGAATCAAGTGACAAACAAAAAGTCACACCAGGTATTATAACTACACAGCACAACAAATTTAGATATTTTTTTGGAACAGAGTAACTATGATATTCTTTTGAAAGCGGGCACCGTTCAGAGCACTTTTGTTGAAAAAAATTATAGTCCAACATGTCAGAGCTTTTTTTAATTTTATTTGCCCTAAGATATTTGTATCTCCAAGTACAAACATTTGAAAAGTAACAGCTTCGATTGTTACAAAAATTTTGATCCTTATAAAAAAGAAGGATTTCATATCTGCACTTTGATCCAATATATTTCCTCCTTTTATTATTTTTTTTATGTATTTTCCAAAAATAATACCGTAAAGGTGGTACTAATATTCTCCTTAGCTTAGCTACTTTTTTGAGAAATTGAGCTAAAACGATGGAAAGAAATAGCAGAAGAAATTATGATTGCAGATCAAATTAAAGTTATGAACTGTGTACCTTTTTATAAGAGAAAATATTTTCTTAAGCATCCAAAAAAATAGACATGCATGCGTTGTTCGCTCTCACAAAAATACCAAGATTGCTCTGTTGACAAATTTCTGTTGTACAATGCTATCATTTTGGATAGGATTATAGATATCAATATCCATATTGGTATTGTTATCTATAACATACGATATTATTGTCGCAATACTTATCCATATCATAATTATAATATTCAAATTTGTATCAGCTTTGTATTTGTCATACCAGCTTTCATACCCGCCTACAACGCGTTATATTTTATGCTTGGTGTGATACTGCAAGTTATTAGAGACTTAGCCAGTTGATTTGCCAACCTTTTATTTTACTTTCCAACCCCCCCCAAAATAGTTCCATACCGAAATTAGCTTTGCTTTAATAAAGTGCTGAAATGGGTGGCGCTGACTTCATTAAACCCTTGGCCAAAGCAAATCTATATCTGCAAGTAAAGAGTAACCGCAAACTGAAAAGCAATCCAGCTTTATGTGGTTGCTGAAGCAGCTGCCACAACAACTTGTAAGATCATGAATATACAACAACCAATATTGCAACATGTTACACTTTCTACGTGCGCGCACCGTCCCACTGCTCCCTCATCACACAGAGCACCACTGCGGCTGAACTCAGCCACCAATTGCTTCGCTGGCAAAAATTGCAAGTGAAACCAGACAATTTATGAAAATTCACGTTTTATGTGCGAAAAGTTTATTTTTCTTACATCTTTTGCGTTTACTTCATCCACTGCTTTACTACGTTGGTATTTTACTGCTTTCCGGTAGACGCTTTCACTACAAGTTCATTTTTTTCGATGTTCAGCGTTATTGTTTTTATCAGTTTCATTGTCACACATGTTCGTGTGTGTGGAAGTGAGTTGTGAGTTCCCTGCAGAAAATGCTTTTAGTCTAGGCTGACTCCAGGATCGGTCGCAAAGGGTTGTGTGACTAATATAACTTTTGATCTCTTTATATGAAATGCACTGCTCCCTTTGGGCGAGCGTGTCCTAAGAAGAGACTACTTTAATAATCCAAAGGTTGTAGAAAAAGACTAATCGATTTAATTTCTACTCACAAAAATATACAATTTATTAAAAAAGTAATTTAAATCAATAAATTTTTGTAGTAAATTTGTAAAAATTTCAACTACAGTTTTAATTAAAAATTTTAAACAAACTTTATAATCAGCTCTACACAGATTAGATATAACTAATCTCCGAAAGGACTAATTATAACCCAACGCTACCGTATGGTTACTAATTCGGTAATATTCCCTTAGAGACTAGTGGTACTTTTTTTTCCATGTTGTGTTAAATTCGCGGAGATATAAATACACGTACATATCTAGTTATAAATGACTCCTTAGCGCATGAAAGTTACTTGCATATATGTAAGTGTGTACAGTGTCTGGCACATAAATAGGGTCGAGATATTTGGTTTCTTTAACTTTTATTTTTTTTTATAAAAATATAGCTCATCTTCTAACAGAAAATATGTAGATCTAAATTTTACACATTGCGCAAAATCAAACAAAATGCGGTAAAGTTGTATCTAAGTTACAAACTTTTTAATCAAAACTTTTAGAAACAGTTTTGGTATGCAGTTTTTTTAACCTTTTTAAATTTTAGTATATAAAGTGCAAGTGAGAAGTTGCCGAAAAACTACTGATTTTTAATAGTTAATTTAGTTATGGTGTTACGCATTTTCTCCCATACAAATTATGTTCGACAATATTTTTATTTTTTTTTTTAAGTAAAACTTCTTTAGCGGCAGTGATTTTTTACATCGCATTACGGAAGTTGCGTCAGAATCACGTAATGAAATTATGAAATAACCATCAGTACCTACAAACATATTTAGCTAAGGACTATTGCCATATTTACTAATTTTGACTACTATTTCCACAAATTTCTACTGCTACTTTTACTAGTGCTACTACTATTTTTACTACTCATTTTAATGATGTTACCACTAATTGCTGTTATTTGTTTTACTTATTTGTACTACTATTTTCACTAATTTTTACTACTATTTTTACTAATACCACTAGTAATTATTGCTACTATTTTAACTAATATCTTTTACTATTTTTACAAGTTTCTACTACTATTTTTACTGATTTCTACTACTGTTTGTACTAATGCTGCTCCTTATAGCTCCCACTTATTTTTTTTTGATTTCTACTACTATTTAAACTAATGCTACTTCATATAACTCCTACTATTTTGATTACTTTCGACTACTTCTTTCGCTTATGCTGCTACTAATTACTCCCACTATTTTTACAAATTTCTACTACTTTTTTTTACTTATGTTTTTACTAATTACCACTAATATTTTTGTTAATGTTTACTATTATTTTAACCAAACTACTACTACTATTTCTAAATGTTTATTTTCAATCTCTACTGCTAATGTTAGTACTAATTACTACTCTTATTTGGACAAACTACTTTTTTGTTACTAATTTCTGTTACAGTTTTCACTAATTTCTTCTAAAATTTTTACTAATGCTACTACTAATTGTTACTACTATTTTCATTCTAGCTAAAACTAAAAACCTAAAACGGAAGTCTATAAAACTCTCCCCTATATTGAATTCTATATCTTCTACATTAATTCTGTGGAATCGGCACAGAAGTTTTCCTTCTGGCTCGCGAAGCGCTGCACCCCTGTGGTTTTTTTTTTATAGGGCAAACTGAGTGACACTGTCAGCAAAAAAAAATTATCAAACACCAACATAAATTTTTAGCGAACTTTCACTTTACTTTACGCAAACTTAAAGGGCTATAAAACTGCATACTTGGCACTTTTATAAAAATTATAATTAAAAAGTTTGAAAATTTGATGAAACTTTGTTGAGTTTTCCTATTTTTTGTACTAAGTTTAAAATTTGGACTTCTAAAGATTCTGTTAGAAAATGATCACATTACATTTATCAAAAATTAATAAACATTAAAGAAACAGAAGCAACGTAGTCAAAACTTGTCAAAATTTCGCGACCCTATTTATTTGTGCGACTCTGTATGTACTTAAGTGCACACACATTTGTATGTTCGTGTGCCACTGTCATCTTATTGGAATACCACATTTCATGTTGATCCTTGTAACACTATTAAATGTTCAGTCACGTTTCCTATAGTTTAGTACAACTCATCCGAGGGCTAAAGCAAATTCTCTTCAACAATTTCGTTTCATGTAGCTACGACATGCATTTCTTTCTTGTTCAACTGTTCGCGTGATTTTTCTCTCATTTATCCTTATTAGCGCGTTTATTGCAAGCAAAACGTGTGAGCTTCACATTTCTTGTGTATAAGTATGCCCAGCAGTGTCGAGAAGTAATACAAATATATAAAAAAAGGATCACATCATTAATAAGTATTTACTCGTCTCACATCCGCTAATAGCCGACTCTGTTGTGTTCACGAAACTAATAGCAAATTTTTTTACAAGTTTTAAAAACTTCTTCTACCCTTATTTAGTTTTTCATACTAGTTTTTATTAAAATATAGAAATAAGGTAAGGTTAAGCACCTAAGTCGTCCAAGTCTCCGACAAATAGTTATCTAGAAAGGGAGGATTTAATGGACTCCACCTCCTTCTCATCCCTGCATGACAGAGGGCGTGGGGGCTCCAAACTTGGCGGTCATATAGCCGATGATCATGTGCCTCGTTTTGAAAATTTCGGCTGACTTCGTGTTCTCCGCTCACTGAGTGATGATCAAAGTGAACGCGACTACTAGTACACTCCTCCGCCTCCTCGTTTCCACGGACGCCACTGTGTCCCTGCGTCTAGTATAGATTGAGCGAATATTATCGTGGAAATTGCAAATATTCTTGACAGTCCCGAACGTAAATCGAGTTGGCCGCTGTCGAATTCAGAGCCCTGATCGCCGCCTGAATATCTAGAGCAATGCCAAGCTTTTAAGCAGCAAGTCCGTTATACCGAAGTCCGTGTGTTGGTATTTCATTGCCGTGGTTTCATTCTCCACAATGGGGGGCGGGGATCCAAACTCGCCGTACTGTACGGGACGGTGCCTCCGCGGCCGAGATAACCTCCAACCAGGCAACGGAACAAAGTTCGCCTTGGTCGCGGAAGCAGTTTGTTAGGAGGTTTAGTGACTCCTTGTTGCCGAATCCTACGGTTTTGGCTCTGCTTTGCAACTGACTTGGTTTCAGCACACGTTGGATTTCAGCAAGTAACGCCCTTATCATACATCCCTCCATAATGATCCATTTATCATTCGAAATCTTCCCTTCCCGGTTACTCCAGTCTGCTACCTGAAATTTAGGTGCAGTGCATTAAGTCGTCGAAGTTTGCATCCGCTTTTGCTCTGTCATCTGCTTGTCTCCAAACAGTTGTCTCTTAGGAGTAAATTTCGCCGGCCCCGTCACCCTGAGTGGAAGCGCAGCTTCGACGCCATCATTTCGTGGTATCGGCGGGTTCTCGGTCGTTGACTTCTTGGAAGACAATATTTTTCATCACCCTTCTTCGCTATCGACTGCTGGGTTGGGAATATCATCAGTGGCAGTGTTAGAGGTTTCATCCTCACGGGGTTTTTCATACCTTCACACGATGTAGGTATTCTTCTTCTGCAGAGCCGCATTTTTTGGAGTAAGGGAAGCGGAACAGCGTTTTATACCTGGCTCCAGATATTAAAATCGGCCACCCATTCTAGCACAGACACAGAACCGGGAGCCGCATTTCCCTAATGTGTCTTTCGACCTGGTTCATTTTGTTCAGGACCGTTAGGGTGAAGTGATTCCGTCTCGGGACGGCTTTACGGGTAGCGAGTGAAGTTTGCGTTTGGCAAGGAGAAGTTATATGTATATTCATATCAGTCCCCATTTAATAATTCTATAACAAAAGTCATGCAAGTCGAAGTTTCAAAAATTTTAGAAAAAAATGCATATAAATTTCTACCATATTAATACGAATTTATATGTTTCTTATTGTGAATTGAATGCAATAGGTAACTGTTGGCGAACAACTGGTTAGCTTTCTTGGATGTTGTCGATTTCAGCATCGTTATGAGCACGATACATAACAACAAAACAGATGATGATCCCAAAAATTTCAAAATAGCAGCTTGAATTAAAAAAATATATATACCATCGGTTCATTATAAAGCCAGAATTCGTTGTTTCTTTTGAAGGTAGAAGCAGGGGTTTAAAATATATAGGAAAATTTCAGTGCATTGAGCGACATGTAACAATTTTTTTTATTTAAAAAAAGTGGTTTAATTTTTTACGATGGAGAGCAACCTAGAGATGAGAGGATTCAAATTCTAACTACACTAAAAGCATTTTAATAAACCAGTAAAACCAGACACATTATAATTATTGAATGTAAGTTGACTTGTTGGCGTCATCTCTATTGCATTGGTCACGTCTGACGAGTAAAGTAAAGAGGCAATATCGCGCCGAAGTGCTCGCTTCATTTAAATAGTAAGGCCAGGTTTTGACTGAGTATTGGAGCGAGAGAGTCACACTTTAGGTAATGCCTGAGTACTGCTTCCTCGTTATGCTTTTTATCAAAAATAAATTGACACCCATTTTTTATTCCGCTGGATTTTTTTTTTATGGATAATATAAATGCAAATTATCTGATTTAGAGGAAGAAAATGATAATGTAGACGAAGATAAAAACGATGCTGAGAATCTTGGTGTGCTAGCAAAAATAGATAGCGCTTGTGATGATGACAATCTTAGAGAAAAACGTTCTTGAGCTGAGCTTTCCCGAATTTCGAGCAGAGGTTCTTGAAGCGATCGTATCGGAATATGAAATTGAAAATTCAAACAGTACTCAATTCATTCATGCAGGCAACAAAAATATGAATCAGCCCCCATTTCTTACGAGTCAAGTTTCGTTCAAGAAGACACAAATTCTGAGATCCCATTTCACAACTTCCAACAGTTTTTATACTCCTGAAATATTCGAAACGGCCACATTTTTCACAAATTTGTACGCAACGCAGAAGGACGTTGCAGGCTATAAAAATGCCACAAAGGATGAAATTCAGGTTCTAATAGGTCTGCAAATCGCAATGGGAAGTATGCAATTACGAAGAATGCCAATGTTTTGGGATCTGACCTTAGACGTTGCAGTAGTTTCAAAGATTCAGTGAGAATAAAATGATTTGCTCATTACATTTCATCGACAACCTGTAGTTATGGGTCGGTATATTTTCTTTTATTTTGTTAATTTTTGATCTCAGTTTCAATTAAAATAATATTTGAATTTATTTCATATTTTAATTATTTTCATTGAAGTTATTCTAGTTCTTTAAGTCGTATTTGTAAATATAATAAAATTTTTCTAAAAAAATGCATGAATTTCAATGTAAAATGAGTTAATTTTAGAAATAAAATGAAATAGAATTAAAAAAATATCTGCATGTTTTGCTCCTTCTAAGGAAATTATTATTATATAATATTGACCAAATTTTCCAAATGCCTGCAGCTTCTAAAAAATTGTTTAAATTTTTTTTTTGGAAATTTATGTATATTCCAATCAAAATCTCTAAGCTAAAGTCAACGAAAAATTTTTTTTGTTTAGTACTTCAAAATTTGTTCGGAAAGGATTAAACTCATGTAGCATGTTCGGGCTTCATAGCAAACGTCCTAACGTATTTCTACTATAAAAAAAACATCCCACAAAAGTTATTAGCCTTTCGCAGTCGACGGAAGTAATTGTTAATTTGATTTATTATTATTTTTTTCTTTTGATAAAAAATCATTGGGAAGAATCAGTGCGAAACAAAAACAGAATATATATATATGTATATATATACTTATATATTATTCCTATATACTTAACAAATCCGACCTTATTTTTTAGATGATTTTTTTAACTATTACGTAATCGCTGTTTCACATGCTATCGATAATTTCTGAATTTTATATTTTCGATCAAATTTTATCGCTTTCTTAACTATTATTTTTTTGATAAAATTTGAACGATATTTTATGATCTTTATTTTTTCGAACAAAAGTAATCGTTATTCTTGGAACAAAATTTTCCCGGTCATATTTTATTGATTTTCCATACAAGGTGGTGTTAAAAATACAACTACAAAATTTCTTTGTATTTTGTTTTTGTTTCTGCGTAAGAGTTGTCAAAATTTAAATACATTTTGTTTTTGCTTTTACGGCTTTTGAAAGCTCATACGCAAAAGCAAAAACAAAATACATGTAGATGAATAAAAAAAAAATCAACTCAGCTGCTCTTATGCCATCACCTTCTATAAATTCGCCTTGGTTCTGCTATTATTTTCGTCGGTGGCAAATTTCAAAAATCAATTAGCTATGATCGGAAAATTTAAAATTTAAAAATAACGATCAAATGTGATCGAAAAACTCAAAATCACATAGCTACTTTTAAATCATGATTTTCTCTGATTACAACATCAAGACGCACACCACAAATTTTAGGAGAAGTTCAGCTAAACATCTAGCTACATATATGCCGCAAAGTCTGTAAGATATCCTTTTTCGAACACTGCAGAAATTAATAAATAAATAGATTTGGTATATATATATCTACTTAAATTATAATTGCAGTAGCAACTTGGTACGTCAAACAACATAAATATATTTAAAAAGAAGAACACATCAATTCACACATTTTTTGGTAGTTTCACATTTATTCTTTTGCACTTCAACATTAATTTACATAATTTGAGCTCAAATGCAACACTGGCAGAACACGATAGTATTTGTAATGGCATGCAAATTTCTTTCAGTAAGTAATTAGGGAAAATTGTTGAACAGAAAGTAGCACTCCCTCATAATTTAAGCAACTACCAGAAACCACAGTGACCAATTTGAACTAATTTGAAACCAATGTAAAAATGCGGATAACAGCACCAGCCTCAGAAAAGGCATAGATCAATCGGCATATAGTCAGAGTATGGGTGTATCTACGCGCACATGTATGATTTATTTCGATTCCACTGTCATATCATTTAAAATCTTCTGCCACATTTAGGATGACAAATATTTTACCAAGCCAGGCGAGTAGGCATATGCTGTGCCAATAAAATGCAAATACACTGAACACTCGGAGCTACATTTCCACATGCATGCTATGTGCAAACAGTTGGAAAGACAAGGGCACATAAGGAAAAATGTTTGAGAAAAGCAGAGAGAGAGAGAAAAAGTGGAAAATGTGTAAAAGATGTTGTAGAAATGACGCCCACGTTTCTACGTGCAAAGTAAACATAACAGATGGAATGGCACCTTGGCAGGGTCACCGCACATTTTATAAGCCTCAGAGATCTGTGGTGTGGTATTCGAACCAAAAAAGCACTTACGGTGATTGCATTACCCAATACATATGAGCATATAATATATATGTGTAACTATTTGCGTATAAACGCAAACATACGAACATACATACATTTTGTATTTGCTTAACGTTAGCCGACCTGTTGTGCTTCCGCTTCCAAAATGAGCTCATTTTTGTTGGGCTCAAATGCAAAGTCGTACGTGTGCTTGTATGTTTCTTAAGGTGCTTCACCAAAAACGTAGTTATTTTGAAAAAAATAAATAAATTAAATTTAAAAAAAAAATAGAATTTATCATAACAGCATGTATCGGATAAGCTCGCGTGTACTAAATAATTGGAAAAATGTAAATAGTTGTGGATGGTGAAAACTTAGCTCAGTATTAATAATGTTTTCTTTACATGCGATGTGACGCAGATTCTGCTTTCACTGAAATCTAAAAAAGATAGAAAATATAACAGATTAAAAAATGCGATGATTTCCGAAAGGTTTCGCGCATTCTTGATTTCCAGGCATAAGAAAATCAGCCATGTGTTCCTATAAATATTGTAGTTGCTATAGTAGCAAAGTTCTGATCCAAAATCTGAACAACCTGATCATCTCTCAGATAAAATTCAAGCTCTCTGAATTCAATGGGGATAATCATATTTTTAGGTTTTATCATTGGAACAGCATTTTTTTTTTCAATTTTAAGTTTCTTATCTAGTACAATTTTGTATTGTAATTTTTTTTTTATATCAAAGTATACTAAACGGAAATCATATAAAATAATATATTGGTCGATTTAATGGAAAATAGTTATGTATGTATTTTTTAATTACTTATCGACAGGTTACTCATACGCCCCGGACGCTGGGCGATATAGAGACGGTTGTCGTGGCGTATGTGTAACCTGAAGACAATCAATTAAAAATTACATATTTTTGGTTAAATCGGCCAGTATAGACTATAATAATATGGCTTCCACTTGACATATTTTAGTCAAATATTCTATGCCTATGCAAATTTTAAGTGAAATACGCAGGGCTTCGGCGCAAAGGTATTTTTTTCCCTCGAGATTTTATTTCACTCCGTGCTCCACATTTGGGCCCAATAAAAACACCCTTTAATTTTATGTATTCATTTACATAGCTTTTTACGGTTTTGTCTTTCGTCTCATTAACAAAAGAGCAGATATTAAATCGTCTTCCAAGTCTGGCTTAAATCGCTAACCAATAATGGTAATTAGAATGTAAGATTGCGCCTTCTGCGGACCGCTAGTACTATCTCAGTCGAATAGACAGCATTCATCCATTCGCTGACGAAATAAAAGCATTTTGCACAAGCAATGCTAAGAAAACTGCGCTTCTTCCTCTTCTTGATTAGAATTCGTCTTTGCTCCCTCCCTCTCTAGCTATTATTACGTCACTATCAGTTGATCTCAGCGTAGAAGGAGCAATCTTGTTTCCTATCATTCTTGATCGCTAACGATAGGGATGAAAAGAGTCCTTCGACGCTTATCCGAATTGTTGATAAACTGTATGCAACACGACTTATGAATTGGCAGTTTTTGGGATAAGATTCAAAGGCATTGAGGTAGTTTGGCAGAATTTTTCTAGATTAGATTCTATTCAATGAACAGTACTAAAAAATATAAAAAATCAAGAAATTTATTCGTTCGTTTGGCTATTTCCTTCAACTCTGCTCTGGCTAAAATCTTTTGCTCGTTAACTACCTGGCCGTTTGGTCTGTCGGAATTTTTGGAAGAAGACGTGGTACTGCATATTTTCGAAACTACTCTGACAAACTCTACCAAACTTTGTACACGTTATACACTTTAGGTTGACTTTAAAAACGCTCTTCGTCTTTGTGCGAAGATTTCTACCAACATTGAGATGTTAAAAACAGTGAATCGTGTGTATTTGATTTATTACGAAATCAAAATTCTAATTCCGTTTATGGAATTGACGCTCACTGTACGTGTATGGTTACTTTTGTTCCCTGGTTTTTTATAAAAGCAACATATAAGCTCTGATTTTATGTCTTTGTTTATTCTATGCGTGTAACAACCTTCGTATCATCCACGCCTTTTTTGATTATTTGGCACTTTCATTTTAGAACATTTAGCTGGTTGTGACTCAATCGGAGAAAGATATGGATCTCTTAGTTTTGAAGGTAATGAAGATGACTTTGAATTTCTTTGCGCCTCAGCATACTCGTATATGGCTTCGGAAGTGGCAAGTTGGTTTTTTGCTTTTACTGCCACGTTGCATCGATTTCGGAAAATTTAAGGCAATTTTGCCTCTTGCATCTGTAGCACCTAACGAAATAATTTGGTTAGAATTCTACCAATAAGGTGAGAAAGCAGAAACATGTTCTTACAAATCGCTTAGTTGATTATACGAGTATAGCACTCAAAAGTAATTTGATCTTTTTGCAAAAATAGTTTCGTAGCTCGTCAATGAGTTTCAGCTGGATTGAGACTTTTTTTTATTGGATAGATATTATTTTCATATAAAGTTTTGGGTAGAATTTTACACAAAGGCCAATGAAGGAAAATCGCGTATAGCATAAAAATGAGATAAAATTTTGGATTGAAAGTTTATAGATAATAGCTAAATTATTCCTTCTTGTGGTATATGCATATATATTATTTTATGTTGTTTTTATGTCAAATTTTGGGTAGAATTCTATTTTGGACTATCCTTGACTATCGCCTCAGAGCCTCTAATATGAGAAAATGAAAATCAGCTCTTAACAAAGAAAAAAGTGCCTAAGTTAAACCAAAATCGAAATTTTTGTTTGCTTCTATGATTCTCAAAATTTTGATCAACTAAAACTATAAGCTTGATAGCAAAATGGTAAGGTGACTGCGAATATGAAATTCAATAATTCTAGCGCTTTAATTGGTTAGTGGAAATTAAGTTAGGAAGAACTGTATATCTCCCGTAGTGGAGGGATACAACCTTAAATAATATTTTAAAAATTAAAATAAAGTAAACGCTATTAAAAAGTTATAAATTATATAAGCTCGTCTAAATAATAAATACCTTTTTTTGCGAAATTGCATGCCAGAAATATAAGGTAGATCCCTTTGGGGAGCCAAAGCCCACCACTAGTATTTCATCAAGTAGCAGCACATAACGAAGTACAGGGCTCATTTAGCTCTGCTCAAACCTATTCTGTATGAACAAAAAAATGTTTTCACCCACCGAACTGCGAAGAAGAGGTCCCAAAAACTGAAGGTGGAAGGTCCTCAGAATCTGCTCTAATTTCTACATCCTTTCTCTACCAATTCGATTCACTTCAGGGTAGAACTCATTCACATGTGTAGTTTGAGAAAGCAAGTTTTTATACGTGCCAACTTCCCAATAATCACTTGACAGACGGTTGCTGTTGCTTAATGAAGCAGAGAATTTTTGCACTTTCCAATGTCGGTGCAGAAGTTGTGAGAGTGAAACCGTGTTCGCTTTCTCCTCTCACACATATCAACTTAATATACAGATACAATTTTCCGTGTCTATTTATCATCAACACACTAATACATCTGCATCTAGTTACATATACCGACGCTTACTTGCCTCAATGGCACATTCGACAGCCATATTAGTTTTGCGGTTGCTTGTGCTACGATTTCCGCTGTTTCCGGCCAACCTGCTCTGCTTATACTGAACTGCCTGCACACCTTTCTTCCTCTTCAATTTAACAGCAATACATTTGGCAGTGTATTATGCTTTTATAGCCTCGTTCATCACTTACAGAAAGTAGATGAATGCATTGTAAGGTACAAAAGTATCTAGTCTGAACTATGAAATGCAATGGAAATATTAAAGCACTATTATTTTTTTTTAACAAAAAATCCGTTTTTTCTTCATTACCCTGAGCATGGCAATTTTCACATTTCTAAGCTCTTAAAGTAAATTGTCTTAATTTTTGGCCTTCAAAAAGATAAATGGCTTCACTTTGTGCTAAAATTTTTTCCTCGCAAGCTGTATTTCAATTTTGAAAATAAAAAATTGACGCTGGGGGAAAAGTCGAGATGATATGGCTATTGGCCGACTTCGAAACCACATTCTATACTGCACAACGCTCTCCGTAACAATTTTCTTCGACAGTATTATACTGGTGCACATTTATAACTGTAATTTACAAAAATCGAAATGAAAAACGATATTTTAGCAACTATAAAAGATATTTTGCACAAGGTTTACATACAGAATTGAGCTAAAGAAATAAATATTGTAGTCAAAATTTTTTGGCAAATAGTTTTATCGCAAAGACTATAAGTACTTTAAAATTAAAAAAAAATATGTAATATTTTATAACAGTATTATAAACAAATTAATAAGGATGGCATTTTAGTATATATAAAAGGTAATTTATAAAATTAATTAAACTAAAATTATCATACCTTTGAAACTACTCCATCAAGATCTACCAAATTTGGATCAGCAAAGGGCACAATTTAAAAAATTTCATAGATCGAGGTAAAAAATCACGCTGACTTCTCATAAAATGGCGAATTAAAACAAAAAAAAAAACAAAATAGTCTCTGCTTAATTAAATCATCATTCAAACAAATTTGGAAGTAAGAATTTAATTAGCGGGAGAAGCGCGCAAAATTCACAATTTTGGAAAGAGGGCGTAGTACGTCAAAAGCATTATAACCCATTGAGATAGAATATGACCTACCATTCGATATGGATGTAATTCAAGAGCTTCACGAAAACGCTAACTGAATTCGAAGTGGTAAAGCGATTTCTTTTAATAATACTGCATTTTGAATAAAATGCTATAAGTTTTCCAATACTTGTATCTTTAATTGTAATTATTTACCTTTACAATTTGAGATTTTAAAGTCCTCTACCACTAAGATTTTGTGTGTATAAGTTTAATTTCCGGAATTGAAGTTCTCTAAAACAAATCTTAATGGCAATTTGTCAGAAATCGCACGTTTTAATAATAAAGACACAAACGTTGGAAATGTCATGTGCTGTGTGCTGGTATATAAATGTAATTTATATTATTGTGCCTATTAAATGATAGATGTCGCTCCTTAAATATTTTCTTACCGAAGACACAAAATGGAGAACAAAGCAAATATTTCATGCGCCTATACGTATATCGAGTACTGTACGTAATATCACATTCAAATTGACGCTTTAAACCAATTAAATAGTATTTTATTGATCAAGCGCCCTATGCTGATGACCTGACTAAGCAAACCAATCTGGCAGTTATCAGGTTTACTGGAACTAAAACTATGTCGAAGAATATAGCGCCGTTGGAACGTACTCAATAGAGCATAACAACTACTATGAATGTGCAGATTTGTGCTGCATAATTTTGGGCGCAGTAAACCTAACAGCTAACAGGTTGATGAGTTTCGTTAGGTAATCAGCATAGGGAGAATAAATGGGTAGAATTAAAATCAGAATTGTTCAGTTCAACCATTTAACATTTTTGAAATCCAGTTCGGTAAGTATTTCTATACATTCTGCTGCATAATTTTCGGCGCACTGCCTCCAAATATGTAGGTAAAAATTAGCTAGTACAGCTACCTCTGTCATATTAAAATACTCATACTCATGCAAATACTCGTGGTGCTGTCTTAATTTGTTCATTTCCTATCTACGACTGTCTGTAATTCTATTCATTTCAAACGGATCATTCTATAAACTTAAACAAAAAATCGTTATTTGAATGGCCTGAACCAGTTCCCTATTTAATAAGTTAAATGGTGGCAATTTGAAAATAGTATAACAAAGATGTAGTTATTTGTTCTTTTCTTGTACTATTTTCAATCATTTGTAGTTATATAACAATTAAGTTTATAAGATTAAATAAACTGAGGTTCACAGAAGTCTATAGTATAATAAAACTGTAAAAAGTCGCGCCTGCTCATTGAAAATCCTTTTCGAAAAATTACCGAAGGCATGAGGACCACTTTTAGAATTTTTCCGTTTGCCTCTTTGCACGCACTAATCTCTAAAACTACTGAATGGATTTTTATGGAGCTGTAACTGATAAATAAGCAATACCTACTTTTTTGAGGTGACTTATTTTTTTTATTTTTCAACTACATCTTCTCATGCCGGCGTTTGTTATTTGTATTGAATATTTTAGACTGAAATGTTGGAATGATAAGAACGACGAATCCGTTTATGCCATTTAAGTAGTTTGAAGAATAACGCCATAAATGATTCTGACAAAATAAAACAAAACTAAAGCATATCGGCGCACGGTGAGTATAGCTAGTCAAAAAATAAAGATGTACGAAAAATGTTGAAATTAACTTTAAAACATTAAATGCTCTTAAACGGCTGTGCCAAAACATATGAAAGATGTTCTCGAAAATTATATTTGAAATTTTAATTATATAAAAAAATCTAAGCAACGTCGTTCTTGATAAGTCTGGAAAGTATAAAGGAAGCGGTTTTTTCTTATTACATAGTTTTATGCTGTGTCCAAAGATAATGGATTCCGCCACTATATGAAACGAGAGTAAACTAAAACTTTGTAAACTAAAAAAATGTTTCTTTATAACCTCTAAAATGATATTAAACTTTGGATAAAAATAAAAGAACACAATTAAATATCAAAAAAAAGTGACATTTCAAAATAAAAACATTAATAAAAAAAATGAATATACTGTAATTAAGTCACTTGTTTTCATTAATTTGAAAAGGTAAAAAATTAGAATTGCTCTTACAAAAAGGTACAGAGCAACCCAACCTTATTTGATTTATTCTCATCTTTTGTCAAACATTTAATCACAGCTCGATAATCACTTTTATGAATTTCGAATTTTTAACTGAAAATCTGATTTAAATAATATAATTTTTTGTATGGTTAAGTTTAGGTAACAAAAAGTTCAGAAATTTAATTTGCTGTATCGCCGACCTATATAAGTAATCTCGGTTGATCAATAACTTTTTGACCTTACTACATACATATAACTGTTTATGGCATTTATAAGCCAGCCAGCATGGGTGTGTGTCAGTCTCTACTTTTATTCGCATTTTTATCAATCTCCAATCCCCAAGTGTGAACAAATCTGTATGCTTTTTACTATGTGGGTGTGCGTATTTACTCCTCTGCGTCTGCGAATCATGAATTACACATGGGAATCAATGGATCTACAGATGACTGTGAAGTTGAATTTTATTACTCCTTCAATGCACTCTCTTTGGTTTTGTGCAAATTTATTATTCATACAAATAAATCTCAGCTCAGTTATTCACAGCCATCACGCAATATACGGCCAATTGTATGTGTTTATATTATATGCCCATATGTATACACCAAACTTTCTTTATTCTCAGAGGTTCAAAGTAAAAATGTTGTGCAGGTATGTGTGTACTTAAAATATAGCGAGACGTCAAGTGAACTTTATATAGCGCTATAAGCAAAGTTTCATTACTTAAGTGAAAATTTGTTGAGCTATTTTTTTTTTTTTTTCAAAACAAAACAAAAAACCATCAGAAGAAAATGCGCGTGTTTTGAATGTAGTAACTTAAAGGACGATACTTACGATTCTTACGATAATTTTTTTAAACTTAAAGCTTCTTTTTCCATTTGAATGAAATAATCTTGTAAATATAAAATAATTCACAAATAAAGGCTTACTTGAAAAACTTACGATCATTTTTAAAATCTAAATTTATTTTTCCATAATTTTTTTGTTTGTCTTTTGTGCAGAGCTATTGGTTTCACGTGCAGTAGTCCGCCAGAAGGATTGGCATATTGTGCATTTTCGAGCAATGTCACACAAGCGAGCGATGAGTAGAAACTAAAAATATTTTCCACATAAATAGAAAATAAGTCTGAGGAGAAGGGGGTCAGGATTTTCCAGAGCAGTATATTCGGCTTATCGGTATGAACGATTGTGAGCAGGTATCTGTCTTGACGCCCGTAGCTCCTACAAAAATAAAAATGTCGTTAAATAAAAATAGCCCACTAAAAAGGATAGGAGAACTTCTTATGAGCTTCCAAGTTTTTTTATGACGACCCTTAATTGAGGAATTCTTTTATTTATTTCATCGATACTCAAATGAACGCTTAGAGTTGCATCTCTTCTAGTCAAGAGAAGCGAATTATAGAAGACAAGTTCCAGTATACAATAGCAACACCTCTTACAGTTGACAGCCACCCAAGATCACCCTATTGCATAAACGTCATAACATAAAGAGAAAAAGATCTCACCAAACCGCTTTTCAATGAGCGCTACTCCCTTCGTGTTATAAAAATCATCTTTGGAGATTCCAAAATCTGAGTTAAGAAGGGAAATATATTTTGCCCTACAGCCGAAATCTCCTACAGTGCCTACTATTTGCATCCTCAGCTTGTCCATAGTACTAAAGTTCAGCATAAAAAGATACACGCAAACATTTTTGTTTTCAAAAAGATTTACCACGAATTTAGAACCTAGACTGTTTAATTTAGTTTCGCTAAATGTATTTTTTTATTAATATTTTGTTCAGTTCAGTAAAACATTTGTTAGGAAAACATGGATATCCAAATAAGGTTATACTCTTCCACTGATTGCTAAAAACAAATATTTATTAATAGAAAAAAAATGTATTTCAATATCCACAAAATGTAGAAAATATCATACAAACCAGAAAAATATGAGGACATAAGCCAATAAATATATACTTAGATGACATGAGGGCGAATCAGGTATTTCGGCTTAACGTTATGAATTCGATTGTAGTGTATTAATTTGACCTTTTAAATTTAACCTTATAATTAGTGCCAAATCTTATCTTAATCTGGCGATTCGGCCAACCCAACTACCCACCCACCAACCACCCAGACAGCATAGCAACATAAAAATTGGAAGATATCTCCACACTAAAACTGAGAATTGGAAACCAGGCCTTTCAAATTGCTAAGACAGCGTGATTGGGTGGATCGGAAATGCGGTCTTTCCAACAGCCTAGAAGTTATTACTCATTCAACTGCAATAAATACTTATAATAAAGAAAAATTAAAAAATGTTGTAAAGTAATCTCCATGATTCAAAAAGATATTAAATTTTACATTAAAGGATATACTTAAATATACTGTGAAAAAAAAGCAAAGTAAATAAGTAATATTATGATCAGCTTCATCAGTTTTTAGTTCAAAATGAAATCCCAAAATAACATAGAGGTTTTATCAGAAAATCAATATCATTTTTAAGTCAACAGGAATAAACATATTTGACTATTACATGAGTTTGACTAAACCATAAAAATAAATTTTTAGTCACCCAAGATAAGCCAACATTTTTCACCCGAATACTGAGTGGGACTATAAAAAACATATATGGGTAACTCAGTACGGTACATTTTTACTGCATAGGATTTTTTTTTTTACAATTTAAAATTCATCAGACTTCTCCTTAAGGCAACACCATAACCACTTGTATCAAGTAAACCGTGTACATTGTTGTTGCTTTTTCATCTTCCTATTTTGCAAACCCTATTTCAAGTACGGATGTCTGCCGCTATTATAAGAATTAAATATATGTACATCTGTATGTATACTTCAAATATCGTTATTTGTATTGAATTTTTAAACAGTTGGCAAAACCTAAAGATTTTTTTGAGACAAATTTTTTCTAAGCCTCAGTCAGTTAATACGAGTAGTTATTATAACTCTTCATTTATCTTATTTAGTTGAATTGAAATCTCAAAGATCTTCCTTGAACGGTTTGCGTTTAACCCCAGTATAGTAGAATTTCCCTTACCTTACCAATTGAAGGAATCAACGGTCTTAACAAGTTTTCGTATAAACACTTTTGTTTCAGAGTGGTACAGTTATATTTCAGTAGAATTAGAAATTTCATTGAATTCATGTTTTTAAACACGTGGCAACACTGTTTAAACATATTTTCATAATTAAGATTTTTAAGTATACTTTCTTTGAATCCTATTACGTCATACTGCCTTTAACTTAATACTTTAACTTCCTTTGCTATTTTTAACAGGTGGCAACTTTCTCCAAAAGTATTTTCAGAATAAAGTTTTCTTCAAATTCTTTTGCTTGAGTCCCATGCTTCAATATTTTTTTTTAACTTATTATAATTCCAATTAAGTTTTTAAACAAGTGGCAACTGGCTCAAAAAGTACTTTTGAAATTTAATTTTCTTAAATCTATTGGTTTGGCACTCATATTATAAAATGGCATTTATTTTTCTAATTTAAATTAATTTTCATTTAAACATGTGTTTATTAAACCTCTTTTATTTTACATATATGTATGTTACAATATTTGATTTCACTCAAGCAGGTGGCGACTCCTACTAAACTATCGATTCTATGGTAACCCATATTCAGATATTCAGAAGAATCCAATCGTTATATAGCAATATGTAATTTAACTTATTTAGTTAACTCATTATAACCTTTCTAACAGGTGGGTACTGTCTATACAATATAATATATACATATGTTAACTTAGGGTATAGGCTATTTGTGCGCAAAATTTTGTACAACTTTGGCCAGTCGTTTGGGCCTGAAAAGGTAATAACATACTCACCCACACTCACAGAAACTTTCACATTTATTATATAAATAGGGTGTATATATCTTTTATTTAGTGTTGGTCCGAAACTGCAATATTCTCGATACCTGCTATCTTTAATAGCACGGAAAAGTATCAGTGCTACAAAAGTGTCGTAGGGAAGTTGTAGTGCCGCATGTGGCCCTTGCAAGAAAATTTACACATTTAGTTCTAGAGTTTAAATATTTTTCGGTCGAGTTTTCTTATATTACCTAGCGGCAGGATTAGAATGAAATTGCAACATCTGCTTTAATTGGAAATTTTACTTCTCTTTTTCCTTTTTCGGCCAAAAGTTGGAAGTGAAAGTTTCAGCCATACGAGCTTTTCTTTTTAACTTAGCAATTAAACTCAGCCTTTTCCTCATGGATCTTAAACAGAATAGTAGTGCGCGTATATATCGCTTTGAACTTTCTTTTGGGGAAAAAGAAGTTTTTTTTAAATAAAGTCATAACGTTTTAGTGACAAAAAGTGTCCTCATTAAAATTCAGCATAAAAGCGAGAAAAGCTTACAGTAATTTGCAATCATCTACAAGGAAATCCCATTGGATTTGCCTATCTATGACGAAATTAAGAAATTCGCATTAGTTCCGCAAACTCCTTGCGCTTGGTTTGGTGCCATTTCCAAACGGGTAAGTTTCTTTTACCCATGCCATAATTCCGCCTAATTGGCTATTTAAAGCTACCCTAATATACAAACTTCAGAGCACACCAAGAGTTTTTCAGTAAAATCCAAATGCTCGTTCTCTTTTTCCACCTGCTTCAAATGAAGAGCGTCCACCAGTTTGGATTATACCGCCCTGAAGAGCACCGATCTTCCTAGCACCGTAGGTCTAGTGTCAGTGGAGTAGTTACTAACAACGTGCGGCTGCAGTTAGAGCCAACCGCTCTCTGCTAGTGCTATTGTTTGCCGCATTAGGTCAATTTTTTTATAGCTTTTGTTGGATGGGATCACTATGAATGCTAAAAAGTTTGGCATAGGCCATGAGCGATCCTGGTAGGGCGGTATGTTGTTGCTCTTCCATCTCGCAGCAACCATAACAACCAGCTAGTCATTAATGGTAATGGCTTTAAGTTAGTAATTTTTCTTTTCTCTCACCTTTCCTATCGACAGAGTCAGAGTATGTAACCCATCCCCCTCATTACAAACAGCACGTGAATTGTTATTGTTTTATTATAGTGGCGCAAATGAAGCACCAACCAAGCAGTCAATAGTAACCCCACCGAAGCATGCGATGCTGAGCCGGTACAAGCGCGTGTCCTGCTGTATTTACCCTACATCCGCTCAATACGAATTACAATGTTACATGCAACAAAGTACTTATTTGTATCGAACTCACTCTAAAACTAAGTAAAACTTTTACTAGGGAAATATTCGTAAAACTCTCGGAAATTTCAATCAATTCGATCTAAGATGTACGCAAGTATTTCATACTAATTTTTAAATCACTATTAATACGTATTATTATTAATATATTCTATAAGTTTTGTTAAATTCATAAAAAGGAACACGCTGTTTGTAATTTTCAGCGAATAAGATATTTGTTCAACAAGGAAGGTATATCCTATGTGACCGATATGGAATCAGCAAATTTCAAGGAAGAGGTATTGCCAAATCACTACAATCCTATTCACTTGTTATCAAAATAAATTTTTTTTATAAGTTGTAAAAGCAAGTACTTCAACCGCTTACTCAACATCGGCTTGCATAAAGCATTCGACTAAAAAAAAATTCTCAGTACTTGCACAAAAAATGAAATATTAACAAACAGAATTTGCCTTAGTACTGTGTTTCGATATGAGTATTTATTTTTCGATATCTACATATCTACAAATATTAAAGGTTTAAAAGTCTCGATGCCAAAATTTCTTGGTATCAAACGGAAAGTATCGAATGTACTTGAAGTTGCTCGTATCATTTCATCCCAAATTTCCATTACAGAAGTTCCTGGTGACGTCGGCATCAGCATTTTGGCGTCTTTTCTCATTCCTGTCAAATTACATAAAACCTCTTAGACCCAAGAATGATAGAATACAATATTGCGCCCTCCCGCTGCGAAGTGATAGATCTCGCCATTACCAAACTAAAATTCGGCTGAAACATAAATGTGTAACTTACAACAAAGGGTGTTTTGTAGACATATGGTTTTCAAGAAGAAATAAAACGCATATAATTTAGTGTTATGGCCAAGAATTTAGCTTTATTATAAAGATAAGGGTTTGCCATTATGCTTTAAGAATAATTTCGGGCAAGTGACCGCTGCGACTGGCTCGAATGAATTCCAGCCGAGAGGCCCAATTTTCGACCTCTTCTTGCAGCAATTGGGGCCGTATGTCAGCAATAATGCACCGAATATTCTCTTCCAAGTGTCAATCGTCTCGGGCTTATCAGTGAAGACAAGCGACTTCACATATTTCCAAAAAAAATAATCCAGCGGTGTTAAATCGCACGATCTTGGAGGGAGGCTATGCCACAGGCCCACGACGCGAGATAGTACGCTCACCAAAAGTTTCCTTCAATAAATTTATTGTTTTGTTTGTTGTATGGGATTTAGTGGCGTCTTGTTGGCCTTCCAAAGGTCTTCCATATCAACATCCTCCTCTATAGCATTCCTGATTGACTGTACATCATGGCCAGGTTGATTTTTGAAGAAATATGGACCAATTATTCCCTCTGCCCATAGAGCACACAAACCAGTGACTCTTTGAGGATATAACGGCGACTAAATAATGGCAAGTGGATTACCTACATTCCAAATGCGACAATTTTGTTTATTAACGTACGTTTTGAACACACCCCGCAGCTATCAAAATTGCTTTTGATCTGTGATGTCATTATAACCTTTCTCCGGCTAGATCTACCTCTTTTATTTTCTTTTAGCCGGATTATTTTGATTTAGCCTCCAGCCTTTTATAAATCTATTTTGATGTGTAAATTCGATACTAATTAATATCTAATGGCAAAAAACACGCGTGGGCATAATTGCGCTGGCCAAAAGTAAAACTTCTGTGCCGATTTTACATAGTTAAATATGAGCGAGAGTTTAACAAAACATTATTTTTAGCCTTTTTCGTTTTACAGTGAGGGAAAAAAGTAGTCGAATGTAGTAAAAACAGAAGTAGCATTAGTAAAAAATGGTAGCAGACATTTGCAAAAATGGTGGTAGAAATTAATAAAATAATAGAAGTAGAAATTAAAAAAAAACTAGTAGTGGTAATTAGTAGTAGCATTAATAAACAAAGTAGTATAAATTAGTAAAAATATTAGTAGACATAAATAAAAAGAGTAGTAGTGATTAGTAATGATATTAGAAAAAGTAGTCGTAAAAATAGTATTGAAATTTCCAAAAAATGTTGTATTAGCAATATTAAAAATAGTAGCAGAAATTAGTAGAAATAGTAGTAGTAATTAGAAGCAGCACTAGTAAAAATAGTAGTAGATATTATTATTACTCGTTATTTTGTTATTCGTTTATTATTCGTTATTCATTTAAAATAAGACTTAAAATACTTAAATGCAACCCGCGAAGCAATAGTGTTTTTCTGCTGGTTTATAGATGTTTGACATTTACATTTATTCCTATATATCTATATGTAAAGATTCGTACAATTTTTCTGTCCTAATTTCAATTTAATACAATCTTAAATTCTAAATGATTTTAAATAATTTCATACATATTAAATAATTTACAATAAGCTTTTTATATGATTTTTAATTAAATATTTTCTTTTGGATGTGTTAGGTAGTTTCGTTAAATTTATTGGGAGTTCATTGAAAAGTGTTTGGAGCAATACTGCAAGCGAATTTTTGGTATAGTTGTTTAAAAATTTTGGCACTACTAGCCTATTCTCTAGACATCTTCGTTTTCCGTGTTTATGAGCAATCGGTATCTTAAGCGTATTTTCATCGTAAAACTCAATTAGTACCGTTATTTTAAAAATCGACTTAACGTCAAGCAACTTTAATGCCCTATTTAGCTGAAGATTTCGAGTGTATATATTTTTTTTCTTTGCTAGTATTTTTAAAATATAATTTTGGCTTTGTTGTAGATTCCTTTAGTGTGTCGAAGAACCCCATCCCGTGACCCCATGCCTTTGATACGACTCTGATAATGCTAAATATGCTTGATGCAATACTTCATAATTGCTACAAAAACTCAGGTGTTTTAAAAAATAAGATGTAGATCGAAGTTTGTTTTGTAGATGGGATATGTGTGCATTCCACTTAAAGTTTTCGTCAAGTATAATACCGAGATATTTGTACGTGTTAACTATGTCTATTTCCGTGGTACAGTCAGGTTTTTATGAAGGCAATCGTAATTATGAAATATTAGTTTTATTTTAGAGCGCTGAATATGCGGTTGTCTTATGTGCATTAATTTCGTCTTTGTTGCATTTATTGCTAGTCCATTATCGTGCGACCATTTAGTTATTAAATCTAGTTTTCTTTGCATTATGTTTATTGCGGTGTGGACGTCTCTGTGTGGCACCACAATTGCTGTATCATCGGCGAAAGCGAATACTTCACAGTTATGAAGAGCTTTAAGCATACAATTTGTATATATAATATACAAAAGTTGGCCTAATTTAGACCCTTGAGGAACTCCATGAAGCATTGCTGTGTGATTACTCTATTCACTTTGTATTTAACTCTATATTGCCTTAATTCTAAGTAGCTTGCAACCCATTTAAGACAATCCCCTCTTATCCCACCATTATCTAACGCTTGCAGCAATTTTGTGTGCGATAGAGTGTCAAATGCTTTACTAAAGTTTATAAACAGAGCTAAATTATGGTAATGCTTCATTAAGTTCTCATTAATTTCGCAGGCGAATCTACCCAGCAGTTGATTGATGTTCTTGTATTTTTGAAATCCGTATTGCCTTTGATCAATTATTTTATATTTTGTTATAGATTCAGTTAACCGTCTGACAATAACTTCCTCCATAATTTTTCAATAAGCGCGAGGATAGATATTGCTCGATAATTCCGTGGATCAGATTTGATTCCGGATTTGAAAATAGGTCTTATGACAGCTAATTTTAATGATTTAGGTACTGTACACTGAGTTGAGGCTAAGGTTGACGAGATTTGCTATTACAGGGGCTATAACAGGCGCTATAATTTTAAGATCTTTTGGACGAATTCCGTCAAATCCAGGACCCTTACTTTCGTTAAGGCTTTGTAGGATTGTCAATATCTCGTTGTTATTGGTTTTCATAATATATATTGAGTTGGGTATCTTACATTCTGATATATTTGTGGATCTAATATCGCAGTCATGAATTACCCTTTTTATATACCTGCTAAATGTTGTTGCAAAATTATTGCATATAGTTTTTATGCTTTCATTTTGAAAGCTTTGTACTATTTGTTCGTCTGGACTAATTTTCTTACGACTTGAAAATTTGGACTGGTAGCAATTATTTCTTATTCTCTGTACTTCTTTGTTGACATAATTTCTGAATTTCTTATAATCTGTTTCTATTTTTTGTCTTTTGGTTTTGCTTTCCATTTTCTATATAAATTATCCCTGCTATCACATACAGTTTTTAGTTCATTTGCCATCCACTTGTTCGTTTTTCTCTGGGTACTATTGTTATGGGTAGCAGCTGAGTTTTCGCATGCACACTTAAAAGCATCTCATCTACATCAGTTGACCGGAGAATTTCAATCCAGTTTACTATTTACTATAATAGTAGCAGTAATTAGTTGTAGCATTACCAAAATAGTAATAGAAATTAATAAAAGTGATAATAGTAAATAGTAGTAGATGACTAAAAAATGTAGTAGAAATTACTTAAAAATAGTACTAGCAATTAGTAGTAACATTAATAAAAATAGTAGTAGAACACAATGTTTTATATAATCAGAATACGAGTAAAAAGATAAACCAAATTTGATTTAGCCTTTTGGATCCTTGCTATTTTGCCTATTTGGTCTTTTTTAGTCTTTTTATTTTTCTTATTTAGCCTTTTTTCAAAAAGTTCCGGCAGTGCTCGTTATCGATTAGGTTAACACTACTGTTTTTAAATTGTCGTCGCTATTATATCTGTATAGTTTGGTCTTCGTAGGCAAATTCTCCCGAAGCAAACTAACGAAATTAAAATTAAAAAGCCAATATAGCAAGCACGATTATGCTAAGTATATGGGATGCTATTGTCATATGATGAGTTAATGTAAGAAAATGTGCAAAATATCACTGCACGTACTTCATATTCTACAGTGGAGTGTTACACATACGCCCCGTACACACCGTACGATGATTCAATCAAAATATCATTTATCATTAACTCCTCTCGTAATACATGCTGACCAGTTTGGAAAACTTTCACATTTATTCCATTGATCATTTATTCTTCACTACAATACTCATTTTTTATATTTTTGAATTATTTTATTTCCCTCACACCGTTCAATTATTCCTTTATTGTCACGTTCTACCCAGTAAAATGCTGCTTTGAGCGACGAAAGTGAATGAGGTGGAATTGGTATGATTTGAATATCAAAATGCTCATAAATTGTCTGTTGCACTACACTACTCATACTTAATACGTACTTATGAACATGTGTGGGTGTGTGTGTGCTAGGAAATAAATTCAGCTACTCTTCTGCATATGACTGCATTTCTGTGTGTGTGTGTGTGGGTGTAGTTACAAGCATTATGTGAACGCTTGCCTTTCGGTATGTGCACTCAATTGAAAATCTTTTCAGAAACGTGCGATAACAGTTCCTAACTGGGGCACGTGCATTCAGCCAGCCATTCAAACCGACGAAGAGATAATACATAAATATTTATTGGAAAATAAGTGAAAGAGAATTAGTGAATGAGAAAAGCTCCTCACCATATACATAGATAAATATACGTTGCTATTTAAAAAGATGAAATATTGGATACCAATGGTTTCATTGGTTTCATTACACTCAATAAACATGAAAGGAACAAATAACCGTATTATGATTATTACAGTTATCGATGTATAAATAATACTATTGGGGTCATTGTTCGAGAAAATTCTATGTACAAGAAATTAAGTTATGCATTTGAAGTTTAAAACAATCCTTAACAATTATATGGTTCTGGTTTGTTTTAGCTCTTCTGATACAAAGTAACCATTGCACTGAAAACAAAGCGATATGTTACACAATCCAATGCATTCCCATTTCTAAATTTTATTTTAACGCGTTTGGCATATACTAGTTTTCAAATTTTTATTCCTTTTATGCATTTTGTTTTACCAAACTGTTTGCAAAATTACTCAAGCAGAAGAATGCGTAGATAGTAAAACTTTAAACGTGGCTGCTTGGATTTTCTTTTCAAACCTTTTTTCAAAATCACCTTGTGAATATGAGTTCAATAAATTTAAATAAATTCGGTGTTCAGAAAGCGTAAATCGCTATCCTATTGCACTTGATCTAAATTTAATCATTCGAATATGAAAAGAGAGTTATTTTTATATTCTTATACCCACATTCGCAGATTGTAATAATAGCTGATTAGAATGGATTATTATTGAAATATGGAATAAGTTTCCTGGTCACTGCAACTGGATTGGCTTAGCATTATACTTATGTTATATTACAGGTCCGATGCATGCAACTTTAATGACATTTCTACGATTCCTTGGTATTTTCCCGTTTAAGTGTGCATCCAGATATGAAATGTCGCGGTGAAAGCTTTAAGGTTGCATATTACGTGATCTGTTGTTTCCTCTTCTTCGCCATAAAACTGCACTGGCCGCAATGTGCTGCCTCTTATTTGGAAAGGTGTTTTATTATTTTTCAGTAAATGACCGAGCTTTCAATTTGCAGGAGAGAAGTGGTTACACGAAATGAAGCTTGCTGAAATGACTAAAGCATTGTCTCAAATCCGTTTTGATCAAATAAACGAATATCTGCCTATCTATTATAAAAGCAAAGAAGTCATGAGAGTGATATAATCTCTTCTGGGAAATTCCAAAGCTTTCAGTGCGTCTCTTAACTTAGTTTCCACGCTTCCAAATCCTGCAAATTATAACATATATTTTAATAACTGTATTACATCAGTGAGTAATAATTGACAAAGATACTATTCAAAAAAATCGCATTGACAGTAGTGACATATGGCAAATGTAAAACAATCTTAAGAATTCAGTAAACATATATACCTAAATATTTCTAATCAGTAGTTCAAAAATAAATCGGTTCAAATAATGCCAGAATTTATAAGTATATTGATTGGAATACCCCAAAAGAGAAACACAGGTGTCGCAGATTTTTGGTCATACTTTTGAAACTTAACAAAGTCCAGAAAGAAAGTATTCTTGTACTTCTACAGAAAAATCTGAATGTGATAGTGAAAATATCATCTTTTTCCGAGTCAATTTAGATTTATATTTAATATATTCTATCAAGCCTCTAATGCATGGAAGAGGAACTAACCATCAAAATAATACTTCAAATGAAATACGACTTTTACTTCTTCGAGTGTGAAGCCGTCTCGAAGAGGCAGAGGTATCTGATCTCATATAGCCCGAACAGGAACTCGTTGGCTCGCTCTACCAAGCATCATCTTAGACTTCCCAAAAGCGTTAGTGCTGGACGAGGTTTTATAATGAACAGAGAGCACAATAGATCATAAGGTCGAAGTGCAACTAAATATCTTTCTATTTTCTAGTGGTGGTTGATGAAAAAAAGCGCTAAGCAATTCTCGCAATGGGTTATGTTTGAGAAAAAAGGGTTCCATATTCGGTGGACAAGGAACCAAAATGTATGAATGCATATACTATGATATTCATATGTACTTCTCGAATTAATAATAAAAATTCTCTTTTCTTTCCACACACATTGCCCATTGTTGCTCATAGGCAACTTTCATTTCTACAATCGTTGAAGCAAACAACTAACTAAACTCTACCAACCGCTTTCGTTTTACACAAGTCTTGTAATGTTCCATTTAACTTAATAATTAATTTGTATTTAACTAGTTAAATAGATTGCAGCCGTCTTAAAATTTTTGTTTTCTTAACCCTTTCTAGTATTTTATTAAGTTTCCTAGTATTGTAGTAAGTTTTCAGAAATAAGTTTTCTTTAATATCTTTTTTTATACTATTGCAATATTAATTCTCTTAACACTGTAAGAAAAATTAATATTGTTGTAAAGCTATTATGTCTAATTCCAATGAAAGCAAAATAAGTACAAAATAACGAAAAAATAAAACAAAATATATAGATTTTTCAAAATTGCGTGAGAAATATATTTACATACACAATGTTAATATAGTAATGTACTTTGGTTTTTTGTAACATAAACTCTGTTTGAAAAACAAACAGGGGAAAATACAAAAATTTTCAGAAACAAATCATTTAACATATTCTCCATATTGCTAGTGTAGCGCATTATGCGGTCTACCGAATTGGGTGTTTTTTGGTATAGTTGACCTTGATCGCTGTCTACATGAGAAGTTATTTATAAGATTTCGAGCAATATTTCAGCGAAATTCGATGAGATTTTAATGCAGCTTAACATACACCAATTACACCAATTACATGCAGAATTTTGAAAAAAAAAAACAAAAGTATATTACTTATTTATTTCATTTATTTTTTCAAACCTTTCACTGTTTCATTGGGTCAAACCCACCCATATATTTGCTAATGTCGCATTATCATCTCTGCGCGGGTAAAATTTTTTTTCTCCGCTGATCCTGCCCGTTTCCTTTTTTGAAAGCCTGTTTTGATCGGTGAAATGGAATATGCCATCACGTGGATGTATTTTGTGTTCATTCATTTGACAAAAGATATTCCTTGGAAACTTCCAACATGGATTTCCCTTCTCGCCAAATTTTTGCCGAAGGAGAAGGCTTTGAAACGTTTTTTAAGTTTACTGTTACAGTTCCGCAAGTTTTAGTGTTCTTCATGTTTGATTTATATTTTGTCCGTATACAAGTCGAATTCAAAGAAATATCCTATGGTTTTCACGCATTACTTCATCACGTCATTTAGTTATTAATTTATTTTTTAAAGAAATCGTTGAAATGGTTCATGACTGGTCTAATTTTATAAGGCCTATCACTGACTTGCGATTATTCATCATTGATACAAAATAGTAGGACCTATCTGTTCAAACCCTGGTCTTGGCATAACATTAGCTATAACAGGAACGCTCATCATTCATCGGTCGACCAATAGCTTCAGATAGTCGGCATTACGTTGTTACTTGTAATAAAGTTCATATCTAAAAAGGCGTTTAACTCCAAATCCTAAATTGTGACTACTCTTCCCCTTAGTACTAAATGTCTGATACTTTTCGACCCAATATAAAGGGTGGTTAAATTTTAAGGGCCGATGTTGAATGTGAACCACACCTAAACGTCAAGTTTTTTTCTGCATTTCATTTGACATTTCTCAATTTCAGACTAACTCTATTTGAACATGGAAAGATACACAATCGAGCAACGTGTTAAAGTTATTCAGGCTTATTATGAAAATGGGCGTTCAAATTTCGAAGAAAATCATTTTCAGTGATGAGGCACATTTTCACCTCAGTGGATTCGTCAATAGGCAGAATTGCCGCATTTGGGCGAATGCTAATCCGGGAGTGATTGTCGAAAAACCCAATGCACCCACAAAGAGTAACTGTTTGGTGCGGTTTATGGGCTGGCGGCATCACCGTATTTTTTCTAAAATGAGGCCGGTCTGGCAGTTACTGTGAATGGTATTCGCTCTCGTGAGATGATAACAAACTTTTTATGGCCCGAATTGGAACATATGGATGTGGACGATATGTGGTTCCAACAGGATGGTGCCACTTGCCACACAGCCAACGAAACAATGGCTCTTTTGCGCGACAAATTCAATGGCCGTGTTATCTCACGTGGTTGCGATTTCAATTGGCCACAAAGATCATGTGGGTTAATTTAAAGAAAAGGTGTACATCGACAAGCCAGCAACAATTCAAGACCTAAAGGATGAGATAATTCGGCTCATTAACGGCATAGAACCTCAATTATGCCTCAGCGTCATCGAAAATTTGGATCATCGGATGGAGATGTGCCGCCGAGGTCGCGGCGGACATTTGACCGATATTTTGTTCCATACATAATTGAATCACACCATATTATCAAAATAAAAAGAAATTACAATAATTTCCAAAATAATTTGTGTTTTATTCAAAATCAACATCGGCCCTTAGAATTTAACCACCCTTTATATATGTTATTTATGTATGTAACTGTCTAACCTCCATAAAAATTTCAAACACTGCCGAATTTTAACGAAGATCACAGACCACGTATATGCAACCGAACACCTGAGTCGACCAGTCCCTGAAGACGACCTCAAATTAAGATCGAAATACCGACGAATAAAATAATTAGTTAATTAAAATAAACAGTTATTTTATTCACGCCGGCCTTAAGTTCAAAACCAAAACACAGTATTATTTATCAAGTTTTTGACAATTTAAGTATCTGAATGTTAAAAGAGTGCGAGTTGGTTTGTTTTCATATTTTAGCGAAATGTTGGGCCAAAAAGTGAAGTAATTCGCGCAGATGAGACCCGCATTTTAACACAAAACTAAATTCATTACAAACTTATTGGATAAAACCATAAAAAACAACTCAAATTTCTTATTGAAACCCCTTATTACGTATAATATTTTACTATTAAATTTTCGAAAACTATTTTAATTTCTTTGCAAAATCGCATACTTACTTAAAAACAATTAATAAGCAAGAATTAATAGGAAATAAATCTAAACTAATCTCTTTAAACGCTAAGGCATCGATTTATTCAACACCTCCTCTAAGAGTGAGAAAGAATCATTACAGATCGCTGACCATTTCTTTTTTCTCAATTTAATTTAATTAAATTGCTGCGTATTTAATTCATTTTGTTTCATTCCGCACGACTTGGCGCATTCATGCTTTTTTTTAAGGCACATAAATTTTGCAGCTCCATTGCCCGCCGCGCATCTACTCGCTTTTGGGTGCGGGTGGGGGGAACCAAAATACTCAGTACTTCATCCCACATCTATACGCGTTCACTTCCACGCATTTATCACGGTCATTTATTTTATTGCGTTTCTTATGACCAAAAGAGTACTAAGTAAAAATGCTGGCAAAAATTCATACACACACACACACACACACAAATGCTAATGCAAACTCGCTGAAAGATGTTTAGCTTGAAATGCACGAGTGTATGAAGATTTATGTGCATTCATTGAGATAAAATTATATAAACAAACTTACATTTTGGGAGCTGCTTAGCAGCAGGTTCAGTTGTTCAACAACATAGAACACTTCAAATAACTCCATCTCAGCACCCACAGACAAATTGCGGCTAACGGTATACATTCATTAATATTTACTTAGTTCTGTTTTTGTCGAGAGTCTTTGCGTTAGGGCATTTGAATGTGAATCCATGTATGAGTATGCAATTGCTTTCTAAAGTATAATTTTTAATGGAACAAATTTGCTTTTATTTGAAATTACTTCTCTCATATCTACTCCATATTTTGGCAACTTTCAAAATTTGTTTCACACATTTTTTCATTTCTTTAGTTGTGGATAGTGGTGAAGAAAAATACGTGAGCAAAGCTTTAGTAATTTCTAAGAGTAAATTTGAAAGTGAAAAACAGAAGGAGAATTACGAAAATAACAAAGTTATAAAAGAATTATGTAAAATTGTTGCAAGGAATCTTTGAAGTGGAAATAAACCTCTTACATCTAATTAATTTTTGTTCGCTTTTCCTAACTTGCATCAGATCAACATGGCGTATGAGTGATCCAAATTTTTTGGTAACAAAATTTTCACTAGACAGAAAATAGAATTAGGTTAGGTAAGATTAGGTTAGAGCGGCTGTCACCGTCAAAACCTTGGAGGTATATTTAGACTAATAAACCCGCCAGAGACTTAGTACAACTTCGTTGAAGTGAATCCCATTACGCACCCTTTCGTTTAGTTTGGCACTATCTGCCTAGATAGCCGTCCATGGCACACTCTTCGGGATTCTTATGAAAAAATTGTGGCCCGTCCATGCGTAATAGAGGAGTAATCTATATAGTATATTCGGTAAAACGTTAAAAATTAATTCCAAAGAGTTGGTAGGTAGTTTTTTCCATTCCACCTTGGCTCTGAACAAATTCTTGTATCGGGTGTTTTTTTTACAGGTTTGTTTTTCGAATAGAGATAAAACTGGCATTTTGTGGTCAAATCTGGCAACTCTAATGTCATTTATGTTCAGTTTGGTTTGCCATTTCATCATGAACAGGTTGACAAAAGAACAACGCTTGCAAATCGTGCAAATTTATTTCGAAAATAATGGTTCAGTTCGCGAAATTTACCGCGAGCTCCGTCAATTTTATGGTCGACAAAATCGTCCATCAGAGCAATTAATTCGGTTAACCATGGATCGTTTTCGCACTACGTTTACTTTATGTGATAATACGCATCCGCAGAGACGTCGAACAGTGCGCACCGAAGAAACAATTGCCGCTGTAGAGCAAAGTGTTGAAGAGGACCCGAATGAATCGATTCGCCACCGTGCACAGCAATTGGAGCTTTGTCCATCAACTTTATGGAAGATTTTGCGCAAAGATCTTGGCTTGCGACCTTACAAGATCCAGCTTGTGCAAGAATTAAAGCCGCGAGACCATGCAATGCGTCGTGATTTTGGTGTATGGGCCGAAAATGAGATTGATCTCGATGCTGATTTTCATCGCAAAATTTTGTTCAGTGATGAGGCTCATTTTTGGTTGAATGGCTACGTCAACAAGCAAAATTGCCGCATTTGGAGTGAAGAGAATCCACATGAGACCCTTGAAACGCCATTACATCCACAAAAACTGACTGTTTGGTGTGCTCTATGGGCTGGTGGAGTCATTGGGCCATACTTCTTCCGCAATAATGCTGGAGAGGCAGTTACCGTTAATGGAGACCGGTATAGAGCCATGATAACCGACTATTTTGTTCCCGAATTGGATGGCATAAATGTGGATGAGTTGTGGTTCCAACAAGACGGCGCTACATGCCACACAGCGCACGTCACAATCGATTTATTGAAGGAAACATTCGATGAGCGCATAATTTCGCGGAATGGACCTGTAAATTGCCCACCAAGATCGTGTGATTTGACACCATTGGATTATTTTCTTTGGGGATATGTGAAGTAGCTCGTCTACGCCAACAAACCAGAAACGTTTGGGGAATTGGAAGCCAACATTCGTGGCGTTATTGCCGACATACGGCCCCATATGCTCGAAAAAGTGGTTGAAAATTGGACCTGTAGAATTGGCTTTATTCGAGCCAGCCGCGGCGGCCACATGCCCGAAATCATATTTAAACATTAATGGCATAAAATTATCCTTCCAATAAAGCCAAATTGATGGACCTTAAAACGATTTTCTTGTGTTTTATTTCAATTCGAAGTTCTATACCCCTAAAAAAAAACACCCGATATATAGTAACCACATAGAAGAAAAGGGTCTTACGCTCCTTTGTACGTCCACTGTACTATGTATGCTTTTATTCCTTATTTGTTGCGTTACGGAAGCGGTCTTCACTGTTTTGCTTCAATTCAAACTTTCATCTAGAATAACTCCAAGATACTTGACCTTGGCTGACAGAGTGAAAATAACTTTAAGTTCACATAAAATACGGCAAAGAAACATTTACAAAACGAAACAAGCAAAAAAAAAAGTATCTAGGTTTTAAATACAGGTGGCCACGATTCCGTTGATTTTGGCCGAACTTCTCCTACAGTTTGTGGTGGGCGTCTTGTGGTTGTAACACAAATTTAGGGGGCCTACAGTTTTACGCCGACTCCGCACGGCGAATGCTTTTTTGTGAGAAGTTTGTTTTTTCGGCGGTTTGTTATTGGCTGCCAAGGGGCGACCGCTGTTAGAAATAACTTTTTCCATAATTTTTGATGTTACTTGCTACGGGCAGGTTTCGAACCCGGAACCCACCGAATGAAGCTCGCACACGCTACACACTCGACTATGGCGGCCGCCGTTTCCGTTGAATAAGTCTTTAAACATTTGTATGCCGATTTCTAAAGCTTACACTGTTTAATCGTCTCAAGTGGGTATTTTAAAAATCTTTCAAAAGCTTATTTTAATTTATAAAATTACCCATTTTTGGAGGTAATTTTAAAGCGGTCGTATGTATGAAACAACTCCATATATGTAGGTATCGATACTTTTACTTGTAAGTATTATTTTTTATAAAGGGTCTTGCAATAGGGACGCTACAAAAGTAGACCGATAGTGACAGCAAACGACGCCATATTTTTCCCCGCTTTTTTGGCGTTTCTCTTCAGTAAGGTTTACCATTTCATCATGGAAAGATATACGATCCAACAACGAGTCGAAATTATTAAAATTTACTACCGAAATTCAGTGTCAATGGCCTCAACTTTAAGAGCGGTTTATGGGCCGGCGGCGTCATTGGGCCGTCACGTACTTCTTCCGTGATGATCAAGACTGGCACGTTACTGTGCATGGGAATCGCTACCGTTCAATGATAACCGCATACTTTGGCCCGAATTGGATGATATGGACTTGGACAATATGTGGTTCGAACAGAACGGCGCCACAAGCCACACAGTGAATGTCACAATCGATTAATTAAAAACCAAGTTTGGTGAACGTGTTATCTCACGAAATGGCCCAGTCAATTGGCCGCCTCGGTCGTGCGATTTGACGCCGTTAGACTATTTCCGACGTGGGGCTACGTCAAGTCTATGGTCTATGCCAACAAGCCCGCGACGATTGATGAACTTCGTACGAATATCGAACGTGATATTGCAGCAGTATCGGCCGATTTATGCTTGAAAACCGTCGAAAATTGGGTTCAGCGTCTGGACTTCTGCAAGCGTGCCCGTGGTGTCCATGCAAAAGAAATCGAGTTCCATATATAACGGCATTAAATGTACTTTCACAGGAATAAAGAATTTAATTTATATCCCACACCGTTTTTGTTTTATTTAAAAAAACTTTTGTAGCGTTCCTATTGCAAGACCCGATATATTAAGATTTCTCTCCCTTCTATTAATCTAGTCACGAAAATTTGGTATTTCGATAGAATAGTTAGTCTCACGTATAAGAAGTCTGGCAAACATCATTTTTGAAGTAAGCAGTTGAACTCAAACTCAGTTCATAAACAGAATATTTGGGTTAGGGTCTATATATTTTACGTGAGAAGTTTGGTTAACTTCCTTCCCACTACATACTTGTATTTGTGTTTATGGCGTTAGCGGTAGAAGCAGACACAGTGGGTGGAAGTTCACTAAGCCAGAAGTAATACATATTACAAATAAACCATTTACTTAAAATGTGTGAAATCCAGTTCGACAAATCTCCGTACGCATTTTGCTGCATACTTTTTGTCGCTGCGTCTTCAAATATGTATACAAAAATCAGCTGGTACAGGGCGAACTTATTAAAATAGTCATACTTTCTCACGGTGTTTACTTACCCCGCTATATTGACGACCTGACAAAACTCAACAGTCTGACACTTGTCAGGTTTACTGCGCTTAAAACTATACAGTGCCTAAAATTATACGGCGCCTAAAACTATACGCGATTCTGCCCGCTAATAATGCCATCAGGCGCTGTAGTTGCTATGTCCATTGAATACGTGACATTGTCATTATATTCTGCGACATAGTTTTAGGCGCAGTAAACCTGACAACTGTCAGATTGATAACTTTTCTCAGGTCATCAACATAGGGCGGTTAATTTTTTCAATTCATATGGTTCACTTTTCATACAAATCAAGAAAAATGCAGTTTCAAAGTCCTGAACCAGTTCTTCATTCAATCACTTAAATTGAGGCAATTTGTACGTAGTTTTTCATGCTGTATTTGTATTCAATTAGTTGAAAAACTAGTTTTTATCTATGTTCTTTGTGAGATTGTCTTGTTGTTCTTTCGTCAGGGTGTTTGTGCGTTTATACTTTTTCCGCTTCAACGATTCATTATGTGTCAACTATTTCACTCATTCCATATTCTTCCATCTACATTCGCACACATTCACATCGTTCAACGACTAAATGACTTTAGTGATGGTTCACCCTCTGTTAAAATGACCAACAGACCAAATAACTTAGCTACTACATGACGATGACTGATTGCTACGCAACGGATTGTAAAAGTGCAAGTATGAGCATGAGGTGGAAATATTCAGGTTTCATTCTTCATTTCTTCTAATATAAAAATGCTAATACTTGCACTTTGTGACTCTTTTCAAAAGCATTTGCAATAGCATTTACACAATTTATTCAATTCCATTTAACTGTATTTTATATTTTCAGTAATGCAACTGTACATAGGTGGGAAGGGGTTCCAAGAATATAAAAGAGAAGAAAATGTGTGATAAGCTATATTGTAACACAAAGTAACCTTACAAAGCGCTTACGAAACAGGAAGCAAAAAAAAAAAACTGAAATAGGTGAGAAAAGGTCATACTCTTATTTTCTAAATGTATGTAGATGAGTTTGTGAAGCATAGCGCAATGAAATGGTTGAGTTAAGGGGTATCCCGTATTAGGATATGAGTGACAGAGTATTTTTGTACGAGTATAGGCGAAATAAGCGCAGAGCCCACCTACCATACAAGAAATGATTTTGAGTATATTTGAAGATTAAAAAATAGTATTAAATAAATAGAGTTAGCTGGCATACAATCACTAGCAGCCTTGTAGGTTGCTCGAAAAGGTAACGCAAATAGGTATACATTTTTCACAAGTTTTTTGAAGTTAAACTTTTTATGAGACGTCGGAGACGATTGTGTTGAACGCTTAATGCCAAGCTTTAACACCTCTTCACCCCATGATGGCTAGACGGATTCAGTTAGAAATTGGCACATAAATAGCTTATAATAAATTAACATAGGCATAAGTCAGACTGTATTTTTTTTTTTTTAATAACTTAAAAGAAATACTGCAATATGAGTGTCAAAATTAAAGATCTTCAAGAAAACTTTGTTCCGAATATATTTTTAAAAAACATAAGCACTTTTGTAAGAAGCTAGATGACTTTAGGAAATTAAATAAATAAACGGGCTGTCAAATCAAAGGGGTAAAAATTCTAATTTTTATTAAGGGTTTTGAAAAAGTTGATCGACTTTTTAAACGGTTAATCTAATTCAATAAATAAGTGAACTGAAATATTACAATATTGGGTTAATACAAACAACATTTGAGTAGGCTTGTCATTTATTTAAAAAGGTTAATTCATTTTTTTTTTTAATTAATTTAAATTTTACCATATTGACCTCAAGCAAAGGAGGTTTCGGAAAGACCAATTTTCAAGATGTTTGCCGTGTGCCTGAAAAATTCGATATAATAATATTACTCAAATATTGAATAAAGCTTTGTTTGAAAAATATTTTCAGATATGGTTGTCATATGTTTAAAATTTGAATGCCTATTAATCAATAAGTTATGCTTATGTAACATTATAAAGGCCACAAAAGTTGTTTGCTCTATTGAAACATGGTGGTTTTGTAGATAAAGAGAACGATATATAAACCCTCAATAGAAAAGTTCTAGAATGGTTCACAGTTCGTGAAATTGAATTGGCTTGTTCGCTGTTGCATACCTATAGTTTTGTTAGTTTAAATATACCAGCTACAAAACTGTTATTCTCGTTCGTTGGATAATTCTTATATGTATATAAAAGTTCCATGTCACGGTGTTTGTGGTCGAACTTCTCCGAAGTGGCTCTATCGATTATCATGAAATTTTGCACGGACTTTTGCTGGATATGAGGGTAGGGCGTATAATATATTTTATTCTTGGGAAAGACTTGCGTCTGCCTGAAAAGTTGAATTTGCAGAAATTATACACAAGTTATATGAAATAGTACAATAAGGATGTGTACCATTCGTTTCACTGGGAGAATGTTGAAGGTATATAAGGTATATTGTGATGTACATAAAATATATTAATAACTTAGTATCAAATTGCTGGTATCGGCGAAGATAAGTTGCATATGTATATATCTTTGAGAGAGAAATTAAAAATAAATTTCGACGAGACAGCGTCTGCCGGGTTTTTTCTAAAAATTTTAACTAAGAAATCTTGATTTTTGTAAACCAGTTTTTTTTTTAATACCAACTGTTTAAGGTGTGAAAATATTTTAATTTTGCTTTTAACATAAGGCCTTCTGAAGCTCAAAAAATATATGTTTCACAATTAAATTCTCAGTCGCCTTTAATGGAAAGTATGCGCGCTCTCCACTTGATAACTTAAATGGCAGCAATAATGATATGTGCAAATATAGACATATTTCGAAACACACTAATGTCTATAAGCTCTTTGCATGGGTCAACAAAGATAAAATTTATTTCTTAGCAATCTTTATTGAGAATCACATAGCAGCATTTTCTTCAGCGTGCCAAATTGATTTCATTTCCACTGACCTTTCGAAAGCCTTCGAGTTTCGCAAACGGTAGTAATTGGCAAACTCGCATTTCTTGGTTTCCATTCAACATTTCTGCAGTGACTTAAGTCACATTTGTAGCGACGGGTGGTGTATTGTAACTGTAGATGATGCTCAATCAGAACATTTTTTGCTACTTCTGACATTCAATATGCTAGCATTCTAGGTCCTCGATATTAATGTTATTATTTATAAACGACATCGCCGCTCATACACTTTAAAACTGCTTTGTATCGAGTTTGTAGCATGTGTATTTGGTATGTCCCGTGTTCGAATTCTCGCCAGGGCAAGAAACGTAAAAAATTATAGAAAAGCATATTTCTAATAGCGGACGCTCTCGGCAGCCAATGGTAAACCTCCGAGTTTAATTCTGCTAAAAAAAAAAACTTCTCACAAAAATCACTTGCCGTTCTGAGTCGGCGTAGAACTGTAGATCCCTCAATTTCAGTTACTACACCAAGACTCCCACCACAAATTGTAGGAGAATTTCGGCCAAATATCGAGCTATGATGCGAGTGCCAAATTATTATTATGTATTTTCACTGCTCAACCTGAAATCTTTAGATAAAAGAAGGTAAACTCACTCACATAATGCGGTAAACTGTTTGATTTCTCTATCAATCGTTTTTGTTTGTGAGCAACGTGAAATCTTGATCGGGTGACCATTTATTTTTTTTTGGGTTTACTGGCACGAACTGGTAATCGTAAGCAAGCCACTAGCCCTCAAGGGCTGTACTCCCCAACAAATCCCTAACAATTGCGAGGCCAGTGCAGAAAATCATAAAAATCAGGGGCCAAATATAGCTGTTATCTCGATTTTAAAAATTAAAGACGTTGTTTGAGTTCAAAAATTTAAAAAAAATATTGTTTCCTAGCAAATATTAGAGGCAAAATATATTTTATTTTGCCGTTAAGAGTTATATCCTAACATTTATTGTTTTCGTTGCCTGACACATCGTATTCCGTTAAATTTTCATCATCTTTATTTTCTACTTAATCTGAATCTTTATCAATATCCTTATCTCACAAAGTTGATTAGGCAACGTAAAAAACAAACATTGGGAAATAACTCTTATTGACAAGGTTGATATCTCAGTTACTGAAGAAGATAATTTGATCGAATTTTATACGCAGCATTTAGAAGGAAGCCACGTGGATTAAAAATAAATGTGCAAAGCAAGCATCGCACCGCCATTCAACTCCGGGAGTATAATTATGCAGATCGGATAAAAACTACGCCCTCTTCGGCATATAACGATAATTTGAAAAAACCAAAATACCCACATTTTAGTAGCTATAAAAGCCAACCCACTCAAATTTAAGTTGTAGAAGGAATAGGGTAAACAAATTCTTGGGATTTTTCCAGAGAAATTTCAAGCGGTGACCCAAATAGTTAATATACTCCTTATGAATCATAAGATTTTTACATACATAAAATTTTAGAAAGTTTGCTTTTATTATTTTCAAAGAGACTTCTTTGATGCGGGAATTATAATTATAAATGGAGAGATAAAAGTTGTCAGCCTAGAAAGCTAGGCAATAGAAGTGAAACTTCATGGATCTCGATGGGCACTTGAAATGAAAATACTCACCCTAGCTAGCAAGTTTTATGAGATGGAAATATTTCCCCGATAACAGAAGCCACTATTCATTATTCTGGAATTTTTAAGGGTGTTAGGTTAATGAAAAAAGATGGTTTATGTTTTCGCCTCCATTTATAAAAAATCTATTCATTCACTTCCATACTTTCATGTTCAAGAAAAGATACAATTGGTTTGTGGTATGAAAAATATGAAATGAAAACTCGTGATAGTAAATTATTTAAATATCTTGAGAAAATTGCATCTGTTTTCGTGCCTGATCTAGTTGTTGAGTCTTTGGGATTATTATTCATTTTTAAGTTAAATTTACTTTCTAAAAATTGTACAGGTGGTTGAGCTTCTTCCAAGGCGAAATTGACATTAAAATTATCGCTTAAAATTATAGGCATAGTGTGCAAATTTTCTCCTAATTCTGCTGCACCAGAGAGAGTATATGCGAATAATGCTCCATGTATGCATTTAATTATGTCGTTAATTCTCTGGTTCGGAATCTGTCGCATTTTCGTTTCTCTCCCATTTCTCCTTCCGTCCGACTGCCCCACCACGCGCGCCATCTCCTCCCTTTCCCTGTCGGTTTTTCGTTTCATTCGATATTGGAATTACAGCCCAACGAGCGCAACGCAAAGAAGTTTCTCTTCAAAATAAATCAAATGGCACGTTAAAAGCACTGTAATGTCTTTTTTTATATCGGGTGTTTTTTTAGGGGTATAGAACTTCGAATTGAAATAAAACACAAGAAAATCGTTTTAAGGTCCATCAATTTGGCTTTATTGGAAGGATAATTTTATGCCATTAATGTTTAAATATGATTTCGGGCATGTGGCCGCCGCGGCTGGCTCGAATAAAGCCAATTCTACAGGTCCAATTTTCAACCACTTTTTCGAGCATATGGGGCCGTATGTCGGCAATAACGCCACGAATGTTGGCTTCCAATTCCCCTAACGTTTCTGGTTTGTTGGCGTAGACGAGCGACTTCACATATCCCCAAAGAAAATAATCCAATGGTGTCAAATCACACGATCTTGGTGGCCAATTTACAGGTCCATTCCGCGAAATTATGCGCTCATCGAATGTTTCCTTCAATAAATCGATTGTGACGTGCGCTGTGTGGCATGTAGCGCCGTCTTGTTGGAACCACAACTCATCCACATTCATGCCATCCAACGGGAACAAAATAGTCGGTTATCATGGCTCTATACCGGTCTCCATTAACGGTAACTGCCTCTCCAGCATTATTGCGGAAGAAGTATGGCCCAATGACTCCACCAGCCCATAGAGCACACCAAACAGTCAGTTTTTGTGGATGTAATGGCGTTTCAAGGGTCTCATGTGGATTCTCTTCACTCCAAATGCGGCAATTTTGCTTGTTGACGTAGCCATTCAACCAAAAATGAGCCTCATCACTGAACAAAATTTTGCGATGAAAATCAGCATCGAGATCAATCTCATTTTCGGCCCATACACCAAAATCACGACGCATTGCATGGTCTCGCGGCTTTAATTCTTGCACAAGCTGGATCTTGTAAGGTCGCAAGCCAAGATCTTTGCGCAAAATCTTCCATAAAGTTGATGGACAAAGCTCCAATTGCTGTGCACGGTGGCGAATCGATTCATTCGGGTCCTCTTCAACACTTTGCTCTACAGCGGCAATTGTTTCTTCGGTGCGCACTGTTCGACGTCTCTGCGGATGCGTATTATCACATAGAGTAAACGTAGTGCGAAAACGATCCATGGTTAACCGAATTAATTGCTCTGATGGACGATTATGTCGACCATAAAATTGACGGAGCTCGCGGTAAACTTCGCGAACTGAACCATTATTTTCGAAATAAATTTGCACGATTTGCAAGCGTTGTTCTTTTGTCAACCTGTTCATGATGAAATGGCAAACCAAACTGAACGTAAATGACATTAGAGTTGCCATATTTGACCACAAAATGCCAGTTTTATCTCTATTCGAAAAACAAACCTGTAAAAAAAACACCCGATATTACGAGATTTATTTCATAAATAAAAATTTTGTAAGTTTTTATAATTTGGTTTTGTTAACTTGAATTTTATTTATGAAATGAGATTTAATACCCGTAGAAGGTAGTGAAATAGTGTTTTACAGTTCATACTTAAGTTATGCTTAAGAACTGAAAATCGGCGACTTAAGCATTGCTTATATAACAGCTGGCTTTTGTTTTCGTGTTTTGGAAGAAGGGCAAACAATAAAATTGGCTGAAAAAAATTATAATTGGCGCTATAACCGCTTAGGCGATTTTGCCCGAACTTCTCCTACAACTTGTGCTGTGCGTCTTAGTGCTATAACACAAATTGAAAGACCGACAGTTTTACGCCGATTCCGAGAAGTTTTGTATGGCAGAAATAAATACACTTGCCATTGCCTGCCGAGGGGCGACCGCTAATAGAAAAAAAAACATTTCTATAATTTTTAATGTTACTTGCCCCAGCCAGAATTTGAGCCGGGAACCAACTAATGAAGCGCACACATGCTGCACATTCGGCAACGGCGGTCGCCAAAAAAAAAAGAAAACACTATTGCATTTACTTCCCAAACCATCTGCTTGCAGTCTTCTTCTTCAAGGCTGCCCCGACCTGCTTGCGGTGAGCTTTGATGTACTTTTATTGGTATGCTCATTGAGCTTTTCGGTATTGTAAAAATGGCACTTGTCAAACATATACATACTATATGGTTTTCATAGTGTAACCATATTTTTTAATAAATTTTTATAGACCTTGAGCATCGACTGTGAAACGCCAACGATTACTCAGTGTCAAATGGCGCTTAGCTAAGATTTTACTTAAGCATAACAGAAGCACGGACTCTGAAACTGGGCATATGAATTCCAAATAAACAAGCCTAGTTAAAAAGTATTAGTTTTGAAATATTTTTAGAAATACAACAAATTAGATGATTCTTTTTGATCTTCTTTGTAAAAATAATTAATAAAAGGGTATAACATTTATCGTGCAAACAAAATATAGAACTGTTATTATTAACATAATAAACCTTACATATTTGACAATAATACCAACTTCACGAATATCTTTGCACATTGCCCTTGTGATCTCATTATATCAACTTGATATTCCTCTTCTTTTTTTTTTGCGTTCACTAACAAGCAACGAATTCCAAATAATAAATAAATGTACCGTAAGAAGGCGCATTTTGACACCTCATTAATTTGTCACCTTCCGAATAGTTCGCTAAGTACCCGTAGCTAATTGCTAGCTGCACCTGTCGAATAAGAAAATTGAGTGTCATACACATTCGCGTCCTTTCCGCCACGCGGTGCTACATTACAACACTCTGCCTCACGCGCTTCACGCCAATTTTCTCAATTTACTTAATTAGTACGCTTTTTGGCGCCTTCAAAACTTTTTCACTTAACCAAGCGAAAGATTTAACAACGCATCCCGATATGGTGCAAGTGTATGTGTATTTTGCTACCAAGTAGACAAATTACTGAGTTCAGAACTATCGCGGAAGTGGTCGGTTTTTAATCTATCCAAGTGTAATGTTGCTAATTGCCTACTTTTAGAGGGCAATGTTTTACGATGTGACATTTCTTACACTCTGCAGACTTTTTGAATAAATTCTGAACTGGTTCCATTGTAGACGGTTTGTTTGGTGGCAAACTTCTATGAATTAATTTAGTTCGAAAACTGTATAGTGGGAATGCTCATGGAGACTTCATGTAAGGTGCTGGGAATTAATCTCTGATTGGTGGCCGGTTGTCAAAGTTTTTTATTTTGCATTGGTGAGTAAGGGAAAAAGTGAGGGTCTTTATATCTTATGTTCCTCTTCTTCCTTCAAAACTGAAAAAAAATAAAATAAATGTGATTGTTGTAGTTGTAGAATCAGCACCACCTTATTTGAATTAGCTTTGGGTCATATTTCGGTTCTCTCATGAAATTTTTACACTCTAAAATTGGAAAATAAAACCACTCTTTACTGTTATGTAATCAAAGAACACTAACTTCATATAACTCATGCATAATTTAATTAAATTCAACGTTTCGTTCCATATAAGTGCTGTTGTATAATTTTTTCGAAAGGTGGTAACCCTATCCAATTTTTTAATATTTTTTGTTCATACATTCTCAGTGAAATTTCAATTTTAAATTTGTTTTTTTTTTTATTTTTTTACGTATGTGGCACCCCTATTGTAAACTATGGCGTATAGCTCGTTGAAGCTTTTTTAGTGCTGATATTAGCGCTGTTATGTTGTATTTGTAAATACTTTATTCTGAGCCTTTTTTTGGTAATTTTTTTTGAAAGATGGCAACTCTAATCAAATTTTTCTTATTTAAAATTTGTTTATTCATTCTCAGTCAAATACCTATTTTTTGTTTAATTAAATCCCATTTTTATAATTTAACATATCTGGCAACACCATTTTTCTATTTTCTTACCTTCTACAGACAGATAGAAATCAAATATGATAATACAAAAATAGTTGTTTATGGGTTAAGAAATGACTAACGAATAGTAATTAATTTTAAATATTATACATGGTATATAGATACAGATTTGTATTCAAACTTTAAATTTCAAATTGAAAATATTTCACATACAATGTAAACTTGGTATGATTACTAAGGGAATATATTAATAAAGGGTCTTTCAATAGGGACGCAACAAAAGTAGACCGATAGTGACAGCAAACGACGCCATATTTTTCACCGCTTTTTTGACATTTCTCTTCAGTAAGGTTTGCCATTTCATCATGAAAAGATATACGATCCAACAACGAGTCGAAGTTATTAAAATTTACTACCGAAATTCGGAGAAAATGGCCACAACTTTAAGAGCGCTACGTCCAATTCATGGTCGTCGTCATTTCTGGCTGAATGGCTTCGCCAATAAGCAAAATATGCGTTATTGGACAGGCAGCAATCCACACGTGCTACATGAGTCAACAATGCATCCTGAAAAAATTACGGTTTGGTGCGGTTTATGGGCCGGCGGCGTCATTGGGCCGTCACGTACTTCTGCCATGATGATCAAGACCGGCACGTTACTGTGAATGGGAATCGCTACCGCTCAATGATAACCGAATATTTTTGGCCCGAATTGGATGATATGGACTTGGATAATATGTGGTTCCAACGGGACGGCGCCACAAGCCACACAGCGATTTATTGAAAACCAAGTTTGGTGAACGTGTTATCTCACGAAATGGCCCAGTCGATTGGCCGCCCCGGTCGTGCGATTTGACGCCGTTAAACTATTTACTCTCTATGCCAACAAGCCAGCGACGATTGATGAACTTCATACGAATATCGGACGTGAAATTGCAGCAGTATCGGCCGATTTATGCTTGAAACCCGTCGAAAATTGGGTTCCGCGTCTGGACTTCTGCAAGCGTGCCCGTGGTGCCCATGCAAAAGAAATCGAGTTCCATACATAATGGCATCGAATGCACTTTCACAGGAATAAAGAATTTAATTCATATCCCACACCGTTTTAGTTTTATTTAAAAAAACTTTTGTGCATTCCTATTGCAAGACCCGATATAATATATTTGCTTTTATTTCAAGCTAACGTTTTTAGATATATTTAATTGAACTTTGCATCAGATTTCTTTTGGATATAACAAAAACACTTTTCTAGCCCATTCCAGTCTTTGTGAAAATCTATTCATCATTCCTCAACTTTACGAGCTGAAGTCGCAAAATAATATAATGAAGCGGTTATATCAAATGAAAGTGTTCAGTAAATAGATCCCCCAAAAAAAGCTTGCAGACCGGTGAGGCAGGAGCAAATTAGGAGAAAAGTTTTAGGAATAAAAAAAGAGTAACAAGTGAAATAGATAGGTAGGTATATAATATTGAAGAGGTTTGCGGTTACGCTTAAAAATTTATTGTGCCCTGCGATATCAGCCCTAATGTATTCCGGAATCTTTAAGCTCTCAGTGTTTACTAGAATGGGCATGTCCTTCTATGTGTACGCCCTTAATGTTGATTTGCTGACTAGCCCTATTTTATATCTACTCTCAAAATGTACAACCTCAATGATAGGAAGGAAACTGAGTTAGTTGAAGCTAAGCAAACAACATCTCACTGGATTTTCCCCTTAGACTATTGCATACCACTATTTTCTTAGTTGCCTTGGTTGCTGTTGCATCGGCATGTTCCCTCTCAGGGGACCTGAGGTCCATGGTGAGATTTTATCTTGCACATAACGCCAATTTCAATCCCAACCAAGAAGATACTTCTCATTGATGGTTCCCTTTTTCTAGGGAATTGTATGATGGTCGTCTTGAGTGGATTAATTTGAAACCCTTAACCGTCCCACCACATCCTCTTCAGGTTCAATGCTCTTTGCATACTATCGGATACTGCGCTCCTATATTTTTTCTAGCTATAACGGGCTGTCTTCACCTGCTGGAAATTCTTGCTTGCCTCCTGCCTTTTGTTCTCGCAAGCGAGAGAGAGTTTTGTCACTGGGCATTTTGAAAGCATAATTTTTCATTTGCAACATGTCGTCAAGTAAGAGAAATTACTTTCAAATTACACAAATGAGAGTATGCAGGAAAAGGCATACCTCCTACTTTTAGCGGTCTTCGTGTGCGACATCTCGCTTGCTTCTTCAAGTATGCGAGAACTAAAAGCAAGTGAAACCCACCGTAGGTAATGTTATTTGACTAACCTTGAAAGCAAATTCCAATATCGCTTATTAGAGTTTGTAGAACTCTCCCTTGTGTTGAGATCGCATTTTGTTTTAACCGATCTGCGGGGGTCCATTTCTGAGTAAGCAGCACTCTTTCAATTTTGTAAGCAGGAATTCAAATGTAGAATTTAAATCAAGACTTTAGCCCAACTTAAATAAAATCGTATACCATCTGTCTAACCATGTACTCATTTTATGTACACTAGTTCGGAGATAGTCTCAAATAGTTCAATGCGTAACCAGTTGCTTCCGAGACTGTGCGCAACTTTTTACTGCTAGGTTGCAACTTGTGCGTATATAGTATAAGTGAATGTGCGTGTTTGTGTGTGTGTGTGCAGTGCACAGTTGGGCCACAGATTTGCGGCTACGACAATGAGACGGCAATGCTGCCACAACTTTCACAGGGATTATTGTTGTTTTTGTGAGTGCTTTCGCTTCTGGTTTTTGGCTGACAGCCTTTGCCGATGTTGAGTGGAGTTTTTGATAAAGTACATTATTGTCATAATAATAATAATTATAGTTATTACGGCACTGAACTCACTTTACAGCTCATTAATGGCATTTTACAAAGTGTTCTAAAGTATTTGCGAGGCAATAAATCATTTCGTGGCTCTCGGTTGTCATCACCCAAGGTGGGTGAGAATAAATTTTCGAATTGTACTGAGTATGGACAACAAGGTACATCAAATATGACATCTTTATAAAAATTCGGCTTGTGAATTTTAGTATTTTGTCTTGCTTTTGACAAGCGAAACATTGAACAAATTTGCGGTGATTAAAATAATGTAATTCACAATGTTAACACAGTGATATAAAATTGAGGTTTATGTTTCCGTATTTAATGAAACTGTTTATTGTGCGAAGTTATGCAGATAAGCCACCTTATAAGTTTAAAAAGTATTTATGTATATGAAAAACATTTAAAATCTGGTTTAGGGTATTAAAAAATTAAGCTTAGAGTTCGAAATGTTCAAATAATTTATTCCTCTTCAAGATTATGATGAAAGCACACAAATAAAATATAACCCCCGTTGAAAAATTTAAAATAATTTTCTTTGAACACTTCCTCCAGCTATAATCAATTTTTCTGCAAGATTTAATTTTTGATTTTATCAAACTCCTTAATTCAGTGATATTTAAAAATTAAACATAAAAATAATAATGAGAAAAGCCCGGCAGACGTTATCCTGCCTCTATTTTTTTTAATAGTCCTTATATTTATAGCCAAAAACGTATTTCGGTAACAAATAACAAAAAGTATAAATATGAACCTTGTCCTTGCCGAGACAAACAGTTTGACACCAATATTTTAATAACTTATCTTTGTGTATTACTTAATTATATTCGACGTTTTACAAAGTTGGCGACCCTCTTCAAAAAATACCCATAAAATTTCTCCTAACAAAACGAATTGTTTGAAACCCATATTTAATAATTTCATATAACTTGTATGTAGTTCAATTAAATTCGACTTTCCGAGCAGATGGTGGCCCTCATAAAGTTAGCTATTAAAATTTTTTCTCAGGCGAACTGTTAATATTTTATATAACTTGTGCATACTTGCACTTTTTATAAAGATGACAACCCTCTACCAAGCATAAACTATATATAATGACCTAGTAACATTTTATAAAAATCGATCGAGCCGTTTCGGAGGAGCGATTTTTATGTACAAAATTTGGCACCCATATATCTTATTGTATACCACAAATCGATGGACGCACAATTTTAAGCCAAGTGGCGGAAAAAAATCGAAGGTTTGTCATTGTTACACACGCGCTACATATTCGGCTAAGGGGGCCGGTGTAATTTGAAGGCTTAGAAGATAATTTTTTGATTATTTTAAAGCACGCTAGGGCTATTGTATTGTAAATTAATACTTAACTTTTTTCTAATATAGTAAGGTTTTCCTTAAACCAATTTTCCAAATCTACCAATAATTTGATTATTATAATTCCGTGGGATGATTTTTTTTTTCAAAAAATTTATTAAAAATTGAGGTAATTTCCAATCGGCTCAGCTTGCCTAAACCTTAATATTATTGCAAAATATATTGGTTTGTGGTTTTATGAATTTTGTAATTCCGATGAAAAAGCGAGATTTGTTTTAGAGGAATTGATGCAGCCAAAAGCAAAGGGTGTTTTTTTAGACCGATAGAACTTTAAATTAAAATAAAACACATAAAAAATGAAGTAAGGTGCCACATTTCCTTTTTTAATTTAAAAGATATTTTCATGGCATTTAATAGTTAAAAACGATTTCTGGCATATGTCCGCCACGACTAGCTTTGGTGAATCGGATGCGATCAGTCCAATTTTGAACCAATGGACAAAGTCCAAATTGTTGAGCACGGCGGCGAATAGACAAATTCGGATATTCTCCAACACTATAACTTATAGTACCAATTTTTCTTCTGTACGTACAGTTCTTTGTTTTATTGTTGGTTTTTCATCGAGTAGAGTAAATGTTGTTCGAAATTTATCAACAGTTCGACGAATAAGCTGCTCTCATGCTCGATTATGTGGACCATAAAAGTCACGAGGTGCTCTATATGTTTGGCGAACAGAACACTGATTTTTAAAGTAAATTTCCACAATTTGTAAACGTTGTTGCGGCGTCATTCTTTCTATGATGATTTGTCAATGCTAACTGAACAGAAATGTCAAAACGAAATGTCATTTACCACCTGTCAAGTGACAGCTATCCCTATCGAAAGTTCTATTTGTATAAAAAGAAACACCCGATACATATACATACTTCCAAAAGAAAAAATTAAAAACAAGTATGCCACTATATTGTTTTTCGCAAATGTGTTATTTAAAAAAAAAGTTTCTAAAATCGGTTCAGTACTTTGAGAGCCAAGTCGTTACAAAGACTCTCTCTAGATAATAAATTTTATATAGAAAACTCTTTTAAATAAAACAAATTTTTTCGAAAAAACAATCCCCATGGAATAGTCCCTCAAAACCAATCTTATGTTTTATGTAGTAAATTTTGGCAAACACTTTATTGTCTGATGCAACAGGCGTCTCCGCAACTGTTTAGGAAGTCCGTCAGATTTGCTATGTACCTCAAGCAAAGCGCAATTCTTCCTATATGCAAAATAATAAAAAATACTTTTCCCAGCTCTACCAGATATTAGCGGCATCTTCTTTTTATTGACTTTATTTCAACCTGACTTTAGTTTCTGGAATCAATTTAGAATGGGGAATTTGAAATTGTTCGACTTCGCCCAGACGTATTGGCATCAAAGAGGACTCTAACCGCAATGCATTTTTTTTTTTTTTGCAAGGCAGAGTTTTCACCATCTGATAAGTAGTGATTACTAATTCAAATAAAATTCTAAAATATTAGGAACCAAAATTTTTCTTTTGATTATTTTTGATTCTTCAATAGCATTCAAACTTTTTAATAGGCGATTTAAATTTAAATAAACATAATATATCCTATATTATTTTAGCCAAACAAACTTCATTGAATTGATAAGAGTTAATTCAGCAAATATTTTACAATTTTTTAAAACGTTAATAATTACTGCCCTAACGCTATGCTTAAAAAAAGTGAAGACAAAATGTTGAAAATTTCCGAGATGCGCATTAACGGCCGGTTATATGGGGCGTATGAGTAACATACGATCACTTAATCTTCTCCAAAAATAAAGTTAAAATTACCTTTTTATTGGCGTATAGAAGTAGATTTAAATTATTATTATTTTTTTTTTTTGACTTTAGTAAACAACTGAGATTTTTTTGTGTAATTATTGTATGACTATTTACGGTTCCCACTGCAGCCAAGTGTGTAGCGTGTAATTGATATAATCAAAAAACATTAAAATATGAAGAAACGTCTTTTTTCTTATAACGGTCGTCCCTCGGCGGGTTCTGAATGAAATCTCCCCTAAAAAATTTGATCAAAAACTACAAAATAGATCTTAAGGGTACACATTTCTCTTTCTTCTCGCAAATGGCAATATTGATTACTTTAAATACGTATATTTTTGCTTACTGTTTTGGCTAACTTTATAAAATAAATATAACATCAAAACTCAGTTCTTGTTTTAAACACATCAAACATGCGCATAAGTTTTATGGGTGATTTTTTTAAATATTCATTCATTAGCTGGGTCACTAGTCCTGGTAGGACGTATTCATGCAAAGAATTATGTTACCTTAAATATTTCTAAATTATTTCGCAGTTTTGATTTAATTAAAGGTGAAGCATTACATCCATGTTTTAATAAAAATCGCAAGAAATATGGCTCATTATTTTCTGTGTACGTTAAAACTTTGCTTTAAGAAATAAATTTACATTTTTTCAAGAATTGCATTTAAGTATTGTTATAATAGAAAATGTCTTTTTTATTACGAACTTTTTTTAAGAGCCGGATACTAGCCTTAGCTTCCAAAATGTTCTTTCCGTAGCAGCAGAGCTCGCGGTGAAGATAGCAAAATGAATCAAAATTTCGCAGTGTTTTGTGATGATGCAAAAATAACAACACAAACAAAAATCACTATAATGAAATAAAATTTACAAATCCTGAAATTAATGAATGAAATTTCATTAAATTTGATTGGTTTTTGCTACCACCAAAACAAGACTGCGTGCACATATATGAAGTGCCGTCGTTTAAGAAAGTATTTGAAACTCAAAGATGCCAAAAAAAGTGCCATAAAAAATGTGTCGCTTAAAACGTTATTTGTTGTTTTTATTAGCAATCCCGTTCATTGGTTAAAAAAATCAAATAGTTTCAGTGCAAATGAAATTTACAGGAAACGCCACAACATCCCAATGCTCATTTTCAAAAAAATCTTTAGTTCAAACCAAAAATATGCGTGACCACGAATGTATTCGGATTCTGGACATTGAATGTATTCGGACTCAGTGACATTTTTGTACAGTCTCCAAAAATCGCACTTTGACGGACGGACTGTTTAAGGGTTTGAGGGTCTACACTTTGGACTTGATTTTATAAACTGACATCAGGCGACCAATTAAGAAGGTTGTTTTCAGCAGGTATCCTGCGTGCATCTGTAAAGCTTTGATGGTATATTTGCTCCGCAGTTTTTGTTTAACATCCAGCATCTGGAATATTAGGCATCAACTTAGAGTTAAAAATATAAATTTTTACCACAGCAGTTACTCAGGGTTGAATTTTTAAGTTTATGGCATTCTGTCATAAATAAAAATATATAAATTTGTCCAACAAATTTTTTTTGAAATAAATGAAAAACGCCTTTTTCGACAAAATCGAGTACGTTGCCTTTAACTCCCTTAACAGAACTTTGACAAAGCGAAGCGATCACTTCCGCGAGGTTAGAGACCCAGCATACCAAGCATTTCAAAAATTATTTTGATTTTAAATTTCAATAAATTCATAACATTCAAAGAAAATGTCAAAGAAGAAATGTACGTAGCCTGGGTTACTGGATTTATTTGATGCAAAACAATGTCTGGGTTTCGAAATTAAAAATATTACTCTGAGTTACTTATCTCTTTATTTATAAATTTAACTTAACCTTTGAATATAAAATTAAAACAAAAACGGGTGTCCAATATTTTTCTATAAATCTTAAATATTTTTATTTCTAAACTGATTGATGTCCTTGACAATTTCTTTTTTTAAATACTATCATTCTATTTGAATAAAAATATACAATTTTTTTGAGAATTTTCCAATTTTATATTTGAAGAAAATTTTGAAAACAATAATTAGATAAATAATGTGTAGATAAATACTGCTCAAGTATAAGGCATACGAGTAACATAAATTTCTTTTTCCCCATTTCTATTATCGAAGTACTTCCACTACCTAACACCCACATTCACACCCACACTCACACTCCCACTCACACAGCCATGTGCTATTCAGTGCACGCCATCGTAAATCAACGCATAGTGCAACAAGTGTTTGCGATTGTTATTATAAGAAGTGCACTAGCATTCGTACATATAGATATATTTATATATACATACATACATATATATATATGCGGATACCATCCACTACACGTCGATGTGAAAATTCTCAGCCCAACGCCACAAAATTTTCACACAATCTCTTTGCACTTTACAGGCGGCAATAAAATGCACTACCAGCATTGACGCTTGAGACTTTTTTATGTATTAAAATAATTACAGCAACAACTACGCGCGAACACTTGTGGCGCTATTACACTCACTCTTACATATACATTTACACTTGCGGTCAATAAAAATGCAAAACCAAATATAATTGAAATAAGATCACATGAGCAAAGCTAGAATATTAGGGCTATTTTTATTTGTTTGGCCAAATAGTGTAAATTAGTTATCCACAAAAATTTTCCTCGAAAATGGTTTTTATAAGGAATAGCCAATTAATTAAATAAAATTAACAATAATGTGCATTCGGTGATATTCATGATTAATTAAAAGAAAACAATGTGAAGTTAACTTAAGGCGACTAAATCATTTTCACCACTAACGGTAGAAATATAGACTTCACAATAGGCTTTCCTAATAACGAGTCATTCCTCCTTTAGCCTCAACAACTGTCTTAATTCTTGAAGGCATGGAATTCACTAGGACCTCAATAGGTTTTAAATCTGCTGAGTTTCCAGGCCAATCCAAGCGTTGAATCCCAAGAGCATTAAATGTATTGGCCAACTAAAAAAAAAAATTCGAGCGGAATAGGATCAATATTGTATAGGTGTTTTATACAAGATTTGTTTCCAATCAACACTTAGCCATTACGCACAGTGGCATGGCGCTGAGTTATCTTGGAAGATTAGGCGATCTGTATAAGAATAATGCTCTTCAATTGCGGGTACTAAAAAATTGTTAACCACTTTCGCATATTTTTGTGCATTCACTATTCCATCAACAAGTTGTAGAGGCCCCAAAACGTGATATGAAAAGTCGTTCCAAATCATTTGACTTTGAGGAAACTTAACTTTCTTTACTTCTCAATTATCCTGGAACCTCTCACCACCTGAACGGCTTACGTAAAGCAAATTTTGTGGCCTTAGAAAATTAAAGTTGCTTTCGTCAGTCCACATAATCTGTTGCCAAACATTTTGATCCCAAATTGTGTACTTTTTAGCCCAAGAAATTCGTGCAGCCTTCATTTTTTGTGTTAATAATGGCTTTTGGGCAGGGCGTCTTCCATATAAACCCACATCTTTAACCCGTCGGTGTATGGTTTCGACACTTAAATCCACTTGGTGAAAATTTTGCATCTCCGCTCTTATAGAAAGTGCACTTTTAAAGGGGTCGCTTAAACTTATCCGCCGTAGTGTGTTGTCTGTTCTCTCAGTTGACTTTCGAGGACGACCAGATCCCTTTTTACGCTCCAATGCATAACTATTCTCTTTTTTTGCTGCTATTTGCCGAGAAGATAACTTTTCTTCACTTAATGCTAATATGCGAATTTTTTGATCACGCGTTAATTTCTTCCGATTATTTGGCATTTTGCATAACTTTTCAAATACACAACCAAAATACGACTATAACTGAACAGTGTGCAACACAATTACATAAAAAATAATTTATTTCTCAGTGCTTACTAGATCTAGTAGAAATTTTTTCAAATTTACAGTTATATAGCTGAAGATAGTCTACCAAAGTGGTGGTGCGTTATTATTGACCGCAAGTGTATATATAGCCATTAATATGTGTGTGTCTGTCGGGTGTACACATCCCCACATTTTGCTTATGTATATTCTACAAAAGTGCCAGAACTCAAAATTTGTAATTTTTATATTTTATATACCAAAAGTGTGCACATTCAACACGTGTTCAAAAGTTAATAAATTTCCACAAATTTTTTTTTTCATTTTTTACATTTTGTTGGTAATTAGTAATTTTGATTTAATGCACTTTTAGAGAAAACGGCCTATATGTATATTTACTTCGCTGACTGCGTGCATTTTATATTTCAATTTTCCATCGCAAAATTGCGCACTCAGCAGTCATTCGTGTGGTTTCGTTAATTTTCAGCATTTCACTGCCAACAAACGCCCCCAATGCTCTCGCCGCCTTCATATTTATTCTTGCCATCCTACATTAGCGAGACGGTAATTTAAACTGCTCTTTTGTATATCTTATTATTAACCTCAGCGGGTTTACCACACCCGCTTTTGTTTGATTTACAATATTACCAGTTAAATACTAAAGCCGATGCTTGCGAACGGCTGTATATGCGTAGATGTTTGTATATATTTTATAATTGTTGGTTGAGTTTAATAAAAAAGGACTGCGGCGGAAGGATTTGATGCGAGTAACTGTCGTGAAATTGGATTAAATTCGACACATTTGGATGTGATAAATTCTTAAAATCGAAGTTCGTAAATAACTAGAGAAGATTTTTTTACATATTCATTACTTATTTACTATTAATACAAGGCGATTTCCCAAAAAAAAAGATGTTTATGTTTTAATTATTTCGATACAAAAATTTCGAAAAAATATTATTATTTACCAGTGACCGCAAATATCGGTTGTTGTCCAAATTTTAACACAAAATATCATGCTGAAAGAGAAATGCTACAGATATAAGGATTAAAGCAACTTACCCCTTCCAAAAAGAACAACATTACGCGGCATCGATTTTTATTTTTCGAGTTTTGATGAAGAAAATTTAGTTTAATCGTTTTTATACTCGAGCGCACTGGTGCCCAGGGTATTTTAACTTTGTTCACCTAGCGGTTGTTTGTAACAGCATCAAATAATTGAGATACTCGTAGATATAGAATTAATAGCGAATTTGATTATTGAGCTATCGAAACTTAGTAGACACACTGCCCAGGATCCTGGGTACTTAAGTATTGCAAATGGGCAAAATCATATAATAACCACGCCCACAAAAGGGTATTTTGTGAAAATCAAAAGACCACGATATTTCAGTAATTGCAGATAATTTGCTCAACACATCGACACATAGGATTGGGCTTGGGAAGGGAATACGTGTGCAAACTCGTTTTTGGAAAATGGGCGTAGACCCGACCACTTTTTAAGAAAAACTCATATCTGCGAAACTACTGGACCAAACTCTACCAAATTTGGTACGCATACCGGATTCCAAGTCAACCAGCAAAAGTAAAAAAATTGTTAAAATCGGACAAAACCACGCCCACCTCTCATATAACACAGTATTTTTCAAAAATAAAAAAAACGCGATAGATGAAGTCAGAATTGAAGGCAACTCACTCAAATTTAGTATGAAGGATTGACCTACACTAACAAATACACCGAACCAAAAAAATTTAAAAACGGGCGTGGCACCTCCCACCAAATAAGCATATCTCCAAAACCATGTTACCCAAGTCTACCAAATTTGGTAGACATATCACATATAATATGGGTAAGTAATTTCCAAATTGTACAAATCGGTCCAAAACTAGGCCCACCTCTCATATAACGGTAATTTTCAAAAATCAATAAACCCGCGGTATTTAAATTTAATATTTAGAATGATGTTGCATATGCAAGTGCACGAAATTAAAAAAAAAATAGTTGGTAATAGGTAAACAACCAGATATCTCTCAAAAACCATAAATTTTACCACATTACGTATACTTTGCATTTTTAGTCAGCAATCACAATTTCGAAAATTATAGAAGTCCGACTAAAGCCACACTCCCCTCTCATATAACGATAATTTACAACAATTAAACATATTTAATATTTTACTAAATCATGTCGCGAATGCATTCAAATTTGATATTTTAATTGGGGGGAGATATAATTAAATTCATACTAATTTATCTTGTTTACTTAAATCAATAAACGTCGTTTAGGATTTTAAATTTTTGTTATACTAGTAAACCCGGCTTGATTTATATTTTTTTGTTTAGAAATTGAACATAGCTTTTGTGCTTAAAATATACTTTATATCTTGCTCTTAAGAAAATATGTACATGTATATCGAAAATCAAATATCTTCGTCAATTAGCTGGAAATATATTGTGAATAGTAGTTTTGTCTTAAATAGGGGCATGAGTCTGCCTTTTGCCCCAACAACAAATATATAGCCTCATATATAGGATCCATATACCAAATATTGTACATCTGCATCAAATAGTTGTGGAGTTACAAGAAGTTGGCTTTTCCACTCTATAGGGCGTAGTACCGCCCATACTTCCAAAATGATGCACATTTTGATCTGTAAGACATATTGCATGCAAAGGGTTTATCAATAGGGACGCAACAAAAGTAGACCGATAGTGACAGCAAACGACACCATATTTTTTCCCGCTCTTTTGACATTTCTCTTCAGTAAGGTTTGCCATTTCATCATGGAAAGATATACGGATCCAACAACGAGTCGAAGTTATTACAATTTACTACCGAAATTCGGAGTCAATGGCCTCAACTTTAAGAGCGCTACGTCCAATTTATGGTCGTCGTCATTTCTGGCTGAATGGCTTCGTCAATAAGTAAAATATGCGTTATTGGACAGGCAGCAATCCACACGTACTCCATGAGTCAACATTGCATCCCGAAAAAATTACGGTTTGGTGCGGTTTATAGGCCGGCGGCGTCATTGGGCCATACTTCTTCGTGATGATCAAGACCGGCACGTTACTGTGAATGGGAATCGCTACCGCTCAATGATAACCGAATATTTTTGGCTCGAATTGGATGATATGGACTTGGACAATATGTGGTTTCAAAAGGACGGCACCACAAGCCACACAGCGAATCTCACAATCGATTAATTGAAAACCATGTTTGGTGAACGTGTTATCTCACGAAATGGCCCAGTCAATTGGCCACCTCGGTCGTGCGATTTGACGCCGTTAGACTATTTCCTGTGGGGCTACGTTAAGTCTTTGACCTATGCCAACAAGCCAGCGACGATTGATGAACTTCGTACGAGTATCGAACGTGAAATTGCAGCAGTATCAGCCGATTTATGCTTGAAAACCGTCGAAAATTGGGTTCAGCGTCTGGACTTCTGCAAGCGTGCCGTGGTGCCCATGCAAAAGAAGTCGAGTTCCATACATAATAGCATCGAATGTACTTTCACAGGAATAAAGAATTTAATTCATATCTTAAACCGTTTTTGCTTTATTTAAAAAAACTTTTATAGCGTTCCTATTGCAAGACCCGATATATAGCCAAATATCATTCATCTGCAGTGAATAGTGGCGAATACTCGTATAAGACGAATTCAAATTTTCTCTTCCACTTTTCCAAATTTATACATATATGGCTTACGTTCGGACCTCAGACCACATGCGCCTACTGTAAAAGTTTCATAAAGATCGGTTGAGTAATTTGGACGAATATAAATGACTCACATTAGTTTTTATAAATAAGAATAACTTCGCAAAAAACCCTCAACCGGGTATTTAGACTCTTTCACACCCGACCGCAGTGGTGCCCAAGGATTTATAACTTTATTCACTTAACGTTTTTTGTAACAGCATAAAGCCAGCCATATAGATATAGACATAGGCACGCTTTGTATTTCAACTGAGTAAGAAACCTTTTGAAAATAATAAAAGCCGCGATATTCTTAGTAATGACATTTGTAATCAGAAAGTCATGATTTTTGGGGATTTCAGCCTATGCCTCTTGTCTACTGATAATAGAATAGAAAAGTTACTTTAGGAAAGCAGATTTAGATCGCTGTGGATGGTAATATTGATAAAGCAATTACGTATGAAACGTTTTACATTTACCATGATAATCTGTGCAATTCTGTCTTTAACTAAATTCACTAATTTTAATTTTAAGAATAGCAAATGTAAATTTTATATATACTTATACTTTAGAAAAGGTATAACTTTTAGTATTTATATTTTACAAGAATGGTATAAAAAGAACCAAAGAAAAAATATGTGCATTAAGAAAATATTTTACATATCATATTTTAATATAGCGAATACAACATTCAGTCTGATTTAAATAAAAAAAAACAAATTGATTGGTTTTTCAAAATAAAGATTATTACACCAAGCATGGTTTATTGGAAATAAAAACTTGCGCCGAGTATTTAATGTTCGATTGCACCCGAACTTAGCCTCTTCCTTACTTGTTAATGCAAAACATGGCATTATCATTAAATTTAACATGAAACGCATTATTTTACTATTCTTCCTCAACATTTTGATAATTTCTGACTAGCATTGGAAATAACATGGCAAATTTGCACCGAAAGCCCCAGCAACTAGTGTGATTATTGTTAGGGTTAAATTGTATATTTTCCCAACAATACACGCTATCAAGAACTACATCGAATTATAAACCAACATTCAGTCAAACTACAATGATTTCTTGTATGTCTCTGACCTGTGGCGTTGGAAAAAATCATTTGACCCCTTTCCGAAAGTAATTCTGGTTTTAGTATTTTTTGTTTTTTTTTTTCGAAAAATGTGTCGAAGCCAGTTTAGCTTTGAATATTATGTAACCGTCTCCTTTTTCTTAGTATTTAATTTTCAATTAATTAATTCTATCCATTGTCTCTGATTTGAAAGCCAACATTAATCAAGAAATCTTAGTGCTCTCGCTTAGCCATTTATGGTACCGCAAAGGCCATTGCTAAAAGCATTTTTAGTTTAGTTGCATTGCGTTCGCCGCCAGTGGCAAAAGTTTTACTGTTATTTCAATGTTCACCATCAGAGGTCGCAACAAACAAATTTCCGTTCGTCATAGAGCTTTTGGGACGAAGTAATACAAACGTACGTTGCGAAAATATTTATTCAATTACATATTTAAAGAAAACATATTCCAAATTTTTTAAGTAAAACTTCTTTAGAGTCAGTCTCGTTAGAATCGCTTTACTAATTCCAACTACTATTGTCACTAATGCTACCACTAATTTCTAACATTACTTTTTCTCATTTCTACCACTATTTTTACTAATATCTTCCACTAATTTACTAATTCCTACCACTATATTTACTAACGGTACTATTAATTTCTTCCACTATTTTTACTTATTTCTACTACTATTAATGCTTTTACTAATTTCTATTTCACTATTTTTGCTAACTTCTGCTATTTTGCGATTTTCTACCACTGTTTTTACAAACTTCTACCTCCATTTTAACTAATTTCTTACACTGCTCTTACTAATTTCTACCAATAGTTTTACTAATTTCTACCACTATTTTCACTACTTTTCTCTCTTTTTACACTAATTTTTTCCACTATTCTTACTAGTTTCTACCACTATTTTCACTACTTTTCACTCTTTTTACACTAATTTTTACCACTATTATTACTAGTTTCTACCACTATTTTCACTATTTTTACACCAATTTTTACCAATATTCTTACTAGTTTCTCCCACTGTTTTTACTAGGTTCTACCACTATGTTATGAATATTTTTACCAATTTCTACCACTATTTTTTACTAATTTCTTCCACTGCTTTTACTAATTTCTACCAATATTTTTACTAATTTTCACTATTTTTACACTAATTTTTACCATTATTCTTACTTGTTTCTACCACTATTTTCACTACTTTTCTCTCTTTTTACACTAATTATTACCAATATTCTTACTAGTTTCTACCACTATTTTCACTACTTTTCACTATTTTTACACTAATTTTTACCAATATTCTTACTAGTTTCTACCACTGTTTTTACTAGGTTCTACCACTATTTTATGAATATTTTTACCAATTTCTACCACTATTTTTTACTAATTTCTTCCACTGATTTTGCTAATTTCTACCAATATTTTTACTAATTATCACTATTTTCACACTAATTGTTACCACTATTTCTACTAATTTCTACCACCACCCCTGTTTTTGGAGGTATTTTCAAATCGGTCCAGCCAACGAATGTAAGTCTTATCATTTTCCGAAATATTTTGGTTGATGTCTCAAAATATAATGAGTTTTAAATTTCGATTGAAACACAGTCCCGATTTTTTTCTTTTTATATGAGGAGTGAAAATAATTTGGTATTGCAATAAAAAGAATTTGAATACAAACGCTCTTTTAGCTCAATTTCAAAATATTTGCGGAAAAAATGGTTCCGATGTTTACGACAATTTCTCATTAAATACGACTTTGAATGAAAAATATTTTAAACGTTCAATTCCTCAATAGATCGGTCTTTATAGTCTTTTTTGTGAACAAGGCAAATAAAAGAAGTAGACTTTTCAGTACAATTATTTTATAAGTTTTTCTTTTCTCTAGATAATGTCAATAGTTATTATGGAAAGTACACCATGACGCAGCCAAAAAAAAAAACAATCGCAATTTTTTTCAATAGAAGGATATATCTGATCAAATTTTTCACCATTCCTATCAGATTATGTTTGCCATGCAAAACTATAAAAATGTGTATTGAAATTTTAATTTTAAAAAAAAGTTAACTGAAATAAATCACTTTTATGGAAATAAGAGCAAAAAGCTGATAAACTTTTTTTCCGTTTTAAATCGATTACACTGTGCAACAGCCTCAAAACCCACCGATTTTATTAGTATATTTTAAAAGTACACCAGCCCAACAGCAAAACTACATATAGCTTTGTAAAAGTGAGCTCTAATGTTTTTTTCTTTAAGTAAGGGTGAAAACGACTTTTTTAGGTAGAAGATATTAAGTTAAATTAAAATATAATACGCATATGTGTTTTTTTAATTTTTCCAGTCAAAATTAAAAGTTAATCACAATATAGGTAATTGAACTCTACTGAGATAAATTTACAATTGTTATATATTAAGTTCTAAATGTGTGAAGAAAGAAACGATTATCTGTACTCTGATAGCGCTCTCATCAACACAGTCGCAGTTTTACCTTTTTCCGACTTCTCATTTAGGTAGATAAAACAGATAAAAGTTGTACTCTTTGTTGTAGATTTAACAGCACTGGCAGTATTGCCTGAATGTAATAATCACTTATCTCAATATGAATAATCATACAAATCTTAATATGAAAAATACATTATCATTTATCTCAGTGTTTCCCAACCTTTTTTGACCAGAGGCCACTTTGATCTCATTAACATTAGCAGGGACGACATGGTTGAAAAACAACATCTATTAATCTAAAACTAAAAAGGAACATTAATTAACAATAATTGAAAACAAACAACTTTTCACATATTCAGCGCTTGGTTGAATAATAAAAATTTGAAATTTTTGAATCGGCAATCAAATTCAAAAGTTGTTGAAAAGAGGATTTACGGACGATATATAATTTACCATATAATACTAATACAAAAAAACAAACGGCATTACGACAAACTCTAGGAAAATTTTAAATATTTTCTGATTTATTTTAATTTCATTTCACAATTGTTTTTCATACTACACTGTTATATGTTATAAGATTTTTAAACTAACTCAAACAATTTATCGGTGAAATTGTTGTTTAAAATTGAGATTTCTTTTTGTAATAATTTGAGTATCTTTTGCGTTTTATTTACATAAAAATATGTATGTATAATAAAAAAATTTTTTTTAGCTTTAATTTTGAAAGTAAATTTCCGCGTTTAACTTTTACGCAAAAAATCCACTTTTTTATCATTTACATGTATTTTGTATTTCGATGTGGTAATTGTCAGAGTCAGTCTAAGGCGAATTTGTTTAGCGAATTGAGAAAATAGAAAACAAATAACCTATAGTGGCGAGCAAAAGTGCAACATTGGATTTATATTCGGCCAAGTACTTCCACTTCAGCAAAATAAACTTATGGGGAACGTCTCATGCTTTTACAACTACATCAAAAGCGGTCAAATTGTGACCTTTTTACAATATTAGCAAGGCCTTTAATGATAAATTTCTGTATATTAATGTTTTAAACTTAATAAAAATATATGAAAACTCAACAAATTGTTATCAAAATTTTCAAATTGTTTAGAAGAGCTTTTGGAAACTTTTTGGGTATACGGTTTATAGTTTTGTTAATTTTAGCATAAAAAGTGCTGAAGACCAAATTAAAGAAATTATAAAAACCCAACGACAGTTTCTGCCCACTTCAAAGTAAATAGGCTATAAAAGTGCCAAGGCGAATTCATACAAGGTGATAGCATCACATGAGCTGCGTGCTTGTTCTTCTTTCCAAATTCGCTGGGTTGTTTTGTTTACACAAACAAAATACCTGAGCAAACTAGGCGAATTCAGTTTTTTACATTTCACTCGCAAAGTTACACTAACGAAATACATGAGCAATACTGTGCGATTTCAGATTTTGACATTTCACACGCAAAATTACACAAACAAAATACACAACGGATTCGCCTTGTTTATCTTGTTTATCACCTTCCATGGATCCACCTTGTAAAAGTGCATACCCAAAAAATGTCTAAACATTCTGCTAAAAAATTTAAAAATTTTGATGAAAATTTGTTTAGTTTTTGTAAATTGTATATAAAGTTTGAAACATTTTTTCATACATATTTATTTTAAGAATTAACGAAACGAAATAAAATTAGCGAAACACCTTGTATTATAAAGAGGTCACCGTTCGGCCGGTTTTGCTCGTCAGTGTAAACAAGTTATTGTTTATAAAATCGAAAGTTTTATTGTAAACAAATATTCATGTTGACAAGTTTAAATAAAAAAGTCAAATCAGTTATTCTTTCGACACCACCTTCTATAAATTCGCCTTGCAAGCAACCAAATCGAATATTTTGATAAATTAAAATTTTATACCATGGCGGAATTATACAAATGAAATGCCCGAAAACTTATCAAAGTTCAAAAAATTGTCATATAATTTTTACACTTTTGAATAAAACTTACATAAAACTTTCGGGTATGCAGTTTTGTAGCCAATTCAACTTCATTGAAATAATGTGCAAGTTTTAAGTGACGAAAAATTCTCGTTGATTTTAGATATTTTTTTTTTTTGCTGACGTTGTCGGACTTCTTCCAGACAAAAGTGAATTTTATTGATGTGGTATGGAGGAAAACGCCCAGTCATAAAAAAGAAATATAAAAAATCAACGCGAGTTTTCAGTCACTTGAAACTTGATCTTTGCTATACTAGAATTGAGTGAGCTACAAAAAGTGCATAGTGGGAAAAAAAATTTGATAATTTTTTTTTTAATATGTCGAATTTTTATATGCGTTCTAAAATATAACTATATATTTTTATACAGACTTATTTATATATCTATACTATTATATAAAATTCATAATATGTGATTTGTTTGTAACGATTGGGCGCTCAAAGTTCTGAACCGATTTTAAGATTCGTTTTTTTTTAATAAAGTACTTATAAATTAAATAGGTATATATATATACATACCTTTTCCTTTTTGAGGTGTAACAAAGTAGCCGGGTACTTGCCAGTTTTAAATAAAATATCTTATATTTTTGCGTTTTTTATGATAAAAATTTTAAAAAATTCTAACAGTGAAAAATTTGTTCCCAGTTTGCCTCTGAAAATTGGATTTTTTTTAAGTAAATGCCTCTTAAACACAAAACAGATATGGTATTATCTCTCAGCAATTCTAATGACACATATTTGGCTAACAAATCTTAATTAAGTAAAACCTTACAAATCCTCAATTTTTTAATAGAAAATTATTTAAAAGAAGCTGCTATTTTTCATGCTGCTAAACTTAGTTAAATTATTCAGACTTCTCGCACTTCACTTTTTCCATATTTCAGATAATTTCTACAATAATTAAATTATTCAATTAGTCAAGCCTTTCCACAAATATCAGCTAATTGCAAAAGTGCAACAAATGCGAGGAAAAACTTCTGTCCCGCCGCGAATATCACTTTAGAGAATGCCAACAATCCTTTGCTGCTGGCCGGTAGTCAAAACGGAAATGGAGTTAACTAGCCATTGCAAATGTCACCTTTGCTAATGCGCAGACAAAAGCTCTAAATTCATGCATGTTTTATTCCATTATTATTTTTTTTTTTTTTTGAAGTCACTAAGATTTTAGTATAAATACCAGATGATTTGATTGACAAAGGCAACAGTCTTCGAAGTGAGCTTTTATTGAACACTTGTTAGGATTTCACTTCAATCTTTCAATTAAATCGCGGTCAATTTGATAACATCAAGTAAGTTAACGCTCTGTAAATGTTAAGGCAAACAACTTGAGAATTTAAAATTGAATTTGAATAAAATCTGTAACAGAGAAAGGTGTTTGCGCGCGAAACTCGAAAGGGCTGACGTCAAAAGTGGCGTCATCTGTATTTCTAAAAATAAACCTACGTACATATATTTTTATGCATAAGTGTTATATATTGTTTGCGTTTATATATTTTAACGAGAGGTCTTTTAAAAAATGCAAGTGAAAAAACCCGAGTGACCGGTAATATCAAAGCAGACCACCACGTGTTTAAAATAATTTAAAGTGATATGCCAGATTAACGTGATGCTTTGTTACGTGCAGTGGGTATAATTTGGCATTAAAAAAGATTAAAAAAAAAAAATATTTGTAAAACAAAATTTGGAGGTCAGTAGGGAAAGTAGAATGTCCTAATTATGGCATTTTTCGAAATTGCTTTGCAGTTATCGTTTGAATTTAGCCAGTAATGAGGTCGTACTTTGAAATTTAAAGTTTTTCTTTTCAATTAATTTATATACAAAAGATAACAGTTAATTCAGGTTTCTGCAATCAATAAAAGATAAAATTGTGTTTAACTTTTATAAATAAACAGGTAGGAATTCACAATTCCAGATGAAAATAATCCAAATACCCAGGTGCGATATCAAAAGAATGAATGAAAATATTTGGCTGACTCAATAATTCCAGATCGGAACTTTTGAAGCAGTTTATAGTTCTTCTATTTTCCATGTAAATTATGGACTTATAGTAGGGTTGGGAATTCCATCCGGGTATCTCTACTATCTGAATTTTCGAACATCTTGATATGAATATAATTTTCGGTTATTATTAAAAATTAAAGAAAGGCAGAATAGAGTAAATAAATAAATGAATAATAGGGAAAGCAAAAGATTTCGGTATAAATGGCAGGTCGGAGAAATAAACAGCGGTATAATTGCTTGCGAAGATTGTGATCTTTGTGAGTATATCTGAATGCAGTAATACGACATGAAAATATTCAAGTACTAAAAAGGTGCTATCCCAACGATCATTCACGAATTGCCTTATTTCATTCGTTCACTAATGGTATGCGCGCCTAGTGATAGTCGTGGAGTTGCAAACATGGAAAAAGTATTTGCAAAAAAGTGTTTTTTGATTAGTATTATTGGGTATCAATTTATATTTTTTTTGGGTATCCGAATATTCGAATATAACCGGATTTTCAAAAATGCGGATAGTTCCAGCCCAAATTTACAGGCATCTTGGATTTCAGGTTCGTCTCGGTTTGCGGCATTTTTCAGCAATTTTTGTTGAAAATAAGGCCATAGGTTCAGCCCGTTCCCAAAAAAAGAATTATAGTGAAGTATTCTACATAAATACAGCATAGATACATATTTTTTAAATATGCCACCGATTATCAACAGGCATGTTCCCAAATCAAATTTAGGGATTAGACAATGAATCCATATCTGCATCAAATAGAAATAAATTGTATCAAAATTATATAAATGCAAAGTTACTTCAGATATTTGGGGTAGGTCCCATTTACGTCTCAAACACAACATTTTTTTCATCTCATTCATATGTTTCCTGTATGAGAATCACAGTTAAGGCTCAGGACCCTTAGTCGCGAGATCTCAACTTTGCTAACTATTTTAGAAGATATACAGTATTTGTACAGGGACGAGTGTTTTTAAGTTAATTTTTATTCAAAGAAAGAAATAAAATTGTATTGACAAATTTGTATTTTTAAACGAGGAATATGCTTTCATCCATCATTCAAATAATTTTGAGTAACATTTATATTTACATTCGTTTTTTAAGTAGCTTTGAACTACAAATACATTTTCACTCGTGAATTAAAATCTATTCGTTACCATGGTGTGATGAAATAAATTGAAGGATTAAGGCTGGTAAAAGTGATGCCGATTCTTTTTATTTTTGGCAAAATAGAAAGAAAAATGGAGCAAACGTATTAGTTTTATCAAGAAAGTATGTATAGGTTTCCATGCTTTTGTTTTTCTTTCACTTTTTGTTTCAAATTTATTGAAATTCATAGTACTGATCAAGGCAAATCCATGCAAGGTGGTGTTATAAATACAACTACAAAATTCCTATGTATTTTGTTTTTGTTTCTGCGTAAGAGTTATCAAAATTTAAATACATTTTGTTTTTGCTTTTACGGCTTTTGGAAGCTCATACGCAAAAGCAAAAACAAAATACATGTAGGTGAATAAAAAAAAATCAAATCAGCTGCTCTTATGCCATCACCTTCTATAAATTCGCATGTACTGGTACTGATAGTTCTATATTTTACTGCGTATATTCGTTCTCAAAATTTATAAACAAATAGGAAATATTCCGGCAAAGTCTAGCAAATAAATTTGATACAAGGAGAACGCAATTATGTTGCTCGTGTTAGAAACAGATGGAGACTTTTTGGTTTTCCCCATCACCGCCAAAGAAGCGTAAGTTCTTTTGTTAAGATCTCCCAAAATCCAATATGCCTCGGTTAAATCACAGCGGTGAAGATGAGGCCACATTAGCACCGACATCTGGGAAATGTCCGCGGAGCAACAACAACAAAAACGACATTTTTTTATGTAGAATGCAATTCCCAATTAAATATTTGAATAACATTGCATTGCTCCTGAACTGAAATCTAAGATCTAGTGAAAACTTTCGAAAACCATTTAGATTTCCAATATATTTTCATGATTCCTTTTAGTTGGATTTCAATCAGGTTTCAACGCACAAACCTTTCGCTAATAAAATATACAACCCTTTAGACTGCTTCTTTAAAGCAAATGAGGTTATGTAAGTGACTTCACCTCATTTCATAACACCATGATTCGTTATTCAAAAATATTAGCATAATGAATGAAAATGAATCCCGAATGAAAACGTGTTCTAATTTTTCGGTCATTAAATTATTCAGTTTTCTCATACTTTTGCCTCTTTCCTTTTGGTAATTTTTGAAAAACTGATTTTTCTTTTGAAATTTCCAAATATAATTGAACACGTTGGAATACATTTTTCATTCGGAAAATTTGTACAAATAAAAAGGAGATAGTGTGTAATTTTACCTTTAACTTACATGGTTCTGACATTCATATGAGCAATGATTCCTTACCGAAGAGCGATGTTATCGTAGAAGTTGTAGTTGTTTTATTGTCTCGCCCACGGTAGTTATTATCAAGCGCATCAAATAGCAGTCTCAAGAAACATGCTGTTTCGATTGGGTAGCTAAGTAGATTTAAGGGGGCAGTTAATAGTAGTTGACTGGTGTCGTGCGGGGAATATATCCACTCGCTGTGTTCATTCCGTGTAGCTAAAAGTTGAGTCTACTCGTACCACAGGCTAATGTAAATATTTGTGTGTATATGATATTGCATCTCAATCTAGCTTAAAGCTCCGGAAAAGCGAGGTGGATAGCAAAAATTATTCAAAACTAATTCAACACGTTCGTGGCAAGGTCATTTTCAAAGATTTTTTCAAAATGTGTACTTAATGAAATCTATTCGTTACCTTTCACACAAATTTTGTCTAACTTACCACACTTTTGATTGAAAAAGTTATTTGTTCGTGATTTCTTGTAAACGAAGATCGTTTAAAACAAAAAGTTATAAAACTTGAATGATAGCATTAATTTAAACATGTCTGTAGATGTTAAAGCATTTACTACTAGCTTTTTTTTTTGGGACTCTAAAACGAATTTCGAGGGATCTGTCTTCAAATTGTGCTAGAAAACTAAGTGAAATTTGTTCAAGAGGATGTCAAGCTGCCAATGGGGAGTAGACGGCATATTGCGAGTACGCTAGGTATCGGAACATGCAACAAAAATAAAGTGTAATAAATTTCACATAGTCTTTCATTAAAATTTTACAGCCGCTTTGAAAAAATGTAATACAGTATCCCATGGTTAATTTATCCAGAGTTAATTGATTTCCCCGCATAACTGATTTAAAATATGTCTTATCAAACAATATAATTTTAATTTTCTTCGGTTAATTGCATACAAAATTTACATTTTAGATTGTTTTTGTTCCAAATTTTTTTTAAGTTCAAAATTTTACTAACATATCATTAAAAACCGGAGATCCTAACGGTTATACATTGTATTAAAAAACACCTTCTAATCGTTATTTGTTGATTTTATTCTTTGCTTAGGAATTAATTTTTAATTCTTTTTTCACTCGGAAAATAATTGTTATTTCCTGAGTTTTATTTATTGCTCATAAAAAAAATAGATTCCTTCTGTTTTCTTTTTTACGCAGATAATAAAAATTAATTTATGTGTAACCCCTCTATAAATTAAATTTAATTTTCTGAGCGATAACTAAAGGCAAAAAAAAACAAAAACAAACTCAAGAAATAACGATAAGTTTCCAAGCAAGAATAACAATTATTTTTTTAATCCAAAAATACAACTCAATTCATATTATTATTTTATAAGCAATAAGTAAAACTCAAGAAATAACGATTAAACTTAATTTTTTTTTTAATTTAAGCTAAAAAAAAATTGCAAATCAATGCAGCTGAAGAGAGTTCTTGTTACAAGAAGTATATCGCTTTAATCCATATACACTTTCCGCGTGATCTTTGGATTTGAAATTTGGCCAATAATCGCTAAAAACATTAAATAAACACTTCAAGTGCACACATACATTTTCTTTTGGCGTTTAATATAACCAAAAATTGTGCGATTTTTTTAAGGGCAATTAAACGGAGTATACTGTACATGTGATTCATGCACTGAAATATTTCGTTAAACGGTAGTTCCTATTCAAGAATTTGACTCTATAACTCTATATATTTTTATATATTTACATATCCGGTTTAAAGCGTTTTAATTGACGTTTTATCTTATTATGACGCGCCTCTTGATTTGCATGAAGCGCCGCAAACAAAAGAAAAGAAACAAACAGAATATGAAGTGTTTTTTAAATACATAAAAAGCCGGCCTGAAGGCATGCGCAGACGCGCCAAACCGGCAAATAAGCGAACGCCAAGCGCAAGATACCAATCTTGCTACTTGGCATAGCCAACTACTGTTATTATTTACTCCTACAATAACTACTTGAATACAACTTACATTTGCACTGATTGAACTTGCAAATTTATTGAAGAGTATTAAAGAAATAATTAATTACAGACATACGGATTTCTTTTCGTAGAGTACGAAGCACATGGCACATGCCGGCACAAGCACACACACTCATACATACATACGTGCATACATACATATATACAATTATAAGTAGGTAAACATGAATGGTTGGTTGTCATGAATTTAAACGCAACAAGAAACCGTCAATTTGCTGTTGGCATTTTTACACTTCCGGTTTAATTGCCGGTTTCATTTTATAGCTGCTACTGCAAACACACGCGCTCGATCACATTCCTACAAAAGTACAATTGTATAAGTACATATTGACGGATATGTACAAATATTTTCTGATAGAACATCGATATGTGCGCTTGTTGAGAGATGCTTTGTTGCAATTTGTTTTTGTTTTCTTAATAATTTGGGTAAATTACCCGCTCAGATCGGCAAAACATATCAATTCATATACGTATGTTATTTTTTTCTTTAGAAAAAATTCCGTAAGTAAGTGGCGTCGATGGATTGTAGAGTTTTTGTGTGTAAGTACTTCCTTAGCGGTGTAAATTTATCTAGTTCCTTGTATGCTCAAACACAAATCCGAAATCTTTTGAGTGGTATGATATTTTGTGTAGTTTTCAATAAACAATTTTCCCCCCACAAATTGCACTTACCACAAAGAAATACATCGGGATATGCGCCCTCAATCAGTGCTTGTGGCTGTGGCCATTTGAGGGCATTAAGCTATAAGGAATATCTTCAAATTAGTTTCATATGTTAAAAGATATATGAAGCCAGATATTATTGCCATGCTGTTCTGCGACCCCTTATGAAATAGTCCAGCACTTAGCCTCTACTTTTGCAAATTCTCTTGAGCAGCTATTAAACGTTTTACCTGTAATTCCTAAACCAAAAAATGGCCTGGATTAGCTTTTGTTATTCGTACACGAGACACCGGGGCTGGAATTTAAAATGCATCTAAGCTGAATGCAACGTAGACCCTCTTAGACTTTAGATTTAGCCGCGTTATATTAGAGAATCAATGTCGGAAAACTTACGGGCTTTTTCCCTATTTGGACAGCAAACTGCAAGAGCCCCTTACTAATCTTTGTGTTGGATCGCAATATACCGATTTTACAACAATCAGCATTAAAGTCTTTCCACAAAACAAAATACGTCTTTTAAAACAGCTACTGAATCTTGAAAGATTCTGCAAGGATGATCATGCCTATCCAAATGTCGTCGTCAAGTTTTTATGCTAGGTCGGGTTAGTGCAGTCTTTAGTAGATGAATTCGTTGCGCTTTCTCTTGGGAGAAGATCCACACTCCCTCGGAGATAGTGGGACATATCCGTAAAAAAAGGTTTACAAGAAAACTAAATCTAAAAAAATCAATATTCTGCGATTTGCAATATATACACACACACGCAATGCCTAAATTTTAGGGGCTTAAGTTCTTAGCCTTTCCGACAGCAAAACTCAGTAATAGACAATAATAGGCTACACTCTTCAAGGCATTGTACCAAAAATTCATCAATATATTCTGTCGAAAAGATAACAAGAATTTGTCATTAAAAAAACACCAGCTTAAAAAGATTGTTGAAATTTTGTTGTAGCTAAATGGGAACAACAGTTCTTCGCATTCTGTCTCAGTAGATAGACCCAGCTGATGTTGTGAAAACGCAATAGATTGTAGCTGGTTAGGTAATTGAAAAGAAGTCTGATATCAGTTGCGATGCGTTGTCTTCTACTGCAAGGATAGCCAGTCTGAGATCCCCAATCGTTCTCCAGTACTTACTGCGCTCTACTCACTCAGTGATTAACTATTTTGAGGACGGTCAGCCAAGGCCCCGAAATTGTGCAAGCTATTTTCGAACCCTTCCTTGCCAGTCCGTCGTTACATTCGACCTCAACGTGACCAGGTGTACCCAGCGCGACACAATTGCACCTCTTAACCAGCTTCGACGTAAACATCCGCTTGGAAAACATCCTGATGACAACTTGGCGGCACATAAGAAAAACGAAGGGTAATTTGCACATCGTGGTGAAAAGCTTAGCTCTAGGTCCAAATGCATGATCTGGAGTGAAGTTGCGGAAACCAGTTTTGACTTTATACGTTCTTCCGAAGCAGCCACCATGACTAGAGATGGTGTCATAAAACCTGCACATTTTCAATACCTTTTTCGGGATCAGGTCTAGACTTATCATTCAGAAAAGCTCTTTCAGAGATACGGGCTTGCAGATCTGTTGAATCCGCTGCACCAAGCATACAAGTGTGGAAAGGACCCCAGCCTAAAATGCATTCAAAAGCCATGGTTTGACAAATTCTCATAAATTAAGGTACTTAGAGACCTTCTACACATTATGGTAGTGTTCGTCTTAGTGGTTTTTGCAACGAGACCACAAAAGCATGATCCATCGGTAGAACTAGTAGAACAAATCTCATATCCGACCAAATAATCTTCTGCAAGCCCCACATTGCCCGTCTAGCTTTACTTAGAGTTTTGACAAGGTATGAATTCCAACTAAGCTTTCTATCGAGCGTGGTTTTCGGGTACACATTGTTTCATTTGCATTTTCAGAGTATTCAGGCATCGTCTAACCTAAATTAACTGAACCAAAGTTTGGTTTCTACCTTTTTTTAAATGATACGAGAACAGCTTTTTGTGGATTCGCATACAGAACAATTTTGCCACCACACGCATAGCCGCAATCATAGCGTCATTGGCGGCAGTACCGAATTTTCAAGTGACAATGATTACCTGATTTTTCATAACATATACTATTATTGTCGCGTTTATAGTTGTTTAAATGTTTATAGTTATTCAAGTATTCAGCCAGAATTCTTCTCCGAGGCCTTGAAGCCCAAGAGGTCTGAAAGTAAAAAATTGTATTCATGCCATATTTCTTTTACGCGGTTCTTAAAGAACTACTATACAGAGGTGAAACTAACTCTATAATTGGTTTATTAAAAAAATATAGTACATTGTTTTAAATTGACTTTTTTTGCATCTATTATTTTATTCCCGATTCAATATCAACCGATTGACAGTTTCGGCAGCAACGCCGAGCTATAACGAAAGCGCTGTTATGGCGTTTATAAATACATTCAAACAAAAATTATTGGAGTTTACCTTAAAACCATGTCAATTAGGGATGGACAAATGAAAAAAATATCGATATATATCGTATCAATATAAAAAATTTAATCGAAAAAAATATCGATATATATGGGGTCATTTATATATCGTATCGATATTTAATATAAAATATATATATATATATATATAAAATATATTCAATATAAAAAATTTAATCGAAAAAAATATCGATATATATCGGGTCGTTTATATATCGTATCGATATTTTTAAGCAATATTTCGGTGCAACTATATTTCGATATACCTATATTTTTACCTCAATGCCGCAATTACTTAATGTATTATAAAAATATTCGATAGTGAAGAAAATAATACGTAAATATTTTTCAGTTTTGTTATTTTTATTTATTACTACCAAATAGCTGGCTTACTTTATTACTGAACCCATTATTAAAAAAAAAAATTGGGTTCAACATAGAAACAAATACATGTGTACATTAGGGTGTCTCATCAAAAAAAAAAATAGTTTTCCACCGTAATTATAAAATTAATATATTTTACGACTTTCTTCAACACATTTCGAAAAATATTAAAATTTGCGTGAGCTGGGTTCTAAAGACCATAAAATATCGAAATTAATACAGATTTTGTACTCGGAAGTAAATATTGATATTTCGAGATTAAAATTATCGACTTCAATAAAACATTATTTGCTAAAAAAAATACAACTCCAATGAAACGGTACTATTTTGACGAAAACTTTAGATTTGCGATCTGAAAAATCTGATTTACTTTTGTTCGACTTTACAATGTAGTATTGACATATTTTAGAAAAAGATATTTTAGCTACTTGCATTATATTTAAATATAAATAAAAATTAATGTAAGTTTAAAGTAGGTATCGGTAATGCGGATAATTCAATACTCCGCTCAATACGTTGGCATTGACTGTCCGGATTTACGCGCCGCTACTGTATCAACAATAGTTCTGTCGAAGTGTCGGCAAAGCAACAATACGCCAACGCGCACGACCAACCATAACAACCGGTTGCGATGGTTTCGGTGCTTTTTCTCTTTGTCTTTGTGGTACTTGCGTGAATTAAGTACGTTTTTGTTTTACGCCAATTTGGCGCGAACATGCGCTTAGCACCTCAAATCTGCGCGCGCCAATCGTGCGATCGAACGCATGCGCAAAAGATTAAAAGGCAAGCGTCAAGCTGAATTTAGAATTATTTAATTAAGCGCAGCGCAGGTGTAACAAACGCTTATAGATCATTATTTGATTTTGAATTTTGTAAAGTTTGTTACTCGACCGTAGACAAAACAATAATTGTAAGCTACCCAAGTGCGAGGAAGCGCAAGGATTAAATTTAAGAAGTTAAATTGTCATAAGACATTTTTGGTGATGCTGATGTTTTTTTTTCACTTTTTAGCCATCCCAATCGAAAAAATGTTTGCCACCACAAAATCCAACATTCTCGTCGCTTCCCTGGCTGTTGCTCTATTATGTGTGATCTACCCAGTCGTTGAAGGCATGCCCTCAATCGGACATTATGGCAAGCGTTTTGGTATGTATACAGTGAAAATTGCGATATTCAATTTTTTTTCTTTAATTTATTTAATTCTATAATTTACTTACTTAATTATTTCACTTACCTTCCAACAGACACCATGGCTGGCATTGACTTCATTCAAATTTGCCTTAACAACTGCGCACAATGCAAAAAAATGTTTGGTGACTACTTCCAAGGTCAGACTTGTGCTGAATCCTGCCTCAAATTCAAGGGTAAATCTATACCAGACTGCGAGGATATTGGTTCCATTGCACCCTTTCTCAATGCGCTCGAATAAAGAGAGAGAGAGAGAGAGAGAGAGAGTGATAAATCGAGGGGGAAAGCATTCAGCACGCCGAATCTCGCGCCACTAGTCAATAAATAATTTCGCCGCCGCCGCCGCCTTTATCCGCAAGCTGAATCGCTGAGCAATTTGTGTGATACGTTCAAACCATCGCCGCCTAGATATTTCAGCTTTTGATTACTTTATCTTATTTAAAAAAATGTGTTTTTTTTGGGCGCGCATGTATTTATTGTTTTCGTTTTTTTTTTTTTTTTTGGTTTTATTGCGTACCAGTCGCGCTGGTCATTGGTGAAATTTGGGACTCGTACTTCTCTACGCATTCGTAACGTCTCATATTATTTGGGTCATTGTCGACAGTTACTTTGCGTTGATCACCCGCTGGCTATGCACCAGATCAAGTAGTTTGTAATTAAAACCTAACATTGCCTTGTATGTTTTATGTAATTTGCAATTTTTAATGGATTTTATCAAATTTCATGGATAAACGCCGCACTTTTGGTATGCCCGAAAAGTTGTATTAATTTTTTTTATTTTCAATTGCCACACTGTGGCTAAGCTAAAACTAAGAGAACTCTAAAAAAATACTCATGTAGTTATACTGTATTCGAAAGTTCCTAAATCATCAAATCTTACAAGTAGTATTATATTTATATTTATATTTATATTCTAGTCATAATTAATGTGTATGAATGTCATGTTCGTTCGATGGAAAACAAATAAAAAATTAAAGAAATTTGCAACGGAATACTATTAAAGAAAAACAAGTAAAAACAGCGCTGTCTTCGGCTATGCCGAAGGCTTCATACCTTTCATGAATGGAAGAATAGTAAAAAACGTGTTATTGTATTACAATTTCGTATTACCTATAGTTAAAAGCGAAAATTTCCTTCAAATCAATAAAAATAATTCTAGTAAAGGCATTGTTATAAATTATTTAATGCTTTTCCTTATGTAATTAAAAAGAACTATGTTTTAAGAAGGGAATGGTTTTTGAATATTTTTAATATCGTATCGACGCTTGATATTCAACATTTAAAAAATACAAATAATTAAGTATTAATATGTAAGACCTACATATGTCGGTCTTTGAAAACAGTTATCAGATCCGTAAATAGTTCCCAAACGTTTAACGCTATGATTCATGTGATATTGCGCTGAGCTTATTACTTTTCGCAATAAATATTTGTCCTGAATTTATCTTGCCGATTTACACTGTGAACTCCGATCTTGATGAATACTAATATATAGTGGTATATAATATAATGGTTGATGTTTGTGCAAAATTTCAAGCCTTTAGCTGTTTAAATGGAGGAGTTATGGTGCAAAATGCAATATCTGAACAATCGGTTGTATGGGAGCTATATGTTATATTTCTCCGATCTTCATGATTTTCAATACTGATACGTAGCTAATAATGGCTGATATTTCTGCAAAATTGCAAGCCTTTAGCTGTTTAAATGGAGGAGTTGTGGTGCAAAATGCAATATCTGAACAATCGGTTGTATGGGAGCTATATGTTATATTTCTCCGATCTTCATGATTTTCAATACTGATACGTAGCTAATAATGGCTGATATTTCTGCAAAATTGCAAGCCTTTAGCTGTTTAAATGGAGGAGTTGTGGTGCAAAATGCAATATCTGAACAATCGGTTGTATGGGAGCTATATGTTATATTTCTCCGATCTTCATGATTTTCAATACTGATACGTAGCTAATAATGGCTGATATTTCTGCAAAATTGCAAGCCTTTAGCTGTTTAAATGGAGGAGTTGTGGTGCAAAATGCAATATCTGAACAATCGGTTGTATGGGAGCTATATGTTATATTTCTCCGATCTTCATGATTTTCAATACTGATACGTAGCTAATAATGGCTGATATTTCTGCAAAATTGCAAGCCTTTAGCTGTTTAAATGGAGGAGTTGTGGTGCAAAATGCAATATCTGAACAATCGGTTGTATGGGAGCTATATGTTATATTTCTCCGATCTTCATGATTTTCAATACTGATACGTAGCTAATAATGGCTGATATTTCTGCAAAATTGCAAGCTTTTAGCTGTTTAAATGGAGGAGTTGTGGTGCAAAATGCAATATCTGAACAATCGGTTGTATGGGAGCTATATGTTATATTTCTCCGATCTTCATGATTTTCAATACTGATACGTAGCTAATAATGGCTGATATTTCTGCAAAATTTCAAGCCTTTAGCTGCTTAAATGGATGAGTTATGGCGCAAAATTCAATATCTGAATAATCGGTGGTATTATATGTTATAGTCACCCGATCTGGCCGATTCCGACAAATGTTTAATCATTTGTACAACGACACCTGCTCACCAAATTTCATCAAAATAGCTCTAAAATTGAGGGACTAGTTTGCGTTCAAACAGACGGACAGACGGATAGACGGACAGACGGACAGACGGACAGACGGACAGACAGACGGACATGGCTAAATCGACTCAGCTCATCGTCCTGATCATTTAGGTATACTTTTTGATGGGTCTATCTCTTCTCCTTCTGGCACTTACAAACATCGGACCAAACTTAATATACCATTTCATTCTCATGAAAGGTATAAAAATGATGTGTTTTGGTTAAAATGATTATAATATATTTTCTTAAGGTTATCAATATTACTGAATGGCTTGAATTTTTTTTAGACGGGTGGCAACCGTCCTTTCATTCAAAGTAAAGTTTTTTAATCCCCTTTAATTTGACAATCAATATAGTACAAATCATTTTCGTTAACTTATTAGTTGAATCGAATTAACCTTTCTAAACAAGTGGCAACTCTATCAAAAAGTATTTGTCAAATAAAGTTCTATACAGCGTTTATCTTTTTGATATCCTTATTATAACATAATATTTCACTAGTATTTTTAATTGAACTGATATTTCAAACAGCTGGCAACCCTCTTAAGGCATATTTTCATAAAAGCCTCTTTCGTTTCTCACCAATATTTTAGTGTTTAAATTTATTTAATTTATTTATTTGCACTTAACTTTTTAAACAGGTGGCAACCCGCCTCAAACATATTTTCGAAATGAAGTTTCCTCAAAGTTCTTTCGCTTGATACCTTATGGCTATAATTGATTTAATTTAATAAGTAAATTGTATTTACCCTTTTAAACGATGGCAACCATCTTCCAAAAAAAATTGTCTATATTTTGATCCTGATTATATTGTATTTTTGTATAAAATGTTACAAAAATCGGCTTAGCAATTTCGGCGGGAAAAAGTAATAAACCGTGGCGTTAAACAATTAACACAATCATTTGCCAAGCAACTTAAGAACTTTCACTTCGAAAAGAGTAAGGAAATGCGATTATCACGTTATGCAAGCGAAACTAGAATGTACCTTTGAATAGCAAACATATCGCTAAAAGACTTTGATGGCATAATTTTTGTTGAAGTGTGGCTTAATTGTAATTTCTATGATGAAGAATTTTTTGACTCAAACCTCTACAATGTCCATCGTAAAGATAGCGTTGTTAATAAATTGTGCTGTTCGCTTATCAAATCGAACTTTCTATAATGGATCAATTATGTGTTTGCTTCTTCAAATTGTGGTAGTTTGAAGCTCTCTGCGGATGGCATCTCTTTTGTTATATCAGCATTGAAGCCTTCGACCCAAACTGATGTGGATGGACTTTCGGTCCTTTTCTTTAAAAAACTATCATTCAATTAACTCTCCACTAAAAATAATCTTTAACAAATCACTAGCAGACAAGAGTGGCAATAAGGATGATGTGCGTAATTATAGACAAATTTCTAAACTATCGACTACTTCCAAACTATTTGAAGCCATCATTAAAGATAAATTATATTTTGCAGCGAAAAGTTTAATTCCATCAAACTAACATGGTTTTGTTACAGGCAGATCCATAGTCTCCAATCTAGCCGTTTTTAGTGAACATTGCATTGAATTTATTATCTGGACTTCAAGTAGGCGCGTATTTTTCCAACGCTTTCGACACTGTGTCTCATAGAATTATTTTATGTAAACTGGACCGTTTTGGCTTTCACTCGGTCTTCCTTTAATTGTTGGAATCATATCTAAGTGAAAGACGTTGCATCGTAACGATTGCGGTTGAACCCTCCGCTAATTTCATAGCTACTTCTGGGGTACCTCAAGGAAGTCTTATTCATAAATGATATATGCAGTTGTTTTTCATTTGCTAGTCATCTGTTATACGCTGATGACTTGAAAATTGTTGCCCCAATAAGAAACTCAGAAGATGTAGTTACTTAGGCTTCCGGCTGATCTCAATAAAGTTGCTAATTGGTGCACTAATTCTGGTATCTCTTTAAATATTAAGAAATGTTTTGAAGTAACCTACTCCGAATATTGTGATATTCAACAATCGCTGTAAAATATATCCAATAATGTCCTTCAACTAGTGGATGAGATCAAAGACTTGGGAGTAATTTTTGACTCACGTCTCTCCCTTTCCAGCCACATCAATTTTATTATCTCAAAATCTTACTCGTTAGTAAGATTCGTAAGAAATTAAAACCTGAAATTTTTCAGATCCGTACGCTATTAAATTTCTGTTTACTGCGTTTGTTCGATCCATGTTGGAATACGCTACATTTATTTGGAGACCTTATCACCAATTAGCTATCTTAAGAATTGAACGGGTGCGAAAAGTTTTTCTAAAATTCGCACTAAGATCTTTAAATTCCTCTAGCCATATTCCGTCTTATGACTCCTGCCTACTTTTAATCAACTTAAAGTCCCTAGAACGTCGAAGGTCGATACTATAGCTGACTTTTGTATTTTATTTAATTCAAGGGGACATTGATTGTGCGTCTTTGTTTCAATGCATTAATTTTCTTGTAACTGCAAAGCTTTTCCGAACCTCTTACCCCTTTTAACTTAGGAAATTTAAAACCAATTTCGAGAGCAATGCACCTATTGGTTATGCGCTTCGTGAGTTTAATTAGATCCCGAATTCCAGTCCGTTTGATTTTTCAATTTCTAAAAGCCTATTGTCTTATTTGTTGAATGCTTCTTTGTAGTATTTAAAACATTTGTGAATTTATCAGGCATTGTTATATTCTTAGTTTTTAATTAATATTAAATTAAGTTGTCAATCATTAAGTAGTCAGTATAAACTATGTATTGTGTTTTGACTAATGAAAGAAATAAATAAATAACTGAGAGTGGTAGCCTATGAATATTCCACTCCGGTCCGTACTTTAAGGAAAAATCTCAACCAGGTTATTCACACAACCAGAATATAAATGAATTCACCCACCAAACGTGCTATTGCTATAAATGACTTGCTCCCTTTTTTGCTACTAAAGCCGCCTAGGCAAAGCAACCAACCTAAGCAAAATACCCCCTCCGTGAAGATGAGGAGGTCACTCTCGTTTACTGTTAACATCGGGCTGGAGCCAAAATTGATATAGCAAAGATTGTGCCGATAGCGAACAAAAAATATTTACGATCTTCGAATATACATCACACCATCAATACGATATTCAAGAACGATAAAACAAATATTACGATATTTGAAACTCCTATATGATTTGGGAAAAAATATGTAAACAGACAAGCATTTCTGTTTATATAAATAAAAATAAAAATAAAAATATTTAAAAGGTTTAAAAGATGCAGTTATCAACTCAGCTCCAAATACACCACAACAGCTATAACTCTGCAATAAAAAAAGATAAAACTAGTGCGAAGTAAACGGCAATAATCCGTATAATTTTAGAGTAATATTGGAAACATTCAATTGGAATTCACTTGATGGTTCTGGTAGTGGAACAGAGGTTGTCGCAAAAATCCAAAAATCACTTGGTCTCAAGTTCCGTAATAAATTGGAAATTCATGGATGACACTATTTTGAGTCATGTCGGCATGTCAAGGCAACACGTTTATTTCATATGAGTAAGTTCGTCAAGGGAGAATACCCAGATACCGAACTTGCGTTTCTTTTTATAAAAATATAGTTCATTCTGTATCAAAAACCAAATATATTCAAGATTTAAACATTCATAAAAAACTAGCAAACCTTCATGGCAATTTCAAACTTAATAATCAGAATTAGACAATTTAATTTTAGAAAAAGAGAGTGCAAGTTTAAAGTGGATCAATGATAATCAAACGTCCGTGCAATCTTCAAGAAACTTTGATTATGCGACGTCATCACTCGACAATATCGTAAACGGACCTGCGCAAAGCGTAATCTCTTTTCTATCAATCTTGGGCTTGAGTATTTCTAGTGAGGTCTGTCCGGTCGCTGTAATAGGTGTAATAGGTCTTTTAACGTTTCATGAAATCTTCAACTCTCTAACAATTCGAGAGCCATCTCATTCGATGTGTCAGCGTTCACGCTTCTATGCTTAAAAAAATTGCCACGGGTATTTTCGTTCAAAGAAAGAGAGTTTGAATATTAAAGTAACCCTTGTTGGCAATAGAGTGTCTCTGTTGAAATTCAATACCAAAATTAGTGGTTTCCATGAAAAAAATCGAATTCCATCACTTAACAGTCAATGTCATACACAGTTGACGAGACACGAATGTGCTGAGGGTGTGTTTGATGATAGGTACCATATTTTACGAGAGCATGTAACTCTTGGTTAGGCCAATGATCTCAATATCAGCCAGCTTTGTTAGTTCTGCCTTAGGTTTTCATTACTTATTGCAATTGTAATTATATTTAATAAAAATAAACTAATGATTCCTGAGGGAAAGTAGATTGATTATTTATTTTCTCTAAAATGATTTAATGATCCAATGTATGTATATTTTCACAGACAATGTTAGTACATGGTTTCTTGGCATCAGTACCATATCAACTTCGAATTTAACAAATGTACATAGATTAATGCAAGAAAATGTAACCAAATTCATTATTCCTGTGACTGTATCCCAAATTCTAAAAAGACTTTTAAATGCAAATTCGTTGAGTAAAATAGCAGAGGCACACAAAAAATAAAATTCTGTTTTTGAAAGTAAAGTACCGTAGGGTAAGTTTTTCGGTGTGCTAATATCGAATGTGAGGTCTAAAATTACACTTCATCCTCAGATTTTGACCCAGCGCCTTTTGTGTAGGTTTTGCTAAATTTTGATCACAGATTCGTTTCCAGCATACCAAAAAAACGTAGAACACAATATTGATTGTGATTTTTCAGTCAATCTAGGGCCGAGTGAAAGTCCCTCCCTCTAAAACACGGCTTGGTGAACTAGCAGCTTTTCGTACCGTAAGAGAATGAGGAGGACTTCTGGGTAGAGACAGAGAGAAAGAAAGAGAGAAGCAGAGAACCAAAAAATTTTGGCAGTATTAGCGGCGACCGTAGCAACACAAATATCGGATGAAATAGTCTAGAGCGGGCAGAGTTAGCGACTCTTGACAATGATGAGGAGCTAGCGACACAGCGGGCGGCTATTGACAACGTCGGTTTGGCGGACTGAGCAGTACCTTCACTAAAAACACGGCAAGATACTCACCGCAACTTTGAGCTGTCTCAGAATCAAAAATCAACATGATTCGAAGTAAAGATATGTTCGATTACGTGTTGGCAAAACACTCATATACAAACCATGAGAGATAGAATACAAGAATGCGCTGATTGATCTGAAATTCGGAGAGTAACTTGGTTGTGACGTCACACCAGACTTACCAGAGGGGAAATACGTTGGTATGCATGTTAAAAAGAATATACACTAAAATTTTTAAACACATTGGAAAGAATACACATGATTGCGAGTATATATGCATACACGGTTATTGTAAACAAAATCTGTTGAAACGTAGAAACGCCAAGAGAGGGTTAGCGGTACCCCAATCTGCGCCACCTTCTGAATTATTTTCATTATTTTATGCCACTCTTCTGAAGTCAAATCAAATTAAGCTAAGTATGCAGAACTGAGCTATAATAGAGCAGCACTGAGCCGACCACGTAAAAACCAAAAATTAAAAAAAAGTCAGATTATTATAACGCCGGCAGTGTCTACGTCATAGTTGTTACTGAGAAAAAAGGGCAAATGATAACTGTACTTGAGGGTTTTATTTTCGTTGCAGCTGCCACAATAAAAGGCTCGGCACTTCACATTTATTATTCTGTGTTTTACTTAATGTTAGTACCACCCAAAACTTAGAAAAATCAATGTTTTAATTGTCTTTATAGAAGTCAATACTTGAAACGAAGCACTTCGCTTTCGGTGTCACCAGTGTTGCCGTTGTGCGACTACACTCAATTTGAGTTATTTAAGCGCCAATACCCTAAGCCACAACTTTTTGAAAATTTTGAGTTTTTTTACCCTTTTTCAAGCTTTTTCAGAGATTATTTTAACATGACCTCTTTTACAGGCGAGCGAAAAGAGCCAGAAATTACTGTTAAACCCTCAAAGAAAAGCAAAAAAATAAAAAACAAAAAATATGTTGATCTTTGTTTTCGTCAATGGCCCTTCCTTGCGACTTATTGAAAATACTGGTCATCACCCTCTATTCTCTACGTCGTGCGTAAAACCCGCAAACCTGTCAGCCAACACGATCTGTCTTACGAAAACACCATGCAAATGAAAATTCACCACCGTAGAGTTTTCGTGTTAACCGAAAGTAGACATTGAAAATTTGCGAGCGATTATGTTGTGAAAACGTTCGTGGATAACTGCACTATAAGCAGACTCATCTTACTGCACATCTTTTATTTATTTGTTGTTTTTTTTTTAATACAGTTCATTTTACAACAAAAACTGTATACATTCAGTTTCCAAACTTTGTGCAATTTTCAATAAAGTTCAAGAAATCGTCATGTTCAAAATTTAAAACTTTTTAATCAGAATAATTTAGAACAGCTTTTGGGATTCAGTTGTAAAGCCCATTAAATTTTTATGTAATACAAGTGAAAGTTTCAAACGGCTCAAAAGATCCCTTAATTTTTGATAACATAAAAAAAATGGGAAAATGAAGAACACCGTCAATTATCAGAACAGAAGCGATTTTTAAGTCACTTTAAACCAGCACTTTATTGAACTAAAATTGCACGGGCTATAAAATTTTTCTGAAGCAATATGACAATGTTTTATGAGTCTTAGTAGTTTTATACTACTACTTGATGGCCTTGCGAAATCCAACTTTCTCTCAGATTTGATAAAATTGCTGACAAAATTGCTGCTCCCCGCCATCAAATAATTACGTCTTCTATGTTCTTCTGCAGAATGGCATAAAGAAAAATGCAGTCGTAGATCTTTGAAGCCATTTCAATAAATACTCACCACGCTCTTGAAAAGAGTGACTTGATCGATGAAAAATTTTTCGATTTTAGCCCTCAATAGTGATTGCTGAATCGTTGACTTTTATATTTCGTAGCTTAATTTAAAATTAAAATTAATAATTATTTTATTTTATTTTATGCGCAAAATTATGACAACAATTACATCATACTCGTAAATAAAGGAAATCATTTTTTATACAATATTTGCTTAAACTTTTCACTATTTATAATTAATTTAATATAAATGTATGTATGTACATAAGCGGGTAGTTTATCAACGAAACAAAAAACAAAAACATTTAGAACAACTGAATGAAAAGTTATACAATAACATAGGAGAAAAAGTAAACTCATTTTTCCCTGCAACATGATAAGCATGGTATTCTCTGGAAAGGGGCCATCGTACAGATCCCAAGTACAAAAACTTGAAGAATTATAGCTTTGAGGTCTATTGATGATGTTGTTTCTTATAAAGAGCTAAACATTTCATATATCCCCTTTTACCCGCCACAACTCCCACTTCTACCATTTTGTGCATCATTTTAGTTGAACTTCCTCAAAAAGTAGCAGCGCTAAATAAAAGGACTTTATAATGCCTTCGGCAAAATAGACATAAAAAGTTCAGGTTTTTCTTAGGCATTAAGGCTATAATTCTTCAAGTTTTCGAACTTGGGGTGCTTGGGTGATCGAGAGCCACCTAACCTTTAAGAGCAAATAAAAAAAACTCAGAAGAGCCACACTATAGTTTTGCTCGGCACAACTTACCAGTATGGTGTCTCCTCTCAGAAAAATACCATCACTACTCTGTCGCAAAATTGCAGTATAATTACCACTGAGTAAAAAACATGAAATTTTGAAAGAAAAAAAAACACACACAAAAACAAAAAAAGGAATATTCGCTTTTGCATGAAATGAATGAATGAACTTGTAACTAAATAAATTTTTTTTTGTATTTGTTATCAATGTTTGAAACAAAGTTCTAGATGGAATGAAAATTAACATTTTAAATGGAGTGCATATGCAATAAAAATTGGTTTTTGAAACTTATTTGCTAACGGAAGACAATACAGTGACTTAGAGAGGTATGTGTGTGTGTGTGTGTATAGGTAGATAATGAGTATTTGCTTTTAGGGGGGGCGGGGGGGGGGACAAAAAATTATATACCAGACAAAAAACCGACTGCCTCTTACTCGCTGCCTATTTCCATGATTTGTTGTTTGAGAATTTTTTGTAGTACTTATTTTGAAATGACCAATACACAATTACTTAAACTAAATTTCCAGTATGAAAGCAAGCTAGAAAAATGCACCTCCTCCATCTCCTTCTCCTTCAACTGTGAAAATTTTACACTACTCTCTGAAGTTTTCATTATGTGACGCAGCCCTATTTCTTTTTGAAGTTTAGCAATGTGTCGGGTATTTCGTTGATGAAGTTCTGAAAAAAGTTTTTTTTTTAAATAAATACATACATAAGTATATAGTTTTTGCAGTCAATATTGTAGTTTTACTCACATAAACTGGATGTCCTACATCACCATTTGAGTAATCGGCCCACTTCGTTAGATCTATTGATGGAATTATGCCACTCTTGCATGGCACTCGGGGATTGCTGTAAAAAGAGAAATTAAATTAAAAATTAATTAAATTAATATACGTGCATTAGGGTGGTACTTAAGATCGAATGGGCGATATTTTTCCGCATCATCCATTCAAACGGTAATGTAATGATCAAAGATATAACATATAAATGAAAAATATTTAGAATGCGTCCAAAGCGGTGGTTTAAATTCAAAACACATGGGAAGTGCCGTGAGTTTATTGAACAGTCTGTAAATAATTTTTCCAAGCATTTTTGGATCACTCCATTGTTGAACCAATCACATCATATTTCTACTTATTTTATTTTTGTGTTTTATTTTTTGATGTATTATATTATATATTATACATATTTATTTATCCACCCTAATGTAATGCATAAAATGTAGGAAGGAAATGTTTAAATCATATTTCTTAAGCGTCAACCGTAACGTCAATATTACTTTAGTCGAAGACATCACATAGATTTAACCTTAATTTACTGAAGCTTAATAGCGTAATCTTAACTTTGACACCTGTGAGACACGTCTTAACGGCTTCAAATTTACATTTACATCCACAAAAAAAGTATCGACGTATGGGCTACGGCTTAGAAAATTTGCTTTTAGCTTGTCTTCCCAAATAAAAATAAAGTAGAATACACAAAAACAAAATGCATGAAAAAAATAAAATAAACCGAAGCATTCTGTTCAACCTTAGCCCTTTTAGATCTAGCTATATCCGTTGGGAGATCTTCGCTTAATTGCTCTTAATAATATGAAACATTTATTTTGTCGTGTTAACCGGAAAGAAGTGAATATGAGAGCTCGTTTTCTTAGAACTGAAACAAAACAATTAACGTTTTAAGGAAAAATAGCGGATTGCAGGTTTCAGTTTGATTGCATTATTGAACAAGCTTAGTATGTGTCCGCGTGGGAGGTGTTCCTATTCATTTTTACGAATATAATTTTACTTTTTCTGGAGATATCAATTTGCAACGAATCTGTTTTTAGTTAAATAACTTTATTCAAAAGTGCAATTAAATTCAGAGTAGTAAAAAAGCAGATATTATATTTGCCTTGTTCAAGCATTGGGTGCAGTTTAATTTTAGGCGCAGAATTGTTCTAACTATCTCAAAATTTTCTAGGAAAACTTTTTGATTTGGGCAACAGTGATGATATTGCAGCAGTTCTACATATTTTAAATCAATCCGATATTGAATTCAGTGACTATGACGACAATACCGATCAAAATCTGTGGAAATTCTGTTAGAATATCTTAAAAATCATTTTCAGTGCACTAAAATAAGCATATATATTTTGGCCAAGAGAGGTCAAGAGGCCCGTTTTGTACTGGCCGATACAAAACGGGTGTGCCATTATAATGAGGTGTCATGGTTACCCCGCTATAAGAATGTACTGGTCAAATGAGAGTAAGATATCTGCCATATTTAACTTCATGTCCCGTGACCAACCCTTCCAACTTCGATCAAGCATACACATAGAGGGCATTTCTGCTCCTGGCCCGACAAATAAACTGTGGAAAGTTAGGTCACTAACAGATACGATATGAAGGTGCTATAATGAGTTGGCTATTAAAAAACAAGCTACTCAATCGACGATCAAATTATGCTATTTATTGGAAGATGCCACACCCGACAAGGGATCATGCGCGTAATTGAATTTTGTGACCAAATGCTGGAGTAATACAGGATTAAAAAAAAAGCAAACAAAAAAAAACAAGAAATGGACTTTCAAGTTTCTTCCACTTTTCTTGAGCTGGCAATCTACAACCACTGGATGGAATACATAAAGGATTCTAAGCTTTTGGACTTCCAAGGTCAAAAGTCTATTATTTTTGAACTTTTGAAACACCTTCCGGTTTCAACTCTCAGGAGATTTTTATGGAAAAAAATATCGCGCTTTATTACAGCAGATAGTACAAGGTTTCATCGCTACGATCATTGCTCTACATATTCAGATGTTCTATTAAGGTGTGCCGCAATAATTGCGGAACTCGGTCAAGAGGAATATGCCAAAAATTCAATGCAACTCTGTGCCCGGCAAAGAATTAGGTTTATTGTAAATAAACCATACGTGAAATTAACTTATGTACATTTTGTAAAGAATTCAATTTTTTGCTTCTTACTAATGTTTTATATAAAAAAAAAATAGCGATAGAAAACTCAGGTCTGAAAAGGTTAGGGTGAACTAAAAATGCATGGCAAAATTTTTAGAGATCGTTCGACGCGTTAAATGGAAACCACCGCATTGAGCGAATTCTAAATATTTTTTATTAATGATATAGAAGAAATTTTCGATATCGAACAAATGAGTGAGTATTAAAATTCCGATTTTACTTTTTCTGAACCCTTCAATTCAACACACAGTTTCACAGTAAATAAGCATATCTAAGACCGCCAGTCCTCCAGAAGACTTTTTATCCAATCAGAGTCTGGTTTTGCGGCGATCTAAACTTGGTTTCGTCAGTGAACAACATTAGTAGCTATTTCCTCCTACTCAGGGCTACCGCTGAGCCAAACTTTGAATCAAAACTCGACTTATTCTCAGTTTGCACGAAAAGACCAAGCTCCAATTTCCACTTCAGTAATGTGTACATTTTAAAACGGATAAAGCCATTTTGAGGTCTGTGCATGCCTTAATAGAAAAAGTGGATAAATCTTTCGAATTATATCAAAATGTCTATAGGAAGTCGCAATAAAATTTTAAATCCTGTACCTAATTTCCTCCCCAATCTCTTACCAACCATATTTGACCTTCAGATATTGTGCTCAGTGTATCATCTAGTGCAGCATTTGCCCAGGCCGGTGAGACTTTTTGCGTACGTTGTAGTCTGGATAAATAAATACCTTGTCTCTTTTTGCTGAGCTCTGCGACTGCAGTCGTCTCCCGAAACCCGAAAGGCAGACAGCAACCAGCCTAGTGACAAGCGCAACTAAGGTGAAGTGAACACAAACAGTTGTCCCTCGCGACTCCGCCCAGTTGCTTCTCAACAGTGCAGTGGATAAAGCCACAGACCTGTCATACTTAACGGCTAATAAATTCTATCTGTTGACGTCTGAGCAACGTTTTCATGTTCCTGACGTGATCCAGACATTTGGAAAAGAATCGCTAGGGTCGAAGGTATGCCGGTACAATTGGTGGAATTTCCCAAAATATTTCAATTTCACAATTTCATCATCCGATTCGTTTTCACTTAAATTTGTTACCAAATAAAAATAATTCTTAAACAAAGGTTGATGGGTTTTTAAAAAATGCCCTGCGTTTCATCACATGCTGATAAATATGATAATTATTTTAAAAAAAAAGTATAAGGATTGATCAAAATTTATTTCCCCAGCATTTTTGACCAAAATCTGTTTAAAAATTTCAACAGCGCGAAAGACCTAACCGCAAAAAAAATTTAAGCAAAGTTCGTTTCACATCTTTTATTTTGATGCAGAAATCTGCCTGTAGCATATAGTTGCATTTCTGCATCTAAAACAGAATTTGAAAAAATGGCGCTTTCGTTTTCTTAGCGATTAAGACCCGTGAAGACTGGTCGTTCACCTAACACTCCTTTCCCTATGGGCCGACCCCGTCGAAGTACGCACAGCGTTCCTAACCAGTCCGTTAAGCGAGCTCGATGATAACTATCGATGGATAAGCTGTCTTAGTCGCTACACCAAAAGTATCAATTGTAACCCAACTTAGAAATTCGTGTTACCGCTGTTACTGTGCCTATATCTCGTAACAAGTAGAGTAGGTAGGTAGTACGCAATATTTTCTAACTTAGGGTTAGCTTGACTTTAATTGAGATTGCTAGGCGGCATAAGAACCCACAACTGTTTTATTTTTTGGAAGATTGTACTTTAAGTTACCCAAAAAAAAAACAAAATCATTCGGCACTTCATACGCTTCAAATGTAATTTTTTGACTGCCATCCATGTTAAGACATAGAGTTCTAAGAGACTATTTTTCAGAAATATGAGTTGGCAAAACCACTGTGGGAATGTTCTTAGTTGAAAATAAAATGCCACGAGCACTTTACATAAATCCGGAATTTTCTCACAATTGTCTTTTTGCTATGTATTTAAATTTTTTTTAAATTAAACTTACATTTCATGATCTGGCAACACCATTGGATAAATTTGTATGGTATCGATAAGATCGGTATTGTCACATATCAGACGTGACAGTTTAGCCTTCCGCAGCTCCTGCAACTGCTCGGGCGTAAAGGATGATGGCTGATTGGGAAGCTCGTACCAGAAGCGGTCACCACGACGCGAGTAACTCAGTTGTGTGGCAATCACACAAGCGAAAGTTGGTCCTAGCATTGAGCCAGGCAGAGGTTTCTCTGAAACACCGCCCGACCACAGATCAATATCAGCTGGATGTCTGCAAAGCAAAAAAATCGCAAGATTAGACTTGATTTACATGCAAAAACAAAAAGAAACATCAGATATTTACTCGAAAATACTCTCGTAGCGCAAAATTGTATCGTTCGGCATTGAGCCGAACATTTCTTCCCATGACGTCGAAGTGGGCAAACCGCAGAATTTTCTAAATTCCATATAGCCGGGCAGACCGAATTCACGACCACGCTGCATATTGAACGCCACCAAGTCCAAGCCATAGCGCGCACCTTCTTTTTTGAATAAATGATTGGTCACTTCCTGTGTGATTGAATCATCCATCGCTTGCGCCACTTGATTCATCAAACCCATGAAGTACTCGTCCAGCACACCAGCGCGATATAAATCATACGGCCGACGAATCAAATCCGATAAACGTTTCGAGGCGATAAATTTGTGTGCCTTCGACCAACGTTCCACCGCGGTAGGTAACAACGAGTGTCCGAAACGGAAAGCAGCACCAGCAAAAGCATCAATAATACCAGGATTCACTTTGGAATCATAACCATCCCAATAGCCATCTTTCTGCAGCACCAAACCAAACTTATCCATCACCTCTTTGCCCAACAATATTGGCAAGAACTCATTGAATGTCACATGTTGTACGATGGCGATATTGATGCGACGTGCCTCTTGGAATAATGTTTCATCGTCCCAATGCTTATTGATTTCCGCCAATCCAGTAGCTACGCGATTATGTTCGCGCGCCAAAAGCGTGTGCATGCAGGTCAATACCAATTGCTCGTTCACACGAATCTCGCCAGCCTCAAAGCAAAACATACTCTTGTTTGGCCGTGTGCAACCCTCGTCGGGTATATCGAGTTTCAATGGCAGCAAATCCTTGAGTCCGTACTCCTGAAAGACGGGATTCATGCGGAGTAGACCACCGTAACCGGTACGGAGTTTTCGCGAAAATTTCTCAGTGATACCGTACACAGTGTTGGCATCGATAACTCCGGTAAGCGTGTTGAATTGCTGACGAGAGCCTGAAAAAAGAAAATTATTTGAATTGAAAGTGAGTGGCAAATAAACGTAGATGCTTTTAGACTCCAAAATCCTAACTCTTTCCTTTTCCATTCGTTAAACAATTTTACTACTCGTTCAGCTCTTTCAAGAAGCACCAGATAGCAAAGATATGCTTGGACCTTGCTCATAATATTTCGTATTCGCCTTTCGCGCAAGAAAGAGAGCAACTGAAAATGACGTAATAAAGGTAGATAATGAGAGCGAAAAGAAAATATTCTAAAGAAGAAGCCCAAAGAAGCAGACAAAGAACACAACTATTAAAAACTTCCGTTAACGAATTGGTGATGCTGGTAAATCGACAAAGAGAGGACTAGTGGTCCGGCGAAGGCGCACTGTTGTATTCTTTCATTCTTGATAATTGGAACTATTCGCTTTAGATTACCAGTAGTCTAGCTGTTTAGCTGTCACTATAGTAAAATAGTGTAAGATAGTAAAATTTTATAAGACCGTTTTAGTACAACTTAGGATATAAAATATCTGAAGTTTTTCTCCTAATGTCAACCAAATACAGTTAAAGTTTCCTTGCTTAAATATCAGAAACTTGATTGGAGATTTTGCCCACAACACAAAACAAATGACTGATTTATGCAAAAACAGCTTAACTATGAAAAACTGCAGTGTACCACAAATTTTGCCAATCGAATCTCGCACCTGTTCTCTAAAAGCACCAAGTCTGGAAATAGAACACTGCCACGCTGCTGTCAAGCGCAACATGAGCTATACTAAAACGCTACCGGTGGTTGATACAATAAGAGAAACGTCTTAGTACCGTAAAATGGCGGTATTAAGAGTTTGAGGAGCATAAAAACAGCGACTAGCTTCTAGATATATATTTTATATATTTCCTGCCAAATTATTCAAATATAGCGAAGATAAACTCGTTAGATCATTTGCTGTTTTATCCGTATCGGTAACCCTTGACCCTCATTGTCAGGGGAAGGCTTTTGGATGTCTGGTGTGAGCCTATGCAAAGATATCTAAGTGTGGTCTCGTAATCGTCGACTAATCCGGTGTCGTTCAATTAACCAGGGTACAAGATTTCTATCATTCGCCTGTATTCGTTGGGTGGAGCTCAGTACTCGTACTTTCTAATAGACTTAAGTATATCGGTTTAATATTGGATAAGAAACTTTCCTATAAGGCGAATATATGGGAAATATCGACGAAGGTACTGTCTGCTTTGTACTGTTGATGGGTGGGGGCCATCGGCAAACGCTGGCTCCCTCGCCTAGAGCAGGAAATAGAAATTATTACCTAATGAAGTTCCCTGGTCGAGAAAGCGTCCAAAGATCGGATCTTATTACAATATTGAATATAACTCCAATATATAATGCAACGAAAAGTATGACAGCCCAAACTGCTGTCGATATGTGGAACTGAGGGCTGGTGAACATGCACACGGATAGATTGAAGCTTAATGAAAGAGCTGGAGAGGGAGTGTACTGCCAAGAATTTTAAAAATAATTTCACTGATATCCAACCGACGATTACACCTCTTTGGTTCAATAAAAGTGCGATGGATTAACTGACATATCTTTCAGGAGCTTCGGAGTTATTCTTCGTCAAAATAATTTGGGTATACAGGCACAGTGTTATCACAAGTAATTGCGAAGCGGATGAGCAAACTAAGCAGGCTGCACTTTAAAAATACTTTTTAAGCAAGGAAGTTTTCGGAGTTTCTGTGGCTACCTGTCGGCTGCTTCTGAACGCATGAGCCGGCGTTTAGCTTGACAAGCGCTGGGCGACTACGAGAATGTGTAAGGCCGCGAGGACATTTTGGGCTAAAGTAGATCAGAGGAGGTCACGGCAGCTTCTATAGTTATACAAGCCACAACCCTCATTAATGATGTGGGAGCTACATCAAGCTATATAATGTAAGTCCAACAATTATTATCGTTATTATTAATTAACTTAATGTTTACAATAAAATCAGACTAAATTTACGCTATCTACAATCACATTCTCTGCCCCAACCAAAAACTTACCCAATCGGCAACCGGGTCGTGGCGATGGGAAACCACGTACGAAATCAATGCACTTGACATTGAAGAGTCGATAGAAGTAATCGTCATCCGGTACACGAATCTCATTACAATAAGGATGCTTTAGATGTAGTGGACGTTTGCAGCACTCTTCCGGATCATTGCGATTGACGGGATCTGTTAAGAAATGAAAGATATATTTTTAAAAAATACTTTCCCCCTTGCACATAGCAAAAACTAATTACTCACCCAACGGCGTGCCTGTAAGCGTAAAATCGTGATCCATAAATTGGCCCCAAGCGATGACCATAACAGTACCAGCGTGATCGTGATAACCATCATCTGGATGCATAGTACGCGAAACGATGCGCGAAATTGGCAAATCATGTCCTGTGACTGAGATACGCGGCGCATTAATGCCATCCGCATAGAGTGGGCCAATGAGACGTTGGAATGGCGACATGGTGGCGCCCCATGTTGGATGATCGATGTTGTTGCAAAGGCCATCGAAGCGGCGATATTTGCCGGGTCGGCATTCAACGCCCGCAAAGAAGGGCGGACACACATCGCGAATGTGTGTTTTCGATGTATCAATGGTGGGTAGACCCTTTTCAATTTCCTCGTATGATAAGCCGTAGCTGAAAGAAATAAGAATGGAAATTTAATTCGTGGAACTCTAATAAACGGGCATACATTAGTTATAAGCTAATTTGCAACATTGCAAGTATGAATATACATTAGGATGCATTACTCCCCACACAAAATTAATCTGTACTTTTTTCGAGCGAAATTATAAAATTTATTATATCACATAATTTTGAATATTTTTCCGAAATATTGTACCGGTAGTTTTAAAACCACATAAATTTAAGAACTCCGGTGGAAAATAGTAACTTCTTTTGGTTTGGCATCTCAAAGTGCATATACGATATTATACACATATATTTATTTAATAGAGTTCGAAAATAAGTATCATGCGTGCTCTGCCGCCATATGTGGCATTCGAATGCTTGTGATGTCGACAACAGTTAATGACCAACTAATGAACTAGATGCGGTGGTGTAAACCTACACCCAATTATTCCAATCGGTAGTATTGACAAACTCGCAGCCTACAATTAAAACACTACGCACACTAGCGCGAACTATTCGCCCGCGTAGCGAATTTTCTGCGACGGAATGTTCGCGGTAATTTATTTTCATTGCATCGAACGGCATAACCAGATACGGCGCGAGTTTGACGCAGCAGGGGATTTTTTTTAGGTTCGCAGCATTTTTCCCCCTGTTTATGCGAATTCGCAGAATTGTTCTGTGTACACTATAAAATAAAAAGCTCTTCTCCGAATCGAAGAAAAATATTTTTAAGTTTGACTGTCGAAATTTGCCATTCAATTCCCTGCAGTTTCTCCCGCTTGCGTAAAGGTTCTTTGAAAATTAATAAAAACTTTCATTAAACAAAATATATTTTCTCCAGAAGTGGTAAATATTTATTTAGCGCCAATTGATAGTTGCTTTTATTCAAACAATACAAATACTTTTTGAGCGTATTTTGAAGTGGAGTGAAATACCAAAGGCAGAAGAAATAATAGAAAGATTTTGCACTACTTTATGTCTTAGCCAAGAAGGGCTATAAAAATATACGAAAAAAGTATAAAATAATTTTAAATATAATAAATAAAAACTGCATTGGAAGATAATGAAATGAAAGTTATATATGTATATATATATTTCTTAATATATTTTTACTTTTACTAATCCTACTTATACTACAAATTATCGTTTTCGATTTCTGCTCGCACATTCTCGACTATTTCGATATTCGAGAAACTGAGTTCACGGTACAATTTCGAGTATCGCCATTCTCGCAAGAGAGACGAGTACTGAGCATACAGTTACAATGGAGCATGGAGAAGGTTGCAAACCTTACGTGATTCTCCATGTACGAGAAACTCGCACGAAGGCGATTCTCGGAAGAAATTGCTTCTCGAGCAGTACCAAGAAATATAAGACTCTAAAATTTATTGCTTTGACTGCTGTGTAGTGCAAAATCAGCGAAACCAATGCAGTTGCCTTTTCGAATTGAATATTGAGAGACTCGCGAGTTTTATGAGTCTCACAACATATGGTAAGCTCTAGAAAAAGAGGTCCTAGCGATAAATTGCTTCTTAAGTAATCTCGAGGAATCGCAGGGTCTAATCACTACAAATGTGAAAATTTCTGTGTGAATTAGCATGTGTTACCTTTTAGCCTAGATTAATATATAGTGTATAGATTAAAGAAAGTTGCCACCTATTTGACGACTAGACAGATTTGGCTAAGATGAGGCAGACAAATAGTCCGTCATATGGTTTAATATAGAACTAATTATTTAATGTCAATTCAACAAATAAGTAAAAATACATATAGCGAGCGTCTTTAATAGCTCCAAAGGTAAATTAAGTTAAACTAGTAAATTTAAGGAAATTTTTTAATATGAATATCAAACTTAAATTTTAACAAAGCTTGATTTCAAAACTATTTTTGGAGAAGATTGTCAACTGTTTAAAAAATTAATTAAAGTTATCCCCACAAAATCCCCAAGTGTTAGCAAGGCTGCTGATCGGTATGCGTTGCCAACAAGCGAATAAATCTCCAATTAGGCGTGTGACAATTTACAAAAAACTAACCCAAATAATAAAATATGGGACCCAAATGAAAGAGATTTAATACCTGCTTAAAAAACTTAAATAAAGGGCAATTTTACGGCATGAGATTCACCTGCTAAAAAATAATAATTTAATTTAATTTTTAAGCTTACTGCCATATAACAGTGTTAGTATGAAATTAAAGCGTTTTTGGGAACAGTTTTGGAGATGTTTGCCACCTTATATAGTAGAACCTTGATTCAATTTAGTTAGTAATGTAACGGAAATTCTTCCAGACTGGCGTCAAATGAAAAAGGTTTAAGGAAACTTTATGGGAGGTGGTTGCCATCTATTTAAAAAATTTAAATTAAATTAAGTTTATAAGGTATACGAAGCATTGCAATAACTAATTTGAACTGATAGAGGCTTAGAAGAACTTTGTCTCGAAGTAATTTTTTCTAGCGTTGCCAGCTATTTAAAAAATAATAAAATAAACGTATTAATAACGTAAGAAAAATCAAAATATTCCACGAATATATATATATGTATATATAGGTGTATATATTTTTTCACAACAGTTTTTTGAAATCAGTTTCTAAAAGAATTGTCACTATTTAAAAATTAATTTGTTGAAGTTAAATAAAGTATAATAAAATTAAATTGTCGTTATACGTTTGTATGAAAAAGATAGCACATACATTTACAATATCCCGGAATATAATTTTTGAAACTTCCTTAATCCTGAGAGACCGACTTGATTTATATAACCGGTATGTCAGCTTGAGTATACAATACAGGGTCGTTTCTTTGTAACCGAGTTGCAAAAGAACACTAGGTAGGATAACGAATAGCATGTAAAGCAACAACACTAACTCGGAAAAATATGCGAGTTGAGCCAACTCGGAAACATGATATCCGACCTGAAATAAAGTCCTGGGAAGTGAAAAAACTGCGCCATTGTCAATGATCCGGAAGGAAGTGCATGGTAAATTTCAGTTTAAGACCTAATTCGTTTTTATTTGCATAGTATTTTTAACTATATAAATGCATCAACCTAAAACTTGTCGGTACAATTATTTTCCATTCTTAAATAGCACTAAACCAATCGCATGCTTCATAAAAGATGCTTACAGGGTTGCTTTTGCAACTAAAGGAAATTTTATTCGAGTTGGAGTGTTCTTTTGCAACTCGGGCACAAAGAAACGGTCCTACTTAAAGGCGACTTTGAGATATCTAAATGGCGCTATAGTTTCATTACGTTGTGAATTTCAAACGTTGTGAATTAGATGAAATGAATTATTTCATTTAATATTACATTCGAATTCGTTATACATAAAGCTAGTTAGCAAAAAAGGGCTTGGTGGACTTTATCTGATGAGAAACACATTTTCAAAATTTCTAATTTTAAACTCACAACTCAACTATACGGAGGAAGATATTAAGTGCAACTGGCAAATAAAATGTGTTCGTATGAAGATTTTGGTTGTGAATACAGAATCATCTACATATTAATAATATGATAATATCCTGCTGCTTGTTTACATCACAGCTTACTGTTTGGTCGTCGAACTTCTCTTACAATTTGTGGTGTGCATCTTGCTGTTGTATTGGCCTATTAATTTTGTGAGAGGTTTTGTCATGGCAGAAATTCATTCGGCGGTTTTCTAATTTTTGATGTTACTTGCCCCAGCGAGGATTCGAAACCGATACCCACCGAATGAAGCGCGCACATTCTTCACGCTCACCAACGGCGGCAGCGAAATATTCGCTGGCGCTCTGCCAAAGAATAATTTGTGCCGGCGTGTTTAATCCTTAACGACCACCACCTATTGCGTTGTGTTATTATTAACAGCTTGGCATGGCGACAATTAGTCAGAACTGACAGAGTGCAACACAGCACACAACAAACAAATACCCCACAAATAGAGCGAATATCTACAAATATATTTTCTGTCTTAGCCAACTAAAACCATTAGCACAATTATTTTATTCTCTTTCTACTTCGTTCCGTGTGTATTTTCCACAATTCTATATCAAATATTTATTTGCAATTTTTGCAACTATTTTTGGCAAATGATAATGGTAGTTTTGAACTTAATCAAGCATCCGTTCGCACACGCACACTCGCACAAAATGTACCGTTTTGTTGCACATATTGCACAATTAGCAAATTAACCCAGTTTGAAGTGTCGCCGGCAAATGCCCGTTAAGTACAAAATATGCAATTAATTGCAACTTATATGGCAACAACAACATAAGTACAAAAGCGACGTTTAATGCGGCTAAAAAAGAAAGAATTAACCACAAAATGTACACTTTAACGGCCGACAATCGCACGAACATTATCCAGCTGGGAATTTGGAATTCTGAGTAAATCAAAATGTGTGAATACGCCTGTCTGAAACGTTAAATGTCAAAAAAATGTGAAGAGGAAAAAAAAACGAATTTGATGAAAGTATTAGGAGTTAAATCCACATAATTAACACGCTATTGCGGGGTTTCATTCACACTGCGAGACAAATTGAGGCTGGCCAAAAGTGATCGCAATGAGAATGGGGTGATCGAAGAGGGGAAGGAGATAATTCAGTTTCAATAATCAAAGGGGATTATCAACAATAAATCAAAATGTAGTGGACTACCCGGGGCAATTTCCTGTAAGAATCAAAACGGCGACCTGATAACCGATATCCGGAGTACACTCAAACTGTGAAAGGAAGACTTCTTCAAGCTGCGGTTGCGCCGTTACTTCTGCCTTTTCCAAACTGCATAAAAAAGTGAAACGTATGGGTCTGGGAGTGAACGAGGGCAAAATAAAGTATCTCCTGTCATCAAATAAACCGTCAGCGCACTCGCGTCTCGGCTCCCGCATCACTGTTGACAATTACAATTTCGACAATGTAGGGGACTTTGTTTATCTGGGAGCCAGCATTAACACCTACAATAATGTTAGCCTGAAAATCCAACGCAGAATCTCCCTTGCCAACAAGTGCTACTTTGGGCTGAGTTGGCAATTGCGCAGTAAAGCACTCTCTCGACAAACCAAAACCACACTCTACAAGTCTCTCATCATGCCAGTGCTATTGTATGGCGCTGAAGCATGGGCACTGTCAACATCGGATGAGACGTCCCTTGGAGTGTTCAAGAGAAAGATTCTCCGAAAATTTTTTGGACCTTAATGTCTTTGCGACGGCGAATACCGCAGACGATGGAACGACGAGCTGTATGAGCTTTAGCGCGACATAGACATAGTCCATCGAATTAAAATACAGCGGCTACGTTGGCTGGGACATGTCGTGCGAATGGACGAAAATGCTCTAGCCCTGAAAGTATTCAACGCGGTACCAGCTGGTGGTAGTAGAGGAAGGGGACGGCCTCCTCTGTAAGAAACTTTTATATTTTCTAGATTATTATTTTGTAATATATAAATAAATAAACAAATAAATATTAATTATCCTTAGATGTTTTGCTTTCAGTTGCAATTTAAATTCTTAGAATGCTTTTATTAGTTCAAAAATTATGATTTTCCAACGAAAAGAAATCAAAAGGCGAAATAGTGGGACGTTTTAGCTCTCTTTATGAAAAGAGTAGTAGAAATATTGCTGTAAAATTTGACAGCAAAGCATTTTATATCAATTTTAGCAGCTTATTTCGCGCAATACGGGAGCACTATGCATTACTCTGACTTCTTGAATGAAAACAGTCCGTTAAATTATTTTTAATTTATATTGAACGAATTAAAAATTAGGCCATCAGAAAACTAGCATACCTTTGTGACTGCGAATATCAGACATTTCTATTTAATGTGGTTTATGAATAGCAGAGCATTATGATTTACATTATCTACTGTGTTTAACAAATCACCCGTGCATTCACCCAAAGTTGTAATCGTTCTGCCCCCATATTGGCTAATTACAGCACATTGGTTAAACCGCCTTTGGACATTGAAGTCTGGTAGAGCGTCTAACTCTAATTTTGCACATTCCCTTCCTCAATTTCCGCTAGTTATAATTGAATATGTCTCGAGAAAATTTTATTGATTTCAGATGAGGCTATCGGCCCCCCGATATACCTACTCACTCTATCGCTAAGCAACAGTGCTAGGGATTTTTATTATTTATTTTAATCATGTTACTTACGTTCTCGCTAATTGTATCGAAACATCCAACAGTAATTCACCAACTGTAGCCAATTCTTCCGCCTTCCATTCGCCCTTCGGTTGCGCCACATCTGAAATATTTAATTCCGTGTACTTTAATTGGTTATAAAGAAAATATTGTAAGAGCGTGTATGGTTTTAGAGAAGCCAAGTAAAATATGCTTGCTAAAAATATTTAACAGTATTATATACGTCGCTAAATTCTTAATACATATAGATATTTATTTATTAAAAAAGCGAACCCAACCACTACTGATTACATTCTCGGCATTGTCATCATAATCTTTATCGACATTATTTTCGCTACCATTATTATAGCCGTCATCATGTGTGAGAAATGGTAGTTTATAATATTCTAAAAAAGGGTCATATTAAATTTCGTGTAACTTTTTAGCTTTCGATGCATCAACCGAGAGTGTGGCATCATTTGACAAGTAAAACCAAAATTATGTAGATCAGAAATACATAGATCCATAGGCGCTTTTGCCATACTTGATCTAGCCATAAATTCTTACTTTATTTAATTTTTCAGCTTCTCAAAAAACTTAATATTTCGCGAATGTTTGTATTGATCGTTTTTCCCAAACGTCTACAGTTGATGATAGAAAGCGAAGTGGTCGTCTCTGCGAGGTTCGAAACAATTCAGCCAAAAAAAACTGTTGAACGCATTCGCAGAAATCCCCTTAGAAAACATAAAATGCAGTCAAGGGAAAGGTTGATATATCGACCAAATCGATGTCAAGACTTAATCGAGATGATCTCCACATGAAAGCCTGCCTACCGTCGGTCAACTGGTCATCTTGTGGCAATGCGCTTGGAGCAAATTAGGCTCATGAGAAAATTTTCACTGTTGAATAAGTTTTTAATAAGCAAAACGACCAAATCTACACAAGAACTTCCAGAGACGCATAAAAAATGTTATTCCAGGGGTTCAACATGGTCACCATTCAGCTGCTGTAATGGTTTGGTGGGGAGTCTCCTGTCTCCTGGCGCTATACCTCTTCTGTGATAAAGAGGTTAAAACTGGGGCAAAAGTGTGCCAGCAGAATATTTTAGAAGGCGTGGTAAAGCAATTAAGCAATCCTCTCTTCGATGAAGAGCATTGGATCTTCCAGCAAGATTCTGCTCCAGCGCACGAGACAAAATCCACCCAGCAGAGGCTTAAAAGCAAATATTACTGATTTCACAGGTGCAGATGATTGGCCGTCTGGAAGTACAGATTTGAGTCCATTGGACTACATGGAAGTGCTTAAAGTTCTGGAAGTGCTTGAAGTTCTGTACAGAATTATATGAAATCCAAAAATTATGAGGAGGAAGCATACACACGCTCAGTTGAATGTTTCAATTTAATTAAAGATTTTTTATTTTATGAATGCGCTTGCAAATATGTTGCCGGCATTCATGTGTTGTTTGTACGTGCCGAAGAAATTTAAAATTTTTTTATTTTATTTACTACAAACTGGAGCTTATACTTATAAATTATAAACTAAGTTAAAGAAGCTATAGCCACCATGGGTTTCAGCAACTTCTTAGGATGTAATTTCTACTTTACCAAAAGGCACATTTTTACTTCGTGTTCAATTATTTTAAATTTTACGAGGAGCTTTGGCAATTTACTTAAATATTACAAATACTAAAAATAGATTTAAAAAAAAAATTAAACATATTTCTTGGCATTTCCGGTATAGGATTGGAAATGAACTTGCTAGAATCCTTGTTGTGGAATGTAATGTTTCTATATGTATTGCAAAAACTACAATCAACTGTGTCGTGTGCCATGGAAATTGGAGCAGAATGGTCGGGGGGTTGCAGCCCACTTTATTGGGAAATTTCACTATGTCCTTAGTATTTTGATTAGATGTCATTAATAACCGGCATATTTTTCATACCCTAGTAGGATATTGATCATTATTATCAATATCGGAAGTAGCATCAAGAGAGTATCTATTGAAATTACTGAAATATTGATACATATATTTTAATAGATATTTTTGTCATCGCAGATTTGCAGCGAACCAAATACCACAATTTCTGGAAAGCATCAGCACATCTGTAGCAGATACTTTTCAGTGATTTTGCGACTTTTGAAAATATCTAAATTTAAGCAGGAAAACGTAATGTTTGTGAGAAAAATGATCTTTTGTAAACGGCTTTAAAATTTTTTTAATTAAATATCAGGAGAAAGCTAAATCGATACCTTTATTTTGGCTATAAAATCGTTCATTGCGATTGACTTTTTCTTATCAATTTTGCAACTACGTAATACTACAACACTACAATATAACTACTACTAGCTACTACCACTACAACTACTAATTACTGGCACTACTGATACTTCTACAACTTCTACCACCCTAACTACCACTACTACTAATTACTACTATTGCAACTGCTAATTACAACTATTACTATTGCTACTACTAGTAACTACTACTAGCTCCTGCTGCTCATCTACTAAGTACTACTACTAATTAATATTACTATCGCTACGACTGCTACTGCTACTAATACTATTACTACTACAACTACTGCCTCTACTACTATTTGTACTAATGCTACTATTAATTAGTACTATTATTTTTATAAATGCTTTTACAAATTACTACTACTATTTTTAATTATGATACTACTGATTTCTACTGTTATTTTTAGCTACCAGTAACCTACTATTTTTACTAATGCTACTTGTAATTCATATTACTATGTTTACTTATGCCACTACTAGTCACTACTACTATTTTTGCTAATTACAATAGGTAGTTGTAGTAAGGATACTACTAATTTCTGATTTCTACTACTATTTTACCAATTCGTTCTACTATTTTGACTAATACTGCTACTGTTGCTACTACAATTTTTACTAATGCTACTACTAAGAATTGCTAACTTCTTTAATCATTAATACTGCTACTACTACTACCACAACTATTGCTACTATTATTATCACTCCTACTCCTATGTTTTGCTCTCTACCTATTTATGGGGTCGGCAAAAAGGTTTCATTTTTGGCTCGCGCGAGTGTTTTTTATTATCATTTGAATTTAGTTAACAATTATGTAATTAATTAATATTAATTAATAGTGAAAAGTAAAAGTCTATTATGAGTTTGATTTATTTTTATTATCACATAATTTTGTGAATAACACATTTTTATTTTCTTTCCTAATTTAAGTGTAAATTTTTCAACAAAATAAATTTGATTACTTATACATATGAGAAAAACTGTCACTTACGTTATGTCACGGATGTTTTTATTGCTTGTTTTTTTAACATGAAACTAACCAAAGTCAATATTTCTTCAGATGTGAGAGGATTGTAAATGTCCATTAGTTAGCTTACTTTAGGAATTTCTAAAAAAGAAAAATAATAATCCCATGATACGTAAGCTTTCTCATACTTATATATAATTTTGCTGCGAAATCAGTTCCGTTTTTGTCACATACGTTATTATATTTTCTTGGAAGGCTAATTTCGACACTATAGTTTCAAGGCTGCCTATTTTTCCAAACACAGTACCCTTAGAATGAATCATAACAGTAATATTGGGTTTTAGATACATGGGCTGCATGGAGATTCGTATATGAGATAATTTTAGAGAGAATGGGAAGATAATGTAATATTTTTGTTGATTCATGAAGTGTCTAATTATAAAAACTTTATTTTATACCATTTTTACCAAAATCACCTCTTTTTGAACAGTTACAACATTCCAGCGCGTTGAGTTCGATATACAATATAGGTACTATGGTAGTATTGGTTATTTTTAACAAATTTATAACCTGGTGAAAATAGAATTACTTTAAAATCATTTTGAAAGGTACTTTTCATCTACTGCAAGTGGTTGAAATCTTTATTTTTTCCTGTTATCAAATAACTTCATTAACATGGCGATGTCCTAGGAGCAAGTCAATTATCTCACTCTGCATTTGATTTCAACTACTTCTAATTATGTTTGACAGAAAGAACATCAAAATTTGTTTTTTCCAGCTGTAATAAAATTTCCTGATTTCCAGCTATTTGAAATTGAGGTTTTTTCGAACTGTTTTTTAACTAGTCTAATTACCAACTGTTTTCAAACCTGTCCATTTCCAATTATTTAAAAATATGTACGTTATAGTAATTATAAAATTTCCTAACGAAGAAAGACGTCACCGAAGGCTCAAACTTTTGACAATGTCAGACCTAAAATCTAGAGACTTTAACTAATTGATGAGATTGAATTAAGTATAATTCTGTTACTGTCATTTGCATTGTAAACTATTTTTAGTTATTTTTAAGATATTGTCCTGTATTATATGTATTTGTATTGGAGATATTGATCTCTCAATGCTTTTTTCCATAAATCTGACTTAATTACGAGATTGCTGTATAGGCAGGTGTAATAAAGAAGAAGTACGAAACAAAAACAAAACAAAAAATTAGACAAGTTTTAAAGTCATTTTCCAGAAGTTTGGCAATTTTATAGTTTATTAGCTTTATGTTAAAAATTAATTTTAAAAAATTAAAAATAAAAAAAATAATAATAATACACATAGCTACATATGTATATAAAATATATTTTTTTTTAGACTGATAGAACTTTAAATTGAAATAAAACACATAAAAAATTAAGTAAGGTGCCACATTTCTTTTTTTAATTTAAAAGATATTTTCATGACATTTAATATTTAAAAACGATTTCTGGCATATGTCCGTCACGACTAGCTTTGGTAAATCGGATGCGATCAGTTCAATTTTGAAATTCCATGTTGTGGATGGACAAAGTTCAACTTGTTGAGCACGGCGGCGAATAGACAAATTCGGATCTTCTCCAACACTATCACTTACATCACCAATATTTTCTTCTGTACGCACAGTTATTTGTCTTGTTATTGGTTTTTGATCGAGTAGAGTAAATGTTGTTCGAAATTTATCAACAGTTCGACGAATAAGCTGCTCTGATGTGGACATAAAATTCACGAAGTGAACACTGATTTTTAAAGAAAATTTCCACAATTTGTAAACGTTTTGTCTTCGTCATTCTTTTCATGATGATTTGTCAATGCTTACTGAATAGAAATGTCAAAACGAAATGTCATTTACCAGCTGTCAAGTGACGGCTATCCCTATCGAAAGTTCTATCAGTCTAAAAAAAAAAACACTCGTTACATACATAATTGGTACAAGGTAGATCAACATAATAAATTTAACATGCATTTTCTTCAAAGCAGTTGATTTCCAACTACTTTTTAAATTCGTAAATTTTTTAGACTGTCTTCTTTTTTCCGATGGGTTATATTTGTAAGTAGTATCTTTTACTTACGTATTCGTTTTCGCGCATCCAAATAGGCGGCATTCACTGCATCGTAGGTGATGCAGGTGCTGTCTGATGTGTAGGGATTTCTGTAAATACATAAAAATAAAAATAGCTAATTAATACAACAATTAAAATTACACTATTAAATGCCCACTGGCAAACATCTAACTATATAGCTGAGCATGTGAATTACTATTCACCACACATTCCAAGTGTCTAAGACAAAAAAAAAAACCGCAACATCGTTCATGTTGCGAAAGCTCATCATCGACAATTCATTCAATTATCGCTCATCTTCCTAAACAAACTCAACCCTTCGTTTTTCCACACAATTCAATTCGATTCAGCTCCAACGCTTCATAGCCACCCAAATCGACTATAATTGCATTTCGTCACCCGCTTTAGTAACCCACTTTGTCTATTCTTTATTATCCAATCAACATGTTTTACTCACTCACTCGCTTATCAGTGGCAACCACTTCATTTTATGCCATACCACCACACCACCACACCACCATAGACAGCACAGCGAAAACAATCATAAACATCATGTGCGAACAAATAATAAGCGAGTTCAATTCCTACGTCAGCCTGAGCTCAGAAAACATATTGGCACACTTTTTTTTTTAGTACTGCATACTTGTGGGAGTAAATATTGCACATTGTATCATACTACTAACCCTCACATTATGGGGCAACGGATGAGATGTGCGTCAGAGCCGACTGACTGTAAGGAAGCTGATAATCACATTATTGCCATTTCAAAGATAAATACCGTTAAGACGAAAGTATTGTGGTGGCTGATGAAACAAGTGGTCGTCGAATTTTAGTATTGCGTGAAAGTGAACACATATCATAATTCTGATCACAGTCGCTTTGCGGTGCCGCAACGTTTCGGTTGAATCACATTTTGCGCGTATCTCGTCTTTGCTTGTACGGAAATGTCCGTTGAAGAATCAAAGTTGAAGTTGCAAGAAATTTTAACAAAATGCAAGAATAAGTGTGTCGATCCGAAATCATTTGATTGTGTACGAAAATTTTTATGTGAAAACGAAAGTGACAGTGGCGCGATCAAAAACTGGAGGATATTTAAATTTTGTATAATATTTGCTGTGCTGGCATATGGATACATTAATTTCTTTAACGAGCTTTCATCCAAGGTATGATTGTGTTGGAGTTGGTATGAATTAATAAATCTGTTTGTAAATAAAGGGCAGCGAAGGAAAGCTGTGCAAATAGGAATATTATGAATGATTGTCCAAAAATATGAATTGAAATTAAAATTTCTATTAATAGTAACATGTCGTATTAATAGTAACTATGTCGTACTAAAATTCCACAGTTTGCAAAAGTGCATGCCTGAAATTATTCTATTAATCCCAGGAGTATCGTTGATTTTTTTTTTAATGTTTGAAACTTTTATTCATATGTTGTTGTTGTTGTTGTAACATCATAAAATATTCGTCATACAATTTTGTGGAATACTGCTGAAATGATAGTCCTTGGCCGGATATAAATGCGGGTCGTTCCGGTATCGTAGAACTGACTGTCGAGGGAACGGCATATAATTATAGTCGTTAAGTCGATTATCAACTTTTTTGATCATTCAAATATTCAGCTAACCGTTCGCTTTCGCCTAACAGCTCACCATCGACCGACCGGCATTATTTGAATAGTGACATTAACTCACAATAAATTCATAAGGCATAAACCTTCAAACACATAAAAGAAATCAGATATTTATTGAAAGAAAACTACTAGTCGAAAAATCAAAATCTTACGGTTAGCCGACTAGTTGTTTATGGTCGGTTAGTCGATTTTTCGATTAACAAGATCTCTATCGATCTCTATACAATCGAAAGTGGTTATGGATTGCTTGACTTCGCTTTTTAGAGCTTCGGAGTACTTCTTCGTCAAAGCAATCTGAGGGTGAGTTAGCAAGACAGGATACACTTTAAAAAAAAACTTTTTTAAACAAGGAACTTTTCTGAGTTCCCCTGACAAATACTAGAACGTGTACGGTCGCGAGGTTGTTTTGTCAAAAAGTAGTCCAGAGAAAGCCACTAGAGCTTCTGGCGTTTTCTCGGCCACAGTTTTCATTTATTAAGGGGGTGCTGACAGGGCACTGTCCGATAGAAATACATGCGGTGCGCTTCAATATTGGCAGGCATCCCTTCTGCGACAACTGTTTAGAGGATGAGGAAGTGGCACTGCCTTCGCGAGACCAAGACTCAAGTATTTGGGATCGTATGCTATTAAAGCTACGGCGGACATATTGGGAGTGGAGATATGTCAGCTTCGTAACTTCATTACAAGTACGGGACGCTTTGCAGATTACAATTCTGTTTTTTTTTTTTTTAATATAATGTGGTATCACAATGGATTCGATGGGATCTAGGAGCAGCCACTTTTACACTAACCTACGGTTTACTCCACAGAATGAATTATATTTTAATGTTAAACTACAATGTTTAATAACAAAAATAAATTTATATATGAAAACGTCTCTATATCGCACAATGGGACGAATGCGGACAAAAAATAAAATAAAAACAAATAGGAACTATGTCATTGCAAAAAATTACCTAGTATTTATTTAAGTTGAATAAAGCATTGTAGGTGCATTAAATAAGGAAAGCATAGTCAACGTTCGGTCGAAATTGAAATATCGATTTTGTAATATAGTTATGCCCGAAATCCATTATTTTTGAAATTGTGCTCGCTGAGTTTAATTGTCCGCGTCTTTCCCTCTGTAATGTACGGACGGACGGAAGGACAACCGGGGCTTAAGCGTACACTCGGGTACAAAAAATCACATTTTCATGGTCCCTTCCATAATATAACAATGATTTTATTATTTACTTTCGCCCGTCTTTCCGCCTGTCTGTTTGAAAGAAAACTAGTCCCTCGGTTTTGGAGATATCTGACCGAAACTTTGAACGTAAACAAATCACTCAGTTTTTGAGATACATGACTGAAACTTGGTGGGCAGATGTACTGCTATAATATATTAATGCCGACCAGATCGAACATTATATAGCTGCTTTACTTAACTGATTATTCAGATATGAAATTTTGTGTTATACATAACTCCCACACCAAAGCAGCCAAGCACATTAAATTTAACACTGCTGACGCTTATTAGGAATAGAAAGTGTCCACTTTAAATTATAAAGATCGAGTCACTATAATTTGTAGCTCCTATACAACCGATCGTTCAGATATGAAGTTTTGCGCTATAACTCAGGCACTAAAGCAGATAAGAACATCAAATTCAGTACACGTTTACAAATTATCAGGATCAGGTCACTAAACGTATACCTCCCTATAACTTATTGTTCAGATATGTGATTTTAGTTCACAGCTCTTTTATTTAGACAGTCGTGAAATTGTGTTGGTCATTTACTTAGAAATCATAGACCGTACCGAGAAGATCGTCAAGAAAAGGTTTAGATGTAAAATATTTATAGCATCCCTTGGAGCATTACACTGCTAGAAAATTTATTTTATAATACTTTACTTTATTTTATATGCGGAAGGTAAATCGTGTTTTAAAATTGAATATTGAAGTAATTTAAGTTATATTTTTTTACGTAAATGACAGGCATGATGTTTTCGGCTGAGCCACAGGCAGCACTTCTTTACTTGTTTTAATTCAAATTAATCAACAAGTTAAGAATAATGAAATAATGAAAATTAATAGAATAAATAGAAATTTTAAGTAATTTTGCTTAATTATTTGATTATTTGTAATTATTTTATTATTTCTAGCCATTTTATTTGAAAAAACATGATCTTAAACTTTTTTATACCTCTGGTGTATTTTCTTTATATTTTTATATTGCACTAAGTTTAACATTATTAAGACATTTTATTTGGCTAAACAAGTCTTGAAATTAAAATACCAAAAATAACTGAAAGTAATCAGAAATAATCAAATAATTATAATAACCAAGCAAAAATAAAACAAAATTGACACTAATCCAGTAGTTATGTTAATCGTGTAATTACAAACATAATAAATAATCAGAGGAAAGGAAAGAACTAAAAAAATTACAAATGATTAAAAGTAATCGAAAATCACCACATATTTCTATTAATCATCTATTTAAAAAAAATTTAACAATTTATAAAATTTGTATTTGAACATAATCAATAATTAACGATTAAGAAGTTCTAAACAATAGTATTCAATCATTTAACGGTAACCTAAAAAAAACACCTTCTAGTTAATAATCATTAGTCAACAGGGGAGTATGTACGTACATATGTGTTTATTTTATTACAATTCGCTTTCACGTCCTTTAGAATATGGAGGATCACTTCAGTGACATTTTTATACAAAAATTGAAAACTCTCTTTGGTTATGAAAATGGTGAAAATTAAACAAAAAAAGGAATTTTGTTTAGATTTCTCTCAAGCAATGGTATGAAGCAAAGGGAAATTTCGCTTGGTTTGCCACACCACTTGTGCGCTTTATTTCGCTCTTTATTCAAACCTTTAATTCATAAAAAGTATATACATAAGATTTATACATATCACATTTAAACACTGCAAAAATTAAAAAAAAATTCACTTAAAATGGCAAGTACATTGGTAATTAGTTAATTAGGGAATGGAAAATGGTAGCACCTAAGCTAAGTTGGTAATTACAATTTCATATCAAAATTTATAACCCCAAAAAGGTAGCTTAGGTATTTAAATAGCGAATATTTATATGGATTTTCACTGTGTTCCATATATTTTTACATTATTCCAAAATGTCTGAAAATTACTTTGAGTTTCCGTGTATGCAACTCCAAAGTTTAAGAAGACGTTCGTGATCATAAAGTTTTAACCATATTTAATGAGTACAAAAAAAGTTAAAAGTAGCATTAAACCACCGTAATCTGTTTTAAACTTTTTTTTATAGCGCTGCCTATTGGAATTACCTCGCGCACTTCGTTACGTCTTTCGACCACCCGAAGACTGCGCCTTTTGCGCCAACATTGAGAGTGCAGTTCGTTTGCGCGGCATCACAAGTGAGGAATTCGCATCGAAATACGCCTACACTGGCAGGCCGGTTATCGTTGAGGATGCAACGAAAAATTGGACAGCAACAACGGTAAGTAGAATTCAGGTCAATAGAAAATATGGTATAAATTAGCTGAATAAACTAAACTCGGATATGTGTAAAAAATGTAGACCTACTTTCCTGAGGCATAGTAAATTTTTGCATTTTTCCGGAGAAACCTTACTCCTTTTTGCGTGAAATTTCTCACTACGGTCAGTCCTTGTAACCGGACAGCTTCAATAGCTGGTCAAATTTCGTGTACACAATTGAGATGAAGAAACAATTCGTTCTAAATGGGAGTATGGAGTTAATGTTCATCAAAAACAATATTTCTTACAAATGTTCACAAATTTTTCTTCTTCGGCGCCATACTTTAATAGCTCAGCTGGTAATCAATCAACTCCAGCGGCTTTGTTGTTCCGTAGCCGCGTTATTGCTATTCGAACTTCGTCGAGGTCGAGTGACAGGATGGTAATGACTGACACCGTAACCATAGATTTCTTTCCTACCCACCCTGGCATTAAAGTCGCCAAGCATGATTTTGATATAGTGGCGGGGACAGTGCTTGTAGATACTCCCTATGCGCTCATAGAAGTGAATGTCCTTCATCACATCGTCCTTCTTTTATATCGGGGCGTGGACGCAAATCAGCGAGATGTCGAAGAATCTCACTTTGATGCGAATAGTGGCGAGATGCTCGTCCACCGGAGTGAACGACAGAACTTGGCGACGAAGTCTCTCCCACCACAAATCCGACACCGAACTTGCGCTCCTTTATGTACATGGCAGCTGTAGTAGCCTCGCAAGGTCCAATGGCTTTCTTTTCTTGCCCCGTCCATTTCATTTCTTGAATCAGCCCTTGCTCTTTCTAGAACATCAACTCATGGCCTTTAAAACATTGCGTGAGGTCGTCATCAAAACATTGAAATCTTGTCCGAGACTTGTTGTAACTTTTCATTGGCTTTAGTTTTTTACATGGAGGATCCCAAACCCAGCACACAACCAGATATTGGCCCTTTTTATTGTGTTTGAGATACTTTTATGTAGCGAGCCGCTTGCTTCAAGACATACGCCCGCTTGAAGCCGCACCTACTAATGAACAGACGCTGCTGACTTTAGTGGGCCCTTAAATCGAGTATGTTGGAATGGCTCTACCAAAGCTCCTCTTTTTCAGTGCGATCTAAGGCAACGCTGAATGGTTGCCGCATCTCGCACATGGGTTGCTCACGTTGCCCAGAGTGCACACTAATGTGTGCAGTATACCCAGAAAATCGATCATACGCCCCGGTTCTTGAGTAAATTTGATTTTTGTATCCAAATAACTGCACATCTTGTTAAATACCTTTGTGACGATATATAACGGGTCTTTCAATATGGACGCCACAAAAGTAGACCGAGAGTGACAGCAAACGACGCCATATTTTTCCCGCTCTTTTGACATTTCTCTTCAGTAAGGTTTGCCATTTCATCGTGGAAAGATATACGATCCAACAACGAGTCGAAATTATTAAAATTTACTACCGAAATTCGGAGTCAATGGCCACAACTTTAAGAGCTCTACGTCCAATTTATGGTCGTCGTCATTTCTGGCTGAATGGCTTCGTCAATAAGCAAACTATGCGTTATTGGACAGGCAGCAATCCACACGCACTCCATGAGTCAACATTGCGCTACCGCTCAATGATAACCGAATATTTTTGGCCAGAATTGGATGATATGGACTTGGACAATATGTGGTTCCAAAAGGACGGCGCCACAAGCCATACAGCGAATGTCACAATCGATTTATTGAAAACCAAGTTGGCCGCCTCGGTCATGCGATTTGACGCCGTTAGACTATTTCCTGTGGGGCTACGACAAGTCTATGGACTATGCTAACAAGCCAGCGAGGATTGATGAACTTCGTACGAATATCGAACGTGAAATTGCAACAGTATCGGCCGATTTATGCTTCAAGCCCGTTGAAAATTGGGTTCAGCGTCTGGACTTCTGCAAGCGTGCCCGTGGTGCGCAGTCAAAAGAAATCGAGTTCCATACATAATGACATCGAATGTACTTTCACAGGAATAAAGAATTTAATTCATATCCCAAACCGTTTTTGTTTTATTTAAAAAAACTTTTGTAGCGTTTCTATTGAAAACCCCTGTATAATGCGCTAGTTTCTAGAAATATTTGCAAAAATACAGTATTTTTCCTTTAATTACAATTATAAAGAAACTCATTTACAGCTTACATGCTCATAGACTATAAATAAGACTGTACTCGTAAAAAATAGTTTTCATTTACAAGATAGATTTTTACGTGTACGTGTACGTAAACTGCTGTTATATAAATGACACAATTTTTTACTCACTCAACAGAAATTCAACTACTGGTATTTTCGCGATATCTACAAAAATGCAAAACGTAAACAAAAGATTCTCGATTGTCAATTCTTGCCCTACAAGACAGGCTTCAAGAATATTTTCCAAGCTTTAGAGATGCCAAAAGAGCAGGTAGAACTGCAACCTGGCAACAGCAAACCATGGTATTTTGGTTGGAGTAATTGCAATCCTGAGACAGCTGAAGAGTTTCGTAGACACTATGGACGTCCGTACTTTCTGCCACCAACGTCCGAGAATAATGCTGTGGATTGGTTCTTCATCGGCACAGCCGGTTTGGGTGCACACATGCATGTAATAAAAAAATCAAAATATATATATATATATATGTATATATTTTTAAATTTCGTTTCCACTATTCCCTTTCTACAGATCGACAATGTGCGATTGCCTTCTTGGCAAGCACAGCTCTCAGGCAGTAAACGTTGGCTACTCGCTCCGCCACCGGAATGTCATTTCAAATGCAAACGCTTCGATACAATTGTTCGTACAGGCGATACAAGTAAATAAGACTTTCAATTTGTATTATATTAAACTAAATGAAACTCTTTTGTGTGTGTGTGTGTGTGCCTGTCTGATATTTTTGCTTTAATATCTTTGCAGTTGTTTTGGACACCAACAAATGGTATCACCAAACATTTGTGCAGCCGGGGGAAATTAGTCTAACCATTGGCGCTGAATATGACTAAGAATTATTTTAATAGTCACTTATTTATGTACATACATACACATTTTGGACAATGAATATAAATTTATGAAAATAATAAATCTTAAATGCAGGCAGTTACTCAACTTCTATTAATATTTTTAGGCTTTTACTAAAAAGGTGTATAAATATATAGAAAATATAGCTGGTATAAAATCTTAGTTTAAAATTTGTGGTTAACGAAATTATGTCACACAGGCTTAAGCAACATTCGGACATACTACAGATTTATGTCGGTATTCCGTAATGCAGTCTCATCTCAAGTCACTAAATTTAAGACTACCGATTAGAGAATTTTTTGTGACCTGAGATGATTTCGGTAGTCTCAAGAAATTTCACCTTATGACTGCGGCGAAAAGCAGTACAATCAATCAGCTCATCGTACGTTCCAGCTAGAGATGCATAATGAAAGTTTATTAATCGACGCCACACAATAAGTAAAATATTTAGCATTATTTCTCTTTAAAAATTAGAACAATACGGTTGTTGTAAAACTAATATTGAAACAAGCTGTTCTTATTACTGAATTTTATGTGAACTGATCATTTAAAATACATATTGTATTAAAAAGTAAAGCCGTTAACAATCGATAAATACACTCGATCAAAATGACAGAACAAGATACAGAAGTAAGTAAATATAACTAAATATTTTTTTTTATTATGTGTATTGAGCATCAAAAATGTTACTTTCATAGATTTGAGGCAAACATAGCGAACGATCAATTAACAGACCAAGTTCTGCTTCATTTTCGCGTTTGTTAATACTTTCCTCAATTTGTTTTGTTCTGTGACCCTGCTCAGGACCAGCTGACAAATTAGTGGCATTATTTTGAGACTAGAGACTTGAGACGGCATACTGAATACCGAATAGTCTCAAAATCAACCCCACCAGCAATAAGTCTCAATTAGTGGCTAGAGACTGTTTGCAGAATATCGCCATTGCTTCTGCGGCGTTACTCACCACATGGTGAATCTTCTGGAAAATCGCATTATACGCAATTTGATTTTGTTTCTGCCTCCGTTGGACTATTATTTGTGAGAAACTACCAAAATTACAAAATTGACATTTATTAAAATTGACACTTTACGAAAATTACTCCCATTATACAAATATTATGTTCAAAAATTGGCAAGCAAAACCGACAAGAAAAATGTATTGCTCAATAACTTGAACTACGTTTTGCCTACAATTATTATCTGATCGTAGAAATGAGCGAAAAGCATAGTGAATAAAGGTGGAAAAACCACGGAAAACGCAATTTTTAGTGAGTAAAAATATTTTTCCATATGTCGCATGGGAAAAATTTATATTTATATGGAAGAAATGGCGATTGATATCTGCGATTAAAATAACCACATTTCTTCTTTGGAAAATACTTTTTATTTTATTGCTAATTAAAAAAATAAATGACTGGGAATTCTAGAAAAAAGTGTATTGTAATTTCCTAAAATCATTTGATAGCTTAAGTCATTCTTTGCTTAATTGGATGCTTCTGAAGTTCATTTTAGCGCAATTCGACGGTTAAATTCCTACCTAATAAATCGAAAACTAATAGTAAAAATCGGCATAAGCGGATCTAACCTTATTATAGCTCTTTCAGGCGTTCTTTAGGGTAGCCATTGTGGTTCATTGTTCCTCTCAATTTTTGTTAACGACTTTCACAACGGGATAAGGGTTTGCAGTTACTTAAAGTATGCAGGTAACATAACGATTTTTTATAGAATAAGGGATTCTCGCAGTTGTCGTAACTTTTAGCTAGATACTTTTTCCTCAGTATCCTGGTGTAATCGAAATGACTTAAAGTTAAACTTCTCGACGCGCAACATTATTTCTTTTTCGAGAAACAATTGTGACAATATCTCACGACTATACTTATAATGGCACTGACTTTTTTAATCGCTCAGTTATAGTGAAGAACTAAGGAATTTACCTAGAATCAAAATTAAACTTTGACTTCAATAGGGAATATGTAATCTATGCAACTCAATGTGTACAATTGCTGACTTTGATTTAAATAAATGTAGGAAAATTGATACTATTCGAAAATCATTTTATTCCGCTTTCTCGGCACCTTCAGAAATAAAAACTTGAGCACCAAATGGAACTATCAAAACGGAGGACGTCACCTCGTATTAGCAGCACATTTATAAATTTTATTTTCAACTATATGTATCTATCGTTCTTAGCTTGACTAAACTATAACAGATACAGTGTTGAAGTATAGATCTAATGGAAGAACTTAATGAGTGCATTGCCAAACAAATTATATAATTACAAATTAAGTAGTCAATTCGTTACTAAAATATTTTGGCAGGAATATATATTTGTAATAATTTACATATTCACCACATTGTTGCGAAAGATAAAGTACGACGAAAACTATTTAAAACGATTTTATAGCATATTTAACCATAAAGTAATAATAGTTTAAGAAACTAAAAATAAACAAAAAAAAAACAAAACAAAAAATTTCTTTAAAAATAGATTTAGTATAACAATATAGCACCAAGCTTTTTGGAAACGATTTAAATTATTTATATTTTTGAACAACCTTATTATTTATACTTTTGGAAACGATATCAATTATTTAATTATTTCACATTTCTACTTAACATTATTTTTTGCTTTTTATTTCTAATTTATCACTAAAACGTGCTTATTTTAGTTTTTAAACAAATTTTTATTGTATCATGTGTCGTACGGAACTTTTCAGCGGATTTCATTATACAGAATATAGCAATAAAGACTTAAAAATATTCTCAATATAATGTAAAATTATACAGAAAAGATTTGAATGACAGTCCATTTTAAATTTTGCAGCTGCAAGGAATTTTAGTTGTTGTTTAAGTTTTAATCATTTCATGATTCAAATACTTCTTTTCTCCTAGCAATTTTTTTACTGCTGAACATCCCGAACATGAGCGAAATACAAACACTCGAAATGATGTGTGCGGACTAGAAATGATTTTAGAATATGCTAAAAGCAAGCATGCAATTCTAAATACAATTTTCGGGTGTATTACACTCAGAGGGCTTCAACTTCCATTCAATATATGTAATTTAAATCCCTGGAATAGAACTTGAAGTATCAAGTATATAAGTACATCGAAAGCCGCTGGGCTAAAGGCACTGTGTGTTTCAAAAGGACCCTTTATATTTCTTTTAGTAAAAAATATGAAATACAGCGTATTTTAAGTATTGTCATCATACAATAAATGCTTTAAGTTTTATACTGTTGAAGTACTTATTATACATATTACATAGATTCATGTGCGTGAATGTTGCGTAATAAATAGATAACGACCGAGTTTCGGCCATATTCGGCAAACAAAGTCCGGTTCAGTTTCGATTCGCCTTAAGCCTAACTTTGACCTAACATTTGTCAATTTTTATTAATATACAAAATGTATACAATTTTACTTTTAATATGCTTTTCTATGGAAAAAAGTCAAATAAATCTTTCAGTTTTATATGGTGCAATAATAATGCTGAAAGAAATTACCATAAGTATCTGTTAATATGGTATTAGGTTTCCTTACCGTTATATGACAGACAACAACCTGGAAAAGAGCTCATATAATACAGAAGCTGTTTCTTTTACGCCAAAACGAGACCAACACTAGGCCCGTTTCTTTGCACCCGAGTTGGAAAAGAACGCTCCAACTCGGATGAAATTTCCTTTAGCTGCAAAAGCAACCCTGTTGGGCTTTTTCATGAATGTTGCGATTTGTTTGGTGCTATTTAAGAATAGAACATAGTTGTGCTGACAATTTTTAGGTTTATTTAGTTACATATCTACAAATATTATGCAAATAAAAACGAATTAGGTCTTAAATCTAAATTTGTCATGCATTTTGCTTAGGGCTAATTCACAATAGTGCAGTTTCTTCACTTCCCAACACTTCATCTCAGATCGGATATGATGTTACCGAGTTGGCTCTACTCGCATATTTTTCCGAGTTAGTTTTGTTGCTTTATATGCTATTCGTTATTCTACCTAGTGTTTTTTTGCAACTCGGGTATAAAGAAACGGGCCTATACCATAGTAGTAAGCCCTCATGGAACTTATAAAAATCATGAGACAGTTTGCCGAAAAATGTTGAGGAACCCAAAAACTGATTGTGAAATTTTTCAACCACAATTTTAGACCACAATATATGGATATGCGCATTTCAAGTCACCACTAATCGTAGAGTTAATATCATCTATTCATCTATTTCCTTAACTGTCAAATGTTTTGTTCTTTGTTTTTTATTTTTGCTTATACGATAACAGGCACTTAATGTTTAAGTGTTGTGATGCGGCAACAATGCAGTGACGTGGCAATGCCACAAAACACAGCATGGGCTTCTAAATTAGCAACGACGTTTTCAAATGTTATCGCAACAACAAATACTAAGCAAATCTAAAACAGTACATTGACACGTTGACAGCTAAGGTAAACTGGCGCGTGCTATAAAATCGTCAGACAAATGCATTCATTAGTTTATTTAAACTCATTTCGTCGTAAAAAAACTGAGCATCTGCGAAGGCAAACATTTGCTTTCACATACATAGACAAGTGGATATGTGTACATAAAAATGAATACCCTGTTGGAAATTGGCTACTAAGGTAAGTTTTCGTCGAGATCAACCATAAACTACTTTAAAATGCCAAAGTTAAAACAGCACACATATAAAGTTAACTTACGATTTATAGTTAAACCATAAAATACCACAATAAATATAAATAAATAAATTATTAAAACCATTCTATGTTTACATAATGCGTGACTGTCATCGGTGTCCAGCACCTAAAAACTTACAGTGCCATTTAGAACAGGTGTAACAGGGGTAAGTAGCATCAAAAATTATAGGAAGCCTTCTTTCTAATAGCTTTCGCACCTTGTCAGGTAATGACAAACCTCCTTGTGTATTTCTGTTATGAAAAACTTCGAACAAAAATTAGCTGCTATTCGAAGTCAGCGTAAAACTTTAGTACCTCCAAAGAATTGTCAAAGAGATTCAGGATAGAACCAACTCTTTGTCGCGCAGTTTATTTTCAAAGCAAGCGACCTTAGTGTAGAAAGGATAGGGGAGGAGCTTTAGATACAAAATCACAGCTATAGTTCTCAGACTGATTTTAATATAATGAGGGAAATAATGGAAAGAGGTTTGCAGACCATGAGTAGGAAAACGAATGTATGACGTTAGTGCTTTCGTGTGAGACAAGTATTTTTTCTAATAACAGTTGCCACTCTACTGATAATTTCAAATCTCCGTTCTTTGCCGACTTTCTCAGAGAATAAGGTAAATAAGGTTGGTATTGAGGTGTATGATAAAAGTATTCTAAAAGTATTGGAACACAAGTCACTATTGGGAACTATAAATTCTAAGTTATGAAAAACTCTGTATATTTATAAACAGCATACAGAACGACACCAACAATATCAGCCTGGAGAATAAACAAAGTGCAATTGTTTTTCCAACAGAAGCCACTTTGGACTCAATTGGTAATTCGATTGCAGAACTCTTCCTCAGGGAACGGAAATCAGGCTGAGAAAATCTCTCGCAAAGTTTTTAATTTTGTACTGCACGAAACGTGGACGAGGAGACTTCGGTGATGTTCGCGAGAATTACTCATGCAAGATTTATGGCTGCCTCGGCATGTAATACTCGAATGGAAGTAAGATTTCGGTCTCGTGGAAAAATATTCCGATTCAATATTTTTTGGCTATTAAGGCAAAACGGTTCTAACGCAAAATAAGTAAAAGGAGGTCCACGAAGCGTTTTTTTTTTTGATCATATGATTGTTTTTTGTATTCACCAAATATTGCGTTTATTGAAAGGAAGTGCAAGTAATATTTTTGGCCGTAACGCAGAGTGACAGTTTGGTGCAAATTTTAAAGCGGTGACATTCTTAGCCCAGGGTTTTTTTTTTGTTTTTTTTTTATATGCTGCTAGAGATGTCATTTTGATCAACAATGAGTGCTACAGAGGCATGATAAATGATTTGCAAACAAGTTCGGCAATCATAGGGCAAATATAGAGCAATCCATTCCTGAGATAGAGCCAGAAACCGTCACTAAGATGTTGGAAAACTGAAAATTCACGCACCTTAGCCACATGAATGAAATCATGTTCGATAATTTTTTTTTGGAGTTTTTAAAAACAAACCACTTAACCGTTAATTTTTCCTAAGAATTCTACCCTGCGAAACCTTTTTAATCCATACATACATACATACAAATATTTTGTGCCGAATTATTTCCTTTTATTTGTCTTACCTCTACCTAGCCAACAATATAACTTCTATTCATCCAAAATAAATAGAATACCGATATAACGGCATTTGCGATTCCAAGCAAAGTAAAATATGAATTACCTTACTGGCACTGCATTTGCAGGGAAAAAATCAGCAAATCCAACTGTAGACTAGTGTTTAGAATTTAAACTGCTTTTATTTCTGTGGTGATGAATTTCAACTTTGCATTATATAAAATTTTTTAACAGAAATGGACAATGGATTATTTTGTACGATACGTTGGTCTTATGATGTTCTGAAATTTGTTTCGTTATAAAAAGCAAAAACCAAATTAATATTGAATGAACTAACCACCAAAAGGTGCATGGTAAACTTCATATTTCTGTTTCATGGATCGCTGAACGGCGATATGTTTTTATTCCAAATATATAATTGGCCTTATTTATATATTTTTTCTACACAAATTGTTCCGAGTCGCTACAAAGCTTGTCTTGTTCATTATTTCGAAATGACAACCCTATTAGAAATTTGAATACTACAAATAATCAAACGAATCCCATAATGAATAAAACGAGGACGGCAATGACATAATCATAATAAAGGCTTTTTGCCTTTGTTATATCGATGAAGATCCATATATTCCAAATTCGATTTTTCGATACAAAGCTTTAATGATATTTTGGTTACCTACGCGTCGCGAGATATATTAAATTAATTTATATTTTTACAAAGATATAGTGTATAATAAATTCGAACTGTAGACTAAAATTCTAAATGCTTAAAATTTTGTAAATTTTTGGCATAGAATTTTTGGAGCTAGTACAGCGAACCAGACGGCTAGAAACTGAAGAATTAGCAGCGGTGTCTGGATTTTCTCAAACAATAGTCCTTAAAATCGAACAGGAACATTTGGGTATCAGCAAATCCATTGCAGATGGCCTTAAAAACTTCTGTTCGCTCATCACGAATAACACATTGTATTCATTTTTTCAATTTGGGAAGGCCGACAGGAAAAGTTTTGTTTTTGGCGATTAAACCATTGACCTTTCTCACCATCGTTTTTTGGGCACACCGAAAAAATATTTTGAAAAAGCTACCGAAAAGTAGCTCAGTCACAGAAAAAAATTATAGCCACAGTTTTTTGGGGATTCCGAAAGAAATTTACTGGTAGATTTTAAATATTAAAGCACAATATTAACGGGCGATTACTATGCTTCGTTGCCACATCAAATTCGAGATGGTATTAAAAAAAACCGTCGAACAGCTGTGAGGAGCGCCTCTACAGAAATATTAGTAAAGCGTTGTGGACAGTTTGAGAAATTGTGGTAAAGTGAGATCACTTATATTGAAAAATAATAAAAGTACTTTGAGAATTATCCTTTATGTAATAGCTCAGACCAGAAGTTGTTGGACCTAATTGCGAATATTCAAAATTATATATGTGCATATGTATAGTTTATATTGGCAAAAATGCTAGTTGGACAAATTTACTCTCAAACTCATAACGGGAATTAGTATTGGATGCCGGTCGACCTCTGTCAAGTGCAAACGTAATTGCATTAGATAATGGCGAGTAATGGCTACAATTGAAATAAAAAAATCTAAGCAGTAACATTTTATAAATGCGCTTATTCCACATATATGTACGTATGTATGTTCATTTATTATGTGCACCTCAATACATACATATATGTATATATTACATACAAGTGTACGACAGTGCTACAAATTCACTGCAATAATAGAAAAATGCATGGCATGCGTTAAAATTCAATTCAACAAGTTGCTGCTAAATTTTTGTTACCAACTTTGGTTGCTTCAATTTATAATTTAATTTTTTCTTTATTTTCAACTATAATCTGTCATCTGTTACCAAGTGAGTTTGCTTATTATAAAATAACCAGTCAAATACCAATCTGGCCTAGACCAAGCTACGAAGCTCTACATAAGTTAGAAAATACATAACTTTTACATCATCAGCGCATATAAAACAACTACAAATAAATAAATAAGTTAATTGGAATTTCACTTTTTTCTTACTTTGCTACATTAACCGATGCTTTTCTACCAACATTAGTTGGTTAATTTATTTTTACTTTTGTTTTTGTTTTTCAGTCCACCACATTGGCCTGGAATTGTCGCCAGCCGGCTTAGTTAGTTGCTTTCGCAAAAATGTTGCCGTGCAGACGTAAAGAAAATACTCCCGACTCAAAATACGCGTACGTTTATTTACCGGTTCAGTGACAATTTTAACTCACCTTCAACCACCCGGCACTGCTTATGCTACAATCTCACAGCCGGTTTAGCGCTTCGAAAAGCTACCTACTTATCTCTTTAATTTACTGTCATTCCCAACTGGATCAGGGACTTTATTTGTTGACTGAAAATTACGTCTAATAAAGTTCAATGTGCGCTTTGCAAAAAATTGAAGTAATTGAAGCAGCGAAAGGAAAAAAGTTTGAATTAATAAATCATAAGATACGACGTGTTTTGTGGTAGGCGGCCTTCGTAAAAGAGAGTGTAATTTAAAAGCGTTTTTATATTGCCGGCCCAATCTGAAGTGATTATAAATCGTCGCTGGTTCAAAATTGTTTAAACAATTGCAAAATTTAGCACAACAAAAGTTGTGTGTTAGTTGTTGCATTCCGCAATCTTTTCTCCGCAGTTCAACCCAAATTTCAACGGCAGTTCGAAAGATATGTGAAAGCGGCTATGGCTTTCTTCAAGTTCCTGCTATCAGTAACTACATCGATGGCAATAATAGAAAACAATATCAGCATGGTTATCATTAACGATACTTATATCTTAGTTATATAACGTCAAGGATGGCGATAACAATAACGGTATTACATTTAAAAATGTTTAGTTTTTTCCAAATTTCATTTGTAAATATATTTTGGATGTGGTATTTTTAGAATAGGTTTTCAACGCCATCCGAAAATATTCAAATCTATGTAAATTTTTGGAATACCGGTTTTATTTAGTAAAAAAAGAATGATTTCTTGAACCGTTTACAGTAAAACAGTAAACAGTAAAAGCCTTAAGTTGTTTTGACGTCTAACGAATTTTTGCTTCAAGTTTATTATTGTATTTTCCAGCATGTCCTTTGCCAGGGCATCTTTTGAACAATTTTTGATTACCTAAATTCAAATCAGCGCTGATAGAACGAAGACATTTTTTGCTAACATTTAATGAACGAACCGACCGAATTTGGCGCAAACTTCTAAGCATTTTCTTTTTTTTTGGTATTTTGGGTTCACTCAATTGGTTCTTATCAATTTACAATTTTTGTATGCCCATTTTTAAAGAAAAACTAAAAAAAATAACCCTAAAATGAAAAAAAGTATTATGACAGGTAATTTAAAATAGGTATTTTGTGAAATCCGGAATGCTGTAACTTTAGCAACTTTGATCCAATATGTATGATGTTCAACAGATTTATTGGGTATTACGTTCATTTTAAGATGCCTAACTGTCATGTTTAGCTCTTAAAAGTGTTACGTTCGGAGAACGCTCCTCTACAATTCAAACGCGAAAACGACTCACTGCACTTGTCTTCCCATCGTGTATGCCTCCAACTGCCACACGGGTACGCTTACCGAAAAGATCGAACTAGCTCGCCGGACTATGGAGTATTTCTTTTTGCCGCATGCCGTCCGAATCATACAAAAGTTTTCGTACCCTATCACACTGTGATTAGAGATACCACGCTCCTACTCCATCTTCGCCCCACTCCCCCTACGATCGAAAATTGTATCCCCGCGCCAGTGGTGTTATCTGGCTGGCTTTCCTTACTCCTCCCAACCACGAGCGACATTGGCATTCGTTGACTCTCATCCCGGATCATCTTTCACGGCATATACCGTGCCTACCGCCCAACACTATCAGCGCTTGTCCGAATCCTGACGACGGTCAACTCGACCGGTTGGTTCGCGTAATATACCACCCTAGCAAGACGTCTCACACATCTGGAGGTTTGGATGGGCTGCCCCCTATCCTTCCCGCGCTATGCCTGCCCTCTCGATTCACTCTTTTTGAAATTCAACTCTGAACTGTGAGATTGCGCGATTACATAAAAAGGGTAACACCCCCAAAACACGTTGTTGTTCACTAAAATCGAATCACTACGAAAATGCACATTATCTCATCTCGCCAAAACTTCTAGCGCCGCACTCGTCGGTTGCTGCTTCCAACCGGAGTACTAAAGCCCTAACCGTAATCACGGCCCTCTCTATCGCGCTATCGTGATCTCAAACCACTATTGCCGATAATTTTTATAGTCGCTCAAACGCACTCGGTATATGGCGCGCGATTAAATCTGCTTCTGCTTTTATTTGCTAATAAAAGAGAGCTTAAGTAACTTGAGACATCTAGCGCGACGTCTGCTGCAACTGTAGATATGTGCACTATTTCCCCAGCGTTATTGTCGTAAGCTAACTCAGCGTTACCCGGCCGTAACGGGTTAAGTGGATAAGGCCAACGCCTAGTCTGAAACAGATTTATTCCTCGTCGATATAGGGTATGCGCGTCGATGAGTTCGTCAAAAAATTGGGGCACCGTCACCGTGACGTTCTCCCCCCCGGCTTCTCCTGCACCTCGCTTTCCCGAATCAATTATAAACTTTCACGGTGCAATGAAGCGGAGTGGTAGAGTTGCATTCGTTCTACATTAATTTTCTTAAAGTAGGATGGATGCAACAAAGAATAAAATCACTTTTATCGGTACCTTATTGATTTAAATTTAGTTTAAACATTGGCATTGTTGAGAAAATTGAAATTGTTTCATTTCAGAAAAATAGTTTAATGAAAAAATTTTATAAATTTAGAGCTTTCTGTATTTCATATAATTCAACGGCGCTGAATACCATTTTTTTTTTTTTTGTTGTGCTGGTGGAACCGCTCTCTCCACTCTTCACTGAAAACTACAAGGAGTTGCCAAAGAAGTTTTTTACAACTGATACAAAGGACAAGCAAGCATGTCTTTCAATGTGTGAAATTCGTATCAATCATTAAACGTATCACAGGTTAATTGATTTATTTGAGGTCCGTCAAAAATATCTACCTTGATTTGTTCAGAGCTCAATTTCGGGAAGTCAGTCAAAAAGTACTTAATTAAAAGAGTCCCCTTTTTTATCCAAAGCTTTCGCAAAACTGATTCATGCGCTTCAGCTTAATATGCACAACTTTATTAGTGTTATATATATATAGATTTGAGTTTCGCTATCTTCTTGTTTGACTAATAGTCAATATGTTTATCCATTGTATTATTTTTTATTGATTGTAATTATTAAATTAAAAATATTAGATTTTATAATTACAATTTTTGTATTTCAATTTTTTAATTACCTTACTTATTCTACTATAAAAGAACGCATAATTATTGTGCTGATATTTTCGGCAGTAAATAAATGAAGTTCATCACATAAACACATATATACATACTCGTGCATATTTTTGTAAAAATAAAAAAAAAATTATACTTATGATTCGCAAGGTATAATGGCATTTTTACATTGCAATATAAAATTATTAAATTTGCTGTATTACTGTACAAGTTTTTAATGCATTTTTACAAACATAGGTATATTTATCGTATAAATTTAAATGGATGTGATTTAAACTAATTCCACCTTTTTAATAGCAAAAATAAAAAAAAATAGAATTTGTAAGCATTCATTGATTACACAGGCAACAAAAAAAGAACAAAGTTCTGTTTCTGAAAGATAAACTGCCTTATGGTAAGTTTTTCGGTGTGTTAAAAACGAATCTGGGGTCTAAATTTACCAATCACCCTTAGGTGTTCCACGGGGATTAAAAATTTGCTTATAATACCTACTTATTTTATTTAATGTATTGAAAAGGGTAACTTATAGCCAAAAAACATCCCTGTAGAAAAAGATGAAATAATTTCAGTAGCATATCTTTTATTTTAAATTAACCATTTAAACATTTCAATCTTTATACTTTTGTAACTGGGGTATCTCCATGTGGTGAAGGCGGGCAGCGGAAAGTTCCAGGGAAGTTCCTAGCTTAAAATAAACAAGTAAAAACAGCGCTGTCTTCGGCTATGCCGAAGGCTTCATACCTTTCATGAATGGAAGAATAGTAAAAAACGTGTTATTGTATTACAATTTCGTATTACCTATAGTTAAAAGCGAAAATTTCCTTCAAATCAATAAAAATAATTCTAGTAAAGGCATTGTTGTAAATTATTTAATGCTTTTCCTTATGTAATTAAAAAGAACTATGTTTTAAGAAGGGAATGGTTTTTGAATATTTTTAATATCGTATCGACGCTTGATATTCAACATTTAAAAAATACAAATAATTAAGTATTAATAAGTAAGACCTACATATGTCGGTCTTTGAAAACAGTTATCAGATCCGTAAATAGTTCCCAAACGTTTAACGCTATGATTCATGTGATATTGCGCTGAGCTTATTACTTTTCGCAATAAATATTTGTCCTGAATTTATCTTGCCGATTTACACTGTGAACTCCGATTTTGATGAATACTAATATATAGCTAATAATGGTTGATGTTTGTGCAAAATTTCAAGCCTTTAGCTGTTTAAATGGAGGAGTTATGGTGCAAAATGCAATATCTGAACAATCGGTTGTATGGGAGCTATATGTTATATTTCTCCGATCTTCATGATTTTCAATACTGATACGTAGCTAATAATGGCTGATATTTCTGCAAAATTTCAAGCTTTTAGCTTTTTAAATGGAGGAGTTATGGTGCAAAATGCAATATCTGAACAATCGGTTGTATGGGAGCTATATGTTATATTTCTCCGATCTTCATGATTTTCAATACTGATACGTAGCTAATAATGGCTGATATTTCTGCAAAATTTCAAGCCTTTAGCTGCTTAAATGGAGGAGTTATGGCACAAAATTCAATATCTGAATAATCGGTTGTATTATATGTTATAGTCACCCGATCTGGCCGATTCCGACAAATGTTTAATCATTTGTACAACGACACCTGCTCACCAAATTTCATCAAAATAGCTCTAAAATTGAGGGACTAGTTTGCGTTCAAACAGACGGACAGACGGACAGACGGACAGACAGACGGACATGGCTAAATCGACTCAGCTCATCGTCCTGATCATTTAGGTATACTTTTTGATGGGTCTATCTCTTCTCCTTCTGGCACTTACAAACATCGGACCAAACTTAATATACCATTTCATTCTCATGAAAGGTATAAAAATGCCTTCATGGCAAGAGTAGGCAAAAATTGGTTTATGATGCAGGGGACGGCGTTATATCAGGCGACCGTAGCTCATCTTTGGTGGATATAACTTGACTTCAGTACAGTTAAGGGCTACAAGAAAAAGAATTTTCATAAAATCTTAAAACTATGCCCTTAAGAGGGCTGTTGGCGGTTGTTGGGGTAAAATTTAAGGGTAATGGGAAAATTTTGATTTCATATTCATTGCTAGCATATTAAACAACTTTGTATACCATATTAATTTAGAATTTTTCTGTAATCTAGAAATTTTACTCTGGGTGGCGTTGGGGAAAAATCTAAGTGTAATAGGTAAATTTAAATTTCAGATTTAGAACAACAAAAAACGTAGGATATGATTCTAAATTTGAAGTTTTATAAAATCTTAAAACTGGATCCTTAAGGAAGGAAGGGGGTTTATTGGGGGGTGCTAGAAAAAAATGTAAGGATAAAGTTAAATTTTGATGACAGATTCGTTCTTAGCATACCAAAAAACGTAGGGAAAAACATTATTTTTAATTTTTTATGTAATCTAGAAATTTTAAGGGGTGCTGGGGTGCTGAAGCAAAATCCAAGGGTGATGAGTAAATTTAAACCTTAGATTCATTTTAAGCACACCGAAAAACTTACCCTAAAGCACTTCACTTTTCAGAAACAGATTTCTTCTGTATGCCTGCATATTATATCTTGAAAATGTACATTTCAGCTTCGGCTACGATTTGCTTAGGTTCGGTTAGGTTCGGCCCTAAAAGTCGAAGTGCAGTCGTTCTCTAATGATGAAGAAGAAAATTGCATCATAGGAACAGCGAGCAGTCGACCAAAAAAATATTATATCAGCGAGATATTTATCCCTCACATTAATTAATTAGTTCGGTTTTAGCGTCGTTTTTGCTTGTAACAATTACACAGTAAAAAAAATTTAGATATTGCCTATCAACATTATAACCATATTATTGTTCTAAATGATAACAAATTACAGATAAGTTTTGCTGACGAAACTTTTAGTCCAGTGCGTCTGAAATTTGTTAATTACACTTAAAGATTAAAGGGATCTCAATGGGTATTTCTGTTCCAAGTACATAAACTTGAAGAGTTACAGCTTTGATGTATAAGAAAATTTTGTTCTCTTTGAAAACCTAAACATTTCATATGAACCTACTCTTTAATTCGTTCGCGTTGGTATTTTTTGTGGAAGTTCGATAAAAATTATGAGAAAAAAGTTTTTTTTTTTGTTGTTGTACATCTTCTCTTCTTTTTTCAAGAAAAATATGAAAATGTTTTAAAACATGGACTGTATAATTAATAGGCCATTTCTGTTGGGTTTTTAAAGTCTTCGAAAATACAACGTATATTGTCCCTTCATAAAATTATTATTATTATTTATTATATGTACCTTTTAAATATCGAGAAATTAAATTCTACCATCTAGAAGACATAAACTTACCTCATCTGATAAGAAATTTTTAATAAGAAATCTTAAACACGTGTTAAAAATTTGTTATTTTTGAAAAACGCCTTTCGACATATCTTCTTTTTCTTTCCTTTTAACATTAGAACTACAGAAGTGCTTCTATTATGCCAAAATACGCAACAGATAGAAGATCACTTCACAAAAGAATTGCCAACCAAACAGAAACAACCCATAAAGCAATGTCCAAAACGAAAGCCAAAATTATTAAACAGCTGACCAGTATTTGCAGCCATGCAGTTGAAATAAATACCTTCACCAAAAACTTCCTTGTTGTCGCACAATACGCGAGCGATTAGTGAGGAGCACGTCCTCAAGCTTCAAATTTCAAAAGTATGCAATTTCGAGTACGAAAGTGTTGCACCATCAACGCAACGCAATAACACTCGACACCAACACCAGCAATAATCGAACATAGCCAGATTACCACCAGACATGCAAGCAGGTAGACCGATGGGCAGACAAGTTTATTTTGGCTGGTTTGGCAGTCAACAGTTTGGTAGGTGGGCCAACCATAGCATAGCGAACGGCGGGCGCGTGCGTTTAAATGTTGCCACACAAAGTGTCCGAACGCGCGCGCACCCCGAACTGCCTTAGCACCGAGTGGTTGCATGCCAACTGCATTTCAATTGAAACTTCCAACTATGCTGAGTCACTTTTTTATTTGCCTTACAAATCGTGTAGCGTGTGGTTGTGTTTTGCCATTTATATATGTACATATGTACATATTTATTTCGATTGGTCAGTGAATTTTTTGGCGACTGGTCCTCTCTGGATACGGCTGGACGTTGGAGTCACGCACTCGCACTTTCATTTGTGGCTGTGATGGCTGCAAATACAAACTAGGAAAACAAGTCCTCAACAACATCTGCATTTGAAAATACGGTTTTTACTACTATGTATGTATGTACGTATGTAGTTTCTTTGGTAAGATGAGTGATATAAATAAACAAGTAGGAATTGTAAATGCGTCATGTGACTTTGTGCCACTTGACAACAACCGGGTAGTGAAGAAAAAACGCAAAAATGTTGAACTGTATCGGAGAGGTTAGTGCACTCTTTTATGCGGATGCAACCAACCAAACGTGAATTGTGAGTGTAGTATTAAGAAGGAGGAGGTGCTAGGAGGAATATTTTTGAAAAATAACTGTTTACAATAAAACATACATGGGTTATTAACAGAACTCTTACAAAGAATAACTCGAATCCTATATAAGAAAACAAGCCTCACGCATTTTATGACAACTGTCTGAGGAGTAATTATGATAATAATAATAATGGGCCAGTTTCTTTGTAACCTGTTGCATAAGAACACTAGGTAGGATAACATAATGCATGTAAAGCAACAGCACTAACTCGGAAAAATATGCGGGTTGAGCCAACTCGCTAAAATAATATCCGACCTGAGATGTAGTGTTGGGAAGTGAAAAAACTGCGCTATTGTGAATTAGCCCTAAGCAAATTCATGAAAAATTTAGATTTAAGACCTAATTCGTTTTTATTTGCATAATATTTGTAGATATGTAACTAAATAAACCTAAAAATTGTCAGCGCAACTATGTTCCCTTCTTAAATAGCACTAAACAAATCGCAACATTCATGAAAGAGGCTAACAGGGTTGCTTTTGCAACAAAAGGAAATTTTATTCGCGTTGGAGCGTTCTTTTCCGACTCGAGTGCAAAGAAACGAGCCTAATAAAAATAATAATATTTCGATTAAGAAGCGATACAGCAAGTGCTGCAAATTTTAAGCTCGCTGCAAATTTGTTTACCTAAAACATTGTATGCTTTTAAAAGCTTTTTATTAAATTGGTGTTTAATTACAGTACATTTTTGAAAAATATGTAGTTTTAGCAGTCAAGGCATCAACAACAACAAAAAAAAGAATATGCACGAAAAGTTTTGCAAACACATTTGGTACATTTGGACGAATAACCCCTATTTGTTAGAAAAGTTGATGAAACTCAGTGGATCATCTTATGGCACTGCACGAAGGTCGGTTTTGATGATCCATTAAGGAAGAGGGCAAGTAAAGGGAAAGCCGAGAAAAGGACGCCCAAATGGATCAGCAGTAGACGTGCAGGAGGAGAAGAAAGTAATAGTCATAATTATGAAGAACCGCTTCATGTCGCCATAAACGCTAAAATCACACTTTGGAAATCACTCGAGTTAAGAAGAGAAATGGTTGAAAAAAACGTATAAAAAGAAAAAAAGTTCAAAAACGAAGCGAAAAAGAAACTAAAAAAAGTGTTTAATTTAGACTAAAAAGCACTTATCAATATTTACCGAGGCTACATCCAACAAAGTCATCCACGTGCCTGACACAGCGATTGAGCGGTTCATTGAAAAAGTAGTTAGTCCAAAGAACGTAGATTACAAAGAAACAACATACCAGAAATAATTCGATAATTGTTATAACTTTTATTAAAAAAATTACTTTTTAATCGTTATTTCTTGATTTTTACTTTTGCTCATAAAAAATTTTTTATTTTTTTGTGTTATTTTTTGCTCATAAAATAGTAGTTGTTTTTTGAGTTTTATGTTTTCTGAGCAATAAAAAAAAACTAAATAAAAAAAATCAATTTAGCTGAAGGTCTTTAGTACGAAGGCGATATTGCTTTAAACCTTATAACGGGGTTTTCAATAGGGACGCTACAAAAGTAAACCGATAGTGACAGCACACGACGCCATATTTTCCCCCGCTCTTTTGACATTTCTCTTCAGTAAGACTTGCCATTTCATCATGGAAAGATATACGATCCAACAACGAGTCGAAATTATTAAAATTTACTACCGAAATTCGGAGTCAATGGCCCCAACTTTAAGAGCGCTACGTCCAATTTATGGTCGTCGTCATTTCTGGCTGAATGGCTTCGTCAATAAGCAAAATATGCGTTATTGGAGAGGCGGCAATCCACACGTACTCCATGAGTCAACATTGCATCCCGAAAAAATTACGGTTTGGTGCGGTTTGTGGGCCGGCGGCGTCATTGGGCCGTCACGTACTTCCTCCGTGATGATCAAGACCGGCACGTTACTGTGAATGGGAATCGCTACCGCTCAATGATAACCGAATATTTTTGGCCCGAATTGGATGATATGGACTTGGACAATACGTGGTTCCAACAGGACGGCGCCACAAGCCACACAGCGAATGTCACAATCGATTTATTGAATGTCAAGTTTGGTGAACGTGTTACTCGTATCTCACGAAATGGCCCAGTCAATTGGCCACCTCGGTCGTGCGATTTGACGCCGTTAGACTATTTCCTGTGGGGCTACGTCAAGTCTATGGTCTATGCCAACAAGCCAGTGACGATTGACGGACTTCGTACGAATATCGAACGTGAAATTGCAGCAGTATCGGCCGATTTATGCTTGAAATCCGTCGAAAATTGGGTTCGGCGTCTGGACTTCTGCATGCGTGCCCGTGGTGCGCATGCAAAAGAAATCGAGTTCCATGCATAATGGCATCGAATGTACTTTCACAGGAATAAAGAATTTAATTCATATCTCAAACCGTTTTTGTTTTATTTAAAAAAATTTTTGTAGCGTTCCTATTGAAACCCCCTGTACACGTAGCATTTCTCTTTCCGCATGATTTTTTGAGTTGAAATTTAAACAGTAATCTTTATTTGTGGTGCCTGAATTGGATCCAATTGGTTTATGGTGTGGTAAAATTGGACCAAAATGTTTGATACAGGAAATGAAGCGCTAAGCAACTTCTTGGTAATCTACGCTCTTGGGTTAGTCCTACAACGATGAACTAAAAGACCTTAAATCGCACGTGGTGGATCAATTGATAAAAATCAGTTCCAGCAAAAAATTACAATTAACGTGTCTAGAAAAAACATTATGGAATATAATTTCCCACGGGTTCCAAATGTTAGTGAACCTTATGATTGGGTATCTAGTACAACGTATCTGTATATTTCCAATCATAGAAGAATACCTACTGTTGAGATGGCCCCAAATAATACTACAATATACAAGGTGGAATCTAACAAAAGAAAAAAACCCGTTTTTTAACGATTATAATATGATGAAATTCATTCCAGTTTTTTATTACGAACCTCGTTTTAGCAATCGTAAAGTATACGCGCTTGGTAAAACACAAATTATTATTGATTATAACACCCAGATGCTTGTTTACTTAAATTCATTAGACAGCAAAATTGCCAATCGTATATCGAGGATTACCAGGACTTTCGATTTCTGCTCGCACATTCTCGAGTATTTCGATACCGAGAAATCGAGCTCTCGATAAAATCTCGGGTATCACAGCTGTCATAAGAAATCTCGAGTATTTATCGAAACGAATTCATTTCATTCTTTTATTTTTTAAAGAAAAAAGAAAACTGTACACGCAAGTGCAAAGAAACAAAATGCGCACAATTAAGTATTGAGAAGCTCGCGAGCGTTACGAGATTGACGCTAGGCAAGAAACTCGCAAAAAAGGTGTATTCGCGATAAATCACTCCTCGGATAGTTTCGAGAAACTTAAGACTGTAAACTTGATTGATTTCGCTCTATTGTGGGCTAGAAAAAGTAGTGCAAAATTAATGCAGGCAATCCAGATATCTTATTAAATTGAATATTGAGAGGTTCGCGACCTCTACGAGCTTTTCGATACACGGATTTTTCGATGAAAAAGCGGATCTCGCTTGCTTCTCGAGCAATCACGAGAAATCGAAGACTCTAATAATTGCTTAGTTCTGTACGCCACCCGAAGAACATGTAGTTGTATTTATGGGTATTAAGACAGGATGTCAAAGCGGAACAAATTTTCCTGAAGTGTAGCATAGTCGTCTAATGTTTTACGCTTCTAAATTTTTCTTATCATCTGCGAACATCAGACTGGAAAACTAAGAGAGACAGGAATGAGCCTAAGGTATTCCTGAAATAACCTTTATAACATCCAACTTGGTACTTTGACGAAATCAGTGAATATGACATCATTTTGGTAACCATATTCTAGTTGTTTTAAAACAAAGTTGGAAAATAAAGCCACATTTGAATGAATCCATGCTAATATGGTATTTGTTCTTTTATTAAACAAAATGCCGTATCGTATACAATATTTTCGAATAATTTGGCCATATAAGTTATTTTACAGATACGATGGTAGTTTTGAACACCGGACTTGGAAAAAAAGATAATAAAATACCTTTTCTACTCGGGTAAAAATTATCCTTGGGACAGTGATCCACTAAAAACTATTCACAAGGGACGATATAATACTGTGATACAAGTACGGAAGGAAATCAATCCTCACCACGCACCGGGGTCATTGGGAAGCATCATAAGAGCCTGATGCACCTCCTCACTAGAAAATTGCGGTCTAAGAATATTTAATGTGGCATGTGATTCAATATTGCTTGGTGGTATATCCTTGGATAAGGAAATCTGTATAGAGCGGTAAAATTTTGCAAAGAGGTTATCATTTCGGCATTACACAAGTTCTTATCCCTTTTAGAGCTCTTTTTGGAGTATCTATTTTATGACCATTTCAGGATTACTTTGGGACTATCTCGGGGCTGTTTTGGAACCATTTCAGGAGAATTTTAGAGCCTTTTTCAGGACTATTTCTTGGCTAGATTGGGGGTTCGTTCGACTTCGACTTCGGAAACAGTGGAGAGGCAGTTCGGGCTGATTCTTCAATACAACTACTACTATTTCAACAACTACTAATTAATACTACCTACTACTACTACAAAATGTATGTACAATCTGCTTTGAGTATTGTTTTCATCTGTATCTAGGTTAGGACATTAAGAGAGTTGTCGCATGTTGAAAAATTAAATTTAATTCAGTTAAATGAATTGTAGGTATAATATGGGGGTAAGACGAAAAAGCTTTATCACAACTTTATTTCGAATATGTTTTGAAACAAGGTTGCTCTCTGTTTGAAGTTAAATTAATTAAAGTTAATAAATTATATGAAATTTTTCAATATAGTTGTCAAAGGAAAGAGTGTTTAAGAAGTTTGCTGTTTGATAATATTTTTAAGAGGGTTACCATATATTTAAAACGATAAGTTTAATTAAATTATACACAAGTTAAACATAATATAAAAATATGAGTGTCAAACGAAAGTGGGTTAAGATCACATAGATTTGAGCATTGAGAATAGTTTTGAAATGTTTCAAAAGGGTTGTCACCTGCATTAAAATTTAATTCAATTCTGATTATTTAATATGCTAAAATGATTATTAAAACCGAAACGGCTTCAAAAAATAATTGCCTTCTGTTTAAAAAATCAAATTCAACTCGTTTTAAGAGAAAGATTAATGAAATGATACATAAAGCAATCGGGGTCAGACGAAGAAGTAGAAAGATAGATTGTCACCTGTTTAACGGAAATTTTTAAATATTGGTGAAAAATTAAAAGTTTTAAAAAAATTCAATTTGAAAAATAATTTTGAAAAGTGTTGCTGCCTCTTCAAAAAAATAGAATATACATACATATGTGTAAAACGCAAGCGTGATTTCGAAAACACTAAACAATTTTTGAAGAGCGTTGCTAGCTGTTTATACATAACAATTAATTCAGTTCAATTAATAAGTAAAAAGAGATTTTACAATATTGATACAAAACGAAAGAGTTTATACTGAAATATTTTAAAAACGGGTTGCCACCTGTTTAAAAGGATTAACTCAATTTTATTGATCCGCCAACTGAAATGCTCCACTACTGGATAAAAACGCAGTAAGTTTATGAAAGCTTAACTTTGAAAACATTTTTGAATATAGTTGCCAGTTAATTGAATAAAAACTATTTAAAGAGTTTCCTTATCGATTACTATAAATAAAAGTCAGGGATAAACTCTGAGAGTTCCAGGTGCAAATCTTGGTACTCCGATAAATATTTTTAAAAATCTGTTCGTAAAACTGTTTATTTATTTTTCCGTTGTACTGAAAGCGTAAAATTATCACAAAGAAATGTATGGCGGTAAGTAAGGGAATTAAATAACCTTTAACTTATCAAAATTTTTACTACTCACAGAAACAAATACCGAAGAAAAATTGTTTATATTATTATAATTGTTTCTTCAAATTGCGAAATTTTCTCCCGATTGAGTAGATTTTGTTTTCAAAATGAAATAAAAATCTACATATAGTCATATCCGCACCCATTCATTTCCATTTTTCTTTTTTATATTAGCTGCTTTTCTCCAATCCAGAATTTTTTTTGTGCAATTATTAGCAGTTTTCTCTCATCGACTTCTTTTTTGACTTAAATGAATTATGCTGTGCAGAAGGTAGCGTTCTAAGTAAACACAATAAGAAATTATTTATAAACTAGTGTTATGCAATGATCATTTGACTATATACGTAAATAATTCAATAAACCAACCATTCAAATTGTTTCATTAGTTGTGTGTTAATTGACTAAAAGTAAACGTTACGCGAACTTTGGGTAAACCTTTACCCTTAGTGATAATGACCGCAGGCTCCACCACAGCACAGGAAATAAATACTTTCACTTTTCAGCAAACAATCAATTCGGATTGCGAAAATATCGCTAGTGATTCAGTAAAAGAAATTTACGTTTATTTGGTTGGCGGTAAACAGAGAAGAGTAAGCAACTGCCACAAAATATATAGTTTCAAATATGGAGTGGTATAATCAATCATATAAATCTAATTATGTATATATGTATTTGTATGTACACATATATGTATGAGAGCCTATAAATAAAGATAAATAAAGTATATATTTAGTTGTAAAAGTAAATGAACGAAAAAGTAAACTTAATGAGTTCGATTGGCAATTGAAGTTTTTTTTAGAGAGATGAAAGTAAATTCGTAATGATAAATGGGATCGGATTGTGAAGATAAACCAAAAAAAAAAATTGCACAATTTTTATATGCGGGCGTTTCGGATTTGTCTAGGTCATTTTTGTAACACAAACCGCACCTAATTTTGTTATGCCGCTATAATGATTTCCATTTCTTCTGATGATGCGTGAGAGTAATTTTTCTGTTTGCTTTAAAGCTGTGCGTTTATTATAAACTTTTGTCTTGAGCCAAATTATATGTAAAATACTTGTATAGAAAGAACGCCCGAACAGCGATTTCTAGAGCCAAACCGAATCGAAGCGAACCGATCCGAAGCGAACTTGGACCGGCTTCAGCCGCACCGAACATTTTCAATAAATCAGTAAATTTTCAAAAAATCTAGATTTGTATTACAGTTATAGAAAAAAAGGTGCACAAATTTAATTTACATCCATTTCATAAAAATACTTTTATTTTTGAAAATAATAATAAAAGCGGTTTACTTCTAATGCTTAAAATGTTGTCATTTTATATAAGGCCTATGTTTGTGTAACCGTCTGGCAAACGAGTGCTCCAACTCGAATAAAATTTAATTTTCAAAGCAGAAGCAACCCTGTTAGTATCTTTCATGAAACATTTGACTCGTTTAATAATAAATATTTAAGCAATAAAAATAGTTGTGCTGGGAAATTTTTGAGTTGGACATTTACAAATATTATATTAATAAAAACATATTTGGTGTTAAACTGAAATGGTCATGTGTTTCCTTAGGGCTGAATCAAATAGCGCATTTTTTATTTATTTTTTTTGCTTTTTTTCTCCACAACAATGCATCTTGGGACGGATATCAATTTAGTGAGTTTGGTCAACTCATTTTGTTCTTGAGTTTTTGTTGCTTTACATGTAAATCGCTATTATTTTATATAATAGTTGGTTGCAATAAAAAACAGACCTATGTATGATAAATTAAAAATAATAGCCTACCGGTATTTCCATCTTGCAACTAATTCCGTATATCGATTCAAAGCTAGCCTGCATCACTGAATCATTGCTTGCTAGATACACACTCGATGGATGGGCAGATAGATCCTTTATTTCAATTTTATTCAATAGAAAATGTGAACTTCAAAAATTATACAAAAATGTCACACTTTCTTGGTAGCAGAGGTTCGTTGAGAAAAGTATGCACTTCATTTTATAATGTACCCGTTTTATTATACCCGACTTGCAAAAGAACGCTCCAACTCGGATAAAACTTCCTTTAGTTGCAAAAGCAACCCTGTTAGCCGCTTTCATGAAAGATGCGATTTGTTTAGTGCTAATTAGGTTAGGTTAATGTGGTAGTTCCCGCAATAGGAACTCACTTAGACATAGAAGAGTCCATTGTGATACCACCTGTTAAATGAACGGTAACTAAAATCGGAAATCCAAAAATGATTAACCGGATAAACGTTGCATACCCCGAATTAAGTCACGCAAATCACCTATCCCCACCCCAGAAAGCACTTCTGGAGTGCTAAACAAGTACGAGCCTAGGTACTTGAACCTCAGTCTCGCAAAGGCAGGGCAGCTGAGCAGAAAATGAAGAGATGAATCCACCTCATCATCCTACATACAGCTGCGGCAGAAAGGGTCAGAGACTATGTTCAGCCTAACCGCATGGATACCCATCGTACAATGGCCAGGCAGAACACCTACGAGGGTCGAGAGTTGCCGCTTGGTAAGCGACCTCAGTTCCTTTGAGCTTTAGTGCTATTTAAGAGCGGCAAATAGTTTTTTTTTCGAAATTCTTTTATTTACAATCTGTCGTCAGTAGACGTAAAAGTAATACTTAGTTGTATACTTAGCTTAAGCTATAGATAACACAGAAACTTAGTGACTATTTATTTCCTGTACGGGAGGTCTAGCACAAGAAACCGTTTCAGTCGTAACGTTTCATCTGTTTCATCCAATAACGCAATAGCTAAAGGGTTCCAATGAATGCTCAGCCTTTCAAAATATCTAGAATTAAATTTCTTAACTTCGTCCCTGACACTTGGTATATTTAAATCCTTTTTAAATATAGGAAAATAGTTGTGCGAACAAAATTTTAGATTGACGTAGTTTTATATTTAAAAATACGAAAAATACAAACTTGGTGTTAAGCTGAAATTTTCCATGTATTTTCCTCCGGCTCATTCACAATAGCGCTGTTTTTTCACTTCATAACACTACAACTCAGGTCGGATATCATTTTATCGAGTTGGCTCAACTCGCATATTTTTCCGAGTTAGTGTTGTTGCTTTACATGCAATTCGTTATTCTACCTAGTGTTTGGTTGCAATTAGGTTACAAAGAAACGGTCCCAATGAATAATTTCTTTCAGTATTGTTACTGCAAATCAAATCACTACCATGCAAATCCCAAAGGCTGTTTTGACTTTTTTAAAAGCTAAACTTTATACAATTTTTAAATTTATAAAAATTTGATAAAATTTGAGGCAAAACATCGGCTTTTGTTTTGCTGCTGAAGTCGAACCGAAACCGAACATAACTTTGGTGGCAATACATGACCGAGGCCGAAGTCAAAGTTCAGTCGTTCTCTACTTGCATGTTTTATCCAATTTTTGGGTTCTTAAAAGTTACGGGTTAACGCCGGCGGCATGAAAATATTGTCATTACGTACCGTAACTAATTTCTTCATTAGTTAGGCATATTTATTTATTACACTTTTTAATAGACATTGCATTTTTGGTTTTTATTTTTCTACGAATACTGTACCTTACGACAACAGTAATCAAATAATCATAACGAGTTTTATGCCATAAACAAATGAAACACGGGTTCAAAATTTATGCAAAACGGCCAACTTTTTTATAGTTGCCAATTGTAACATATTATAAATTTATGTGAACTATAAATGTAAATAATTTATGTCAGAAATCTCTACACTGCAATGTTGGCCACGATGACTCTTAAAGCGCTGGTCGCTTAGCTGGCAATGACATTTCAAATTCATCAATTTAATGACCATTTTTGTGTGCGAGTTTGCATAAATTTATCGTTCAATTTGATTTCGCTTTAAAATTGCTCTCGTTTTCAGGCAGACTGCAGTTGCCTTTTATGGACAGAAACAAATCAAAGAATGTATATTAGTTGCAGAGTTACTCTGTAGGGAAGTGAAGTGCATAGTTGGAATATTTTGATGAAGTCTAAATCTTAAATGGTTCCTTCAGAAAATCCAATCTCCAAATGATTACATTTATTTACAATAGATTACTAAATATAGCCTAGTTGTTTTAGCTTTAAAAGTATAATATTGAAATAAGGGTTCTTCCGCAAGTGATTCAAAGAGCTAACGACTTCCGCGGGATTTCACAGCCTACTCTGGTAGCTCCCGAACATCCGTTTGGGAGTGAGCTAAAGTGAAAAGGAGAGCCTTGTGGGATCATTCTGATGTTTTCGGCACGAGAGCTTACGAAGGAAGGAAGGGTATAAAAATTCTACAGAAACCATGTAAAAACAACCACTAATCAAAATCCTTAACAAGACTCCAGTGAGACCCCCTTTCTGATGAGGGTCACGGGAAACGTTATAATTATGATTTGAGGGATAAGGTTCAAATCCCAGCCAAAGTCCCCTCAAATAAATCGACGGATTGGGCAAGGAATAAAGATAATCAAATCCTCCGACGTCTACTACAGCTGGCATGCAAAGGAACGCAAATTTAGAATCAGCTTTGTGCTTGGGGAGAGATTTCACTGCCTGCTACTGTTCAGTGTATTATACCTGCGAACTTTTCGATGAGTTAACATTGACCCGATCATCATCTTGCCACAGCCACAATTCACACTCACCTTTATGCAGCGAAAAACGTGCACCCATTGGCACAAGGAAGGTCGGCGTCAAAAGGCTCGTAACAAATAAGCAACCACTTCGTAACTAAAATTCCTCTCCTGTTCACTGGGGGTAGAGTTCAACAAGATGGGAACGAATTTCTCGGTACTTACATACCACTGCGGAAGAGTCACTGGTTTTCAGCGAGTCTGAAATAACGACTGGCATTATAAGGAATACCGCGCCGTCATAGCAAGTAAGGAGCCTGCCTAGAGGATCATGCAGGGATCGGGTGCAACGCGAGCTGTGTGAGGAAATATCGGGTGTCGAAATAGAAGAGAGAGACCACAAGGAGCGAATGCGAGAGCTTGAGTTGCTAGCCGACGAAAAAAATAATCGTAAACTCCATCAGCAGCTACGACGGCTTACAGATGTTTTGAAACCTTCTAAATGGAGGTCGGTGTAGAAACAGCGGTTTACTGTCCAGAATTCGGGTGCAGCAAGTTATTTAAACTAGTGTTCCACTGGAGTGTTTTGAGGTGGAAATTCTTGATAACGGAGATCAACACGTCAAGTTGCCGTATTAGCATTAACAGTGAGGCTACCATCAAAGCGCTGATATCGCACTCCGCGGACTCAAGAACCGTCGGCGGCCGCCGAATGCCAGTGCAGAGGTTGTCATGGCTAGACCGTGCATCTATACTGGATTCCACGCCCCAAGGGTATTGAAGGCAACGAGAGAGTGTACGATCTTATCAAAAAAGGCGCTCTAGTCGATTGCGTCTCTATGGTGGAGATGTCAATTTCTTAAGCGCCATCAGGTACGAGTTGCACTTGTATCAGAAATTTGACCAGTTTCGGGCAGGAACATAAAGCTTGAGATTTACAAAAATCATATACAGAGCCTATGGCAGCAAGCTTATGAGGCAACGTTTTTTCAGGGGTCCACGCTCTCAAATTGGGACTCATAACCGACTTTAATTGCAGGATGTGTGAACTATAAGACGAAACTATAGAATTCCTAATCTGTATGTATCCACCGCATAGTGGACTACAGCCCAGATTGCGTGGTGTGGGTCAACTATAGGGCTTGAATTCGGTTGTCCGAAAGGGGCCTAGGAGATTATTACAGTTTGCCAACTTCAATAGTAACACTTTGGAGGTACTCAGTCTACGTGAGACCTTCCGAGGCCGGCTTTCTTAATCACCTGCATGTTTTTACTACTCCTTTTTTACTTGGATATTTTGAGCATAGTTGGCTGATGTAATGTGAAAATATTTTTTATTGAATTTGAAGAAAATTATCAAAACATCAGGCAATTATGCTTGAAAAGAGCTTAAAAAAAATAACCACTTAGATCGGTACTAAGAAATTTAGATACAATTTTTTACACGTACCGATCTTCTGTCGAACGGCTCCTATAAACTCCGACCTTTTTCGATCCTCTTCTGTTTCGTACTGCCAATACTCGCTAATGCAAGTAAAAACCTACAGGGTGCATTCACAGATCCCCATATATTACACATTTTTCAATTGTACGGCGATTGTGTGATGAAGCTCTTCAAGTTAGTACACACGTACATATATTTAGCCGGTTGGTTACCAAAAAACAAAAAATCATCAGTGTGCTTTGCCAGCTGCATTTGCTATATATGTATGTACATACGTCATTCGGTCATATGATTTTGGTCGCTCACTCGCTTGGTGGGTGAATGTTGCCGACGGCGCTGCAGTGATGATGCAATAGAAGCATCCGCCTCCTCTAACATACTCGTGCAAAGTTGTATGTGTGACTTAAGCATACATACATACATATTTACATTTGCATATATTTACTATCCACATTTACAAACCACATGCGGTTGCTAGCTGTGGGCTCCCTGCGACCCCATCTACATGGATGCTCGCATCCATTCATTCACAGCAACGCAAAGTTAGTTGACTTGCAATGCAATCACCGTTAGATAGTTGCGGTATGAGATCGTCAAATCTGCAAGCATTTTAAAACTGATCGCATCATTAGCGAACGATGGCACAGCGCGATCTTCAAATGCGGTAATATTTATATTTGGCTTCGTGTGTGCGAACATTTCATCTACATACATACATATGTACCTATATATATGTACCTATCTCTAACTGTATCTATGTATATATTTCATGAAAATCATTTAATTTTATTCATTTACATGCGGCACGTCTCATCTCAACTCGCATTGCAATCGCAAACATTTACCACGCTCGCTGCACATCTGTAGTTGTTTTTTTTATTTTTATTTTAATTGTTTTGATTTTCGTTACAGTCGCTCCATTTGTTTTAATGGCATGGAAAATCAAGCAGAAAATTTGTTTGTTACACGTTTTATTGCCACTCGAGTGTTCATTACACTTGTAAATGAGTTTGTAAATGACTGCCTGTCACTAAAGGTATTCATGCAATACAAATGGGATCTTTGTAATGTGGTAACAATTTTCACTTGCCTATACGAACGCTCAAAATATGTTTTTTATACTGCAATTCCTCGGAATCTATTTAACTTATTCTCCCAAAAACATAGCAATAATGCTACTTATAGATATTCGTTGTAACATTTTCATTTCATTAGGTTCATTCACATGCTTGATGATATGATATTCGGTGTAAATGCTAATTTTCGTGAAATGGGGTTAGTTCATCGGAAATCCCGTTATTGATATTTAGTTATCTTAATATGTATAAAATGATAGACATTTTCTTTTTTCAGAATTAACTCTAAAACTACTAAATGGATTTCAAGCAGAGGTTATTTCTTGATTATCTGGTGCAAGCTAGTAGAAAACTCGCTAGGTGACGCTGTAGTAAAATCAAATCAAATCGCATGCCAGGCGTATAATACGATTACGAAAAATATACCCGGTAGGTGGCGCTGGCATCGAATTGTTGAGAAAAGTCGTATTTATAAACCGACTTCTTGCAAATTCAATATGTGTGGTACTTGCCTGATAAAAAGTGCGTTCGATAGAAAGCTATACCAGAAATTCGCGTTTAAAAAAAACCAGCCTTATTCAACCCTTTTGGAAGAAGTAAATATAAAAAAGCCAAATAGTTATGGAATTATAATGTTTATAGTGGCACCAAATATATACATATATATGTATTAATATACATTTTGTAAGCCGCGTGAACAGAAGACGCAAAGCTCTAGATGAGCTATTCCCATTTTTTTTAAATTTTGATTTTGGATTCTGCTGTGCTCCATAATCCATTAATAATAATAATACATCATTTACCTGGATATTCGGCAGACCTTCTCCTACATATTGTGTAGAATATTTTGATGTTGTAACACAATGATGGGGGGCCTACACTTCGACATCGACTCCGAAGGACAAAAATCCACAAGGGGTATTCCATTGTCTGTCGAGGTGCGACCGCGATTAGAAAAAGTGTTTTCTTTGATTTGAGATGAAGTCACTTGCCCCTGCTGGGATTCAAATTAGAGACACACCGCATAAAGTCCGCACATACCACGCCATCGGCTACAGCCGAAATATTGTTTTAGGCAAAACAGTTTTATTAAAAAATGTGAACCGATATGCATAGCAAATTGTAATGCTACGTTTTAGTTTACATTTATGGGACCAAACGTTGCTTTATTTTTGAACCGAAATGACTGGTTTATACAGTAAAAAGAGAATTTAAAAATAATTTGGCGATAGCGCCACCTATCGACTCCCGAATCATACTCAGTAAGCGCCGCACAACATGCAGGAATTTTTATTACTTTTATAATTTTTTTAATTATTATTATATTTAATTATAATACTTAATATCAAATACAAAATGCTCTAAGTAAGTGGAATCAGTAGACATATTTATTTGTTTTTGAAAACATGCATTGCATGGAAGGTGGGGTATCTTGTCGGGAAAAGCGGGTTTAAATTTTGGCATTCGTATATGTATATTTCTTGTATTTTTTTACTGTTAACGAAATTTTGTGGGCACTTTGAAAAATTAAAACAATACATATGTACATTCAGATCGACGGTGATAGATATGTCGGGGTGTATCTCACAGGGTTTAGCTCAAATTTATCCTTGTTAAAGAAAAATAAGTTTTTTTTAAATTCATTTGGAATTCAGTCGAATTAAATCTTTATGCTGTTAACCCTCTTAATGCTTCAACATTTTTTGTAGGGTTATTTCATAATAGAGATAATACCGAATTTCATCCGGTATATATTTAATTTATTATCATTTATTAATTCCTATATCATGTTACGTTTCCATAGGGATTTGAACCATTCTAGAAGCTCCACCTTTTAAACCCATTTAATCTAACCCGATTGGTTGAAGGACATTATCAGAGATACTTACTGCCGATTGTGGAATATTACGAGACTTGGAGTAGGTTACTTGAAATACATTCTTAATATTTAAAAAGATGCAAGAATTTTTACATCAATAGACCTGAAACCTTAGTACATCTTCTGAGTTTCGCCTTGTGATAACAAAATTTTAAGGCGTTAGCTTATAAAAGATGACTATCAAATGAAAAACAACTTCATATATCATTTAAAAATAAGACAAAAAGTAGGGGTCAAAAATACTTCCTTGAGGCACTCCAAACTAGCAATGAAGGGAGCGGAGGATTCACTCACAGTCGTAACAATAAAACGCCTTTCATTTATATGCGGAACACATTGCAACGTAAATTACTTATTTTCGTTAAAATTACTTCACATAAATCAAGTGCGTCCACACTTGCCATTCTTAATTTCTATTGACAGCTCTGTAGCCACAGGGTTGCTTAGTTCTTTGATCAAAGGAAGAAATGTAAGATATTGTGTACATTTTTAATATATTTAAATTTTATTGTTATAATATCTTTTTTTTTAAAATTACGACCATGAAAGACAGCTTCTAGGAACTCAAGCAACAAATGAGTGAATAGCTAATATTTCAAAACGCATCGTCCAGTTGGGTTATCGGAGAAAACATTTTTCGATTATTATCGATAAAATTTAGAGCCGATACTATTTGTTCGTGATTTCGTCATTGATTTATGGTAAAATACCTCATTTCATCTTAATTTATGGACAAATTTTACAAGGCGAAATTTAATACTTAATTTCATCATAATTTCCTCTTAAATTAAGAATGTGCCATAAAAAGGAAGATATCGATAACAGTATTGATAGCGAATGGTAATACGTGGTTTATACTGAAAGTTTTAATGCAATTGAAGAATTTCGCTCACATCGCTTTTATTACAATTCATATAAATGTCACACGATCTCAGAGACAATAACGAGCAATTTTTTTTTGGATAGACTTAGCCATCTGAATAAGTTTTTTGACACATTGTCAGAAATTTTAAGTAGAAAATTTTATAATTGGTTATGGAAGAATAAAATATGTTCCAAAGTATAGATAACCACCAAATCGTGTAAGAGTGGTAGATTATCCAGTGGAAAAAGGAAAGAGTAAAAACTAATTTTCTAGAATGTGAAGGGCGTCCGCATAATTTCCTTAATTATATTTTATACGAAACTACCCCAATAGCAAAGTAATGCACTCCACTTTCGAGAGAATAGCTCATCATATAAGGAGTTCTTTTTGATGTTTAACTAGCATTACATTGCCTACTCTCTTCTCGAGAAGCAGGACTGGAAGTATTCTGTGTTGAGGTGTTCGTAACACTTGGCAGCTGTTTTATACCTAGGCAAATATTTGTTAACAACTAAAACATGTATTACTTTATTATTCCCTTTGTTTGACTCAAATTCTAAATAATAATATTTAAATTGGCCTTATCTGGAAAATACTTAACAACTGTTGAATTATGCAACTCTTAAACAAAAACAACAGTTAGAAAATTCACGATAACAAATTTTCACGACAATATTTTTGTGTTATTAAAAAAATCTGACTTTAATAATTGCAACTAGTTGTAGGTGACATATTGGTTGGTATAGATTTATGGCCGTGGGGAATATATTTTAAAATACAACACATACATTTTTTTTATTACTGACAAAATGGCCGTGGTTGTGTGAATACCCCTACAGGGATGTAAGTGACATAATTTTCTATTACAACATAAATTTGCAAATGGATTACTACAGCACAATTTTTACAGCTATTTTTTATTTATTTATGCTTGATACTTTTGTATTAATTATAACGACTATATTTAACTGTAAATGTTTTGAAATAGATTTTAATGCACGAGTTGCATTTATGAAACGATTTGCAAATAAAATAATGGCAATGCAGGCAATTAGTTGCATATTAAGGCAATATTTAAGGAACAGCAATAATTTGCCTTAATATTTTTTTGGTTATTATTTACCCAATCGTAAAACGATTATGCAAAATTTGCAAAAATCGAGATTTTAAACCTGACTTTTGATCTGCGCCAATTAGTTTTGTACATGGCATTTTAAACTTTTGTCAATCTCTTCTCCAAATTTGCATTGGTTGACTGTAATAACAAAAAAAAATTGTATTGTAATAATTCCATGCTAATGTCAATGTCGAACAAATCATTAGTTGCCTCCAACTCTTTAAGTTCAGGTGACAATAATTTTCAAATTCTTTACACATTTTAAAGTATTCAACATTACTGCTGACATTCGTTACTGCCGGCAATTTTATAATATTTGGCAGCGATTTTTGTCATACGTCGATTAAGGTGCGAACAGCATAAATATCTATTTGGTTAGATTGTTGCAGCGATGGCAGTGAACAGCATTCAAAGAATGCCAACGCGGCAGGTATGTATTGTAAAAGTACATACATATGTATGTACATACATTGTAACTCAGCGGGACACTTGTGGCACATGTGGACAACAAGGTTTCTATTTTCTGTTATTTTTTTTTTTTTAAGTTATACTTCATGGAATTCGCAAACAAGCTGCCAAATGTACGACCATTAATAATTATGGTAATAATAATAATGATAGTAATAATAATAATGATAATAGTAATTTCTCGTTTACATCACACATTCGATGTTTGGTCCAACTTGTCCTACAATTTATGGTGTGTGTCTTGATGTTGTAACACAAATTGAGGTAGCTACAGTTTTACGACGACTCCGAACGGTAGATAATCTTTGTGATTTTTTAATGCTATCCAGCCAGACCGCGATTTGAACCCGGAATACTCCATGTGACACACAACATAGAGCTCTGACAAACACAACTGTGTTAAATTGTTTCGCTCGCCGCGAATTTTCTGATTGCTTGGGTATTGAAAAAAAGTTCTACACAAGAGTGTGGGCATGTGGAGTCAGAAAAAGTCATGTGATTTTAACTTTTAGTACGAAAATGTACCAAAAAATGCTCACAGCCTTAAACATAACAATAACATTTATATAAATAATTTAACGAGATTTATGTAACAGGAAACCAGGAACATTTCTTTTTACATAGCATAACAAGTGTCCATTCTTGTGATTTCCAATGGCTAAATTTTTCAAAACTAATGTCTTCCAACCGTCAAAATAAATATTAAATACCCTTTTCACGAACACGAAAGTTATTAAAATGGACTGAAAAGTGGCAGAGTTATGGCGGATCAAAATTTAATCTCGATACATATTTTTCTTATTTTTAGACATTCCCTTTCTTTTGGTAAATTCTTTAACGTTCTGAGCAGGAAACGTGACCCTGAAAATGACGAAACAATTTATCATCTAGCCGGTTATAGCCAGTGTATATGCTTATTGTACAACTAAAATCAGAAAAACGGTTACGGAAGCAGGACCTCCAACGACTAAAAGTAGAATTAAGGAAAAGATTTGCAGGTTACTGCCTAAAATTATTTTCCCCAATAACTCCATCGTCGACGATAACATCAAACTGATGTATACGCTCATGGAAACGAGGGCATGGATTGGCTTTAGCCTTACCCACATCTTGAATAACTCTCTCTTGGGCATTACCGTCGCGCCTATGCAACACCTCTCTATCCTCACTATACAAAAATGAGAAAAAAGCAAAAAAAATCCCTCTAATTTTTTCAGGTGGATCCAAAGATAACGAAGTAGTTACATCCTAAGCTATCGTAGACGGCAATGGTTGCTTAAAGCCGATTTCATAAGTTTTCCTCGATTTTTACTAGAGAATTAACTGCTATATATATCGCTTTTAAAATAACAAAAAATGCTTGCCAAAAATCGATCATTTTTAGTGACAGCTTATCGATTTCAAAATCCATATCCAGCGCTACATCTGAAAAGTAGAATACTTCAAAAATCAGACATTTATTATAAAACCATAAATGTGAGCTTAAACTATGTATAATCACTACCACAAGACTCTGTGATCAATCAAGATGGTGATCCACCGCAATATCCAACTGATGACAGTAAATACAAAATAAGAATATTTTCTAGGCATCGATTGGGACACACAATTGCAATACATGAGCAAATTTTTGACAGTAACCAGGCACTTTTCTGGGATTCTTCTGTGATTCATGTGGAGTATGTATCACCATTTCCCATATCTTAAGTGAATGTCCACACTTGCTAAATAATAGAGTGACAATATTTCCTAAATGCAGCGCGATCGGTATTGAAAATACCCTAACAAAAAAATATCAACGATATACATATGTATACCGTTTTATAAAAGGGACTAATTAAGATTATAGGCAATACATTTAATTTAATGTATGTACGCATAAAAATACTTAAATAGTTTTAATATATATTATTGTAGTTAGTATTTAAGTCGAGCCGATAGCCACAGCAGCTAGTGCTAGCCTTAAAATTTTTTTGTCTTATTTGTGTCCAAACCAAATTTGGCAAGCAATAACGGAAGTTCGTTCCCAAACATAACATCGTATACCCTGTCGGAAAAACAGCCTCAACCCAAGGAACATAAAATAACCCCTAATTTTGGACAAAAATTAGATAGCCTATTTTATATCGAATATTTTGAATCTTACCATATCATAATCGGGTGTATCATGGTAGTGCTATAAGGGTCTTAGTAAATCAAGGTATATAATATTATATGCACGATGCAGAGAAAAGAAGGTAACAACAAAAGAACTTCCGTTTCTTCGTACTTGCCTCGTATGATGAATCGACGTCACAGATGGCTCTTAAAAAGTTGATTTTTCAGAGTTTTGAGTGATTTTTACAAAAAGTTAAACACAGAATAATAAATGTGAGGTGCAGAGCTTTGCATTTTAGCAGTTGCAGTGCAAATAAAACGCCCAAGTACAGTTATCACCTTTCCTTTCGTCTCGCTATTCCTGTACCAGCAAACGCTGTGACGTGTACGCTGCCGGCGTTGTCGTAATCTTGTTTTCTATTATTCTTGCATTATATGTTGCTAGCTGGCCCAACAGACGTTGCCCTACAAAAAGTTTTATATAAACAAGCATGTGAAAAATGTAAATAATTATTAAGTATCTCATTTCGTTTTTCATATTGCTCAACAGCTACCCTAGATATCAAATTCCATTAAATTGGATTATTTCAATTCAATATGAATGGAAAATTCAGTTTATGTCGAAAAGAAAATTTTAGTATATACATATAACTTATCTGCTCCAGCTGAGACTCTATAACTAATTGACGCAACTGTGTATTTGTATTGCTTTGTATTGCGATTTCTAGCAAGGTGCAAATGGCAAATGATTATCTTTCGGTAATTGAATATCAATAGATCTTTTCAAAATCGCTGTAGCTCTAAAGGCAAATCGTAGTAATCACTCTTTTCCCACACCAGCCTAGGTACTTACAAATTGATTGCTATAAACTATTTCAGTTTTTCGATAAAACCTACACATTTTTGATTCGAATATCAAACATAACATGCGGGAAGGTAAAGATTTAATCAACGACACAGGGGCAATATTTAGAAAATATAACTGAAATTTAAATAGATTCGTTTACGAACCTAGTAGGCCCACAAATATTATTTTTGGAAATATTTCGACACCAGCGCCGTCTCTCGAGTTAGTTTCTGATTCAAAATACTTCTTATCCATTAATTAATCTCCGTTTTTAGATGTGAACCAAATCGGTCCAGAAAAAAGATATTGATTTCAGTCTCATCTACTGAGTCTAAGTACTATTCTAAAAATGTTTTCTTTGCCCAGCCAATTTACACACTGAATATGAATGAAATCAGTCCATGAATTCGATTTTATCTTAGAAGCCGTGCACATATTACGTAACGCGATTTTTGATCATTTTAGAAACCCCCCCCATGTTTCACTTTCAGAAGAATTGTTTTTATTACTCGTAGAATAAAATACAATGTTAATTGAGATATGTTATATATTAGGCGAAGGGAAATCACATGTCACACTTCGTCACACATCGCACACCCCCTGCCCCCCCTTAGCACGTTACGTAATATGTGCACGACCTCTTAACTCCAACGCCACTTACCAGGGCTAACTTGCACACATTTTTTCTTTGCATATTTAACCCACGTACTGAGTATGAACCAAATTGACCTATAAATACGATGTTTAGAAATAACTCGCCAACTACCGGCATTTTCTACATACAAACACTACTCGGAACTCAATAAATCTAACAGCAAAAAATTAACCAAATCGAACACCATTCATTTTTATATTTATTTCGGTTTGTAGATGTGAACTCTGAAAGAAACTCCCCTCATATTGCAAAGCTTGCCGGGAAGATATCTTGATACTCTAAAAAAAAATGAATCATGAAATTATTCAGATGAACAACATCCTCGAAGAAAACATTTTAATTGAGTTGTTTTCAATAATAAATTTGTAACAGAAATAGGGCACAGTTATAGCAAAATGATCATTTTGGCAGGGTTTTTGGGCGGCCGTTTTTTTTTCTTAGCTACTTTCTAAATATGATTAGAAAGGGAGGTGGATTTTAGAAACTTTTTAGACTAGCTTCTGTACAATTTTTCTTCTTCAATTGATTAATAAATATCGAAAGTGTTTGCTGTAAATATTTGATTAAGTTTCTTATACAACAGCTATTCTTGTTTTACAATCTCTTATATTTACATATTTATTTTAAATCAAACTTACATTGTGCCCCGAAATAGGTTAACATTATAATCGTAGACAGACGATCGTCCGGGTCCTGAGAGTACAAGAGCACATTCACTGCCCAAATGTGTATTGAGATGTTCACCAAAGTGATGAAATTGTGCATTTATTATGTAATATGGCGCTAATATGGCCGCAGCGAATAGATATAGTCTGAAAGTTAATAAAATATAAATTATGATTTAATAAAATAAAACAGCCATAAGAAAAATGATGGTAGAAAGTATGATTATAAAAATTAACCATAAGTTTCATTAGTTAAAATAAATAAAGGTTTATTTAATATAACAACAACTAGCCGAAGTTGAAGCAGAACATTCGGTCATAGAAAACTTTAATATAAGAAATAGAAATAAGTCTACTTTCGTGGTATCTAATTTATCGTTACCTTCAATAATAATTGAAAAGTTCCTAAACAATATGCAATAAATTTTCTTGAACAGTTTTTGAAAAATAAAAACCACCTAAGGACTTCAATATAAATTTAATATCCACAACTTTTGTTACAACTTAAAGCGAGTATTTCATATATTTAAATAATTGAATTTTATTATGTAACTTCTTGAATTGGGCCCGTTTCTTTGTAACCCAATTGCAAAAAAACACCAGGAAAGATAAGAAATAGCATGTAAAGCAACAACACTAACTCGGGAAAATATGCGAATTGACTCAACTCGGTAAAATGATATTCGACCTGAGAAGTAGTGTTGGAAAGTGAAAAAAAACTGCGTTATTGTGAATGAGCCGGAAGAAAAGACAAGGAAAATTTCAGTTTAAGACCTAACTCGTTTTTATTTGCATAGTGTTTTGAAATATATAACCCCGTCAACTTAAAAATTATTTGCACAACTATTTTCCGTTCTTAAATATCACATAACCAAGCGCATCTTCTATGAAAGATCCGAATAGGGTTGCTTTTTATCCGAGTTAGAGCACTCTTTTGCAACTCGGGTGCAAAGAAACAGGCCTATTGTACCAAAAGCAAAATTAAGCTGACCAGACCTCAGTAAATTTGAGTTCATTTGAAAACACAGCGGTAATTAAACCACAACAAAATTGAAGGTATCAAATTTTGCCTTAAATCTTTTATACTGAAATTCCATACAAAAATTCTTAGGAAATACTCAAAACAATTTATTGTTTCTAATTTTCTTAAGAAATTTGTCTCGCTTATACTAAAATTTTCTAAATTTTTAATGATAAAAAATACAAGGCATTTTGAATTTGGAACCGACATATAAATGTACATATAGGGCCACTTCAATATTTCTTAAAGAAAGAGTAAGATTGCAAGCTTTGAAATATGAGAAGTCAAATTTACTTCAAATTCACATTTTAGCGTTTTCTTAATAGTGAAACTGCATACTCGGCTTTAGATTCAAAATTAGAATAAAGTTTCGCAGAATCTACTCTATGTACTGGATTCGATTTCATCGGGTAATCTTTATTATCGTTTACTGCGGCTGACATCTTCCATTCTGGAGTTAAAGTCATCGCTGGCGCGTAGATAAATAGCCGGAGCGTGAACTAATCTAGTCCCATATTGTTAGAGCCAAATGTTGTCGGTACTATAGGATTCAATTTCAATCAGCACAAGGATCCATGTTCATAACAAGCGCGATTCACAATAACCCATCGGCCAATCCAAATGCAGTGGCACCTCTTTAACTTCTTCGGGTTGTTTCGGGGACTGAAGCAGTCTATCACAAATTTTTTACAACAAAAGTAACGCAAAACCTCGTTTTTGATATATTTTTATTATCTTTACCTGCATATCATAATTCTTAGCTTGACCACATAAACTATAATTGCCGCAGAGTTTAAATATACATAGAACAAATGAAAGGGCTTCATGCGTACATTGTCCCAAAATTATCCAAAATTAAAAAAAAAAATAGTACGAGGGTTGCCTTTTATATTTTGCGCTTTCGCAACACTACATGTGATTAGCTGTAATTAGATATTTTTATCGTAGAGTTTGGCATTTTTTGGCATAAACTTGCACATAACGTTTTCACTTACGAGTTTTATTTGTGTTTATTTATAGTGAGTTTAAAAATTCATATTACCTAAAAATGGAATTAACCCGTGAACATTTTCGTGCGATGATTTACTACGATTTTCGACGTGGATTATCGAGACAGGAGTGCATCAATCAACTTACTTCTACTTTTGATGTTGAATCACCACACTTAGCCACTGTGAAACGATGGTACAACGAGTTCCTACGTGGCCGCCAATCTTTGCAGGACGAATTTCGTGAAGGTCGTCCAAAAACGGTGGTTGTGCCAGAAAGAGTCGATGCTGTGCGTCAATTGATAATACAAGATCGTCATGTGACATATCGCGTGATAGAGGCATCCTTGGCCATTAGTGGGAAACAGCATACATTCAATATTGCAGGAACATTTGGTCGTAAAGAAGATTTGTTCTCGTTGGATACCGCATAATTTGACAATTGCCTAAAAAAGGACTCGTGTCGATTGGTGTAAAGAAATGTTGAAGAAATTTAGCCGCGGTGGATCAAAGCACATCGTAACAGGTGACGAATCTTGGATCTATGCATATGAGCCGGAAACAAAGCAGCAATCGACTGTATGGGTGTTCCAAGACGAGCCTAATCCAACAAATGGTCGTCTGTTTTTTCGGAAAATCTGGTCATGTCGCAACTGTTCCACTAGATAAACTTAAAACGGTCAATTCTGAGTGGTATACAACCATTTGTCTGCCAAAAGTTTTTGAAGAATTAAGGAAAACCAACCGCCGAAGATAAATCATCCTTCACCAAGACAATGCGAGCTCTCACGTATCGATTCACACAAGAGAGTTTTTGAGGACTCAAAAGGTCGAATTGATGGGTCATCCGCCTTAAAGCCCTGATTTGGCATCTAATGATTTCTTTTTATTCCCGAACATCAAAAAAAAAGCGAGGTCAACGTTTTTCAACGCCTGACGGAGCTGTAGAAGCCTTCAAACAGCTCGTTTTCGTGGTATCCTCTTCTGAGTGGCAAAAGTGCTTTGAAAATTGGTTCAAGCGAATGCAGATGTGCATTGACTTGGATGGAGAATATTTTGAAAAACAATAAAACTATTTTCCTTAATATTTGATTGTGTTTTCATTATTTGGTGAAAAATATAAAAGGCAACCCTCGTATAGTAGAAAATAGTAAATAATAATTGGTGCATGTAGTATTTGGGTGAGAAAATATGAAAATTTCCTTATTCATACTAGCATTGCACATCCACGGTGTAAAAGCATTAATTACCTCAAAAATAAGATCTTTTTAAAATATATAAATTAAAAAAAAACAAGCCGCAAGCTTTTACAATAACTCTGTTTTCTAGATCATTTTTCAGTTATTACAAAAACACTCCGATGCAAAGAAAACTGACTTTCTGTAAGTTTCGTTCTAAAGACTTGTTCAGCTTCTTTACGCTAGTATATGTTTTGTGTAAATATGAATAATACTTTTTGTACAGGCGTTTAAATGCGAGCTTTTTCGAAATTGGTTCATTTTTATTAATAAACATAAACTATGTAAACCATGTAAACCATGTAAGGAATAGTCTAAGTTCGGGTGCTACCAAACTTTAAATATCTGGTGCAAGTTTTTATATGAAATAAACCGTGCTTGTTGTATGCAATAAAACCAGTGAATGTAATAATCTTTATTTTGTAAAACTAAATGACCTTTTTCATTTAACTAAAAACTGAAATAAATTGGTATGGTTTTAATGTATGTATTGACGTACCATTATATGCTTAAGAAAATATTATTCTAATCGCTATATTAAAATATTATTTTTTAAATATTTTTTTAATTGTAAGTATTTAATCTTTATTATATTCTTTATACTTGTAAAATATAAATACTTATAACTATTTTTTACTCTACAGTATAAATATATGAAAAATTTACTAAAGTTATCCTTAAAATAAATATAGGGAAATTTAGTCAGAGACAGAAATGCAAACACTATCATGTGAACCATTTCATAAGTGATTGCGATAACCACATGTTTGGTTATTCAAATTTGAAAGCACCCAGTCAATTCGCTTCCCAGTCAATTCCTGCATTCCTGCTGGTATAGTAGAACATTCTAGTCGTAACAGCGATCTAAAACTGATTTCCTTAAGAAAATTTTCTATTCTATTCTCGGTAGACTTTAGGCATAGATTAAAGTCTCAAAAATAATGACTTTCGGATCACAAATGACATTCTAAGGATATCGTAGAGCTCTGTTTCCAGATCTGCGATAGAGAAAGCTGAATTCCTCTAGAGCACCAGCATATAAATATTATTATGTTTAAATAGAATAGCTTCGAAAAAGTTTCACCCAGAATATATTTTTTTCGTTGAAACTCGCTTAAAAGAATAAAACCTGAAATTTCCATGTGTTCAGAGAGAGGCGCGCTTTTATTTCAAAGTTAATTTTATATATAGATAAAAATGAATGTTAGTCTTTTATAGGCATCCAAAGTATGCAAATGTGCAATATTTGATATACATATAGATCCTCTATATCAGGCTATATAATATTTGTTGGGAAAGCAGGCTGCCTCACGTCCCAATTTAAGCCGAGACTTCAATTCACCATTTGTTCCAAGCTATTTGACGTAGATATATGATATTCCGTACATACATATTTTTTTTAGATCAAGGTATAATATAAAATCCCAAAAGCACTATTCAATTTTTAAAAATATATGGCGCATCATAGCAAACCGGGGTTTCTAGCATTATATCGGGTATTGCAATAGGAACGCACACAAGTTTTTTTTAAATAAAACAAAAACGGTTTGGGATATGAATTAAATTCTTTATTCCTGTGAAAGTACATTCGATGCCATTATGAATGGAACTCGATTTCTGTTGCATGCACCACGGGCACGCTTGCAGAAGTCCAGACGCTGAACCCAATTTTCGACGGGTTTCAAGCATAAATCGGCCGACACTGCTGCAATTTCACGTTCGATATTCGTACGAAGTTCATCAATCGACGTTGGCTTGTTAGCATAGACCATAGACTTGACGCAGCCCCACAGCAAATAGTCTAACGGCGTCAAATTGCACGACCGAGGCGGCCAATTGACTGGGCCATTTGGTGAGATAACACGTTCACCAAACTTGGTTTTCAATAAATCGATTGTGACATTCGCTGTGTGGCTTGTGCCGCCGTCCTGTTGGAACCACATATTGTCCAAGTCCATATCATCAAATTCGGGTCAAAAATATTCGGATATCATTGAGCGGTAGCGATTCCCATTCACAGTAACGTGCCGGTCTTGATCATCACGGAAGAAGTACGTGACGGGCCAATGACGCCGCCGGCCCATAAACCGCACCAAACCGTAATTTTTTCGAGATGCAATGTTGACTCATGGAGTACGTGTGGATTGCTGCCTGTCCAATAACGCATATTTTGCTTATTGACGAAGCCATTCAGCCAGAAATGACGACGACCATAAATTGGACGTAGCGCTCTTAAAGTTGTGGCCATTGACTCCGAATTTCGGTAGTAAATTTTAATAATTTCGACTCGTTGTTGGATCATATATCTTTCCAAGATGAAATGGCAAACCTTACTGAAGAGAAATTTCAAAAGAGGGAGAAAAAATATGGCGTCGTTTGCTGTCACTATCGGTCTATTTATGTGAGTCCCTATTGCAAGGCCCTTTATAACATCATTTCAAAACCTTAAACGACGTTCATTGATTTAAATAAAAACGAAAGGAAATGATTTTAAAGTACCACACCCATATTCCAAATTTTGATTTCTAAATTATTTATCTAACTAATTAAATTCTTTATACCAAATTTTAAAAAATTCGCGACATGACATTGATTATATTATATTTTCTTAGCATTAAGGGGTTATATACAAAGTTGAGGTGAAAAAGTGAGCTAAGTTCGTAATTTTTTTTTAAGGGTTTTTGCAAATTTTATTCAATAAAGCGAAAGACAGTTTGTTGGTAGTATTATAGAAGAAAAAAAAACAAGTTAAATTTCAAAAAAATATTTAAAATTTTCCGAGTTAGAGCCCATCTCCCGAAGCGTGTTTTTTCTGTAGAGCCTTGCCGTTCACACTCTCCAAGCCGAACCGCTCAACTGAAATCAAAAAGGTACTATAATTATTGAAGAGAAATGTATTCTTGTGTACTTGAACGAACCGACTTCCAAAAAAAAATTTTTTTTCTGGAAAAAATTCATGGTTTTCAAAAAGTCAATTTTTTTGTTGCTCAAAAATTAAAAAAAAAATTTATTGCAAAAAATCGAAAATTTTCGGATTCCAAAACGATCGTTCAAGTACACAAGATTGTAAATACGAATAATTATAAAAAAAAAATTATGATAATCGGTTTATAAGTTTTTGAGTTATCGTGTGAACGGCAACGGTACTTTTCAAAAAATGCCATTCCGAGATAATTGCGTTTTAAGTTTTGTTTTAAGTTAATTATGGATGGGTCCAGTTCGCTGCGAACGGCTGTAATTTCGAATCTAGTGATCCGATCTGGATGAAATTTCGCGCTGATATTCTATAAAGTATGTACTTTTAGAATATGCAATAAAAATATTTTCGATTTTTTGAGCCCCAACTTTGTATATAACCCCTTAATATTGAATAATTTGATTTGTTGCAAATTACCGTTATATGAGAGGCGAGCGTGGCTTTAGTCTGATTTTTATAAATTGTGCTTTCTGACTAAAAATAGAAATTGTACGTTATGAGTTAGAATTGGACAGAGAAATTTCGGAGATATGCCTATTTGATCTAAGGTGGGTGATACTATGACAATTCCCAACATTTATGATTCCATGTATTTCATTCTCAAACCCAATCTTGGCTATCCCGTTTGAGCAAATTACCCTATGTAGTTAATAAATATCGGGTTTTTCGTAAAGATGGGAGTGGTTTTGCCCGATTTTAACAATTTATGAAATTTTGCTTATTGACTTGAAATGCAAAATGTGTACCAAATTGAATAGAGTTTGGTCAAGAAGTTTTGGAGATATAAGGTTTTCCAAAAAACACACATATTCCTTTCCCAAACTCAACCCTATGTGTCAAATTTGAGCAAATTATCTGCAATTACTGAAATATCGTGGTCTTTTGATTTTCACAATATACCGTTATGTGGGCGTGATTATTGTCTGATTTCGCCCATTTACAATACTAAAGTACCTTGGATCAATGGCAATGTGTTGTATTTCTTCTGAAATTCTGTAAGAAATTGAATTCTATGTGGTGTTTGGTATACAAGAAACTAATTTTTGATATTTACATATTTTAACAAAAAAAACCCTCCGATAGATGGCACAACGCATTTTAAGAAATGATATATAAATCACCTAAGTATTTCTTCATATTGAAATTTTTAGTATTTATAGTATTTACAAAACTATTACTATACTATACTATACTTTCAAAATAATGTAATAGTTTTTATGTTGGGAAATTTTTCTCTGCACTCGAAATTAACCCACAAATATTATGCACACCTTCACGTATAATCCATAACACTGTCTTATATTTCCATAGCCAACAAAAAAAAAAAAAAACTATTACTTCCCACACTATTATACGTAGTTCCAACTACGCGTTCATATCAACGTCATTGGAGCGTAACGTCGCAAGTGATTTATCATTCACTTCGGCTGTCAAAGTGTAGCAGTAGCTGTCGTTCACAAAGTCATTCGTTCACATTTTTAAGCGTTGCAAGTTTTTTGTGGTTTTGTTTTTCTTTTTTTTAGTTGCAACTTGCAAGTGTACTTTATGATAGTCATTTTCAGCTACCGCAATGTTTGTGTGTGTTTTTTTAAATGTTTTTTTTTTGGTTTGTATTATTTATTTGTAGCCTCTTTTTATTTTATAGAGTTACACCTCCATCAACTGCACAAACTTACACACAATTATTATGTTGCTGTTGACCTGCAACAATTCACGCTGCTAATCGCAAGCGCGCGAGCGTGTTAAGACCCCAAATGCGCCACTCACTTCATTTCTTTGCTGCATGTCGATTGCAGATTATGGGAAATACATAGCATAGCTGTTTTTTCCCTAATCTTTTTTTTTTTTGAGAGAGAGAGCAGGGCATAGCTGTGGTAGGGCATCGAAATAGAAATGTTCAATAAGCTTTGAAATGTTTTATTTCCCCCTCAAATTGCTATGCCATTTCCTGCGTTGGTTTCCACCGCATCATAGGAAACGGTAATTTGAAGGTCTGACTTGGATGCTATGGGCAGTATTTGAGTGATTTGTGTGGCAATTATGTACAATTGCATTAATTTGAAGGTGTCGAAGTGAAAGTCACTCTGATTACACAGACAACTGCAAAATTATAAGCAATCGATTGTTTATTGTGTATTCATTAGAAATGAAATTACTTTTGCCGATAAATTATTATGATAAGACTTCTTTCTTTTCTTTATACATATTTTCTATGCCTTAGCAAAAATTGGAAAGAAATTGTGTGGGCGTATCATGTACGTAGCGATTGAACTTCATTGTCGACCTCTCACTTTCGAATCAAGGCGAGCTTATAGAGAAATTTTGTAATGGCTTTGAATAAACAAAAAATAATTTATGAGCGACTATGAGTAACAAAAGAAAATATCTTACTTGCCGCTACCTTTGATCAAAGTTTCGAAAACGCAGTCCTGTTATCGTAATAATTACATATGTCCATTTTGAAGAACTGGTGTGAATTAGGCCAAAATACAAAAATTAATAAAAGAAGTAAAGAAGCGCTATTTTCTCTTGCCTTGACGAAGCCTTTATTCCTTTCATTAGTATCAAAAAATGCATTGTTCACAAAAAAGTATTAAAATTTAAAATGCTATTTACTTTTCAAACACAAAATAAGGTATAGTGTAATAAAATACATATGGAAATTCAATAATAACATAAAATATATATTGATAAATCACAGTTTGTTGTTCTGAATGAATGAAGTCCACTCGCATTCCAAGGAATTATATAAGACAAAGCCTATCATTGTGATTTTCTCAGTGGACCTTGTGCAATCGGTAAGTAAATAGCCCACACAATTTCTCGTTATTACCTGTCAAAATATAGAGATTTAAAGTAAAACCTCATATCTGAATACTCCGTCGTATGGGAGCTATAAGCTACAGTGACGCGATCTTGTACATTTTATTATTAAAATAAGTGACAGGAGTACCGAATGTCATATTCTTAGCTGCTTTAGTGTAGGAGTTATAATGCAAAAACTCATATTTGAACAATCAGTTGTATAGCTGTTATATAATGTCCGATCTGGTCGGTTCCAACAAACTAATAAAACATTATAGAAATGCATCTGCCTTCCAAATTTCTGTCAGATATCTCAAAACATGAGCATTCAAACAGACAAACAGACGGGCATGTCTAAATCGAATAATCTCGTTTTGCTGATCATTTTGGTATACCTGGGTATCTCTGTTTCTTCTTATACTTACAAACATCACAACATTACAAGCTTGTAATACCATTTCATCTTAACGAAAGGTATAAAAAGTTACAGAATTTGAAAAACGGCAAGATTTTATATTATACTAACTGACCCGGCATGCTACGCTATGCTCCACAAATACATGTTTTGAATTTGAGAGTCAAATTGAACTTTGATACGGTTTATAGATAACTCAGCTCCAGTGTCACCTATCGGCTCAATATATACGTATATATATATATATATATTTATTGGGTTAGTAGGTGTTTTAATATTGAAATACGGGTTTTAAAAATATCTCAACCCCAGCGACACCTATTGGAATTTTATATATTCTATGCATAAAAGACACCATTATAATATCCTAAGGATTTGAGTTCAATCGGTTCAGAAGTTTTCGATTCCATAAACTACACACATTATATAGTGGAATTAAGTAGTTTTTGAAATATATCCAAAAAAAACAGTTTTTGATAAAGTTAAAAATTTTAGCCTATACAATTGCTAATACTACTCGAACCGCAAAGTTTATTGATTGATAAAAATCAAGGAATCATATTTAAAATAAAGGATTTCAAAATATTTTAAAAAATATTCTGAATTAAATTATTTGTTATATAAAACTTAAAACAAACTTGTTAGAACAAAAACTGTTGAAAAATATTTAAATTTTTTTGGTAATTTAATTCTAAAGGCTATAATTATAAATAAAGAAGATCCTTGAATAAATATAAAATTAATTTTCACACATAAGTATTAAGAATTATCATGCGAGATGAGGTCAATTTGAAAATACAACAAAAGTTAAAGCGGAAGAAGTTAGTTGCTATTTCGAAAGATCCTTAAACAGTAAGGTTTTTAGGCAGTCGCACCCATAACATTTTTTTCGGTGCCATTTTAACCTAATAACTTGAATTCCAGAGGTCGCACTTGTCTTGAGGAAAAGTGAGAAAAGCACAATAGTTTACCAGGCGTGACATACTCGGAGCTCAACTTTTTTAAAGCGTTGGCTTTGTGCATGGACTACATCGGTTCGATACTCAGTCATTCAAGAAAAAAAGAAGTGTGAGATTAGTCGAAATTGCAGCTATAGCTAACGTCTATTGCTTTGACTATTGTGGTTTTCCAACTTTTTAAATACTCGACTACGGCGGCCATTGGCAGTTATTTCATGTCTTTTTCAAAATTTCGCACTCTTTATGATGATTGGAATAAAAACAAAATGAATATTTCATGTGTGAAAGTTAATTTTAATGTGCTCTTAAATAGCAGGCATTATATATTTAAGATTAGTGGATGTGACTCCGATACAGCCAAACCCCAAATCATAACTAATTTTTAGTTTTTGAATTACTTTTTTTATTACAGTTAATCCAACTTGTCTGCTTATGAAGTACAAATCTCTTCCGTCGAAATCCGTTAGTGGTGAATTGCCAGATACTTGAAAAGCAATACCGACGAACGGCGAATTTTCGTTCAGGAGAGCGACGACGTCAGCAACGTTCGCCCAAAAATTTCGCCCAGTAAAGCACAACTACGGCGACAACGAACACAGCTAATTATGGCAAGTCTCAATTCCAATTTTGATTTTCAATTAAAAAAAGTTAGAATAATATTTTGTGGTGAAATTTAAATATTTCGATTTAAAAACTTTGAGTATTTTAAACATATGGCCACAATGGATTGCATTTTGCCGCTACCGCCAGCGACGGCAATAGAAATAAGTCTATCGCAACAAATGTTCGTCGGACGAAAGTCGTTGTTCGCTTTGGCTGTGTGCATTCTATTTTTGACAGCGAACGTTCGCGACGAAAAATTCGTCGTTCGCCGGTATTGTGTTTTAAGCAAGAGTGTGTCGCGCAGCGTTGACATTTAGGTGGTAGAGAGCACAAGTCCAATGTGAATTTTCGACCGCACAGAAAGCATCAAGACCCAGATGAACTCAAAATCAGAAACCGAAAAATAACCGGTCTTTATTATTTATTTATTAAAGTGTCACAAATTGCGATTTATGTTATGTTATAAAACATAAATCACTGTTCATAACTGGTATACAAAGTTGTTCGCTTATCTACTTCGGCTCGGCTTTTAGTTAATTAGTTCTTCCTTTTACGTTTTTAACTGACCTGTAATTTTTTGTTTGTTTTACATCCAACGGTATCCGGCTAGGTATGGGAATACTGTCATAATATTCCATAATAAAAATTAGTAGCTGACCTTTTCAGCAAAAATATTTTCATAAATAACTTCGGTTGATATTTACTTTCGTAGTTTTTCTATTTCTCACAGTCATTAACCTTAATATGTCTAAAGCAAATCATCGTCTAAGTGATATATCACAATAGAGCAAAAATAGATTAAAAACAAGTCTGAAATTTAATGCGGACCAGTTATTTTCGGTCTCTGTCAAAAATATACATCCAACCGGCGATATACCAAATTTATTTAAAACACTTAAGTTGTTATAATAACTAATTATCTATATATAACTATATATAGTTATATAAAAAAATAGCCGTTTTTTATTACAACTTGGTTCAAAAACTGGTGAACGGATTTCAATTAAATTTGGACAGTATATTTCTTAGACCTGTTATACGGATAATACTCAGGAAATCCATATTTATGTACTTTTATGAAAAATATATGCGCTAGGTGGCGCTAGAGATGAGTTATTCAGAAAATCCGTGTTTATAATTTGATTGATGATTTTAAAATGCTGAGCTGCTGATGCAGCAAAAAATACATTTATCAAAAATTAATGACCAGAGTGTCGCCAGAAGCGAATTTTTCGGAAAATTTTCATTTTTAATCCGATTTTGATGAAATCGGAAAGAAGAAATGAATCCGCTAGATGGCGGTAGAATAGAAAATATGCATTATTGGTCCGATATTTGCAAAAAAAATTACAAAATTCCATTAGATGGCTCTGGAGCCGAGATTTTCCGAAAATCTATCTTTATGATTCGACTTAGTTCAAATATTTTATGCTTTGCGCAGTTAAAAACAATACCCCTTAGTCATATAAAGTTGGCTCTTAAGTTTGGCAGATATCCCATTGAAAATTATGTTAGAAAATTGCAACTAACTTTAGAGTCGACTTTATCTTTACTGTGATTTTGGAACATTGTTTTTAAGTTTATCGAACCTGCATTTTAACTTCAAAAGCCCTCTATAAATATATGAAAACGAAACGGAGACATACTCGAAATATATTACTAAATTATACGATATTGATGTGCCTTGTTCGCATTAAAGAAGCGATTTTTTTTTAATGTCCGAATCACCACCGAACTTTTGACGCTTGTGACGTAAACTAATGTCATTTGTAGTGCAACCAGAATCTGTTGTATTCTAAGTAGTAACGAAAAATTAACTTTTGAGCTCTGTTAAATGGAATGCTGCCAACTAAAATAATGGGCTTAAATTAAGACTAGGAATCATTTTGTTACGTATAATACTTTAAGGACTGAGGGTTGGTGTGTTCAGAAAATCAATCTAAAAACGATGTCGAAAGCATGCACCACTTTCCTGGATTGCGTTTGTGTAAAAAACAAAACACACGTACAGGGTGGGCCAAAAGAAGCCAGTTTAATAACTTTTCCGTTCATTAATTTTTTTTTTTTTTCTTTCAGATAATATAATATACAAAAGGAAAATTTTTTTACACTAAGTATGAAAAATGATGTCTCTTAAATGACCACCGTTTTCAGCTTCGCACTGATGGGCTCTTTTTAGAGCATTTTCCATAACAACTTTCAAAACAAAAGAAAATAGTCGGGTGCTGTCAAATCTGGCGATCGCGCTGGCCAAATAATTTCCGAATTTCTGGAAATTATTCGCCCTCCAAAAATTTGACTTAAAAGTGCCATTGTGTCTCGGGCAGTATGGGCAGTGGCTCCGTCCTACTGAAACCACATACCAGGTCTGTTTTCAAGAGCAGACGTAAAAAATTTTCTATCATAAACCGATACCGCTCTCCATTTACGGTTACAGCGCTTCCATCTTCATTCTCAAAGAAGTAAGGCCCAATGACATTTTCAGATGTGATCCCACACCATACTGTACACCTGATGGGGTGCAATTGGCGTTGATGAATGGCTCTTGGATTTTGAGAACCCCAGAACCTACAGTTCTGCTTATTAACAAAGCCATTCAAATGAAAATGAGCTTCATCACTCATAATCAAATTAATAAAGTTGATTTCATTTCTGGCCAACTCTTGAAATTTAACTGCAAAATTTAGATTAGAAAATTATAAATTCTCCAAGTGTTGTCGATATAATCTGAAAGAAAAAATAAAAAAAAAATTAATAAACGAAAAAGTTATTAAACTTTTACACCCCTTGGTTTCTTTTGGCCCACCCTGTATATTACGGCGATATTAAGGAAAAAAATTTAAGTATGTACACCATTCTAGAAGTCGAGAAAACAAAACAAAATTAAATTCTTTTCGTGAGTAGTTATTATGCGAATTGCTTATGATCGTATCCATAATAGTCAAAACCTATTATATTTAAAAAGTCTAGTTCTTAATGAAAATCGTTCACGCCTGTCAAAGAGTACATTAATAATAATATTATTGCAATTATTTTTTTTCTTGTTCTACAAAAATTGCTTGTACTTTTAGATTTGTGATTTTTTTTCTCCTGCTAGCTGAAAATGTATGCATTATGCTGACTACAATTAGCGCCAAAATTGAAATTGTGTTTTTATTAAAGCAGTACATATGCATTGTACGTACGTATGTAGCTGTGTGCGGGTAGTGCATTGTTTTTCAGTTTATGCGTGTTCACGTTTGACATTTACTTTTGTCACGATCGACACTTTATTTTGTATTTCTATTTACTCTGAATTGAAAATTCTCGTATGCTTGCAAGTTACGCATGCGCCGAAAAAATTAGAATTTTTAAATCATAATTGCAAATCTACAAACTAGTTGAAAAGGGCAGCGGTGCGTCAGTGTATTGCAATAAACTGGCAAATTGATTTCAGGTGACAAAACGAAAATTTACAGCAAATTGTAGGTGTGTTTTTTTTTAGTTTATTTATTTTTTTCATTTTACATTCTGACTGACAGCTTTGAAAGGCCTTTGCTATGACTAATTTAGCGTTAAATATGACACACTACACCAAATAATTGACAAAAATCAAAAATCAAAAATCAATTATGTTGTACGTGCTTTAATTTCGAATAGATTTCCTTAGCCATGCATTTTTTTTTTATAATCAGTCGGGGAGGACTAGCTCAGGGTAGAGCAATTTAGTTTAGTACACAACCAGCAGATTGTCCTAGACAGCACATTTTCTCATTATGTTTTACCAAATATCTAGCGTAAATGTAAAATATAGCTGGAATAGGTTCCAAAGTTAAAAAAAAAACACCTAACTGGATTTTCCTGTTTCTTACTTACTTAAATTCCCGTACATAGGCAAAACTGCACTACTTACTGAAGGTTTAAGTTTTCACTTTATATTCAAATATTCATGTATTTAAATTTGATATATTTTAAGCTATTACGTGATATTATACCTAGACACTATAGTAATACTTTTAACTGAAAAGCATAAATATCAAATCGACCAACACTATAGACAATATGTTCATATTTTTTTAATATGTAAATCACAATTTTTTGTTGGTATTGTATTTTGAAATTTCACTTATTTCGAAAATATTTAGACAATTCATCAAAAACGTTTTTAAACAAAAAAGCCTAATGGCATTACATTTTTTAGCGTTCCAAATTATCTGATTGAAATTCACATTTGTTTCGTAAAATTGAGAAACAAATATAAGTAACTTCATTTACATGTGATTTAAATGGTTTAAATATTGTCGAATGGTGTTTATAGAAATTTTTATATTATACTACTAATTAAGACAGACCCCCCTTTTTTAATTTAATTTTTTGTTGAACAGTTCCCGAGATATCGATTTAAAAAAAAAAATTATTTTTTTTAAAAGCGCAAACTTGATAATTGAAATATGTGTAGACCAGTTTTGTTTGAAATTCTTGTTTGTCAAAACACTTTAAGGATATAAAAGTGAAAACAATTTTAAATGAGTATTTCTACAAAATTTTAAAATTTTTAAAACAAAATGTAGATTTTTAAATAACAAGTACCCATCGCTTTTCCTGAAAACCGTCATTTATCCCGCAAATTTTAATAGTAATGGGCTCTATTTTTCCAAATTTTTATGTTTTTTTTTTGGGTCTTCCAAAAAAACTTTTGAATTTTTTTCATCATCAGTGTCTTTTAAGTTTTTAAATTCTTAAAGAGGTGTTCAACTCATAGCATACTTTTTGTACTTCGTTTCGTAAATAAGACTGATTATCAAAATGTTATTTTAAAAATTGGAGATTGATTTAATAATCAAATTGTAAAGGATGGCAACTCAAATCAAACATATCCCTAATGTATAATATTAGATTGAAGCAACTTTAGTCGTGCTCCGTAGATAACATTTTTTGTAGGAAACCCTGTTGAGAAAATTTGGAAATGACAACTTATTAAGAAAAATATCTAGATTAATAAATAATTTATTTAGAAATAAAATCAAGTTTGAATTTATAAAATATTTAAGTCTGAATAAACATATATCAAGAACAATGACGCTGGTATACAAAATGTCAGCAAAGTTAGTCATATATGTACATATATTATGGTGTCCCGAATCGGACCAAGTTTGACACAACATCTTAGAATCCATAATATACCTATACATAAAAAAATTATACGATTTTTTTGTTGACCTATGAAAATGTAGAACGTTTAGCTGTTTATAGCATTTACCGCTATATCAGGAATAAGTAAAGAAAATTTGGAGTAAAAATATTCATTATAATATAAGTTACATCAAACCGAAGACACCCGCTGCCAAAAAAAGGATCGCTCACTTACTCTACGATTTCATCTCAGCGATCTATCTGTCAAAACCAAAGAAAATATTTTAATCTGTAAGCCTAAAGCTTCGAATGGAATTAAATTATTTGTAAATACTAAAAATTGGAATTTTAACAAACTTCAAATAAGTCAAATTTCCTTGTTTTATTGGTTATCCTTACGAACAAAATTTAAGTATTCAAAATTTTTCAATGGTCCTACTGTGCATCCATATGTGCTTAGTCTATGAAATCAATTTTAAGTGAATCTGCTTAAATGATTTCGAGATATGATGGAGAAAAATTTGGAAAACACCGTTTTCGAATTTTAGAAAACCACTTATTCTAGACATATTAAATATATCAATTTTTTGAAATCATCACAAGGTTGAAATTAAAATTATTAAAATTACTTTTTGAACATTTCACAATTTCTAAGAAAAATTATAGGTAATCTGTTAAACCAAACAAATTTTAAATTCCGAAATTCTGAAATATTTTTTTTATGTTTTTCATATTTTATTTTTAGAAACACTTCTATAACCACAAAATACTTTTGGAATGGAGTTTGCAGAAATTGTTTTTTATTTAGCAGGCGTCTTTAAAAGTTTCAAAATTTCACTATGTGAAATATGTCGCTCTAGCCAACGATTTAACCTCTTTCTACTTTTCGCAAAAATAATACAAATAATCATTCCATCCTCAACTATTTAATGGCCCAAAAGGTTCTAGCGATAATTAATTTTGTTGCTGTAGTAGTAGCAAAAAAAAAACTTAGCATTCAGTTTTTGAGAATTTTGCTGAATTGATGACAGCCTTTGGATGAATATAAATAAAAAGTTCTTACTCTTATCGGCGAAATAAAACGGAATAATCATCTAATAACTTGTATTGAAGAACTTTTTTGTTGAATTTCAAAAATCGGGCACTGTTTTCAAGCTATAAATTGTAGATAACTGTTATTTTTATCCTTGATTAAATTGGCTACGATAACTATGCCGATAACCATTTCATTAAAGTTAGAGGTAACGATGACGAAACCGATATACGAACGTGGCGATTGCAAACACAAAGAAGAATTGTATAACAGGAAAATTAAAGAAAATTGTCGCTTTATTAAAGCGTACACTGCAACCGATAAAACGAACAAATTTAATTGGTCGATGTAGTCGATTATTGCCCAACCGCATTTGTACGCAAATATTCAAATTCTTTGCTTGCTTATTAAAATTGTGATTGCTTATTTGTTCAAATTAAATGAAACATGTTTATCCCTCAAAGATCGAATGTTTTGGATGCAATTTATTAATTTTTCACAGTCAATCGACCGATAAAATAAAACAAGCGCTAATTTATCGGTAATAACGGACTACAATGGCCGACAGCAATTTGCAATAAGTGTCGGCCGGGTAAAATCGGTTACAGTGTACGCTTAGAATAAACGCTTTGTAAACAACAAATTTTGGCGCACCCGCACTTCCTTTTAAAATCCCGCCTAAATCGGTCGTTTTCGAAAAAACAGGTTTGCCAAAAGTAATCGCTTAAAACGTCATTCGTGGTTACGCTTAAATTGTTCTTAAATGTTTTATGCATGGAACGATTAGATGCATTATAGTTCGATTGTAAATATTAAGCACTTTTTCTCATGCATTTTTGAATTAAAATTTTTTTTAATTTTTTTTCTTAGGATACAATGGCATTCATTATGTTGAGCGTCAAATGGCTAAATCCCACCCACACACTCCATTCTATAAAGTCTCAGCCATATTAAATAAAATAAAATGAATTGTCCTATAATATCAATTAAATTTTTTTATTGAGCCCATGAACCTAACCACTCCTTAAACGAATTCGAACCAATAAGTAGTTATTTCGCAATTCGCACCCAAATTGCCAACAGTCGACGTTGTTGACTTCGATAAAATCGAAAATTTGCTTTTGTGCAACTAATTGACAGACAAATCGCGCGAGCCTACGACACGAACGATACACGCGCGATATAACAACAACAACAATACAGTCGAAGCAAAAGTAAAAGCGAATGCGTAACCAAATCGATACAACCACTTGCTCCACATACTGCACATTCACTATTTCTACCAGCTCAGCAGCAGCATAAGCGGGCATTTTATTAACCAAATGAATTATACGAATTGACACCGTGACACCAAGGCAACTAACTATGCGCCAATGGATACGAATGTTTATGGCAAGCACAGGCTTTTGGTTTTTGGCCGTTTGTTGTTTATTTTAAATATGTTTTCAAATGCGCATGTGCAGCTTTTTCGAAAGGAGGCTTATTCTCAGATTAGTGCCTAGAAGTTATTTTTCCAAATATTTTTCAATCAATTCTACGCTCCGGTCTCAGCGGATTTCCATGCAAAATTATGCGTAACTTGGCCACCGCCACGCCTGTGGTAAAAAATACACGGGCCATTAAATGTCGAAGCTGTAAGTTATGACATTTTGCATGCGTTTAATGTCATTTTGATAAAAGTGGTTTAGTTTACTTCTTTGTAAATTTTTACGCTATTTATGAAAGGAGTGAAACCCTGCCCAAAGCGTCGCCAAGAGGCAGCCTCAATCAGCTAGCAATGGTTAGCAAGTGTTGCACGCACTCTTTCTCCACTTTACCCACCAATCCAAACTGCTCGCCTATTTGTCCAGTTCTCCGCCATGCTATTTCGGTCACTCATTCTTCAACCACTCGCTCATTCATTCTAACCCCCAAGTAGGTCAACATTTTTTGCGCATGCGCATGTCTTGGATATGTGTGGGTTTCTTTGCGTACTTTATGTGGTGGTACCTACATAGTAGCGGATCGTGAGTTGCTTGCCACTTGGTCATTTGTAGCACAGGTGGGTCGTCAACACCTTGCCACTGGTACACGCTCGCGCCGCGGCCGTCCGCAGCTCACTGCTTACACTGACACTGACTCTATGTACTAGATAGGAATTCGTTCATTCATTCATTCAGCTTTAGCTTTAGCTTTAAAATCGCCTTTAAATGCATACATCTGTATGAACATGTGTACTTTAAATATTGACCATTGCAAATATTGATGGATGAAGACATCAATGGCGAAAAGCGTGAAAAATACTGAGCAAATATGCCACTGAAACCAGATAGACGCTTTAACATAAATATGCGTACTATGGAAAATTATAAGCAGTCAACATAAAGAAAATAACATATTTCTAAAATTTTGTATAGCGGAGGCAGGTGTACAGATGCCACTTTAGACGTTTTTCTAAAGAATACTGAAACTTCTACAGCTTGCAGAAATGTTGACTGATCTCAGAGGCACAACAAAGGTGGTTGGCTAGAAGCATAAAAGATTGATGGCGCTATACAAGACCGCCATTGCAAAATTGAGCTCTGTCTACTCTGGCACGAGGTAGTAGACTGTAGACTGAAAATATATTCTAGACAAGTCGCATGGAAGTCTTGGACCTCCGCTCTTCCAATCAATGATTGGAGGGCATCAACGTTTTGAGATGCTAAACTGATCTCAGAGGCACAACAAAGGTGGTTGGCTAGAAGCATAAAAGATTGATGGCGCTATACAAGACCGCCATTGCAAAATTGAGCTCTGTCTACTCTGGCACGAGGTAGTAGACTGTAGACTGAAAATATATTCTAGACAAGCCGCATGGAAGTCTTGGACCTCCGCTCTTCCAATCAATGATTGGAGGGCATCAACGTTTTGAGATGCTAAACTCCTACAAGACAAATGGTTATTTTTTTATTAAGAGTCAGCAGACCTTCAGGAAAGGTATTAGAAGGGGGCAATGGAAGCGACGTAGAGGATCCTGCAGGCCAATATCGACAGATATAAAGCATTGCCGTGGTGGCATTCATTCAAAATCTTGGACGTGTATCACATAATTGTATATGATGTGGGTGCGATGGCATAGTTTTAGAGTTTTTACGTGCACTAAATGGGTCTTAAGAATAGTTAAGGAAAAGCATTTTATCAGTAAAAATGGTTTCATTGTTTTCCGAATTTTCTCCAGCATGATCCATACCAGATATTAGCGCGGTAGTAAATCTTCGGTGCTAATTACATCAATTCAATTTTTAAGTTCCGAAACCGCTCATCCCCATATTTTTCAAATTTGTACCTGGAGTCTCACGGAACTAGATATTGATCTCTGAGTAAAAATCCCAGAATTTTAAAAGAGCAGAATGTTAAATACTTGCTTTGGAAGTTCCCGAGGAAGCATATATTTGTTACAATTTTCCCAGAAATTCAATAAATTACTTGATTAAATTATTAATTAGTCATTTACAAAGACATTTCCATCTCAATGGCATTATTATTATAGTCCGTGGAATTAACTAAATAAAACTCGTCAAACAATTCAAAAAACCTCGAAGGCAAATTATTGCTTTCGAAACTGGCCACGTTTTCGTTCGCAAATGCTTTTTGAAGGATCCGAACCCGCCCATCTCGACCATGCGGGTTCTTTTTGCCGCTCCCATCTCTACTCTATACAAATTTACATTCGCTCAAATCAATATGTGAAACATTTTTCCCACAATGAGCTCGGTGCTTCAAAATCATGGGCTTTAAACGCGTTGTTGTTGTAGTAGGCATACTATGCCCTGTGGAGAGGTCGGTTAATACCATGGACCGAAAATAATCTTCTTCTTCTCTTCTTTCGGAAAAAAATCATTGATATGATAACCAAATCTGACCTTATTTTTGTATAAAAGATTTTTTATTTTAAACCATTACATAATCGTTATTTTGTTTCGTTCTTATTTTTTCGACATATTCGATCGATATTTTCTGATTTTTTTTCGATCAGAAAACATGAAACGAATTACTATTACTATCATTGGCATAGCCAAAAAATTCCGTTGCGTTTGTTATGATCGACAAATTTTAAATCCAATAATAACGAATATTTTTTATCGAAAAAATTAAACTAACAAAATATCTATAAAATATGATTGAAAAAACAAAGATCACAAAATATTGATCAAATGCGATCGAAGAAATAAAAATCACAAAATAACGATTAATCATAACCTTTTCAGTAAAATCTATAACCGTTACGGTCCCTGGTTAATACCACTAAGTGTTCTCATCGAGGCTATCTATCGGGAGGTCCAGTAAACGTGCTGTTTCGGCAGAGTGGGATCAGAAGAATAAGAGTGTTAGATGTGTGGGTATTTGGGGAATGTAAAGATATTGTTAGTATCGTGTGAGTATTCTTCGCTAGTAGGGCACGAGGTAACTCGAGTTCTTCGTTTGCAATGAGTGATGATTGGCCCCGATGAATGTCGTTAGTTCTGCAGTCCATTGAGTCCTATCCGCAGGCCGGCGAGTTGAGTAGAAACCTAGCAGAAATAGCATTCAGCGCATGTTGTTATACTACCTGACGGAAAGGATTTGTCCTCACTATATAAAATGGCGACATCAGGAGGCGTCCCATGACTGTCCGAAGTGCGGCATTCTGACCAGTCTAAAGTTTCGTCCATTGAATCCTTCTAGCCTTCAGCGACCTAGTTGATACAGCATAATCTATAACTGGGTGGTCAGTTGCCTTGTCTATTGCCTTCAACATCTTATGAAACATCCGTACAGCTGATTGGCGATTTAAAGCTGACGTCAAATCGATTCGTTTTTAATATAAATATTTTTAAAAAAAAATTGATTTGTTATGCATTCGATATATTTAGGTATTAGGTATTTACAGTAGAACTCAGTGGTTTGTAGCACAAAAAATCACCTACCTGTTTTAGGAGAAGATAAATCAGCATTAAATCCGCAAAAACTGATTTCATTATATTAGAGATCTTTGTGAGAATAAAAAAATTGAAATTGGACAAAGAGCAGACGTACCTTCCGTATATCCTATATTGTTATATATACTTAATATATACTTCGTAAAAATAACAGAAAATCGATATTCTCTCTAAGTTTTGGCTGGTTTTTTTTTTTTTTTTGTTTACTAATTTCTAATATTTTTTTAATTCAACAATTTTTATCAAAAATTTTATTAACAATCTTTGGAACAATTATTTGTAAGCAGTCTTATAGCTCATTAAATTTTAATGGAATAACGTGCACGTCTCAAGTAGCTACACAATTTCATCCAGTTTTGCTAATTTTTTTAGCTGACGACGTTGTGCATTTTCTTTAATGCAAAGTATGCTCGAAATTCTTACACTTTGTATCCACTACAATGTATCAATCTTATTGGCACATAGGGCGCAATAAACTCAAAAGCATCTTTTAAATTAGCGTTCACACTTTCTGTTTCTATAAGCTATACACGGAGCGGTAATCGATGCTGCGACGGATTTCAGCTTGTCACTTTCTGGTAATAACTTTCAATTCGACTTGTAGAATGTGCCATTATTTGATTTCTATTGCGGTAGATGTAGCTTATATATTTTATTTTTTTAAATACAATTAGCAACAAAATAAAGTAAATGCGAAGTCGCGTAGACCTATACCCTAGTATACCAAAATAATCAAGACCACAATTTACCCATGCCCGTTGGCCCGCCCGTCTGTCTGTTTGAACGCAAACGAGTCCCTCAGTTTTTGAGTTATCTGCCTGAAACCGGATAGACAGATGTATTTATATAAAGTGTTAATTATTTATCGGAACCGACAAGATTGAACTATATGTAGCTGCAGTGCTTCTGTCCCTTATTATAAATAGAAAGTGCCGAATAAATATTATCAAAATTGGACTACTATAACACATAGCTCCCATACAAAAGTGTATCTGTTACAACCATAGCAGCTAAGGTCATGAAATTTGGTGTTCCTCAGATCATTAAAACTTACAGCTCTTATACAACTGTTTGTTCAGATATAATTTGCGTATAACTCTACGTAGTACTACATCTGCTAATATGAAATTTGGCACTCCTTTCACTTATAATAAATATAAATTACCCGATGAAAATCATCCAGATCAGATCACCACAACTTTTCTATATGTGAAATTTTCACACAAGTTTATATGAAAAAATCATCAAAAGTAGGTTTTTTGTTGAAGACTTTAACATTTATAGAGTTTTTTTTAGATGCGTTTGAGCTAACTTGGACTACAATCATTGTTGCTTGTTTTGCTTTCAATTCAGAAATATGCAATCATATACTTTTCACTTTTGCTGCACCGTTCAACCATGCTATCAGTAGCATTCACCAAAATCTATACATCAGATATCCAAATATCCATCTTACAGAAATTAATCTGGCAAAATCTCTCAGCCTCAGTCCGTTGTGAAGATTGCAGTTTCTGATTCTGGAAAAAATATCTGTTCCGTTTCATTAGAGCTCATAAGACATTCTGAGAGTTATTAGTATCGTTATTTGATAACATTGTTCTTCCCATTCATCAAAGTGTGGACGCAAATCAACGAGTGTTTCAAATTGTCACTTTAATGCAAATTGCAGGGGTATGATCGTCTGGCTAGTTTGTAGTAAGTGTAGAAGATTTCACGTAGTCCGGTAACTTGCGTACCGCGTCTCGCCAATTCAGCTAACTTAAAACTCTAATCATTTCAGCCTCCCCTTAAATCGTTGCCTATGGTTGGAATCTAAAAACGAAGTATCATCCGAATTATGCAATATATTTTCACGGGTACTTATTTTAAAGTGGCAAAACGCAATTTATTATGGTATTGCAAAAAGCAAACAGACACCCGCTCGCAGCTGTACTTACTGGTAAATCATCAACATTGAGAACACATGAATTTCGCAACTTCAAATCCGTTGTGCGTGCTGCCGAAGCAGGGGGATTCCTCAGAGTCTGAGTACGCCTTGGAGACAACTTTTCCGTAACGTTGTGATTCATGTTTGCTAACGTATATTCGATTGGTAGTTTCCTCGCGATGGTTCTAAGCTCAAAGCAGGAGCTAGTGGGATATACCGTCTCTTTCTGACTGGCACAGTTTTATGGTTAGACAAGCCGCTTATTGCAAGACAAACGCCCGTTTGCAGCCGCCCCTTATCAGATGAACAGACGCTACAAAAACTATTCTGGTGAGCCCTTAAATCAAATATGTCGCCCCACCAGATATACCTACTCTCTTTACCGTGACTTAAAGATCGATTCGGGTTGGGTGCCGTATCTCCCTGAAGGTTGCCCACTATGCCCGGGGAGCGCGACGAGGACGCGAGAGTAGGAATTGAATGTTGTAGTACGGCTGTAACTGCATACCCAGCCGTGAATACAACACCCCGATGGTCACTTACTGGTAAATGTGTTGGGCTCATTCAAATAAATAGTTAAAATTTCTTTCCATAACAAATTGGAGCAAAATCTTTCCAATATACATCACTTATCTTTTCCTTCTCAGCATTTCAAAAAGAAGCTCTACTCACAAAATGCTCGCTGAAACCAATTCGAAAATGGCAGATATAGGGCAAATGAGAGTCATTGATTAAAAATCAAGCAGGTAGCGTCACTTTAAACTAACTCAGTGAATATGCACAAATTTGACAAACCATAACTCCACCATCGGCAGTACTGTCATACCTTACTTAACCCTTTTTAGGCATTTGTGTCAAAATAACGCATCTTGTTACATACTTACAAATTGCATATTTCTATGCTGCTGCGATTACTTTATGATCGTGATATGTCCTTTTTGAACGGCAAGAAAACATAATGAGTAAATTCAATATTTGCATATAGCTTAGATTAATTGAGCGCTCAAACCGAGCTACCACGAATTCGAGTTTATTGAAAAAATTGAATGTTCTGCAAAAATATTTTAGCATATTCTCTTCGACCCAAAGCCGATCAATCAGATAATAGTCAATTTTAATTAGAACATTTGTTTTAAATTAGCCTCTTACTTAATAAACGGCCCACTACTTGTCGGCAAGTGTAGATAAATAGCATGCTATATATCCGTAGCTGACAGTTTCGTTTATACAATTTTTTTTTGGGCATGCATGGCCTATGCGTTGTGTCAAAGAACAGGTGAACATATTGGCAGCTGACAAAATGCCGTTCTTTCAACTATCTACTAAAGAATTTAAATATGTAGTGGATTTGTAGCACACTGTGGCTTGCGTTGCAACCATCGCGTTAAGTGCGACACAAACTGCCAACACTGGCCGACGACCATCAGCAATAGAGCAACAACCCAAAATTGTCAATAAATTATTAATGCAAACTTAGCAAATGTACTTTTATGGTGCAGCAAGTAAAAATTGAAAATTGTATTTTTAGTACTAAATCTTTACTTAGCATCAGAGGCCTACTACTACTAAAGAGAATGCCAATCGCGGTTGTTGGTCAAGTAAACCTCCTTGACTTTCTTAGCAAAATCTTAGCCATACCACAGACATTTTGACAACACTTCGCCATCTGCACTTAAATACTTAAATAGTTGCACTGATTGCACTGCAGGTGGTAGAAACATTGAAATGCGTGCTAATTTTTAACTTTTATGTGAAACTGGCATGCGCTAACGATTTTAATATTAACTATGTTAGTTAAGTGAGTAATTATTTGAATTTCTGAATTCAACACACACCTTTTCAAGTGTAAAAAGTCGAAAGAATTATTTGTGGAATTGCGAGTAGTAATGAGTGCAGCGGTTATTGCATTCAAATATTGACACTGATTTTAAGCACGCGTAGAAATAATATTTTGTAGCGAATAAAAAATAATTAAATATTTTGGATCCAACTCAACCAGGCCGATCTTAAATCACTACAAAATCGCATTTCACTCTCTTTATTGCATTTCGCATATACGAACATTAATTGTCGATATTAATAAAGTGAATCAGAAGTTGTCATAAATCATAGAGTCATAATATTTTAAATTTCAAAAGTTATGTGATTGGAAAAATTTAAATTAATCAATTTTGTATTTAATAATTTGATGGCATTATGACTTACATATGGCACATTGCGAATTAATTACCTTATTGTTTTACATTTTTATATTTTCACAAATTTAACAGGCTTTCATGATTTCCCTATGCCATCGAAATTGGGAAATATTCGTAAGCGAAATATGTAAAATAAAATAAAGCTTGTACTTTCAACTGGAAGTGGCCGCAGCAAAAAGTCAAAATCGTCATAAAGTTTTTAAACTAAATATACCTGCGCGAAAATATTTAAAGTATTATTGCCTTCAGAAATTATAGACTTGGCATTTTTATGTTCAAATTTATGTAAATATTTACATTCGACTTAAAAAGATTGATTCTATTTTCCAGAATAAATATATACTATTCGCATTAAAGTATAAACTTTTATTGCTTTAATTCGCGACACCCGCTTCGTTCCGCTACTAACTTCGCACTGACTCTCTCTCGCTCGAACAAGATGGTTTATCTCTAAATTCTTTTGGAAGTTTTTGTAATTTGAAGCGGTCTCTCGAATATGTATAGCTAGTCGTCTTAGTCCTGGAGCTAGTGAGTTAAGTAATTCTTTGTTCAGAATTTTAATTAGCATATCTGTAAGAGTAATACGAGTGTTACTATTTTTATGTCTGGTCTTGGCCACTTGTTGTGTTGTCAGGCGCCATCTGACATTCCCATTGGAAAGTTTGACATATTTTACCACAAACGCACTCAGAACGTTTTGATATTTAAGCTATACTAGTGTTGTATACAAAGGCTTTACAAATTCATTTCCACATATGTACCAATTTAGAACTAGTTTAGTACTAGTTTCAAGCCTATTCCAAAACACTCTCAAACGAGTAACAAACCAGTGCTGAATTAGTTCCAAACCAATCCCGACCGCTTGCGAACCACAGCAGTCCTGCACAATTCCCCCAACTTTGCCCGAAAAATCACTCTCATGCAGCTCAAGAACTTTTGCAAAATAATACATTACTCAATTCAGTAAAAAATTTACTCTTCCATTCATTCTTTAAGAATATTAATCGGAAATTTCCTACTGCTCTGCACTCAAACTGTCTCAAGGCATTTACTCTAGTGGCAGTTGTAAGCATATTATGTTCTTTGCTCTTTGTTACCAGCTTCCGAGGTGGCGTATGAAGTATATGAGAAGTGCACCCGTCGCATTGAAAATAAATAGTATTGAAGAAAATTCAAGTGCGGTTAAAAAATTTACAAAACCGCCAGTTGATAACTTGAATAAAAGTTGGTATATTTCAAAAAACGTATTACACATAACCATTTACAAAAAGTTGCTCGATATTTAAAATCGCAGAGGTGAACTAACAACTATGCCAACGCATTGAAATAAAACTAAACAGAAAAATTAGATGAGTTTAAGCCGACATTTAAATACCCGGACCGAAACCGACCTATTTTTAATTTCGCTTCAGCGCATACGCAATATTCACGAAAAGTTCCATATTGTCATGCATCAAAAATGTCATTCGAAAATAAATTGGTATGCTCGTGGGATTTATTCGTAGTTTCGTATACGTTCAAGCTTTCGTAAATACTAGAAAAACTTATTAAAAAATACATTGATCCTGTTAATTTAATGAGTTTTGAGGAAATAATTTATTCGAATCGGAGTTTCGTACAGAATCTGCAGCTGGTGGCAACCTCTGAAAGAGTATCACCGAGGCCAGCTGATTATATTTGTAAACAGACTTCATTGAATAATTCGTAGCAAAAGCAAAAAAATTAAGAAGGTTTTATAATGTAAATTTCTTTATAGGGTAAACTTGCTTGGAGTTCTGTTTTCGTAAAACACTGACGCGCAATCTCAGCTAATGATTTTTGAGTACCCAATAACACACCTTATTGTCTCCAAAAAGCGTTGTTAAATTTTTCAAGCAAGATAAATAATAGACAGCAGCTGTTAAAACTAATTATCGAGTCGGAATGAAAACGATTCGAAACTTATTTGCTTGCACTCGGAATCAGGAACACCAAAATTGCATCATTGTATTTTTTAACCATGTAAAAGTAAATTTTTGTATGCGTTTTTTGGAGGAAAATGTCCAATACTGTCTGTAAAAAAAAATTAATTAAAATCAAGCAGAATTTTTAGCCACTTGAAACTTACATTTTGTAAAATTAAATGGGCTAAAAAACTGCTTACTAAAAAAAAATTCTAGAAATTCTAATTTAAAAGTTTTAACATTTTGTGAGAACTTTTCAATGAATTTGTGTTGAGTTTTTGTGAATTTTGTAAAAAAGGCTTTAAGGTCTTTTTTTATACATCATTTTTAATTGAAATTTTTATAGGAGGTGACATTTCTCACTTAGATATTTCAGTCCTCTTTTATTTGCTACCACTTTTGGTTACTTTAGTAGCGGTTTTTTTATTTTTTGTAAACGACTTTTATTTCGGACTTAAAAAATAATCGGTCAAGTTTAACTGTTATAAAAGTCCGGGTCCCTGGTTATTATCAGATTTAGACCATTTTCAATACCTATCCTGGGTCGTTGTACTCGAAAATGTGTACAATTTTTACTCGAGTTATGCGATACGCGAACGGGGCTGGCATGCCTTAAACGATTTATCTGTTTATACTGAACACTTTTTATAAAGGGACGAAAGTGATGATTATTTTTTAAATTTCAATGAAAGAAACCAAAAGATTCCAACTATCGGAGCACAGCTTTGAGTATATATCTGTGCATATCTTTTCATACCCTGTATGAATCTGTTACGATTTGAGCGATATCTCTAAAACTTAAAATTGATTATTACTATTCGATTTTTATTATCGCTCAGAAAAAATAATCATATGTCGAGTCCTATTTTTTTGATCGCAAATAAAACTCATTTTTTGAATCTTATTTTTCTCCCTTTTTGTAATGATTATTTTTTGTATTCAAATTTTTTTTAATCAAAAGTAATCATCATATTATAATTTAATTTTCTTGTTTAAAAAACAAAATGTTTTTGAGTTTCCTTTTTATAAAAATTAATCATTACTTTTTGAGTTGTATTTTTTTGCGCAAAAACAAAACTCAATTCTTAACTTTCAGAAATAAAAGTTAATTTTTGAGTTTTACGTTTTTTAACAACTTTTTTAATAAGTATTTCGTGGGCGATTTTTTTGCCAACCCATCGCCAGTATAAGCACTATAAGCTCGACAGTGATTTTTTTTTAATATTCGCAATGCTTGTCAGAAATTTTTCGGATTAAAGCTTTTTAAAATTCTATGACTTTTTTTTTATTTGTTGAATTTTACTAAAGTCTGAAAATTTGATTTATAGGGTTTATGATACATAATAAACTAAATTTCTATAAAAAAATTTATTTTAAAAAAATTTCCTGCAAAAAAAAAAACTTTTTAAAATTCGATGACATTTTTTTTTTAGTTTGTTGAATTTTAGTGAATTTTTCATAACTTTTGAAAATTTGAGTTTTAGGGGCTACGCTACATAATAAACTTAATTTCTATAAAAACTTTATTTAAAAAAATTCCCATTGGGAATATTAAAATAAAATCACTGTGCGAGTTTCGCTTGGAGCCACAGCGCATTTTTCTTATTAATGGCGTTTCGAGTTTTTCATTCTGCACAAAAAAACATACAACTCAAAAGTTAATTTTTATTTCAGAAATATAAAACAACGCTCAAGAATTGAGTCTTATTTTCGAACAAATGAAATATAACCAAAACGTAATGATTACTTTTGATGAAAAAAAAATAAAACTCAAAAATTTATAATTTTTGGAACCAAAAAAATTAAACTCATAAAATGATGATTGATTTTTATAAAAAAAAATATGAATACAAAAAAATAATCTTTATAACAGAGCGCAAAAATAAGACTCAAAAATTGAGTTTTATTTGCAATCAAAAAAAAAAACACCCGCCATGTGATTATTTTTTCTGAATATAAAACTAAAACTCAGAAGTTTTTGATTAATATTACGCAAAGAATTAAAAATCCATATATAATGATTAAATATAATTTTTTTTTTTTTGATAGGACATCTAACGATTATCGGTTGCTTTAGGCTGTAACAAACAACCGTTATGTGAACAAAATTGTAATACCTTTTAGACCAAGTAGTTCGCTCGGCTGATAAATATTAATAACTCGACTATGGTATTAATTGTAGGAAAATGGTTATTACGATTTTTGAGATACTGCCATGGCACCACTCCGTCGTTTATCCGCTCATCTTCATTTACGTACCGAACAAAGTTAGTTATTTCTGATAGTACACTGAACTAGATCACAACTTTACTTATTTACCTTACATATTTCGAAAATTGTACCACCACCACCCTATATAAAACCACAAACTCTTAAAGAGCTTCAAATGAAAAAAAATAAAATAAAATATATACTACACCATTGCATCTTTTGGTATTTGCCACTTTGCAACACCACACTGGAAGTCAACAAAGTCACACAAACGCGCGCACACACAATGAGACAAACATTCACACATACATATAATAGATATGTATGTTTGTGCATAAAATTGCATACGAGTCTCTGCCATAAATGTGGCCAACTTGCAGCAGTACGCATAGCATAGCATGACACAATATTTTTTACGTATACGAATACTACCCGCTGGCAAAAATGAAGATCATGTGATCTCGCCAATGGCTTCAAGTTTCCTTTCACTATTCGCTTGCAAATAATCTGTTTTGTTGAGCTGCTAAGTTGCCAACTAGCTGATGATTGCTGCTATTTGGGTTGATGTTGAAGTTGTTTTTGTGGTATTTGTTGTTAGTGTTGTTTCTTGGTGAATTGCTGTTGGAATGTCTGATGCTTCAGATGGCATGGCAGGTAGATGGCAGATGCCAAGTCGAAGTGGGGCTATGCGAAATGAGAGTGAATGTTGTGATGTGATGTGGTGTGGTGTGGTGTGCGCCAGCGCAGATGCGCCAAAAATCTACGCTCAAAACAACACGCATACACATACACACAAACACACACACAGGCACTCGCGCTCTTTATTATGACATTAAAGCTGTGAAAAACTTGCTACCTTCGGCTCAATGTTGGCGTTCTTCTTATTAATTTATATAGTAGCTTTATTTTTGAATTTTTTTTTTTTTTTGGTTTTAATTTTCGATTTTGTTAATTTTCGTTTTATACTATGTGACTATGGCAAGCAGTGATTGCTGGCACGTTAAACGCTTATGCAAGCGTATATTCAATTTTGGCATCTTCCAAGTTAATAGCACAGGAATGTGCCACAAGTGTTTCCTCTTTGTGAGTTTTACGATTGTTTGGCGCAAATTGGTTTTGCGCCACAAAAGTTTTAAAAACAAATTTGCACTAACGAAGCAAAGCAAAGGTAGAAGTGGAAATGAAGGAATAGCGATCGCATGTGAATAGTGCAACGCCAAATGCAAAATATGAGAGAATTAATTTAAAATCAAAGGCACTCAAAGACACAGGACGACAGTGGGAGTATGGATTGCCCTAAAGAGCCTAAATGTAATCAACTTTATTAATGCAAAATTTCAGAATAGCTAATAGCCAATACAAGCAAAGCAATTGCCTCATACTCTTGGCACATACTTGGCATAACTGCCGCACATCGCCACTAATTGCAGTGCCATAAAAAGCTGGTGAGAAAGAAAATATTTCTAAATATCATCATTACAATTACTCAAGATACATTTCAACATATAATATGCCAATTCGAAATTTTCTTTATGATGGCATAGCACAAAAAGAAAAAAAAACAACAACTTCAACAGCAAACCGCCACCATTTGCACACAATTCATAGAAAAGGCATTAATATACAAAAAATTTACGACGGTACTCACACCTTATGAGAATTTGCAAATAAGTAGCGTTTGTTTTTGGTTAATTCAGCTATTGTGTGGGATTGAAAATGATATGTATTGAAAATGTTATAAAGAATTCATTTTTGCGTATCAGAGATCTGCTCTTACATTTATTCAAATTAAAATGCAAAATATATAGCAGCGTTGTTAATTGCGCAAATGCAAAAAGAAATGGCATTGCTAATTTTATCTTTGGGTCAATTAATTATGGTTTGCAAACTCTTAAGATATGCATAAAACTATAAAAATTGTAAAGCATGCAAATAAAACAGTTCTACTTAATAATAGTTTTTTGTATTCGAATTCGATTGAATTTGTTTTATTTTTATAGCCAAACCTACCTGATCACGTAACGAATGTCACTGGGACCACAGCAGATGAGAGAGTGAAATAAACTTTCTTTTGATCTGCGAAAAGCTAAACAAATTAACTGCAATCAATGTGAAAATGAATCGATACATATACAGAGTAAGAATACTTTGTAAGTACAGTGTAGAATCTCGTAACTACAGATCTACAAATTAGTTAAAACAAAAACCGCATTCAGGTTTTAATTTTAACCTTGATCATATTTTATTATTTGCTATATACATTTTTAAACTAATATAAATTGACAATAAAATTTAGTTACTGGGCTTAATTTTTTTAATCAGAATTAACCGAACATGTAACTGGGACAAGGATTTCTTATAACGGGTGTTTTTTTTTTAGACTGCTAGAACTTTCAAAAGGGATAGCTGTCACTTAATAGCTGGTAAATGACATTTCATTTTGACATTTCGTTTGACATTTTTTTAATCAGAATTAACCGAACATGTAACTAGGAAAAGGACTTCTTATAACGGGTGTTTTTTTTTAGACTGATAGAAATTTTGATAGGGATAGCTCTCACTTGACAGCTGGTAAATGACATTTCGTTTTGACATTTCTGTTCAGTAAGCATTGACAAATCATCATGGAAAGAATGACGCCGCAACAATGTTTCCAAATTGTGGAAATTTACTTTAAAAATCAGTGTTCTGTTCGCTAAACTTATAGAGCGCTTTGTGAATTTTATGGTCCACATAATCGAGCATCAGAGCAGCTTATTCATCGAACGGTTAACAAATTTGGAACAGCATTCACTCTACTCGATGAAAAACCAACAACAAGACAAAGAACTGTGCGTACAGAAGAAAATATTGGTGCTGTAAGTGATAGTGTTGGAGAAGATCCGAATTTGTCTATTCGCCGCCGTGCTCAACAAGTTGGGCTTTACCCATCCACAACATGGAAAATTTTGCGCAAAGATCTTGGTCTTCAAAATTGGACTGATCGCATCCGATTCACCAAAGCCAGTCGTGGCGGACATATGCCAGAAATCGTTTTTAAATATTAAATGTCATGAAAATATCTTTCAAATAAAAAAAAATTGACATCATACTTCAATTTTTTATGTGTTTTATTCAATTTAAAGTTCTATCAGTCTAACCAAACACCCTGTACACTCACTTTAGAATTATGTGTTTTAAAATTCGGGTTTGTATCGAAATTCGGTCAGTACCGAATTCGGAACACGAAATTCTGCTTAAAAAAATTCTGGTTTTCGAAAATCTGATTTATCAAAATTAGAGATTTTGAAAATTCTGCTTTTTCCAAATACTAAATTGCCAAATTCTATATTAAAATAGTGCACACTTTTCAAATTAAAGGCATGCTCTCTCTAACAATGTTTATTGATATTTTAATGCAGTTCTTTACCTTATTTTTTAATATTTAGATAAATCGCGATGCAAGAACTGCCACTCGTATTTAACGTTTGTTAATTATAAATGTATAGAAATATAAAAAAGTACAATATTAGTGTTAGCAATATGTTTGTTCAAAATTATCTGCGCTATCGTTGACGGAAAAGATCTCTGATATGAAAACATCGCATGAGGCAAAAAAAAAATATAATTTCACTACAACCTAGTAGTTAGAACGGTTCTTAAAAGTTTCATTTACTTTCGGTTTTGTGAACCCATTTTTGTTGTACATAAGGATTGTATATAATCCTTCTAGTAATGTAACATCAATAAAAGACAGCATCCATTGTATAACAAAAAAAAAAACAAAAAAATACCGTCGAATATTCGCATAGCGCGGATGCAGAAGAAAACAAGTTTCGCAATGTTAACTTTAGGCTGAAAGAAATGGCTAGAAAAAGTTGCCTTTCACCTAGCCAGATTATACGAGAATATGCGTTGTGCTAACCCCCAGCAGCTCTTTGGCTTCCAAGTTGGCTCAAAAAAATAAAATAATGCGGGCAAGGGATAAAATTTTGAATATGCAAAAACCAAATACGTTATATGAGATTGATATGCCACTGAATTTATATGTATGTCCTTGAAGGTGAGCTTTTTGTTTTGTTATAAAATTGGGTAGGTGAAGATTTTTTCTATAATTTCTGGCACAAGATATTCATTGAAACAGCTCGGCTGTGATGGTACTTTTCACGTCGTGCCACCTGTTATGAGGCAACTTTTCTTCCTGCATTGCTTTGAATTGAATTTATGCCCTACACGCGTAGTTTGCGATTTCGAAATGGATATCATATCGGCGATTAAGGAATTTTTTTCCAAACAATGATTTAAGCAGCTGCTTGTTCCATTTTACGCAAATTATATGGCGAAAAGTTCAGAAAGAGAGGTAAATTCAGCTAAATTAAATTGTATAGGGTTTTGTTTTTTTTTTTTTGCAAATACTAATAGTATGTTGTTTATGTATAGATTGGTTCGGAAGTTTGGGAATTCATAAGTTTTTGCTCTGCAAATTCGCATGATCAAAAGTTTACCAAGCGAAGTAGCAAATTATTTTTAAACTTTATTTAATTACTCTCACGATGAAGACGTTAAAATTATTTTATTTTGGTTTGACAAAAATTATGTTACCATAAAAAATTATAACCTGAAATATTCTCTTGAGTTTTGGTCAGTATATGACAGTAATACATCGGAAACAGAGACCTTTCCTAGAACGCAAAATAGTGTCGAAGCGTGAGATCGCCGGCTAAAAGTAATTGTTGGGTAAAGCAATTCGCAGTTTTATAATACTCATATTGAATTTACAGAAAGAACTTAGCTGTGCGAAAACACAAATTTCTGGATCGGAAAAGGGAGATGAAATAAAGGCGTAAAAATAAGTAATTCAAAAAAAGGAACAGCTTAGAAGAACTATTGAAAAAATAATGACTTACATTACACAGCTTTTTTGAAGAGAATTGCAAAAAAAACTTGTATTATATTAAAACAAAAAATTTTTGTTATATCTATTTATTGGTCACTAGTAACGATTATAAACTTTAAATAAGATTTTAATTTTATTCTAATTGGCAAAACGAAAACTGCAAAAAAACTCACAGCCTTCTTTAATGACCTCTAGTTATAATGTAAATATTACGAGTAAGATTTTTTAAGTGCCCCTAAAACCTTCAATATTTTTTAATACTGATACATATATGGATAAAAAAAATAGCTACACCAACCTTGCACTGCTACGCTTTAAAAAAAATCCATAACAATGAATGAACTCAGGCGTACGTTGATGTCATTGAAAAAATAAAATTATATTTCTAATCAGAGAACACAAATAGACAATAGCAAATGTTGCCATATCGTTTAGTTTTTCTCATGCAAGTTTATGAGACACGACCGATTTAAACCACTCGGTAACACTTTGTGAGCAGTAACTTTACTCTAATATAGCTCGTGATGGCTACCGCAAACAAAACAATTGGATACAGAAAAATAGAGAAACAAACGAAACGTAAAGTTAATGCTCACAACACAAAACTAAACTAAAAAACTATTTGTTTAGTAATCAAAATATATAAAAATTTTGATTTTTTTTTTTAGGAAATTGTCGGTGTGTGAAATATTCGCAGAATGATTCGTTGTTTTGTGTATCGTGTTTTGTTCAGGTTTTGCTCATGATGAGTATTTTAACAATAATCGAAATTACGAAAGTATAAAAGAGAACAAACAAATCGTTTGGTTAGTGCTCACCTGCTATTGAAACCTTTTGTGTACTGTTAGTGTTTGTTTTGGAACAGTATGACAACAAGAGCAAAAACTTTTCGTACTTGTAGTGGGAATGGGTAGTTAGTTTCACGTTCGGTTTGATTTCGTTCTCTGTTTCTAATATAACATTTTTTTCTTCATTTAATATTTTGATAAATATACCCTATGTTATGCCCAAGGTTACTGCCTAGACACCTGATAAAGCCACATGAAAATTGTTTCAATAGTTTCGGATATTAGTTAGTTCAAACAGAAAAAAATTATAAAAATTGTTCAAGCTTATTCTATTACATTCCCTGCATCACCTCCAATCATTTGTTTTAAGAAACTTTCAATGTATAGATACTACTTTTTTACAGTGTTATTATAGTATAGCTAACTTATGTAGCAAGAAGTAAAAATTAACGTTTTTTTTTCAAGAACTCCCTTTTGCCCTTATCAAGTTTTCTTTTTAAGATAAACCGGGTGCGGCGTTGTGGCACCTTCAGTGATATGTTTCATTCCCGAGCAAAAAAAAAAGATTTGTATTATTCTTGAACAAAAAATAAAGATCATTTTGTAATTTTGTAACCGCTTAAAAATATTTCCTTAGCATAGAAGTATTTAGAAAAATAACACATAAATGGAAGCAGATTTGGTCGACTCAGTCATTTAAAAAAGTTGACTACCTGTCAAACCTGTTTACCTCCATATAAAGTGGTATAATAAAGAATGTTAAAGAAAATAATGCGGAACGTATCATAATTATGATTGCCTTTACTTTTTTTAAGCTTGTATTATAAAACTAAGTGCAACGCCAATGATTTAACGATACCTAGTCGAGTAGCGTGGCCGCCGTAGCCGAGTGTCTAGAGTGTGCGCGCTACATTATGTGTGTTCCGGATTCTTGGCCGTGGAAGGTAATAGAAAAGTTATAATAGCAAACCTTCGAGTATATTTCTGCTATAAAAAAACTTCTCACAAAAATCATTTGCCGCTCGGAGTCGACGTAAAACAATAGGCAACTCAATTTGTGTTTTAACATCAAAACGGACACCACAAATTTTGGGATAAGTTCGGCCATCAAGCTATTATTATTTTATTATTATATTAATCGTCAAATATTTAATTTACTAGCAATACATGAAAAGGCTCTAAACTGTATTTTTGATATATATAAATTTGCAACTTTCCTATGACCAAATAAGTTATTAGTTTTAATTGCCGAAATTCACTCACTTTATGCGGCAAGCTTGTCAATCTCAAGTACGAACTATGATCATCTAATACGATCAAGGAATACTAAAGAAAAATTTACTCTTAATTAATCTGTACTGGTCTATAAAGAGCAATAAATATTTGTTTATATATTCCAGGTTATCACGGTGACTACTGAACCGATTATCAAAATACACTCACTTATACAAAGCTACAGTTAGGTTTGGTTTATCTCGAGATACATTAAAAAAGTAGTTATCCAAAAGAGCTTGAAATAAAAAAATTTCAAAATTCTCCAAAGATTTATTACTAAATAAATTGGTCAAGTAATCGCCATAGTTAATTTTCGAATATTATTATTATTATATGTGTTTCAAAAGAATTTTTATTTCTAACGAGAGTGTCATTAAAAATAATTTAATGTTTTCAAATTTTTTGAGCAAGTCTTTCTATTAAATTCCTATATGCGGTTATGCAAGTACGTATTCATATAGTACTTGTAAAATTAATGGATAAAAGTGAATGTGTAGTGAAGTGAAACGAAATGGTGATCAGTAAATGCCATCTCTTGTTGAAAGTGTAAACCAGGAATCGAAGCAATCAAAATGAAAGCCACACTGTGATGAATTGAGATTATTTATTGCCCATAAATTTGAGGCCAAGTAATAAGTGACACTATCAGTGATATCAAGTGAATTCTTATGCAACTAATGGCGAAAATCAAAGTTATGACATTTTAATAATAGCGGAAATGCAAAATTTTTTGTGTTTTTGATTAAATGCCAATAAAGTCATTAATTGAGGAGTGTATGCAATTAAAAGTTAGGTGCAAGTGTAACATAATTTTTCGTAACACATATCGAACCATATGAGACAGTGGTGGATTCACGGGAAGGTTGATGTGGGGGGGCCGGACCGCTCCTAAGGAATAAAACACTCAACATACATTCCTAGCTAATATACTACTGGTTTTGTAATTTTACACATAAGTGATATTACTTCTCAGAATTAGCATACAATGCAAGCAATATTTATTTATTTATTTATTTATTTACATATTAATTTTATTATTCAAAAATACAATAGTTCATACTGACTAATTAATGATAACATAATATGTTCAAATTAATTTGATATTAATTGAAAACTAAGAATATAACAATGTTAGATAAATTCATAAATATTTTAAAGAGCATTTAAGGAGCATTCAATAAATAAGACAATTGGCTTTTAGGAATTGAAAAATCAAACGAAGTGGAATTCCAGATCTAATTAAACTCACGAAGCGCCCGACCAATAGGAGCATTGCACTCGAAATTGGTTTTAAATTTCATAAGATATAAAAGGTAAGAGGTTCGTAAGAGCAAAAAAAAAAATTAATGTGTTGCAGCAGAGGCACACAATCAAGGTCTCCTTGAATTAAATTAAACACAGAAGTCAGCGATAGTGTCGACATTCATGTCAGGAAACTTTAAGTTGATTAAGAGCAGGCGGAAGACATAAGACGAAATATACCTTGCCCCATCTGATTTTTTAACTATGAATTTTATAAATAAAAAAGATAAGTAACTAATTTCCCCAAAGGTAAACAGTTTTTAGTTTTTAACTTTTTTTCTTAATTTATTACCTTAAAAAATGTACCGAGGTTGCTGAAACTGTGCAGTTTGACATTCGTTGCAACCAAATTTATTATTAGAAACTCAAATTTCAATCAAAGGATAGTGAAATTTAGAATTCTCCATCTGATTTAGAGAAAGTTATAGCTATTTTTTTAGCTTTTCAGTGTTAAGGACATTTCAACAACTATATTGCAGGATTTTGACAATGTATGTATACACCCATATGAAGAAGAACTCTTATCAAAAATGTGTCTTAATTTAATTTTATTGCATGACTCACATTTATAATAAATTTGTACAACATTTCCAAACAACTGGAAACCCCTCAATATTGTTCCGAGGCTAAGTTTTTCCAAACCTTTATCAGTTTAAATAAGTTAATAATTTAAACAGCTAACAAACCTCTCCCAATATATTTCCCAACTAAACATTCCTTAAACCGTTTTTTCTTTTGACAGAAATTCTCTTACCTTTTCAATTAAATTGAATCAACGTTATTTAACAGGTGGCAACCCTCTTCACAAATATTTTCGAATAAACGCATTAATTTCACAGCAAAACTGCTATATTTAAGTAAGCTTAGAAATTCAATTAAATTAATATTTTTAAATATATGTCAACACTTTTTAACCACATTTTCCTGATTAATACGGTTTCTTAAGTCTGACTCCTCTACATTCCATGTCGCGAAAGTTTCCCTTAACTTAATAATTTTATTTTATTTACTTTTTTAAGCAAGTTCGCAAGTATTATCCAAACAAAGTCTTCTTAAACCCATTACGTGTGTGTCTCATATTTCAGTGTTTGATTTGATTTATTACAATTTTATTTGACTTTTAAGCAGGTGGCAACCCACTACCAAAATATTAAATTAAACTGTCATAAAACTTATAGTTTTACACGCTTGTTGTGAAATAATTTTTAATGTAATTCTTCATTTGGCATAATTTTCATTTAAAAAGGTGGCAACCTTATTTCAAAACATTTTTGAAATGCAGCTTTATTAAAGTTCTTTCGTTTGATAGTCATATTGCAATATTTGATTTCACTCATTGTATTAATTGAATTTAACGTTTTAAACGGGTGGCAACTCCTTCTACAAATCTATTTTATTGATAACCCTTATAGCGGACCATATACATATGTGCCAATTCTTATCCAAATACATATGTCCAATCCTCATACGACAATATTTGATTTAAAAAAAATCTCTTTAAAATATAACCATTAATAGTAATTTAGGTCATACGCTATTTATGTGCCAAGCTTTATTGAAAAATGTGCTCTCGTTTAGGCGTGCAAAGGCAATACAAATTCTCACACATTCACATACAAACTTTCATATTTGTATTATTAATAGAATTTAAATTTAAAAAAAACTCTTTAATTAACTGGTTTCAGAAAACATGTATGTATATTAATGTGCTATATATAATTATTTTGCTTACCCTTTTAGTAAATATGTATTTGATTTTCAAACGACACTTGCAAAACAAACAATTTCTTCTGTGAAAGACGGAACCCAATTTAACAGGTGGATGAGGGTGTCTGCCCTGCTTTTGCAAGGCTTCGATGGATCATATTTGGGTCAGTTACAAGTTTCTTAGATTTCTCGAATGGTCTGTAAGATATCTGCAAGAGAAATTAGCCCTATTCTCACCATTCTCTCTATCAGCTCTTCCCTTATTCTTCGTAGGCATTAATCGCATTGAGAAATTACGCCTAAGTCCTTGGAAAACCACTTGAGTTTTGTGGCCTATCTCAATTTTATTCCATCTGAATACCGCAATGGATTGGAGCGAATTAAACTACTCAATTAAAATTACTTTTTATTTTAAACACGGTGTTCGGTTTACTGTAATGATATTGAATATAATAGAAATGGAAATAAATTATTTCACAAACCATAGTATTTTTATTTATTAGTTACACAGTGCTACGAAAAAAAATGAAGTCGAAATACCTGGGAAGTGATGTTATTTTCCTTGTAGGTCTTATCGAGTAGAACGAGAATCCAATTTTGGAATTTGTCAAACACCCCCAAAATCTCGACTTAACCTTAAAACCCCGATTTTTCGTGCTTTTGCGCACTTCTTAGCCCATATCTTAGCTAATTAACAACCGATTTTCATTCTAAGAACGGTTTAAGAAAGAAGAAACTCAATCAATAGCAATCGTCTTGTTTATGATATGCCTGATGATGGCAAGTCATAGGCACAGAAAAGGGCAAAGTAATTGATTGTTGAACTTTAAATTTTTTTAATGTTGTGCAGCAATATTAACACATAAATTCTGGCTCGTACCAGCGACTCGCACTATAAAACCTTTCGAAAATCTTTTTATATATTTTTACAACACCAATATTATTTTTAAAATCACGCCGATGACTTGTATCCGTAAATAAGCCACAAATGTAGCAAAACTTATTACGCTTGTCGCACATTTTAGTTTTACTTTACCACGATTTTTATCCAATTTAACAGCAAACACAACAAAAGATAAACAACACGTGCACTTCAGTATAACGGAAATTTATAAAGACTTCAAAATGGAGCAAAAACTCAAAAATTAAGTGATAATTTCCTTGGGAACAACAGAAGCAAATTTTTGCAAAAATTTCGTTCTTATAAAAATTAAAATAACTCATTCAGTTTTTGGCCGATTTTTTAAAAGAAACATTCGTTGAACTCAGTACTAAACGTACTCTTTGAATCTAATCAAAACTTATTTTGTGTTTTTATAAAATAGTGTGTGAAAATAGCGCCAAAGTCAAAAAAAGAAGAAAAAGGGTAGAAAAATTTAAGTTTGCTGTGCAAAAACAAGTAAATTTCTTCAGCTTTATAAAAGCGTCTATATATCTTTCAAAAGGTCTGAGTTCCTTCTTTCTCAAACCGTTCTTAGAATGAAAATCGGTTGTTAATTAGCTAAGATATTGGCTAAGAAGTGCGCAAGAGCACGAAAAAACGGTTTTTAAGGTTAAGTCGAGATTTTGGGGGTGTTTGACAAATTCCAAAATTGGATTCTCGTTCTACTCGATAAGACCTACAAGAAAAATAACATCACTTCACAGGTATTTTTGGGTGTCACACTGTGTTATTAATGTTTTAAATTTGAGTTTAAAAAAACTCGATCCATTTCCTTTTAATTGCCGATTACGACTGGTTTCTAAAAGAACCCTTTTTGCCATTGGCAACTGCGCGACCTGGCCATTCGAATTTTGTGTAATCCAATTTATTATTATAAATATTTAGTATTGAAAAGATAAATTTTAGTCTGATACACAGATTGTTATAGGTATTTCAACACAGTATATCAGTGATAAAGAGTCTCTGGAATTATATTTCAGGATATGGACAATGTTTGCGCAGGGCATGAACATTTTGTTTTATGTAGCTAGTAACGTGCTTACTACAAATCCTTTACCTTACTTTTTGGAGGGTGGCTCTTTTATAAACTGCTTAAAAAAAGAATTTTTAAATCTGTATATATATATATGTATGTGTGAGATATTCTGACTTAACTTACATGATTTAGTTTCTCAAAATTTTTTCGACTTTTTTACTTTGAAAATAAATTTTTCGTTTTCACCTCCTATTGCAATGTTTGACTTCACTGAATGCGAACAAACATGATAAAGGAAATATTCAATTTGGTCGATTCGTTTTCAAGTTTTAAACATCCAAACAAGAAAACAGTCGGAGCGTAAATGCCACTTTTAGAGATATTTCAATCTCAACGTCACCGTTTGGATATTTTACTTCACCCAAGTAACTATTGTACTATGAAACTAAACCAAATCGGCTTTTAAGTAAAATTTTTACAATATTTCGACCACTACGTTACTTATCAAAAAATGTTGCACTTTGCTGCCAATTTTTTTTAGAGACAAATTTATCCTATGAGTATGAGGTTAATTGGGCTACTACTTTATGACATCGATTACGAGAAAAAAAAAAAGAAAAATATAATATTTATTTATATACTCGTTCAGAAAGGATTATTAGATAAAAAAAAAATTGGTTAATAAATAATCAAGTTCATTGTAATCTATAGAAAGCTAGTGCTAATCTGTTTAATCTGTTTAATACTAAAAACTTCATATATGTTGCATGTGTTAGATTCGGCAAACCATACAATATTTTTATCTGGACTGCCAAGGAAGCAACAATAAAATAATTATATTTCATGTGATTGTAAAAATTTAGGTTGGCATGGATTTTTATTTTAATTTTGCGACAATGATTTTCGCGAAAATTGCGAAATAATTTTAGGCAACGAAGTCTAGCTAAAACCATTGCAGTCCGTCCAATTTTAAAAGCAAATGCCACTATTCACAGTAGGTATATTTATTACCTTAGCGCGCTTGCAAAATAAAAGACTGAAGCAGCGAACTTGTTATTTTTGCTTTTTTGTCCTCCCTTTTTTTTGCTTTATTTTTGCCGCCTTCTTCAAAGCTCTAAGCTAATGACATATTTTATTTTTATTTTCCCTATATTTCTTCGGCGTCTTTCCTAATCCGCGCTTGACTTGATTTATTGTCCTCAATCGAACAGCAATCAATGCATTTCATTATTTATAACACACAAAATAAATCCACTGGCAAATCAAATGAAAATGTTAAACGATGAAATTCCCGTTATGTAAATACAAATTCACTAACGGCGATTGTCGAATTCCCTAAAAAGTGGCACACGTGTGTATAGCTGTGGTGACAAAATTGCATGTACTTGTAAATGCAGTAACTAAAAATTCCATTTTTTTGTTTTTTTGTTTTTTTTTTTTCAGCAAAAAATAGGCAGTGCGTGCTTTGTTTCCTCACTACACCAATGTGTTACCAATTGTGAATTAATTTCATATCATTTGCACAAATCTCTTCCAATCTCTGTTCTCCGTTAGACGTCAATTGCAGGCGCAATTGCCCATTCGGCGGCACTCGTCAAACCAAACACAATTCACAGCTGCATTCTAGTATGCATTTGTGTGTGTGTGTGTGTGTGTGTATGTGCTTGCGAGCAGACGCATGCCAGAGGCACGCATTCAACACAGGCGAACGCATTTACGACTTTTTGTTGTTTTTTTTTTCCTACCTTACCGCTTTTGATGTATTATTCTTTGCCTCATGTTGTAGCTGTAATTTATGTGCTGTGTTGCAATGCAATTAATACAAATAAATGGTGCATTGCCTGTAGCTGTGGAGCAAAAACAAAAACAAAAACAAATTAAAATTCCACGCATATGTAAGTATTTTCGAAACATTTTAGATATTTACTATTTGCAATCGAATTAATGGCACCTGTTGTGCGACAACAGCAACAAATACAAAGTGGCTTATGTTTTTCATATTACTCGCAAATACATAGATGCGCTTGATACAAAAAAAAAAATAACAAAAACATTTTCATGCTCGCATATGCCGTAATTTTGTAAGCAGTTATATACCGCAATGATTTTGCTTTAAGCTATACAAATCGCTGTTGGCCTTTAGGGTTAATCGCTGCCAAGTAGGAAGTCGGAAGTGTTGTTAGTATTAGTGAAGCGAGATTATCTTCATGGAAAAATGAAATGCTTTTGTAAGCAAAAGTGGCTTAAATTATTAGCGAATAGCCGATAAAATTAGTTTTGCAAAAAATTGAGCTACATACTTTTATATCCGCGGTAGAAAATACACAAGGGAGTTATGGCATTTTCTAGCATTAAAATTAAATGCTTACTTTGATAAATCATAGAAAACTCCTCCCGAAAAAGAATTTTTGATTTCGTAGAATTAAATAAAACGACGTCTGTCTAATCTGTCCTCATACATTTTTTTCAAAAAAAAAAAAAAAAAGAGTACCCAAATTTGCTGACTATTTTAAAAATTATTCCAAAAAAAAAATTGAAAAAATTATCAAAGTAGGGTGAGCAAACTAAAACTGTACACAGAAAAAGAAGTCCCCTTTTTCTTTATCAACCATTAAGAGAAATAAGTTCTTCGTGTTCTTCTTCTTCTTAATTGGCGCTATAACCGCCTAGGCGATTTTGCCCGATTTCAATATTGCACGCCAGCCGCTCCTCTGCTTTGCTGCCTGGCGCCAGTTAGATATCCCAAGTGTAGTCAAGTCCTTCTCCACCTGGCCTTTCCAACGTAGAGGAGGCCTTCCTCTTCCTCTGCTACCACCAGCGGGTACCGCGTCGAATACTTTCAGGGCTGGAGCATTTTCTTCCATATGTACCACATGACCTAGCCAGCGTAGCCGCTGAATCTTAATTCGCTGAACTATGTCTATGTCGCGGTACAGCTCATACAACTCATCGTTCCATCGTCTGCGGTATTCGCCATCGCAAAGACGTAAAGGACCAAAAATCTTTCGGAGAATCTTTCTCTCGAACACTCCAAGCGCCATCTCATCCGATGTTGATAGGGTCCATGCTTCTGCGCCGTACATTAGCACGGGCATGATGAGGGACTTATAGAGCGTGGTTTTCGTTCGTCGAGAGAGGGCTTTACTGTTCATTTGCCTACTCAGCCCAAAGTAGCACTTGTTGGCAAGAGAGATTCTTCGTTGGATTTCAAGGCTGACATTATTGTTGGTGTTGATGCTGGTTCCAAGATAAACAAAGTCCTCTACTTTGTCAAAATTGTAACTGTCAACAGTGATGCGGGAGCCAAGGCGCGAATGCGCTGACTGTTTATTTGATGACAGGAGGTACTTCGTTTTGTCCTCGTTCACCTCCAGACCCATTCGCTTCGCTTCCTTGTCCGGCTTTGAAAAGGCAGAACTAACGGCGCGATTGTTGAGGCCAATGATATCGATGTCATCGGCATACGCCAGCAGTTGCACACTCTTATAAAAGATGGTACCTGACCGGTTTAATTCTGCAGCTCGAATTATCTTTTCTAGCATAATGTTAAAGAAGTCACACGATAGGGAGTCACCCTGTCTGAAACCTCGTTTGGTATCAAACGGCTCGGAGAGGTCCTTCCCAACTCTGACTGAGCTGGTGGTGTTGCTCAGTGTCATTTTACATAGCCGTATTAGTTTTGCAGGGATACCAAAGTCAGACATCGCGGCATATAGGCAACTTCTTCTCGTGCTGTCGAAAGCTGATTTAAAGTCGACAAATAGATGGTGTGTGTCGATCCTCTTCTCACGGGTCTTTTCCAATATTTGGCGTATCGTGAATATCTGGTCGATGGTAGATTTACCAGGTCTAAAACCACACTGATAAGGTCCAATCAGTTCGTTGACGGTTGGCTTTAGACTTTCACACAATACACTCGATAGAACCTTATACGAAATGTTAAGAAGGCTGATCCCGCGGTAGTTGGCGCATATTGCAGGATCACCCTTCTTGTGGATTGGGCAGAGTACACTTAAATTCCAATCGGCGGGCATGCATTCGTCCGACGATATTCTGCAAATAAGCTGGTGCATGCACCTTACCAGCTCCTCGCCACCATACTTGAATAGCTCAGCTGGTAACCCATCAGCTCCAGCGGCTTTGTTGTTCCGTAGCCGCATAATTGCTATTCGAACTTCATCGAGGTCGGGTGACGGGATGTTAATGCCGTCATCAGCGATTTGGGGTTCGGGATCTTCATCTTCTCCGGCGACGCTTTCGCTGTCACCATTTAGCAGAGTGGAGAAGTGTTCCCTCCACAATCTAAGTGCGCTTTGGACATCAGTCACCAGATCGCCGTTCTTGTTCTTACAGGAATTCGCCCCGGTCTTAAAACCTTCCGTAAGTCGCCGCACCTTTTGGTAAAATTTTCGGGCGCTTTTCATGTCGGCTAGCATCTCAAGCTCTTCACACTCACGTATTTCGGCCTCTCTCTTCTTTCTACGGACGATACGTCTCTCTTCCTTTCTCAACTCCCGGTAGCGTTCCCATACAGCTCGCGTTGCGCCCGATCGCAGCGTGGCCCTGTAGGCAGCATCTTTATTTTCCGAAGCGGCGCGGCATTCCTCATCATACCAGTCATTTTTTCGGGTTCGCTGAAAGCCAACGACTTCTTCAGCGGCGGTACGCAGTGATCGAGAAATGTGCTCCTAGTGCTTGCAAATTCCGGTTTCTTGAGAAGTGCTCTCAGTGAGCAGGTGTGAGAGTCGAGTGGTGAAGTTTGCAGCTGTCTGTTGCGATTGCAGCTATCCGACGTCAAGCTTTCGCTGTGTATTTACACGCACGTTTTTTGATGCACAGAGGCGTATGCGCATCTTGGCTGCGACAAGATAATGATCCGAGTCGATGTTCGGTCCTCGGAGTGTACGTACGTCTAATATACTGGAAGCATGCCTTCCGTCTATCGCAATATGATCGATTTGGTTTCGCGTTTTTCGATCTGGAGACAGCCACGTAGCCAAGTGTATTGTTTTATGCTGAAACCTGGTGCTGCAGACCACCATGTTTCGGGCCCCGGCAAAGTCGATCAGTCTCAGTCCGTTGGCGGAGGTTTCATCGTGGAGACTGAATTTTCCGACAGTGTGACCAAAGATCCCTTCCTTTCCCACCCTGGCATTGAAGTCACCAAGCACGATTTTGATATCGTGATGGGGGCAGCGCTCGTAAGTGCGTTCTAAGCGCTCGTAGAAGTGATCCTTGATCACATCGTCCTTCTCTTCTGTCGGTGCGTGGGCACAAATCAGCGAGATGTTGAAAAATCTCGCTTTGATGCGAATCGTGGCGAGACGCTCGTCCACTGGAGTGAACGACAGTACTTGGCGACGAAGCCTCTCTCCCACCACAAATCCAACACCGAACTTGCGCTCCTTTACATGGCAGCTGTAGTAGATGTCGCAAGGCCCAACGGTTTTCTTGCCTTGCCCCGTCCATTTCATTTCTTGGATGGCGGTGATGTCAGCCCTTACTCTTACGAGGACATCAGCCAGCCGGGCAGCGGCACCTTCCCCATTAAGGGTTCGGACATTCCAGGTGCATGCCCTTAAATCGTAGTCCTTAAAACATTGCTTGTGGTCGTCATCAAAAAAGGGAGATCTCATCCGAGGCACATTGAAATTTTTCATTGGGTATAGTTTTTTACGTGGCGGGTCCCAAGCCCAGCGCACAACCAAATACTGGAGGGTTTTTTGTTTTTGAAGACACATTTATATAGCGAGCCGCTTGCTCCAAGTCAGACGCCCGCTTGCAGCCGCACCTCCTGGTGAACAGACGCTGCTGACTTCAGTGAGCCCTTAAACCGAATATGTCGGAGTGGCCCCACTGAAGCTCCCTCTCTTTCTGCCGTGACCCAAGGCTCCACACGGGTTGGTTACCATATCTCACACAAGGGTTGCTCACGTTGCCCAGAGTGCGCGACGAGGACGCAAGAGTAGGGATTGAGTGTAGCCACTCATCTGTAACTGCAGGCCCAGAAGAGTTACCACACACTCTTCGTGTTACATACTAAAAAAGAAAAACAGTTACTCAAACAACTTACATGCTGATTTTTTTTATAATATTCGTAATGTTTTTCATGCTACTCGGTGTGCCCCAGGTTCGGATTTCAGTTAAGTCACTGGTTTACAATTATTAGAAATAATTGAAGCGTCGACGCGAATAACGTTGTAACCCACAATTTTTTCAAAACCTGTTTTTTTGCAGATTCTCGTTAGAATTACTCTCTTCTATTGTTAAAAGAAAAATGAGGCAAAATTATGCATGTGTTATCTATTAACCCTTAAAAGCCTGAAGTATCAAATTTGATACCAGACCTTCTAATCACATTGTAGAGATGCATTTTATTGCTTTTTCATGTTTGGCTGCTTTTCTTATATCAATGATTTATGCTCTTTGAGTGAGAATTAAGAAATGAGCATGACTTACTAAACCTGTCGAAGTAACGGGACATAGTATTTTCGAGCCGGTTTGCAAGCATCACATGTTTTTACCAAAAGTTTATCGAAATAAATCTTTTACACAATTAAATATTTCAACAAATAAAAATACGTTTGAGGTGTGTGTGTGTGTTGTTTTTTCTATTATATAATTATTTTTGGCAAAGGCGTATTTTAATTGAAGAAAATCTGGAAACTTTTGGGAGTATCAAATTTGATACTTCAGGCATTACAGGTTACGAAAAATCGACTTATATATTTCTTTGCTAATAATATGCTTAGCAACTAAATTTAATTTTTCCTTGGTTGGTTTGGTGCTGATAATAAGTGGTTTGGCAATTTATCGTAGATTTTTGTAAAACATGACGCCGGAAGAAATCGAAGCATTTTTCAGACAGCTGGAAAATGGTGAAATTTCTGAGGATGAGGCTAGCGAAAATGAGGATGACATCGATTATTTTCCGACCCTGAAGGGGAAGACCGTCAAGCACTAGTCGACAAGAAGAAGCACCAGGACCCTCTAAAAAACTGCGAGCAGGTGTACAGGTCTTACCTCCAACTGACGTACGGTACGGCCGCGAAGGACATGAAAGAGAATTCATGAACTCAAGAAATAAATGTAAATACAACAAATGTAACAAGCTTACTTCCTGGGTGTGTAAAAAATGTAAGATTTCTTTATGTGACAACAAAAATAATCAATGCTTTGCCTTATTTCATAATCAAGAGCATTAAAACTTACTATGATTTATGTGAGGCTTAAATGCCCGAAGTATCAAAATTGATACCATTTTTTTTTTCTTAAATAAATACATACAAACTAAACTTTCAGTTTTATTAGTATTATTTATTTTAAAAGGACCCTGAAAAACATGCATTAAAATTTTTTTGAACTCATTTGGATAAAACAGGCTTTTAAGGGTTAAATAGAGTTTAGTTTAGCAGCCAGTGGAACAGCGTTATGCGTACAAGTGAAAATTTTTGAACAAGAAGCGTCGAAAATTATTTCTAAATGCAATAGAGCCAAAAAAAAGAACAATAATAAAAAGTTGCGAAATAGTGGCAAAGAATATTTTAATAGAAAAAATAAAAAAATACATTCCAAAAAAGCCCCTGAAAAGGTAGAGTGGAAGAAAGACTGCCGTTGTAGTTTTTTTGTATAAATATCAGTGTCGAACAAATAAAAAAGCATTTTGATAATTTGTATTCCAAAATGTATAATGAACAAACGGCACTTTTATCGTCGCTCGTTCAATTGGTTGAGCCGGAGAGAAGTACTGTCAAAGGGCGCATTTCGCGAAGAATGATCACCGCGCATTATTTTTTGTTGTGCCAAAAAGGTGAAAGAAAGAGAGTGTGAAAAAAAAATGATTTGTCACACATATCAGGTAAATATGTTATAAATAACTTGAGTTCTCTTTTTTTTCTTCTAATACTTCATAATATTTTCAACAGTAGATAACGCAACGCAGAATGCAAATTTTGACTGAAAAACTAAAGAATGGAAAAGATATTGATGATTAGCGTGGCAAGCATGAAAATCATCCTCACAAAATAATAGACGATGAGACAAAAAACGTTAATGATCACATATTAAGCTTTCCTAGCCAAGAAAGTCACTACGGTCGTTCAACGTCGAAAAATAATTGCTTGAATCCTGATTTGAGCATTAAGAAAATGTATGGTTTGTACAAAAACAAATACCCAGATACCTTGCTATCTTATAACACATATTGACATATTTTTAATACAGTACATAAAATGTGCTTTGGGTTTCCATGAAGTGATACCTGCAAAGTTTGTGATCGATTTCTTATTGAAATGGTAGCAGCTGGGGATCCTGAAAAGTTTAACCAAATTGAAAAATCCGCAAGAGTACATCATGAAAAAGCGGAAAAAGCATATTCGCAACTTAGAGATGATACGAATGCTGGCAGGGCAGAATTAACCATGGCATCGTTGTTATTTGTGTGGATATGCAACAAGTAATTTTTACGTCAAATTTGACTCACTCTGATGTTTTTATCAGCGTCAATATTCCAACTATAACTTCGTGGTTCATAATCTTCTACAGAATATAGTGGATATGTATACCTGGGCCGAAACCGTGGCAAAAAGAAGAGCTAACGAGATAGCTTCATGCATATTGAAATATATAACAACGCACTACAATATTCTTCAACAAGGGAAAATAAGGAAACTAATAATATGGTACGACAGATGTGTAGGTCAGAATAATAATTGGACGATGATTGCATTGTGTCATAGCGTATTAAATAAATACTTTTCTGAAGTTAACCAAAAATTTGTAACCTCTGGACATAATTTCCTTCCATGCGATCGCGATTTTGCGCTCATCGAGAAACAAAAAAAAAAACAGCACAACTCTATACTCCGGAAGATGTATGTCATTTAATTACATCAGCAAGAATATTAAATCCATTTAATGTATATCAAATGCTTCCAAACGATTTCAAAAATTTTAATAATTTAAAAACTTATTTGAACAAAGATGCTAAGTGCAAAATAACGCATGCACGGTGGATCCAAATAGTTAATGATGCCCCAAATATATTGAGATTGAGAGAAAATCATACCAAAGAAGAAACCTTGCATGTTGCTTTAATTTGAAATCAAAAAAAAAAAACAAAAAAACATGGCAAATTATTCGCTTCCGGTACTTAGAGATAAACCGATAACATTAAGTGCAGAAAAAATAAAAGATCTTCTTGCAATGGCATCTTATTTGCCAGAAGAATACGCCGCTTTTTATAAAGATATTTGTACTGAAATTTTCAAATATGATAATCAAATTTGTTATTCTTATTATTGAAAACCTAGAATATCGTTTCATATGAATTTATTATTGTTTTATGATTTTTGAAAAATTATAATTTCGTTTTGTTGAAGACTTTAACAATGTATTTTTATTTATTACAATGCCACGCTTAGGTTTCTAATAACAACTGCTTACATATTAATAATCAAATAATGTTGCAATCGCTACTCGCGTCATTGCTTTGTTTATTGGATAAACGTGTTATCAAATATTCATTTGTGTATACATATGTATATAACGTTTTTTCACTGAAGGAATACTGAAATAGTTTTTATTCATATTATTAGATATATTTATAATATTTTTTTAAAATTAAAATATTTTATATGAAGTCCTTTTACTATAAATAAAAAAAACAAAACTTCAAACTTCAATTGCAAGTTTTTAAACGTTTTTTTCACTTCCTGAACAATTTGAAATTTATGGGTTACATCGTTATTCGCGTCGACGCTTCATTTCATTAATGAGGGGTGCTTCGCTAAAAAATGAGTTTTTATTCACTGGACATGAAAATGAGTTTAATTTAGTTTTCCAAAAATTATTTTCGAGATATAGGCAAAAACTAGTTCAGTTTTTTTGCGAGTCGTCAGACAGTATTGGAAAAAATTGAAAATCTTGAGCAATATGCATCTCAAAAGCTGAGGTAATGGGAAATGAATAAGTATTCGACAGATTTTCAACGCAAAAATTTACATTACATTGGCCGTTATTATTTAATTAGCAATAGCTTTTACATTTCGTACCCGCTTACGCTCCACAATTTCATAATAAATTTGTGTTTCTTTCAGATATTTTTAAATGATTTTCTACAAAACCTATCAACTAAAAAGATTGAACAAAAACTAACAACAATGTTGTCCTTATTAATTTAATTTAAATTAAAATATAATAACTAAAACAAAAATTCCGATTCATACAGAATATATGTGAATGCAAAGCAGACTTGCAGCTGATTTAAAATGGTATTAACGGAAGGTAGGTTTATATTCTATTCTGAAGTTTAAATACATAAATGAAACTCATTTTCGACTGCTCATGTGAACATCACAAGAAAAGACCCCCACAAATACATTGTAGAAGAACCTGGCTTCACTTGGTGTAAATAACTGGCACGGCTATACAAAGGGGGATAATGAAAAGAGAAGCTTTTTGGTTTCGGACCGGCGAAATGTTGTTTTGTTCATCAAGAAGGAAATCGCTCAATTGAAACGACCTATTTATTGTTAGCAGCTGTATCCTCACTCATTTTGCCCACTGCAAAATTCTTTCCAAATTTGTATATTTTATTTTTACAATGTACAGTATAAGAATTTGATATTGAAAAATATGTGTTAACAATCATCAAGTTTTCGGTGACGTCAAAAACTATTTTAGAACCTTCCATTTAGGCTCTAATGTCAGCAACAATCAGTGTCGTCGCTAACGATAAGGTACAGAAATATATGAGAACAAATGTAGGTATCAAACGGAAACACACAATTGTCTTTCTTAGTTAGTCAAAAGCCTTAAAAAAATATATGAAAGAATATATCAAATTTATAAAAACCATGAAGTATTTTCAAGGATAAAACTTTAAAGGAGATCTATGAATTATTTTTCTACAGGGCTACGTGTGCGAGTCACTTCTTCGCCGATTCCATACGACTCCCGAAATAGTTCCGAACTGATCCCAAAATATTCTTCAAAAGGTTCCGAAATAGTTTCGATATCAAATGAGCCCGAAATAGTTCTGAAATAATCCCTTAAGTTCGCGATCAGGTACTAATCCTGACATTATCCTAATCCTAAAATTGTTTCGTAGTGGTCCTAAACGAATGCCTTTGTTTTATCCCAGAAAAGTGTCGTGTCGTGATGCAAATGTGTGATGCGACCTCGGAAAAACACTTCAGAAATGTGCATAATATTTGTGAAATGTTAAATCGAGGGCGGCATGTGACATAACCTAAGATTTAGGTCACTTACTTAATTGGCGCTATAAACACTTAAGCGATTTTGGCTGAACTCCTCCTACAATTTGTGGTGTGCGTCTTGATGTTGTAAAACAAATTGAGGGAACAAGAGTTAAACGCCGACTTCGAACGGCGAATGTTTTTTTTTAGGAGTTTTTTCAGGGCAGAGATACACACGGAGGTTTGCCATTGGCTGCCGAGGGGCGACCGCTATTAGAAAAAACTTTTTTATAGTTTTTGATATTACTTGCCCCGACTGGAATTTGAACCCGGAAATCACCGAATGAAGCGCGCAGACGTTAAGGAGAATTTGTTCTTGTTAGATTTCGCATAATTTGATAATTACCAGATAAAGGAAAACAATTGCAAACCCAGAACCTTAGTCACACAAAAAATGCGGTTGTGGTTGTTATTGTTATTGCTGTTGTTGAAGGAACTTACGCCTTCGAGTACCTACATAAGTATATAGGTGAATATCTGTGTTTTTCTTATCTCACAAAACGTCGTGGCGCGACTTTGTGACGCGATTTTGTGACGGTTAAAGTTCTACTTTAAAAAGATCTTATAAATTTTCTGCACTATCGTAGTTCATTCGAAGCGTCGTGTAATTTTACATTGATATTATATTTCTGAAACCACTATCCTTGTCAAAACTCTAAGACCCATTACAATAAAATTCAGACGATCCGTGAAAAAACTCCGGACTTCTTTCTCCTATAATTTGCGGTGTGCCTCTTCTATGCTGTACCACGAATTGACCGGTTTATAATTTTAAGCTGATTCCGAACGGTAGATACTTTTTTGCAGAGCTTTTTGATGGCAGAAATACACTCGAAGGTTTAGCATTGCCCGCCGAGGGGCAATTACTATAACAGAAACCACGCGGCAGGTGATAGCACGCGTACTCTGCACACTGACGTTTTTAGTATATGTATTTAGTTGCATGCAATAAATGCACTATAATGATCATTTCCTCTGCCACTTAAGTGGAATGGACACACCTTATTAAATAATTTGCATGAGTGAATGCAAAATTATTAAGGCAATCTCTTCTTCCCATCAAGCTGCATAAACTTTTCTGCACTTCCTTTAGTAGACAGTTTGGACTGTCTTCAAAACGAGCTCAAAAAAAGTGTATTCATCTGAGTACTTTCATTTGCATTATAGTGCACACACACAAAAATATAAGTACAACTATATTTATGTATACAAACATATTTCCATTTGCCATTCACTTTTCGTGTTAAGTATTTTCTTCACTTTTTTTTTAGCTACTCTACTTTCGTATGTGGAACGAAATATTGCACTTAGCCCAGGCAGAAGACAAAAAAAATGGTATCAAATTGCGTACGTAAGTGTTTTGTTTTTGTTTTTGTTTTCGTTTTCTTTCTGTATTAATAAGCATATAAAACAATCCGATTAAAGGAAATAAAATACTCCAAAGGGAAAATGTTTATTTTTAGTAAAATATTAACAATGAAATCAACCGTCAGTGAAATTAGGTATAGTAAAAAATGTGGTCGATTATAGAAACTTCATATCAAAGTTAGTCAGTTTTTTAATAGAATCGGCTTCAAAACCATTCAACTTACATCAGTATTTACTCGCAGAATAGGTTTCTCAATTTGTTTAAGCTTTTAGTTAATATTTTTTAGTTAACAATTTTTTACTAATATAGATAGAAGTTATTCACAGAACACTCCATAGTCACCAGGCAAATTTTAGGCTCCGGGAAGAAGGAAGTAACAAGAAAGCAAATGAGAAAGCATAAAGCTTCACATGCCTCACTATATAGATAGCTATGAGGGAGAATGAGTCAGTTTTTGGAATGACCCTTACTTCTATTCATAATTTGGCTGCAAAAAAAGATTTTGCACTGAGAGAAAACAGTACGTATAAACCAGTCAAATATCATCAAAACTCACTAAGAGATTGATTTAAATGAAAGATCTAAGTATAAACCAGACTTGTTTTCTTTTTTTTGAATACTTGTTTACTTAACAAAAAAACGTGAGGTCAAACGAAAATTAAAATCCCAAATTTAATTTTGATTTGTTACAATTAAATCGATTTTATTTCACTTCTCACGAAATTATCATAGTCATTACTTGAAGAAGCGAGAACTGGCGCTGGTGTTCTTGGGTCAAATTTTTAAATATTGATTCTATTATTATTATTATTATTATTATTATTTAGATACTGGTATTAATATCTGTACTAAAAATTTTTGAGCATTGGCTGCCAAGGCCAAATATTGATTCTCATAAGAAGCTATTCCACCGAGTTTGTTGTAATGGAGATTTATAAACGAGAGTGTCTTAGAAGGGGTAGAACTTCAAAAGTCATCTACATTACTTCAGGCAGTCAATAATAATCACACTTGTTACTCGTAAGTAACAAAAAATTATTTTTATGTTCGGCTGAGCATATATGAAACCCAATGCAAAATTTTAAGCAATTGGAATTTTGTACCCACACACAACTTAAAGGTGCGGAAGCTTTTCAGAAATGTGGTTTTTATTAAAAAAAAAACAATAAACCGATTTCAAAATTCAAAATTTCCAATGAAGTTATAGTAATAAATGAAAAACGCAGCTAAAACTAAATAAATTCATTGCATATTAATTTAACCAAAAGAAACCGAGATAAAATCATGTACTGTAATTGTACGGTGAATTTTTTAATTGACTGGGACTAAATTATGGACGTTGTCAGAAAAAAAACATTTTTTTTTTAAATTTAAATATTTAAATAAAGTCATCGTACTTCAACGTTTGGCTAAATTGTTCACTTTATTGATCGAATTCTAATGCCAGTTGGTGCACAAAGTAGCCCATGACAGTAAAAAAAAAATTAAATCATCAAACGAGAGAGGTTTAATAAATCTTTATTTTCCAAAATGTTTTGAGAGCAGTTTGCCACCTTTTCAAAGCTGCACTATATTATTATTATTTAATTTAACTAAATTCTATAAGATGAGTATCAAACTAATTATAATAATAACAGGTTAAATTGAATTTTGAAATATGTGTATCTGAAGCAAGGAGGTTTAGAAAACTTTGAGTTTGAATAACTTGTACACTTAAAAAGTGAAGCAAATTAAAAAAAAATTAAGTTAACGCAAATATTAGGTTATGGGATTCAAAGCAAACAGCCTTGAAACAAATGAACAACCAAAATATGTTTATATAGTGTTTCCACCTGTTTAAAATATTAATCCAATTCAATTCCAAGGCATTCTGAAATACTAAAATTGAACTTAAATTCAATCAGAATAAGTAGGTAAATAAAGTATTGCAATACTCGACATAATTTCGAAGCGTTGCCAACTGGTTGCAAACTTAATACAAATTTATTAATGACTCCGTAGAAGCAAGGACTTTGATTTATACTTATATCTCTTTTCAGCACTAGAAGGCGATAATGGGACTTCTATGTTGCACTATTGCGTTGCAATGCAATGAAATTGGCCTTGATTACGTTTTGAATTTCTAATAATAAATTGGGTTGGACTAAGATCAAATGGCGGACTGTGTAGTTGCCAATGACTACAAAGTTTTAGCTACCAACAATAATAGGCTGTTATAAAGTAGAGACAAGTTTTTATTTCCTGTAAAAATTAAAATTAGTTAAAAGATAAAAAAAAATTAGTGAAATTATATACGCCCTTTTTTGTTACATCTGAACTAATAATAAATTAAACCGAATGCCGTGAGGACGAAACCCCGCCTTTAAGTCAGAGAATTATATATTGCAAATCTGGCATCATCTATATTATAACGATTTACTGTGTGCTTATCACATATTTTTCTCTCATCCTACCTCAAAATAATTGGCGCAAATTTTATACAGAGTTAAAAGAAAAATTTAGTATTGGTATATAACTTAATTCGTGCAATTTGATAAGAGATGGCGTAACTTGTAAGTATTCCATCGTTCCAATATATTCCGAACATACGTTGGAAAGCTACTGTCATTGTACGCTTTTTAAGTATATGTCATTTATTTGAAGCGTAAACAACAATAATTTTTTTTCACTCATATATGTCGAACTTTGTACCTGAAAAAGTGTTTTTGCGGGGAGTTCTTCTTCATTACTTTAATATGAAGAAAACTGCTGCCGAAAGTCATCGTATTTTGGTGGAAGTTTATGGTGAACATGCTCTAGCTGAGCGAACGTACCAAAAGTGGTTTGCACGATTTAAAAGTGGTGATTTTGGCTTGGAAGACGATGAAAGTCCTGGGTAGCCAAAAAAGTTTGAAGATGAAGAACTGGAAGCATTACTCGATGAAGATTGTTGCCAAACGCAGGAAGAGTTCGCAGAATCTTTGGGTGTCACTCAAGCAGCCATTTCGAAACGTTTAAAAGCAGCAGGATATATTCAAAAGCAAGGAAATTGGGTTCCACATGAACTCAAGCCGAGAGATGTCGAAAGGCGGTTTTGCTTGTCCGAAATGCTGCTGGAACGCCACAAAAGGAAGTCATGAAAAATGGGGATGAAAAATGGATTCATTACGACAACCCCAAGCGCAAAAAATCATATGTGAAATTCAGCCAACCAGCCAAACCAACGGCTAAGCCGAATATCTATGGCGCGAAGGTAATGCTCTGTATTTGGTGGGATCAGAAGGGTGTGCTGTATTATGAGCTGCTAACACCAGGTGAGACCATCAATGGAGAACGCTGCCGAACACAATTAATCCGTTTGAAGAGAGCAGTAGCCGAAAAACGCCCGGAATATGCGACCGGACACGAGGCAATAATATTCCGCCATGACAACGCTCGGCCCCACGTTGCTATTCCGGTTAAGAACTATTTGGAAAACAGCGGAGGGGAAATTTTATCCCACCCGCCTTACAGCCCAGACCTTGCCCCTTCTGACTACTGTTTGTTCCGATCTATGCAGAACGCCCTCACTGGAATACGGTTCACATCTGAGCAGTATATGAAAAATTGGCTTGATTCATTTTTGGCTGCTAAGCCGGCGCAGTCCTTTTGGGATGGGGTCCACAAATTGCCAGAAAGATGGGAAAAAGCCATAGCTTCAGATGGGCAATACTTTGAATAATACTATTGTACATGTTTTTCTTAAATAAACGGTCAAATTTAGGAAAACCCCCGCATGAATTAAGTTATAGACCAATAAATAAATTCATTTTTAAAACCCTAAATTTGTTATCATAGTTTTTATGGTTATTATACTGAGAGCTTTCTTTTATTCGGCGACTAAGTGAAATTTTCCCAAAAATATTATTTCCATATGCATAAACCTCTATTTTAGTACCAAATCTAAATATGTACGAAATTAACCCTTAAACACATTTCCAGTTTTCGTTCATTTCTTCAAATTGAATTTTATGGCCCTTGCCCTTTTCCTCGGAAGAGAAAAATTAAGTACATTAATTATTAGCGGGATAAAATGTTATACAAAAATACTATCCATCACATTCCAACTGCTGAACACATTATGTAACTTAAATGTATAGATCACACGACTTCCTATGCGTATTTACCGTAAAGATATTTGGAAAGATGGGAAACTTGGGGCTCCTCATTAATTTTACGTTCTTTCCTTTTTCAGTCCTTTCAAAATGTGATCGCGTGGTTTTGTTTGCAGTATCTACTTTCGAATAGTAAAATAAAATAAAGTCACTTTCCTATTTATTTGGGGTGTGCATGGACTTCAACGATTGGAACGATCATCTGTCATCCCTTCTTAAATTTGGTGTATCAATTTTTACTTTTCAATATTTTCTCCTGTCTGTATTTAAATTTCCCTTTTTCTTAAAAGTAACTTTCTTGTAAATCTACTTACACTCTAATTTTAAAGGCAGGCAATTCAGCATTTACTTTCCCTGCAAACAAACTCGAAGCAAAATCATCTCAATCGTAAGGAAGTATGTACACACAATTTCCCCAATAAACATACACACATTGCTACACACATATCACCAGAGCACAACTCGATTTACAACAAGTGGCTTAAATTTGCTCAGCCGACAGACTACAAGTGGCAGTAAAAGAAATGAAGAATACACGACTCACGAATCGAATATATAAAATGGATTTCCTGCAGTACTCTTCGTCAAGAGACAACACAACAGCTGGGCTGGTAGGTAAAATGTGCCACAGCTAGAAAATCTGGTTGCAAGCTTGTTGAATTAAAGTTAGGCAACGATTATATGTACGCTGAAAATTTTACTTTTTACAAGTAGCGCAATAAAAGAAGAAGAAAAAAACCTCACTACAAATATTCGTACAAATGCATAGCAATTGCTGCCGCATTACAAAGTTGGCAATATTGCAAAAATTGCTGGTAAAGACCGCCAAACACGAGCACCAAGCAAACATTGCAAATCAAGCAGCTGACGGCGGGGAACAAACGGTAGACGAGTAACTACTGCAGGCGGACGATTTGATGTCAGTTAGAGCTGTTGGCAACCATCAGAAGGCGTTGACTGCCCCATCAGCAGGCGAGACCGTTGACCGCCAGCCAACAATCTTTTTGGTTGCTTGACTTAAAGAAATGGTAAATAAAATCAAAGTGCAGAAATTGCAAAACCGATCATTGGCTTGGAGGTTGGTTAAATAAATACTCGTAGAGCACATTGTTGTATTTTTTTTTTAATGTTTTTAACAAACTTGTTTTCGCTATTTCCATTGTCTTTTGCGGCTCTTGCAAGGCGGAACAAATTAGAGTAATTTTAGAATTTGTGTCAAGGCTAATTTTACCACAAACAGCGGCAACCACAAGCTCGACTTGGCTATGAAGCTGACTTTAGTATGCATTGGCAATAGAAATAGAAAATTGAGCAGCATAAATGCATTGAACATAAAGTAAGTAAGTGGATAAGTCAGAGACTTCTCATAGGTGGACAGCAGCATGGAATGCGCTTTACACTAGCAGACATTTTTTATGTCTTTCTGGTGCCGCAGGAAAATGCAATCAATGCCAAGTACTTCCGTCGAAACTTGTTTAAATCATACTCTTTGCGGGGTTTATGCTTTTAGTTGAATGGAAAATTGGAGCAATGAAAGTGCATGGAAGCGGAAAGTGGTTAATGCAAATGAGTGAGAGTGGATGGCTGATATGATGGTTTTTTTGAAATTGCAATGCAAGCAATTTATTTCTTGGTCTTAGATGATATCTGCTGATTAAAGCAGGGATTCCCAACGTGTACGCGCTCGTTTACTCTTCCCTAAAATTATCTTTTACGTAAAAGGAACGAAAAAAAATATACTAGACCTTAACTAGCTAGTCAAGCTGCTAGAATTCCGTACCAAATTACGTAACTTCCCAGTGCGTCGTGAACTAAATAAAAGTTGGCAACCCTTCCGCTAAGCCAGGCAGAATAAATGCCTAAAAGTATCCGGTCCAACAGTGTCCGCTCCTACAGACAGACCAGTCACTATATACTCAGACAGTCAAGCGACTATTAAATATCTTAATTCTCACAAAACAACGTCCAAAGTTGCCATAAAATGCAGAAATTCACTCCATCTGATTGCGTCTAAGCGTTCCGTGCGTCGTACGACGTGGGTCCCTGGGCACAGTGGCATTTCCGGCAATATCAGGTGAGCCGTGGAACCCACCTGTCAGCTTACCAGGCAAGTTTGGCCAAACGTTGACGTAAAGAGATCCAAAGCGCTGATTCGGCTTGACTGATTTTCTCTCGGACCGGGCACTGCCAGATAGACATCACGAGAAGAGATTGCAATGCCTAACTAACGATTTTTGTCGAAGTTGCAGGGACGAAGAGAATGTGGAGAACATTGGACAATATCTCTGCTACTGTCCCGCCCTGGTCAAGACTTGAAACCATTTCCAAAATGGGTACTTTCTAAATTGTTTGGCCTACCTGAGCATTCCCGATTTAATAAGGCGCACCCGGTGGTTCACCTTCTAAGGGAAGGAAGAAGAAAACGTATGGCTTCGGTCAGCGGTATCACAACGGGCTTAATCAGTATACGTGCCTATACGTAGACTTGCATGGTTGCAGCCACTCTAACCTAACTGACGCTAAACCATAACTCAAAAATAAAGTTTGAGTTCATTTACACAAGCAAATTTAGCCAAAATTTAGTATAAAGTGAACTGAAGATAATAGTTCAACTGATCTCAGTTAAATTGATTGAGTAATAACTTTTAAGTTTTTGCATAATTCTAGAAGACCATTATTATTTGAACTTCTCATTTTTCTTATATATTATTTCATTTTCTTATAATGCTTGGTTTTCACTCCGTCAAATTCGTTGACCTCAAAAATTGCCTGCTACTCATTTGGCGTCAAATGCATGTAAATGATTGTCGTCAAATCTTGGTATTGATGTCAAATACGAAGTGAAATATTTTGACGGCCGATGAGCTGATATGAGAAAAAAAGTACGGATCGAAATTCAACACGGAGCAATGTGCAGAAATGAACAAAATGCAGTAGCTACTGCAGCGCTACTAATCGTCAAAATACTAAGACCATGGAAGAGGAAGAGAAACTTAACTTAAAAATCAAAAGCAATGTTGGATTAGGCCAAGACTGAGCAATAGAGCAATCAGTGAATAAAGCAAGAATTAAAAAAAATTGCAAAAATGTTGTGTCTACAATTCCACACAAATCCTTACCAAAACCAAAATTCAAAAAAAGCTTGTCAAATTTATACCATTACATTTAACATATCTTTTAACCTGAATTTTAAACAAAATTGAATTAATAGCTTTAAAATTCATTACAAGCCCCTATAAACTCGATTTGATTTTTTAATCATTTTTAAAAATAACAGCTATACCATTCGTCAACCCAAACAAATTGTCAACATGTTGCAAATTCAATTTTGGTGTCAAATGTCATTTGGCTGTCATTTTATATAACGGTGCGTGGTCATATATAGTAGAATGGAAATGGCACTATTTGACAACCCGTTTTCGTTCAACTGGCAACATTTTGACGCCAAATTCGACCTACTGAAAAACAAGCATAATAATGATACAGCTAAATTGGCTTTGGAGCTATTGCATTTGACTAAGTTCTGCTCGAATCAATCAATGATATTCTAAGTTCTATACGCGGATAAGCAATAAATTTCGTGCATTTTTGAACATATTTTCATCCCACAAATATTGAAACCAGCGCTCTTAAACCAACACCAAATTGTCTCTTTCTGTGAATGCATTGGCTTCCCAACGATCATGTGCGTGTTTTCCAATCCCTAGATACGACAGTTTTATTTCTTAATATAGCCGTCGAGATGAGAATTCGTTGCGTCAGAAAATATGATTTTTCGAACAAAATTGTTGTCCGAAGTAATTCATTTCATTCCGCGAATATATGGTGCCATATTTCTGTCAAGAATTGACCAAGATTTTGTCAAGTGAAAGAGTTGTCACTGTCGAAATAACATGAGATAAAAAAGTACCTATGTATATAAACCCTCCCGTATCACTTTAAAAACTTGAGATGTAGACGCTATCTTCCTAGGCACACGGCTATAAATGAGAACGTTCTAAATCTAATCTAATGAGTGAAGAAACTATTTAAGAAAACTGGATTTTCTCATTTTATTCTGAAAGCTTTTAATCAATTAGTTACATCCACTGCCATATTTATAATTTGTGATGAGTGAATCATTTCATCATCTAATGGAGTCGATTTTGATATTATTATCCATAAAAATTATATGTATAATTTTAATATAGTGCCTTTTTTAGAAGCAGCAACCATTCGTACCGCTTAGCCATTTTTTGGTTTTGATTGATCATAGAAATAGCTTTCGATCACAAATTTGTTTTCACTTCACATATACATATAAATTAATTTCCACCGCACGGTCTTTTGGCATTAATTGTCGGTGTTATAGTATAGATGTAATATGAAATTCATGTAATAAACCGAAAATCCAAGAACAAGGAAAAATTTAATTCGTTGTTTGCTTTCCATTCGAAGCCTAATAAATCTAAACAACTAAATTTATACAAATTGCTCAATACTCGAAAAAAATTAAATTTTTAAGTGGTCAATTTGTCTTTCTTCCCAATAGCTCTTCATATTTAAATCACTTAATTCACTATTAAGTCAATAATTTTACCGGTTATCAATGTGTAGGTTTATTTTGAGTTACACATAAACAACGCGAAATTTAGTTATAAGCACTTAACGGTTTTAATATGATTAAAAGCGGTAGCGAGTTTAATCCATTGATATTCAAATAAATTACAAATTAAGCGCAAACAAATCTACAACGAAAAATTATAGTTTGATAATTATTTTTCATATTAAGCGGTATGAATATTGGCTGTCAGTTGAAGTGAATTTTATGTTTCAAGTGATAAGCTGCTATGTAAAATTTCGAAGGTAGAAGAAATTTTAAGACTTAAAAAAGTTTAGCTCATGTTTTTTCTCATAATAAGTATTAATATTATGAGAAAACTTTTTTAACATAAGTGCCAGAACAAAAGTCTTCGAAGATTTTAAAATGTTTATCTCCCTAAAAACTATTATGGAAAGATTTTAATAACATAAATCTTTGAAAAATGATTATAGATTACTTAAAAAATGTATATTCTACTTTAATAAATATTGATTAACCTTTTCTCTTTCCTCTTGTAATAGTTATGTCTGTGATATATACCATTAGTTGTTATTTGTTGCGCAAAATTAATCGGAATATGTTATTCCAAATTATTTTATTAATTTAACTGTTCAATAAAAGTGTATTCTTCATTTCAAAGATAGAAAATTCACGCCAAAATTTCCACCCCTAAATAAGTTATTTTCTAGTTTCGTCAAAAATGTCTTCAAGTGAGTAAATGCGTATCGAACGGCTATATTTTTCAAAACTCAGCTTAGCTAAAGAGGACGTAATGCTGTGGAAGCGCTCTCCACGATATTGAATGGAAATGTGCGCATAGGCGTCCTGCAAATAATCCACTCTCTTTTATAAGAAATCAGAAATATTGAATTTTAAAATTGGGGATCTTACGTCTTGTTTTTTGCCATTGAAAAGTATTATCCTGAAGCAATTTTCTGAAGAGACTGAAACAAAAAAAAATATTTATATGCTCGTACTGCTTGAATATTTAGGAAGTACAAGACGTTGATCTGTCTATATTTACTTATTAATTGTGAATGGGTCTTGAGTTGATGGCTCTGGGTTTCGATTTCGTTTAAATTTGCTCCCGGAATTGTAGCTGATTGAAAATGGCAAATCGTAGAAGAAACAAAAGAAAGGCTGAAGCGTTGCAAAATTCTTTGCAAGTATTATCATGTTAAACTTGGTTGCTTTCTACTTAAGCATCGAATGGTTCCAAATACAGGAGACTAAAGTAAAAATGTTTAGAGTAGTACAACTACGGAGCTTAGGGTTGACCACCAAAAAATTGCAAGCAATCCGACAAAGAGACAGCATTTTTTTACAGCATCAAATGTCGTATTTAAGACGTAAGTTTAATTGTCATAAAAGCTAATAAAATACAACGGACGTAGCCGGCTTTGTGGGACCAGTCTTTTTGACAGCCAACTCAACCTTTACTCGCCTTTCTTTCAGACCTAAGTTAAAGTTTTTAATTATCACAGTTCTATCTATACATATATTAAAAAAATAAAAAAGTAAGCTAGTATACTTAGTTTAATCAAAAAATTACACAATACAAAGACTCTGAATACTCGAATGCCCCTAAATGCGTTGCAATATCATCATTTTTTTTTTTTGAAACCAGAAATAGTATAGATTAAGAATTCATTACAAAGAAGCCATAAATGTTAATTAGTTATTTTAGCTATCATTTGCAATTTGGTAAATCGGTTTGCTGCTACAACACTTCTTTTGTATTCATTAAGGAATTCCATAAATACTTCCGTTAAGTGTGTGTATTTTTTACAAGTAAGTACACAGTTGAAAAAAATTCCAAATTTAATTAAATGTAAATATATTAAATAAAACCCGATTTGATAGAAACAAATTACTTGCAAGTCCACCAAGTTAGTAAATGTTAATGAACTTCTAAACGTATGTTAAATTTATAGTTGGCATCTGATAACCTCGCTTGAAAATAAATACATAAGTATATATACAAGGCGATCCAAAATAAATGATCCAATATTCTTTGACAATACTTATTGAGCGAATGGTAAGAAAATGGTGTGATTTTTTTAGTTTTTTGTTTAGATTTATTTGAAACGCATTGAGACGAAGCACAACAGTTAAAGAAGCGGAAGTTGTAGCTGCTATTTTTGAGTTCGCAAAATCTACTCATCTGACTTCTTTATAAGCCTTTGCCAGGTCTTAATCCTGTACTTCTGTCTACTTTTTTACCTTTAGATTTTGTTACATTATTAGTAGATATAAAAACTCCTCGCACGATGGGATCCAATCACTTTTTACCTACATACGTAACTAACGTACTACAGAGATATCAAAACTTTTATCATTTGTTTGTGCATACTTTTAGGCTGAATGTAATGAGATTGAGAGTTTGAATGATATGTGGTAGACGAGCATGGCGCTTATCTTGTATATATTAGTTTTTTTTATTTAAGGCCTGCATCTTATATATTAAATCAGTTTATTACGTAACTAGTGGGCATAAAAGCACATCGCACAATGGGGTTTAACCATTTTTTATCTACGAAAAGGCATTACAGAGGCATCAAAACTGTTTTAATTTTTTTGTGCGTACTTTTAGGCTGATTGCAATGGAATAAGCAGTTTGAATAATGTGTAGTCAAGAGCTTTGCGCTTCTGTTTTATATATTAAACATGCCTTTTTTATTTTAGGCTTGCTTTTTCATATATTAGATCAGTTTATTATATTATTAGTAGGTATAAAAGCCCACCGTAAATGGGATTCAACCTTTTGTTATCTATCTAAATAAAACATTGCAGAGATATCAAAACTGTTTTAATTTTTTTATGCATAACTTTAGGCTGATTGCAATGGAATAAGCAGTTTGAATAATGTGTAGTCAAGAGCTTTGCGCTTCTGTTTTATATATTAAACATGCCTTTTTTATTTTAGGCTTGCCTTTTCATATATTAGATCAGTTTATTATATTATTAGTAGGTATAAAAGCCCACCGTAAATGGGATTCAACCTTTTGTTATCTATCTAAATAAAACATTGCAGAGATATCAAAACTGTTTTCATTTTTTTGTGCGTACTTTTAGGCTGATTGCAATGGAATAAGCAGTTTGAATAATGTGTAGTCAAGAGCTTTGCGCTTCTGTTTTATATATTAAACATGCCTTTTTTATTTTAGGCTTGCCTTTTCATATATTAGATCAGTTTATTATATTATTAGTAGGTATAAAAGCCCACCGTAAATGGGACTCAACCTTTTGTTATCTATCTAAATGAAACATTGCAGAGATATCAAAACTGTTTTAACTTTAGGCTGATTGTAATGAAATTAACAGTTTGAGCAATATGTGGTAATAAGCGCGGCGCTTGTCTTTTACACATTAGGTTTCTCTTTCATATTTTAGGCTTGCCTTTTATTTATTAGATCAGTTCAGCGGAGGTCGTCGTTGTATTAACATTTATACTCTTTTTCTGGCATTCGAGGATTTTTCTGGCGATAAGCGCTGAACTTTTTGACGGATATTATCTTTAAGACACCCCACGATCTCAACTCAGCAAGCAAGAAAAGAAATGAAAGAGAATGGCTTGGAAATGGCATTCTATTATTTTGGTTCACACAAAGTCTAAATACGTTTACTATAAAATGTCATAAATATAGTAACATTCGACTTCATTTGCAAAAGTTATTCCATCTTTCAGTAGCGTTTTTTTCTCATTTTGGATCACCCATTATATGTGCCAATTTGTATGTGAAAAGGCTTGATAGTTTTGTTTATTATATGTCTTTGTTATTTTACCGTTACTCGCAGCCATATACACCAACATATTCTACAACAATTAGTAATAACTTGGCAATAATTTATGTACACACAATACCGGTCAACGCCGTCACGAAACCTCCTACTTTTTCAACTTGTATTTTATTGCTTTCATTTATTTTTCCCCCCTTTTTTTTATATTTTCAACATAACAGCCATTATTAAGGTGTGAACACAACAATGCCCGAGGCAATGCGAACTCTGGCCGCTATTTGAAGCGCGCATGTAACTACCACGCCCATTGGCACGGCCACAGCAAAGCAAACTGCAACATCAAAGTAAGAACCACTGCAGAAGGAGGGAATTTAACCAAGTAAGGTATATAGCTAAGTGTATTTTACATCCGTGACTGCACATCAAGGTGCCCACCAATATATCAAGTTGAGGGCAAGCATATCAAAGTCAATGTAAGTGCTGAAATGAAGCGGCGCAACGCCGCGAATTAAAAATCAATGCCAGAAATTGAAAACTCAATTGAATACTTAAAAATTGGCTTCGATGGAAAATGCAATAAATTATTTAAAATTAAGCTAAATTGAATTATTGCTGTCATAAATCATACTGGTACTAATATTTTTTATTAATATTGCAATTAATTTCGTATGCACGCTGATTTGTGTATAATTTTTAAATCAACCGTTAAACACGTATTTTGGATCCGAACTGTCAAACGCTCAAATGCGTGCTTCGAGCAAATAACGGTAATTATTTTACACTATTTAATTTATTTACTACCGTGACACCTTGGCGTGTAATAAGAGACACACAAACCGGCAAAGTGTTATAGAATTTGTACAAATTTCAATTTCATTGTCTACAATTAGATAAGTATTTCGCCACGAACGATCAATGGAGAGTGAAACTTGCGTGCTACAATGTGGAAATGTACGCAATGTTAGAAATTACAACATTTATATTTTTGTACCACAATTAATTTACAAGGAAGAGTTATGTGTTTCCAACGAGTTCGTGTCTTAAGTCTTTTGTTTGCGATAGCTAAGCGAGCGTAGAAAGAAGGAAGTCATTGGATAAGAAGCGTGCGAAATTGAAGCAAGGTAACGAAAAAATCAACAATAAAATGCAGTTCATGAATAATTAAAATAAAACAAATAAATTTAAATAGCGGTAATTTTTTATTTAAGAAAAATTATTTGTTTGACTTTGCATATTCAATTCATGATTGACAGTAGAGTATTTAAAGACTTGCAGATATTTCTAAATATTAAAAGAATAGGTGAAATATTTTAAATTAGATAAAATTTATATTAAGATATGGTTTTTTTCTGTGAAAGTGGAAAATTTTCGGTATGCAAATAAGAGGTAAATTAAAACACAATAATTGTTTATCCAAAAGTCAGCAGACCTTTTTGGTCATAAAAATAAGCATTTGCTCTAAGATTAGCATTTGGAAATAAGCGCCGTTTGATATGGAAATATTGAATTCAAAACATTGCAAATGTATAGGAATGAGAAAGGGATACAATATGTGTATCGATAGTGTTGAGGATATCGATAACCACGTCTACCACCAAAAATAAAGAAATGCATAATTTATTGTAAAAGGTTAATATCTATATATATGTCTATAATCAAATCAATAGCGATAGAAAAAATAATCACGAACAGTGGCGAGCAAAACCGGCCGAATTGTGACCTTTTTACAATATTAGCAAGATTTTTCATTGTAATTTTTTTTTGTTAATTTTATAATAATTTAATTATCATACAAATATTTTTCCTACAATAACAAAAACCCATGAAAATTATTATTTCAAACTTCAAACAAAATTTATGGAGACTCAACAAATTCTCATCAAAATTTTAAAACGTTTTAGAAGATTGCTTATAAATGTTGTCAGTATGCTGTTTTATGGCTTATTTAAGTTTGAAGTGGTTAAAAACTGCCGCTGATTTTTTTATATTTTTCAGATTCTCGCTCTCACGAACTTTTCGTCGTAAAACGCTAACGTTTTATAAAAATTACTATTGGTTTGTAATAATTTTATAAGTCGACAGTCTTATGCATTTTCTAACACATAAAATATGCACTTGTATAGGCGATATATATATTAAAGCGAAACGTCTCTCAGGCCAATATTATCCAAGTCATACAAATTTTAAAACTGCTTACCCAAAAGCGTACGTATAAAAAAAGGATTGATGAAAATTTGTTGAGTTTTTATAAATTGTATATAAAGTTTTTGCTCTACAGTGTATGTCAGAAATTATCGAGAAACTACCAATAATTATGTCAACACTGATATCGATAACCGCGATTATAGTGAAGACAACAAAGATAAGTATATCGATAACTAATCTTCAGCATGAAAGCTCTCTATACAAATGGAATTTAGTAGTACAGATACTTTCACTTCAAATCACATTGAGCTCTAAACACACCCATTCCTTATTATTTGCATTTCTAACTATGTATTTACAAATTTATTTATTTCTTTATTTATTTGTATGTAAAGTGAAGTAAAGTTGAATTACCAAATTCTTACAGACTATATTAAGCTAAGGTACAATAGTAATAACTAAGATAAAATAGATCAGAGATGGTAAATTAAGATGGCAATAGGTCACGTAAAATCAGCACCTGAAGGATTGAAAAATGAACTTAACCCAGTACATGCACTAGAAATACCATAGTTAGTTTTCGAGAAACCAATTTTGAATGATTCAAACTGTCGAAGGTTCTTGTATGGAATATTAAACTGAATTTTACCTAGAAGGAAAGGGCAATCAATAGCCCCAGTAATGATACTAATAGCAAATCAGCACGATAAAATGGATCATCTGCTTTTCATTTAGGTCAATCAACAAATATTGAGATCGGCGCGATGGCAAGGTTTCTGAAAAGTTTAAAGATCGAAGCGCAAATCGTAGGAAAGCTTTCTGTACTCTCTCAAGCCGGTTAGTGTCACTTATTTGGTATATATGGTCTCCAGATGATAGCGGCTAACTCTAACCTCGATCTAACAAAATCACAATATAGTGTTTTAATAGTGTACAGTTTAGTGAATGCAAAACAATTTCGACAAACGATTCAAATAGCACTAATTATTAACATCGCGTAGGTCGGATTGCAACCATTCAAAACCTACGAGTATTGTTAATGACCACGAATATTTTAAGGTCATCAGCATACAACAATTATTATGCAAACGAAAGGCATGAGCCAATATCATTAATAAATAAAATAAAAAGAGGGCCCCTGGAATGCTCCTCTGCGGAACACCAGAGGATGTGACGTTATCAGCAGCCACAAAATAAATAAAATAAAGATTTTTTTTTTTGTCAAATTGACTTATTTGGTAAACTACACCACTCGGTCGTCGAAGTATTTTACCTAGCCGCTTCCAAATTGGTAATGTCTTGCATTTTCAGCAAACAACATTATTAACATCAAAAAAGTCGATTAGTTTTGAAAATGATTTTATAAAACTTCTTTCATTAAATTGATAAAGTCAAAATGTTTGATGGCACAAAATATCAAGATGTTGCAATTTTATAAATTTACATTAACGCCAAATCTAAATACGTCAAAATCTTGGCAATTTTCATTAATTTTAAGTTAAATTTTACTCCATGAAAACCAAGCATGTAAACATATATGCAAAAATTATCATTTCTGAAGAGGATTAGACTTTTTTTACAGTACTATTTCGTTCCTATTTAGAATGCTTTTATTTACATGCTGCGTGTGTAAAAATAAATTTGCACAAAATTAAGTATAGGTTTTAATATGCAAGTAACGCGGATCCAGGATATACATATTATGCAAATGCCTTATCGCAGCAGAATATAAAAACCAAACATTTGAACCAACTCATATGGTAACTCATTAAATGTCAACGCAAGCGAGAAAACCACTCACAAACGTACATGTCGAATTCTGCCTTGCCCCCAGATTAATAATGAGGAGACAATTTAATATGTAAATAAGACGATCATATCCTTTCGTTTTATATAACTTTTATACTCTTAAAAAGATACTTAGGTTAAAAATCAAAGGAATCATTTCACATCAATCGTTCACGATTAAGAATTTTGATTATGCAAGCCGGTAATTACCAAAACCAATCAACCTAAATATTGTCCTCTACAATTAAAATTCCCATGCATATAGTAGAGCTGCATAGAAATTCGAATTTTGAGAATGCAGCGGTTACTTACAAAGAAATGAAAAGCTAGAATAAAATACAATGAAAACGATTTGCATATTCAATCATTTACATCATCATCTTTAATTCATTAAAAAATTCTTATAACTATTTAAGAGTATTGCTTTGTTAACCGATAAGTATTCTGCAAGTTAAGAACTTTGTGGCATTTTGAAATTTGATATTTCCTGCATTTAGGCGGTCGCTTTATTTGGAAATACAAATCCAAGCTATTAATATTATAATCTTTTAATCGCACACGATGAAAATAAAAAGAATTTACTTATGCTTTAAACTGAATTTCCTTATTATGGTTTATAGCTGTTAAAATCGTTTTCAATTTATTCGGACATTCTAAATTTTTTTAATGAAAAAATATGTGCATATTTTTCTCAAAACGTATCGTCGGTTCCGACTTATGTGTTGAATTAAGGCACCACTAATATGAATGTGTCAAATGTGATATTGTCGTCGTAAAATTTGAGATTAGAATGATAAACATACTCAGAACATTTCGGCATACGAGTGCTATTTGTGTTCACAGATACTTGAAGAAAATTAAATTAAAAGCATGGTTTATCAGCATCCGTTTTGACTTTTGAGGAAGAACCACCATATCGATGCATCGTATTTCGCTGATTTCCCGAATTCTCTAGACCAACATAGAACTATCAGTTTGGAATGGCACACTAGCATTTGTTTGTCAAAAGTGTTCGAAAACATAAGGGAAATCAATAGCAGAAGACAGTTTGTTCTCCACAGCGGGGGGGCAAGCTCTCACACATCCGATCAAACAAAAACATTTTTGAGCACACAAAACATCGAATTGATGGGTCAGGGCCGAAAATAATCGTTATTTTGATTTTTTCGGATCAACAAAATCATTGGAAAGAATTCATTCAAAACAAAACTCGAATATATCGGTTTAGTTCTCATGCCATATGCTGTACAAATCTGACCTCATTTTTATAACGAACACTTCTTGTTTTAAATCATTGCACAATCGTTATTTTGTGATTTTTAATTTTGCGATCAAAAAAAATCGTTATTCTTGGATTTTTATTTTTTCGATAATGTTGGATCTATATTTTATAATTGTGTTTTTTTTTCGATCAAAAATAATTCTTGGATTTATATTTTTCCGATAATATTTGATTGACGTTTTTTACTTTTTATTTTTACAATCGAAAATTCCATCTTAAATTTTTGATCTTTTTGTATTTACATTTTTTTGGATCGAAAAATTATTGAAAAACAAAAATAACGATTTAGTTTAACGAAAAAGTAAAAGTAAAAAAATATCGATCAAATATGATCGAAAAAATGCAAATATAAAAATATCGATTATTTTTGATATACATTTATGATCGAAAAATTATAAATCAAAGAATATAGATTAGTTTTGATCGAAAAAGAAATTAAAAAATATCGATTAAATATTATCGGAGAAATAAAAATTTAAAAATATCGATTATTCTTCATTCATTATTTAATAATAATTACAACCGTTACGGTCCCTGATTTCCACAGATCAAAAGTAAATTGCGAGCTAAACATTTTTCGAACCTGAAGAAGTGTGTGATGCTTTCAAGTTTAATATTTTAGGGGTACTTAAATAAGTCGGAGTGAAAAAAGTGTTTCAAAAATTGCAAAAATTATTTGGATCAGTAGTTGAAATGCGCGCATATTATTTTTTTTTTATTTTTGGTACTTCAAGCCACTTAAAATTAATGCTAGTTAAAATGTGTAATACAATAAAAACCATGTAACTTGGAAGTGAAAATTGGCTATGAAATATCTTTGTAGTTAATGTTTTCTGAAAAACCGATTAAAAATATTTGAAAATTTAATCAACTCATTATGGTAAAAATTATTTTAATTTTAAAGCAGATACTTCCAGCCATGGTCAAATATAATTCTTGGATTTATATTTTTCCGATCATATTAGATTGACGTTTTTTACTTTTTATTTTTACAATCGAAAATTCTATCTTAAATTTTTGATCTTTTTGTATTTAAATTTTTTTGGATCGAAAATTATTGAAAAACAAAAATAACGATTTAATTTAACGAAAAAAAATAAAAAAAATATTGATCAAATATGATCCAAAAAATGCAAATATAAAAATATCGATTATTTTTGATATATATGATCGAAAAATTGTAAATCCAAGAATAATAGCCGAAAAATTAAAAATCAAAGAATATCGATTAGTCTTGATCGAAAAAGAAATTAAAAAATATCGATTAAATATTATCGATTATCGATTATTCTTCATTCAGTGTTTAATAATAATTATATACCGTGAAAATCACCCAATCAAAGCAGCTGAGGTTCCCAAAATTGCATGAAAATTGAATTAAACCCTTTATGTTATTAAACCCAAAAATAATTCCTTTGAAAAGACAGCTAAACTGAAATATCAGAATATAATTGAATTAAAGTTATTTTTATTTTTGGCCTTATTTTTTTTATGAATCGTCTGTATACTTTATAGGGATTGTGGCCAGGTTTGTATTAGGAATAATATAAAGTTATTTTTGTTTTGAAAGAGTGAAACTGTTTTTTTTTTTTTTTTTTAATATTGGTACAACTCACTTTTCTGTCATCCAAAGTCATGTACCGGGCGAAAATATTACGATTCCTTTTAAGAACAACCAGCCCTAAATTTATTTATATCAAGCTTTATATTTTATATATCGTACAGTTGACAAAACTGATAATAAATGAAATGTTCATTTGAATTTCTCATTCTCAATATAGAACATTTTCTTATGATATATTTTTTCAAAATTTTTTTTAAAGGTATTTAGAAAGCTGCGCATATCTTGAATGAAGATGTATTAATTCGTTTAGTATTTTGGTGCTATTGACTGACTGCTATCACTAAACGCCATCTGTACAAAACTTCATTTTTTCTATTTGTTTCTTTTTTATTTGACGCTTTCAAAGAAATGTCCATTACAAAGAAAAATATAAACCAGGTGCTCAAAGCGCATCTGCTACTAGTGCTGGCATAAAAGACAAAACAATCAACAGTTTTTTGTTAAGAAAAGAAATCTTATCTTCATCAATGGCTCGACGTCGCTACCTTCAAGATGTATAATTTTTTTTATTTCTCTTCTGCTGTCACCAACAGCTTCATTTTGTTCTGCAGCTCAACGTACATTGAACTGACCACGCATTCAACCTGAATACAAATTAACCAATACGCTGAGAATGTGTAGCTTGTTTGTCGCATAGAATTTATAAGTAATGAGAAAAAACACATAAAGAAGATGACTTAAATAAATAAGTAAACACATGAAAAGTATTACACGCGATGAAAGAAATGTAAAGAAAAGAAAATATGTGTCCCACTTACGCATCGGATGCCATTTGTTAACTGGGTTACACAAATGCATACAAATGCAATGTAAAAAAAAAACAAATTGTTTGTATTTTACTATTTTTACCTTTTTCACAAACAATGCTATTTGTAACAGTCAAACTTTGCACAAACCATTATTTTAAATAACTAACAACTTGCGGCGCTTCTGAAAAAATCACTCAATCATATTCGCCCTTGAGCTTTCTTAGACAACTCCAATTCGCAGCATTCAATTCAATTTTGTTCATTCAAGAACTCGTCTAATTTTCTAACGCTTATACAATGGGTCAATAACTCACCTTAAAATCATTTTCTTAGCGCTCAATATGACAGCTTGTATATTAATAGCCACTCAGCTGCCAGCTGATATTTTGTGAGTACAAAAGGTTAGTGGCAAAAACTAGCTGATATTCCAATGGAACTATCCTTTTATTATTATACAAAAAAAAAACAATAGACACTTTTGTGCAGAAAAAGATTAATTATTTCAAATTAAATGCACAAACTTCGAAACCGCAATGCTTCACTGCCGCACAAGTTCGTAGCCTAAGTCTTTTGTTTTGCACTCGATTGTCAACGATTTGTCATGCAACAGAACACACAAGAACAACAAATTAAAGTACTTTATTTCACGCGCTCAATTTGTCAATAGTTGTAGTAATAATTAATTTTTTCGCCATACACAATTTTAGCCAATTAAGTGTAAATTTATTGCCCCTAAGTATTGGCAAATTATCGAAAAGTATCACTTTTTTGTTACTACTGTCGGATATTTTTTTCTTACTTTCGTTTCGTTACACTTTCTGTTATTTTCCTTCACCTTTCTTTTCAATTTCAATTGTACTGATTTGTTACATTTATATTTAGCATCTACTGGGAATTTTGTTTCGAAAATAATACGCACTCTTTATTTGTTCGCATTTCCCCTTTTCACTTGTCAACACATGCGCGCGCGTTTTTGGTTTAGTATTTTATTTCTTTAATTGTTAAAAAGGCAAAACTTCACACTTCAAATCTTCAACTTCAACCGGTGCTGTACTGAACCGTTTTGTTTTGCGAAGTACCGTTAGTTACTGCGATCACCACCGCATCGGTATAAGTCCAACGAACAACTGAACGTTTTGACCAAGTGCTGCCGAAAAAAACCAATAATCGAAATGCTGTCACTACCGCTGCCAACCATCGCCGCTAACAAAAGTTGACAGCAGTAGCGACGATAAAGCTTTGCTATCGAGAAAGCTTCACAACGGATAAAGTGAAGTGGTAGCAGAGACCATACTGCTATTTATTAGCCTCATTGATGTCACACGTGTTGCGTGTGCGTCGCCAGTCATTTCAGTTATTTTTTCTCACCACGAACGCTGCACACAAATATCTTTATGTGTACTAATATTTTGGCCTGACTGTGAGTTTGAAAATGCATTACGAGTATAAGTTGTCTTACCAAACTCGGTAAAGTATTCATTGAGTGAGTGTGGTGAGTTTGGTTTTGCGTTTGTCAGCTTTGTCAGCTATGTCTTTGTTTGCAGTGCATGTTGTCTTTTGCTTTTTTTGAGCAAGAAAACTATTGTGTTTTGTATTGATGTTGGTAATAAAATTTTAATTTTATAGTTTTTTGGAAGCTTGCAATATATTAAAAATAGGGGCAATCTGACCTCCTATATTTTGATAACTGTGATTTTAGTACTATTACTGGTATTTACATTGAAGCACACGCCAAGTAGTTAACATTTGTTATATTACAGTACTTTCATATAATATATGTATATAAGTTACGTCGCACGAAAATTGGTAACGTTTTAAGGGGTCTGAAAACAATTGTGGTTTTTGACTTTTTTTTGGAGAATTATAAAAACAGCATAGGATATATTTCTCTAAGGTATATTTTTAAAAACATATAAAGAAATTTTTCAAAAATTATTGTTTGAAAATACGGAAAAATTGCGAAGTTATTCAAGGTGTACCAAATGGTCTCCCCGCGAACGCCTCCAATCTGCGTCCATGATAACGTTCGATATGCTCATCTGAAACACAAATATTGATATGTTCGTTCAATTGTATGACTCATACTTCTATATGAACCACGAATATATATCTATACACATTTTTGTAAAGGCGTAAAAAACACTATCATTTTCAAAGAAAACTGCTTTCAGTTTATGTAAAAAAAAAAGTCAAAAAATAAGTTTTTATTTAATTTTATAGATTCATATCGAAGAGTTATTAATACTCTTCAATAGAATTTGTCATTCTTGTTGCTAGGTTATACAGTTTATGCTCACTCCTGCGCGCAGTTTAGAAATAATTGGATTCGAGGAAACGCGGCTTAAAGTTCCAGCCGAGCGCGGGGCGTGACTTGCACTCATTGACTCGCGATGGTGCACGTGTCACTTAACCGACTATATCTTCTAAAATACTTGGAATTTCGATACGGAATTTCGTACAGATATTCTTGGGTAATCAACTTATTGATTAAAGAAAAGAAAAAAAATCGATTTTTTCATCATTTTAAGGGAGCGGAACCCCTTAATCGGTCCTCTCGTTGTTGCTTAAAATGTCAATACAAAGGTAAACGGATAGAAACAGAAAACAACAAGAGCAATAAAAGAAACGTTATGGATAACGATGCCAATAGTGTTAGGACAACCCACAGCATAAATGAAAATTAGAAATAAAACGATAACTCTTGATAGGGACATTGCCAACTATATCGATAACGATAACAGCATCGATAATTCTACCTGTAGTAGTTTCCTTTACACAATTCTATCGTTAGCAATCTCATTATCATTAGAGTTATCGGCATCGTATTCGATTCTAATTATTTATTTATTTATCTATTTGTGTGGTATAGCCAATCAATACAAAATTATTACTGTAGACTAAACAAAAAAAATTTACAAAGTCAATACAAAGCAGAGCACAGCAAATTCAAAAAATCATTTCTATGTCCGGGAAAATCAAAATCTCTACATTTCTCAATGCGGTTAATATCAGTTAACGCTCTTGTTATCCGAGCATTTAACACAGTTACATAGTTTTAATCGAGTCAATATAAAGGGTGCGAAGTAGCGCAAATTTCCTAGAGGCATATTAAAACGAATACGTTGAAGGAGCAGGAGGGGGCACAATCTACACTCCCAGAGATAATATCAAAATCAAAAGACAATGACAATATCGGTCTCATACTTTCGAGTGATTTTAGATTTATGAGCATACATTTTGTTTGGTACGAAGGTATCGGTTCAATAAAATGTAACGTTCGAAGTGCAAAACGAATAAAAAGTTATAAAGTTTTTCTATACGTTTAATATAGCAAGCATGACATGGTATCCAGATAAATGAAGAAAGAAAATGAAAAAGTAACTTTAAAGTGTACGGATCTGAAAATTCTGAACTATGCCATCGCATAAATGCCAACATTGCATACGATTTTGAAACAATGTAGTTAATATGATTGACAAAAGTAAGTTTGCTATCAAAAACTACATCAATGTCCTCAATTTCATGAACGAATTTTAGATGGGTATTGAAAAAATGATAGGATGTGTGTAAAACTGTACTGCGGTTGCTATAGCATTTATTAATATTCAACGATAAACGATTTTTCGCACAGCTCGTTTGAAGATAATGTCTAAATCAAGTTGTCACTTAATAGTGGAGTAAACTTTTATGTCATCAGCAGTATAGTAGGAATTTAGCAAATGAGAAGCAACTACTTATAACATTAAACAATAAAATGACAAATAAAGTGCCCAGTACACTATCTTGAGGTACCCCAGATGAAGCAATAAAGGGGTACGATAACGAATTGTCAACTGTAAGAGCAAAGCGACGATTACTTGGATATGATTTTACCCAATTCAGAAAAATTGAATGAAACCCCATAACTGCAAGTTTGTTTACTTAAAATCAATTGAGAGACCCTGTCGACGGCTTTGAAAAAATCGATATGAGCAACATCTACCTGCAAACCATTCTTGAATCCAGAATTGCAATATTCTATTAATAAACCCATGCAGATTGTGGCAAATAATAGTTTTAAATGCAACAGTTAGTTAGTCTCTAGTAATATATTCGAACAGTTTCGAAACTGTGGATACCTTGGAAATAGGTCTATAATTATGGCCATTATTTTTATTACCACTTTTGAAGATAGGGGTAATGAAGGCCAATTTTCCAATCATTAACAAATACGCCTGTTGACAGATATCTATTAAAAATTAATTTTAGAGGACAAATTAGAGAATCGCAACTATTTATTAAAACTAGAGAAAGCTCGTCAACGTCTGTTTGCTTTGAAAACTTAAGTTTAATAGAGATTGCATCTAAAAAAAAAGACGTGTGCACCTAAGTGCGCGAGCCAGAAGTAAAACTTCTTTGTGGTAGTATAAATTAATAAAAGTAGTGGTAGTAGTTAGTATTAGCATTAGTAAAAAATAGTTGTAGAAATTATTAGTACAATTAGTAGAAATACTGATAGAAATTAGAAGAAATAGTGGTTGTAATAAGTAGTAGCATTAGTTTAAATTGTGGTAGAAATTAGTAAGACTATTAGTAGAAATTAGTAAAAATAGTGGTAGAAATGAGTAAAAGCGGTAGAAATTAGTAAAGCAATTCTGACGAGACTTTCGAGACGCGATATAAAAAATCATTACCGCTAAAGAAGTTTGACTTCAAAAGCACTCAATGTTTTGTGTGTTTTATGGGCTTGTCGAATCGATAGTCCCTCCTTCTTCTAAAAAAACCAAATTGCAATGTCGTAAGCTACATAGCCATTATTTAATAATCCAATAAAATAGTAAAATCGCAACACTACTGACTTAGATTTTTTTTTTTTAATTAAGAAAATATTCGGTTTGAAACTTTGTAATCTTTTTATTTTATATAAATCTAATGAACCGAAAAAACACCCTATGAGAATCAAAATAAATATACGATTCTACAATAGATTAAAATTAAGTGATGATATGCGTGTAGCTTTGAGCCAGGAGCGTATCCAGCAGAGGGAAATGGGGGGCATTTCACATTTCACATTTGGGTGTTATTGGGATTTTTCTACTAATGTGGAACGTACATTTGCTGTCGAGTTTTATAACCGTATATTTAACGTTTTTGTGCTAAAAAAAAGCTGTTTTGTTAGGTCGTATATGCTTATTATTAAGTTACATATAAAATTTTTTAAATTATTTTCCCTCCCTAAGAATCGTTTCTGGGTCCGCCCCTGTTTGAGCAATAGGCAACTTGAGAACTCAGGAACATATGTGGAAGATACAAGCTCAAAAATATTATTGACACAAACTTAATAATTAACTAAAAATTAAACTACATAGCGAAATCGTAAAAAATTGCTTAACATGAGTTTTGTAATTTGTTTGTATACGTAGAATATCAAATTAGGGTCAATTAATCAGGGGTCCAATAGTTCCAAAATCTTTTCTGAATATACTCCGTGTTATGTAATCCAAGCGCAAACACAAACGATACGCGAAATATTTTTTATTTTAATAATAATAATACAAAATTTAGGCGCTCACATCATACCATGATATTACCATGAACTTCTCCACCAATTGTAGAGCGCAGCTTGATGTAGTAGTACAAATTGGGGATCCTAATGGCATTGCAACAACCAATAACAGTGCAATATGGAAAATAAATTTTTAAATGAAATTTAAATATAAAAAAAAATATAAAAAGATTTAGTCCCTTTATTTTATATTATTATTTGGTAAATTATATGTCGTCCAAAAATCTCTTTACAGCAACATATAAAAATTAAAGATCAGTTTAGAAATCTTAAAGATATGAGCAAAAAGACTTGTGATTTTTCAAAAACGGGTTTTTGATGGGTTGTGGGGGTTTTGGAGTTTTGTGGGTGAAGTTAACTCCTCACGCCTACCTTCCGAATCGAAAAAGTGGGCAAATTGAAAATTTCCTTCAACTTTAACCATTAGTTTAATGCAATAAAGAAATTTTTAAATTTACGAACATATTTAATTAATCGTACCAAACGCTGTTTTTGAAATTGATGAAATAGCCTTTACAGCAACAAATGTCATATTTCTTGAGCCTTATCCTTTTCTATATTAGGTGTAGAGAAAGTGATCGACGAATTAATAGCAGGTAGTGTCAAAAGAACAGCTGATTTAATTTTCTTGCATTTAAATTTCCCTTGAATTTGTGTAGGGATTGTCAAAATGAATATTTGTTTACAATAAAACTTTCGATTTGCGAATAACAAATTGTGTACACTGGCGAGCAAAATCGGTCGAATGCTGACCTTTCTATAATACAAGGTTTTCGTTCGTTTTATTTCGTTTCGTTAATTTCATAGAAAACTATAGGTCATACTATAAGAAAACGGATATAAATAAATGTCTATAACTTTATACACAATTTATATAAATGCAAAAAATTTTCGTCAAAATTTCTTAATTTTTTAGAAGTATAGTTAGGCATTTTTTGGGAATGCACTTTTATAGCCTATTTAGTTTGAAGTGTCTCGATACAACTGTTTCTTTTTTTTTCTTTTTTGTAAACTAAAATTAAACAAAAATTTCTTAAAACTCTTCTAGACAGTTTTAAAATTTTTATAAAACTTGTTTGAGTTTTCATACATTTTTTGTTTAGTTTGACATATTAATCTACAGGGATTTTGTTATAGTATAAACAATGTTTGTACATAAAATTAACAAAAAAAAATTTATCATAAAAAACCTTGCTAATATTGTTATCACAATTCGACTGTATTTGCAGTTGTTGTATTCCGCATAAACTTATGGACAATGTTGCTGAAGTTACAGTACTTGGTCGGATCTAAGTCTGGTACGTTCCGGTATCGTAGAAACGACTGTCGTAGGAATTCTCCTAGCCATTGTATGTTTGCTTTTGTCATATTTTCTCAAATCGCCCAACAAATTCACTTTAGACCGCCTTTGACAATTGTCACAACAAAAACTAAAAACAAAATACATCTAAGTTTTGTGAATGAATTCGCAGTTGCTATTGTCACCACTTTTCTGAATGCGCCTTGGTACAAATGTTCACGGTTCTGGCTTAATATATTTTTATAAATATTTGATCATTTTACAGATATTTTTTCGAAATACGATACACTGCCAACTTTTTACTAAAAACAATACTCCTACTCTTATCTTGTAAAGGGTGTTTTTTTTAGGCATGTGGTGGTTTTCAATGAGGCAATTCTTTTTTCGAAGTTGTCAGCTGTTACTTGATTTATACTCAGTTTGGTTTGCCATTTGCAAGAATTGAAGCCGAAGGACCATAAAGCGCGTCGCAGATGCGGTGAATGGGCCCAAAACAAGATGGCCACCGATCCCGAATTGGAGAAAAGGTTGGTGTGTACGACCTTAAGTTCCAACAAGACGGCGCTATATGTCATACAGCCAACGAAACAATAAACTTATTGATGGAAATTTTTGGTAAGCGCATTACTTCGCGTCGTGGGCCTCCAAAATCGTGCGATTTAACCCCGCTGGACTATTATTTTTTTGGGTTATGTGAAGTCGCTCGTTAACGTAGGCAAACCCGAGACGGTTGATGCCTTGGAAGGGAATATTTGGCGCGTGTGGTTGTGGACACGTCCTTTAAAAAGTGATCAAAAATTGAGCCTCACGTCTCGTATTTATTCGAGCCAGCCGCGGCGGTTACTTGCCCGAAATAATTTTTACGATATATAAGGGCAAATTCTTATCTTTATAATAAAGCTAACTATTTGGCCATAACATTAAATTATATGCGTTCTTTTTCTTCTTAAAAACCACAAGTCTAAAAAAAATACACTTTATTTTCAAATATTTTTCGATCTATGTTACTAAAACATGAAAAGTTTAAGAAAATCAGAGAAGCCTCTCTCACTTGTTGCCAAGTGTTCATAAAAAATATGAAAAAATTGGAAAAATGTATTTAAATTTGTAAATAAATACATAAATTTAAAAGCAGGTGTTATCCGTAGCGCATTTGCATTATTCTTTTGCGATATGTCTTTGTTTCTATTTTTTATATGAAATGCTGATGTGTAAACGGCGGTTGCCGTAAACGCGTGTGTTCGCTTCATTCGGTGCTTATCGGGTTAGAATCCTGGCCGGGACAAGTAACATCAAAAATTATAGAAAAGTGTATTTCTGCCATGAAAAAACTTCTCAAAAATAAATATTCGCCATTCGGAGTTGGAGTAAAACTGTAGGTCCCTCAATTTGTGTTACAACATCAAGACGCAGAGCACAAATTGTAAGAGAAGTTCGACCAAAATCGCTTAAGCGATTATAGCGCCTATTAAGTATGTAATTACTAATGTGGTATTTTTTTAGGGCATGCATATCTTAAATGTTTGATATTGGTAGTTATATCTAACAGTAAGCTGGGAACAAATGCTACATACTACAAGTTCTGATTAATAAATTGTAGCTAACGCTCGCCTGCAAATACTTTGCATTCAAACTCTTTAAATTCGTTATATAAAAATTAAGAGATATAGACATTTGCACTCCAAAATCATTAACTTGATGCACTCCATCACAAACTACACTGCGATGTTACACTCCGATGATACACAGTACACCGTGACGTCATCAATATGTGACACAGTTACAGCCACAAGTGTCTAGACTGCAAACAGTCACGAGTCACAAGCACAACAAATGCAGCCACACATACATACACACATAGAGCAAGTGAAATAACAAAAATATCGGCATGCCTAAATGTTATCGCATAAATAAAAAATAAAAAATGTTTGTGCACACAAGACAACTTTGAAAGACTGCGCATGCGTGCGCCTCCCAACGTCAACAGGTCAACAGCAGCGAGCAACAGTAAAATAACAAGCGACAAACAACAAAATTCAAATATAAAGCAGTTGGCGTCAAAAGCCCCAGTTGCAGTTGCAGTTACACCCAGAATCACAACAGCAACTACACACAAGCACAAATACATGCATTTGTACATAGGAATAGGTACCTATGATATTAAATTTGTTTTTTTTTATAGCTGCTATGTGTCGTGTCTGTAGCCACTGTGACCACAATAAAAATATAAAAAAAAACATGTTATTTAAAAAGCAAAGTTTTAACGACTTCACCTTAAAGCCAAGCTATTTGAGCACCTGACTGCGCATACCCTGCTAACTTAATTCTTGTTTGCATTCTCGTGCATCAATTTTTCCACTACTGCTGCTCTGGCGCTCGACTGCTTTCTAAGTCATGTGCGCATGCGCAGCGCGTTGATGCGCCTGATCGGACGAGCACATGACCAACTGACCGCCATAAATACTTATATAAGTAAATGCACATTTGTGTTAGAGAGAAAAAAAAAATTATAATCATATCCATAATAGCATTTGCTATGAACAAAAAAGAGGCAAACCTCAAAGTAATCGACTTTTTGCACTGATTCAAATTAATGATTGTAGTGTATTGTTTAGCAATTTGCACGCATTTGAAAGTATTTCTTGGGCAAGCGATTTTTTTTACGCCTATTGCGTTTATTTCCTTTATTCATTTTTGCGATTTTTTGTTTAGTTTTATTTTCAAAAGCCGTTTTTTTTTTGTAATTTATGGCAATTGTATGCTATTTACGCAGTTCAGATTTGTCAGCCATTTTAATGCCATTGGCCAAAGCCAGCCATTTAATCTGTCGACAGCAGTCGATGCGATGGTTATGGTTTTCATTTGTGGCAATTTGTTTAATTCTCTTGCCGCCAAGCGTAAATGTTGCATGATTACGCAAAGCCGTAAGCACATTGTATGGCAAATAAGCAGCGCATATACATATGTATTTTTACTATGTACATATGTAGGTACTGTACATTAAGGTGGCTCGGCAAAAAAAAAAATGTTGCTGACATTTTTCTCACATTGGAAACTGCGCAGTATGCCATGGCATTCGCGTTCAGTGAAACCTAATTTACTGTTAGAAATGTTCAACGCAATCAAACGATGGTGGTATTTAGAAGTCTCATTTTCATGTTTTCTTAAGTCCATTTCCTTTGAATCTCATGCTGTATATTTCCTTTAACTTAGTAATCTAATTTCCTTTACTTTGTGAAGTAGGTGGCAACGCTCTCCAAAAGTATTTTCATAATAAAGCTTTCTTTAAACTCCTTCGTATAAGACCCATATTGCAATATTTGATTTAAATTATTATAATTTTAATCCAAAAAGATTTTTGAAATTTAATGTTCACATATTTTTTTTTCTAGTTTGACACTCATATTGTAAAATATCAGCTAATTTAACTAAACCGAGCTTTACGCAAATGACAATCTTCTTTTAAAACAGTTTGGAAATAAATCTTTATTAAACTGCTTTCGCTTACTACCCATATTGCAATATTGGACTTCATCCATGTGTTAAAGTGAATTTATCCTTTTAAATAGATGGCAACCCCGTTTAGGCGAAAATCAATATGTGTGCTAAATTTTAGATAAATTTATCGAACATACTCCATACAAACTTTCACATTTTTATAAATGATTGTTACGATTTATTTTACGAAAAATTGCTTCAGTTTTGGAAATGTGGCAACTCTTTTACGAACAGTTTTCAAAAATGTTTGAGCAAATATATGCGTGTATGTATACTTGAAATATCCTTATTTGTATTTAATTTTCAAACAGTGAGCAACCCTTACAAATTTGTTCGATCGTAAGTCTTCCCAAAACTCTTTAGTTTCAGAGTAATACTGTTATATTTCAGTAAGCTTACAAATAGCATTAAATTCATGTTTTTAAACACTTGGCAACTCTACTTAAATATATTTTCATAATTAAGTTTTTTTAAGCCTACATTATTTGAATCTCATTGCGTGATACTTCCGTTATCTTAATTTAATTAAATTTACTCTTTTAAGCAGATGACAACCCTTTCCAAAAGTTTGGGGTCCTTATTTCAATATTTGATTTCATAAGTAATTTTTTAAACAGGTGGCGATCCCCTCCGAAATTTCTTTTCAAATTAACTTTTCTTAAAACTATTTATGTATTTTGGCAATCATATTATAAAATGTCGTTTATTATTTTATTTAACTAAATTTGCATATAAACAGGTGGCAACCTTGTTTAAGAGTAATTGGGAAATAAGGCTTTATTGAGCCTTGCGTGTAATATAAGTTGGATTTGATTTAACTTGTTGTAGTTTCAAACTATTCTTTAAGCAGGTGGCAACCTCTTCAGAAGTATTTTTGAAATTACGGTTTCCTTCAATTTGTAGCTTCGCACTCATATTGTAAAATGTCGAATATTATTTTACTTAACTTAATTTGCATATAAACGCTTGGCAACCTTTTATGAGGTAGGATAAGAAATAACATGTAAAACAGCAACACTAACTCGGAAAAATATGCGAGTTGAGCCAACTCGGTTATATGATACCCGACCTGAGATGTAGTGTTGTGAAGCAAAAAAAACCGCTCTATTGTGAATGGACTCTGGAAAAACACTAGGGAAATTTCAAGGCGAATTTATAGAAGGTGATGGCATAAGAGCAGCTGATTTGATTTTTTTTTATTTACCTACATGTATTTTGTTTTTGCTTTTGCGTATGAGCTTTCAAAAGCCGTAAAAGCAAAAACAAAATTTTTTTAAATTTTGGCAACTCTTACGCAGAAACAAAAACAAAATACATAGGAATTTCGTGGTTGTATTTATAACACCACCTTGTATGGATTCGCCTTGGGAAATTTCAATTAACTGTCAAATCTTGTTTGTTTTATGGATACATAAACAAACCAAATAAAAATGTAACAAGGGTAAGTAAAATTGCTTTTCGTATATTTTACATAAAATTATGAATTAAAACATTTTTGTTATTTCAGAATGCAAGAAAAAATGCGAAAGAGATGATCCCGTGAGGAGACAACAGAGTTTTTGGGATGCTACCTCGCCCGGAAAGCGGAGTTGAATCACCCAAAAAGAAAGAGGTTGGCTACGCGAAAGTGTTGGAAGACATGGTGTCAATGGCGATCACGGTAGGTTCATGAAATATATGTTTGAACAAATTATATTTATTTACATAATCCACTTTCAGGACTTAGAAAGGACGCCGCTGTGTTTGGAGTCGAAGATGCGCAGTCTTCTCCAGGCCTATAAGGCAGCACGGGTCAACAACAGCAGAACTGGCGCCTGCCCGTGCTTTGCCCCCTATATGGAGCAAATGGACGAAATATTTGGAAGAAGTCCTATTATTTCAAATGACCGCACGGTTCATGTGGGTTACAGACCGTTTGAAACACTTTCGGTAAATGTGCTGTCTGGAAAAAATAGCTAACAGAAATTACTCTGTCTAGCAACAGCTTTTTAAAACGTTACAGTGAGTTTTAGTGACATCATTTTAGTGAAGTTTTTGCAATGTTTTTGATGTAAATTCTTTGTTTTTAGAAAACTCTTGTTTATGCGGAAGGGCATCAACTTAACAATTTTTCAAAAAACATCGGTAGGTAACATTTTGCTGTACAATGTGCAAGGGTTTTATGAAAGCGAGCACGAAGAATTTACATCAAAAACATTGCAAAAACTTCACTAAAATGTTTTCACTGAAACTGGATTTTGTTTTAATTTGCTTTTGGTTTTTATTTCACTTGTAATTAGAATAAGAAATGATCTGAATTGAATTTTATATGTGATACTACATCTGAATTTGTTTTGTTTTATAGATTTTAAGTTGAATGGAATGCAATGAATTCTTGTAAATGTTTTTATTAGTGAATTTAAAGATATAAATATATATGTATATGCAGTGAAATTTTTAAATAATATTTTGTTGTCTTAAATAATTAAAAAGGGTTTGACTTCTGCTAAGGGTTGCGTCTAGGTTTCATTCTTCAAAACCTTCATCAAGTGCAAACGTATTTTCATCACTCACATCGTTGATATCGCACAAATTTGCTAGTTGCCTAAATGCCACTGTATTGCTTACATACCAAATGTACATATACACAGATTTTTTGTGGTAATATACGCATTCTACCACCACCAGATGTGGCAGGTACGCAGTTAAGACTCCGAATACTTCACTGAAAATAAAATGGCATTAAGTTTATGCATTTCTTTTACACACATTTTGTTATTACTTGTTAGATATTCCACCGTTTGGCGTATTGGCCTCATCTGCATTTTGAAATCTGCCTCACTCATTGCATCGAGTCTTCAGAAGAGCTGGAGCTGGCATATATCGTTTCCAATACTTCTAGTACTTCTTGCATGTCTCTAGTACAACGTGATTCGCAATGTTCACCCGTGTATGTACAAAGGCATAATCTACAAACGTAAAAGATTATTTAATGCATTTATTTAATGTTTTTAAATAAATTTAATAACTTACCACAGAATCCTCAGAATTGCTCGTTTTGTTTTGCTTCTTTAAAATTTCACTAAACAAATCATATGTTTAATGACAGATTTTGCCAGGGTTGTGAAGTAACTAAAAGGAAATTTTATCCGAGTTGGAGTGTTTTTTTTCAACTAGGTTACATTAAATCGGGCCCAATATTAGCTAGATTTGATTAAGCCAGTAATAATTGTTATTAATTTTTTAAACAGGTGGCAACCCTCTCCAAAATTATTTTTAAAATTAACTTCTCTAAAACTTTTATTTTATCGCTCATATTGTAAAATGCTGTTTATTTTTTTAAGTTAACTTAATTTGCATTTAAACAGGTGGCCACCATCTTTTCAAACGCTGGGTTCACTTTCCACTTTATTTAGCCTTTTTCGTTTGATATACATATTGCAATAGTTGATTTCGACCATTGCTGTAATTGAACTTAACATTTCATTCAGCTGGCAACTCCCTATAAAAAATCTATTTTATGATAACCTATATAACGGAATATATGTGTGAGATCTTTCTTATCGTTATATAGCAACATATGATATGACTTATTTATTTAATTGACTGGAACTTTGTTTAACTCTCCATATAATATAGTCAATGTTATAGGGTAGGGGGATGCCGTTTGTGTGCTAAATTTTGTACAATTCCGTCCAGTCGTTTGGGCCTGAAAAGGTAACAACTTACTAACACACTCACTCACAAAGACACAAACTTTCACATTTATTACATAAGTAGCATAATAATAATAATAATTTGGCGCTCATATAGCTCGATGTTTGGCGACCTTCATCTTCTTGCAATTTGTGGTACGCGTCTTGATGTTGTACCACAAATTGAGGGAACTAGACGGACCGACTCCGAACACTCAAAGTTTTACCACTGCCTGCCGAGGGGCGATGTGACTTGCCCCCAGGCGTTGAAAATAATTGTTATTTTTTTTCTTTCGAAAGAAAAAGTTACGCTAAAATTCCCTTTATTTGTTTTAGGGAATTTTTAACCATTATCGTAAGATATATTTTATTTTGGGCACCATAACCATTATAAATGAGAGATAGTTTTTTTGATTATGAAAAACCAAAAAATTCTAACTATGACCATTATTGGAAGTAACATATTTTTTGGTTATCGGTGACAAACTCGACGGTAAAAATTTGTTTGTGAAATGGTAAATTTGCCTTTATTAGATTATTATCGTTTGTTCAGAAAAGTATCAGTAACTTGCACTTCGAGGAATTTATTCTTATCGATTTATTTTTTTTGAAATTTCATTCTCTAACTCGAAAACATTGCATTGTGTTCCAACTGAGGGAAACTTCGGGTATGCGAATATCTTCTAAAGTTCTAAATTTTTTATTTAATTTAAAAATCTACAAGCTTTTGCATAAACAAAAAGTTAAATGAATAAAACAGAATAAATTTATAAGAGGCATTCGATTTTTTTTTAATACACCAACAAATTTTAAGAATTTTAAATGTCCCTTTACGCGCAAATTTTATATCTCAATTACATTTCGCTATCCATTGAAGAGTTCGACGATGTTTCACTGTGTATTTATAAATTGAACGATTATAGTGCACTTTAGTTACACATTTATTGTTTTATTGTTCAAAATTAAAATAATATGGCTAGAAAACGAAACGTTATTATTCGCGATTTTTGGCATTACAATGAAAGGACAAACGAACCAAGTAACGAATTTAAGGAGGCAAATAATAGGTAAACATAATGAAATGTATCAAGAGTCGAAAAGTGAATATTAAGACACTGATAATATCAATCTCCTAGTTCCACTTTGTGTGGGCACATCCTGGGCAATGCAATATTGGTAGGTTAGAGACGGCTTGCTCAGCCTACGTAGGGTTGGATGCGAAGATAGGAGCCCTATCACCAAACTAGAGAATGAAGACTAGCGCCCCACAATCTGGAAATTAAGAACGTATATATCACTGCTGCGAACGAAAACATCGCTCCCGTACCGAAGGGTAAAAAACCCTGGATGAGCTAAAAGACTTGGCACAAATAAATGAGCCCAAAGCAATGAAGAGCAATATTTTTGCTGATCCTCAGATTGAAAATATTTACCGAATGATATAGAAAGAAGTACAGCGGTATGTCAGACGTGATAAGAGAAAGTGCATCAATGGCCTAACCACACAAGCAGAATACGCCACTAGAAATGGGACTCAGCAACATTATATGAGATCAGAAAGAAGAAAGGGATGTTAACGGCAATCTACTCAACTCAGACGAAGCGCAACTTCATAGTTGGAAGAAGCATTTCTCAACCGTACGAGTATTGAATAGCATCATTTCTTTCGAGGAAGCACACAGTAGTTTCGATGGCACGCCAACAACTTCTTATACCTGAATAAGAATCGATTCTCCCAGTCTGCATGAGATAACCGCGGTTATAAAACAAATGCCACTGGGTAAGGCCGCTGTATAAGGCCACTGGGATTGATGATATTCCTGCGGAGCTTTATAGAGAAGATCCATTGTTCGTAGCAGATATGCGAAAAACTTTTCCTGATGAACGGAAGGTTGAAATTATCGTCAAACTCCAAGAGAGGCGCTTTAAAAAACTGCAACAGCTGGGGAAGTAATTCGCGTTCTATCGGCGATAGCTAAGATTATAGCGCGAATTATTCTCGGTCGCCTTAAAGAGCTTCTTGAAACAACCATTGGAGAGCACCAACCAGGTCTGAGTGATCCCAGTACTTTATTAGCCACCGGATATATTTTTGTCCCAGCTCGTTTGCCACCTCATTTCGTGGAATTTCGCAGAAACCAGTTACCCAACACAGCATTTATATTGTTTTCCTGGCTAGTAGACAAATAATGGCATAGAACTCTTTCATAAAGTTGGAAAAGAAGTTCCAATATAACAGAGCCTCAATGGCCATTTGGTCATCTGAGAAGGTACCTGTAAAATCAATATTCATACCTTTATCCAAGGTGTATTCTGGAGGTTTAGCATCTCTGCTTGAAATATGATTGACCTAATGCCCATCCATACAGAGAGCTTATAGGGAAGACAGACTACAGCCTAATGTATGTACATTAAAAGGCTTAATTTGGATTAATTCATACTAATGTGCATTAGTTCGCCAAATCTATTAAATTTGTGTGCATTTGGACCGGCACATAGCCTCGCGAGTCCGACAAAATTCGTATTTTTTGCACACAGAGACGATCGGCAATTAATTTTGTTCGTCTATAGGGGGCTTTAGTATCGGGTTGATATATATCTACACCGCCTTCATCTGTGTTCCATTCTACAACTCTATAAATCAGATTTAAATTCATTCAGACTACTAGTGCAACTGTACCGATTTGGAAATATAAGAGTGAGTTTTCTGTCAAAGCATATTTCTTTAATTGTGAGTCGAAACCCCTAAATCGTACCAATCTTCATACTCTAACAAGAATAATAGATGCCTTTTCTTTTTCCAAATTTTTAAGGCGGTTATAAAAATACTACAGGTGTTTATTCAAAAGATGCCGGATAACTTAAAATTGAATAAAGTTTATCTTTTTATTTCTATTATTTGCCAATTTTGGAATCATTAAACTGAAATAGTGGAAGTGGACTTCCATCTGAGGGGTTATCTGAAAGAAAGTAAAAGTAAAAAAATATGTAAATCGAAAAACTTATTAAATATAAATTTTTTAAACGTTTGGCTTCCTGAAAAAGGTAACAGGTTTTTGGTCTAACCTAGTAGAAGTGGTCGAGAGTCCCTAAAGTTGTTGAAGTCCGAGCACTCCTTCCGATCACCTTACGATTATGGCTTAGGAACACATAATAGATGTATCTAGAACTGGTTGAAGCAATCCAAAGCTAATATTTCTAAACCTCTCAAATCGCTTCGTTAAACGTTTAAATATACCAATATCATAACAATTTATATTGTACTTGTGCACAAAATTTGTAATAAGAATCATTAATTTTCCATCCTCATTTTGATATACTATTTTCATTTATATGCAAACACAGAAAATGGCATGTCTTTGGTAAGATTGGAAAAATTTGAATTGTGGCAAACAAAGCTCATAAAATTTTCTATGAATAGCGCTATGCCTATTGCCTTTGATCGAGTGTTTTGCATTTTGGCAGCAGCGAACCAGCAACCCATAGGCATTCATGCTGGCAGACAGGGCAACAAAAACTCTATAGCGAGCAGTTCGCAGAACTCTCAACTCTTTACTTTATGGAACATTTCGCAGATGTAATTTTATACCGGCGTGAGAGACTTTTTGTCAATTTCGAAAATGCAGAAATATTTGTGGTTTTTCTTTGAGTTCCGCTAAATGTTGGGCCATTAAATCTTTGAAATATTATGCGCGGCTTAGTTCAAAACCTGCTTAAATGCATACATATATATCTATTTACATATGTATGTGAAAACCACGAAAAACGGAAATTGAAAGATTTGCCTGGTGGGCGATGCGTAAGTCACTGAGCAAACGCCTAGTAGGTGCTGATAATTTTTTTATTGTGCGAAACTTACAACTTCGATAAATATTGCAATTGTAATTCAATTTTCTGCTTGCTGGGTGTGGAAAATGTCAAAACAAACTTGTGCGAATTAAGTTAAATGATAAATGTCATGGCATAGCTTTAGCTTAATAGCTTAAGAATTATTTGGTGCAAAGTATAACACTTATATTTGGAAGTCTGTTCCTAATCTAGATTTTCGTCATTTAATGTACTCTTATCAAAGGTGTAAGAATGCCTGCTGCTTAAAAAGGTTAGAAAAATAGAAAATTATTTAGGTCTTATTAAAAAATGTAATCTTCAGAACAGGAAAGAAGCGCTGGATTAATAGATAGGAACGAAATTTCAAGGAATAACATATGTATTTATTTTTTTAAGTGGATGCATCGAAAGCCAAACCCGCAAAAATTCGTCAATGTGTTTTTCTTGTCTTGTGCATCGTTAATTCTGCCACTTTTAGAAGCCAAGATATTTCTTACCAATGCTAGTTTCTGAGCATATTGTAATGCACTATTGAGATAGTCAGAATTCCTAGCCGTCCGACCGCTAAATTTCCTGTCAGGTTTCGTGTTCGGCATGTGGTCTGAAAGCCACGTTGCCTAGGCCAAAGAACGTAGTTTACAAAGAAGTTGCATCAGTGAAATTATCCTGTGGAAGGAATAAACCAATTGGATCCAGTCAGCCATATCAATTGGTGAACGTCAAATTTGTTCTGGCATGGTGAAATAAGCTAAAATATGCTGTTGGCATATCCGGTGAATATATGCAACTTTTTGGTAATATAAGTTCTTTGGCCTAGGCGGTTGGAATGGACTGGATTCCAAGCGGCGCTCACTCTTTTAGGAAGTTCTCATAAAACTGCCACCAAGCATAACTTCGCTCAGGAGACACACACTTCTAATTGTAGGAGAATTTCGACCAAACAAATTATTATTATTATTAATAAATTCAGGTATTCATAGTTCTTAATTAAACTTGGGAAACAAAACGTGCATCTCAGCTACCAAAAATTTGAAATAACTCCAGAGTGCAATAGAAAAACCAAAGTACACAAACCAATACCCGGTGTGCTCTGTTCATCTCGAAATTAAAACTATTATATTAGCGGAAATCCCATTCAAAACTGCAGAATAATGACATTAAGTAAGCAATTTGTACATACTTACGCCTTATTTCTTACTTTCTTGATTGGGTTTATACTTAGACTTAGGTGGACTAACCATTTTCGGCCAGTGATTCCTTCTTCCTACCAACTGGAGTCAGTTGGAAATACCAAACAATACCAAGTTCATTTCCACTTGGTATTTCCAATGTAGAGGAAAGCTTTCTTTACCAGCTGGTACCGTGTCCAATACTTTTAAGGCTGGAGCGTTTTTGTCCATTCGCACGACATGTCATAGCCGACGTCGCACAGTGTCGCGAGCTGGACAAAATAGAAAAAAGTTGATGTTGGATTTTCAAAAAAATTTTAATGGCTATGTACAACGAATACCCACACTTGGCCAAGTCTAAAAATATGAATGTTTACTTGTAGTATGGAGTGCTCAAGGTGCAAACTTCAAAACACGTATTTTATTGATCGATAAGTTTTCTGAAAGCCTAACATATTTCCCGCAGGGTACTTTTTAAAGTTTGGAAGAGTGCGAAAAGTTGTTGCAAATCGTTACAGAATTTTTAATAAATGTATATAGGAAAAAGTGTGTACAATCGAAATCAATAAGATTTTCCTGCAACTTTCTGCAATCTAATTTTACTCGCTAACTATTTTTGTCCACTCTACTGAGGAGCTCGCGACACTGTGCGTCGCCACTGGATTTTATTTCGATGGGTGATGCCTTACACGTGGCCTGTGGTATTCACCATCACAAAGACGTAAAAGTCCAAGCATCGTTCGGAGATTTTTTTTTCAGAACACGCCAAAGGCCATTCCATCCGATACCGAGCCCAGGTCCGGCCTACACATCCCATAGTAGCACTAGTTGGTAAGAGAGATTATCCTTCGAAATTTGCTGCTGACATTATTATCGGTGTTGATGCTGGTTCCAAGATAAACAAAAGATTTCATAATTGTGATTATCAACAGTGACAGGAGCTACTTCGATTTGCCCTCCCTCCCCACAAGATCCATTCGCATGGCTTCTTTATCCAGTTTCGAAAAAGCAGACTAACGAGCCGCCTTTTGGTATTAAACGGTTCGGGGAGATCCTTTAGTGTTCGTTTATACAGCTATATCAGTTTTGCAGGCATACAAAATTGAGATATTACGGCAGATTTAGTGTTGACAAAAGGATCGTGTATCGTGAATATCTGATTGATGGTGATTTTACCAGCTTTAAATCCACGCCTGATCGCCCTTTACGTAAATTCGACAGAGTCCAGCTAAATATCAATCAGCCGTTCAAGTTACGTTCAGGTGACGGGGATTTGGCTCCGTCTTCATTGATTTCCTCCTTACGAAGCGTGAGAAATTGCTTTAATTATACTCGGGATGTCAGTCATCAGGTCACCTTTTTTTATTGTACAACAATACAATTGTACAATTCGTTAACTGCCACAGCTTCTGATAGAATTTTCTGTCAGCTACATCTGAACTCCTCGCACTCACGCATCTTAGACTGCTTCTTCTTCCGATGAAAGATACGTCTCGCTTTTTTCGTCAACTCCCGATTTCGCTCCCGCACAGCTCGCATTCCGCGCTATAGCTGCGTGGCTCTGTAGGCAGCATCTTTTCTTTCTAGAGCGGGTGCAGTAGTTTTTTTTTGGGCTCCCTGCAAACCAATGACTTCTTCAGCGGCGGTACGTAAAGAGCGATAAATGTGGCCCCATTGCCCGCAGATATCGTTTTGCTGAAAATTGCTCTCTAAGGGCAGCAGTGTAAGACGATTGGTAAAGAAGTTGGCTATCTGTTGTGGTTTTAGCTTTTCGGCGTCCAGCTCAATAGACGCGCGACTTTTACTGCACGGAAGAGTGTGCGAATCTTAGCATGACAATGTCTTTCTTTTTTTGTTTTTCCACCAGGAGATAGTCATATCTCCTTATACTGGAGCTTGGCAATAGTAGCTATCATGCTGCGGGTCGCGGCTAAGTCGATCAGCCTCAGTCCGTGTGCGGATGTTTCTAAGATCCCGTCCCTTCCTACCCTAGCATTAAAATCGTAATTCGCTGTAATTTCTGAAAACTCGTATCTAGTCAATGATATTTGTGCAAATGGCAACGAGTGTGTTGAGTCGGAATTCATCTTTTGGCCTACATTTAGCTTTTGTCTATGTAATCAAAAATCGCGCCCTTTGAGGAAATCCAAGACCATGTCGGTTAAGGGTAATATAATGTAAATAAAACTATGTAAAAAATGTACTCGAAATACGAGCTGCGCAAATAATCAGTTAGTGAAATCAGAGGTCAACATCTTGCTCAGCAGCGACTTGAAAATCGTGAATTAAAATTTGTTTAAATAAAATAGCATTTCTATAAACCAAGTAATGCAGTTGTTTTATCAAGCTCTGCGAAGAAGGCAAATGACTTGCACTTAAATTTTTTTTTTGTTTTGTTTCTTTATTTTATTATCGTGCAAAGTGTAGATGTTGCACATTGAAAGTTGCTGCAGCTGAATATTTTACAACAAAATCAATTATGAAGGCCGCAACTAGAAGTAAACAAGAATATTTCTCAATTTTTTTTTTTTTGTTTTGTATTTTTTCTATTTTTGTTTTCGTGGTATTTTATTGCAGTTGCATGAAATTGAAATTCTTTTCGATTTGATATTGAAAGAAAAGAACAAAAAAAAACACTTTTGTTTTAAATGATTATACGGGGTGGCCCAAAATAAATTAATAAATGTTATTTGGCTTTTGAGTAGAAAAAATAAAACGATAATGGTGAAGTTTTCTTTTAAATATTTATTTTGATCTTCAGATCTTTTTACATAACTAGTATGTTACCACTTATTACTTTAGTACCTACCATTTCTTACCCATGTAAAAATTAAATCTTTACAAGAATAACAAATCTGTTATCATTTTTCTATGTATACTTTCCTGTTGAAGGCCTAGTACATAGGAGCTGTGTAGCGTTCTATGGATTCCTCACACAAATTCTAATTTTATTCGACGCCATTTGCATGAGTTGATCTTTCTTCCAATATGGGCCTTATTTTGGAACACCCTGTAAAATTTAATTAGTTATAATTTGAATTGCCAAAATTTAAGAGTTCGGACTTGATGAGTTTTAAATGCCTCGACTGTTGCTAATATTGAAAACAGAGAGAAAAAAATTCGAGTATTTAAGCAAAATTATTTTTAATCAAAAGATGTTTATCAAATTATTGAATGAAGTGAAGGCGTTTAATTTTAGGCAGCTACATACATACGGACATTTGTATTTATATTTATTTGAAATTAAACTCGAACAGAATGCGAGCTGTTAATTTAATTAGCCGTTAAAAATGTTGCTTTATTTTTTCAAAATCCACCAACTAAGTTGTTATTGAAAAAAGGGGTTGCAAAGAGGACAATCTATGAATTTCCCAAATATATGGGAAATATAATCCGCATCCTATCAATGTGGTTACGCCGCTGTGCTAATTTGAAAAGCGATGACGACGAATCGTTTCCTGTGCCGGATGGATTCGGAATTTGAAAAAAAAATAATACGGCTCCTAGCGACGTTCCAACGACAGTCGGTTCTACGATACCGGAACGACCCGGATTTATTTCCGGCCAAGGACTGTCACTTCAGCAGCATTCCCCAAAATTTTATGGGGAATATTTTAGGCTGTTACAACAACAACAACAACAGCTAGTGTATAGAGTTTTTAAAGTGTAACTTTCTATAGGGTTTATGAGGAAAAAGCTAATCGAGTTTCTTCTATAAAATTTCCTAGATTAAAAAATACGACATTTTTTAAAGAGGCTAAAAATTTAAATTCAATTAAATTAGTAGTTGAACTAAATATTGCAATATGGGGTTCAAACGACAGATATTTGTCAAATTTGGTATGCAGACAATCGGAAATAAACCGCAAACCTCCAAGAATTATTAAGAAAACTTCATGAAAATATGTTTGGATGGTTGCCAACTGCTTAAAAAAAAAAATATAAATTAAAGTATATGAAAAACGACAATACTGGTGGGAAATGATAGAGATGCATGCTAAAATATTTTTAAAGAGGGTTGCCATATGTGTTAATTAAAATTTTAAAATTAGAAATAGTTAAAATTAAATTTTATAAGGTTTAGGAAAACTTTTAAGTAAGGCTTTCACTTGCTCAAAAAGTTAAATTCACATAAATGAATTAATAAAATAAATGAAATATTTGAATGCTGATATGTAAAAGTTTTCAAAGCTTTGTTTAAAAAATATTTTTCTATTAATATAAATCAACTGAAATATTACGATATTAGCGTGTAACAAAAGAGGCTTATAAGAAAATCACTTATTTTGAATAGGGTTTCCACCTGTTTAAAGGGTTTAATTCAATTAAAGTGGTATTTTTACCGAAAAGCTACTAAATTGGTACTAAACCGAATAGATTTAAAACAATTTATTTTCAAACAAATTTTTGGAAAGGTTGTAACCCTTTTACTTTCAGGTAAATATTTTCAATGAAATTTCCCTACTACTCGTACCGCGCGAAGGGAATTCACGCAGCCAGTTATTTTTTTTAATATTTTGAATATGAACCAAATCGAAAGTTAAAATTGCAGATTCAATTCTTCAATACAAATGTGAAATATAAAATGAAAACATTAAAATCGGTACCGTAGCTTTTAATCCAACTTTGGTTCGATATTTGTCAGCATGAGAAGAAGAAAGAAGATAGGCTCTTACAAATTTATACCAAAACAGCTAAGGAAAAGTCTAAGTTCGGGTTCATCCGATAAGAATTAATACATACATATATAAATGAAAATGTGTCTTTTGTAGGCGTCCTAAGTTTTTTTGTTGTCTTCAGAAACAATATAATATATTTTTATATGATTTAGTAAAATAGAATAAATTACAGATATATCAATTACAGATATATGAGAGTTGAGCGTGGTTTTAATTTGATTTCCATAAATTTTGAAATTATACTTTCTGACTAGAAATGCCAAGTGTGTACGTAGTTTTGTAGAATTTGGCAAAGAAATTAAAGGAGATATACCAATTTACTCTAAATTGGGTAAAACTATTCCCATTCCCAACATTTTGGATTTCATTCTCAATAGTCGGCGGTGCTACGGTTATTTGCAAAAAAAAAAACACACCGCATATTTTGTATTTCCACTTATTCCTGCATAGGAAGGTTCACAAATTTGTTTTTAGTAATAATTAAGGTATCGACTTTTTTTGATTTCTGTAAATTGCCGTTATATGAGAAGTGGGCGTGGGGTTTGCCGGATTCTTAAAATTTTCGAAATTTACACTGACTGGAAATGCAATATGTGTATTAAATTTGCCCATGCTTATTTTCAAAATTTGAGCGAATATTTGATTTTTGTAAATTGCCATTATTCGAAATTATGCTTAGTAACTGAAAACGCAACCAAACCAAACCAAATTTGGGTTAGTGAGGTAACATAGTTTCGGAGATATATATATATTTGTTCCAAAGTTACCGATGCTACGCCCATTTGTTAAAAAAAAATTAACCCATGCACTCCTTTCTCTAGCCTAATCGTCGCAGAGTTGGAGCCGATTCGTCCATTCGCACGACATATTCTGGCCAACGTAGCCATTGTAGTTTAATCCGCTTGAGCTAAAACTTGGTTTTCAGTGAGCCCGAGAGGTACGATGAAGGATGTCGCGCCGCTACTGAAAGAAAAGATGCCAAGCTGCGATCGGGCGCAAAAATTTAAGACCGAGGCAATTTGCAGCAGTACTGAAAACTGTGGCATGATGATCAAAGTACTATGCACCGCCAAAAAAAATTAGGCACATGAGAGCATCCACACAAGACATAAGAGTTCCATCTTTTTCAAATCCTTTTTCAGTTCCTCGCTGTTTAATAACAAAACCCCATCAGATTTTCTCAAGCGCACAACGTATGGGAATATTAGTGTCATAATTCAATTTGTATCACAATGTAAATTAGAGATTTAAACTCACTTTTCTGCCACATTATTTAAATATTGGAGGGGCGCTCTATATCAAATCTACATACACATCTTCCATTCTACTATCTGTATACTCTATTGATAATATTAGAAACTAAGTATAATAGGCCCGTTTCTTCATACCCGAGTGGCAAAAAAACACTAGGTAGTATAACGAATTGCATGTAAAGCAAGAACACTAACTCGGAAAAACATGCGAGTTGAGCCAACTCGGTAAAACCATATGCGACCTAAGATGTAGTTTTGGGAAGTGAAGAAGCATCGCTATTGTGAATGAGCCGGAAGAAAATACATGGAAAATTTCAGTTTAAGAACTTATTCATTTTTATTTGCATAGTATTTTTAAATATAGAACTACGTCAACCTAAAAATTGTTCGCACCAGTATTTCCCGTTCATAAATAGCACTAACAAATCTTATGTTTCATGAAAGATGCTAACAGGGTTGCTTTTGCAACTAAAGAAAATTCTATCCGAGCTAGAGCGATCTTTTGCAAGTCGATATCAATAAAACGGGCCCAATGTTATTTTTCCTTAAGTTGTTAATTTAACCTGTGCTTGTTACTCTGTTTCTTTTAAGTGGATTAATTATTTATAATTATTATTTTTTTTCAATAGATAAATAAATAAAAAAAACATATTTTTTTGTTCTTTGCCCAACAGTTCTCCATAGAATTTAAATCGAGAGAGTAACCTGCCAAAAAATTGGCACATATCTTTTGTAGTTACGTGAAGGTATGTGAAGATGCCGGATTCATCAGCGCCCTGAAGTGGCCGTTTTTGTTAAAGATATATTGCAGTTTCATAGTTTTCGTAGAAATAAACCACCAGAAACACTTTTTTGTGGTACAAATAATTGCAATTTTATTTATTTTAAATACCACCAACTTTAAAATAAATAACCCACGCTTTAAATCGCCAACCTAGGAAAACTCAGAAATTCCTTTTACTTTTCTACAAGCTTCCAGAAAAACTTGGTTCCATCCATTCACCAAAAAATTACCCGAAAAAGTTCTGCAGTCAAAGGGACGAACATCACACACCTATCAGAAAATAAACTTTATTTTATTAGTGTTGTTACTTTCTTAGAAAACAAGAGTTATTTTGTTAGTTGTATTTTTTGATAAAATAACAAGATTTCGTGGGTGGTATTTTTTTCATATTGTTTTTACTCAGCTTTATTAGCAGATCTGTGCTTAATATTCTCATTTGTTAAACTAAATAAAAATATCTTAGCAAAAAAATAAAACTTTCAAATTTCTAAGGAAAAAATTAAACTCAAACAAAAAACTTTTACTTTCTAGGCAAAGACATGAATTACATCTGAAAGTTTTGTGTAACTTCGAGTTACTATGTGTAACTTTTATTTTACACATTAGATTATAAGATTTTTGAAAATTTCAAATATTTCTTATGTACTAGAAAACTGAAAAATTAAAAAAAATCTGTGATACACCATTTATGTGTATAAATATTTTTTAGCAATCACTTCTGGGTTCTCTAAACTCCAACTGCGACAATTTCGATGACTAAAGACGAAAAATTAATCTAAAATTAAGCTTCATCACTAGAAACAATGCCGTTGTTTGCTTTGCAAATACTCAAATATCGGCGCTGTTTTTTTTTCAAACTGTTTGTTTTTTTTTTCTAGTAGATACCTTAAATTCAGATTTTCAGGAAATTTAAAATTACTTTAATACGAATAACAAATTAACAGAACAAAAAGACAGCAATTAAATTGACAATACACTAGGAATGATATTAAACCTACATACCTATTAAATTTAATCACCACCTATGTATGTATGTAAAATGATTGTACCAAAAAGAAAAACTTTCACAGTTAATATTTTCCTCCTTTTCCACCTTTTCAAAGCACCAAAGGTGGGTGCTTCAAAGCCTTAACGACAATCTTAGAACAAAGAAATGACTTTGGGCAATTATCCGAGAAGTTACTATGCAGTTTCGCCCAAATTAGCCTTTGTTTTTTTATGCTTTCGGTTAATTTTGGCTTTTTGACAGGACGACGACATTTAAGGTTGTTAGCCCACTATCCCGTTATTCTTTTATAAGTTCTCTTGCCGGTTTTCTTCTATTTTCCATTGTCATTCGTATCACTTTGTGCTTTCTTCTTTCCGTTATTTTCGGCTTTCTTCCGTTATTCTGCCGCCTACAGGTATTAGGTTAGGTTAGAGCGGCTGCAAAACCCGTTGTGATACTGCTGGCGGCGGCCATTATGTTCTCTTCTATCTTCCCTTAGAAGGTGAACCACCGAGTGTGCCTTACGTAGCACAGATGATCGGAAATGCTTGCCAAACTCAGGCCGGCCAAAGAGTTTAGAATATATTGATTTCGAGTTTTGGTCAGGACGGGGCAGTCCCTTTCCTCGCCAACTCGTCAGCCGCGCATTTGCCGGGAATGTCACTGTGCCCAGGGAACGCTTAGGCGCGAGCAGATTGAGGGAATTTCTCCATTTTAGGGCAACTTTGGACGTTTTTTTCTGAGAATTAAGAGATTTAATAGCCGCTTGACTGTCTTAGTACATAGAGTGACAAGTCTGTCTGTAGGAGCGGGCATTGTCAGACACCAAGCAGCCTCCATTATGGCATTTATCACTGCCTGAAAAACGGTGGACCAGTAAGCGAAAGTTAAGATCCAGCACTAATTCGTTGGAGTGAATCCCGCTGGCCACTCTTTCGTTGAGTTTGGAACCATCTGTAAAGACAGCGGTCGACTCTGGGTCTAGGTCTATGACATCTTTCCATTCATTTCTCTCTGGGATTCTTGTGGAGAATTTATTGTCCATGCAGAATAGAGGATTAGTGGTATCTATCTTCCTTAGTGCATTCGGAAGACCAGCCAGAATTTAACCATGTAGGTCGACCGATGGAAGATTTCAAATTACTTCCAGAGTTTTAGGTAGGGTAGATGGTTGCGCGCCTGTGGTATTTGGAATTGGCAAAGGTATTTAAAATTGCCAAAATATCGCGAAATTGCACGATACGATCTATCGTCTCCTTTCAATTTCACAGAAATATTTACCCCCCCCCCCCCCCCCCCCCTCATATCTAAGAAAATGTTTACTAATTGCTATACATAAACGGCAACGATGCTAATTTTCACGACAAAAATAACTTACCTACTCTAAATTGTGCTTTAGATGAAATTATCACAAATTTTCTATTGATCGAATTTAATTTTCGCAAGAAATATTAATATTTTCGCAACAGTTCCGCATCACTCTGACAATAATTTGATAATGTTCATTATTCAAAAGTAACGGTAGAGTAAAATTTTATTATTCATGGCCTACTTAACTCTTAAGTTGTATTTAACTTGTTAAGAATAAACTACAATAAACAATATCAATGTAACACTTCGCAGACAGTAGATTTCCAAGAAAATGTCATCCGATTGGGTTCTAGGAAAACGCCATGAGCTTACAGTTTGTGTTATGCTGGGTACAGAGCGTCTGCTGGTAACTCACGAGGTGAGGTAAAATACCGATCATTCAAATTAGATTAATGGCGTTGTACGCGGCATTACAAATTCAAATATAAGTTCAAAAATAAAATGTCAATGCAAAGGAAATTGCTGGAAGAAATAAATAATATAAGCGAACTATGCTCTGAAGTAAATGAAGAAGAAAATTCTTGGAATGAGGATAGTATACATATATGATCTAGTAGGCACTGACTCTGAGCTATTCGACACGTATAATGAGGAAGAGATTATTGTGAACACGCGTTGGAGACGAAAAAGAATCAGATTGTTCTCCAGTTCCGAAGATGAATGTGAAGATATCGATCAAAATATTGAATCATCAGTTGATGGAACTGTTTGGCAAAAAATTCACCAAAGTTTTTGTCCTGGAAGATCTCCGCTTCATACAATTTTCCGAGAAATATTAGCGCCAACGGGATATGCGAAACTCAACATTATGAAGGGCAAAGTAAAAAGTGCATTTTCATTGATACTTGACCAGGGAATTATGAATCATATAAAAATTATGAACCATATAAAAATGATTAATATGGTGAAAACTTCAGCAGATTCCACTACAATTTCTGAAAGACGAATAACGTGTCAAATTGGATATTGCAAACAAAAAAAATAAAACCATAAACATTTGTTCTATATGTAAAAAATATGTTTGTCGAAAATGTTTACGCGAGAGACTATCCATTTGTAAAAAGTGCAAAAAAGATTAAGTTTTATTTTAGTTTGAATAAGGATATGTATGTAAATTACAGAAGTAACATATAATTTTTTAGTTCCGAGCCTTCTTTCTAAAAATGTACTGCTAAATCCCAAAAAATAAATGTATTTTAATTATTATTTGATAATTATTTTGTGTTTATGGTTTATGCTAAATTCTGTATTAATTACAATCAACTGGAAAAGACTATAATTGTTTATTTCAAAAGCGGTCATTTGACGCCATATCGATAGAAATAGGTATATATAATATGTCGGTGGGTTTAGTGCTAATATTGGTGGCGTGGAAAACGTCGAAGTTGATAAACCCGAATCTCTAATCAAGGAAGTCGTTACTCTACTAGGACGAAACTCCACGGCTGCGGAATAATAAAAACCACTGACGCTCATAGATTTCCAGCTCAGCCATGCATTTTGGCAAAGAGCTGGTAAAATGCCAGCGCAAACTTATTACCAGAATATGGTCTGCCTGGAACGATGAGCTGTATCAGCTATATGACGACATAGACATAATTGGTTCAATTCGTGGTAAAAAAGAAATACAGACGGGGACGCAGATTGAAGTACCGCTAACCCTCTCTTAGAAATTTTGACAGAACTTCTACGTCACAACAGATTTTGTTTACAAAAACCGTGTATGGGAGTAAATTCGCAAACGTGTGTATTCTTTCTAACGTGTTTAATAATTTGAGTGCGTATTCTTTCTAATATGTATACCAACGTGTTTACTCTCAATCCTCTCCACCGGTAAATCTGGTGTGACGGCACTAACTCACCGAATTTCAGATCAATCAGCGCAATCTTGAATGATATGCTAAACATTCTTGGGTTCAATTGGTTCAGAAAATTAAGATTCAGTGGCTACGGTGACTAAGTCATGTTGTATGTATAGAAAAAAATTATCCAGCCCTGAAAGTTGTCAACACTGTATCCGCATATGGTGAGAGAGGAAGATCAAGACCTCCTCAGCTATGGAAAGGATCAGGTAGTAGCAGTAAGAAGGAATGACTGGCGTGGTATGTTGAATTCGATCAAAATCGCCGGCGGTTATAGGGTAAATTAGGAAGGCAAGGTGCAGATCTAAATACATACATGGATTATATAATTGAAACTGTTCGCTTAAAACTGAAATAATTAATAATGCAAGTAATAAAATTTTATGCAAAACGATACACGATTTAGCCCCAAACCACCAAATGTTTTGCACACAAATTGCTTATAAACTTTTAAATGTTTACAATTAATTGTAGCTACATATATACGCCCGTGTAAAAGTACTGGCTAAAAAAATTATTTCATCCTCGGAGCAAATGCATATCGAATTTTACAATAAATTCTAGACGCAACAAATTATATAACTAAACTCGTACACTGACTATTCCAATTAAAATTTTATTCTTTCAAATGAATCAAAAATCAGCCAGTAAAAATGTAAATGCAAACAAATAAATGAATATTGGTGCAATCACGCGACTTTGTCGTTGCGTTCCAAAAGCAATTAATTGGCAGCTTTTGCAAATTCATTTACCATACCTGCATACATCCATACAAACAATAACGAGCACAAGCCTTGCGAGACCCTGTAGCCGAGAGGCCAACAAGACTTAAACGTAAATCAGGCATTGTTGGCATTTAACAATAAATGATAGCCGATGACGCAGCAGCAAAAGCAAAAGCAACAGCAACAGCAACGGCCTACCTACATACCTGCCACCAATGGCCATAATCAACTGATCATGTGACCAACAAGTCCGCATTCGTAGAGCAAAAACTTTATTCAAAAAATATAAAAGTCAACAATACAAATATGAAAAAATGAAAAATGAAAAATGAAAAAGGAGAGAAGCAGCAGCATAAAAACAGTAAACTCAATTGAATTTGGAAATTGAAAGTGTTTTGAGGCATCCAGCCAAATGCAGGGCGAAAGGATTGCGGGGAAATGCTTGAAAATGAAGTGAAGAGAAGTGGAGGGTGTGGGACAGCTATAGCTTACCACAAGAAAAATGCGTTTTTAGCGCCACAAAGCAAACATAGCAAACACACGACGAATGATAATAGCTTGAGGCGGGGCGGGAGGAGTGCTCTAGCATTAGCACGCAAAAACACTTACATTTTTTTTACGTTCGTACGATTATTACACATTTGCTTTAACCAGTAATTGAAATGGTATAGAAAAATGTAGTCACTTTTGAAAAAAAAAAATCTAGATGCCAATGATAATAAAATAGACCGCGCCTGCAGCTACATGGCCGCAAGTGTGGATGGTGCGCGCGCGCGTGTGTGAGTGTGTGTGTGTGTGTGCCAGAGTCTGCACATGCAACAATGCTGCATATTTAGTGTAACCACACACTTGGCCGCCTTTTAAATCCACTACCGATTAAGATACGGTGTACATAAAATGAGTACGCATGTTAATTTCGCACGCACACACTCCCACCAAACTACCAACTGGCTACTTGATCTTGTCTTCGCCACAAAGTAAAATAAGCCACGTGATTGCTTTGTTTTTTTTTTTTTTGCTTTCTTTCCACTATGTAATGCAAGAAAAAATACAAAAAAAAAAACAAAAAAAAAAACAGTAACAAAAAAGTGAATGTATAAATTCATAATGAAACAGGCGTCGGCCACAAATGCTACCACGCAATGAAATTTGCTAGTTCGAAATTAGCCTACTACCAGTTTGTTTGACAATTCAACTACCTCACCTTCTGTCCTTTTTCCATGTCAGTAACTGATGGTCATTATTATATTAATTACTGAGTACAACAACAATTTTGGTATCTTTCTCAAAGAATACAACATACAGATCCTTTCTGCTAAAAAAAACTTGTAGTCCAGCGCGTCTGAATTTCTTTTATTTGCATTTAAAGGTTAAAAAATTCCGTAAGTATCAATAAAAATAATCTAATTAATGCACTAAGTTGTTCAATATGTGCATGTGTTTATGAATTGAAATTAATGATCTAAAACGACGGCCGAATGCAACGTCCGAACCCTAGGATTTGCTTATACATATAATTCCGATAGGTAGCGATCGAGTCGAGATATTTCTAAAACCCGTAATTATAGTCCGATTTGATTCAAATTCAGAACATGTATTAACCAAATAAATGTAAATATTTTATTTGAAAATTGAACACACATAGTACATATGTATATAACCATAACCATTTATTTTTTGGAGAAATCGGTTTGACAGGTGTCACGAGAATACAAATTCGATCATTGATTTCTATATAATTTTTTGTTGATATGAAAAAATGTTCTCCAAGGTGTTCGTGCCTTGTTGAATGATTGAGATTTTGGCGGCATTTTTTCATAAAGTGCACTTGTAGTATTAGCCGAAGAATTATCATAATCCGGAGAAATCCATAATTTTATCAGTATCCATTAGGGTTGCTACTAATTCTGCAACTCGACAATTTAAATCACACACTGAGGTTTCAATAAGTTCCGGAGACTTTCGCTTGTTTAGACATGATTTCATGACACAATTTAACTTCTAAAGAGCGTGGGGGTTTCCAATATTCTGAAGCTTCACCTTTAGTGGTAGGAGAATGTGAGAAGTCATAAACATACTATAAGTATCTATAAAAATTTTACCGTTCGTAGCTCTTGTTTTTTCTGATGATCTATTCCAACCTCATTTATTAACCACTTTTTAGGCTCTCTCAAAAGTATAAGCGGTATTTGGAATGTATACAAATTAAAAATGTTGCGCGCATTTTCATATTTAACGGAAAATTAAACGATTAGCTGAGAAATATTCTTTATACTAAACCAGTTGATACCCATGACTTCGTTTACTTTTCATTATTTTAAAACAATGTCTCCTAGTGCATTAAAGATGAAGTCGAGTTTAAAGTTGATAGTAATTTTTTAACATAATTTTTAATTAAATTTCTGCCAAATATAGCTTCAACTAATTTAAGCACCAATTTATCTCGACTATGAATAAATTGCATAATTTTTAACTGCACAAAGCTTATTGCATTTAAGTCAGCTTATAAAAGCATTTATAATTGCACCTGAAGCAAACTTAAGTATATAGTATCATCAATATCGTACAATTTATATTTTCATCAAAACCGGACTAAAATCAGAGATTTGCTGCATAGCTCGCCGCTAGCGCCATCTAGCGCATATATTTTTCATAGATGCATCATACCAGCCTAATATCATCCATATTGGACCATAAACATGGATTTTGTGAATAACTCGATTTTAGTGCTTCTTAGCGATTCCATTTTTTCATTAAAGTTTTTCTCTTCGTATCCTCATCGAACGATTTTAATTTCATTTTATAAATAGCTCGCCTTTAGCGCCACCTAACATTTTTTCTTAAAAGTATTTTCTATTTTACCGGCTCCATAACTTTCTAATATGAATAATATCGGACCCTAAATACGGATTTCCTGAATATCTCGACAAATGCCTCACCTAAAGGATTAAACTATAGCCTATGACCGTGAGACGGGTCTAAGGAATATACTGTCCAAATATGATTGAAATCTGTTCATCAGTTTTTGGGCCAAATTGAAAATTTAATTTTTGTGATCTGTGAAATGAATAGAATGAGGGGGTTTTTTCAACTATTCTTCTGGTCTCTGTCAAAGCTCCGTTCGCAAGTTTAGCTCATAGAGCACCCGTGTTTTGGATAGTCAAGAAAAACCATGCCTCAGAAAACACAGTTGATTGTGGTGCCAAAGGCCGTAATTCTTATATTGGTTGAACGAAAAATGTCTGCTCGTAAAATAGCAGCAGGCTTACAACTCAATGACAGTTCAGTGACATTTCGATCCGAACCGTTCAACGAAATGGGTATGCCGGTCAAGAAGCCTGCAAAAAAACCAAGCTAGAGTTCAACTGGGTCAAAAGGGAAGTAAAATGGACTGAGTCTAAACGAGGACGTGTCATTTTTACTAATGAGTCCAAACTCAACTTGGTGGGCCCTAATGGCTATCGGGCCGTTCGCCGTAGACCAGGTGAGGGATTTGCATTTTCCCTGTATCATGGTACATTTCAAAATGGAAACCGGATCCCCTACTTATAATACCAAGCTTGGAATCTTTACCAGAAAAGGAACCAAATCCAATTTTTCAAGACGATGCGTCATGCCATCGTGCACGAACTGTAAGTTTTATCATTTTTCACCCATTCAACCACTTATTATTATTATTTTTATTCGATCTATTGTTTAATGTTATAATACAAAAATTGAAGAAAAATTTCGGTACAGTGAGAGAGTGCAAAAGATGCAAAGGGTGACACAACAAAGTATTAAAAAAAAAAAGAAAAAACAAATCGTTCTAAATTTAGTAACATTTTGTGTAGAACTGAAATGTAAGTATTAAAAGGAACCAAAAAAATTTGTTTTTCCAATCCATCAGATTTTTTAATATTTTTTTCAAGTGGTCAAAAGCTGCAAAATAACAAAAAAGAGCATCTGTTCATTTCATAATATAAAAAAAAAATAGCTACAGTACATTTCATTCAAATTTTATGCCCATTTACTTAAACTAAATCAGCCGACAAATTCCCAATAAAATGTTTAAAATATGTTAAGCATTTTGGAGTTATGAAGCTTAAAACTTCGAATTGTGAAAAAATGTAAATCCAGGTATTTTATTGCGCTAAGTGTATATATATATAACATAACAATAGTTATTGGCACACATAAAAAATAACACTTAGTGACAACGTTAAAGTAAGCGTTGGCCACTTTTATTGATAACCAAATAAATTCCTACTTTCTTACTTAATTAGCGCTATAACCGCTCAAGCGATTATGACCAAACTTCTCCTACAATTTCTGTCGTGCGTCTTGATGTTGTAACACAAATTGAGGGATCTACAGTTTTACGCCGAATCCGAACGGCGAATATTTTTTTGTGAGAAGTTTTTTTTCATGGCAGAAATATTCTCGAATGTTTGCCATTGCCTGCCGAGGGGCGAACGCAATTAGAGAAATTTTTTCTATAATTTTTGTTGTTACTTGCCCCGGTCAGGATTTGAACCCGGTACCCACCGAATGAAGCGCGCACATGCTACACACTCGACTATGGCGGACGCCAAATAAATAAACCTTGAAATATTGGGAAACCTTTCTTCAGGAATCATAGCTGTAACTCTTCAAGTTTTTTTACTTGTGGTACAAATGCACATTGCGACTCCCTTAAACTATTATCAAAGAAAAATTATTTTATAAACAATAAGAGAGTTCTGACAACTTTGTGCTATTTTAGAGAATTCAATTCAGTAATTTCGGGATAAAAGTTGAAAATGAAATCAAAGTAGAAAAATCATCCTGCTTTTTAAACGGTATCATTTTGTTTTTAATATCCAAACTTTAATTATCGCAGATTACAATCTTAGCAGACGTTACAAATATTTCTCCACCAATTATAAGTAAAAGCATTTATACGGTGTTATTTGATAATAAAATAAATTCAACAGAAACATCTAATTTTTTATAGCAATTCATAAACTCAATTTAAAAAGTTAGAACAACAACAATTTTGCCTTGCGATATAAGAAGACGAAGGCATAAAAAAAATATTTTTATTGCAAACAAAAAAGTAATTGAATTTTACAACGACACTTTATAATAAAAACAAACCACAATTTTTTTCAATGAATTTTAAAGTATCTACCTTAAATTGCACCCTGTGTTTATATTCAATCCAAAGCTTTGATATTATTCTTTAACTGTAACTTAAATTTTTAAAATATATTTATTAATTCGAAAGTTTTGATTTTTGGCACGATAAAAATCAAACGAATTCGTAGTAGAAATAACTATTTGCCTTTACTTCCTCGCTTCAAAGGTTTCAAATTTTCACTACTTCCAATAAGTACCAGTTCACGAACTATAATATTTATTAACTTTATTCGCTTCTCTATATACATTTTTAATTTTGCATGCGTGTGTGTGCGTGTGCGTGGGTATTGGATAATATGCGATAAGTGTTTGCCAAAAATTTTGCTGAAAATTGCTAACATTATTAGATATACTCAAAAAAAAGTAAATATACTAATATTTTTACATTAAAATTTTGCAATTGGGCATTAAGTACTTTCATTAATTTGAAAGGAAAATGAGTTTGCAACATTTTTGAGTTTATATGGCCAATAATGTAAATAACCGAATGGTGTTTTATAAATTGGATACTGTTTATTCGAACTTCTTTATTTTCAAAGCAGTCAGCTAATTTTAGCCAATTCAATGTTTGATTGATCCGTTTCGTAGGCGGTACATGAACGGAAAGTGTGGCGAATTTACTCATTGACGCAGATGCATGCAAAACCAAACAAAATAATTTAACAAATAATAGTTTTCACGAGACACAGCTTGAATTGTAGATTAGTAAAGTAAAAATTCATTGGGCACTCAGAAATACCTATTGAAACACAAACTTTGAATTGGACTTTGTATAACTACGCTATTTATTTAAACAAAAACAAAATTTTTCTTTTTAGCGCAGAATGTTTATTTAGTCAGCAATATATCCCCTATCAAACCGCCTTCACGCTTGTAACTAGGCCAAGGTGGCTGTGGTGTTGTTGTGGCAAATGATCACGATTGAATAGTTACGCACACATCTTCAAAACCTGTGTTTTAATAATAAAAAAAAAATTTAAGTTATTGGAACTTTATCAATTTTTTTGCCGTGATAGATGCGTTGCCTTCAAAATAAGCATACAATATGTAAATATCGTACAAAGGGTATATTCCGATATGATTTTAAATCGTTGGTCAAAATTCGAAACCGAGAAGTTTGCAAATAGACAGTAATTTTAACAAGACAATAAAACAAGGTGTCACCAGGACCCTATTCCACAAAAAATACTTATCAACTTTTCACTCTGCCCTTACCAATTTTTTTACCATTTTGCATAAGTTTCTGTTCTACAGAAGTTAATAATATGTAAAAGGGTAAGTGCAAAATTATAAATATTTTTTGTGGAACATAAAAATTATCACTTTGCAATAAATTAAAGCATGATAATTGCAAAGTGCGAACTTGATAAGTCTTTTTGAGCAATAAGGTCCAGTTGCTTTGATCGAGGTAGAAGAACCAGGAAAATACTATATAAAATGTAAGAACTCCATGAAAAACAAGAACAGTTTTTTGGTACTTTTGGAATTCAATTTCTTAAAAATAATTTTGTACTCAAACCGCTCCTACACTAAATCGTCTGTATATTTTCTTCAAATAACTTCTTCACCAAACAAAACTCTCTTACATCTTTTTCAACATGAATTTTATTGTAACACCTAATAGGTTATAATAACTTGGAAAAGTAAGTAAAATGCGAAAGTACAACACTTTGCGAGAATTGTATGGCAACGCAAACCAGCTCAGACGTTCTTAATATTTTCTGAACCTAACCAATAATAAAACACTTTGCAGAAGTCGGCTCGATTTTTTTGTTATGGTAAATTAAAATAAAGTATATTTTGTTTGGTCCATATTTCAGTGTACACAGTAAAATTGTACCGCAAATATTTTCATAGAATATTTCAATCCATTAACTTCACCCTAAAAGTGTCGTTTCGATCCTTTATTCAAGAAAAAAAAAACGGAAAACCGCTACAGGATTTAAATATTCTATGGAATTCGCCGAAAAATTTAACTAGGGGCAATAAAACTAGATAAATTATGTGCAAAATTAATGCCGAATTCTACATAAGATAAATGAGATAACAGCTTTGTTAAATTGCAATGTCTGAGAAGCCCCTAGTAAAATTCTCAAAAAAAATTTTTTTTTTAAATTGTAATACGCCCTCTATTTTCCAAATTTGCTTTCGAGGAACTTCTTGAAGTAAGTGACACTTTTAGCTGGCGTTTATGTACTATATATGTCTTAACATTAAATTTCGCTGAGGTAAATATTTTGACTCGAAGCAGTGCTAGAATCCCGAAGTTTATCCAACAAGTTCAGAGTGTAACTGATAAAGCCCCTTCACATGCAAAATACAATAGGGGAAATTTCGAGAGAAAAGACACAAGAAAGATACAAGTTTTATGTAATGAGAAAAAGTCAGTTTTCGTCGGCGGATGCCCGAGAATATATTGGAAATTGCGGTTATATTTTGGTTTTTGTCTGCCGAGACAAATTGGATTAGAATCAAAAGCTCAATTCACATAAGGATAGGTAAGTGTTAAGAATATGGAAGTTGTGAGCAGTAAAAAATATGTCGTGCACGCTAAATTGTTCCTCAAAAACTCCGGGTGAATATTAATGTTTCAATATGTCGAAGTTTAAGAATCAGTTTTGAAACCTTGAATAGATAGTAGAGGTAAAATTTCATACATATTCCAACTGGTTTCTACTCCTTCGGACGGGTCATGGCGATGAAAGATCATAAATCCGAGAATTCATCCGATCTATAGTCACACAATTCTCCGATTCTCAATAATTTTGGATTTCCATGTAAGGGGCGTTGTTGAACAGTAGGCCAATAAATAACCCCATGCTATCAGAGGTTTTATTAGAACAGAAATTAGTTGAATTGTTACTTACTTAACTCAAAAAATTTAAAATAAATACTCGTTCAAACAAATTTTTATAAAATATAAGAATTTTTTGTTGATATATCTTCTTTATAAGCGAGTTAAACTCTGGCTCTTTAAGCGTGAGTACATATTAAATAATTGATTATTAAAATTTTGATGAGTTTCTACAAAGAGCATAGAATTCTATAATTTATATATGCTTAACAATTTTCATTAAAATTACAAATTTTTTCCTCCAAATTTGAAACAAACTACTTTGAGTTAAGAAGTTTTTTTTTTTTAATTTGATGCCTATAAGGAAAAAATGTTGCTACATATGGCATATTATTTTTTATAATAAAATTAACTAAGCTACAAAACAGCGTATTCAGAAATATTCAAAGTAGAAGCAATTTGTATATTTACAAAAGCCCGCAATGCCCCCACTTTTGCTGCATCTCTGTATGCCGCATCCTAATCGTGTATTATTTAACTCCAGTGGTTAAAAACAGAAAAGAGTATATTGAACTAAATGAGCTTCACAAAAATATCAATAGAGCCAATGTCCAAAGTGGCCAACCAACTATAATTTATTTTAACGAAACTCGGTCTATTTTAGAATATTGTTAATATAAATGAGTTACACAAACAAAATACACCATTGTCCTTGACACCCTTGTTAATGCAACACTTCTCAATAATGAAAATCACAATCATCTAGTGGCTTTGTTCGATTTGGAATTTGCCGCAAATTAACTACAACAGTGCACTTCCAAAACCGCGTTAGGTAATGATGACCCACCTTTTCAAATATTTAATTTTATTTCGCTCACGTTCGTGAAATGGTTCAATTATTTACATTGGCTAACTGTTTTTGCAAGTAGGAATGTTGTGAAAAACACGCACATGAGTATGTATGTACTTACATATATACACTAAATGTTTTCGAATTTATATCGTGATTTTTAGCAAATTATTACACAAATATACAGGCCATCCCAAAGCTGACCAATATATTTCATGTATAGGAAGATAATGAAATATGAAGTCGAAATTTCATTAAACTTGAATAACTGTACGGGGTGCCATCCATCATAATTCAAAATTTTGCCCCTTTCAGCCATCAAAAATAAAGCACAAAATTGGGCGACAGCTTGTTTATATTTTTTTGAATAATCAGATCTAAAAACCGTCTTAATGTAATAAAGCCATCAACTTTATTTAAATCTGTTTTGATTGCTTTTTTCAGAAATCCCACAAAACAACGAAGGTGAGTATTGAACTCGGCCTGAATCGCTCAGTAATGCGATTCAGTAACTTCAAACAATCCGACAATCGCAATTTTTGTTGACAATATTTGTCGTTTGCACTAACGATTGTGCAATTCACTAACTTATTTTTAACGACACTTGACAGCTGTCTCGTTGTATTTATTCAAAGTACTAAAGAGTGGCATCTTGGACAAACTAAATGCCAAAATGAACGAATAATACAAAAAGAAATAAAAAAACAAAACAAATGAATGCGTCCTGCATATAATAAATTTGAGAAGAATCAACAACTCGACTCTAAGGAATCACCTGCAAATATGCCATGGTTTTCGTTCTAAAAATTTCGTTCCATTATGAATCGGGCTTCAGAATGCTTAGCTTTTATATTTTATTTTATTTTTAAATTAGGATCATTTATCTATACATTAAAAATAAACTTTATTTCTCTTTGTTATACTTTAATCATTGATAAAAGCTCATTATTCTTTGGCGCCAAAATTGATAAATGTGTACAATCGACGGTCCCAACAGTGTCTCCCCTTAAAGACCAGGGCGTTGAAGCAAACATTTCATTAGCATATGGGTCAAAAGAAACCTCACTTTCGGAAGAAATAATGAATCATTGATTACATCTGTTACCCGATGAATGCCGACTTACGGATGACTGGCTCATGGATATTCCCCATTGCTCAACTACGGGTCGTTGATAGCAACCAGTTGCGATGAACCTCAAAGCCGCTAACACCTACCAATATAAAAGTAAAATTTAAAATTGCATACAGGCTTAAAGATCACACGAGCTAGATGTTTCTCATTCGATATTGCTGTGATTCTGGAGCCTCTTTTTTGGTTGTTAAGCTGAGAAATTTGGTATTCAGTGAAGTCTGGAGTCTGTTGCATTCAAATGAAAGGGATCGTACACATCCCGAAGTAAGCGTAGATCCACTGTTGGAGCGCTTACTTCTTCGTCATTATTTAATGTTCCTAATTACAAAAAAAAAAAAGTCACCGAATTTTATATTTATCTGTTATTTAAGTTGAAATGCCGAATTTTTCTTTTTTCTTGTTTTAACAACAACAAATTTGCTGTCGTTTAGTTTTCGGTAATCGACTAGCTAACGACAACAGCTGCTGAATAGCAGCATTGTTAAAATTTTCGTTAAGATGTGTTAACTATGCGAATATCGTTAAAATAAGTTAGTGAATCGCACTGCTGGTGGTTATAGCGCCAATGAAGTAGGTAGCATCTCTAAATAGCTACTTGTATAAAAAGTCTGAAAAAAATTACAGAAAATATCTGACCATTACGATGAAATGTAAAATGTATACAAAGTTTGATAGTTCAGTGGCATCTTAAAATAAAAAATAAAAGCTACTACTTGTTAGAAGTGCCTTGGGCAATGAGAGAAATATAAAAATTCCCATGCAGTGCCAGATTTACAAGTATATGTGTGTTGTAAATTGCTGCCTCCAATTACCGTGGAATTTTACTAGAGGGTGTTTTTTTAGACGAGTGGTTTTCAAAGAAAGACTAAAACTCAAATAATTTAAAGTTAGGGCCAAGAGTTTAGCTTTATTATAAAGATAAGGATTTGCCATTATATCCTAAAAATGATTTCCGGTAAGTGACCGCAGCGACTGGCTCGAATAAATTCCAGCCCAGAGGCCCAATTTTCGACCACTCAAGTCATTAATCATGGCTCTAAAGAGTTTCCTATGGACTGTAACTTTATGATTTTTGAAGAAATATGGACCAATGATTGTTTATTAACGTACCCATTCATCCAAAAATGAGCTTCATCGTTGAACAAAATTTTCTTGCGATGCGTTGCCCGAACGGAAATATTATTTTGATAATAAATTTGCACGATTTGCAGACGTTACGAGTATTCCGGAGTAAGCCAATTCATTATGAAATGGCAAAGCAAACTGAGTATAAATCATGTAAGAGCTGTCAAAAGGCCAACTCCGAAAAAAAATTGCCTCACTGAAAACCACCACACGTCTAAAAAAAATACCCTTTATCAATGTCTTCTTTCTTTTTTTTTTTGAAGCAGTACATATATATTCTTCAAATAATAATGAGATATAAAATCATATTTATATTAGTTGAAAAAGAAGCATGTAAAGCAACAACACTAACTAGCCAAAAAATATGCGAGTTGAGCCAACTCGGTAAAATGATATCCGCCCTGAGTTGTAGTGTTGGGAAAGGAAAAAAAACGCAATTGTGAATGAGCCTGAAGAAAATACATGGAAAATTTCAATTTAAGACCTAAATAATTTTTATGTGCATAGTTTTTTTACATACGTCAACATAAATTTTTTTTTACACAACTATTTTCCGTTCTTAAATAGCACTTAAAAAATCGCATGTTTTATGAAATATCTTAACAGGGTTGCATTTGTAACTAAAGGAAATTTTATCCAAGCTGGAGCGTGTTTTTGCAAGTCTATAAAACGGGCCAATATTGGATTTTATTGCTATCGCTATTGACATTCCGACCTAATTTTGGTATCGCGAAGTTGATAATTATATCATATAATCAATTGTTTTTGATCTTTCACTCACGAACTTCATAAACAAAGAGCAAATATTTTTCGATATCTAATGCTATCAATTCCTTGATCTCCAGACACCATTTAGTTGCCATTGTTCTTCCAACCGAATTTTTCGTAAAGGCCTCTAAATGGAAGTGGCAAATCCTTTTTGCGATGAAATTTCTTGGTCACCGGTCAATCATCTTGCTTTTACACGGCGTGTTAACGGTTTTGAAAAATTAAATTATGCAACTTGAGAGTATTCGATAAAGTCTCTTAATTTAATTTTTTCTGTTTCTATGAGCACGTCGTTTGCGGTATAAGTAAGAATAAAATTACAGTTTCAGAGGCATTGTACCCAATTTACTTCCGTGGTTTTCACACACTACGAATATAGTGGGTTATTATCCTACCCTGGAAAACTGACACGGACTATATATAAGTCTTCAAAAAAAATTGATCGTGTTGGCTATAACCAACTATTACCATTTACATGGAAAATATATTAATTGGTGAAAATTTTGTAATAGTTACGATGGCATATATTATATAAGATCAGATAAAAAGAAATACATTATTTTTGCATTAAATTTAAGGTTTTATTTAGCATAGTTAGAATGATTCGATTTAGGTAAAATTTCCACCGTTTTGTTCGATAACTTGTTGCTATTTTAAAGGAAATTTCATAATGCCACTATCATAGAAAACCTGGTCCCTATTGGCAAACAACTGGTACAGTAGATATTCACAAGCATCTCTTGAGGCGCATTTTTCACAAACAAAAGGAACAGGTATTTTGTAATCAATCAATCAATTGGACCCAAAGCTGCCCGCTTCTGGGTGATTGCTTCCTTCAGACGGTCTAATTTTTGACACTACTGGTCTGAATTAAGAGTTTGGCTTTAGGGAAGTAACTCATAGGAGATGATTCCCTGCCAATCCCACCGGACACATGGCAAAACCTTCCTGACCGTCAATCCTGGCTTGGCCTCCGTTTGTGTCGGCTCACCGCAATTCGATCACGACCGACTTCACTTGACGTTGTCGGAAGTGGTCCAGTTTTCATCACCGGTAACCATGCGCTTCAGAAATGTATCGATTTTGTTGCGATTCAGCATCGATTCGCAGATGAATTTCTATCTATAATATCGATCAGGTTTTTTGCGTTAACTCGTATGCCGCCCATGCATCGAGCTTCTTTTTAGTATTCAGCCCAAATTAAATGGCCCCAAATGATTTGTTGTGCAATATTTTGCTTCTGGGAAATCGAAACAGTGCTTACATGACGGTCGGACACGACGATTTTCATTATTATATCGATATTTTCGACAGTTCGCCTTCCAGAGCGTGATGTATCTTTGATATCAAAATTAACGGAAAGGAATCCGCGAAACCAAAATTTCGTGTTACAGTATCAGGACCAAAAATACTCTTCACATTTTTAGCACCCTAGCTTAAGTTTTTGCCTTTATCGAAGAAAAACTGTAAAAATGGCGTATTTTCTCTTTGGTGATGTCCATTTTTGACCCGTGCTCAAACAATACTGAATCAAGTAATCACCGAACTGTCTGAGAATTTTTGTTTTTTGCACGAAATCTGATCTTTATAATGGCATATAGCGTAACGGACTACTAAAGCCATCTACTGGAAAAATAATGGAATTCCTTTTACTTGACCTTGTATTATAAGACTTGTGTTTCACATAAAATGCCGATTTCTAGTAATAACTGATCTTACCGATTTAGGGTTGAAACACCAATAGATCTAAGGAAAAGTATTCTACTTGACTTTTAACGTTTTATGAAAGCCGACCATAGTGATTTTGTAAATGCTGAATGAAGGATTTTTCTTGGTTTCTATGGCACGCGTTTCTTCTACATTTTACTTAGATGATACGCAAGGCTGCCAACCATTCTGCTACGCTAGTATTATTAATACTTAATCAAATATCGCGACTCGCTTAAACTGCAGCCAAAATTCGAAAAATGTATGAATGTTTGAAAATGCAGGTATAAAGGATCTAATTACATCTAAGTATTATATTTCAAAATATCTTAGTACGAGTACACACCTCAATAATTATGCGATTGTGTTGATTTGTGAATTTGTCAAATAAATTCATGAAACTTTTTCTCAATTTGACTACAATCTATGCCTACGCTTGCTTTAATTGGAATTTATGAACAGTTTAAATGCTGTCGCAATAGACGCATAGAAACGAGTACTAAACAAGTGTACGGATCTAAATATGTACATATATATGTGGTTTCAAGTAAAAACATTATAACTCAATATCAGTTTTTACAAAAATAATTGTGTCCAGAATTTAGATATCGAAAACCTTGCACGATTTATGAAATTTAAATTGTTTAAAAAGTTATTAATGAGAAATATTTTTTTCGTTATTTACCAACGTTTCTTTTGTACAGTTATATTTTTACGTTGTCAGATGAGAGTTATTTTATTTTACCCTAATCTGTAACTTTATCTTCATCTTTTACTTTATTTTTATACCCAAGCGGACTGCTGCCCAGGATATTATAACTTTGTCCACCTAACGGTTCTTTGTAACAGCATAACGCAACGGAGATAGATATAGACATACAATATACACCAAAATCCTTAGAATTAACAGCGAATTTGATTAAGCCATGTCTGTCCGCCCGTCCGTCCTCTTCGGCCGTGGGTTGGATAACTCGAGTAAATATTGAGCTAAATCTACGAAACTTAGTATACACATTGCCATGGACCCAAGCTCCTGTTGTATTGCAAACGGTTGAAATCGGATAATAACCATGCCCACATAACGGTGTTTAGTGAAAATCAAATGAATGCGATATCTCGGGAACCACTAAGAGTAATTTGCTCAAATTTGATTCGCAGGATTGGGTTTGGAAAATGAATACGAGGGTAAATCGTTTTTTTTTTTTTTTGAAATGGGCGTGACCCCCTCCCACTTTATAGGAAAAACTTATATCTCCAAACTACCTGACCAAACTCTACCAAATTTGGTACACAGTTTGTATATCAAGTCAGCATATAAACTCTTGAAAATTCTACAAAATCAGACAAAAACCAAGCCTACCACCTCTCATATAACGGTAATTCTCAAAAATTTAAAACAAACGCGATATTTGAGAGACTATTGAAGATAATTTGCTCAAACTTAATATCTATAACGAAGTTGCATAAGCAAATTCAAGAAGTGAAAAAATATTGGAAATCGGCGTGATTCCGCCCACTTTAGAGCAAATAAGTATATCACGAAAACTATTCCACCAAACACCACCGAATTTGGTACACACATTGCACTTCAAATTATAAAAGTTGTAAAAATTTTAAAAATTGTAAAAATCGTACCGAAACTACGCTCACCTCTCATATAACGGTAAAATCCGATTCTCACATTTGTTAGATAAGATTGGGTCTGGGAATGAAATGCGTACAATGAAAAATTTTGGAAATGGGCATAATATCGCCTACCTAAGAGCAAATAGGTTATCGCCGAAACTTGTATGTCAAATTCTATCATATAACGTACACTTTGCATTTCTAGTTAGCAAGCACAATTTCGAAAATTTGGTATAAATATTTTAATTAGGGAGAAAAATACTTAAAAAATAAAAATTTTATAGAATGGGTGTGGTACTGTAAATTCATACTAATTTCCTTTTGTTTTTATTTAAATCAATAAATGTTGTTTAAGGTTTCAAATCGAACAAAAGGTACAGAAAGTTCAGCAAATTTTAAACTCGCTGCAAAATTTTTAGCAATAACATAGCAGGCTTTAAAAAATATTGTTTTTAAGTAGTTGTTGTTAATTAAATTTTTGAAACTTACATAATTAGTTTTTGCAGTCAAGGTATCGATAACGAAAAAATAAATGTGAATGAAAAGCTCCGCAAGCACATTTTGTTGAATAACCTCAAAAATAGTTACAAAAAATTGGCGAAACTCAGTGGAGCCTCTTATGACACTGCACTGCACGAAGGATGGTTTTGCGCATTAAGGAATGTGGGTCAGTTCCGGATAACCAAAGAAGTGGCCACCCAAATGGTTTAGCAATCGTTCAGTTGGAGGAGAAGATAATAGCGACCGCTTCATGTCCACAAAAAACCTAATGCGTTAGTAACTCGACTTAAGAGGAGAAATTGTATAAAAACTTATAAAAAGAAGAAAGTTCCAAAACGAAGCGAAAAACAAACCAAGCATTTCCCTTGAGTTGTATGAGACACAGATTAGGTTTGGTTATAGCGGCTTCCTTCGCACAATTGCTTAGGCTAAGTGCACACTTTGGCTCATTTGGGCTCGTTGTGATACCAATTGGGCAGTATGTCTGTTTGCAAATGACAAATAAAAATTTTTGTGTGGTTATGGACGATGAAACTTATTTGAAAATGGACTTGAAGGCATTACCGGGTAATCAATTTTACTGCTTGCAGTCTGGAGAGGGCATAGATGAATCGGAAAACAGCATTCAGATAGAAAAGTTTGGCAGAAAAGTGGTAGTTTGGCAAAGCCATTTGTGAATGTGGACATAAATCCACGCCGTTCTTGACTATGGGAAACATCAACACTGAAATTTACGTGAATTAGTGTCTTCAAAAATGTCTTCTACCCTTCCTACGTTATCACAATGGGCCAACTATATTTTGGGCCGCATTTGGCTCCAGCACATTATGCTAATGTCACCCAAAAGTAGTTCGAAGATAACAAGTGTAATGCGTAAGGAATGACTTGAATCCTCCTAATGCGCCAGAGTTGCGACCAATAGAACGGCATTCGGCTGTGATGAAAGCCAGACTTTTGAAAGTTGGGAAACCAACCAAAACAATTACAAAAATGAAAAGAATATGGCGGACAGTATCGCCAAAAAAAAGTGGAAAAAAAGAGGGGCCTGTCAGAGGGGCATCAAATAAATTGAAATAATCTCTTTTCCTGTCATCACTACAAATATGATTTTTCTTATTAATAAAAAAAAACCAGGTGTAGGCACTTGATTAACGGTTTTTAGTTCGCATAACTTTCGGTGCCAGCCCTTCAATTTATTTGAAATAAAAACATGCGCTGGGTATATAAAGTTCGGTTGCACCGTAATGGAAAAAATTCACTTCGTGAAATAGCGGCATAACGGCATAACAATTATCAGATGATATAAAAAAATAAAAGGTAGGTTATAGTTCTCATAACAAACGCATTCAAAACTATCGAAAGTGCGGCCTTAATTATTGCAGAATGCCTTTCCTGTATCTTTCATTTATAGCCAAATAAAAAAACGTAGTTTTAGTAAATTAAATCTTAGCGCAAATCTCAATAAAACTAGAACTGCAGCTATTATTTTATACCTGATACGGAAAGATCTAAACTAACCAGTTTACCCACTCAAAACGAACGCAGTGCACACACAGATTGAAATACAATCTGATGCAGGGCCTCTAACCGACACGCTTCATTGACATAATCAATTGGCTTTAAAATTAATTGGACGCGGAGATGCCAAAATATAAAATGTGGGAAAAGTAAAGAACCCATAGCAGGTGCACACAGCATACAAAAAAAATAAATAAAATAAAGTAAACTAACGTTGTTAGCATCAACCAGAGAGTGGGTGTGGCGGAGGTGGCAATCGGACGAGCCCACAAGCTTTTGTGACGCCTGCGAGAGCTGGTGAAATATTTTTGCTGGAAATGCATGGTAAAAAATATTTATTCATACACATTACACTCCGATTAACATTTGTAGATAAAAATGTATGTATATGTATTTTATTATTGGCATTTAGACGTGAATGCACTTTATGTGCACTTGTAATTAGCGGTGACATAACTACAAGCAAATATCATTATCAAGTGTCAAAAAGCGCAAGCGTCCACGATAAGGATCTCTTCGAATGAATGCAGAATTTGCACAAAGTTTTTTTGCAAGACTGTTGGTTGGCTTTTACAACTCGTAAATAAATAATAAGCACTATGTATATATATTTATAACATTTGCGTAAATATGGAAATTTTTTAATCAAGCCTTACACAGAATTACACTAATACTTATTGACGCACCTATACATAGATACATATCATATGCATGTATTGTATATATATTTTTTATATGTACGCAGTTAGCATAAATATGCGATTGGCTGATTTGTCATACGATTTGTTAAATTTGGCATGTCACACCGACAAAACTTATCATGGCAAATCATTCTTTATGCAACTTTTTTTCAATGTTTCACTTGTGCTTTTGGTTGCTGCGAATATCTGCACAGCAATCAATTAAAATGCAATTGGAGCAGTAATTTGAAATTTGCAAGCCTTTGCATAACACTCGTATCGAATCAATGTTATATGTATGTATGTATGTGTGTTGATTGATTGTTTTGACGACATGCAAATGTACCGAAGGTTTTTCGTAAATTTTTTTTTTTTAGTTAAATTTTTTGCACAAAAATTTTTTGCGAAGAAACTTTTTGAAAATCATTTGCAATCCTGAAAATAGTGGGTAGGTTGCTTCTTTCAATTTTAATCAGCTGACTCGAAATAGTGACAACATGACTTTTTGAAGTAAAACTTCTTTAGTGGCATGAGAGGGATTTTTTACATCGCTTAACGGTCGCATGTTGATATCGCGTAACGAAGTCACCACATGACGATTGTATGAGTAAAAACAAACAAACATACGGAGGTGGTGATATATCATATAGATATACTATGTCCATCTGTACCATTTCGGCACAAGGTCTAGGCCCTTTCAGCATTATTTTCGGAATACGTATTTCGGGACCATTTCAGGACCTTTCAGTAGTTCTACTACTACTACTAGTTAATATCACTACAACTACTAATTACTAGTACTCCTACTACTCCTACAGCTTCTACTACTACTACTAACTACTACTACCACTGCTACTACTACTAATTTTGCCAATCCTAGTACTAATTACTATCGGGTTTTTCAATAGCGGCGCTACAAAAGTAGACCGATAGTGACAGCACACGACGCCATATTTTTCCCCGCTCTTTTGAAATTTCTCTTCAGTAAGACTTGCCATTTCATCATGGAAAGATATACGATTCAACAACGAGTCGAAATTATTAAAATTTACTACCGAAATTCGGAGTCAATGGCGTCAACTTGAAGAGCTTTATGGTCGTCGTCATTTCTGGCTGAATGGCTTCGTCAATAAGCAAAATATGCGATATTGGACAGGCAGCAATCCACACGTACTCTATGAGTCAACATTGCATCCCGAAAAAATTACGATTTGGTGCGGTTTATGGGCCGGCGCCGTCATTGGGCCGTACTTCTTCCGTGATGATCAAGCCCGGCACGTTACTGTGAATGGGAATCGCTACCGCTTAATGATAACCGAATATTTTTGGCCCGAAATGGATGATATGGACTTGGACAATATGTGGTTCCAACAGGACGGCGCCACAAGCCACACAGCGAATGTCACAATCGATTTATTGAAAACCAAGTTTGGTGAACGTGTTACTCGTATCTCACGAAATGGCCCAGTCAATTGGCCGCCTCGGTCGTGCGATTTGACGCCGTTAGACTATTTCCTGTGGGGCTATGTCAAGTCTATGGTCTATGCCAACAAGCCAGCACCGATTGACGAATATCAAACGTGAAATTGCAGCAGTATCGGCCGATTTATGCTTGAAAACCGTGGAAAATTGGGTTCAGCGTCTGGACTTCTGCAAGCGTGCCCGTGGTGCCCATGCAAAAGAAATCGAGTTCCATACATAACGGCATCGAATGTACTTTCACAGGAATAAAGAATTGAATTCATATCCCCAACCGTTTTCGTTTTATTTAAAAAAACTTTTGTAGCGTTCCTATTGAAAACCCCTAAACTAATGCTATTTCTAATTATGGCAGTTACTCATTTCTACTACTATTTTTACTAATGCTATTACTAAGTGCGGCCATTATTTTTTTACTAATTTCTACCACTATTTTTACTAATGCCACTACTAACTACGACCACTATTTTTTTGCTCAGTTCTACCGCTATTTTTACTAGCGCTATTCACTTCTGTCACTCTTTTTACTAATTTCTACCACTATTTTTACTGATTTCTGCTACTATTTTTACTAATGCTACTACTAATTGTTGCTACTATTTTCACTAATTTCTACTAATTTGTACTAATTCTACTACTATTATTTTTATTAATGCTACTACTAATTATTACTACTATTTTGAATAATCCTACTACTAATTACTACTACTATCACTAATAACTACTGCTACCACTATTACTAATTACTACTACTACTACTACCACAACTATTACTACTACTCCTTACGACTAACGATCACTACCACTCTCTATCTCTTAGTAGAATCGGCAGAAAAGTTTTGCTGGCTCGCATACTTAGATGCGCGCGTGTTTTTTTTTTAATTTCTGTATGCAACGGGTCCACTCTTATTAGAATATGAACAAGAAGGAGGAAATAAAACAAAGACCAAGGCGAATTCAAGACAAGGTGGCAGCAGCAGCATAAAACAAAACTTACACTTACAAATTATACTCACAATGACTGTAAAATTAGAACAAATATAACACAAATAAAGTAATGACAGAATAAAAAAATTTGTCATCCGTGCGACTATGACAAATCTAAAATATAATTAAACGAAAACATGGAGAAGAAAAGAAAGAGTAATTTTGTACTTTGTACTTCAACAAAAAAATCTTTAGAATATCAGAAACCATGGCCCTTTGGCGATTGTTTGTAAAAAACGTTTATTTACTTCTACTTGAGAATTGTCAAAATCGACAAAACCGAAGTAACGGTACCGTTAACGGTTCTCATTCTGCATTCAGTCGACCATGCCACAAATACATCATTTTGTTCCTCAGTACCATCGAAACGATTGATAAAAATTAGAAATTAGCTGTTCTTGGTATGGATTCGCCTCTTCTGAATTAGTGCTAGCATGCCAGTTGTTCATTCTAAATTAGGGGCACCAAGTATTTCTCCATCTGATCTATCCAAGGAATGGGAGAACTTTCTCTTCTTCTGCCACCCCGAGCGGGCACCGCGTTGAATACTTTCTTCAATTCGTACAACATGGCCTAGCCAACGTAGCCCCTGAATCTTAATTTGGGATGGAAACATTTTTCCTTCATAATTTAAGTTCTTATTTTTAAAAGGATTTTCTCCGGTCATAAAATGTTCCGTAAGTCGACACACCATCTGGTAAAATGTTCAGGCGATTTTCCTGTCGGCTACCATCTCAAGCTTTTCGCACTCACGTATATCGGTCTCGTTTTTCTTTCCGGCTCTATTTCTTTTTTAACCCCTGGTAGCATCTACACCTTCTGTAGCGGCGCAGCACTCCTCATCGCACCGCTGGTTCTTAGGGAGTCGGTGAAAGCTAATGACTTCTGACAGATAAATGGGCTTCCAATGTTTGCGAATTTCGGTTTTCTGAGAAGTGAAGCGAAGTTAATAGCAGTCTGATGAAATTGCAGCTTTCCGACGTCGAGCTTTCCTTGTGTATTTAAATGCACGCTCTTTAGTGCACATCGCTATCGCAATATAATCGGGTTGGTTTAGCATTCTTCGATATGGAGAAAGCCAAATTGTTTTTTTGAATTTTTCTATACTTGAACCTGGTGCTACAGATTACTATGTTTCCGGCCACGGCAAAGCCGATTAGTTTTAGTCCGTTACTGGAGTTTTGTCATGAAGCCTGAATTTTCCGACAGTGTGGCTGTAGGTTCCTTTCATACCCACACGGCCCAATTTTGATATAGTGACATGATCAGCAAGATGTTGAAGAAGTGAACGACAGTATTTGGCGACGAAGTCTTTCTCACACCACAAATCCAGCAGTAGTAGACGTCGCTAGGTCCTATGGTTTGCTTGCCTTGCACTGTCCATTTCATTTTCAGGATGACGGTAATTTCAGCGCTTTTTCTCACGCGGGCATCAACCAGCCGACCAGCAGCACCTCCCCCATTAAGACTTCGGATATTTCTGGTACGTACCCTTAAATCATAGTTCTTAATACGTTACCTGTGCTCGTCATCAAAACGGCAGATCTCACCCGAGGCTTGTGGAAATGTTTGGATTTTTGTTATTTTTACGTGGCGTGTCCCAAGCCTAGTGCACAATCAGGTATTGGAATTTTTTATACCCACCAGGATGTTCGGGGGCTACCCAGCCGGACATTGGGTGAAATCACGATTTGAACCCACCACGAACTTTTGGAAATTATGAGTACCAAACGTGTACTTATTAGAACCTTCGATGGTTCGAGAAGCAATTTCTCGCGATGATTCCTTTGGCGCGAGCTTCTCGATACTCAATTCCATAGTACGCATTTTGTTGCTTTGCACTTGTGCGTGCTGTCTTATTTTTCCTTTAAACAATGAAATAAACTTGTCTCGATAAATACTCGACATTTCTCGCGGGAACGGCGATTATCGAGATTGTATCGAGAACTCGATTTCTCGGTTTCTCGAGTATCGAACTCTTCGAGATTGTGCGAGCAGAAATCGAAAACCCTAATACTTATCAAACATAAACAGGCATGTTCTGTAATTGACTTTCACTACACCCGGGAGTTTCAAATAGGCACAATACGACATTTCATTTGGTATAGAAGTTTGGTATAGAATATGGGCTACTGCCGTTTTTAAAACGGAACGATTTTTTTTCGTAAAAAGCCGTTTACATAATCTATTTATTAACCTTTACAATCGGGAGACAACGCGTTTGTAAAATGCGAACAGTATTTTTAATTAAAGCGTTGCTTTACATTTAAACGAAAACTTGTTTAAAAAGTTACACAAAAACATTAAATGTTTACTGAGCATTTGCACATCTAAACTATGTTATGACAATTTTTCTTATACAATTTTAAAATTGTTTCGCATTAATTGCCCGTTTACTAAACGGCCTACAACCAATAGCCAAAAGTAAAAAAATAAAATAAAACTTGTAACAAATTTTGCTAACTATACTACCCGCAATTTCGGTTAATGGTTCTCTTTTAGTATTGTTTTTTTTTTGTTTTTTTTCTCTTCTTTTTAATAAAATTGTGTATGTGTGTGAAAAACACAACTGTTGTCGAGCTGTTGTAACAAAATTGGAAAGGAACTTGAATGATGTTTTTTTTTTGGTAATTTTTTGTTTTGTCACAACAGAGTTTGTGCGAAGTAAATATTTTACAGTAGCACGCAGAAATCATTTAAAATCCAATTAAAAGGCCTCTATTCGAGTTTAACTACCGAAATTGCCGCACACTCGCACACACACACCGACACATTTATAAAGCTGTGATATGGTTGTGTAGCTGTGTGTGTTTGATGCAGCAGTCGACACCCATTTTGCGGCGCTGCAATAAGCTGCGTTAAAACTTGATTCACATGTAAATATATATATATATATATCTAGATATAAGTATCTAATCATGAATTTTAGGCAGTAATTAAAAGTAGTTGAACTTCTTTTTCACTCAACTTCTAATTAATTGATTATTTAAGGCAGCAATCAATCAGAGCGGAGAAAAATTAATCAATAGCGGTAAAATAAACAAACAGAGCGTATAATTGGCTTAAATGCCTCCAAACATATATACAGTGAGTCAAACAATTGACCACATGGTAAATTTTTTTCTACTAAATTTGCGATGTGTTCCACGATTAAGTCTTATTTGAAGAATTTGTTAATTCAATGACTTTACAAATTAATAAATATTTTTTTTTATAAAACTCTAATTCGTTTTATATTGGAAAGCATATAAGTCCAAATATATCAAACTATGTAAAAAATTTATAAAAATCGAATAAATTTTCAAACTTTTTAAACAGAATGTTGAGACAGTTTCCCAATTGAACGAACCGTCCTGATTTTCCAGAGATTTTGAACAAAAAACTACGCCAGCTGGTCTTAATTCATGTAAAATAAACATAGTTTCCACGCACATAGTTAGGCGTATGTTAAAATTCCTATTACGGATATAAACTTAAATGAAATTATATTTCAAATATAGGGTCTTGCAATAGGGACGCACAAAAGTAGACCGATAGTGACAGCAAACGATGCCATATTTTTCCCGCTCTTTTGACATTTCTCTTCAGTAATGTTTGGCATTTCATCATGGAGAGATATACGATCCAACAACGAGTCGAAATTATTAAAATTTACTACCGAAATTCGGAGTCAATGGCCTCAACTTTAAGAGCGCTACGTCCAATTTGTGGTCGTCATCATTTCTGGCTGAATGGCTTCGTCAATAAGTAAAATATGCGTTATTGGACAGGCAGCAATCCACACGTACTCAATGAGTCAACATTGCATCCCGAAAAAATTACGGTGTGGTGCGGTTTATGGGCCGGCGGCGTCATTGGGCCGTACTTCTTCCGTGATGATCACCGGCACGTTACTGTGAATGGGAATCGCTACCGCTCAATGATAACCGAATATTTTTGGCCCGAATTGAATGATATGGACTTGGACAATATGTGGTTCCAACAGGACGGTGCCACAAGCCACACAGCGAATGTCACAATCGATTTATTGAAAACCAAGCTTGGTGAACGTCAGAGAGCTGCAACGGATACATAATTTTTGTGTATACTCGAGCATCTAACAAAATCCGTTTTGCATCAATCTCTTTAATCGAGCACAAGTATTTTTCGTTTGCGACTGAGCTCAAGGCGAACATGTTGGTCACAACACTCGAGTGCTTTTCGTACATATTTGATTGGGTTCGGGTGCTTTGCAGATCTATATAGTCGAGTGTTAGAGTTTCAACTCGAGTGTGCACATAATGGCCCAGTCAATTGGCCGCTTTGGTCGTGCGATTTGACACCGTTAGACTATTTCCTGTGGGGCTATGTCGAGTCTATGGTCTATGCCAATAAGCCACCGACGATTGATGAACTTCGTACGAATATCGAACGTGAAATTGCAGCAGTATCGGCCGATTTATGCTTGAAACCCGTCGAAAATTGGGTTCAGCGTCTGGACTTCTGCAAGCGTGCCCGTGGTGCCCATGCAAAAGAAATCGAGTTCCATACATAATGGCATCGAATGTACTTTCACAGAAATAAGGAATTTAATTCATATCCCAAACCGTTTTTGTTTTATTTAAAAAAAAACTTTTGTAGCGTTCCTATTGAAACCCCCTGTATAACAGCATTAAATTATACATACATTAAGGTTTGAAAATCAAGACGTTGGACGATTTCTTTATGAATTCCGTTTGTGAACTCGTCTTACGACCCGTCACAGACTTGACTTTAATTTATCGAGAAAGAATAAAAGTAGTAGATTAAGTTTTTAGCAAGTAATCGATTTTTGACAGTGGCGGTAACAGAGATCATTAGAGTTTTTGGTCATACGTAAATCTATTGGAACCAAATTTTTGCAGTATTTTTTCTTAGGCCCGTGGCATGGGCAGAGACTATATTCTAATCCGATAGGAGGCGCATGAAGGGGATATTCAGAAAATTCGTATTTTAATGGGGATGCAACGAGAAATAATTTTATGAAAAGTGGATCCACTAGGTGGCGCTGGAATCGAGTTGTCCAGCACATCCGTATTTATGGTCCTATATTTATGATATTATAAAGGTGCGGAGCTACTTTTGGCAGATATCCCATACACAATTTTGTCAAAAAACTGCTACTAACTTTAGAGTCGACTTCCTCTTTACTATGACTACGAAATTCCTCGAAGCAGCATTTTTGAGTTTAAAAAATCTGCTGTAACTTTCAGACCAAAATTTACAAAAAATGTCCCAATTCAACTGGCTTTTTTAGCAACTTCAGACTTACACATTATTGTTGTAAAATTAAAAGAACTACAAAACTGCATGTCCCGAATTTATCTAAAAAAATTTTATCAACATTTTTTTTTCAATTTTATAATTTTCATAAATTTTTTTGCAAATTTACGAAAAATAATTTTCATGCGAAACATTTCGTATATTAAAAAAGAAAACTCTTCATGTGGTCAACCGTTTGAATAACTGTACGTATAGCCATGTCAAATTTAAAAAAAAATAATAAGGCTAGCAGAAAATGTAACGAAATTTTGTGTATTAACTAACCTCAAAACTGTAAAATGTACGCCTAAATATCTTCATTAGTACTGACCAAAAATGGCGCCGAACGGTTTTCATTCGCGACGCGCATGCGTTGTCACAATCCCTTGTGCTGCTATGGTTCATGGAGTCAGATATTTATACTCACATATTGTATGTCAAAATTATGCGACTTGGAAACATTGTATTTTTTGAAAAAAAAAAAAAAACCAAAAAATCTGAACAATAATAACACGCTTCCAAACGCTCTCGCGTGGAATGCGTACGAAGCTGCTTATCAATGTGCGAATAAATCAGTAGAAAAATAAGCGACGACTTTAACCGTCACCGGCTTTATGCTCCTGTTACTTATTGCCACAGGCCAATACCGGCTTCATTGTCTAACCAAGGCTTATGTAGAAATATGTGAAAACATATAAATATCTTTATACAAGTATGTGTCTACATATGCGAAACTAAACTGACCTGTTTTATCTGTCAACAGCTTTTTTGATTTTTATTGCATTCGTTGTTGTTTTTTTTTTTTGTGTAGCAGACAATTTCTCAAAAACAAATCCTAATGCGCTTAGGTATGGGCATTTTTTCTGCTTAATTTCATATTACATATTGCGAATAGGCATTTTATTCTTTAGCAACTTTTTGTTTTTCTTTTTTAAATTGGATTATAAGAGACTTTATTATAACAGTTTAATAAACATAAACTTACACCGAGGCATGCGTCTATGTGTTTCTAAATATACCTACTAAGTATATATTAAGCAAACACAAAAAGACATTCTCAAGAAATAATTTCGTGTAGAATTTATGAAAATCTTCATCAGCATATTAGTTGAGCTGAGAGTGGCATTCGAAATTTGTATATCTAAAAGGTGTTTTTTTTTAGACTGATAGAACTTTAAATTGAAATAAAACACATAAAAAAAGAAGTATGATGCCAATTTTTTTTTTATTTGAAAGATATTTTCATGACATTTAATATTTAGAAACGATTTCTGGCATATGTCCGCCACGACTAGCTTTGGTGAATCGGATGCGATCAGTTCAATTTTGAAATTCCATGTTGTGGATGGACAAAGTCCAACTTGTTGAGCACGGCGGCGAATAGATAAATTCGCATCTTCTCCAACACTATCACTTACAGCACCAATATTTTCTTCTGTACGTACAGCTCTTTGTCTTGTTGTTGGGTTTTCATCGAGTAGAGTAAATGTTGATTTTTATTTATCAACAAATGTTGTTCGAAATTTATCAACAGCTCGACGAATAAGCTGCTCTGATGCTCGATTATGTGTACCATAAAATTCACGAAGTGCTCTATAAGTTTGGCGAACAGAACACTGATTTTTAAAGTAAATTTCCACAATCTGTAAACGTTGTTGCGGCGTCATTCTTTCCATAATGATTTGTCAATGCTTACTAAACAGAAATGTCAAAACGAAATGTCATTTACCTATCGAAAGTTCTATCAGTCTAAAAAAAAACATTCGATACATATACACATGGATTTTGATTTTGAAGGTTGTTGTCTGCTGAAGTAAAAATATTGTAAAATTTGAGTAGATGCATAGTTTTTAAACCGGCATAATAATCCGCCCTAGCCGAGTCTGTCGATTGTACGCGCTTTATTCGGTGGGTCCCGGGTAAAAATCCTTAAATCAAAAAATCAGTCACAGGCAATGGCAAACCTCCGAGTGTATTTCTGATATTAAAAAAAAATCCTACAAACTACATTTGGCGTTCGGAGTCGGTTTTAAATAGTAGGTACTTCAATTTATGTCACAACACCAAGGGGAAGTTCGGCCAAAATCGCTTAAGCGGTTATAGCGCTAATTAAGCAAGTAAGTAAGTAATAATTCTTATTTAAATATAATAAATATTCACTTACTGGGTGATTTTATCGAGTTTCCCTCATCGGCATATGGTTTTTGTTAAGTAAGCGTTTCATCACAAAAATCCACTCAAGGCTTTGTTTGGGATATGAATGGCAAAAAAAAAATAATAATTTTCAAAAATATCGAAAAGTACGGTTACTCACAGGCGTGTATATAAACGGCCGTTGGGTTGCGTAAAAAACAAAAATTAAAAAAAAAACTCATTCCCTTCCCTACATCGTAAAAAAGGAAATCTATGCAATACAATGCAAACGTGCTATTTTTAATTTCCCCATTTTATTGTCATATTTCAAGCTATAATTAATCTAAACTAAAATCAAACAAACTTAAACACTTTATTTTTTTATAAACTACTTTGTAGGACAATGAGTATACCTTTCATGAAGATGAAATGGTATTATTACGTTGGTCCAGATTATTAATTTTAATGATTGCCGATAAAATTAGTTATTTTTTAAGATACCATTTAATGATTAATTACTACTGTTCACACTTTTTTATAATCAATGATCGAACGTTACCGGTGAGGATGGTTTTCTCCGTAAATTCATAAAAATTATTCTGCCATATATATTTATTAAGTACTGTCACTCATTTAATAAACCATTGATTTACTACATCTTGTCTATCTTACTTCCCAGACCTTTAGAAGGCTGCTTCATTGAAACCTGTTGCCAAAAACAAATTGGTCAAATCACCTTCTGACTATAGGCCAATTAGTATTCTGTCTGCTTTGTCTAAAATGTTTAAATAAATGTTCATGTTTAACGTAATAATTTACTATTCCCTTTCCAGTGCAGCTTTAGAACAGGGCATAGTTGTTCAACTGCAATGATAAAAATTCTTGTCATTTTACGCTACTGTATTTACTTAACTTCTCGAAAGCATTTGACTCAGTCGATCATCAACTGCTTTGTTCTAAGCTCTGGTATTATTTTGGTTTTAGCGAATATTATACGGCACTTTTGAAGAGTTATCTAACTGGCAAGTCTCAACTTGTTAAAACGGCTGTTCAGTGATCTAAACTAAAAGATCTTATTTCGGTGGTCCCGCAAGGGTCTTTTTGTAAACGATATTTTTCTTGTCTATAAAATTATGTCCATACATGCATATGCCGATGACATACAGCTTTACTTATCCAATAGTTTTGAAAATGTTGATAATTAAAAGTGAATTTTGATTTTGCAGCCATTCTAGAATGTGTCTATTGGCAAGGGACTTTATTTTAATGTTGGAGAAACGTACGCATTAAGCAAGAATTTACCATCTCACTTAATAGTAATAGTAATAAGAAATAGTTTTAAGCAAATGTAATGATGTTTTTCTTCTGTAAGTACTGTATTGATCTATTAAGATTAATATCTAGTAATCCCAAAACAATATTCGTATTTAATTTGTTGTACCATAAAAGATTTAAATTTTAATATACTAATATTTTTAATATGCCAATAAATGTATGCATGAATGACCGGCTACCATTAAATATTTTTAAACAATCATATTGTTAACCATTAGAAGAGAAAATACAAAAATTATCATAGAAAATAAATAAAACTAATGCGATTACTTGTAAAATAAATTTATTTATTTTTATTTTTTATTTTGCATAAAAAAATTGTTGCAGTTGCCCGTCCAATAACTAACCCGTCCAGTAACTCTTTGTCAGTTCGAAGTTGGTTTTCTGAAGAACCGCGACCTTATTCAATTGGGCATCTGGAGTCAGCGCAGCTGCAGTAACAGCAGTGTCCACTTTAGGAGCTAGGCCGAAATATGTTCTTAGCATTTGCTTTAACTGCATCTCTAGCTTTTCAACAACAAAACTTGAATAGTTTCCATTTTATTCCACTAACCTGTGTAAGCTTGTTGCTTACTGTCATAAGGACAGCAAGAAGATACCCCTAAACTAAATTCTCTCCACCTTGCAGAAAATTTATTGCTTCTGCAATAACTTACCTAACACATTTGAACGATTCCAAATAATCTATATCATCCGAAGATAAATGCGTCATCGATTAATAATAAATCATGAGCACAAGGCTATCGCTAGCTCAGTTTCCCAGGTATGATACTAAATTCAAGAGAAGATTTAAGATGGAACTAGATAATAAAGCAATATTAAGGACACCTTCACTGAAAATACACCTTCCATGGGAACTATGCCAAGTATCTTCCAGGCGGATATAAGAGGCATACTTCGTGTGCAGAGACTAACTTAAAGAGGAACTATCAAAATGCGCGTTTAGTCATTTCAAGTGACAGCCAAACAGCACTTACATATGGCTTGAGTGTTTGGAGACTTAACTCTGAATTAAAATCCGCGCCACAAAGGCATCGAAGAAAATGAGGAACCTAATTGATTAGCTGGGGACGCCCATAGAACCCGAGCCCTTCATGATGATGGAACAACACTCTATTAGGGAACACCGTAAGAAAGACGAAAATACCATTTTTATTCTTCATTAGAGTATTCAAACAAACAAGTCAATTTCTTTGCAGTAGAATAGAGAACGTGATTAAATATAATTAAAATAATAATCAAAAAATTCTTATTGTAGATGATTTTTTTTGACTATTTTTGTTAATTGCAAATAATCATGATTTTATTTAATTATTTCCTATTATAAGTGATAAGTAATTTTTCGATTTCTAATAGAAACCTACATATTGGTTTAATCATTATGATTAACGAACCCAAGCAAACGTTTTTATTACTAATCGTAATCTAAACTTAACAGCTCTGCTGTAGTCCGATATTTGTAAGCATAAGAAAAAGAAGAGATAGAACTATACCAAAGTGATCAGGATCACGAGCTGATTCGATATATATTCAATTTTCAATTCATTTAACTGAATGTCCAGCTATGAGGTTTTACTTGAAAGCTCCAATATTTAGATAGTTACAACCGTGAAATTTGTATGTGCTATTTACTTATCAAACATACCAGGTCTACGGGAAAAATCTTGATTGGAGTCTTCAAGATAAATATATACACTACATTCTACGAACTACATTCTTCGCGGTAAAATTGTCCTAATACAAAACAACAGTTTAGTTATTGGCGAGCTTTTCCGCAGACAGTCCATATAACATATGAAATTTCTTTCAATGATCATGACGGTGTATTTTTTAATTGTAGCGCTTAATTTCGTTACATTTTATTATCTTTATATTTTTAATTTTTGTCTGCACTTATCTTAGTTAATTTTTTGTATTTTATTTTATTTGGAAAAAATTACACAATCAAACTGTTTCGGTTTTTTTTCTGTGGATTGGATGGAACCAATATTTTTGGTATATAGAAAAGTAATTTCTCAGATTTCCCATGATGGCGATTTTTAGCGAATCGGCAGTTGATTTTTACCTTTGATATATGAAATTGGAAAAATCATATTTTAACGGTATTTCGGCCACGATGGTTGTATTGTATAAATGTATACATATGTATGCATGTATGTGCATTTGCAATCAATTTTTAATTAATTAATTAATCAAAAATTTAAATTGGGAATTCAGTTAATAGAAAATCAGCCAAATATTGCAAGTAATCTAATAAATTATTTGATTTTTATTTATTCGCTCAGCAGCAAACGCTATCTACTGCAAATGTCTGAGGTTATCTAAGTTCATACTACAATAACAGAAATGCATTTTTAAAATTCACTTATTTCGACATCTATTAAAATTCAATTAATCATGCACTAAAATGAAAATTGTATGTGCCTCTGGTGCCTACAATGGGTTATTGCTTTTTAGACATTTGCTTATATATTGGACGGCTATAGTTATAATAAATGTGTTTCAAAAAATAACAACGAAGGTTTTCAAACCTTTCAAAATCGCAATCAAATCGAATTACTTATTCAATACGCAAAAACTGGCGTGTGTCAAATAGCAACTGTGATAGATTATGGCCAGTTTTGTATTCAAGCGTACTATTCACATAAAAGTTGAGTAAAGCCATGTCAAGTTGGACCCCTGAAAACCCGCTAAGTCTCCGATTTTGGAAAAAAATATTCTATCGTGTAGTGGACGTGACGAATATATCACAGTATTAATATTTTTAAAAAATTCGGTTTTTTGTTTATTTTATTGTCACTCAAAGTTTTTCGCACACTTTAATTAAAAAATAGATATCTCTGAAACCACTGTATATAATTGAGTGAAATTTTACATGTGTGTGTAGTTATGTTTGGAGTACAAAAATAGGGATATATCGATATGAATTTGTTTAAACAAATGTTTTTTGCATACATTTTTTTTAAACAATCAAATTGTTTAATGTGTTCTTCAAGCTAAAAAAAAAGAAACTACTACCATAATACGCGCAAAACTCCCCTCTTCAAGAATATATAGTCAAAAGTTTGTTTATCATATGTCGTTTCCGAGATTTTCGAGAATTTGTCACACGGTCCGAATTTTTTAAAAATATTAATACTGTGATGTATTCGTCACGTCCACTACACGATAGAATATTTTTTTTTCCAAAATCAATGACTTAGCGGTTTTTTAGGGGTCCCACTTGACATGGCTTTCCTCAGTTGTTTGTAGCATAGCACGCAAGGTGAAAAGAACACAGAAGGTGGCGCAGCTTGGGGTACCGCTAATACTCTCCTGAAAATTTTGACAGAATTTCAACGTAACTACAGATTGTGCTTACATTATTCTATGGGTGATTCCTTTGCGAATTTTGGTGATATATTTTTTATGCATTTTATCAAAAATAAATTGATACGTAGTTTTTTATTTCGCTCAAAATTTTTTTATTGAATTTTTGATGAACTGCCTTTTTTCAATGACAGTGGCGTTGTACAGCTTCAATAACTCGAGAACAGTACATCGTAAAAAAAAATCTTCTTAAAATAAAAATTAGGGTATTCATTCTACTTCGCAATGATATATCATTCAAATTTGTTTAAATTTTTTTCAAATATGAACAATTTTGATTTATCCCTTTTTCATCTCATTGAATTCTCTAAAGCCTACTGGAAAACATATTAAAATATTATGATGAAATCAGGAGTAGATTTTGAGTTATAGCATTTAAAAAATCTCATGCACGGTCCGCGCGCTCAGTTCCAGGGCGTGCGCCGACTAACGAGCGTTATACCATGTCCACATGGCAATGAAAATAAGTTATTTTTAGGAGATGTGTTCAATATTAAACATGACCATCCAGATAGCATTCCTTTTACAAATTGCTTTTCGATTTTTTCGTACTACTGTTCTTATACCTTTTTCTGAACTAGTGCAGGCAAATCATCTACTTTTTTGACAAAAAGTTATCGAACACGGAGTTGCTTATGAAAACTCAACGAAAATTTAGATATTTTCTAGATTATAATGATTGGTTCGTAATAAAGTTAGACAGTTTTTACAGATCGATAACATCTACTTTCAACTTGTTTTTTACAGAATATCATGAATGTGTCGTAAACAACTGGTTTTCGTTGTGATGTGAACTTGGTATTAATTCACTTCTCTATTAACCCTCGTTATGCGCGCAAGTTACGGCCGCTACAGCAACCTCAACGCCTACAACAACACCAACACAAGAGCCACCGGTAAAGCCACCAAGGGCAAGAAGTTAGCCGGTCATCAAACTCCGGAAATGCAGACGTAGCATTAATTGTAGAAATTAAGTATATGTAATAAATTGTTTATTAAACGCATATTGAATATCTATTGTAATACTAACCAAAATAACTTTAAGTATAACTGCTTATCAAACACAAAACGAATATTTAGGCTACTTAGCAAAATAACAAAATAACATTTCTAGAGAATTAAGGTATATGAAATAAATTACTTACTAAGCAAATACAATATTGTAATACTTACTAACAGGTACAAAATAAGCATAAATAGCACTAAAACTTAACTAATAAACTCACTTGCCATATTGCTGTCAAAAATTGTTAACCATTTTATTTGTGAGCTCCAGTTGAGGAGCACGAAATCGTTTTTTTAGTGTGCGAAGAGCATTTTATGTTAATGTAGAATACGATGTACCCCTGCGGATAGTCGCCAACTGATATTTTTATACTTCTAGAAAATTTTAAAATTGCACTGAGTTTTGTTTACTGTACCGTCAAACGAAAGCAGCAAGATGTAAGTATCGAATATCAAAAGAGAAGGTGTGGTATTAGGACTCCACCAGTCATCAAAGCAGTGAAGGTATGAATCCAGTGGAATCCCGGGCGCTATCCAATCGATTGTAGCCAATCAAATGAGTTTGAACTACGATTCAAGCACGAAATTTTGTCAATTCGAGTCCGAAAAATATTAAGACTAGTGGAAGTCCAGTAAAAAAAAAATTAAGGAAGACCTTTTTCTCCGACAAAAAAAATGTTAAGTGAGAAGCTAGTGAAAAAGTGAGCATTCGACCTCCATGGGCATTATCTTTCTTCAGATACATTTTGGCTTGGAACCTCATTCTCAGAGACTTCTCTCATACAATGTTCCACAAGAGGCGAAAACTGCCAGTAGAATCGAATTTATTCAGACAAGAATGGAGATGTATTTTGTCGGCCGATTCCCGGCACTTTTTTAACAGAATATATGTACATATAATAATGAGATAAAAATTAAAAATTCGATGCATTACATACATCTTAAACATACATTTGTAGATATTATTTACACATCATGCATAATTTAATTTTTAATTGTTCACGTTATACAATGCACATACATGTACACCATGTTTATATTTATAACAAAAAACATAAAATTATTATTGTCTCAAAAACCTATCGTATGGACAAAAAAATTAAAAAATGCTTGGTTTTTTTTAAGATAATTATTTATAAAGCAGTGTTGGTTATTTTCTTTCTGCTATTGCTTTTCTCGTTACGTATTGCTTCTGGCTTGCTTTCTGCTAGGTAGTATTTAATGTTAACCCAGGCACCGCAAATAATAATACACTAACAAAGCAAAAAGTAGATCAGCAAATGATAAAACTCAAAATAACTTTAATTTTATTAGCAAAATAACTAGAGTACGAACTTTGGCTTCATCCTTGCTCGGCCAATAATATTCGGTACGGTGTCAGTTCACCTTCGCCAAAAAAAGGCGAACTTTGGCCGAACATTTGTTATTTTTAGTTAATTAAAAACATTTTTCAATATTTAATTTTAATGTGTCTGTTCATTCTCTAAAAATAAATTTTATTATTGTTTTTTACAAACTATTATTATCCCAACAAAAAATAAAACTCAATAAATAATAACCTTTAATTTTTAAGCGCAAAATAAGTTTTCATTTCTAAGCAAAAAAAACTATAAACTATAATATCCAACAAAAAATAAAGCTCAAAAACTAACTGTTATATTTTAAGCAAAAAATAAAACTCGAAAAACACCTGATTCTAAAACAAAAATAAGTTTTATTTTCTAATAACTAATAATTACCAAGTAAAAAATAAAACAAAAAAAATTTAATTTCTACGTAAAACATACTACTCAAAAAATAAGTTTCATTTTCCAAGCAAAAAACAAAACTCAAAAAAGACCTTTTATATTATAAGCGAAAAAAAAACTCTAACCACCCTATTGTTTTCGATGCAAACAAAAACTCGATAAACATCTACTGTTTTCCAAGCAAAAAAAAATTATTTCAAAAACTATACTTTATTTTCAGAGCATAAATAAAACTCAAAACAAAAAATAAAACTCAGAAGATAAATTTGACATTCTAACCAAAAAATAAGTGTTATTTTTTAAGTTGAAAATAAAACTCAAAATATACAATAACTAATAATTACCAAGTAAAAAATTAAACTAAAACAAACTTTTAATTTCTATGTAAAACTCCCATTGATTTTCAAGGAAAACAACAAAATTCAAAAATTATTTTCTAAGCAAAGAGTTAAACTCAAAAACTAAAAGTTCCCAAGCAGAAAATTAAACAAAAAAATTACTTTTAGTTTCTGTGCAAATATTAAAATTCGAAAAATACTTAGTGTTTTCTGAGCAAAAAAAAACCTAAAAAAATAAATTTAATTTTTTTATTTTCAATAAAACTAATATTTTTCAAGTAATAATTAAAAACTCAAAAACCCCAAGCAGTATATAAAACTCAAAAAATAACTTTTAATTTCAACGCACAAAATAAAACTCGAAAACCACCCATTGTTTTCCAACCAAAAAATAAATCTCAAAAATTTACTTTTATTTTCTAAGCAAAGAGGATTTCTAAGCAAAGAGGATTTCTAAGCAAAGAGGAAAACACAAAAAACTACTTTGAATTTCTATGCGAAAAAAAAAATCGAAAAATTACTTTTAGTTTCTACGCAAAAAATAAAACTACAGAAATTATTTTAATTACTAATCCAAATATAAGCATTATTTTCCAAATAAAACATAAAAATAAAAAAATTGCTTTTAAAAAATATTTTTTTAAATAAAACTTACATCCCTTACGGTCCCTGGTTAAACGGAATAGCTAGTGAAATAGCTGGTTTGGTTTTTACTAGTAAAAAAAAAAACTAGCCAACAGTGATATAAAGCAGAGACATGTCGTCACTCATTCCTAGGGCATACTCATATTAAATTCGCCAATTGAGTTTGTGTTAAGGAACCATGAAGCGAGTTACTCATGCCAGACCGGTTACTAGTTTTATTCCTAAGAGCTCGATAATTTTCTAGTTCGAAAATAAATCAAATAAACTACTGGGTAACTACTTGTAATTCGTCAACTACATAAAATAAATAATATAAATATATATATATAAATATATATATATATCTGTAACTGAGTAAGTTCATATGTAACATTTAATATCTTCGAGTAATTGCTTTCCTAGGTTAGGTTAGGTTAGTGTGGTAGTTCCCCAAAGGGAACTCACTTAGACATAGTAGGAGTCCGTTGTGATACCACCTGATTTATGAACGGTAACGTGAATCGGAAAGTCAGGAACGATTAACCTGAGAAGCGTTGCGTGCCCCGAATGAAGTCACGCAAACTACCAATCTCCACTCCAGAAAGGTCTTCTGGAGAGCTAAAGAAGTACGAGCCTAGGTACTTGAACCTCAGTCTCGCAAATGCAGGGCAGCTGAGCAGAAAATGACAAGATGAATCCACCTCATCCTCCTCCATACAGCTGCGGCAGAAAGGGTCAGAGACTATTTTCAGCCTAACCGCGTGAATACCTAACGGACAATGCCCAGTCAAAACACCAACCAGGGTCGAGAGTTGCCACTTAGTAAGCGACATCAGCTCCCTTGAGCGCCCACGATCCACTCTCGGCCAGAAGGACCTTGCAATTCTGCATGTCGTGGCAATTTCCCAGCGCTCGCTGAGACGACATAAAGCCCATCTGTCCAGGAGAAGCCCGTAGGCAGTCAAAGGAGCCCCAACCCCCTCCCTGCAAGGAGAAATGACTTCCAGGGTACCTTGCCGAGCAAGCTCATCAGCCATGCAGTTCCCTGCAATGTCGCTATGGCCCGGTACCCAAATTAGTCTAACGTCGAGATATTCCGAGGCGGCTGCGAGAGAAGTCAGGCATTCCCTGACCAATTTTGATTTCACCATTAGCGATCCTAAGGCCTTAATAGCGGCCTGACTATCCGAATAAATGTTGGCCCGTCTAGAGGGCATTACATTGGTAAGTAGCCAATCGGCTGCCTCCTTTATTGCGGCCACCTCTGCTTGAAATACACTGCAATAGTCCGGAAGCCTAAATTTACGGCTGAGGGAAAACTCATCGCAGAATACCCCTCCCCCAACCTTACCATCCAGCTTCGAGCCATCCGTGAAGAAGTTCACCGTCCCACCGCCCCACAGGCCACCCTCCTTCCACTCCTCCCTACGCGGGATGTAAGTGGAGAAGGAGCGACTCTGAGCTGGAGTCGGCAGACAGTAATCTGCTTCCGGAGGGACAAAGTCGAAACTGGCAAGAATCCTAGAATGCCCAAATGCCGAGCTGAATCTGTAACCATTGCACTCAAGCCGGGCTGCGGCATGGGCTGCCGCAACCCTGCCTGCAATGTCCACAGGTAGCACGTTAAGCATAACATTGAGCGCGAGAGTGGGTGTAGTCCTTAGCGCCCCACTGATCCCAATGAGCGCGGACCGCTGCACCCGCTCTAGCTGCTTAACCTTAGATGCCTTGTCTAGTGAGTTCCACCAGACCACCACTCCATAAAACATTATAGGCCTTATTATCGTCTCATAAAGCCAATAGTTTACCTTGGGAGAAAGGCCCCATCTCTTCCCAATTGCACCCCGACAACAGTACACCGCAACCGAAGCCTTTTTCACCCTTTCCTCAATATTTGGCCCCCAGGAGAGTTTCCTATCCAGGATCAAACCAAGATACTTGACCCGGTCAGAAAGCACCAATGGGACGCCACCTATTGAGGGAGGATGGGCGACCGGTACTTTGTACCTCCTGGTAAATAGTACCAGCTCCGTCTTGCTAGGATTAATCGCGAGCCCACACCCTGTAGACCACTTCACGATCAGATTAAGGTACCCCTGCATGATATCAAACAGGGTGCTCAGAAACTTACCCCTGACAATGAGAGCAACATCGTCAGCATAGGCAATAACCGTGCAGCCTTCCCTTTCCAGCTCCTTCAGTACGCCATTGATAGCAATGACCCAAAGGAGTGGCGAGAGAACTCCTCCTTGTGGAGTGCCTCTACTCACCTTTCGCTGGATGGAGGCGCTGCCCCATTCCGCCACGACAGTTCTGTCCCGGAGAAGGTGATTGATGAGCCTTACCAGACCCGGCTCAACCCCAAGTTCCGCCAGGGATCCGACTATTGCCTGTGGCTGAATGTTATTAAAGGCACCTTCTATATCTAGAAAAGCACCAACTGCAAAGTCCTTATGTTCAAGAGACTCCTCAATGACATTAACGACCGTATGCAGGGCCGTATCCACGGACCTGCCCTTCGAGTAGGCATGCTGAGCATGCGACAGCCGCTCCCGCGGTATTTCCTCTCTTATATGAAGATCAATCAGCCTCTCCAGGGTCTTCAAAAGAAAAGAGGAGAGGCTGATAGGCCTAAAGTCCTTTGGGGTAACATGAGAGCTCTTACCCGCCTTGGGAATAAATGTAACCCTCACATTCCTCCAAAGTCTAGGAATATAGCCCCTACTTATGCAGCTCGCGTAAATAGGCGCCAACCACCGACACGACACCCGTTCGGACATCTGCAACTGGGCAGGAATGATACCATCAGGTCCCGGCGATTTGAACGCTTTGAAGGAGCGTAACGCCCAGAGTAGGCGACGCTCTTCTAACATGTCATCAGGAGGGACATAGATGGCACCTGGTTCCATGCCTGTAATCTCACAAGGTTCAGGATTTCTGGGGAAATGGGAATCGAGGAGAAGCTTGAGCGACTCCTCACTGCTCAACGCCCAATTTCCTGCGTCGTCCCTGAGACATCCCAAGGGGACGGGAGCCCTCGCGAGCACCCGCCTAAGCCTGGAGGACTCGTGGCATCCCTCGACGTTTTCACAGAAACTTCTCCACGATTCCCGCTTAGCCTTCTTTATTTCGGACTTATATATTCCCAATCCGATCTTATAGAGTTCCCAATCCGAGGGTTTTTTGCTCTTCCTCGCCTGGTTAAAAAGTCTTCTACTCGAAGCCCTGAGCTCCGAAATTTCCAAAGTCCACCAGTACGGCTTAGATTTGCCCGAAGGCCTCCTCAGCGGACACGAAATTTTAATCGCTTTATTACAAGCTACGGTGAATTTTTCCACTAAGCTGTCGATCGAACTTTCCGACAGGAGTGAACTTCCCTGAGGTTCCTCAGGAAGAAACTCCTGCAGCTTTTTACAGTAAAGATCCCAATCTGTATTCCTCAGATTCCTAAAGGGACGATTTTGGGGACGCGTATCGCCCAAGGAGAATTGAATATACCTATGATCAGAGAAGGAGTGATCGTTAAGAACTCTCCAATTCGAGATACGGGATACCAATTCAGACGAAACCAGGGTAAGGTCCAGGACCTCCTCCCTTACCGAAGTTACAAACGTAGGGTCGCTCCCCCTATTACATATAGACAAGTTTTCGCTAAGTATAAAATCAAAGAGAGACTCACCTCTTGCGTTGATGTCCGAGCTACCCCAGCAGGAGTGCCTCGAATTGGCATCACAGCCCACAACGACGCCGGCCTTCCTGCGCCTCGCTTCCGCCAGAGCGTTCCTCAGCAGAACTGGAGGTGGTTCCACCTCATCCTCGTGAGCCATATACGCGGACATGAGCCAAAGTTCTTCGGCCCCGTCCTCGAGTCTCACCGTTACTACGTCTCCGTTGCTGAAATTAGACAGAAAATAAGTATTTATTTCACGCCTGACGAGCATACAAGCTCTAGGTTTACCTGCGTCCCTGGACACCAGAAGCTTGTATTTCTTCGTCCCGATACCAGAAACACCGTTACTGCTCAGCCACGGTTCCTGAATCAGGACTATATCTGCCCCACCTTGCTCAAGGTGGAGCATCAAATTGGCGGACGCGGCCTTAGAGTGCTGGAGATTGATCTGCAGGATAATCATCCTCAGTAATCTCCTCCAGCCCCCCGGCGGCCGCGTCCTCACCATCCGAGGCAAGTAGCCTCTCCTCCTCCACCCCATCGAACAGCCTGTTTAGGCTTAGGACGGACCCCGCTACCGAAATTGGCTTGCATCAACACGAAAACGTTGACGCAGCGATTGGAATTCGAACAGCCAGTTGCTGCAGTGCAGACACGAATTGCTTTCCTAGCGAGTTCCGGAATATGCCAGTTGTACAAATAATAAAGTATTGTTTCCACATCCAACACAATTAGCTTGTTATACTGCCTGTTCTAAATGAATTGAGTTGAAGATTTCGCTAAAAATTATTCAATAATTGCTTGCTTGCTTATTTTCGATATAGCCGATAAGAAATATTTTAGTGTTCATATTTAACTACAGCCAAGTACTTGCTTTATTTTTGTATAACTCGCTTTGTTGTTCGAACAGAGTAAAATTAAGACATTTTCAAAATGCTTAGCTACCATAACACGGTGGTGATTTTGCTCTCCCTTAGCCATTTTGCTCTGTTTGCAAATTCTCGAGACTTACAGCAATTGAACGCCACATCCAAGCGTACTTGTCCAGAGCGCTGCAATTTGGCCTTCCGCTGTGATCCCTACTACAGTGGACCACCGGTGTGGACAATTGTAGATGGCATTTGTAAACTTTTCAAAACTGACTGTCTCTTTGCCAGCACCAATTGTCATCGGCAAAATGAATGCAAGCCAAGTGAGTGCGTTTAGTTTATTTGCTTTTCATGTTTTGTTATTAATCAAATTCTTGTGGACTTCCATTTATTCACTCAAGGATTGGTAACAACATCACAGCAAATATGCCAGACAAAGTGTCAGAGCGCGTGTGAGAATGTACCGAGTAGGCCGGTATGTGCCGCTTTTCCGTATGTGACTGTTCATGGTGACCGAAATGATGGTATGATAACCTTTAAAAACCAATGCGAATTGGACAAGTGGTCTTGCTGGAATGCGAAAGGTTTGTATTAAGTTAGTGTTGTTGTTAATTTTTTGGTAAGACTATTTACTAAGTAAATTTTCAAATTTGTATTTTCAGCCTATCTCTATGGCAACCAGGGTACCTGTTTTGGAAGAGCTTAAGAGTGATAGATAAGAGGAAATAAAGAATTATTAATTTTTGATTTCGATTGACAAAAATTTGTCTTATACGTGTATTTTAGAATGGGCGTTTATAAGAATAGAATTAACTAATAAGAGATGGCCAGGAACTTCTGTGTTAGATGAACTAAATTTTATGTTCGCCAAACCGATAGGAGTGGCTAGAAGAGTTTTTATCGCGTGCCGTTTTATCAGCTTATGACTTCCAACTGAGTTCTCCGATAAGCAGTCATTTGAAGGTGCGTCAAATGTAAAAGACAAATTTGATAGGGTCGCTCCAATGGATTTGTCTTTAAAGCTTGTCATCATTTATGGTGGCTGTTTACTAGTAGGTCCTTATATAAAAAATAACCAGGAAAAACAAAGTTTCAATAAAAATAAGAGTGAAGTCGAGGCCTTTCTTTGCGCCAACGATGACCCTGTGAGACGCTATAAGGACTATGATTTCTCTACAGTTCACAGAGGGGAATGCACATTTCGCCATAATCAGCATATCAGATGATATGTCCAAGAGCCGCTACTAGGAGCAGTCATGATGTAAAAATCGTGCTATAAGAAAGTTGAAACTTCGCAATGAAACATCCTCTAACGGACTGAAGCTGATCGACTTCGATGGTGTCGGAAACCTGTATTGGCTGGGAACCAGGATCATGAAATCATGGGTATATTTCTCGCTCTTTACATGCCACTTCTGAAGAAATAATCGGGTTTCAACGAGCTTGAAGCACAACTGGTTGAGCAACGGTGCAATCAGACTCAATATCAGCTGTGCGGGAGCGAAGCGAAGCGGTCGGAATATGTGAGCCCGAAACCCGACTAACCAAAGGTTTCAAAACCGGAACGACGAATCGACATCCAGAATATACATATGTACTTAAGCAGCACATCTACACGCTAATGAATAGTGAGAGCAGGAAAAATATCGGAGAAGAAGAAGAAGTATTAGTACAACTGAAATCCGGTGAAGCTGGTGGGCTGCAAAGTGTCGAATGCATATTTACCGATTCGAACTAAATTGTCTGTGTCTAATCAACAAGATCGGTTATCAAGTATGTACATATTCCCAATGCGCTTAATCGCGTAAAAGACCGGTGGAAAAAAAATCGTCATTTTCTATAGCTTTATCGATTTTAAATCCACAGCTTAAAATCTTTGGCAAAAAGGCAAGTCCAAGAACAAGAAAGAATTGTCATCGGCGACTAGTAAAACTCAGTGGCCAAAGCTTCAGATCTGTCAGAACGTCGCAATTTGAACTGCCACAGAATGTCTTCTCCGCCTATGATGAGATGAATGATCAGCAATATGTCCAACATCCAACCCATCGGGAGTCTATAAATACCTTCATCGCACCATGAATGCCGTCATCGAAGTGCAATTCTCACCCATTACAAACTAAGAACTCTAGTTGTTTCGTGATACCCGCTTTACGATGGCCCAGCGACGATCTAGACACTGTAGCAGGTTAAGCTCCTACGTATTCAGAACCACATGCCCCCAAAAATCCACTCATCTAAACTCCTTATACGTCTGGTCCAATGATGTCGAAACAGCACGTTTCTTGGATCTTCCGTTAGATCGACAACGCTAAATATTACTAGCCGATCTCTTCAGGGTTTAGTATAGCTGCCACAACAGCAATACAACGATTCTTGGAGTATTCAAAATAAAGTATCTGTTATGATTATTAATCTTTTTTTGCACGTAACCGACAGGGAATATCGTAGGCAATGAAGTGATAAACTTTATGAGCTTTACAGGACCGGAGACGAAGAGGGCCTAAACGAATTCAAAATGCACAGCCCTGAAAGTATTTAACGCCATATGTGCTAGTGGTAGTAGAGGAAGAAAAAAAAATCCTCCATTCTGATCAAGTGGAGGAGGACTTCGCTTCAATTGGAGTTTGTTTCATAGGTTCTCACTGTAGATTTCCACCAGAAGCAAAGATAACAAGTTATGCACAAATTTTCCTTATGGTGCAAAAGAATCCAATGGTTTGTACAGGAGAAAGCGCGCTTCATTCGGGGGGTCCCGTGGTCAAATCCTGGACTCGCACGAGTATTTTGCAGATTCCACAGAACAGCAGTAAACAAAAACTGAAATTAAATTTTAACTCGAGATTTATATATTGCTATTGCTTTAGTTATTACATTTCGATGTATGTACATATATTTATTTCATATTAGAAATTCACGGCAGGCGTTGTCCTGCCGGTATTTATTTATTAATTGCCACTTGCATATGTAACCAGAAAACGTATTTCGGTTTCTCTCACGTATCAGTTGTGTATAATTAAATTAAATTTGACTTTTCAACCAGGTGGTAACCCTCTTCAAAATATAAATAAGAGACTATATTCTTTCCTAAATTTTTCCACCGAGACGTTTGACATCCATATTTAAATATTTCACATAAATTGTGTATAATTTACTTAAATTCCACTTGCCAAACGGACGGCAACCATCATACAAATTAGCTATGAACCATCGTCCCTAGTTTACCCACCAAAAAATTCAGAAAATTTTTCTATATTCTTTCCTAAATTTTTTCGCAAAGTTACAGTAACCTTACCAATTAAATTTCATCAACGTTTTTTAAAAAGCGGCAGACCTCTTTAAAATTCATTTCACACCAATAGTTATATTCCAGTAAGCTTAGAAAGTGAATTAAATTAATATTTGTGAACAGTTGGCAGCACTCTTTAAGCGCAGTTTTCTTAAACCTACTTCTTTTGATCCCCAATCCATAATGTTTACTTTAACTTAATAATTTAATTTCATTTCATTTGTTTAAGCAGGTGGCAGCATTTCACAAAAGTATTTTCGAAACAAAGCTTTCTTAAATCTTCAAGAATACCCATATTTCAATATTTGATTTAACTTATTATAATGTTAATCAATTTTTAAAACATGTGGCATCCCACTAAAAAAAAATTTTTCGAAATCAACCCCATTTCAATCTTTTGTTTCATATTCATAGTATAAACATTTATTTAATTTTTTTAATTTAACCTAATTTACTTTTGAAATGGGAAATTGGGGAAATTTCAACCCCCCAAGAGCTTTGTAACACGTATTTGCATAATATTCAACTGTAGAAAATGATGAGTGAATTATTTTAAATCCGAAAATATTTCAATTTCCCTAAATATCATGAAACGTCATTGCAAGAATATATAATGGATAGATGGTTTTGCAAAATTTTAATTCATAGAAAAAGGTTGTCGAATTTCACTTCAGTTTGAAATTTCAGCTGTACGCTAAGCTTGGAATATCATGTTATTTGAGTAGGCCTTCATCTAGAAGCGTTAAATTTTGAAAGACGCGCGACTCAGGGGGTAAATCTTCGAAATATACTCAGCTCCATCGGTGAACTAATCAATTAGTACATTCCTCACAGTTTATCCACAAAGTTTCCCCAGATATGGGAAAACTTACAGCTGATTGAAAAACACTGTAAATTGTCATTTTTGTTGGATCTTGATTAAATAAAATGCGCTGTGGATGTTAACAGTTGTACGGTTTATTGAAAAGTCAGTGAATTATAAAATTATGTATCTGCATTTCGAACCTGAACATATGCATTGCAGGGATGCTTTTTAAAGTAACATTTCAATAGCCCTCCTCAATGCAAATCCTATTACAAAAACATTAATTTTTATTTAAGGCTTAACAATTTCAAAAATTCATGGTGCTTCCTTTTTGTTAAATCATTAAATGTGCTGGTAATAAATTCACGACCGTTGTCGCTTCTGACCGCCTTAATTCTTTTACCTGTTTGTCGTTCCACCATGGTAATAAAGGCCACAAATTTATCGAAAACCTCATCTTTTGTACTCGTAACTCGGCCTTTAACAAACTTTAAGAACTTAGTTGGAAACAAAAGCGATTTAGAAGTACACGCTCAAAATTCATATCATAAAAATGCTATGGCTGCGGGGAAAGACTTTTCGAGGAACTATTACAACCCTCAATACGAAGTAAATAATCTCCTTGATAAAAATTATACTGCAGCAAAACAAGTAAATAGAGAGAAACTGCTCCGAATTGCGATGGCTATAATTTCTTTTTTGGCAGACAGAACATTGCACTCCGTGGTCACAGAGATGATGGGCCGTTACTGTTAGACAAAACTTGTATGCAGAATGAACGAAACTTCAGAGCAGTACTCAGGTTGATGGACGAATCGACCAAATTCTGAAATCTCATCTCAAGAGGGCGTCTTCGAGAGCAACATACATCAGTAAAAGGACGCAGAATCAACTAATTGAGTGCTGTAGGGCTGAGATACAAGAGAAAATTTTGCTAAGAGTGGCTCGAGCTGAATACTACACGCTTGTTTTTGATGTTTCCGGGAAAAGTCTGTACCCTAAATACAAATGAGATGGAAAATCTAATCAACTGTTTATTTACAAAATTCAGTGGTCTTCTGAATAATGACAACGTTGTTCAATGATTAAGGCTCAAAGGCGAATTAAATCACTGGCAAAGCCATTGGCAGCACCAGCAAAAGTTGAAAACAAAGGAGTTGCCGATCTCTGCATTGGAAACATTGAATCAATGCGATGTAGACATACACCCGATAATTCACACTTATCTTCGCATACTCTGCACATTTCCTGTGACAAACGCGAGTTCTGAACGCTCCTTTTCCACTCTTCGACGTATGTCACAAGAAAGATTGATAGGTTTGGCATTGTTACACGCACATCAGGACATTGAAGTCGCGGCTGAAGAAGTCATTGACAGAGTTGCAAAAGTAGGCCCGCAGCATCGTCTTGTTTTATGAAATTCTTTTAAGCAAACGTATCATATGTACAGAATAATTCTTGACTGTAATGAAATACACCTACTCAATCTACATTATTGAAAATGTATTGTTTTATTCATGAAGTAGTTTTCTTATCGAGAAATGGATTTTTACTGATATTTATTTAGTGCTTTGTCTCTTTTAGTACATACTATTTTAGTATGTTATTCACGATATATGTTTAAAAATATTTCTCCCCCCCCCCCTAATAATTGCTGCTGGGTCCGCCCCGATTTAAGCTGATGTTAATCCCCTATAAAAAATTGTTCTTATGGTTACTTATACGGACTATTTATATGCCGTATCTAATCCAAATCTCTTCAGTCGTGACATAGAAATTTTGATTAACTTATTTATATAATTGATTATAAGTATATTAACAGGTGGAAATGTAAGTATACGAAATTTCAGCTAGTTAATTCCCTTAGTCATAAGGGCACAAACAAACAGATTCTCGCATTTTTATATTTACATAGATAGACAGATATAAAGACAAATGTACGCATTCAAAACAGTTTAACCTCTTGACAACAAAGGCTCACCCAAAATTCAACAAAGCTTAGGATCACGAACGGCTTATTTTTGATGGCAGTCAGTACATTCTTTTCCCCACCCGATAAAAAAAGTGAAAACAAATTAGTTTTAAATCAGTTTATGGCAATATTTTTATATTTAAAAATTTACGCCACCGCTAAAAAGTGAAATCGATACATATTTTAGCATAAGGTTTATTTCATACGGCGCGAAACTCTAAGGGAAACACGGAACAGGATTGGGTCCGCAAGGAAGTGGGTTTTCTTGAAACCAAACTATATGTAAGTAAAACAAAAAAAAAACAAATTTCTTAGTAGAAATACATAGCATAAATTTAACAAAACAAAACTCACATTCGCCCGTATTACATAAATGCTTCCTCCATTCACATTGACTTGGGAAGGTGCAATATCTTCCCTCACGATGTGCGCAAACTGTGTCTATCGGCGCCTGGGAACAGTCGTTTACACACAACATCTGACATTCTTCCTTCGATATTCTCTGAAGTACTACATACAAATTAAACAAAAAAATTGTTTTTTTCTCCTTTATATAAATATAAGGAATTATTTCAATGACTACTCACATGGACGGTTCTGGCGGTAACGCGCACAGTTGGCTTGGTTGAAAATGCATGGGTTCAAAATTGTTCTACACTCGTTTTGCTCATCTTTAGACCAGACTAAATCTTCGTGTTGTTGAATGCAATCAATAATAAGACCGGGCCTGCAGCCTGGTGGTGGTGACGACGATGGTCGTGTTGTATTACCACACACCATTTGCACCGATAGCGTAGCCAACAATGCTAACAAGCAAGTTACTTCGGCAGATGTCATTTTCGAACTGAACTCATCGATTTGAGTTTTATAATTTAATAAAGAAAATACTTCCGCCATTTGTTCACAATGTACACAATTCAATTTAAGAATATTTAGCGTGTGAGAAGCCGAGTGGCATATTAATTAATAACAATGTACATACATACATATGTGCGTGTATATCTACATATATACATATGTATGCTCTTACTTATGTGTGCAAAATTGTATTTTTTTTTTTTTTGAAATGGTAGTGATTTTTGTACTTGTATTTATAAACAAACACTCGATGTAGGGCATCCGAATCAGTCACAGTTGGCTGTTCATAAAAATCCCCTTTTGTAAAATTCACCGGCCGTGCTTTTTGCTTTTGCTTTGTTCCTTTTTTTAATTTCGTCATGCTATCAGTTTCGTAGAAAATAATTTACTAAGCTATATAATAAAAATGAGCACAACCCCACCAAATACACCAGATGCGCACTAGGTATTTTGGAAATGAGATATTTTTTATATAAGTATATTTTTTAACGCAAATCATTTGGCATGTGATTTCTCAGTCGGTTTATAGCTTTATGAACAAACAGAAAAGTCCAAGGAACGAGCACTCAAACCAAAAATTACCATCTAACTTTCAAATACAATTAGGCACAACTTCTCAAAAAATATCTGAACTAATTCTTTATTAGCTTATTTGCCAAGGATTGGAATTAACACTGGGCAATGCTATCATTCCCACATTTTGTTCTGTTCGTTTTAATTTATTTTACTTATATTTTATTTAAATTTATTTTACTCATATTTTATTTTATATTATTCTTTCCATTTTATTTATTTTATGCACATGCATACATATCTATTTTATTTTTTATTTTTTACTTTATTTTGTTTTCTTTTTTTATTGTATTTCATTTTATGTTCTTTGTCTTATTTTATGTTATATTATTTAATTTTATTTTGTTTTATTTTCATTTTACGCTCAAAAATTATTGTTTATATAAATGAAAGCAGGCAAAAAAATCAACATGTGTAAGTTATATTATTTTATATTATATTGCTCTATTTAATTAAATATAATTTTATTTTATTTTATTTCGTTTTATTTTATTCTATTTCGTTTTCTTTTATTTTATTTTATTATGTTTTGTTTCATTTCATTGTATTTTATTTATTTTATATTATTTTATGTTATTTTATTTTATTTTATTTTATTTTGTTTTGTATTTTTTATTTTAATTTAATTAAAATTATTTGCATTGTTTTATCTTAATTTATTATATTTTTTTTTTATTTGTTTATTTTTTAATTATATGCTATTTATATTATTATTTATTTCACAGTATTCTATTTCATATTAATTTATTTTATATCAACCTATTATTTTATTAGTTCATTTGGTTTTATTTTAATTTCATTTTACTTATTTTTTAAGTTTTTAATTTTATTTTATTTTATTACACCCAAGCCACTTCCCAAGCCATGTCTGTCTGTCCTTAGGTCAGTCTGTCCGTCCATCCGTGCACCGAATAACTCGAGTAAATATTGAGGTATCTCAACGAAACTTGGTATACACCTTATCCTGGGCACAAGGTAGTTTGGTATTACAAATGTGCGAAATCTGATAATAACCACGCCCACATAACGGTGTTTTGTGAAAATAAAAAGAACGCGAAGTGTCAGAAACCAGCAATGATTATTTCCTAAAATTTTACCCATAAGATCGAATTGAATTTTTTTTTTTTGAAAATGGGCGTGGTCTCATCAAGTTTAGTGAAAAAGCTATATCTCCGAAACTATGATACCAAACTCAACCAAATTTGGTACACACAATGCATTTCAATCAGTAAGCAGAATTTCTGAAAATTTAAAAATCTGACAAAAACTATGCCTACCTTTCATATAACGGTAATTTTCAGAAATCCAAAAAAATAAATACGATATTTATTCGATCAAATTTAATACGCAGGATAGGGTTTCACTAATAAAAAAAAAAAATTTCTATCCCCAACACTACGCTAACAAACTCTACCAAAATCTATTCAAAATTTATTTAAATCGGAGCTAAAAATTTAACAAACTATAATTAATACGGGGGTATGCAAGGCGTTGGAGAGAAGGCAGGTACAAGCGCCCATCTGTCGATGGGTAGAAGCTCTGCTTAAGACTAAAACGGCGGAAACTACTAGTGTAGCGGGCATAAAACTCCCTCCTCTATTGTGGAGTCTTGTAGTAGATGAACTCCTACAAAAACTAACCGATAATGGATTTCGCTGTCAAGGATATGCAGACGACATTGTCGTTATAGCTAGAGGCAAGTACGAAAGCACATTATGCGATTTTGTGCAAAGAGCACTCAACCTGACAAAGGCATGGTGCGCTGGAGTGGAAATTAATATTAATCCACTGAGAACAGCCATTATACCTTTCTCTAGAAAAAGAAAGCTACCAGCAATGAGAACAATCTCATTGGACGGTACTCAAGTTCCTGTGGTAAGCAAGGTGAAATACCTGGGTCTAATCATAGACTCCAAGCTGCTCTGGAGAGAACATGTGGATGCAACAGCATCCAAGGCAACTAAGGCAATAATGGTGTGCACTTGAGGATACTTACAGGTTTTCTTACAGGTCATTTCAGACTGCGTAGCCATCTACACAGGCTCGGAATATGGTCGAATGAGTCGCGTCGCTTCTGTGACTCGGCCCCGGAGACCCCGATGCACCTGCTCTTTGACTGTGAAGCCGTCTCAAGAAAACGGAAGAGATATCTGGGCTCATATATCCCCGATCAGGAACTTGTACGCTCGCTACCACCAACCATCATCTTAGACTTCCTAAGAGCGTTGGAGTTAGATGAGGTACTATAAGGAATGGAAGGCACAATGGATCGAAAGGTCGAAGTGCAAACCTCAACACTAATATCTATCTATCTATCTATAATTGATAATTTGCTCAAATACGCATTAAATGGGAGAGGAAGAGAAAGACGACGAAATTTTCGTTAGAACACTTTGAAATTTATATAGTAAGCCGTACAAAAACTACGAACACCTCTCATATAACGAAAAATTGCAAATATCAAAGATATCCTATATTTTTGTAATTATACAAAATATAGAAATAAAAATGTTGAGAACAGGTATAACTTCGAAGCTTCTTGTCAAATTTCGCCAACTTTCCATTTCTAGTCAGAAAGCAGAATTTCTGAAATTATCGAAGTCAGAAAAAAAGCACCCACCCTCCCACCACTCATGTAACAATAATTCACAAAAAATCAAAATTTTCGATATTTCGCTAAATCATAGCGAATTCTTTCACATTTTGAAATTAAAATAATAAATTCATATTTATTTCTATTTAGTTTTATCTAAATCAGAGTTTCGGAGTTGCAAAAAATTTGGTTTATTTTTGTTTAGGGCGTGGCACTGCCCATTTTTACATAACGATACAATGTTTGATCTATAAGACTATAAAAAATATTTAAAATTTGAAATATGGGCATTTCCACCAGAAGGTCCACCGCAGACAAAATATTAAAAGTCAATAAAATTACAATGTATCAGCACATATTCATAGGGTACCAATAAGATTAAATGCACATCAAAGAATTTTTCATTTATTCCTACCCCATCGCGGGTTATTCGAATATAAAGTCACACAAGCTGTACTTTTTTCATTTGCGTATTTCTACTGCACGTTTTGTTTTGTCAAAAATTCTTAAAGAGAGGCATTTTGCTTTGACTTTCGGTTTTCATAAAATATCTATAAGGGTGTAAAGAGTAAAAAAATTGCATACGCAATATTTCCATTGCAAATAACTGTAAATTTTTGCTTTGAATTATTTCGTATTTCGATGTCCCGTGCGACATCGAAAAACAACATTTGTTACCAGTGCGCCCAAAGTACATAAGGAATTATTTGCAATTATTGACTACAAACCAAGGTTTTGATACTTTTTTGATAAAACAAAACCTTTTTGAAAACAAATAAGATTTGTGTTTGTGGTACTTATTTAAAGTTGGTCACGTGCGACACCGTATGTGTGAGTTTAAAAAATATTTTTCCAAAGTAGTAGTTTAGCTATAACCAGGTTACCATTGTTAAATGCATATTCACATAGGGAAACATGCAAATTTAAGTAATTTAAATACATTTCACATTTTTTCATATCTCATTGCGAAATATTCGGATGCAAAGAGCGCAAATGTGAAATATTGCTTATTTTGATATTGTGCAGAGGAAGCAGTTGGCAAATCTACATTTTTTAATATGCGACCACGCTATGTGCAGTTGGTAAATAAGACTCCACATAATATGTGTGTTTGTATGTACCATGCCAATTTTGGTTATTCGATAGAAAGCTGCGCTAAAATTATACCTACATTTCCTAGAAACTTTGAAAGCTTTCTTAAATCTGTTTGCTGCAATATTAACAATGAAAATTGCATGACCGGCAAATGCAATGAGTGCTTAACAGATTTAAAAAATGAATACATTCCTCTAGCTTATTTATCAAATATGGAAGATGAAGTGAGCTGGGAGAATTGGAAGAAAGTAGATAATCGAATTCTCCTTACTAATACAATTGCAACTTTTTCGGATTTAATAGTTGATGTGGAAAAAAAATTGCCCTCTTTTAAAACTCATTTTTTTGTGAAAAGAGCTCAGCAAAAATATTTTGAGGAAACTAAAATAAACTTAGAACCTACGGAAATAGCCATTCAAATAGATTTTGCGGAAAATTATAGGCTAACACACCAAAATGAGATCCAAAGTGCTCACTTTAGCTATCGCCAAGTATCCATTTTTACTTGTGTTGCTTGGATGTCAGGAGCAACAAATTCCTTTGCTGTCATCAGTGACAAGCTAACACACAACAAACACGATTCCTTTATTTTTTTAATAAATCTATTAATTGAAATGCAGAAATCTTATGGAAGTCTGTCAAAAATATTTATTTTCTCTGATGGGAGCCGCTCTCAGTTTAAAAACAAATTTATATTATCAAGCCTTTATGATTTTATTCAACAATTAGGATGTTCCTCAGTAGAATGGAATTTTTTTGCAAGCTCACATGGAAAGGGAGCCGTCGATGGAGTCGGAGCAATCATCAAAAGGAAAGTGTGGCAGATAACGAAATCAAAAAATGTTGTCATACCTGACGCACTTTCATTTTATCAGTGTGCACAAAATAACATAAATGGAATCAAAATCTATTTTACGCCATCTGATGAGATTGAAAAGCATGCTTTGTTTTATAATTTAGACGAAAAATGGAAAGCAGTTAAAAACATACAAAGCATTTCTCATTTGCACTTTTTTTCTTGCGATGGTCAAGAAATAAAAGCAGCCAAAACTGCCTATTCTGAAAAAAAAACAGTGCTTGATATTCATAATCAAACTCATTAATGTTTATTATACTTATACTCATGAAATTTCTTTAAGTTTTTTATTATTATGTTTGAATAAATATTTTGGTTGACTTATGCATAGTTTGTTTATTTGAATTTCATTATAGAGCAGAAAAAATAACAAATATGGTGATCGAAAAAAGTGTCACGTGCGACATGTCACGTGCGACCATCTCTTTTATTAAATAAAAAAAAAAATATGAATCCTTTATGTCTACAATGCTAGCCATTTTTAAGGAACATCAAAGCACAACATTAAAAAAAAATTACATCAAAACATTGCTTCCCATTTCGCTGAAATCGGCGTTTGAATTTTTTGCCACGAAAACCACTTCTGTTTTTGGTCACGTGCGACCACCTTGGTTTTTTGCTAATATCTTGAGAACTAAAAATGATACAACAATTGACAATACCAATAATTAAAGGGCTAATTGAGAGCTATAAGGCCAGCTTTTTTTTTTTTTTTAATTTCATTTATTATTACATTTTTTTTCACTTGAAATGTGTACAACAGTCACGTTCGACACCATGGAAATGCCCATATATGTATTTATTTTTTATTTATTATTTATTTATTTTATTTTTTCATTAATATCTAACTCATTTTATTTAATTTTTTTAAGTAAAACTTTTGTATGTCTTTAAAACTTTTATGTGAGTGATTTTTATGACATAAAACAAATATTCTTGCAGGACGTTGGATTACAAAATATGCTAACGGTAAACAAGTTGCGCAAATACTGGGGTATCTAAAAATTTAAATCAAGGTAGGTACTCGAAAAATATCTATGTATGTATGTACATTCTTTGCCGCTTTTTAACGCCTGTTTGATAACTCGCCTGACGTCGCCCCGAGCATATTGAAATGAAAATTTAGAAAAACGCATTACCATCTATTGATTATCTATTTTTTAATTTTTAACTATAACTAAAGCCATAACTGTTTTAGTTTCCCATTCACGTTGAGTAAAAAAATGTGTAGTTTTTAAATTGAAAATTAATCTCTTAGCAATGCCTTGAACCCTATAGTCGTGTTGTGCACCAATCTTTATCCTTTATTTACATCTCTTCAATCGCAGCCACCTTTTGTTTACTTGTCATTTTTGACATTTTCTTTTGCACTATCCACGAATATGAAGAATTCCAATTTGTAAAAAGTAAAGAATTTTCAATTGATACAACAATAAGAATCCGTCTACGCTAAAAAACAGTTTATAATTGGAAACAAACAACTATTCAAAAAATGGCATACCCGCAGTTTTATTTGTTGTAATTAACAACCAACAGTCTAACATATTTCAAATATTCGAATGCCGCAGAAAAGTGAATAAAACTCGGACGCAACGCGACGTGCTTTTAATGAACACATTCTCTTTTCCCACTTCACCGCAAACTCAAGCAATCTGAGCTGAGCAACAGCGTGCACAGTGTTGGACGTCATCTGACATGTCCACTCATGATGGTGCCCACAACGAGGATGTCTACTGTCCGCAACCCTCATCAATTGGAGTGGAGGTCACACCACAATTGCTGGCACAACGTATTAACGCTACAGGCCAACCGCCACAAACACTTTTGATGAGCTCACCATATTTACCAACACAGCAAACACAGGTTCGGCAGCCACAACAACACTATAATGAGTACTTCTACAATTTGTACGCAACACAACCAGGTCAGCCAGAGACATATTCAGTGTTACCAGTTGGTCATGGTAATTTTCTGAAAGTCTACCACTGCCAGGAGAATGCGGCTGCTGGTTTGCCTAATGAGGGCAATGGAATATATCATGCTCAGGCGCAACCACAAGCGCCTCCACAACAATTTCAACATCAGTCGCAACCGGCGTATCATATGCGTCAAACACAGCCACAGCCGACACCGCCGCAATTCTTCAATAGCTACGAATTGTTTTCGAGTAATACTTTAATGCCAACGCCAGAAAACCAAACAACTCTGGGACGCACGGAAATAAAAACATCAACAATGCCTGTGTCACAGCAGGCACCTATTTTTATGTTGAACAATCATGATGAACCTATTTTGCCGCAAACAGCTAGCACATCAACTACAAATATGATTATTAATAAATTGGTTAACAATTGGTCGCCTAAACTAACTGGTGCACCTATCCAACAATTACCAATGCAAACGCCTCCTGTGCTGTTGAATCCAGAGCCACCTATTACTTTTCAAGAAACGGAAATGCCCAAATGTGTTGATGTATTAAATTTATGCAACAATTCTGAATTTGCCGAAGAACCAACAGAAACTACAGCACCAGTTGGGTCAACTTTGCCTAAACCAATGCCAGTATTGCCTATAACTCAAGTGCCGCCCAATGATATGTCGCCAAATGAAAACCAAAATAACTCCAAAGAGGCAGCGAGCGATGTCGCAACTACATCAATTTGTGCTACGCTATCACCACTTACAACAACAACGTCTCACGTTAATACCGCGCCTGAAGTAAAGAAACGCATTGTGGCAGAAGTTAGACCAATGCGTATGTCCTATTCTGATGTATTAAGTAAAATAAATAACCAGCAATCTGCTACGTCTCAATCGCACAACAAGAACAACAAACAGTCACTTGGCAAAAGTGGTAAAATGCAGACAGCTGAAAGAAAAGTTGAAAACAAAATTGGTACCGAAAATGGTTGTAGCTTAGGAGGAGGGGGAGGAGGTATGGGACGAAGACCACTAAATATTGGAGACGATTCGATTCCCGCAGGTCGTTCAAGTAAAAAATCTCCAACACATGAAAATAAAGAAAATCTACAGCAACCGCTGAATACCAGCAACGCGAAAAACAGGCGCTCAAATAACAACAACAATGGCGTACAAAACGTTCCCAATGTTAACGCCATCAACAATACTCAACAGAAGCAGGGGCAGCAGAAGAATAACCAAAAATCAAACATTGCTGAAAGTAATGCTACGAGTAGTCTTAACGGTATTAATAAAAACAACAACAGTAGTGTGAATAATGGTAAAAAGCGCACCAACAACAAACGCAACGATATGGATACAAACAAAGCAGAGGTGAATGTAACAAAAAATCAAAAATCCAATACAATCAATATGGAAAAGGATTTCAATGGCTATTACAATGTAACAGCAAAAACAAATGATGCCGGAGAACGTGCATCTAGAGCTACAGCTAATAATGGCTTCGTTCCCACTTCCAATAATACCAATTCATCATCAACAACAACTGCACGCAAATCAAATAAATTCTCATCGTCATTCTATAGCAATGCCAACACTTCATCCTTCAGCACGAATCAATCGCGTGCACGTTACAGTAATGCTAACTCGAATTCCTCCTATTCGTACTCGTCAAAACGCAGCCGAAATGCTAACTCCTCCTATAGTAATACCTCGGCTTTGTCATCGAATAGAAACTATGAATTAGCTAAAAAGTTTTTACGTGCCTGGCTGGAATATACGATCAAAATACTAACTTGGCTCTTCTATTTGTTGTATGATATTGTGGTGCTCGGCTTTAGTGTTGCGTATGATCGTTTATTGCATGCATGTGAATGTGGCATTGTGTATGCAAAACAGCTGCGCAAAGACTTCAAGCAGAACTCAAATAAACCGAATATTTGGCTGAAAAACTATTTCCGAAGATTTGATGCGCGTTTTAAAAAGAATTCACCATGGGCTTTCTGGCGACGTTTCTATCAAAAAAAGCCACCTGAACCGACAACAGAAAGTATGAAAAGTGGACGATTGCCTCAAACCGGCGATGAGGCCATGTATTCGCTACTTAATTGTAAGGGGAAAGATGCGTACAGGTAAGCAAAAAAATATCGGAGATATAGTATTTATATTATTTTATATATCATTTATGAATTTCGTACAGCATACTGGGAGTACCGCCTGATTGTTCACAGGAACAGATCCGTAAGCACTATAAGAAAATTGCCGTTTTAGTACATCCAGATAAAAATAAACAAGCAGGTGCCGAAGAAGCTTTTAAAGTGTTACAACGAGCCTTCGAGTTAATTGGAGAGCCGGTAAAATATTTATGCTCTTGTAAATTTTTGTTACATCCAAGTAATGTTATTACCCCGCTGCTTTCATTTTAGGAAAAACGTCTTGCCTATGATCAGAGTCTAGCGGAAGCCTTACACGCTGAAAAAGCGTGGACTGAACTGCATGATTTACTATCACAATTACAAACAAAAATAACAGAAGCTGCCAATACAATAAGGTATAAGCTTTTCTCGAACTTACTCACGTAAACTGTTACATACATTGCATGGTTTATTTGTTTAGGTGTAGTACTTGTGGTCTCAGACATCCTCGTCGAATAACGGATCGACCGCACTATGCTGCAAGAGAGTGCGCTTCGTGTAAAATTCGGCATTCTGCCAGAGAAGTAAGTGGCTTCTGATTATATTATTATATTGATGTGGTAGAAGGTATACAAATAACCCGATTTCAACTACTACACAGATGTTCGTAGGTTTTTGAGTGATTTTATCGCGAGAGTTATCATTTATAGTCAAATCTAGTTTTTATTTTAAGATAGCAGACCCCGGTTAGGCCTTGTAGTTTGATCTAATTAGTTTAAAAAAAAAACTGAGCTCACATAAGGCACGCAATATCTTGTAGAACTTGCAACATGTGTATGTGTATTGAAAACCAGATCAGCTTATATACATATACACTTGCGGTCAATAAAAACGCACCACCAAATATAATTGAAATAAGATCACATGAGCAATTTGTTTATAAAGTTAGAATATTAGAGCCATTTTTTTTTTGTTTGGCCAAATAGTGTAAATTAGTTATCCACAAAAATTTTTCTCGAAAAAGGTTTTTATAAGGAATAGCCAATTAATTAAATAAAATTAACAAAAGTGTACATTCGCTGATATTCATGATTAATTAAAAGAAAACAATGTGAAGTTAACTTAAAGCGACTAAATCATTTTATTTTCACCACTAACGGTGGACCTCACAATAGGCTCTCCCAATAAGGAGTCGTTCCTCCTTAATTCTTGAAAGCAGGGAATTCACTAGGACCTCAATTGATTTCCTTATAACGGGACCATACCAAACCAGTTCTAAAATCTTTATCAATTGACTTTTATTTGTTGGCTTCTGTTTAGCAGCTTCACACTTCATTATGTGCCATAAGTGCGCAATAGGGTTTAAATATGGCGAGTTTCCAGGCCAATCGAACTAAAAATAAAAATTCGAGCTCAATAGGATCATATACACCAATATTGTATAGATGTTTTATACAACATTTGTTTTCAATCAAAACTCACCCATTTTGCACGATGGCATGGCGCTGAGTCATCCTGGAATAATAGGCGATCAATTGCGGGTACTAAAAAATTGTTAACCACTTTCGCATATTTTTGTGCATTCACTATTCCATCTACAAGTTGTAGAGGCCCCAAAACATGATATGAAAAGTAGCTCCAAATCATTTGACTTTGAGGAAACTTAACTTTCTTAACTACTCGATTATCCTGGAACTTCTCACCACCTGAACGGCGCACGTAAAGCAAATTTTGTGAGCTTAGCAAATTAAATTTGCTTTTGTCAGACCACATAATCTGTTGCCAATCATTTTGATCCCAATTTCATCTATATAAACCCATATCTCTAAGCCGTCGGCATTTTGCACAACTTTTCAAATACATAACCAAACCAAGACTATAACTGAACAGTATGCAACCCAATTTCATAAAAAATTATTTATTCCTCAGTTCCTACTAAATCTAGTAGACATTTTTTTCAAATTTACAGTTATATAGCTGAAGATAGTCTACCAAAGTGGTGGTGCGTTTTTATTGGCCGCAAGTGTATTTAAAAAAATTTAATTTTTCTCGTTTCTACAACTTTGCTAACTCAATGCATAGGACGTAGAGAAATCTACGTTATTTACTCAATGTGTGCCAGATACTGACGGCAATCTTATTAAGTCAAACAGAGAGCTTGTTTACACTGTCTTAGCACATTATTAAAATCTAGATTAGCTTTAGCTCATAAATTTTTGTTTGCAATAATTTTGTACGTGTTTTTTTTTTTGATTTCCTCGCTTTTTGCAAAGAAATATTTACTTAAATTTGGAATATTGATTATAGCTCTTCTTTCTCTTTCTTTGAAAATCACAATTTTTAGAGCTTAACGCGATTAAATTATAATTTTCATAGATCGAACGATGAATTTGAAAATTCAAAATCAAGATTTAATGTAAGGGTTAACAATTAAAAAAAAGAATGGCATAACAAGTCTGCCGAATGACAAACGCTGTCTCTAGTTAACATAATTTCTTCATACACTTTGATGATACCCGATGTGTCTGGCGATGTGGTTTTTGAAATGCATATTTTATAATTCATGATTTCATATTTTTTGAGCTGAACTCAAATGCGTTGTTCTTATCACAAAGTCAAATGACAAGTTTGAAAATTCAAATCATGTAAGGGTTAACAAATTGCCACAAGACAGGAGTGATTATCAGAAAATAGTTTATGGTGAGTGTAGTTTGCTGTTGAATTCGAAAGGGATATATGTACATAAAGTACCAAATCGAGTGACAATTTATACCAAAGCAAAGATTTGTAACACCTTACAAAGTAGGGGCTCAAGCTGCAATTTTTCGAGTTTACATTTATTTCAAATACTAAAATAAGATTATATTTTTAAAAGCGTTCTCAATGTAATACCAAAGCATTCCAAACAAAATGGATGACTGCTGTATATTGAGACAGAAATCTATTCTGACAGCGTTTTTAATTTGCTTGCCAAATATTATTGATATTTTTGCAGAAGCATTCGAGGTTTGAAATTCATTTATGTTATTTTTCTCTCTTTTCTCAAAAAGTTAGATAGTATTCGATTCTTAAAAGGAAGATGTTTCGATTCTGAGTACTCAAAAAGGCTCAGTACCCAAATTAGGGGAAAAAGACTCAAAAGTGATCAGTACTCAATTTTACTCTAAAATACTCAGTACTACTCATCACTCTGATACATTTACTCCGAAACCGATTTAATTTACTCAGTAAAATCTGAATATCGATATTTTCTATCAGAATTGCATTCAAAATTTTATATCAGAATTTCTATATACGTTATGAGTATGCAGTGGCTGTTTTCTTGCATATAAAAATAAGTTTTGTCCATGCGTTTATGGAAAATCAGCCAAAAAAAAAAAAAGAAAAATCAACTGTATTTTTAGAACTCGATCCGCAATACGCTACAACAACAAAATTTTCTCAACACTAGTTTTTTGAAATCAGTTTGAGGTTTCGAATTTTCCGAAAATTCATTTTGAGATTTTCTGAAATAATTTGTGGAAATAAAGTGTACACAAAAGATTCCCTTTTTTGTGCAGCTAGCGTTACTTTATTTTCTGTGCAATTCTACGATAATAACATGCCGATTTTTCCGAGAAACCCCCTATTACTTAGCATTTGCCGTGGAAAAATTTACTGCAACTTTATGGGTTACTTTTGAGCGATTTTTTTGTGAAGATGTTAATAGACTAATCACTAATTACACCATATATACTCCAAAAATGCTGTTTTTTTTTAACTTTTCCAAAGCCACCCAGGAAATTCATTTCAAAATTGATTTTGTGAAAACCCCAAAAAACTGAGGTAATGAATCAAGGTGGATTCTTTGCCGAGGTTCGGTCGTTCTCTAGATGTGACCCATAATAAGCTCAAAATCGAATCGACCGTTTCTGTAATTAGACTGTACAAAGGGGTAGACACTTTTTATATTTAAATTTTTCTTTTTAGTGAACAGAACGTCAGATATTCAGTTATTATTCCTCTATCTTGCGCCACAGATTCACTTTGCTATTTGCAGAGTCAAAATAATTTAATTGAACTATTTTTTAAGGGTGATATTTGGGCGGAAACCAGCATGTTGGGTTTGCGTTGGCGATATTTGGCGCTTATGGAGGGCAAAGTCTATGATATTACAGAGTGGGCTAATTGTCAGAAGGGAGCACTTTCGCACTTGGAGCCGAATTCTCATATGGTGCAATATCGCATTGTGCGTGGTGCGCAGCAACAACAACAACAACAACAACAACAGCAGCAACAGCATCAGCAACAACAGCAACAAGCTTCCACCACTCATCCGCATCATTCACCACATCACCAAAATCCACAGCAGCCATATTCGCAACAATCAGGATCACATCATGAACGAAATGGCAGTGGAAAATTCAAGCGTAATGTTCCGCCGAGGTAAATTGCAACGTAAAAAACAAAAATATTTTTTTATCGTTCGAATTTTGCTAATTATTCTTGAAATTACAGCGAGGCATCATTACACGAGTTCCTCGATAATTTATATAGCGGTCAACATCAAAATCCGGCAAATCCAACATCGGCTTACTCAAACCCTTCACGTAGGCGTACACGTCGCAATTAATTCAACGTCCTATGGATTAGTTTTAAGCGTTTTCTATTTTAAAAAACTTCAAATTTTTGCCCCTGAGATATATAAGTTTTTTATTATTTCATTTTATTGTTTATATGAAATAATAATAGTTTTATCTTTAAATATGCATTATTGCATTATATGACTATAGAATATTCTACATATTATTATACGTATGTATGCTAGTTGAATAGTTCAAATTTTGCAGACATGCATATATTCTCGACTTTTCAATACCATGTTGGTGGTATCTTTTCAATGCCCCCGCAAATGCCGTTGATGCAAATTACATATTTATTTAATATACTAGTTTCGTTTAAACGCCATTTCTACCAAATACCTAAAGTATCTTCTACAAAAGAAGCAAAAAATACAAAAAAAAATATATATATATATATTAAACTAATATTTAACAAAAGTAATTTGAAAACACAACTAGCAAAAATAATCCGGCATGTGAGAATTTCACATATGTATGTATGTATGTAGTACGTAATACATACCTACAAAACATTAATGAATGCAATGGATGAGAATGTTCTTTACTATATATTGTAATTAAATGCATTTGATGTATCAATAATTAAAAATTTAAATAAACATAACATGCGGTAAATGCACAAGTTGCGAGCATGAAAGCAATATTTTTCGTATTTCGCTTATGAATGCAATTAATATGGAAGTATTTAACTTTAATACAATATTTAAAAAAAAGAAGGAATATATCTATAGAATAGGAATATAATGTTGGTTGTTGGTTATTCGAAAAACAAAACAAAATTTTTAGGCTTGGAAACTGGCAACACTGCTGATGAACAAATATATTCAAAACTAGTTCAGGATTGCACTGGTCTCAAATTACTCTCGATTGAGTAATAAACCACTTCCGAACAAGTTTCAAACCAATCCCGAACTAACTTCCAACTAGCCGCATACTATTACGAAACCAGTCCCAAGCTGATCTCGAATCTGTGCCATTCCACATCCCGAACTAGATCCAAAGCAGTCCTCAACTGTGCCCGAAGTCATTCCAAATAGTCCCAATCTGGTCCCGAAATAGCCCTGAAATAGGTCCGTTATTATCCTGAAATTACTCCAAAATGGTCTCGAACAACTAGCTCCAAAATTGTAGAAAGGGGCCCGAAACAGTCCTGAAATTGTCCCGAAAGCAATAGTTACACAAATTTTCCGAAGTAGCGCAGAACATGCGACTTTGTGACACGACGTTGAAAAATCTCTCTCATGCCGATAAATGGCGGTCTTCACTTGCTCTAAATTCCCGCTTGCTTTATTACTATTTTAAAACATTTGCAACATGTGAAGTAAATTATTCGCTCAATGACAGCGAGAATTGGTGAGGATTACAGCAAATATGTATGTATATCGTTTTGACGTTTACTCCAGCAAGCGAATCCACTCGGTTGCTTGCTCAACACCACCTTATATGAATTCGCCTTGGTTTCACAAAATATTTATTAATGAAGTAAGAAAATAACTGATTTTAGTTTCAATAATTTAAAAATATTTTCAATCTCCCTATTCTCAATCAAATATTCTGCCTCCGAAGTCGATTTTGTTTATTGAAAACTGATCCGCTCATGCTCCAATTTAGAAACTTCTAGTTACCACAAAGAGAACTTAGTAGAGACGTATTGAGTCTTCAGATAACAGCGAATGCGATATTGTTGAAGCCTTACTAGTTGTTTATTAATCGATAGTTTTTGAAAGCATTACAAATTTTGTAAAAGGTGCAATTATAATGAATTGTTTTCCACTAAACACATAAGCAATCTTCTGGCTCTCCGCAACGATATTGTCACAGATAAATACAAAAAAGGAAGCAAATAATTCTGAATATATGCCCAAAAAAAAAGAGTTTAAACTTACCGGTTTTACCGTCTACTCCGCCAGTAATTATTTATTCGATTTAGTTTATTAGCTTTGAACCTTATCGCAAGGTCTTTTAGGTTTTTAACAAACTCCATTTTAAATTAAATGATATAATAAATGTCGAGACCCAACCGAACAACGTAAGCGACTTTTTCCCAAAGTATTTTTTTCAAAATTAATTTTTTTTAAATGTCGTTTACGTTTTTTTGGCGGTTATGTAATTGGAGTTAATTGTTTATGTTTTGTTTTCTTGCTTCTAGTTTTAATTTAAAGCAAGCATATATTTTCTATTAAAAAAAAACACTTTGCAGATATTGCACTGGATTGTTAAGTTTCGTTTTCTTGTTTTTATAGAATAAAATAAAGTAAAAAAGAGTTATATTACAGGTTCTACTCCATTTTATTAAATACTTATATGCTAATAAAAAACGTCCAGAAATTAGAATATTTCAGATTTTATAATTATCTAAAAAACCAAATGGTTCTAACATGCGAGCATCTACTGTATTTGCAATGCTTTCCATGCTAAGTTCTTTTTGTTGACTTTTTATAAGACTTTAGTTCGAACTCTAACAAAAAGCATATAAATTAAAATTTCAAACTTTGTAAACAGTATATATATAAATTCAACAAATTTTTATCAAAATTAACTTTTCATCAAGTGAAAAACTGTTTAAAAAACCAAAATTTCCAAAAAAAACAATCAACAGAAATTTCTATCCTCTTGCATAGTTGTATAATTTTATTTTTAAATTTTGGTGAAAATGTATCAGAATTTTATGAATTTTTATGAAATTCAAACAAAGTTTGAAATTTTGACTTATATGGTTTTTATAATAGATAAAAAATAAAAAAAACCAGTGAAAATCTTAATTCATCTTGGTTTCTAAGCTATTCTCTCCCCAACCAAATTCTTCGTACCAGATGTGAAATAATTCGCTACACTATTTAGTAAAATAAAGAACATTTTTATTTGTTGTATATTACCCTTATAAGAAAGGTGGGCGTGGTTTTATGGCTTGAAGTGCCAAGTGCACGCGAAATTTCTTAGAATTCGTCAAATACTTTTTACTTGATTTCAGGAATTTCATTCTCAAACCCTAAGTTATCTTGTATAGTTAAGAATTATCGAATTATTTTGATTTTTGTAATTTACCGTAAATGAGAGGAGGGCGTGGTTTTTGTACTACTTGTATTCATTTCATAATCGTGCTTACTGGCTTGAAATGCAAGACGTATACTAAATTTTGTTTGGTTTGATAACGTAGTTTCGGATACATATGTAAATATGTAGATAGACACATTACTCTATGGGGGCGTTGCCACGCCTATTTTCAAAATATTTTAATTTCGTATAATTTATTTTCCAACATATTCCTGCATATTACATTTGACCAAATTTTCTATAATTGTTACTTTAAATAGCGATATTTTTGAATTTTGTAAATTCTTGTTAGATGAGAGGTGGGCGGTGTTTTTATCCGATTTTTTAAATTTTCGAAATATTGCCTATTAACTTGAAATGCAATATGTGTACCAAATTTCGTAGTTTCCGAAACATACCTATTTGCGCTAAAGTGGGCAGTGCCCCGCCTATTTTCAAATCGAATTCTCTTCAATCATTTCTTGGATATTAAATATTTTTGGTTTCTGTAAATTATCATTATATGAGAAGTGGGCGCGGTTACCACGCCCATTTTCCTAAAAAAAAAATTCCTTACGTATTTCTTTTTCCAACCCAAACCTGTAGAAAACGCTTTTAAGAATATGTTCAGGGGATAATAAAACATCTTCTTCGAGTTTTCGAGAGCACTTACATTTTTGACAGTTTTATTAGTTTCAGTTCAAAAATACTCCAATATATCAATAAAATAATACTTACCGTTACATACATATGAAAGTATTGTCAATTTAAATCCATAACAAGAATATTTGCACAGTTTCAACATTCATATAAACTTTTATTTTAATAAATTTGTTGTTTCTATTATTTTGTTTAATATTAATTACATACATACATATATTCAAGTATTTTAAGTATTTAACTACATGTACATACTACATATATGTATATTTTAAATATAAATACATACATACATGTAAATAGTTAACATACAATAAAATGATCGTACATAGATCTACATATTTGCAATACATATACAAATAGTTATAGAAATATTAACGGTAAAAAGAATAAACATTACATACACCTAACTACATATTATTTATTTTAACTATGTATTGTGGTTTCCAAATAATAAAAATAATTTTAACTACATAACAACTTTTCGTATTAACAACTATAAGTATATATAATATAAAAGGGGGTGCTTTAAAACTGTACAATTTATTTTTGAGAATGGAAAGAGGACATTTGCGACCAAAAGTTTATGCTCAACTTTTCCATATGACGTTGGCATTGTTGTTGTAATAGCAAAAAAACTTTGGAGAATGTTGCTACATTGCCAGTCCTTGACCGGGCACGCCTCGGTCCGGTAACGTTGACCCGACTTTGAGAGTTGTTCTCAGCTCAATAAAAAAAACAAGATGTAATTTTGAAACTTTACATGAAAAGGAGTAAATTTAAACTTGAAGCTGAAGATGAACTTCCCTCCACATCGGGCCCCAGATAGCGTAGCGACCCGAATTTATATCTGTGCGGCAGTACTGGTTTTCGTCATTTGAAAGAAGAATTTTTTAGCACTTCGACAAATTTAAGCCGCCGCGATTGCAGTAAATATTTTACAGCTGCAAGAAGCCGAAGCCGAAGCCAAAATGGAAGAGTGAGTAAACTGATTACTCTGACTGCGGTTGTTGTTGTTGCAACAATTACTCTAAATCTGAAGAATTTATCAGTTTTTATTTTAATACAATAAAATATTCGCCTAGTTTATTGGTTATCAATAATCACATTAATTAAAAATTCCGAAAATGCAAACAAATTTGTCGCAGCCCAATCGCAAAGGCAAAGCAGTCGAACGGGCCTACACTCTCTCCATCCACTTTCAAATATAAAGTGTGCAGTTTTAAAAAACCTAGTATATTTTAATTTATGTATATATGTATATATATCTATATATATTTGATTTTGTATTGCATCAAATAACAAATATAATGAAAACCAGACGCAGTGCTCACATTTGTTAGAATTTTTTTTTGTTCTTTGTTTTTTTTTTCTTTTTTTTTTTTTTTTGTAGACCATACATAAAACGCGTAGTCTTAATTTTGTAGATTTGGTGGGAATATTACATTTTTCGTACTATACTATGCTGTAAATTAGTTTGTGTGACTTTTACATTTTTTATAGCAACATGTACAAAATTTTTATAAAGCCGTTAGTCCATATACCGTCTACTCTGTGGATATCGAATAGCTGTACTTATGATCGAATTTAGATAAAAAGAAATGCTGTTAATGTTTTTTTATTACACCCATTTTTTTAAGTCTCGAAAGTCACTACAAAGTAAAGTGTTCCCTATTTTTTAATCATTAACATCTGCTTGCTATAATTTCAGCGCTTCTGAACTTAACAAATACGTTAGCATTATACGCTGTGTAATTTATTCCAAACCATTAGTAGATTCACAAGATGTAACGCATCGTAGTGTCATAAAATCCTGAATTTTCAAAAAATCTTAGCAGTATTACTTTTGTTCGTGGAGCAAAACTTTTTTTATGAATTTAGACGAATTATCACGATTTTTGCTCAAATTGCATTCGAACAACCCAAAAAACATTATCCATCTCTCAAAAGTATAGAACGCAAAGTGGCAGTTCTCTTGGAGAGAGAACGAAAAACATATGATTGTCACACATGGTTGCATTTTTGACAACCACAATATATATTGACTAATTTTTTGAACTTAAAAAATATATAAATAGGAGAAACTCACCAACGGGTTTTAAATAGAAAGAATTGTTAACTCAATGATTCCTCAAGGTTTCCGCAAAACAAAAAATGTATGAACGTTTGGAGTGCAAGGAAGTCGTTGGCTATTGGAGATTCCGTTCTTGTTAGGATTCCCTAACATTCCTCCCTGTAAAATGTTCCGGGCGCGCAATTTATAGTTAGTTTGTCATACTTAGTTATTAAAATAGCGATCTAAAAATGTCATGCAACCGAGCAAGTTAGCTGTCATTGGAATTTGCAAATTCCTGCAAATTTGCGTTCGTGCAGATTTAAAAGTTTCTCCAATTCTTGCTGGACTTTCGGCGAATAAACTTAGTAGCAATACAACAAGTTTTGGGCTTTTGTAAAAATGTATAATTTTATGGCTTTGGGACACGTTACGAGACCTTGTGATGCTCCTAAATAAAAAAAATGAAGAATTAACTTGTTAACGCAAGTGCACAGTTACAATATTGAGCAGAAAATAATACAAGTACAAAAAGGGACAATTTTCAATTTTATTTGTACCTACGAATAGTAAGTAAAAAAAAAATAAACCATTAATATTTTGTTAACATTGGTTTACTTGCTCCCAATTCGTCGCTTGTTATTATATTTTTGGAAAACTACTTTTTATTATTTTTAAACCATAATCTTTAAAGCCTAAATTATTATATATATGTACATACATTGTTTATACAAATAACATTAAAGTAAGATATATTTTTTTTTGTGTGTAAATGTGTGGTTGTTTTTTCCAGTCATTCAGTACGCAGAAAATATTCAATTTTATCTTTTATTCACTTTCACTTGGCAAATAAATTCAATGAATTCATTTATGGTCGTAAAAATACCTTATAAATATTTTTATTTAACTCTGTACTTTTACGGTTTCATTTAAGTTTTTCTATATAAATTTAGTACACATAACATATGTGTATACATATATTTAATACAACTATATATACATACAAATATACGCAGTAACGGCCACTAAATATTATTAGTGTTTATTTATAGAACAACATAAAACAAATATGCTTTTATATGAGTTACTGCACTTCCTCAACTACTTCAATAACAGCGGTTTTTTTTTAGTTCATTTTATTATTAATTTTTTCTTCTTCGTTTAACGCAGCTTTTGACTAGTAGCATTTTTTTCTTTAAGTTCTTCCTAATGCAAAGCGAATGTACTTGGCATGTACTTGGATGCTACAATTTTACAACACCCCTTTGCTTAAGATCCATGTACATTAGGGCGCCCCACAAAAAAACAGATTGCGGGATTTCCAACGGAATTGTAAAATGTATTATTTTTTAAGACTTGCGGCAAAAAAAAAAATAATTATTTAAAAAAAAATAAGAATTACGTGAACCGCACCGATTTGAAAATACCTCCAAAAATGGAGTTTCTTAAACATAAAAATATTGAAAAATATTTTTTCAAAAATCCACCTGAGATATTAAACAAGTTAAAGCTTAAAAGGTCACCCGAATCATAATAATGAATTAGAAAACAAAAAATTATTTGACGTGAATAAGTTCTTTTGCAAATAAATACCCTTTCTATAAGACCTTGGCTGAGCTATTCAAGTTTTTCTTAAACCAAAGGGCAAAAACAGCATAAAAATTTGTATGATTCTGTTGAAGGATTCCGTTCTACCTTCAGTGGTGATTTTTTTTAACTCGGTACTTTTCACGTTAGTTCTTAATATGTGCCAAAATATTTAGGTGGAAGTCTTAAAATATGATACATTTTATAACTTCGATGGAAAAATTCTTTTCTTTTAGTTTTTGTATGGAGTGTAATACACCCTAATGTGCATTAGTATATACTTATAATATATAGGCATATAATTCTGCAAATATTTTTGTAAATTGCACACTCGTTGTCCCGCAGCTGTCTCAGACACAGAGCGCAGCAAAAATCAGTTACAAAGACAAAACTTTGTAAATATTTAATGCATTATTTTTGTATTTAATTTCTAGTTTCTTGCTGTTTTTTTTTTAGTTTTTCTAAGACAAGACGAAACCTTGTTGAACTATTCCCTTTTTTTCATATGTATGCATTTTACATTTCTTCCTAATTTCAAAGTCAATAGAAATCCTTCACAATTATTGTTGTTACTATTATTGGTGGTTTGTTATACAAATTTATTTCGCTCACGTAAGTCCTCATTTTACAATAATCGCACCCATTACAGCCACCAGCCAGTTCTAATTAAAGCCAAGCAAGCGCGCCATTAATGCGCAGATGCGACTTGTCTCGATCGACTGCCAACAGCCGTCACTGCCAAGTACTGGCTGCTAGCTGCCAGCTGCTATTGCTGACTGCTGACTACTGGCTACTAGCTGCTATTGCTGGCTGCCGACTGTCAGGAGTTGTAAAATGACTTTTATTGTTGCATCCTATTTAACAGATGTCTGAGGTAGTGCTGTTCCTTGTAGTAGTACATAGTAGTTGTGGTGTCCTTCGTCGACACACGACCAGCCGACGACAGCTAAAGCTGATGCACCGCATTCTTGCGTACACTCGCGTACGCATTTGTTGCCGTAGCTGTTCTTGTTGTGATTGTGGTTAAAGTTGCTTTAACTGTTTTGTTTTTTTTTTGTTTTTTTTTTTGCGTATCAGCGCATTTACCAGCCATTACTGATACTCTCCAATTTGGCCTTGGTGACAGCTGCTCCTGCAGTCGCTGCCGCTGTCGAGGAGATTGTACCATTGACGGGTGTTAATTGTTGCTTGCCCGCAGCAACAGCGGCGGCTAGAAACGATGAAGACGATGTGGTGGGCATAAAGTTCACATTGATATTTATTGGATGCACCACTGGCATCGCCGCATAATTCTTCTCGAGCAGATCGGCGCCATTCAAGAATGGCACTAACGCATTGTAGTCAACATTGAGCGGCACATAGTAGGTACCCTGACCGTGTAGCGCAAAGATGGGTACGGCGAAGGAGCGCGACGCATGCATAGTGGGCGAAACGTGCGTGGTGCTGCTGGGTGCGCTCAAATGGGATTTGCCGGTGCCTAGCAGGCCGGTGGGTCCGCTTAATTCGGTTTTGATATCGGCGAAACTGAAGGGTTTCTCATCCCGTGCACTTGGCAAGCAGTTGGTGGTAGCGGTGGTGGTTGGTGTACGCACAGACGGCAGCGGACGTGTATCACAGTCGTCCAACGCGCTGTTGCTATTGGCGCCACTGACTGCCGCAGCAGCCGCTGCCGCTTCAGCCAATTTGCGCTTCTTCGCCATGATGGGTGCAATTTCAGGCTCGGTGCCATCCTTCGAATGCTCAGACAAGGAGTGTGTGTGCGAGTGCTCGCTCTGCAATAGCGGCGGCGCAGGACAATGTTCGCTGGACGTTTCTTCGTCGTGTAGCTCATGATTGAAGCGCTCCTTTATGTGGTTTTTGTACTTGTAATTATTATTGTGTTCAATATCATGCGACGATTCGGAGAAATTGCGCATGCGCGCCGACAGCAAGCTATCCGTAGTGTGATGATGATGATGGCCCAAATGGGCGTGATGATTTAGCAAGGAGTCGCGCGGGGGCGGCGAATGCATGTTGGAAGTTTCTGCGTGCAATAACGGCGGTTCACGCGACGACGACTCAAAGTCATGATTACTCGACTCGTTGTGGTGATTGAGGGCTGGTGGTCCCGTGGAAGTAATGACTGGCGCCTGATGCGGCCGCTGCGGTGAACAAACCGCCGGCGTAGCGCCTACTGCTACCAACGCCCCACTGCCATTACCGTTCGCCATTGCCGTTGTCGTACTGGTGGCATTATTGAGAGACGCGCAAGTCGACGAAGTGGTGGTGGAATTGCTAGCAGCATTATTCAGACTGCCGCTGCTATTGTGCTCATGCGCCACACTGGTATTCGTGCTGTTGGCGACCGCAGCAGCAGCCGCTGCCGCAGCGGCATTACGCTGCAACTGATTCAAGTGATTGCGGAAACTCAAATCTTTTACATCATTATGATCGTTGCTCTGCTCGATGTCCGAGTTGCCCAGCATGTCGCGTAGTTGGCATAATGGCGGCGCCGAATGATACGCTTGATGCGGGCTGCCGCTAGATGCACTCACATTGTCGGATATATGACAGTTGCGCGACTTGTAGCAGTCATCTGACGAAAGCAAAGGAACAATATTAAACTTGCTAGTAAATACATATATAAAAAAACAAACACAAAATGCCAAAATCGGTGCACTTACTTTTCATCAGCTCCACACAATGCTCCTGCAGTCGCGCCACCAAACGATAGCAAAACTCCTCCATGTGACTCTCGTAGAGAAATTTGGCGGCCTCCTTCATGCAGTCCGTATAACCCAACCGGTACTCATTCTCCTTCTGAATACACTCGCTTTGCAAATGCTTTAGGTGCCTTATGGCCATTTCGATAATTTCGGTTTTCTCGATGCGACCACGGCCCTTACGTTGATATTGCGGCGGAATGAGACGTGACAAGTCGGCCAGGCAGGAGTTCATGCGATCTCGTCGACGCTTCTCAATGATGCGATGTGACAATGGATCTTGCTGTTGATAGAGAAAGAGAGAGGAAAGAGAAATAAAGTTGCATTAGATATGGCTAGTAATGCGCATTAAGTGTTGGTGTGAATAGGCCAGATATTAGTGCCGGTATTCATAGGTACGAATTTCAGTATCATCTCAAATCGTTAAAATGCGATGGTACGATTTTAAAATTCTGTGGCTAAGGGTAAATTTTTCAGTCAAGTTTTGACTGAGTTTTCTAAAACCAAACTGCTTAAAAGTCAAAAAACAGCAACAAAGATCTTACTATTATGATTCCGTTGAAATTTTGTTTCAAATATTTTTTGCAAACCCTTTAACAGCTGGAAAATTAGTGGACTAAAGACGAGTGACAACTGTTCGCTCAATATCTAATATTTAATACCAAAAACAATTTTGGGTTCTTAGTCTGCAGCTCGAAACGAAAAGTATTTCTTTTCGAAAGTTTAATTCTTCTAAAGTACCTAACACTCAAATACAAAGAAATAAACGATGGGTCGAACCAAAAAACATAGAGTACAAAGAAGTTGCAAGGCGTTTCGTTTCCTGTGGCAAAAATTCTAGTCCGATTTCACCACATCAGAAACCAACTAAGTCTAATTACATTCTAAAATCAATCAGCAAAAGTCAAATTAGTTTTTTTATGGCGCAATCGGATGAGACTTTCTGTTAGAGGCACAGTAGAAGTGATGCGACTTCTTTGTAATCGAAGGTTATAGTAAGGTAAAGTTTAGTTAGCGACTAGAGAGATAGACTGTTTACTTTCTCACTGAATACCGGCATGAATAAAATTTAAAAACAAAAAAAAACTATTTAAGAAGAAAAAGATAGAAGGGATAATGTGTTAGATTTGCTTTTTATTATTGCCATGACCCTAGCCATGGCGAAAAAGATTGTAATTTTATTTCAAATTTCAAAAATTCACTTAAGCTACCAATTTATTTTATTTTAGTATTTAATATTTCGATAAAACTGCTTATTCCTTAATATATGTGTGTATGTAGTAATATATGCTTGTGTGTGCGTGTGTCTGTGTGTGTATGATTGTTTTAGCGAATGTATTAGATGAGCCGTGCTCCTGGAGCAGATGTAAACTTTTATTTAAACCATTGGTGAAAATAATGAATGAATAAATGTTTGTATATATTTATGTATGTTTGTGTGTGTGTGTGTGTGTGTGTACATATATGTACATAGATAGAAATGCATATAACTAATTAAAATCATTTATTAAGCTAAGCATTATAGTTTATATTTTGTGCATTACAATTGAGCGTAAAGAGTTTGGAGTCAAAAGCGGTCGTGTTCATAGTGCATTCATATTTTTATTTTTATTTTTCATTCATTTATTTATTTATGTATTTATTTTCATAAATTTTAGCATTTATTTGCTCTCTATGTTGGAATTGCTTTGCGAATCTTTCATTGTGCGATGATGCGCGCGGCCGCTGCTGATCCACTGGGTGCAGAGATGGATGTGTCACACAACTAAATGCCATTTTCTCTTTCACTATTGCCTGACTGTCTGTTTTCTTCTTGTGCCTGCAATTAGCTCTACTAGACTCCCACCACACCATAGGTTTTTTGTTTTTTGTTTGTATATATTTTATTTCTTATTTAGAACAACCATGTGAGCAATGAGCCTAACGCTATTTCAACACGTGAGTAATACAACAAGTAGCCTGTATCCCATCTTCATTATAGAATTCGCATTTATTCTAGTTAGAGCGAATATTTCGTTTGCGCTCATCACGTTTGTTGATAAATCTTTGTTTGTTTTTGTTTTTTTTTTACTAAAAAAAAGGAAAATATTTACCCTCGAAGTTTTATTACGTCTTCCGGTGGCATATTCTGCATCATCCTCGCTGTATGCTGTTGCTGATGTGGAAAAATTTAAGCTAGATTCTGTGCAATAAGGAAAACTGGATACTGCTGCTTCGCTATAAATTTTTTGTATGTAAAAAAAAAGGAGGAAGAATAAAAGTGAGTAAAAGTGTTTGGCAAAAGGTATTTTTTTTTTTAATTTTCGTAGAAGTGCAAATTGCTTGTGATAAAATTAAATTAAAAAATATTGATAATTTTTTCTATTATTTCTTATTGGATAACTTTTTTGAATATGCGAACAATTTCAACAATGTAGCATACAAATATAAAGCATACGAATTTAGCATAAAGGAATAATAAAAGTACTTAAAGATAATTTTTCAAAAACTAATTTTTTTATTTGCATACAATAAAATAACATATTTTCTCATATTTGTATATATAAAAAACGAAACATTGTAGCAAAATATAAATATAAATTCCATTAATTTAATTAAAGATATTTCATTTATACTATTTTATTGTAATATTCTAATTAATTAATTATTTTTATTAATTTTTTTGTTACTTATAGATTTATTATATTGTAGCTAAGTATACATAGTACATACATACGTACATACATATGTAAAACTATCCCCACCTAGCAAACCAAGGCTACCGAATTTGTCGCATATCAGAAGTTTCTGCCGAAAGTCGAGGGCAGGTATTGTAATTTTGCTGAAGCAATTTGTAACATTTTTTTTTTTTTTTTTTTTTGAATTCAGAGCAATGTCGAAAGTGTTTTTCAAAGTTTCGCAAAGATTTTATTAAAAAACCACGAAGTTAATTACATCGAAAAGCGTGTCAAGTCTTCTTTCTATATAAAAACACTGACCAATTTATAAATAAATTGGTTCCAAATTTTTAGATGCCTCAAAAAGAATACGTTAAATAAATAATCCAAACATTTACAATGTGCGACAATTTTGAGGCAACATAAGATAGACAGGGTGTCCTTCGTATTTTTTTGAAATAAAATGTCCCCAAAATTTTTACTTAATGGTCTACTAAAATTTTCATATCTCAGCCAAAGGTGTTTAGGAAACAATGGCAGAAATTATAAAAATATGTGTCGGAACAAATTGAAAGCTTGAAACAAATATAGTAAAATTTCATGGGAAATGTATTCGAAGAACTTTTTAACCCATTTAGCTCCCGCCTAAAAGTATCGTTTTGAAACTTAATTTAAAAAAAACCTCTCAGAAAACAAATGTGGAAAGTCTTTAGTGGCTTTAAGTGTTCCAATAGTTCCATATAAAAAATAGTTCTGCTAACTAGCAGGAAGAGAGCGCCAATAAGTGTTGCATATTTCAAGGGGCATATTTGTTTTATTTGTATTTAAAAACACCTTGTGAAATTTTCTGAACAATAGGTTTCTTGAACTTTTGAATTCTTTACCGACTTTTTCTATTGGTTTTTTGAGGGGCTTACTATTATTTTGATTAAAATGGTCTACGGAAATTTTTCCCGTAAAATTATGCTGTATATGTCTGAACCATTAATTTCATATTTTTGAAAATGTTTTGCATTAAAAAAGACATGGTTAACTTTTACAAATCCAACTGGGGATTTTCATACTCTTGGAAAGGTCTACTTTCAGCTAATACTAATGAAATCCGGTACGCTTAAATATTTATTGTTAGAAAAGTAAGAATACGAAATTAACTTAAATCAAGAAATGGTTAGTCGAATAGGTGAAGTCGACTGTTTTTTTTTTTTTTGCAATTAACCTTTGGTAATCGATTCACCGATTAATCGATTAACAGGAGCTCAAATACATGGGCATGTATTCCTATTCTTTCCATATGTATATATGTACATATATTTATATTTTAATATGTATAAATTTATTTTATGGTGGTTTCTACTAATTGTTTCTTTAGTATTTTACTTTTTTTCTTAAAACCCCATTAAAATTCAAGCATTCAAAAAATAAAGATATATTTATTAGTTTAATTAATTGAAATACACTGTGCTAGGATGAAAAATTGTTAAGTGGTACAATTTCCAATATCCTGTTTTGCGCGTATTTTTGATATATCTTGAGATAAACAATGTTGGTTGCCTTACTTACAGTTTTACCCTTACTATAGTTTTATTTTTTAGTTTAGACATGTGAATGTTTTTGTCTGTGTTTGCAAAAAAGCTACAATATATGTATTGCCTACATTGCCTCCCTCACCTCTAGAGCACTACATAGGAAAAGCAATCGCCTAAACCTTTACAGTTATTTTGCTGGTCGACTTGAGTTAACGGCTGCCAGACGCTCGTTCAGAAGAGTTATGGACTCGTCGGTTTTAAGAAATATTCTTCGAACTCTTTCGTTCGAGGAGTCTTGCGTCAAGGGGTAACTTGTACTTCAAACAATATTTTCTTTTTGTCCAAAGGTCAGAGGTGTTGATTGATTGATTGCAGTGTGTGGTAAATGGTGTTTTGAAAAGAAAATACGCTTTATTGATTTATACTAAAATCTCACTCACCCTTGAATTTTAATAAAATTCGATGCACTTAAGAGCTCATGAGTCGTCATTTACTAAGCACTTTGTTTGAAATTAATAGAAACTTTCACGTATGTATTAATTTATTTTTAAGAATATAGATAAGGTATAACACATAACACTTAAAAGAATTACAATATGAGTAGATTGAAAATTTTCCCTTCCAATGCGAAATTGGCATTTAAGCGGAATACAGAAATTTAACAAAAATGCACTTCAACGGATATGTTTCCAAAACTAGGAAATTAACAAATTTTCTTTTTTAAAAGTAACAGGTAGCACCACCGTCTAGCGAAAATAGTAAACGGTCAACTACTATGTAAACTCACCCTAAGAACACCATTTGTTTGCTTGCAGTTAAAATAACGTGACGAATTTTTAACTAACAAAAATCCAAAAAAAAGTTAGTTAGTTTTGTATGGTAAAGGAAATCAGTATTTTTGTATTAGTATTCTCCTCACGAATTTATGTATCGATACGAGGCGAATGCGTATATGACTGAAATATGTAAACACGTTTCGAACTCACCTGAGTGGCTGAATTCAAATCAACACGTTTTCAGAGCATGTGCCAAATTTTTATTGTATGCGATAAAGATAAATTGTAGTTACTATATACAAAACATACAACTAATGTATGTACTTTGGAATACATACCGGTAAGAACTAAATAGAAGAGGCTATCAGAAATATTTTATGTACGTACACAATAAAAACACACACCGAGTACCGAGTGACGTTCGAAAACCCATAAGTAGTGAATATATTTATGTGCCTAAGTGCATACAATGTATGTGTATATATATAGTGCATACTAGATGTGTATGGAATAATTTTTAAAATATAAATATAACAGCTCAAAGCAAGAACAGCAAGAAAATAAATTAAAGAGAGAGAAGTGAAAGAGAAGTGAGGGGAAGCAATTAAGCAGTAGTGCTTATCATAACTGTACGACATGGACTTTTCGAAAAGTTTTCAGACTTAATTTATTTCTAATTAAATTGATGTTAATTTTTTACAAAAACCACCGTATAAATTCAAGCTTTGAACTTTGTGTAAATTGTAATAAAACTGAAGAAAATTGCATAGATATTTCAAACTGTTTAATTAAAATTTTAGAATTTAGGCTGCGCAGTTTTATAGTTCATTCAATTGTAGTATAACAAAGTGTATGCTTGAAGAACCTGAAAAATTGCGTTGATTTTTGATATTTTTATTTTTTTTTTGTGCTGACGGTATTGCTTAACGAATGCAGGACTTTATTTTTTGTATATGGAAGTAAAGGACAAAAAAAATGATTAAAAATGAATGGAAATTTTTAGGAAACTGAAACTTGTACTCTATTGTACTAAAATTTAATGGGCTCTAAAATTGTATTCCCAAAAATGCTCTAAAAATTCTGATTCAAAAGTTTGGCATTTTGAAAATTAAATTTATACGATTTTTGTTGTAGAATGAATTGTTTCTTTATAGAAAATTAGTAAGTAATAAACAAAACGGCTCTACCATATAGTAGCAAAAGGGATTTGAGAAATCGTTTTATTATTTAAAAGGTATCTTTACGAAGCCGAATTTGGCGGCTACATTTTACTTGTCAAAACTAGATAGCGAGTAAACGTGAGTTAAGTCGGCAAAATGAGAACGGCTTTCAGTATTATCTGCAAATTTTCAGAGTTATCGATATCCTTTAAATCATCGCAATCATTATTGTCATTGTTATCGCTATTGTCGTCTGCATATCGTATCGTTAGTCATCTCTACCGACATATTTATAGTGAACGAAATCGGAATTGTTACCGGTGTTACTGTGGCTATCGATGCGTTATTGTTATCGTGCCCGTAACCATCTTAAATACATTTATTTGAGTTAGTTATCGATTAAAAGACGATTGCAAAACTACTGGTAGCATCTTTCAAACACTGAGGACGATTTGTCGAATATTTGAGAATCATGGCGTTCTCAACGAAATTCGATCACATTCATGTCTCTTCAAAATGCTTGTTCTCTCATTTATCTATTTATTATCTGTTAATTTTATTTTTCCTTAATCGAATAATATTGCAGTTCTCTAGCGTCGTTCTCGACTCGATAATTACGTTAGTTATATAATGGGGGAATCGAAATTCGTCTAACATTACAGATTTTCACTCTTGTACGAGCTAATTTGAGAAACAGTCTCGAAATAGTTCAATATTTCAGTATTTAAAAAACTATTTCTCATTTATAATTTTAATGGAAAGACTTTTATAAATAAGTATCAAGAAAAATATATTCTGAAGACGATAGAATTTATCGGACTCATAATTATTATAGAAGGAATTTGAAGATATAATACTCGAAATAATTATAACCCATAAATTCAAAGTGTATCTCGCTGATAATGAAAAAAATGGTATATTTTAAGCCTCAAAGTAGTGAAAAATTTACCCATTCATAATTATTATATGTTTTATAATAATAATGAAAAGAGTATCATAATTGTTACAAAAATGGGGATGACTGCTTTAAATCTCAATCATCAAATTATTATTAATCGAAAAACTTAGAAATCGATATAAAGTCAATATAAAATCGAATCACGATAGATATTTTTATAGCTTAGATACGCACACGTAATATTAAGTATTTACATCATGAGTATTCGTTCAATAGTCTAATTATGTCGAAGATTTATCGACACTTATAAAATCCACAAATCGATTTTATTTATTTATAGTGCTTCATACATATTTACATTTCAATGTACTCTATTTAATCCTTCTATTACATTAAAGTTCATATTTCCTAAGCTAATAATAATTACGTAAATAAAATAACTTTGCCTTATTAAAATCTATAAATAAATTTGAAGAAAAAAAAATGTTTGTCTATAATAAGATTTCTAAGATAAGTTATTTGAGAACTAACTTGAGCTGCCTTAAATGCATCTGATGACCCGCAGTGTGCTGCGTTTTTAATTCAATCTTATTGAAGTTGATTTAAACAAATATATTGAGTAAAAAATTTTATATTTATTTTTTTTTTTTATTTTAAGCAACCTCTGTCTTTTTCCTATAATATTTAAAGTCATTTCGTGACCTTAGCGTATGATGTGTAAATTTTTATTAGTGATGTAGAGGGCTTAGAAATCACCAACTGAACGAGTTTCACAAAATTCCTATCAACAATTTCCAAATTAAAATAAGCCTACAAATATTGGTTCACTAAATTTAATCTACTTAAATGTACGAGTATCATAATATTTTTAGTATTCGTTTTTGGCATTCGCAGTAAGCCGTTATGCGCTCTCTGCTATTTCATTAATTCCCATTCGCTTGGTGAATCGCACAGAAAATACAAGTGGCGCTAAAGTTGTTCGAAAATAAAGCAAAAACATACACTCAAATAAAAAAATTCGTACAGTAAAAAAGCGGGGGTAAAGTAATAAGAAAAAAGTTAATAATAATATGCTAATGTTGTTTTTGCAGGGAAAAGCAAGATTAAATAAAATAATACTACAATAAAGTGCTAAATATTGATAGACAAAATAAATATCAAATTTACATATATAATACATTATTTTGGAAATAAGTGAGCTAATGATGTAAGCAACAACAAATACTTGACTTGCCCTAATTTAAATCGCTGCTAAAAGAAATATGAAGCTTCAAAAAATGAAGCAGTTTAATCTTTTTTTTTTTTTGTTTTTTTGATTTGCATGTAACTATTTTAATTCACTTCATATTTGAAATAAAATGTATAAAGTACTATAAAATTTTTACAAAAAATGTAAATTAACAGAAAATATTTTAATATTCTTTCAACATTGAGTATTGATGTTGTAATGTAACCACAACTATCTCGTAAATTTCATTAATAAAATTTATTTTAATTTATTTTGATTAATATCGAAAATAACATTGCAAAATAGAAAAACTTGCACTGCAATATTTTTTTGAGTGTTTATTGAACGAAAAACCAAAATTACTTGCACTTGAATCTCGCCCACTCTAGTAGAATCTCGACAGAAACGAAACATTTCAAAATATGTATTTATATGAGTAGAAGCAAGCTAATATAGAACAATATAAAAGAGTGAACCCATACATAAACCTATCTCTATACATATATGTATGTATTAATAAATTTTTGTGTATTTAGCTGTTAATAACACCACTTTCCTTTGGCGCTAAGATTACAGCCAATTGACATAATATGAGGCGCAACAAAATTCGTAGCGTATGCCATCTAAAAATATAATGGAATGAAATAAACAGCAGCAAAATAAACAACAACAACAAAAAAGCGATAGAAAATGCTAGCACACAATATACAGAAGCTGCTGCCAAAAAAAAATGTTTTTTATGTATAGAAATAGACTGAAGTCGAATAGCAAACAATTAAATGAAAGTAAAACGAAAAAAGAGGCAAATGTTTACATATATGCTGTGTTTTCAGTGTTTCAGCGTTATCTGTAAATTTTTTGTCGCCACAAAAAGGTGTTAACATTTTTAAAGTTTATTATATTTGTTTTGTCCCTTAAACCCACTACAATACTTGAAGCGTAACATACAGTTTTGTGTTATCAACAGTATCATTATTTTATGAGTTTAAATATACGTGGCATTGGTGTTATTACAAATATGAATGTTTGTATGTACATATGTATTTATATGCATGTGCGTGTTCGTGTTTACATGTCGGCATAATAACCGAAAATTGTGTCAATGCTTCAAATGCACAAACACAAGTAAACAAACTATTTCCGATTTTGTGTTGAACACACACAAAATACGCTGACCTCGTTTTTACACAAATTTATTATATTGTATTTATGTACTACATACAGTGAGCAACCACTGCGTATGAGTAATTTGTAATTTAACACAGTCCTCTATGGGCCAGCAGCCAATCAATAGTGTGTTGGAAATTAACCGAAATAAAGTTCTGAATTCACTAAAATATCTAATAATAATTATTTCATTATTGGCAGATACTCAAACTTTGAAATTCTTTGGAAATCACGCTCTGCCTTTGTGTAGAAAATATCATATTATTTTAGTTTCGAAGGTAATTATAAACCTTTAGTCCATTATTTTTCATCGAAAGAATTCTAGTATTTCAAATTGACTTCTGAGCTTACAATTTTCAGCACCCGACCTTCTACTAATTGGACATTGATCTCAATTAAACACGATATTGAAATGACGTTGCGATTATTTTGTTATTATAATAAACACTATATAGAATGCATGCCACTTTTTCACTCTTTTAAGATTTCGTCGAATTTTTGGCCTGCTCTTCGCAATCTGATATAAGTTTTGCAAAGTACAAAATAATGAATCCAATATGGCAGACGAATGTATTGAACAAAATTTACAATTTTTTAATACCTGTCGTAAGGTAGTTTTTTATTCTCCGACAAATGCAGTATTCAGGGTCAATGAAGTGGTGGAGGTTGCATGGCTATATTTGGAGCCTTTTTTAAATTTTTTTTGATTTCTCAAATTTTTCATAATTTTTTTGTTTCATTTTTTTGTTACCCTTTTTTTTGTATTCTTTTTACTGTCTTAATTTTTTTATGTGTGTGTATTATTTAAGTATTTCATACTTCCTCTTCTTTGTTCCACATCGAGAAATTAATTTTTTAAAGCCTCTCCGGTTTCAGATTCGGAAAAGCAACAGTCATCTGAATCAACTTGATTAGTCTCCAATAGAAAGTTTCATAAAAATTTTAAAATTTTTTGAAAAGTCAAACGCCACATTTCACACGCTATTTTGAATATTTCAAATATGGCTTCAGATTCGTAATTAGCTACCCAATAAATCTTTCTGTAGACAGTTTCATAAAAATTGTATATATATTTTTTTAAATAATGTTAATTTTTCCAAATCTAACTTCAGATTCGCAATCAGCGAGCCCAAAAACCGCCTTGTACGAAGTCTCATTAAAAGCAATTGATGGTTTCATATTTTCGCCCCTGTTGATCAGCTGCTGGGCCATAGTGCAGTCGTTAGAAGGAGTAAAATGAGCTACTAGGTGTCGTTTTCACATAAACTTGCTAAAATTACCTTTGTATTCGATTTTTTTGCGGACGGTGTTGCACTGTTTTCTTTTATAAACTCAGTACGCTGTAGAAAGTAACCACAGAAATTATATTGCACATAAAAATAGCTTGTTTCTCCTTACGTTCCAATGAGTTAATTTGACTAACGTTGTATTGAGTTCACTGTGAGAAATAAAAAAAACAATATTTTTCCAACAATTCTGGGCAGTTTTTGTGAGGACTATAAAACTGCATTCTCAAAATTTTTTTGGAAATGATAGTGAAAAAATTTGAAATTTTAAAGAGAATTTTTAGAATTTTTATAAGTGTGAAAAATTCTGAAGCTTTGGCATATGTATGTACATATGTATATGTTTTACGTGTTACTAGAAATAATATTTATATAAAAATTTAACAAAACAAAATTTTAAAAATATATCATTTTTAAGCAGCTTTTTTAACGGAAATACGATTTAAAACTCTTATACTTTTTTGGTTATTGATTAGTAAAAACGACATTAGTAAAAACGACACGAATTGCAGGAGAAAAACCAACTCTTACTTTTCACAAAATTCAAAATATATGTACATATGTATGTAATTTATTTTTAATTACTCAGTTTACCGGAAATCATTTCTAGTTATTATTGGTTGATTATTAGCAGTGTAAGCTATTGTTACTTACTATATATGAAAGTTCTTATCGAAAAATCTCCAGATTTTGAATTAAAAAATAGCTATAATTATTTATTTGCTGATTAACAAAAACTTAACCTCACTAAAAAAGAGCAGACTACGAAATGATTAATAAACACATGTTAACGCACTACCACAAAAACAAAAAAACACGAAGACAAATAAAATTCAAAGCGATCGCCATTAGCATACTTAAAACGGGTTGGGTACAATATGATTTTGGTTCAAAATTCTGTATTTAAAATTCTGTATTCAATATTCTGTATTCAAAAATCTGTAATTCAAAATTCTGTACTGTTAAAATTCTGTATTGCCGAACACTGTAATTTTAAATTCTGTAAATCAAAATTATGTATTGGCAGTATTTTGTTTTGCAAAACTCTGTATTGAAAAACCGGAAGAGCATATGAATAAATAAAAAAGTGCGCACTTTTTTATTTATCCATATGCTCTTCCGGTTTTTCAATACAGAGTTTTGCAAAACAAAATACTGCCAATACATGACTTGTCTTGACCCATATGGTTTCCTATATTATCAAAACAGATTTACATAAAGCAAATGTACATATGTTTGTATGTATTTATAGCTTCAGAAATTTCAAAATGGTCTCAAAATTAGTCAAACGAAGAAGGCTGTAAAAGCAAACAACAGAATTAAAAGAATAACAAAAAAAAGGCTTATATTAAGGCATGTTTCTTTTCTAAAGCGAATTGCTAAAAATTTAATAATATAATAATTGTTTCGCCATTATAATGTAATAACTTTTGTTTTGAATGAATTTTTGAATTGTTCTTTAATTGCCGTATGTATATATACCATTGATTCTATAAAATCGGAATTCCATTATTCATAAAATAAATGTGCTATTCAGGTAAGCGTGCTTATCAGGTTATCTGCTTATTTGGTTATATTTTTACAGCATTTTGATCGAAAATAATTTTGATTCCAGAATTTTAATATACAGAATTTCAGTTCTCCATCATTTTGATCATACAGAATTTTAAATACAGAATATTGAACCAAAAGAATTTAGGCTGGACAGAATTTTTTTTTTGATTTTTACAGAATTTTCATCCAAAAGAATTTTGAAAAGCAGAATTTAGTACCTCTCCCACTTAAAACATTGAAATTAAATGTCTGAATTGAAACCAAGAAATTTAAATGAAACAACAATAAAAATACGTTGGAAAACTGCAAAATCAATGTACAAAAACAAACAATTCAAATTTAGAGCTTGAAACAAACAACGATGCATAAATCAAGAAATATGTTACAAAACCAAAACATATAAGTAAGTTATAAAAAGATGCATATATTTAGATATCAAAAGCTTTTTTTGATACCCACATTGAAATAGTTTCTAACTTCGTTTATTTTTCGTTTTAATTTTTTAGATGAATTGTAACTCTCTCATTTGCTAAGCGGTGTCAATTCAGGAAAACTTCAAAGCTTTCACTACTTCATTTAACTTTATCAAGGTATTCTATTTTTTCAAAATTATATTGCGAATAAAGCATTTTCTACAAGCTTTAAATAAATATTAAATTTTTCCTAACTGACGTGCATTATTTATTTATTATAATTTTGAAATATTTATTATTAATTCAATTAATTCGATATTATATCGTAAATAAATAATACTCAATAATCTTTTCTTTGATACCAATATTGCTGTGTTTAACTATTATATTTATGTCAACTTTTTGAATAGGGTGCAGCCCTTCTCTTCTCCTTCGCTTTCGCCCCCCTTTATAAGCTTTGCTTTGAAGTCCATATAACTAAACAAAAACTTTTTTTGATTATGTTTTGTTAGCGTATTAATATAATAATAATGAGATCGCATCATCTGCGCTAAAATTGCTGGGTTTTAGTGGTTCGATTTAAATTTAATTTTTGTTTTTGGCATTGAAATTTCATTTCTAGCACGTAGTTTTTTCCTAACAATTTGCTGTATGTATGTGCGTAGAAAATATCATTGCGACACCCATACAAAAGCATGAAAATTATTTTGAGAACTCGTCAAAAATAATTGCCACCGTCCATCCATCCATCCGTGATTGGTTTATTCAATTTCTGTGTGGTTGAACAAGCAATACGAAGAAGTTTTTGCTCCATTTTGAAATCGCGACCAAAACATAGATTCTTTACGACACAAAAGAGAACGACTAACAGTTGAGTCATTGGAATTCTGAAGGAAGGCCAAGGTGAACCTGTCTGCCAACAAGGTTATGACGGCAAGAACTATCATTTCTCACTCACTCACTCACTAACAAAGTTGTACATGTTTCAAAAGTAAAAATATTACAGTTTTTATTTCGATCTTATGTATATTGTTAATCATCATACACATATGTACACATATGCATACAAATATACTGATTATATTGAAGTTTTCAGGTTAGCTTTATCCAATACGAATTTATATCAGATGATGTCGAATGCCCAACGACAAAACGTGTATTTTATTCTCGCTTCTGCGGCTTGAGTTGTCAAAGCTTTTAACGTATTTAGGTTTTGCTTTCATAGCTTCAACTCTCAAAGCCGTAAAGCCCTAAGGCCACAAAAAAAGTTTGGCATTTCTAGCCGGGAGATGAAATCGCTCAGCTGTCCATTCAACTTCACCTTATGTTAATTTGCCTTGGCTTTAACGAAACCAGGAAGTATTTCTGTTTTTGCTTTTTTCGAAATATGTAAGTTTTGCAATGGAAGATATTTAAGGAAAATATTTAAGAACATTTTTATCAACTAATATTTAACCAATAATGTAATTCATTTTAGTGGCGGAAAACGGTCGATGTTACAATCGATGATACTACCGATATTACTATCCATAGTTTTATTTTGCAATCACTATCGAATGTTGTCCAACACTATCTTATTTTATATATTTCAAAGCGGGGAACCTCATTTGCGATAAATACCCAATTTTAAGCAAACTTTAATTTTTTTTGTTAGCAAAAATCTAAGATTGAAAGAATACAGAAGATGTGCCCTCCCTGTTCCCATATTTGGCTCTAAGTATATGTATTCGTGTTCATAATTTTAGCATTCGCAGCTGCACAAATCCTGTCTCATGAGCACGATCTTATATTCCATCATTCTTGGAAAAAATTAACATTTAAATTAAGTTACACTAGATATTAGCGTAAGAAAGTAACCACATCACTTTGTAACACGATGCAGAGAAAGGAAGGTGACCACCAAAAGCACTTCCATTACTTCGTACTTGCCTCGTTTGACGGATCGACGTCACAGATGGCTCTTAAAAAGTTGATTTTTCAGAGTTTTGAGTGATTTTTACAAAAAGTTAAATACAGAATAATAAATGTGAAGTGCCGAGCTTTGTATTTTAGGAGTTGCAGTGCAAAAAAACGCCCAAGTGCAGTTATCACCTGCCTTTTCGTCTCCCTCTTCTTGTAGCAGTAAATGCTGTGACATCTACGCTGCCGGCGTTGTCGTAATCTTGTTTTCTATTATTCTTGACTTTGTAAAAATTGCAAACGAAATTCATAAATAGATTCATATAGCCATGGGCACCGTTTTCCGGTTTTTTCTACATACATCACAACCGTTAAAATTAATTAACTCATGCGTTGCATATTAAACAAAATTTTATATCTTTATACCTTGAACCCAATAAGATTGTAATTTCAAATCTCACGTGACTTCGAACATCTCAAAATCCAATCGAGCAAGCAATCACGTTCGTGCACAAACAAATGTCATTGGAAAATCCCGTGAATGTTGCATGATTGTGCTGCACACGCGTACAACATATCAACAAGAATTGAGAACGCCGACCATTTCCGACCAGAGACGTCAAAGTCGTAGCGTTTAACGTCAATTCTTTAAATAGAATAATTTTTTTAAACATACACGCAAATATTCGATTGAATATCGTGGCAAAAACGTTTCGATTTCAACTGCATACAGCACAAACGAGATCACTCGTTTAATTCATGAAAATTTACGCGTTATTTTGATTCATTGCTCATCACTGGCGCTGATGCATTTCTGTTTTTTTTTTTTGCATGTTCGATTGTTTGACTTGGCTATGTTTAGCGAGCGGTCAGCGCCCAGCTGCCAACAAATTGTTGCCAAAGCAAAGATGACACAAACGACAAGTGCCGTAGAAAAAAAGGGTAGGGCAGTACCGGCACTGACTAACCGAAATGACAAACTGTAGATGTGCGACAATAGCACAGCGCCTTTGCTTTTGGTGTCATCATCAGCCAGCAGCCAGATGGTATTAAGTAATTGCGCAAAACGTTGAACGAGTGACTTAAATTAAAGTAGTGATGTGCAAGATGGATGGGGTGTGGCCGGTGTGGTGTCGAGCGACAAGCAGCGTGCTGCAACCAATGTAAATTTAACAACGAGCCATGACTCGTCGTATCCGGTCGTATCCGCTGGCAATCGTTGCCTAATGAATCTGACGCCAGCACAATGACGAAAAACAGCATCATCCATGCGAGCGATGAGTGTTCGATGCAACCACCGAGGTGATCAGATTTAAAGTGATCGGCGAATCGGCTGAATCGATCAGCGCAAGCATGGTGGGAGTCGCCGTTAGATCACTAATTAATCGACATATCTACATACATATATACTTACATACACATACATATATGTATGTATGTAAATTCTCATATGTTTCACCGCCAAAATAACAGAGGGGAAAGTACGACGCCAAAAATTAAGACGAATACTCAACGTTTTTATTTATACAAAACAAAATTATTTTCAGTACATTTTTATGCGCCATCGTCAGAGCTAATTCGCCAATTTGCAATTTCAATATACAAGACACAACGACTGGCATCCATTCACAAATGTGCAAAACGTGCCAAAGAATTTTGTTTTCATGCATTTCGTTGAATTTTTAAAACAACGCCGGTTTTACGAGTATATGCATTTTAACAATACATTTGCAATCGAATAAATATAAATAAGTAGTTACGTATCCGCGTGTGTACATGTGTACTGCCTGTGTGAACTGAACCCGTTTTTTGTTACAAGTGAAAGCCTTTCCCTCAATTTTTTATGACGCATGGTAGCAATTTGTGTTTCATCATTCTCCATTGTTATCTGAGGACTAGGGAAACTCCGAGAATTTATGAAAATGAGATGGTTGTCATTTTCGTTGCGCACGATTGTGATCAGGTTGGGTTCAACATTCAGAGTGTGTGTCTAGTAAAATAGATCACAACTCTGCAATAGTAATACGGACACAAAGTTACTCAAACAATTGACATGGTCATTTTTTTCATAATGCAATCAATGTTTTTGATGATGGATTTTGTTCGTTAATATTTTAAAAAAGTGTAGTACGTTCTTTAACAAAAACCATAGAAATCAAACTTCGGGCAAAATTCATATAAATTCATTTAACAAAGAGCTCCCACAAGCTTTTAATTTTATTATTTTAATTTTATTATTTTAAATTTAAATATTTAATTTATTTAATACTAAAGTAATATATTTTAATGTATAAAAATACTATTTCAAACTTTTTACTCAAAGTCTTTTAGACAATTTTTGGATATGCAGTTTTGTAGCCAATTCAATTTTAATTTGCAAGTCTCAAGAGGCTAAAAATTTTCGATGATTTTTTTTTATTTTTTTAAATGTTGGTGTTGCATTTTTTTTTCATTTAACGCATGCATGAAAATGCGCAGACTGGCAACAAAAAAAAATATTAAAAACAATAGGAGTTTATATAAAACCATTTGAGGTATAAAAAAAATTTAAAAAATTCTTAAAAACTAATCGGAATTTTTAGTCACACATTTTTATACTAAAATTAAATGAGCTACAAAACTGCATATCCAAAAGCTTTTAAAAATTAAAATGCAAAATATTGAATCTTTGATTCATTTTTATTCGAATTATTAAAAATTATAAAAAATTGCACTAAAATTTTATAAAATTCAGAAAAAAGCCCTTGCATGGGAAATATTGTAAAAGCCACAATGTTTTGGGCTTTATAAAAATATTGCTCATATTGAGAACTTTCGGAATAATTAGACACTTTTGAGGAACTATTGTGAACTAGTGTTTTATCGGAATAATTTCAATCCGGCATTAATTTTCATTTTGATTCAATATGGCTTGATGGATTTATCTGGAACTTTGCATTGGGATGTATAGATATATGGAGTTGAAAAAAGTTGAAAGTTGAAAAAGGGCTTCAGCAACTACCTTGTGAGGATTTAAAAAATTTAAAATTGTTTTTTTCAGCACACCGTAAAAACAGCTAAATTGGGATATTTCCTATAATTTCTCTATTTTATCTTTGATTTTTTATGAATGATATATGTGTAGTTATAATAATATTAACCAGTTTATTATTTATGAGTAAGTATTATTTGTTATAAAATAAAAGCTTGCATAAAAACCGAGTTTCACATGAAAGATGATAGTTTAGTGGTTTCTATAGCCGAAATGTGCCTTTGGTCAATTATGTTACGGTCTAATGCTCACACATTTGCGTAGAATTAGCTTAGCTATGAAGCGGCTCATCAAATGTCAAAACACCGTGACGCAGAAGCAGGTTGAAATTTTGAATACGAATCGAAGGTCTTCCAATAAAGTTCAAAGCCCTATAGCTAAATGTAAATATCCAAATGTAGTCAAATAATTCTTAACATCCTTTATTGTTTGCAAAATTTTTGTATGAGTAGATTAAGGTGCTTACCACTCGGTATAGAAAAGTATAATTTTAAATATGAAGTAAATCAATCGATCAATGTTTATTAGCTTTATAAGCTAATACCCGCTTGCTCCGCTGCGCCTTGCTGAATTTATTTAGTAACAGAATCGTTTCTTTTTATGTGGTTAGTTTATGTTAAAATAATTCGGGATCAGCGTAATCTACCGGATATATTTTGTGTTGGAAAAGTTACTCTCGAAGTTGCCGATATATATCCTGAATATGATCTAAATCAATACAATCTAAATCAAATCAATACCATAGCCAACATAAATATGTGCCGAATTTTAGCCAAATCAGTTCATAAATACGGGTTTTTTTTAAATATCTCGACTCATGCGACACCTAACGATAAATGTAGTTTATAACTTATTACAAGTCGCGGCCTACCTGCGTACAAAATTGACTACATATTCATCCAGTACTATTTGTGTGATTATCTGTCAAATATTCACTCGCAAACATACAAACTTTAACATTTTAAGAAATCTACCCATGTTTAAATATCAAACATGTGTTATATGTAAAAGGTAGAACTTCAGCCATACCTCAACTTATTTTCTGTCACAAGGAAGCATTACTGAAATTGGTATACTACTATAAATTTGCGTGATAGCTGGTGTGATATTCTTGAACTAAAATTGCATTATATTTTCTTTTAAATTTCAATATTTAGTTGGTTACAAACAACTTTACTCAAGTTATCCATTCTTTCCTGTCAACCTAAAAAAATAATGTTCTGGTGGAATATTTGGATGGTTAGTTAAGCAAAGCAAACTGTAGGTTATCGTAGTCAAAGTTGAATAAAAATATGAAATTTGTATCTCAATGTTTTGTTAAATATCTACAGATATGTGATCTGATCTATGAAAAAGAAAGTTTAGGTATCAAAACCCATTTTGTAATTTTTGTCGATTCAGATAGGGTTGTGAGACACTCTTTCATGATGAAAGCTAGAAAATCATAATTTGTTGAAAAGCTGACTAAAAGTGGAGAGAAAAAAAGAGTACAGATAGGAGAAAAAAAAATATTTTTTCTTTACATAAATAGTTATGGTATAAGGAAAATACATCGATTTATAACATAAAAGAAATATTATTATATGCCGGAAACTATATTTGACGCAAAAAAAAAATATTGGAAAGTATTCTTGAATCAAAAATTTTGAAATTTTCATATAACAAGTGTATTGCATAATAAATGATTTTCGATTCACAAGAAAACAAGAATATGTCCCATTAAATTCTGCATACAATTAGCACGAATAATCAGTAAAAAAAAAGTTAATTTCTGCAAAAGTTTTCAGTTATCTAATTAGCTGTTGTAATGATTTCAATAGCTTATTGGCAATGCAAATTTAATTTTATTATCAGTAAAATTTTACTGATTACTGCTATTTGTAATACAGTAAATATAGTAAATAAATATTTTATATTTTCGGACTTGCACCTTTTTGCCATGTTGAGAATTTGAAGGCCCCAAAACTAGGGTTTGAGCAGACTTAGCTGGAAGTAGCAGATTTTTAAAAATATAGGGTATATGTATTATATCAAGAGACGGGCAGGTACCAGTCGCTTTTTCCTATACGAACAGTTTATTAAGAGACGGGCAGGCTCTACTCCCTTTTTTGGAAGGTCGTGGATAGTTTCTACTCCCACTCCTTTATGATAGTAAACGGCTAGACGGGCTATTTTCTGTAAAATGTAATTACAAGCAAATACCCTTTCTCTCTTATTGTTGCGGAGAACTTGAACAACCACTGAGAATTTCTATTAAAGCTATGCTAATTCTCCTTTTAAATCAATTTTGTTTGCTCCAAAATATTACTATAATTTTGCAATTGAATTATTATGTACCTTCTGCATATTTTGGGATAGGATTTTTTACATATCATGCTATTTTTCAGTCCTTCAACATTTAAAGAATTACGTTACTGTCTGACTAAAATGTATGAAATTTTATTGAAACGCCGTAATTAAATTAATTTTTAGTTATTAAAAGTCGAATTTTGATTCTCCACTTATTTTAATGGAATCACGAATTGAATCAGAATTAAAAATTGCATAGAAATCAATTCTAATAGCTATATACTATAAATATATATATGTCTATAAAGATACTATCTTAACGCTAATTTTTATGCTTTCCCTATAAACATTGCATTTGTGTAAACAAAGCCAATGTTCAAAAACAAACTTTATTGCTAGCTTATAGTGAAATTTTTTGCACGCGCTTCACAATTTTCTCCCATATATATTTGCAGTTATATTCACATATTTACATAGCACAAATTTTTTAGTACATTAACCTACGCCCCATGAATCGTTTATAGAGTGGATTCTACTTATCGCCCGCGATAATAACTGATAATACTTGCGACAAAAAATCGTACATACTCAGCTAAAAAGAAATTATGGGAATTGAGCTTTCTGGAAAAAAAATGTGTATGTACATATGTAAGTATTTTTTGTAGTAAGATCCAAAAGTTTATAGCCCAAACTTTAATATGAAGTGTAAATCTCAAAGCACCATAATTCTTTTTCAATATAAATAATCCCATTTTATTTCAATAAACTTTTCCGGGCACTTTTCTGAGATTTTAATATCAACCAACACAACTGAACAATTGAATTTAAAACTTCTTTCTAGCGTCCTTCACAAAGTTATAAAAACTACAACACTTTACTCGTTCTGACAGGGACGATAGAAAACAAGATTGCGCCATATTTTGTTTTTGCTTATACGCATTCAGCTGTCAAAGATTATATGTATTTTGTTTTTGATTTCATGTAATTTGACATTTTTGGTGGTGAAACGGTATCGCTCAACTGACCATTCAACTCCACCTTATATGGAAAGTAACTTGGATGAGACGTAATATTTGTTTCACTGGTGGGAAGAACTGAGAGAATAAAACCATGTTTCATATTGGAAAGAATACCCACCACACGTTTTTTGTTAGCAAAAACAATATTGACGTACTAAAAACAGTAGATTCTGTTATAATTTTTACGAGTGGATTAGCGGTTTTACAATCTGCTCCACGTTCTGTATTCCTTTCACAACGGGATTCAAGCACTTTTATTTTTAAAATTCCAATCTTAACTGTTAAATTTGTACAGCCGTCTGTTTTCCGGTACTCTGTAATCCGCAAAATATTTTATTATATTTTCATCTGTAATCAATTGAAATTTTTCCCAAAAAAAAAAATATTTCGCTCATCCTTTTAAAATTGAATACGAAGGGGAAGAAATTCCGCTTTTGTATATATTTTGATCAAACCTCCGCTACTCAGAATTATTAAATAATTTACATACATACAATTTTTTGCATAACGGCATTCAAGTTTTGTTCCTCCTACAGATCTATTCTAGGTATACCAGAAACTATTAGGCCTTACTACGTCCCATATATGGAAAAATTTGCATACACACTCCGGTGAGAGAGAGAGTACGTTATGAAACACGTGATCTATAGATTTTAATGAACTGTCAAATTTAGCGTAGCGATAACGTAGCGATATGATGAAATCTATGAATGATCATTTTCTGTGTTTTGTGTAAATATAAAAAACAAATACGCACGTGTGCATAAACAAATACCCACACATACATACATATGTATGTACATATATTTTTCTAGCGGCAGAAATTGAAGCAAAATTTTATTTCTTCATTTCATGTGGGTAACACTGGACTGCTATTTGTTGGATTTTTTATCTTTTTGAACAAATAAGATATTTTGACTTAACGCACTTGAGTAGAATACGTACGATATGTGCACACAGTGACTCGAACAGCTGTTCGCTACAAACAATAGTTAGTGTGTTATAAAAGAAGAATTGTATATTTGAAAGTTTCTAAAAATGTATAAGAATTTAACAAATTTCTAACAAAATTTGAAGCTTTTTAGTTTGAATTTTTAGAGAACTTATGAGGAGCTCAATCACATTTACTATGCTAATAACTAGGCAAATTTCAAGAGGCTAGAAATTTCATTTGATTTTTGAAAAAAAAAATTAATTTTGGTATTTTTTTCTTAATGCATGGAGTTTATATGGCAGAAGATATGCAGATCGTCAGCAGAAAACAAAATATTAAAAATCAACGGAAATTTGTAAAAAATCCATCCGTTTTATGGAGAATTGTGTGTGAGATCAAAATCTAAATACAATTGTCAAAGATCAACCCGAATGTTAAACCTCTTGAAACTAACAGTTTTCTAAAAGTTGAAAATAAAATATTGAATGTTTTTAATTTTTTTTTTTTTTTAATTTTATACAAAGTTTGAATTTTTGATTTAAATGCTTTTTTTGTATAAAAAATTATATCTTTATAAAAAATTAATTTCCAAGAGCTCATAAAAATCATTATTGCTGATACAAATAAATTGGCCGAAAAATTAATACATGTATAAAAAATTTACGAAAAAGCAAGGATCCTAATAAAAACGGGGAATATTAGGAATCAAAAGTGGGTAATAGAAAGTCAAAGCTAGAATAGAATATTGGATGGTAAATGTCTTCTTTTTGGTGCCCGAAACAATCCGGACTTTTTTCCGAGCACAAATGGACATAATTACACATTTGGTGTTGGAAATTCAGAGAGCTGCAAAACAAACAAAAAAATACAAAAAACAAATTTGGAGTACTTTTTTTATGAGTACTTTTAGTTTGTTCGCCAACAAATTACAACAGCTGTTCACTAAACTTGTTACAAGTTTTCCGTCCATGTACCTACTTTTTTGGAGAGTTTTCTCTTTGAGAGCGAATGCTGTCAAATTCTAGGAAATTTTGTTGCTGGAGCTTTTACTAGATTTTTAAATGAACACTCCAAATGTCAGATATATATCAGCTAATATAATAACTAAAACAACTGATACAGACGATTTCTGGATTCCGGGCGCGAAATGTGGTTTTTTGCATCCCATTGTGCTTCTGGCCATTTTATTCTCTTTGGGAGAAACTTTTCGTTTACTGTCTCAAAACAAAAAACCTAGATTACAAAGAAGTTGCATCACACCCACTAGCGGAATATCGTGTCTTATTTCATCAAAGCGGAGCTAATATACGTTTTGTTGATTGTTATGAGAAGCTGATTTCATCCAATTGGTTTCTGGTGTGAGGAAATAAGATAACATTTCTTGCCACAGGAAACGAAACACCATGCAACTTGTTTGAAATCTACGTTCTATAGTCCAACTATCGAGCCAAGACCAGGCTGTACAGGTAAGTACACGTTATAACAATAAATCACAGGTAAGTACACGTTATAACAAAATCACCATGTGGGCAATTGTTTGAGCCACTGTACGTATGTATGTATGTATGTATATAAGTCCAAACGTGCAAATAGAGAAAATTCTTTTTATTTCTTAGCTGTGCGCGAGAAAGATACGACTAGTAGCGAGGCAAGTGGATTGGAATAATAAATAAATGTGTATAATTTGATGGCATGTGTAAAAATACATATGTATGTGGGTGTGTGTGCATATACATATGTATGTATGTTAAGCGTACTCACACACACACACACACATACATACATACGTATATGTAAGAGGAGAACCAGATTTAACTGCAAATAACCTGATCTGACTAATTCGATAAATCCAATGACGTCAATGCCAAGTTTATTGAAAGAAAAAACCAAATGAACAAGCAAACAACCCAGCAACAACTCGACAATATACTCGTGTGGCAAATTGTTGAGGTGTATAGCTGTGTGTGGGTATGCATGTTAGCAGGTGCTATATTAATATGATAAAGTATTTACACACTATTTTGATATACAGCTATTGATACGCATACACATGTACACATAGTTATATATAGTTTGCTGAATTGGCGGTCGATTTGAAAACGTGCTGCCACACAAAGCATATACATATGTATGTATGTACATACATAGTATATACATGTATTTGGGCACATTTGCATGTGCAAAGGCTTCAAGAACGCAAGTCAATAGATAATATTTGGATACATTCAGAATGATCATGTGTTCATAGAAGTTTTAAGCTTAAATATTCTATTTATTTTAGTGCGTCCACTTAATTACTTAGCTATGTACATACATACATACATACATCCATACATATATATGTGAATATGTTACAGAATATCGGAAATAGAATTTCTGATATTTATAAGAAATAAAACGTATGCCAATATACGTCGTATACGTATTGTAGTCTATAAATAACTCTTTGCAGCAACAAAATTAGTAAATAATAAAAAATTAAATACATATGTACGCATATATAATTAAGCAGAACCAAAAATAAACTTTAATAACAATAACAATGGCGTCACGCGAACAACATTATGATTTTTAAGCTTTTCTTGTCTTCTGTACAATTTTTTATTTGATTTCCCACAACTTTTGGACACTTCGAGCACTTATGAAATTTGTTTTGATGTTAATAGAACGTTGGATAGGCAGCCAGTCAGTGGTCGCCCTTCTACTCGCTGCCTTAACCAGTGTGGCTTTATATTTTAATTTGTAGAAACTACCACTAAAATACCTTTGCCATAGATCTGTCCCCCAAATGCAGACTTTAGCAAATATGGAGAATTGCATACCAGCTACCAGGGCGCATTGGCGTTGCTACCCTTTTAGAAGGAAATCCTTCTTAGGAACAGTTCGCCAAAGGGGCTTATACCATTATCTTAAGGAAATTTATGCATTCTAATATAACCTGACGTACCGGTTGGATCGGGGTATAACTGAAAATTTTTTCCAAGCCACCTCCCAGGTCGCTAGAAGGTAAATTTTATGAAGTCGCAGACGAGATACAACCGCTAGATTCGATAGCTTACAGAGAGGTCATAAACAGCATTCATTTAGAAATAATCGCCACATACAATAACCCTCGGCCAGTGAATGTCGTTACTCAGGCTCCATTGCGATCTGGATACTATAGTAGACTTAACTCCTACTTTTTTAGAATCAACCGCAACATATGTCCGGCATGTAGAGATTTCCAATCATATATTCACATGCCCCTCAAACCCTCTGTTATCTCTTTGGTCTAAGTACGTCGAAGCAGCTCGTTTCCTGATTGCGGAAATACTCGCTCGGTAATATTTTTTAATTTGCTTTTTTTATTTAATTCATATTTTATTCGAAACAATCATATTCATAATCAAATACACTTATACAAAACGCATTTAACTACTACCTATCATTTTTCTACCACCTTTTCACAAAAACCCTTGAAGTTATTACCCGTTTTCTCTTTACTTCTCAAATGCAACCTTAAAAGGCAGTCGGAAAGTACAAACGTCAATAATTATCCAACCTTTAATAATTAAATCTCGAACAATGTTCGTACACTTAACGGTTGGCCATGACCTAACGGCAATCATCATTTTTAAAAGCACAAAGAAACATTTTGAATAAGCAGCACGAATTTCCATACATTACGATACCATATAAATAATAAATTATTTAAATATATGTCGAAATCAAAAGTTAAATCATATACAATAAAATTTCATGGGAGACATTTTTGTAGTACATTTTACTGCAGTAGGAGGGAGTAAAAGTGTCGTTTTAACCTTAACGTAAGGATACCCTTCAAAAACAAATATGGAAAGTAGTTAGGGGGCTAAAATGTTCTAGAAAATTTCTAATCGAACAATAATACTAGGGGTCTTCTCAGACAAAATATGTGCGTGAATAAAGTAGAAATCTACATGAAATAAAATAACAACCAGTTGCATATAAAAATTAGATAACAGCTCTGTTAACTTTCAATGTTAATGTTATGCAGCAGAGCAAAAATAAATGTTGTAGATATATTTCAAGGGAACATATTTTTTTGTTTTACCCCCCTATAGAAATCTACCAAACAAAAATTCAAAGTTATTGTTTACTGTTAGGAATTGATAATAATTAAAAAAAAAATAATATTACTATATTTGATATCGAGTCGTTTTAATTCAAAAGTATTATCTTTCCGATTCATTTAGAATGATACTTGAAACTATCTACTCGCCGCCGGTCGCGTTCACAGTTTAGAGATCCTTTTATATACAATCAAAAACTTTTAAATGTGTCCGTTTAAAAACCACGAAGGGACTGCAGATTAACTGTTCTGAGATGTTAAAATATTGTCACATTTAACAAAAAAAAGAAGCATTGTTCGAATACATAAAATCTTTTTGGGTATTTCTGCAGTATCGCCACAATATATGTACTTAGAGAATAGCATATTGTCGAAAAAGTGAAAGCACCTTGCTATGCTACATATACTATAGAATCTAATGTTAAACCGTACCACGGCGTATGAGTAATTTTTGAGTGAAATATGATTAACATAATATTGCAAAGCATTTTTGAACTAAAATCGCAATAGTACACAGGTCATGATATACAAATAAAGAAATGAACGAGGCTTAAGCTGATCTGACTGCAAACAAACCCAAACAAAATGTAATGGTGTGGTTGAAGATCAGCAAATCTTTAAAATCTGTGCTTTGTGGTGCTTTAGAAATAATAGAAAATAGAGATGAACACTAATTACAGTTTTAATTAAATATTGAAAATCAAACAACGTTAATGCACCTCTGTCTCTTGCACGAACGAGTTAATTTTTTGCATAGCATATAATCAGCGTAGTTGTTATTAAAAAAAAATTTTTAAAGTTAAATAAAATAATTATGAATTCACTGCATTGCCAATTAAATCTTACATGAATCTGTGTATGTACATTTGAAGAGTGGCATATTTTCAATTATCAAAAACTCGAAAAAACAACTTTACAGTTATACATTAAATGAGCAGCTACGAGTATCAATCGATACGGCTATGAACTTTTTACATAACATGGTTTTAAAATTATGTTTATTTTTTTTTTCTTACATAAGATGTGATTTGCTCATCTAATTTATTTTTCTCAGGCACGATAGAATTCGCTTTTCTACATTTAAAAAATACTAATAATTAACAGTACAGGAATTAACTAGAAAGCAGTTCTTCATTAACTGAGGACGCAGAATATTTTGAGCCATATAGCAAAGATATGTGGCATACTAAACATCATGCGCCAAAAATAACAATTTGCAATTTAAAAACGTTACCCGAATTCTGAGATTTAATGAAACAGTTGTATCAGAACTATTATTTCCCTATGTTTATTTTTTACTCACAACTGCAGGAAAGCAGAAAAAAAATACTTTTTTCGTTGCCAATAACAGATATTTTTGAACCATTTATTTTTTAAATTGCCTGATAACTGGTATGCAGAATAAATGTTTTTCCCATGGGCAATATCAATTATTTCCCATCGTTGGTTTTTTTACATAGCTTGATGCCTTTTATTGTACAGCGTTTGTTTTTTACGTTGCTTAAGGAAAAATATTTCATCTTTACCCTTATCTGTATCTTAGTATTTTTCTTTATCTTGATTTGTATTTTTATCTTCATATAAACTTGCATTTTCAACATCTTTATGTTCTTCTCTATTCCCATATTCATTCAAACAATGCAGGGAAATAACTCTCACTGCTAACGGAAAAAATATTTCACATTTAAATCGATCCCGGTTTTTTACCAAAAATAACTATTCTTATATACCAACGTCGGTTCTTTGGCTGTTACAAAAATTAAAAGGATAAATATATCAATGGTAGAAGCAGAATTTTTCGGAACAGATTTTCAAAATAGGGAACAGTGTTCGAAAAAGATAAGCACGAATAGATACATACATATACAATTTAAATATTTTTTTTTGCATTCATTTTTGCGTCAGTTATTGGTGCTACTGCTGCTGCAGTTGCTTATGGTCTACTTAAACTAACAAAATAAAAATAAAAACAACAACAAAAACAACAACCGAAAAGCAATAATAACCAATGTTGAATGCTACAACTCCAAGTCAACGCTTTGGAATTTAGCAGAATGTTCGTTCACATTAACCGGTTAATAGCCGCGGCGTTAAGATAAATGCACACATACGCACAATATTTATATAAGTTACATAAATCTGTATGTATGTATGTATGTGTATAGTAATGTATGTACATATATATTGCATACCGTGGCCACATCACTTGACTTGCTTGGCAGCCAGTTATCATTTCATTATTTATATTTTTTTTTTTATTTATGTTGATTTTCAAGTGTTTTGGGTTTTGTAATTCACGTGATGTTTGTTAAATTTCAGCTAACGAGAGCCCGAGTCAAAACCTCGCCCGCATTGGCGTGTCTCCATGCAAACGCACACATTCGACTACAAAACACACACACATACATAAAGTATATACATATATGTATGTAAATATAAAGTAAAAATGCGGGCAATCACTCACGCTAAAGTGCACGTTCAGTAGAGACGACGGCGATTGGCGTAAATAAAATGGCACATATTCTGTTAAAAAAGTACCTAGATTTTTTATTATTTTAAAATCGCGCTTCTCAACATATTTTTCCTATTCAGCGTGTCATAACTATTTTATTTTTTTTTTTTGACGCAACCATAGACAATATGATACGAAACTCTTTGTTTCGCGAGAGGGCTGTCAAAAGGTAAATAACATTTTCCATTAGTAACAATAGGATAAATTGAGCATTGAGGATTTTTGAAATTATTATTTTGTATTTTTCACTTTACACACAGCCGTTGAGAAAGGCAATAGGCGCGTTACCGAAGTTAGCTCGGTCGCACTTTATGACACCTATATAAATAATAAATATTCTTAAATATATAGTTATAGTGAATCTAAGCTGTATATCAATAAAAACCCCAAATCAAAAATCAATCAAAACAAAAACAAAAATATCGCAAAAAAACAACGTACGAAATTAATTCAATTAAATAAATTCAAATAAAAAAATTCTTTCATTTATGTAAATGCTAAAGCATAGGAGAAACAATTTTAGTTAAAGATATAATAATAATGCAAATAAATTAATATATAACAAATAATTTCACTTTTAAAAGGAAAAAATAAAAGCAATTTTTTGTGTAAAAAATTTAAACAGAGATAATGAATTGATTAAAAATTGCTACAAACAAAAGAAAAATAAAAAATTTGTCTTAAAATTTTACATTTGTTTTTAAAATTTTAAAATTGTGCTAAGCCCGCAACTAAACCATAAAAAATGATAACCATCTACAATAAAAAATGATAACAAACTGATTTAGCCAGTTATTATTTGCGTTAATATACGATATCTGGCATCTCATCATTTTGCGTGTCAGCTGTTGGTCGGGGGATTAACTTGGCTTTGTTGGCAACCCAACCACAAAATAAATTTCTCGCTCTTAGCATGCCAGCTGTGGATTGAGGATTTATTTGGGTTTGTGACCAGCCCAAATATAAACTAAATAAATAGTGATAAATAGATAAGTAATGGATGGATTTCAATTGTCACCATTGGTAGCTCACTTTTCGCGTGTCAGCTGTTCATCGGTCTCTTGATTGCCAGCTCAAACCGCGAGTTTAGGGAACGCTCTGAGCAGGCAAATGAGAGAGTCTCGTATCATATTAATTTTGACAATTTTCCCTACTTTCCAAACTAAAATCACCATTTCGAGACCACCATTTTCAGACGATCGAAGACAAAAGAGAGAGTTATAATTTAAGGAAATTTTAATTAATAATAGGTAAGTACTTTGTATTTTGTTGACCAATTTCCTATACTTTTTTAACAGAATATATTTATACACATGTATATAGAGGGACACATATTCATGGCATGCACAATGTGACTGCTTATACAATTGTTTTCATAAGCGGGCAAAAGTACAGACATATATATGTAAATATGTATGTACGTATATATGTATGTAGATTAATGAGCTTTTGCACTCGTAACTTCGGACTTTTCAAAAAGATTCCAGTATGAAATTTGTTTTGATTATTCGATTATTATAACTAGCCTTGCCCACTTATGTATGTGGTATGATGTCGATATATGTATGTATGTATATGAGGCGTTTGCCATTATATACACAACATACTATATAAGGCCTACATACAAACATATGTACATAGCTGTGTTTGTAGCCTTCAATTTAAAAGCCTTGCGGATGACATCGCGATTTGCGCTGGCGCACTTTCAAACCCACTCTTGGGTCATGCACTCGAAGAAAAACTTATATACATGGTGAAAAGAATACAGAAGGTGGCGCATACTGTACCGCTAACCCTTTCTTGGAAATTTTAAAAAAATTTCTACGTCACAACAGATTTTGTTTACAAAAACCGTGTATGTACTTATGTACACACATACATATATTCGCAATCGTGTGTATTCTTTCCAACGGGTTTAACAATTTTAGTGTGTATTCTTTCTAACATGCACACCAACGTATTTCCTCTCATTTCTCTTCACCTTTAAATCTAGTGTGACGTCACAGCCAAGTTACTCTCCGAATTTCTGAACAATCAGCGCAATCTTGTATTCTATCATTCTTAGATGAAATTTACATATGCAAATAGCACAACAGTAGCAGAATGTATTGACAAGTTTCGAAAGCTGTGTTTTATTCTTACTTAATTTTAATTATTGTTTATGAAAGTATAGTTCATTTTCGAATATGTAGTTTCGTGGCCTGTTCAATCCTTTATAAAACAAAAATCCCGCGTCAAGGTGCTTGTGGCCGAACTCCTCCAAAACAGCTTGACCGATATTTATGAGATATTGTATGTTTATTTGGTAGGTATGAGAATAGGTCCGAAAGTATATAATATATAATATATATATGCTTAGTAGAAGGTTGCCACCTGTTTGAAAAGTCAAATTTAATTAAAGCATACCCAAGTTACACAAAATATAACTTGTATATAATATAACGGTTCGCCCCGGAAAAAACGTTTTAAGCTAATTTTTATGAGGGTTGCCGCCTGTTTGAAAAGTCAAATTTAATTAAAACGTAACCAAGATAATTGAAATATTAAAAAATTTATGTCAAGTGGTTCGTCCCGGAAAAAAGGTTTTAAGCTAATTTTTATGAGGGTTGCCACCTGTTTGAAAAGTCAAATTTAATTAAAACATTCGCAAGTTATATGAAATATTAAAATATGAGTATCAAATGGTTCGCTTCGCTGAGGAGATGTTACGTCACAAAATTTTCTTTTGTATGGAAGAAAATGCTAAATATCGTCAGAGAAAGATTATCAAAAATCAAGAAGTTTTTTCAGCCAATTGAAAGTTATAGCAAAATTGATTAGGTCATAAAACTGCACACTCGAAAAGTATGTAAAAATTTAATTTTATAAATTCTCTCAAAAGTTTGAAACTTCGACTTACAATTATAATTTTATAAAAAATAATCAAAATTAAATAAGGAAAGACAAAATTGCTACAATTTTTGTGAACACAACTGTACATAGTACGCACACAGACTATATTGAGCTTTTCTGTATTTAATGTGGGATTAAAATGAAATGACGACATTATTTTAAAATTTTTTCTATTTCATTTTCAAGCGTCATTGCCACTATGATTAGCAGGTTGTTATTATTGTTGTTTTAGCAAGTATGCATAGATAAATATAAACAAACATACACACACACAAATACACACCTACAAAAATTGTGGGCATGCAAAGTGGTTCTAATATTTATTTTTGTTGCTTAACAACAGCACGTAATTCATCATAATTAATTGTTGCTGCCGTTGTGCTACAATTTTTATTTCTACATTGTATGTTTTCGTCTGTAATATGTGTTTATCTTTATATATTGCCATCTAGTAAACAAATACCATGTACACACATAAGTATGTACATTACATATGACAAGCTGCCTGTTTGCGCTAAAGGCCAGCGTGGTGGTGACTCGTTTTATCTCTAATTTGTTTATTTTATTAAGTTATGTATTATTTGCCTACCTACTAAGCGAAAAATATATGTACGTATTTACAAAAGCAATTTACATATTACATATATATGTACGTATAAAATTCCAACTTTTTATGACTTTATTTGTGAAACGTGATCACATTTGGCTTGGCCGATGGCTCAACATAGCACATGACAGGAAATGAACTTCCAACTGTTTGGCGTATTTAAAAAAAAAAATATTTGTGTCAATTATTTTTAAATAACAAAGGGAATGGACTCACAAGCATTCCACAAAACAAACTTTTTCAAATTAATATGCCGATTTTTTCTATAAATCAATTTACAAAATACATTTATAACTAAGCGAAATTTTTGTATCACGCTTTCTTTAGCTGAGAAACTATTTTGTGTTTTATTACAATATACTTTTTTTAAATTATTAAAAAAAAGTATTTTACGTGAAACTTTTAGATATACTTTAAAATTTTAGGGGAAAAATTATGTACTCGGAATTTTTTCGAAACATGGATTATTTAATTTTTTACAAAGCTTATAGTGGGTCAGTTCCCAGTTAATCAAAAATTCCTACAGCTTTAGCTTCGAAACAACGATTTCCATGACCACATATTATGATATTAAAGGAAACTGTTATCCCGAATTTGAAACCTACTCAATTTATGAAATTTAAGGTGAAAGTTATTTTATAGGAGTTATTTGACAATAAATAATTCTTTCCATTGTCAATAACAAATATTTGTCAACATTTATTTGTCTAATGACAGCTATTTCATCTTTACTCTTATCTGTATGGGTATCTATTATATTTATTATCACTCCTTATCTTTATATTCATTTTTATCTTCATCTGCACTTTCATTTTCATCATCATTAAATTCTCCATCTTCATCAATATCCTTATCTTACAAACATTTATTAAACAACGTAAAAAAAAAAACGTTGGAATATAACTCTATCGCCGAAAAAAAATTAAAAAACGGTCTAGCATGGCATTTTCAGAAGAACCAATTGGCGCATTAATCTCAATTTCATTCGAAATTTACATAAATAAATATTTTATGTGAACTCCCGTCTTGTATATTCGAATCAATAAAGTTAGAAACTCAATCATTCCTGAGGCTGACGGCAACTTTGGGAATGATTATTAGGAAAGCAAATTATATATTAAATTATATTTATTGATCTATACTCCTCCTTTGCAAATAAATCACTTATCAGATTCTTAGCTTTTAGGAAATTTCTAAATACCAACGATTTTGCTCTATATTCTTATACTTTCTTCACATTACCGATCTTTAGAGATATCAGTAATTAAATCCATTTTTTATATTGACCCTTAGACGGGCAAAAGAGAAATTTTCAAAATAATTTATGCGTCACTTTTCACTTTGTATCCCACTTGAACAAACAAAACAGTCAAATTATGCCCTTAAAATCGTTTTCTGCTGAGTTTTTGGGTTTAGTAAGCTAAAAACTAAAGAATTATAGCCTAAATCCACGCGATAACTTTTCGATTTGAATTTGAATACATGTAATATATAAAGCAAAGATCTTTGCACAATTTGAATTTTCCAGTTCCCATCACTGGGCTCAGTTCTTATTGTCCCAGCCATTTTTATTTAATTGTTCAACAATGTTTGCACTTTTTGTCTAAGTTTTTTTTTTTTTAATTAAGGTGGTTTATATAAATGAAATTGAAATTGTTTATATTTGTAAATAATTTTTTATTTACGAAAAAAATTAAAAGCTAAACCATAAGTTCTTAAAAAATGTATTCATTTGGAGAACTCCCGGTTTCGGCGTTGTGACATCTTCAGTGTTATGTTTCGTTCTTATTAATTGGAAATGATTTCGTTGCCAAATCAATAAATTTTTAAATATTGAAACCACTTTAGAACGAAGAAACTCCAATTTTTGTAATTATTAGATCAGGATTTATGTGGAGAGAGCCATTTAAAACAGACGTCTTGTGGCAAAACTTCATAATTTTTTTTTGTTTTTGGAAAACTGTAGGTAACGTCCTGCTGAAGTTTTGCAAAAAAATTATTATTAAGCTTGGCAAAATATGTGTAAGTATATATTTTGACAAAAGATGTAGGTAACTAAAAAATTTTTTTGTCAAACATCTGAATAAAAAAGCGTACCATTTGTTAAATCCAACGTTGTGTGCCATTAATACACAGGGTATCATAAACGATCAAATTTAATTAACAACCTCTAATGTACGCACATCACTCACCGTCAACTTTTGATGGGCCTCAACAAATGTCATCGCAAATGTAATGCTAATTTTGTAGCCGGTGAAAAGCTTCTATTTGAAATTTACATTATATTTACATATATGCGACAGGGTAAGAACGAACTTAAAAAAATACCCTGTCAGAAGTGCAGTAACTGAATGCCGCTGCAAAAATGCATACAACAATAAAAACAGCAGCTATAATACAAAAAAAAATGTAAATGTATAGCAAATCAAACAGATAAATGTCAGCAACAATTGCCTGCATAGCAACCAATAACACTAGTCAACAAAGTTTTGCCAACCCATGACAACTATCATTTGCAGAACTTTTTTTCGAAGAATGAAGATATGTATTCTATTAGCTTAAGTTTTTGAGGATTTTTGTATTAAAATTGTCAAAAATTGTAAGAAATGTAATTCCTGCGAAAGTTTAATAAAACCTGATCTTTTACCATCTTTTTTATTTGGTTTATAATAAAAATTAATTTAGAACGAAAAAAGAGATAGTTATTTTTAAACTTTTATACCAAAAAAAAAACAGCGAAAAAATGCTCGCGCCGACATTTCACAGATACCGTTACAATCATTACACAGTATAGAACACGACTTTCTCATGATTCTAAAACTATTGCCTTTTATTATTTTGAGCAAGAAACGCCAATAAATTTTGCTTTTATTATTATGACGAAAATATTAGTTATAGCTTGTTTTGTATGTTTTTAAACATAATAACTCATATCATTAAATTTTTTTTATATTTTTAACGCAAAGATAAAAACCAAAGTAAAGATACTATATATTTCTTCTTTTACTGTTTGGAAGTTGCATATAAATCTTAATTCAACTTTTTATCAATGCCTTCGAAATAAAAGCAAAGCTTAACAGTTATATTGCGTTCAAAAAATATCAGGAAAACTTTACGAGTTTTTTTGCCGTAAAAATCAAATTTAAAAAAAATAGTAATCGGTATTTCTTGCTGTATATAATAAAAAGTCGGAACTTTCCTAAAATTTTTTGTTTTTTACCATAAAATCTATAAAATGGATACTTGGTACGGCCGCTGGAAAAAAAGAAATAATTCTATCAACAATAATTTTTGAGCTCAAGGCCAATTTTTCATTTGGGAGGTATTAGAATAAGGCAACAAGAGACAACACGGTAGAAATTCTAACAATAGTTTTTAAGTCCATTATGCCAAATGAAAATTTATATATCATTTCAAAACAATGAACGTTCTTTTATCAACGTTATGATAAATAAAACAACCCATAAGACATAAAATACCAATAGACTCCACTTCCATTTTGTTGAGCTGTGTAATTAATTAAGTATACGTACACACACACACATCGACTGGGATTGTGTTTTTGTAAATAATAAAATGTCCACGAATCGTCACATCGGGCATATGGCCACAGTGGGCTTATCAACAGAACTGGAAACAGCTAACCATTGCAGCAATGTATAAACACAAACAGTAGTAAATAATTTGACTTGCATACACAAAATACAACTATGGTATATGAATGTATATCATGTTTATTATATGCACAATATCATATTAGGTCTAAGGCCCATTAAAGAGATACCAGCAACTGGGTTGATTTTTACATTTTTTTTTTTTTTTGTTTTATTTGAAGAGAGTCCATGATGTCTCAAACGACAAACAAGAATGATAGAAAACAAGATTACGGCAACGCCGGCAGCGTACACGTCAAAGCGTTTGCTGCTACAGGAATAGCGAGACGAAAAGGAAGGTGATAACTGCACTTGGGCTAAAATACAAAGCTCGCCACTTCGCATTAGGTCATTTTTGCATTATGCGGTGATAAATTTTTCTTCAACCTCGCACCAACACTGATCACAATATGTAAACTCGCATACAGATTTACATATTGTATTTCCCAAAAACTTGTAGGCTTTTGTAAATTTGGTATACATACATAGCTACGCCATCATAACCGTTCCTCGCACCAGATCGAATAAAGTTACAAAGTGACTACAATTATTTTTATGCGCCTGCCTTGACTTTTGATGCTGACCCTTTGGCGTAGGCCATATACATACATATGTACTAAAAACATTTCGTTTATTTCCTCTGCCGCTGCCAAGCGAATATTTTGACTTCTTTTATCAGCTAATGGAATGTGCCGAGTCACTGTTTTTCTTTTATTCACGCCCAGCGCCACAATCACGCGCATTTCGCGCTCCAACTAAAAATAGTTTTATTACTTGATTATATAAAGAGCAATAACCGGTTTTCCTTTAGCTGCAAGTACTCCGAACGCTGTGAAAACCGCTTCGCTATAGTCAGGTGGTATAACTGCAGAGTATGCAGAGTTGCTTTTGTGGTTACTCAAATGAAGGTTGTTATTGTGTGTAGGCACATAGTTGCGATGGTTGTTGTTGTTGTTATTGTTGTCACTACGAAGTGTGTATATATATATGTATATATATATCCATATGTGTGTAGAAGATATCGTTGTAGTTGGCTTATATGCATGTATGTGTGTATGTGTTGATTTTGTAAACGTGTTGGCTGGATCAGCTGATTAATGGAGTCAAAAACATGGCGTGACCATCACCCCATCTACGCCTACTACTTGCGTAGAGCAGATGTGGTTTGTGCATCGTAATGCCATTCAAATTTAAGCAACTAAAAATCAATGCCCAGCAAATCAACACCACACACATTCCTACTGCATACCGCCACCTGAACTGTAGATATTCATATGTTAGATCAATATCATTTTGCAACACTTGTTTACGAGTATTCACCAAAACACTTTCAATACCGAATTTTAGGTTACCGCGAAAACCGAAAACGTCACGAGTTTATCACGAGCAATCAAATTTGGCGTCATCTCACAATACTTATTTGCATTATATGGTGTTACAAAAACAACAGGCTATCGAGGCTTAACTTTGTTGTATAGAAAATTAAATATATCTAATTCTTCTGAAGTGCCAAGATAAGCGAAACTTTGCAAAAAGTACTTTTTGAAGGCAGTAATTTTGAAGATTATTTTCTAGGAGTTTTTTATGCAATATAATTTATGTAATATTTAATTTACCTCATTGCTGATTTTAAGTATAAATAGAGGTAGATGTAGATGGCTATTTAAAATTTTGAGAAAAACACATATTTCAAATTACAAAAGTTGAATTCAACTCAAAAATGAGACCTGGTTCTTAGAAAGAGCCTACCCTGTTGGTATACCGTAGTGGTCATATATTTAGCCGCAAAATCAATTCAATAATGTTTGGCTCTTACGTTTATTGCCATATTTTTAATAATTTTTCAAAGAAAAACGTGTGGTTCATTATACGACAAGAATTACTTTAGCTCAAAATGGGTCCCGCTAGATGGCGCTATAGTCGTGTTATTTAGAAAATCCGTTTAAAGTTATTAGAAAGGTGTGTTACAGATTGTTCAAACGTTTCATATTTTTTGTATAAAATTAAATGGAATTTTAGGTCTGAAAATATGACCACTATCGCAGTTATTAATAATGTTAACGATGTCGCTATCGATATAATGAACGATATTTTATGTCAATGTTCCCTAACACTAACGTCCAACTTATCGCGTTCGTTATAATTATCACTATCGATATCACTATAGCTATCGTTATCTTATCTTTAAATTGCTGGTAATTTCGAATTTGCATACAAATTATTATTGTTATTATTGTTCGCTTTTACAAAAATTTACACACTATCTGTCTGAAAGATATTTCGCCTCAAAAATATTTTAAGTTTTGACACGCGTAGTATTTTTTGAACACATATGTAAATAGAAACATACGTTGTATGTACTTAGATGTCTCCACTATTAATCAATAAATCTTGTTGCTCGTTATTGCTTTAATTTTAATTTTATATAACGTGATTGTTTTATGGAATGTAACCATCATATATGTATGTATGTATATTATGAGTATGTACTTTCATTTCATTCACTTTCATAATATTGCTATAAATTAATCATTTTGATGACACTATTATCTTTTCACATTATCATCGCTTATCACTGTTCAAACATTAATTCAGCAAACATTTAAATTTATCTATCATTATGACTAAACAATTTTTTCACTGCGTTTATTTCGGATTATCACTTATGTGATATATTTATTGGTGTATTGTTTCAAAATTGCGATATATAACTTATTTTTCAGTTTTTCCTCACTGTTGTGGGCAAGATCAGAAAATCGCAAACAACGAGAGACAATTGAATATCAAAGTGCATTTAATTGTAGTGCAAAACAACTGCCTCATCGAGCTACAACCCCATGATCTTAGCTGAGCTAGCGAAGTCATCCAGTTGCCATTAGAATTATCCACTTGCTGTCATCTCTGTCGCTAAGCCGCATTTATTGTACATATCATTCTTGCCATTTAGAACATGATTGTTAAAAATTACTAAGTTTAATTATATATTATTTATTTCCTCCTTTTACTGAGTCCAAATTCCATTCAGCTTTGGCGATTATTTATTTGAAAACATGTTAATCGCATGATTCGACACAATGTATCGCAATGGTACGAGAAATGCAAATTTTAAAAATACACATACAACACATCCATATGTAGTACATCATAAAGGATTTTTATTTTCTTTTTGGTTTTGCAAGTACTCGTGTTTATTTTCACGTACATATATGTATGTACTCATATCTATCTACATATATAAATTTTTGTATACATACTTATTATTGTTACCTACCTCAATTTGCTCAGCGATTGAATACTCAAACTTCAAATAAAGGCTTTGACTTTAGATAACAATTTATATGCCTGCCCAGCAAGCGCAGTTTCAAACCTTTAGAGAAAATTTCGTATCTCAAATTCAAATCAAATAATTTTCGCAAATGATAATATTTTGAATAAAAAATATAGTTCATTCGACAACAAACATCGGTTAAATCCAAGTTTCGCACTTTGTTGAAAGGGGGAATAAATTCTAATATTTTTACACAAGATTTTAAAATTTTGAATTTGAGTTTTTAGAAATAAATTAGGTATGTAGCTTTATAGCCGATTCACTTTTATTAAAAATAAAGTGCAAGTCTGAATTAGCCGTAAATTACAGGTGGTTTCTGATATTTTTTATTTGCTCAGATTCTTCCACAAATTCGTCTATGCTCGGTGTTTTCAACATCGTCGGTAAAAAAAAAAATGTAAAAAACCAACGGTAATCTTCCATAAATTTTGATGTTACTTGCCGCGGACCAAGATTCGAATGAAGCGCGTACGCGCTACACATTCGTCTATGGCGGCCTGAACCGGGATAATACGATATATATAATTACTTTCAAGCAGGGCTGCCACCTGTTTCAAAATAAAATTCAAATACATACATATGTGTGCTAAGTAAAATATTATCATATGTGTAAGCTTCAATAATCACTCAGCACTCAAGCAAACATATTTTTATATAGGGTTGCCACTTCTAAAAAATTTTGATTAATCAAATACGTAAATGAAAAAAAATCTCCTTGAAAATTAACTATGAAAGCTTACTATATTTCTTTCCTTGATAGCTGTTTTTATTAATTTCATTTGTTTTAATTTTTTCATTGTATGATGAGATACATTTTTTAGTAGTGTTGCCATATATAAAAAATTCGAATGATTTAAATAAATCAAATACTACAATTGCATTATACTATAATATTTGTATCAAACGGAGGGTAATGGAGAAAGCTTTGATTTAAACTTATTTTGGGAAATGATTGCCAACACTATATATATAAATAATTATACTATATGTCGAATTAAAAAAAAACTCCATTGCAAAGATACCCTTTTTAATAGGGTTGCCACTCCTTCTACATAATCAATTTGACTGCAAAATTCAATTAATTACATCAAGAGTTAAATTTGATTTTAAATCATTCATCAAATATACCTATTTCAAACCCACATAAATGTTTACTGGGCGATATCGTATAAACTTTCTTAATGCACGCTCAGTTGTATTGTTGTATGAATGTCAGTACAAAAGTATTCAACAGCGAATTGCGCATTTGCAGCACGCGTACAACATTCTACAGTGGCAGTGTTATGGGAAAAGGGGAATTGGGATTCGGATGTACCACTAAGAGTTTTCATTAATTACTAAAGATACCGGCGACCGCCGTAGCCGAATGTGTATCGTGCGATTGCAATTTCCCCTTGTGCTCCGGTTTCAAATATCTTAGAGCACGTGTAGTCGGAAAGAAAATTGACTATCCCGAAACTCATCTGATGACTTCTGAAGTAAATTTGAGCCGCCCCTCTGTAGTACTCTGTATTGAATTTAGCAAAAATCTTAATGAATTCAAAAATATTCGAATTTACCCACAAGAACAGCTCTGAAAGAAATAAATCACAAGTCGGCTGTGGTCTATTGGCTACGAGTACGTACTTGCACAGAAAGTCGGTGGTTGTGAGCTCGCATACCGGTGGAGTCATGAAAAGAAATCTCACTTTCCTTATACTGGCCTTGAGCTCAAAAATTAATATTGTCGTTTTAATAAAATTAAAAAACAATATACGTACGTACATACATATGAACATATGTTCTGCAGAAAAATATTTAAAACTCTTCGGTTCAGCTCACGTCAATAAAACACTGTGGTGGAATCGTAAATACATATATTAGGTTTTATAATTCTGTTGGAAAACCAGTACTAATTATTTTAGGCATAGCATTTTTGATAAGTTTTGGCTAGTCCTCGTTGGTTTGTTTTAACATAGCAACATATATAACAGACATCTTATAAATCCAAATTTAAAACTTTATAGAAAAAATAGGAACACTCTACAAATTAAAAACAAACAGCAAACTTTGTGTTACGAATTTTTAGAAACATTCCAAGTGTGCGTTTTTATAACCCATTAAGTGCCAGTTCCAAGTAGCTTAAAATTGGCGTTGTTTTTTTTATTCAATCTTTTGCTGTTGGTGTCACACATTTTTCTAAAAAATTCTGAATAAAAAGTTTTTTTTTTAGATTTGCGTACTTTTTTATTTTTTATTAAAATGCGGTTTTTAATGTTAGCATATTTTATTTACAATAAAAGTCATATAAATTAAAGTTTCACACTTTGTACAAATTTCTAAAAAAATTCCACAAATTTTTATGAAACATAAAATTTTAAATCAGAATCTGAAGATACTTTTCCGGTTACTAAGTTGTACAGCTAATTTCGTATTGTTTCGCATGATAACGTATTTGAATTTTGAATTTATTAAAAAACGGCAATAGAATAAAAGGAGTACAGCAGAAATAGCTCACAAATCCAGACATTTTCTGTCAAATAAGGCACCAACTTATTCCTAGCGAAATCTTTTCAATATCCCACTTGAAAAATACGCCACTGTAGACTCACGACTACAAAACTAAATTGCGCATACTATATCTATAGAATCTCAGGGACCAACAACAAACGTATAAACATGGGTTCATTAGCACTTTCGTTTAACACATTTGTATTTGTAATACTACTAGAACAAAGAACTGTTTACCGAGAACTGCTGATAAAGACGATGCAAACCCAGTAGTGAATGTTTTGATAAGGAAAGGTAAAAGTTTGAGTTACTAAGGGCAACCATATGATTAAGAAAAGTAAAGTACAAATTAAAATTTTATTATTGCTGCAAAATGATTTACGCACATGCATACATACATACTAAATAGTATATTATTAAAAAAAAAAAAAAAAAACAAATAAATACATATATTATCACTATATGCATAATAAAAGAAAACGAAAATTCCGCAGAAATTTATCTTAATTCACATTTAAGCGTATTTAGAAAACCTATACATACATACAAGCAAGTAAATGGTATGAGTGGAAAATTTTCTTGTACAAAAATGTAATCAATACGAGTATGTTAAGCAATTATTTATTAATGTGTTTATTTACTCGTGCAAAATATGCACAGAGTTGTAGCGTGACAGAAATAGAATGCATGTGTTTGTTGAGTCCGACGTAAGTGTGAATCACACTTCACACTTCATTTTTTTCTTCTTCTTTTTTTCATTTTTGATTATTTGTTGCTATTCGTAAGTGAAAAAAAAAATTTTAAAGGCTATCAGAAGATAACTGCAGCGAAAGCGATAAGAAAATTACGTTCAGTAGAGTCGCTGTGTATTTTTTTTTTTTGTTTTTTTTTTTTGTAGTGCTGATAATTTATACTTTTATTTATCTCTTTTTTATTACACATTTTTCAGCATATACACATGTACTGTGTAAATATATATGAACTAGTCTAAGTACCTAAACGCGCGTGATCATAGGAGTAGTGCTGTTGAATATCTTACAATACACACTTATGTTTGGTTATCACGTGCCTGTTGTCTAACTAAAGTCTATAACACATTTGCGTACATACGTACATATATTTGTTTATACAATAGTTATCAGGTACTTTGGAAAGTTTAATCAACTGTTACTGATAAAAATAATTTAGCAAATGTTTTTTTTTTTTCGAATAATTTAATAAAATAAAAGGTGTTAATAGACTGGGGGTCTTTTTAGCTTTTGAATTTGTCGATAATTTTCTCAATTGAATATAATTTTAATTGCTTAAATTCATATCTACTAATGACGTACTTTAAAAATTATTTTCATTAAGCGCCATTTTCTCAACTTACTGTTAAAACATCTTCCCTCGTCAAATTCGTTTTCATTCTTCGAGTAACTGTAATGTCAATGTAAAGAACGCAGATTACATCGTGCCTTCTAGATTGCATCTACGTTCTTTTGTTAAGTCAAATTTGATATAGGGGTTGGCAAAGAATGTTGATTACAAAGAAGTCGCATCACTCCCACTATTCTTCTAACAGAAATTCTCGTCCAGTGTTACCTTACCAGAACTAATTTTTCTTTTGCTGATTGATATTTGACTCTGTTCAGATCCAATTTGATTCTGGTGTGGTGAAATTGGACAAAAATTCTTGCCACAGGAAACATAACACCATGACATTCTTTGTAATCTACGAATCTACATACGTTCTTTGGTGATAGCATCCCATGGTGTTGAATGCTTGTTCCTCTTTGCCAATTCGCCTGTACATATTTAGTGTTTTCTTTACGCAAACAAAATACATGAGCAATACCGGGCGAATTCAAAGTTTGACATTTTACTCGCAAAACACACATAGAATTCGCCTTGGGTATCTTGCTAACACCTTCTTTGGATGCACATGGGTTATGTTTTTGCCTATGATATGATTAACAGAAAGTCATTTATCGATTCACCAACGACATCTGGTTAATTTGTAATATCTCTTGTTTGCATTTCCCCAGCAATTAACTGGCAAACTGCCGTAAGTAGATAGAAGAATCTAAAATCCTTAGATTCTTGTCATTCGCCGCGTTTTGTTGCGATTCGTCACATGCAATGTATTTACAAAGCTACTGGCAAGGCGAACTCATTTAAGGTGGTGTCATGCAAGCAGCTGAGTGAATTCGCTTACTGGGAATGTCAAAACCATTTGTTTGTTGTAATTCTTACCGATTCTAACTGCCATTGTACGTTATTTTTATTGTTGTACGATCGACCTGGTACATCAATTCGACTTGGCTACTTGCCTTCATCTTATTAAGTGATAGTTGATTTTGTTCCGTTATTTCCATTATAACCGAAGTGATATGTGCAAAATCAGAAAACGCACAAGGGTGCCGAAATTACTTGAATAAAGCGTCATTTTACTTTGACAGAAACCTGTTAATACTTAACGAATATTTACTTTTTGAAATTTGCAGCTGATTAATAACCACTGATTGATATTTATAGGAATTTCAAAAACTACTTGTGAAATTTAAGTCTATTAATAATGGAAAAATACTAATAGTATATTAAAAAAAGTAAATATTTTGTAAAGTTTCATTAGTAAACTGCAGCAGAAAAATATTTAACATATTTTTTTTTGAATCATTAATTTTTCAGCCTATTTAATTTTATTAAGATTAAAAAAGGAAAATTTTTTAAAATCGATTTATGCATTAAATTAATTTTTTTATCTTAATTTTTCCTGTTTACTTTAAAACCAATTCCAAAAATGTAATTCCATTCAAAATGTATATAAGTATACTCGTATAACGAGTATCAGAGTACCGTTTATTTGTTTATATGATCTTCCATTGAAATATCTACAACCGAACAAAAAGTATACACGCCTACATTTAAATATAAAAAAAAAACGAAATTAGCATAAGGCAAGCCAAATTTTTAAATTGTATTAGCAGTTGTACAAAGCCACACATTAATATCGACTTACACATCTCATCTTGTATTTGACAAAAATAAAATAAGACTAGTGCCATTCCTGCTCTACGCCTCAGATTATAAGTTCTGGGCAAACGTTACAAGGCTATGGAAATGATGAAGAAAAATCGACAGAATATGATAAAAAACAAAATAAATCTCAATGAAAATTTTAATTGAACAGGTACCTTTTGAACGAAATATATTGAACTCTTTTGACTTTGCGAGCCACTATTTTCCATGCAAAGAGCACAACAATGGCTTAAGTAAATTCAGCACGACATTTAAGGTAAACAAACTGAAGAGAAACTTTGCCGATTTGCATACGAAAGTTCTTAAGAAAACAGTAAAAAAAAAATGTTGAGTTCCTACTTATTTGCATTTTGTAAATATTGTAAACATGTTACGGTAAATGGTGATGGAACAAAGACCTTTTGAACCTTTCTATTCTTCAAATGAAGTATGAGCTAAAAAAATGTTGTCAATATGAGGTTTACATATGTAGTTAATTTTTATTTTGTCCCATTACAGCTGCTTTCCAAGCCTCTTTATTGAAATCGTACCTTGTTTGATGTACATTTTTTGATGACTCTTTCAATAAACATTTAAAAAATTAAGGTATAAATAGATATGTATGCTCAAAATATATTTTAGATTTGTGTATAAAAATAGACATCATCGGGTGACAAAAAGCCACCATCACATTACTGCGGCAAGGTGGACGATCGACAATAGAAAGCATAGCACTTTTATTAAATATACTGTAAGTGTCGCTTTGTGTTGATGTCGTTCGGTGTGTGACCTTCTAAAGGACACACGTGTGCAATTCATAAATAACAATATCAAAATCAACAGGCGAGCGAAACTAACAAAATGAGAGACAAAAACAGCACCGCTCACTTGATATGCCTGTTCGATTCCCTGCATACCGACTGATTTTTATGCAAGCAACCAAACTTGCATATTCCTACATATGTACATTGTGATATGTAGATATTTATATGTATATATGTATATATATTGTATATATGTTTTTGTATATTAAATACATATCTGAAAAACAATTTGTGCCAATGCGCCTATTCGCCTTTTCGCCCACTTATGCCGATTGGACTCTGTGCGAATTAGAAATTCTAATCAGGCGATAGATGCTCACAGAGCCAATCAATAAACATATTGCCAGAAGTGTGTGGATATGCACACATATATAATTATATTAAATACCCTGTGGGAAATGAAATTAATTTTACATTAAGTAATTTAAAATTACTTTTTTTCCAATGACAAGTAATTGGAATTTTCCACATCAAACTGATTTATTTCACATGACGATGTCATAGCAAGCAGTCAATTACCCCGTTTCATGCATATGTTTTCAATTCCTAAACATACTTGTAATTTGAATTCATTAATTTTAAAATTAATTCATATCAAATTATCAGGGTAAATGAGAATTTGAAAAAGAAACTGCCTCCCACTGTATTTGTTTTAGAATAGTTTAAAAGTAGTTCACAAAAAATTAGTTTTTAAATATGGTTTTTATGCAACTGACTTATTTTTTCCGTTAGGGTATGTGCATATGCACATACAACATACACTCAAAAAAAAAGGAAATGGATTGAAAAAAATAGCTTGCAAAAGTAAGAAAAATAGGAATGAAATGGGGCTGAAGAAATATTTACAACTTTTGGAGAAAACAGCCTTAATTTTATGTAGGTTTATTTCATTTTGAAAAAACCTTTACTCAATCCCGGGAAAATTTCAAAATTTTGAGAAAAAATGTCATCAAAATAATAACATTTCTCTTTGGTTCCATGGTTTTTTCAGTGTACGTACTATACATGTAGTTGTATATGCAAATCCACAATTTAATATAAACTATTTTATGCCCACAATTTCATAGGAAATAATCACGTATGGCGGAGAGTAATCGTTGCGTTTTATATTTATTTCTAAAAATACTATTCGTTGAAATTTAAGTGAACTGGTTTACACTCGACCGATTGCCTCTGTAGCTAAACTATTTCAATAGATAAGTACAATATATAAAATGGTAGAACTTCAATTGAATATATGTACATAGAACATATGTATGTGTGTTTGTGTGTATGTGTGTAGTAGATATTAAAAGTACAAACAAAAGTTTAATTATTAATTGATGTTGTCGTCAGCAGTGCTAGAGCATATACTCTATATACATATACAGTGTTGTTTGCAACCCAAGCAATTTTTATTTACTAGGCATATTCAAAGCAATGGTGCTGCCGCTGAAAATTTTCAAAAAAAGTCGCAGAACAAGAGGCACCTTTAATTTTTTTTAAACTACTTACACGGACGAAGAACTCCGGTCGAATGGTGATTTTTCCCAGAGAAATTTAGGGAAAAATTTATGCCAGCATGCCATCTATCAGGCATATTCTATTTATAGATTTTAGACTGGTTTAGAAGCACCATTTCAAATGGCCTTCTAAAGTCCGTCCAACAATACACCTGCTGGAAGTCCATCCAAAGGTAGAAAAATAAGCGGGCCTTTCATGGCACGTCCTACAAAAATCCTTCCTAACGAAAGTAGAGGATCTTCAGCTTGTACCACTTCATACGAAAAAGAAAGAAAAATGGAATGTAGAAAGGAAGGCCTCCCAGCGCTCAGGAATTGCTTTTAGCTCCTGAAATTCTTCAATATTGGGAGGGTTTTTCATGATGCATTTTTTTTTGTCAACTTTACATACAAATACAGTTCATACTATTACAAAAACCATGTAAATTTATTTTTCACTTATTTTAGCCTGCAATTTATAATAATGTTGATGTAACCGGATGATTTTTTATATTTTCTTAGAATTTGGATGCTGCGAACTTTATTTTACAAAAAATTCTCATTGATTTGTAATATTTTTATATGCCGGCAGTCGTGTGCATTTTGTTCCATGTGAGATACGTACTTTTATAGGCGATATATAGAAGAAAAATTTCCGAGACCTAAATTTCAAAATATTATTAAAAATCAGCATTAGTTTCTATTCACTTCAAACTCAAAAAAATTTCTAAAATTCTCTGATTGAAAATATTTAAAATTTGAATAACAACTTGTTAAATTTCCATAATTTTTTTTTGAAGTTTGAAACTATAGTTTAAATTTTTTTGTTTTAGTAAGAACTATATTTATGTTAAAACAAATCTCAAATCGACGGGTTTTGCTGCTCAGTGTAGTTGCATGTACCATTATTTTGCGTTATGAATTGTAATCGATTAGAAAACTTTAAAGCGTGCGACAATTTTATAACAACTCAAACCAGCCCAGAATATGAATTAGGAAAAGTTACTAAAATTTTTTTTGGCATTTTTCTCCTTAAATATATTCGTAAATGATCCCAAATTCAATGAACCCCTTAAAAAATCCAGTCTGAAAAGTCGCTAGAGGATTTAAATATTCCAGAAAATTATTCTTTGGAAAATTTTAATAAGTATATTTTCAGACAAAATCTTTATACAAAGCACGTTACATTGGCATTACAAGTTAACAACGCTGTTATCTAAATTTTATGTGAAACTCTTTATTTATTTTATTTTATATAGAATTCGGCTTTAATCGCATATAGATTTTTGTCTGAGAAGACTCCTAGTGAAATTTTCGCTAGAAAATTTTCAAAACATACTCTCTACCCCAAAAACCCAAACGACAATTTTATATGGCACCTAATGAATTAAAAAGATTGCCAATTTTTTGTTGTTATTAGACGTGAAACTCAAAATATACTCTTAATAATGCTTTCAATATAAAATGTCAGGATCTGAGTCTAACGCTTTATAAATAAGAAGCAATTTGTGGTAAAACTCAATAACTGCTGTACGAAATACTGAAAGTTGTTTACATTTCGAGCACCTCTATATCAAGAATGATAGAATTCAGGATTGCGCCGTCCCACTGTCTTAAGTAAAAGTTAACAAATAATATGAAGAAAAGTAGAATGAAAACTTTTAACTCGTCAGGAGGAACGTGGAGAAAGGTTTAATAAATAAATCTACAAGCGACTCTTTGCCGTTCATTAGTAAAAAAAATGTTTGTTTACTTTTACTTGAGAACTGTTAAAATCGTCAAAACTAAAGTAGCGATTCACAAGTGACGCCACCTTCTGTATTCAGTTCACTGCGCCTCTATATGAAGTTATTTTTATCTTTTTTGTACCAACTTTTTGTTTTTTTGTTCTTTGTTGGTAAAAAAGCTTGGTTCTATTTGTTGTTTGACGGAAGTTAGTGCTAACAATGAAAGCAATAAATGTTAAATATTTTGTTGATAATTACGGGATTTTAAATGCAAAAGTAGCTTAGGTGTGAAACAATACTGTACATGGGCATATAGATATTTTTTTCCTATATTGTTGTTATTGTCATTCTCATTTATTGACACTGTTGCTATAACCATTTCTAATACATAAGTATGTATATGTGCATGTGTTTGCACATATATGTACATGTGTGTGTGTATGTGTGTGTACATGTATGTATAGCTACATAAGCACTTGTGTAGCTGCATATTGGCGTTATTCAATCGCTGTTCATAAGCTGTTAAGCGTTGCGTCGTCGTTCGCTTTGTCTGTGTTGCCTAACTCGGGCGTTGTTCACGCCATGTGGTGGAGATACTAGTATACCGGCGTCACCCATCACACAAATGTCTCCACACCAACCCCCCCCCCAACCATGACACTGGTGCTCGCGTAACGTAGATCACGTTTGCCATGTCGTGCGTTTAGTTTCATTATTTTATTCGAGAAACGTAACACGCTTTAATATACGAGTATTTTAATTATTCCCACGTTTTTCCAGCGCATACGTTTATTCACATGCCATTGTCGTTGCGCTTTGTTATTGACGTTGTCGACAGCTAACTTAGAACAACAAGAGTTGTTCGGTTTGATGTATATAATAATAATATTGTTATTATTGTTAAATACTTGTCGGTATGAGTCGGTATGAATGAGCCACAGTTGAAGTATTTTTTTTTTTTTGTTGTCATTTTAATATTTTCCCCAATTTATTATAAACGAACTGCACAATAATAGCTGCCTGTACAAATAGAAATTTTGGTATGTATTCATGTACTAAATATACATCAATTTGTGGTTCATAATATTATTTTTAGATTATAAAATACTTGAAATAGTACAGTGATATTTATACACACATACATATATACATACATGCATATGTATTTATGACGTCTAATTTATCGAACAAACCAGGTTACTGCATATTAAGTTAAAATAATACCAAACTGTTACCAAACATAGATAAAATTTGAGAATCGTGTTTTAATTTTTCTGAAGTGTCAACCTATGAGTTATAGAAGGAGATTTAATAAATAAATCTACAAAATACTAAAAACAGAGACTCTTTGCCGCTCATTTGTAGAATAAAAAAGGTTTATTTACTTTTACTTGAGATCTGTCAAAATCGGCAGACCATGCGTTAAAAAGTGAAGTTAATTGCAGAAAATGAAGAGCTGTGTATTGAAAAACGTTATCCGCACTTGTCACTGGTAAAAACAACTGGTTTAAGTACATATCCATAGATGATAGATAAATGTGTTATAAAGTGATCTGCAACAGGCATGCCTTACGGGGTATCATTAAGGAAGCATAACATACATATCGACACGTATCACTGGAAAGGTTTTTCGCTCGCACTATTGTTTTTTATGGCGTCCACCAAAAATATGTGTTCGAACTCAAGCTGAGTTAGCAAAGTTTATTAACAAATTTTTGGGAACCGAAGACATAGATCTTTCTAACTTTCCACCATCTGGCTACTCAAATAGTCGTATAACAACCCTTTCGCATTGGAACACTCATTCATATTAGTTTAATCGCTTCCTTTTATGATCCTTTCTGTCTAAAAAGCAATCAACTAAACGAAATTTTTTCGAATAGTGACCGTTGTTTTAAGCCTGTGGAAGATTGTTTGAATTTTTTCTTAAAAAAAAAGCTCGGAATAAAGATCTTCATGCAAAGAGAGCTCGTCTTAAAACACTATGATACAAAATTGCGTTTGAACATACATATGTACATACATGCATACATATCTATTGGAGGTAAACAGTCTGCTTTTACTTTCCAAAAAATCACGAATTTTTTTTAAATGCTCTCCCGCACAAGTTTATGATTCAAAATTATCGGACATTACCTGTCATTTTCAATAAAAGCTTTACCAAAAATAAAATTGAATTACAGGAAAGCAAACGGCAAAAAAACATCGAATATATGTATTTCTAAACACTTCTGTGGCATTTCCCAAAAGTGATTCATAACAATATGTATTTATTGTCTAACCCAACATTATTTATCACTTCCGGTCTACACAATATTTGAATGCTTGAATTTTAATAAAAGCACAGTTAATCTGTTAAAGCATTATGAATTACCATAAAATAAACTATGTAAATTTAAATCTTTATTGCAGCTTTATAAAACTGGATTATGATGAAACAAATAAATATGTACATACAACTACTCACTAATGCTAAGCTTATTCGTTTATAAAATTAAGTTACTTAACAATAGTGGATAATAGGTATAGCAAATAAGCTTTTACTTATTTGCACACTTTACTTATGAAAGTATAAGAAATAAAATAAAATAAAATATGTTGATAAAAAAAAAACAATAAATTGCAAATATTCAAATAAACAAATAAATGTTCATACCTACCTTTCATACTTAACCGAATGTGGAGCGTGTCCATTCGCTTCGCTCCAGTACGATTCCATAACTTCGTACTTAATTTTGCTGCTGTGCGCCGGCTGCAGTTGAGGTGGAATGGTGGCAATCGTCGTTGGCTGACTGGGGACGACAATAGCTTGTTGTTGGAGCGACCGGTACGGTGTAGTTGTTGGCAATGGTAAACGTCTTCGTTGGTATTATCGTCGTCGTTGTTGTCGTTGTCGTTGTCGTCGTCGTGCTATTCGCAATGATGGCGGCACCGATGTTGAATTTCCTGAGCAATATTAACAACGTACACTTTGCTTTTAACAGCAATTCAAACTAAGGATGTATTTAAGTATATCGGTTGACTGTATGCCGTTGAATGATATCTCCTTGATGGCGCTAAACACGTCTTTCTCTTTTTTATAAGCTTTTCACTTGCTTTTTTTTCTTTAGCATAGAATTGTAAAAAGAATTGGCTAACAGGTTGTCGATATGAAAACGTGTCGGCTGACTTCAATTTGCCACGATTGATATTTAAAAGGTTCTGCTGGTATCTTTTTTAATAACAGTGCGTATTAAACGTTTTTTTTTTATTATATTATTTTTGAAAAATTTTAAAGACGGTTGTATTTCTTCTTTTAAACAAAGTATTTTACAAGCTTTCAATAAAAATGCATTTAGCTGCAATTCGTTTTGTCAGGGCGAGCGATTGGATATGAATAGGGCGAAGGCCTCCGACGCCGGTCAGGTACACGATTATCACAATTTTAATTTTTTTATACAATATTCGCATTTATTTATTATTTTATATGCCCATCTACGTAGGTGTGTATGTATGTTATTTTTTTGTAACACTATCTTAGCAAACACTGCACGTTTTTACAATAAATTTTGTGTTATTGGAGTTATTGAAAATATCCAAAAATGATCCCAATAACGGCAAGCTTTTAAATCATGAACTTGACGTCTTGTGTCTGAATTTAACATAACATTTCACTTATTCACATAACTGTTAACAAAATTATGATGATTTTGAAAATGGTTTTACCAACTTTCAATAAAGCTCACTAACTCGCGCGTTAAATATTTATTTGTTTTTTGGCGCTGTTATGAATTTGGGTTTTCTTTTGTGAGGAAGTGAATGGTTTTATGCGTCGCGTTATGCTCGTACGTGTGTTTGATTTCGTTACCTACTTATTTTGCTGTATTTGTAATCGTGTACTTAGTAAATGTTAATGTACATACAAATGTATGTATGTATTTAGTTTGAAAAGCTGCGTTGAACTGATAACAGTTTTCAGATAACGACAGCGTATTTTTATATTTTGCTTATCTGATATTGCTATGTACATATGTATGTATGTACAATACATTCAGAAATGCAGCAGTAGTATACAGATTTTTATACGCTATTTTTAGTTCAAGTACAAACCTAGTAACAGAATTGTTCAATTGTAATTTATTTCTCGGCGGTTTTTGTTTTTTAAGAATGCATCAATAATATTAATTTTTATTGAAAAGAGCGCTCAGTTTTATTTCTTAAGTTTTTTTTACAGCAAATGGCGTCATTAATACACAAAATTTGTTTAACTTTGTTTTTTTCTTTGCACATTCGCATGAAAACACTTTATGAAATGTTCACTTCCATATAGTAGGTACTTTCAGCTTTGGGTTTGGATTCACCAATTTGTAGTGCTTTAATTATTAAAACAAACAGCATTATTTTCTTTACTTTTAATTTACTTTAGTTACTGTTTGTCGATTTTCATTTGGAATTTTCCACGCAGATATTTAGTACGTACATATGTATGTATGTGCATACGTAATTCAGGGGTAGCAACAATGGCACGAAAACAGCAACAGCAACTGCGACGGCAACAACGACGCAAAGACACCGCCCGAATTCTTTTAATTTTTTTCAACTTATTGGCTTATTTTTTTTTTTGGTTTTCGTGCTTTGAATGTCTGCTGCGATTCGTATGAAAACCTTGAATCGCCTCCCAGACGCACCGCACACAAAAACTCAAATTTACAAAAATAAAACTTGAAAAAATACTGTCGGAAACGTGATTTTTATGTGAAATCCACTGCAGCAAGTAGCACACGAACTTTTGTTCACTTCACTTCTCCGTCTTTTCTTTAGTGGAAAGCTTTTTTCACACCGCTATACTACATACATATGCACGTTTCTCAATTTGTCACGTTTACGTGCGTTGTATTAATTTTCATTTTGGTTATCTCGTAGTTGTTTTTGTTTTTGTTTTTGTTTTTTTTTGTACTTTGTATTTTCGTTCAGTACTGCTGAATTTTTCTCTTTTTGTCTCTTATCCCTGCACGTTTTACATTTAATGTGTATAAATATTTCCCAATTGGAATTACACCAGTTGCTCAGATAATTTTTGTTTCATATACCACTGCCTGCGGTGCAATGGAATGTGGGCACTTAATTATATATTTATATTTTTTAAAATCTCCAATGGTATAGCTGCATTCAATTTTATCACTTTTTCACTTCATCCGCTTAAATTGAATAAAAAATTCAGATGTTGGACGTTCCTTTTGATGCTGCTTTACACTTGCGTGGTATAGTAAATCGCGTTTTCACTTAACACTCTCCCGTGTGCCAGCTCAGTCTGAACTGAAATGAATTGTACGGAATTTCTAAAATTAACACGAGACTCACAGCAGTACAAAACTTGAACAACGACGGCGGTAAAAGCCCACGTTGACGACAACACAGCTATGACTACGACAACATTAAAACCCATACATAAGCATTTTATTTAATAACCCAGTAGGAAAATTGATTCTTACAAAAGTATATACACATGTGTGTTCTAGTATTAAAATTTATTTGATCCTTGTTATTTTCAAAAACTGACAAATTTTTAATGCAGAAACAATTCTGGATAATCTTTGCTCAAAATTTAAATTGATTTTCAAAGCAAAAACGTTGGAGAAATATCTTGTTAGCACATCCGGTGAAAGTATGCAATTTATATGTAATCTACGAGATTTGGTTCTAAATCCTGAAAGTATGCACACAAAAATTATAACAGTATATATTTAGGAGCATTCGCAGTGATAGCCATACAATTAGAAGTAATAGAGTTGCCAACACTTCGGTTATGATTTATTTGGATCGATTTTTGCTGGAAATACGATTTTCATCATATTTCTGTGTGTACATATAAACATCACAATATTGGAATTTGTTATAAACATAATGTGTGCAGTTGTTGTAAGGCTTTCAAAACATTACCAATTAAACCAATTTTGAAAAGGCAACAGCATTAGAGGTATCTTTTAGTCCCAATATGATTTTAATTCGTGCCTTCTTAAAGGGTAAGGGATTATGAAGGCACTCTGTGGGGCTTGTTAATTTTACACAAAATAATTTTCAATGACAACTAATTTCTATTCCTCCAACAAACTGATTTATGTAATATTGCGATGTCATAAGAAGCAGCCAATTTTCTTAAATTACATATACATATGTATGTATGTACTTTCAGCTACTTTATTTGAAATTTAAGTTGTTGAATATCCTAAAAATGTTTTCATTTCAAATTAACACGGCACATGAGAATGTAAAAACAAAACTGCATTTGTATTAAATTAAATTTTAAAAAATTTTCATGCAACTGATTTATTTTTTCCAACAGGGAATATATTTATTTAAATGTGTGTGAAAATACATTATGTACATATGTATGTACATGTTTATTTGTTTAAAAATGAGAAAACGGATTGATATGGACGGTCGTTGCCAATTGTGAATGGTTAAACTTGTTGTTATTGCACTTGCAATCGTCTTCGAGTGCCGTTGTTAGTTTTCATCGATATATGCAAAATAAAATACACACATTCTTTCGAATGAACAACTAAAACAATTTCAGAGAGAATTTAATTTCCAGTATACAGAGTTGTTGCCTTTGTTTCCGCTCTGCATCCATCAAATGTCGCATGTATCAGCTGTTCGGTCGGTGTTCAACGGAATTCTGAGAGTGGACAAAAAATTCATTCATCTATGTAAATAGCAACCGCTGTGTTTGACGTTTTCTTCATGGCGAAATGTCAAAGTGGTCAGGGTTGCACAGAAAATATTACAAGTGAAGCCATGGTTCTTAGATAATTTCAAAAATTTATAAAATCATAAAAAGAACCATAAGAAGAAAATCTAGCAAGACAAGTGTTGGTATACTACAATATTAAAGGGTTATTAAAACTGCTAGTCACTATTTTTTGTACAAATTTGATTTATTAAAACCTTGTAAGCAATACCAGTACACTGGTTAGTCATTAAATTGGATTCCAAAACGTACTTGCTTAATTATTAAACATATGAAGCCAATAAACATTTACAAATCTTTTAAGAACTTTAAATATTGCATGCTTATCTAAATTATCTTTGGTTAACAAATGCAACTCTGCGCAACATTCACAACGCGCTGCATTATCTGTAACGTAGTAACATAGCAAAATAAAATGCGACTTGTATGCATTGTTTATAAAAGTTAAAATAGTTTCTTTCTGTGTTATTCGGTGGTAAATTCAATCATTTTTAATCGAATTCCGAATACAAACATAATTGCATTTATTTTAAAAACTTCGACCCACTTCTGCAGCATTTGTGTTTGTGAACGCCATTGGAATTACCTAAAAGAGCGTTCGACATATTTCATCGCTATTTGTGATTTATGTTGATCTAGAAACGAATTAAGACGCGCCAAGTGTGTAAGCTTATCAACAAGTAGTTTTAACATTGTGTTCCATCGTGTTTTTGTTATTACCGCGGCAGGTCCGTAAGTGTCCTCTTAACCTGTGCACAGTTCTGGAAATGTGCCGCTAACCGTTCGTACCTTCTGCATACGTAGTTTGTGACTTCTATTCAGAAAAGCCAGAAATTTTTGGTAAGTTTTTAGAAATTAGTACCTAAGTTTGTTTTATTTCACACATGTTTACATCCATATATAGAGTTGGTATTAAAGTATTTGTTATTGTAAGCGCTGATACCGCAACAGTCCCTTGGGCAAACTACAGGTGTGTTGGAGGAATGCCAATATGCAAATCTGTCCATCCCTAAAATCTTGATGGCAGCAAAGCTTGAGTTTGTCCTCAGTTAGCTAACTAACTTACGTCGCCGCATTCGCATGTACATACATATGTATGTATTTACTTAGATTCCAGAAGCTTTCAGCAGATGTATGCTCATAAATGGCATACGATGGAATAGGTGAAAGGGAGTTTTGTGCGATGGCAATGTGTGGTAGATCTCGAATGCTGATAAATCCGTAGCTTTATTTTCGGAGTTTTACTTACTTCCGGCAATTTTATAGGCACTAAATAATCTTTAATTTACCAACAATGTTTCTTTGTCTTTGCTCCAAGCGCTACTGACTATTTATTGACTGTACTTTGTATGGGATCGTATTTGTATGCGAGGACTAGAACTCACAGCCATGTTGCTATCGGTATCGCGACTGACGTTTCCAAGGAATTATGTACGAACGGTTTGTGTAGGACGTAGACTAGAAATGTACCGTTATTTTCCAGTGGAAAACCACGCGTTCAAACATCTGTCTAATAATATTCAGTACACTTTTATTAATGAGTAAACTTCACAGTGAAATCGGACTCTCATTGATATAGATATTAAAATAGTAAAATACATACATAAATTGAAAAGGACTACAATAAAAAGGTGAGGAAATTACTGAGTTATCTATGTACGTGTAGGAAAAATAAATGTATTGAATAATGATATTATAGAATCGGCAATCTCTTAGCAAAATTAATTTCTGTGTGGGGTTCCTTGGTTTTTTATACATACACTGCGTTAGGCAACACGGCCAGCAAAAAAAAAAAAGTTAACGGTAATTATCCAAAGTTACATATATGAAAGTGTTATAAAACTGCAAACCCGAAATGTTTATTAATTCTTGGCTCCCTAGGCCAGATATTAAGAGTGTTCGTTACAAAACCCCATCTCATTTTCTCAAAGCCAGAAACTTATTGAGTTTTTCGCGAACAGGATTTAGTAAACATTTGCAAGAAACCCCGCACAGTTGCATTTGAATTTATGCTTTTGAATCATTTTACTTAAGTATACAGTTTTTTTGTTTTTTAAATCACTTATATTAATGCTTTAAACGTTCTTCTTGCTGGTTTTGCGCAGAAAATGGGGAGACTAAGATTTCAGGGGCGCCGCGATTTGATGACAGATTCTGGTAGAACTCGACGAAATAAACACTTTTTCAAGAATACATAATTTCGATATCGAGATACAGCGGGTTACATTTCAAGATGGTCTCGTATCGCTTCACCACCACGTACCTTGCGACATGCGGCCGTGTAGTGCCAGCGTAAACTTTTTTTTACTTTTTTCGCGCCGCTGCCGAGTGCCGAATGCTCCTTGTATCTCGGAAACGAAGTGATATATCGAAATTTTTTTATTCAGGAAAAAGTGTATTTCGTCGAGTTCTACCAGAATCAGCCATCAAATCGCGGCGCCCCAGAAATCGTAGTCTCCCCGTATTCCTTGCAGCAGCAGGTCAGCGAACATTTTTTTCTAACTTTGACTCGCTGTATCTCGGAAACGAAACGAGGTCAATATGGTCAATTCGAATTCGTATGAGGTGCGGTTGAGTGAACAGATGAGCAATTTCGTCTTACAAATAGTGATTTAAAATTACATGTTGTTGTAGCTGTTGTTTTAAATTACATGTATTTTGTTTTTGCTTTCGAGGCTTCAAAAGTCAACCAAAACTTTTTGCCACTTGAAACTTGCACTTTATTTTAATAAAATCAAATATACTACAAAACTGAATACTAAAAAAATATTTTAAAAATCTGATTACAGTTTGAACATTTGATGAATTTTTATGAATTTTGTAAACAATTTGAAATCTCCGTTTTTGAATATATGTACATATGTATGTATATATGTACATACTTTGAAATGGGTCCAGTTCACGTAAATCTTAATATATTTTCGAAATATTTTGATGGAACTCTTAAAATATAATGAGTTTTACAATTCCGATGCAGAAGCCGTACCGATTTTCTATTGTATGGAGAATGATGCAAGGGTATTTTCAGTCATTTAATCTTAATAAAATTGAATAGTCTGAAAAACTGCCTAATTTTTTTTTAATTTGCCAAATTTTGTAAATTTGTACTTATGTATGTGCATGATTTCAAAACATACCTATGTTATATATTTTGATAAAAAAAAAAATAAAGAAGTTTTATCATGAACAACTTTTTGGATATTAATAAATATTTTGCTGTGGCTATATGTACTTTTTCCGGCACCACATGTGGAATAATTTATATTATATACTAACTAAAAATAAACTAATTGTTCGGTTATATCGTAAAAACTGGCACGTATTACTTACCGTTTTTTAGTGTTTAAATGTAAACTATTACAAAAGTAATGACTTTATTTTATTTACCTTTTAGGAACAATCCAAATTACCACCTTTTAAAGCAGTATATTCTATATTTTCACCGATTGTACTAAGAAATTGAACAGGTGAGTACTTGACTTATTAAAAACTTTCTGCGATTAATTATAAAATAAAATGATATTTATTTAGGGTATTCATAGTTCGCTGGTAAAGTAGTTCTGACATTTTTAGGGAGATATTATGACCGATCTGTGACCACTCCTTTGTGTCTTATGCTCAGTTTTTGTTTACATATCCCCATGTTTAGTATTTAATATTCCAAAAAGTAAGGCCATTTTTTGGCGCAAAATGGATTCGGCTGATGTCTGTTTAGTCAAAAGAAATACTCGGCATACCCTGCGATACACAACAGCACACGAAAGTTACCACATGGTTAATATTCCCAAAACAGTCGGTTCTACGTACCGGAATGACACGGGTTTCAAGAACTGTTGTATCAGCGACCTATCCCATAAGTCGTTTGACACCCCTGGATCAACTCCTTGTAGCTTGGTTGCTCCACATCCTTCTAGACAGGGTTGGTGTGGAACCCAACCCAGGATCAGAAACTCTTCGGCTGCGTATGTCAGAAAAGGCTTCATTGGAACTCCACCTCGATAAGGTGTAATTCGTGTGATGGATGGAGCTAACTTAAGGTCTGTTCGCGCCCTCCAGCGGCTGGACCCTTTGGACAAAACTTAACACATAATGCGCCGGTGCCCACTGGCACCCAAATGACCCGTTTAGTCAATGTGAGCTCACCACAGGAGGATTATACAATTATACAACTGTTGAAACCAGGAAACCTGGTAGATAAGGTCATTCCTATCGTCCGATCTCCCTTATTCCAGCAGTGGTAAAAACACTGGAGGCTCTGCAGCTCCCGTACTTCAGGTACCACCTCGGCCCGGCTAAGCATCGGCTCGGCTTCCGGAAGGGGCAGCGTACAACTACAGCATTTAACGCTATAAACACGCAGGTGTACTACGGCCTATACCGTAACTGTCCCTGATAGAACTGTCCTAGTAGCGTTAGATTTGTCAAAGCCTTTCGACACAGTTACACAGTTACCTACCAGTTGACTCTCTTCAGAGCTGCGAACTGCAAATTGGGAAGAGTTAAACAAGGGATTTCACTGGGTGGAATCAAACGCCAGAGGATGCACTATCGTCTCGGATGCTGATGACTGTTCGATAATGGCTATCGGGAATTGAATTATCTCTCCGAGCTCACTTATCACTGTACGCAATATGATTTTATCCTACTAAATCCTCGGTGGCCTTATTCAAAAAGGAGGACAGACTGGAACTTAACATCCAAGGTGATAGTGCTCCCATCGCAACGATTAACCACCCAATGTTTTTGGGGATTACCTGCTCTCCTTTTCAGCACACAAACGCAATCGTCAATAAAGTACACCTGGGCATATCCCGCTAACTGAACAGACAGGACCACTTTCATGAACCTATTGTATACGAAGAGCAGAGCTTCAGCTGCCTCGAGAGTACCGCGTTACTCTGGCTCAATGACAGGCCAGTTACTGCAGTTGGCATCTCTTGTTTCTGCGATAAACAACAACGAACAAAATTTCCAAATTGTTAACTTTTTTAAAATTTAGAGACGGCAAAGTTGACAACCCCAGATAATACGAAATGTTAATATTAATAATAATAATACCCTAATTTTCTTTTTAAATTATAAGTGCAACAAATTTTTTTCTTTTTATATTTCATTTTACAGAAATGTCAACACGTGGTCGAGGTTTTCTCTTTTCCCTTAAAGTGGACAAAGATTCTACAGATGCAGATTCGTCGTTAAAAGACAGTGGTTTGGGAAGCAGAAGTCTGCAGTCCGGCGGTGAGTATCGACGAGTCGGTCGTGGCAGGCTTCTAGATGATTTGGCATCATCATGCACCAATATGACACTTGAGGGTCGTTCATCCGACGATCAAGCAAATATAACTTCTACAACCGATTCGAATAAACCTATATTAAGTGGTCGTGGTCGCGCTAATGTTTTCAAAAACCTATTTACCGAAGAACAAAAGCAACCACAGTTGGATACCCAGCCCGCTGTGATGCCAGAACCAAAACAGGAAAGAGTACAAAAACCAGAACCCGTTGAAGAGGTAATTCAATCGGAAATTTATAATCCAGAAGTGAAACACGGTGTTAAAGGTTTACCGGTGCGTTTGGCATGCAATTACATACGATTGTCATCTGATCCCGAGAAGGGTGTTTTTGTATATGAAGTTCGCTTCCATCCACCAGTAGATTCACTTAGTCTACGCATGAAGTACCTGAATGAGCATCGTGACAAATTTGGTGGTACGAAAACATTTGACGGAATTACACTATATTTGCCCATTTTACTAAACGATAAGTTAACAACATATGTATCCAAAAGTCTTGCCGATAATTCTGATATTGAAATTCGCATTTTATTTAAACGCAAAGAGGCTCTCAAAAATTGTATACATCTTTACAATGTGCTTTTCGATAGAGTTATGAAAACACTCAATTATGTGCGCTTCGATCGAAAGCAATTTGATCCAACTGCACCGAAAATAATTCCGCAAGCCAAATTGGAGGTATGGCCCGGTTACGTAACTGCAATTGATGAGTACGAAGGTGGACTTATGTTGTGCTGTGACGTATCCCATCGCCTTTTATGCCAAAAGACTGTACTGGAAACATTAGTAGAGATTTATCGTTCCAATTCTAATGCGTTTCAAGAAAATGCTAAAAAATATTTATTGGGTTCCGTCGTTATAACACGTTACAATAATCGTACCTACAGAATCGACGATATATGTTTCGATAAGAATCCGAAAGCTACATTTCAAACTAAACAAGCTGAATTATCCTACATCGATTACTACAAACAAAGTCATAATATTTTAATAAAAGATGAAACCCAACCGCTAATTATCAGCATAAAGAAACAAAAGACAGCTGACAAGCAAGCAGCTGAAGATTTAGTAGTTTGTCTAATTCCCGAATTGTGCTATTTGACCGGTTTACGCGATGACATACGTTCGGACTATAAGCTAATGCGTGAGATAGCTACATTTACTCGGGTTTCCCCTAACCAAAGACTGCTTGCGTTAGAGAAGTTTTTCAACAATGTGAACAACTCACCAGAAGCTCAAGGTATACTAAAAAGTTGGGGACTGGCTCTAAAGAATTCATATGAGTCTTTGAATGGCAGACAATTTGAGGAAGAGCAGATATTTTTTGCCAAAAAACAGTTTTCAGCCGGTGTAAATGCCGACTTTTCCAGATATGTTTGCAACAATGAAGTTTTGGAAGTGGTTCATCTAACAAACTGGATTTTAATTCATTGCAAAAGTGATACACGTTGCGCCAAAAACTTTTACGAGCATCTGGATCGAAATTCACGTGCATTGGGTATACGTGTAGATAAACCGCATATGGTTATCTTAGATAACGATCGGGTGGACACTTTTGTTAAAGCTTTGCGTTCGAACATCAATGCGCAATCACAAATTGTCGTTTGTATTAGTCCGACAAATCGCGACGATCGCTATGCTGCGATTAAGAAAGTTTGCTGCGCTGAAATACCGATACCATCGCAGGTAATAAATTCTCGTACACTACTTAATGAAGCAAAGAATCGTTCGATTGTGCAGAAGATCATGTTACAAATGAACTGCAAATTGGGTGGATCGTTGTGGGCTGTGAAAATTCCATTTAAAAATGTTATGATCTGTGGTATCGATTCATATCACGATGCAGCGCAGAAAGGTAACTCGGTAGCTGCTTTTGTTGCCTCGTTAAACTCCAACTACACAAAATGGTACAGTAAAGCGGTTATACAGGGAAAGCGTGAAGAAATTGTGAACGGCCTGTGTTCGTCATTTACAGCCGCGGTAACGCGTTATCAACGAGAGAATGGCAAATTTCCAGATAATATAATAATATATCGAGATGGCGTTGGTGATGGTCAATTACCGCTTTGTGCCGGTCACGAGATACCTCAATTGGAAGCTGCTTGTAAGCGTGCCTTTAAGGATTATGTGTTCAAAATAACTTTTATCGTTGTACAAAAACGCATAAATACACGATACTTTGCCATGAATAGCACAAATGCGGATAATCCACCACCGGGTACAGTTATCGACGATACTATTACGCGCTCAAAGATGTACGACTTCTTTTTGGTATCACAGACTGTGCGTCAGGGCACTGTCACGCCATCACATTACATTGTGCTACGAGACGATGCCAAATATAGTCCTGACATTATTCAAAGGTTGACCTATAAACTATGTTTTATGTATTACAATTGGCCAGGCACGATTCGTATACCCGCATGCTGTCAATATGCTCACAAAATGGCATATCTGATCGGTCAGAGTATACGAAGAGCGACGTCGGAGGAACTATCGGATAGATTATTTTATCTTTAATGTTATGTTATGGTTCTGCAATATTTTGTACTGGTTACAAAAATTAAATATGTAAATGTTTACAAATTAATTAGAATTGTAGGGATTGTGACAGTAAGAAATGCAAATAAACAAGTTTTGTAATTCTAACAAAAACAGATTGAAATTTTACTTACGCAACAGCTATTCTCATCGTATAGATATTGAAAGCTTAGAGAAAAGGAATAATAATTGGCTTTTTCGTAAAATAGGACTGCGAAATTCTATAAAATTTATATTACGAAATTTATAAACTATGGAAAAAATATAAACCGCATTTTGTTTATCAGACGCAAGGTTCAAACCGGCGACTTCAGAACACTGACTGCACTTCCTTCGAGTCAGACAGCGGCAGAAACTCGAGAAAATTTACAGGGAATTCGCTTAAAACGAAGATAATTAAAGAGGCAGATAATAGACGAGCACCGACAAATTATATCGACTTATGTGAAAAAATAGCTTATTTAATATGGCCAATTTTCAAAATTTTGCACAAAATTCACAAAAACTCAGCTTCTTAAAAAAGAAACACTGCCATTCAATTTCAAAATTTTTACATTTCAAGTATGACGTTTTGTAGCCCATTCCATTTTAATAAAGTGCAACTTTCAAGTGGCTAGAGCAATTACTGTGGATGTTTGATAATTTTTTTTGCTGATATGAAAAAAATGCGCAACTTCGTCAGCAAAAAAAAATATCAAAAATCAATTCTAATTTCTAGCAACTTGAAACTTACACATTGACTCGGCATTTTTCTTTTATGTTGGTGAATTTTTGTGAGTTTCGTATTCAGTGTGAAATTTGGATATGTATGGTTTTTGTTATGAATGAGCCATATTTTGATAAAAATTAAAGAAAAAGTTTTGGCATTAAAAACAATGTGAAAATATCAAAAAACCAAAAAAAAAAAAAGCTACTGTACCAATACTTTTTCGGGAGAGGTACTAAATTCTGCTTTTCAAAATTCTTTTGGATGAAAATTCTGTAAAAATCAAAAAAAAAATTCTGCCCAGCCTAAATTCTTTTGGTTCAATATTCTGTATTTAAAATTCTGTATGATCAAAATGATGGAGAACTGAAATTCTGTATATTAAAATTCTGGAATCAAAATTAAGCTGAAGCTATAAATACATACAAACATATGTACATTTGCTTTATGTAAATCTGTTTTGATAATATAGGAAACCATATGGATCAAGACTAGTCATGTATTGGCAGTATTTTGTTTTGCAAAACTCTGTATTGAAAAACCGGAAGAGCATATGGATAAATAAAAAAAGTGCGCACTTTTTTTATTTATCCATATGCTCTCCCGATTTTTCAATACAGAGTTTTGCAAAACAAAATACTGCCAATACATAATTTTGATTTACAGAATTTAAAATTACAGTGTTCCGCAATACAGAATTTTAACAGTACAGAATTTTGAATTACAGATTTTTGAATACAGAATATTGAATACAGAATTTTAAATACAGAATTTTGAACCAAAATCATATTGTACCCAACCCTACTTTTTCCTGGTTCGGGGGTATATACATTTTCTGTTTTGGCCGGTTTATTTTTTTAAGCAATAACTTTTGAGTTCAAATCCGTTATTTTATTTGGAAACCATTAAAAAAAGGCAACAGTCAAAACGGCAGACTGCCATTCTTGAATTGTGTTTGGATGTAGGAAGGTGAAGAAGCAACAACAGTTAACATGTCCACTTGAAGTTGTTGGGATCAGGTCCGAGTAGAGTCTACAAGGAAATATGATGAGGAGTTGAGGTGATCTCTAGCAGCTATAATTTCAATCGCTTTTACATATATCTCCCTTTTGTCATATCTATCTATCTATAGTAGATTCTATACTATAAAAAACCTGTAGAAAAATCGCTATTATATATGTGGGTGATTCACAAGGTGTCGTAAAGTGTCATAAATCATAAAGTCATACAATTTTAGTTTTCAATAGTTATGTTTTTGAATTGCATTGGAACAATGAATTAAAACTAAGCAATTTTGTATTTTTTAAAATTTATGACTTAGGACACATGCCACCTTGTGAATCACCCAATTGAAAATTTCTCTAAATATGGTACAGGAAGTGCAATAGAAAAGTACATTTGGAGCTTTTTTCGAAACTTCTATGTCATTTTGATCCCGCTAATCTCCGAAACTACTGAATCGGTTTTCATGCGGTTTTAACTCGCGACTGGACAGTAAATTCGAACATAAAATAGGGTATACTTTTATCAAGGTATTAAATGTGAGAAAAAAAATTTCTTGTAGAAATAGTTTAGAATAATTTTCTTTTAAATAAAATTTAATTTTTTCAACAGCATCAACACATTTTTGCCGGGATCTCATTTTTTTTTTAATTTTGTTAATTGTGTAACCGTAAATTGATCTGCAGTAAAACATTTCATAAATTAGAAACCGTTTGAGACTGTGTGGGCGACTGACGCTCGAATACCGAATGGATTCAAAATCGAATTATCTAATTAAAAGTCTATTGGAGAGTTTGCTAATCAAATATGGAGAATTGATGGCATGCGCTGCTGATGCACACGTATAGATTTATATACATATGTATGTTTGTATAAGCACTTATGAAATTTTAATTCGCTGTCATTTGGAACGGTGCTGTAGGTATTTCGCCACTTGGGCTTACCTGATGTGAAGCACGTGTGCCGATTTAATTTAACTTCGTATGCGCTTTGAGTTTCTAGCTATGTATCTGAATTGCTTTTAATTGGCTAAATGTTTGATTATACAATAAGCAGCTGTATGTATGTATGTATGTACACACGTATGTACATAGATTTTTACTAAATAGATATATATTGTGCTGGAAAAAATTATTGGCACAGTAACTTTATTTAATATTATTAGCAATGTTTATCATGTTAAAAATTTTTCATTCGTTTTTTATCAAAATATATCTTATTCTATATCAAAAACCATATAAGTTCAAGTTACAAACTTTGTACGAAAATTCAGCAAATATAAAAACGTGTCATGCAAAATCCAATTTTTTTAATCATAATTTTCAGAAAGTTTTTGGTTATGCAAACTGTAGCCCCCATTCAATTTTAGCATAAACAAGTAAAGAAATGCTACCTTGCCGAAGCCTTCATAACTTTCATGAATTTACAAAAATTTAGCAAAAAAAATATTAAAGTTTAAAACACTATTTATTTTTCGAATACAAAATGAAATACACTAAAACAAAGTAAAGTAACTGTAATTTTTTGTTTGAGCTCAAAAAGAAAACAATATTTATACCTTTGGAGGCCGAAAAACAACTGCCATCATATAAAGTAACTGTGATAAAATAAATTGTATTTTGCTACAAAAATTAAAAGATTAAATACATACGGAAATGTAATGATAATGATACGAGTATGTAGCGCTTGAAATAAAAAAATATCCCGTCGTGATCACTATAGGAGGTTTCAAATGGTTTTGCCGTTATACTGTCTGTAGGAAAACTTTAATAACGAATTTAGCTCAAGTTGGCTCAATCGCATAGCCAGGAATGCTTGATGATTTTCTCAGTAGACCTGGTAAGATTTGATAAGTGAGTGAGGTTTTACAATCAGTAGTATGGGAGTCATAAGTTATAGAAACCTTATCCTGATGAGTTTCACTGTTTACTTTGTTTTAATTATAAATTAAAAGAGTGTCCATTTTCATGTCTTTAGCTGCTTCAGTTAGTGAGTTAACGCAAAACCTTATATCTGAATAATCAATTGTATGGTAGCTATATATTAAAGTGGTCCGGTCTTGCTGGTTTTCGTTGTGTACTTTCAATTAATTATATGTGAGAGAAGTGCCAAATTTCAAATTATTATCTACTTTAATTCAACAGTTGTAACACCGAGCCTCATATCTGAACAATCAGTTGTGTGAGAGCTATAAGATATAGTGGTCCGATCTGTTCTTAGCTGCTTTAATGTAGGAGATATAATGGAAAACCTCTTATTTGAACAATCTGTTGTATAGTAGCTATATAATCTGATCGTTTCCGAAAAATGATTAATTCATTATAGAAATAAATCTGCCTACCAAGATTCATTTAGATATCTCTAAAAATGAGGGACTAGTTTGCGTTCAAACAGGCAGAGAGAAGGGCATGGTTAAATCGAACCAGGTCCTTGGCCTGATCATTTTCGTATACTTGGGTATACGTCTATCTCTTCTTATACTTGCAAACATCGAACCAAAGTTATAATACCATTTCATCTTCATGGAATGTGTAAAAGTACAATTTTTATGTTCCTAAAATTTTTCATTGATTTTTGATAATTGTTTTTTTGCTGTTTTTTTTCTTCCGTATACAAATAAATTTTGTTCATGCGTTATATGGAAAAATAACACTGTGTAACACAGAAAATGAACTTTGAAAGAGACCTAGCCTAGGCGTTAGGCCTTATAAAACTAAGAAAAACTGTATACTTGAAATTTGCGAAACACCCCCAAAATCTCATTTTAGGGCCAAAAAACTATTTTTGAGGTCATTCGCTAGTCAATCATCAATATCTTTGCGAATTTTCATCCGATTCAAAAGTTGTTTATATATTTTGAAAGGTGAAAAATCACTATCACTTAATGGCGTATAACTCATCAAAATCAAACGATAACTGACGAAGCTACAGAGAAAAAAAATCGTAACTTAATAAAAAAAAATTTACGATAGTCTTAATTCAGAAAGGTACCTATCAAAGACAATATTATTAAAGTGAATTTAGTACTGCGTCGATTAAGCTATCGAAAATCGGTTGGAAATTGACAGAGTTATTACTATTTAAATTATTTTAGATGATGACCATATTTAAAAATTCATACATTTTGATTATCTTTCAACTTCAAATATTTATTGTGACTGAAGATAAAAAAAAATTAATCATTAAAATGCTAAATAACTGTATAGCTAAAAATGTTTGCTTGATCTTCTGCGTTTATAAGACGAGTCATCTGTTTCACGTTTGAGTGACCAGCAGTAATTAGCTATCATCCTAACTTGGTTCTTTCCTGTAAACCGTTTTTCAATGTTGGAGATTTCTTGGTGAAATCTTTCACCTTGTTCGTCGCTGAATTGACCAAGATTATCCGGGAAAAATTCCAAATGAGAATGCAAAAAGTGAATTTTTATAGACATGTTCCATCCCATTTCTCCATAAGCTTCCAAAAATTCATGGGCCACCTCAACGTAATTTGAACTTCTCGTGTTTCCAAGAAAGTTTCGGCACAAAGAAATGAAACTCAGCCATGCCCTTTTCTCTACTGGGTTCAATTTTTTTATGAAGTCATCATCAGTCATAATCTTATGAATCTGCGGTCCAACGAAAACGCCTGATCAAAATGTAAAAATAAATTAGGATGAATTGTTTTTGAAGAATTCTTGTTGGGAAATTTTTATAAGTACCTTCTTTAATCTTGGCGTCACTCAACTTGGGGAATACAAGTTTCAGGTGTAGAAAAGCCTTGCTGTTTTTTTCGAGTCGTTTAACAAACTGTTTCATGTACCCCAATTTTAAATGCAATGGCGGCAAAATTATATCATCAGGCTTAACTAATGCAATATTGAGAACATTATTTTTGCCAATTTGAAACTTTCTCGGTGGCCATATGTTACACTTGTAATGATTTTTGGCACGACTGTCCCATTCACAAAAGTAAAAAGGATATTTAGTGTAGCCACCTTGCATTCCAAGTAGAATTGTCAGGACTTTAAGGTCCGAGACAATCTGCCAGCGAAATTTATTGTATTTAATCGATCGTAGAATTTTCTCCATCGTTTGATAAGTCTCTTTCATATCAGTAGCGTATGCCACTGGAACTGATGGCAATTCATTTCTGTTGTGCAGCAATACTACTTACTTTTGCAAGAACCGTCTAGAAATAATCGCCAATCTTGTGGACAGTGCACGTGATCGAGTGCAGCAAACAATTCATCCACATCAACGCAATAAACTAGTTTGTTATTGGTGTCATCAGCTTTGAAAATGTGTTCGAACGAAGATAGGTCTCTGTCTCGTGCAGACGTTACTTTAAAGTTACTGTCTACTATATTCCACTGCTTTAATCTGGAGGCCAGAATCTCTGTCTGTCTTATAGACAGATCCATATCCCGCACAAGATCACAATAATCGTGATTTGACACGAAATGACGTTCCGTTTCTATTGCTTTGGTTGGAAGGTACGGTTTGTCATTTACCTCATTAGAAGATTTGTGGCTTGAATCAGGAAATGTAGCTGGATTTTTGTCTTCAGTTCGCTGATCTTGTTTTCCTCTTGGAATCGGTTTCGATACAGTCAACACATTGGCATATTCTATGAGGTGGCGAGTTTTATAGTGGTGACCAGTGATTTTTGTTTGGCAAAAGTAGCAATCCTCCGGCTTGTGATATATTTGATAATGCCAAGCCATAGGAGTCACAAACGGCAGACGCTGGTCATCACATTTACCGGTTTTCCATTGTTTCAATGTTGTACAGCACATCGAACCAATATATTCGGGTTCATACCAAGCACTTTCTACGTATGAGCAACTGAAAAAGAGGTTGAACGCTTCAACCACAGCATTATTTGTTCTTAAATCGAACCGATATTTCTTATCAACAAATAGACCGCAGGCGTAACAAAATTTGTTGCGCCTATCACACATTTTACCACACTTATCACACAATATAATTGCGAAGCGGTCGCAAGGTTGAATTGACGGCGTAAATTTATTAGATGAGCACTCAAAATTTTTGGAAATGCATGTGTTTAAAATAATTCCTCATACTTGCTATGTTTCTAGTAAATTAACGCAATGAAATGCGGTCAAAGTAGAAAAATTAAAAAAAAAAAACTTTTCGCAAGGTAAATTTATTTAATAGCAGAAAAAATTTAATAGCTTCGTCAATTTTTGTCAGATTTCATTGCATGAGCACTCAAAATTTTTGGACATGAATGTACTTTCAAAATAATTCCTCATACTTGATATGTTTTTAGTAAAATACTGCAATAAAATGCGGTCAAAGTAGAAAAATTTGAAGAAAAAACAAATTTTCCAAGTTTACCCGATGAAAACTTACAACACGCTAGCTAAAAAAATAGATCTTTCTATCCCAATTTAAAGGTATAATCCTTACCTTTCCAAAACTTATTTCATATTGAAAATCGGTAAAGAAATGGCCAAGTAATGAAAAGATTAGCGCGTACACTTCCGAAGAACGGGTTTTTAACGGTAAAGCAAGATTTTGAGGGTGTTACAAATTTTTCAAAAACCGTTTTGAGTTATATTCGACCAGGTGAACAATTTCCACTATGCCACTTTAAAAGTTCATTCAATTTTTTCCATTTTGTAACACTGTGTAATCAAGGAACATTTTTAGGAACTTGAAAATTGCGCAGCCTGATGTTTTTTTTGTGTTTTGATGATCTTTTTTTTTTTAAATTTGGTGATTTTTGTACAAAGTGGAAAATTTTGTTTTAAACTGAGTCTTGGTTTGATAAAAAATTTGCCATAAAGATTTTTTGTGTGAATACATTAAAATCACGAAAAAGTTAATCGCTCGATTAAGCTAACTGTTAAGTGTCTAAAAAGTTAAAGTCTTGATCCTATGAATTTTACACATCAACTATTTATTTGGCAACCAGAACAAGCTCGATTTTAATAATGTTTATTGGCGTTACGATTCGGTAAAATTAAATAAGATAATTGGTAGATCTACATATATGTACATATTTTGTTTTTGTAAATGTAACGACAATGCCGAACCGCCAAATAACGAAGTGCCAAGATTGATAGGTTGTCAATTTGTCCGATAACAGGCAAAATGACAATCAGATGTTTATCGCTTGAGTTTTGCTGCTGGCAACCTCGTTTTTGACGTATTAATCTAACTAACGAACGACAAGAGTAACGAAAATAGTTTGAAGATCCCTAATAAATAAAAAGAATAAGTCATTGTGTTATTTCCGACAAATTTCTGTTTTTATTACAATTATTAAATCGTTTGAAAGAGTTAATAATTCTAAAAACCTGAATACGCTTGAGACACTTCGGTTAACTTTTTCAAGATTCTACTGCACTAATACAATAAGTTATTGTACCAATACTTTTTTGCGGCACTGTAGTTTATAATGCAATAAAAAACATACAAATCATAGCTTCAAATTTTGCAAAAAGCTTAGAAAAATTCCACAAGTACCCATATTTTTAATCAAAGTTTCTATAAATCATTCTAGTGTGCAGCGACTGAATTTTAATAAAACATAATGTATGTCTCAATTGACTAAAAATTTCCGTTGATTTTTATAATTTTTTATTACACATTTTTTTTATTCTTCTTTTTATCGCATTTTCTTCCATAAAAAAAAGTTTCAAGCTCACAACTGTACATGTAAGCGGATTTAATTTTTATTTAAAGAGTTGACATCGTACATAGTTTTTTATATTCGTTTTTTCTTAAAAAATAACCCTTACACATAGTTGTCGGGTTTAAATTTATTCAATTTGATGACTTGGTGACTGACTTTTTATATTTGGTCGGAATCCAGAGACATTTTATTTCAAGTTTGGTCGTTTTGATTGTATTGTATGATCATAAGGATTGTAAAGCAATAATAATAGTGAATTATTGAAAAACAATTTAATTTAAAAATAACGATGTTATTATCAAAAAAAAAAAACATTAACAGTCAAATATCTATCTAAAATAATCGGGGTTTAATTGGAAGGAGAAATAATTTTGTATCAATTATTTTTGCTCTATATTATTAATTTTTAAGCGTAGTCGATTTAACAAAGAAGTATTACACTGAAGAAAAGGGGCGTCACTGAGTGGTTAAGGAAAAGTTTGTCTCGAAAAAATTGTGAGGCATTTCCAAGTGTTTTAAAATTATAAATATGTTAATACCCTGGAATATAATTTTTGAGACTTCCTTAACACTGAAAGACGACTTGATTTACCTAACCGCCTGAATAAGCAAATTAGGATGATTAGCAAATATCTGTAGCATACTCTATATCAGATGTGGAGACTTAGCTTTTGAATATTTTGTGATTTTCTAACAATAAATGGCAAACTGCGCAGTTCCCAAGGACAAAACAGTTTCAGCAACCAACCGAAATCCGTAATTATGAAGTAAGTGTAGATTTTTTTAAGATAATAAAAAATTGAAATCCATAACTAAAAATTAGTGAAAAGTCTATTACCTGAGGGCCAATTATTTATTTCCTTTTCTGTTATATTCGAATTCACAACTTTAAACAGTATACCATGTGAGCGAAACCCCAGTAAAAGTTAGTAGCTTCATAAAAAATTGTGATAACAGCTCTGCTAATTTGTAATGTTAATGGTAAGGAGGAAGGCGCAGATAAATTATGTAGATTTTAAGGGGATATATGTTTTTTTTTTTTTTGTAAGTAAATCTTCTCACTGCCGGTAATTTTTTACTTCGCATAATGAGAGTCGCGTCAGAATCGCTTTACTAATTTCTACCACTATATTTACTAATTTCATCCACAATTGTTACTTCCTACTATTAATCTCTGCCACTACTTTTACTCATTTCTACCACTATTTGTACTAATGCTGCCACTATTTTTACTAATGGTACTACTAATTTCTACCACTATTTTTTATTAATTTCTTCCATTACTAATTTCTACCCCTTTTTTTACTAATGTACTGCTAATTTCCACCACTATTTTCACTTATTTCTACCACTATTTTTATTAATTGTACTAATGTTTCTACCACTATTTTTACTAATGCTACTACTAATTTCTACCACTATTTTTATTAGTTTCTTCCATTATGTTACTAATTTCTACCCCTTGTTTTACTAATGTACTGCTAATTTCCACCACTATTTTCACTTATTTCTACCACTATTTTTATTAATTGTACTAATGTTTCTACCACTATTTTTACTAATGCTACTACTAATTTCTACCACTATTTTTATTAGTTTCTTCCATTATTCTACTAATTTCTACCCCTTTTTTTTACTAAGGTACTGCTAATTTTCACTTATTTCTACCACTATTTTTATTAATTGCACTAATATTTCTACCACTATTTTTACCAATTTCTTCCACTGCTTTTACTAATTGCTACCACTTTTTACCAATGTTAGTACTAATTACAACCACTAATGGTACTAACTAACTACCACTAATTTTTACCTTTATTACTAATTTCTACCAATATTTTTACTAATGCCACTACAAATTGCCACCACTATTTTTAATAATTCCTACCACTATTTTTATTAATGCTACCACTAATTTCTACCACTATATTCACCAATTTCTAATGTTTATTTTATTAATTTCTACCACTATTTTTTCTTATTTTTATAACTATTTTTACTAATGGTACTACTAAATTCTTCCACTAATTTTTACTAAATGCTACCACTATTTCTACTAATTTCTGCCACTATTTGCTACCATTATTTATACTCATTTCTTCTGCTTTTTTCACTAATTTCTCCCACTGTTTTCACTACTTTCTACCATTATTTTTTACTAATTTTAACCACTATTTCTACTAATTGTGCTAATAATTTCAACACCTATTTTTACTAACGCTACTACAAAATACAACCCTACTTTTATTAGTTTCTTCTACAACAGGGAAGTTTTACTTCTGGCTCGCGCACTTAGGTAGACGCATGCTTTTGTGTGTGTGTGCAATTTTACGTTCTTTGTGTAAACGTTTTGACTGAGATGACTCCTACATAGTAGAGTTTTCCAAAGAGTAATTTCCTTGAACGCTTTGAGGTGGGAGCTAATGGGATAAAATGTTCTACGAAAATATAACCCTCGGCATTTTACTGTAGATATATTAAAATTTCATTTCGCTCAATTTTCATTTTTATTGAAAACGTGAACACTTTAATAGGTCATAAAAACAAAACTTCCAGCTAACTTTTGCAAACCCAGCTAAGGGTGTACTCTTGGAAAGGTGTGCTTTTTTAGAGAATACTAGTGAAACCTGGTTCGTTTTAGGGCTGTCGCAAAGTGTTATCAGTCAATGAAAAAATTGCTATACAACGATTCGAATAGGCGATACATACAAGATATATACATATATGTATGTATGTATATTTGTATGTATGTACACATATCGTACACTTACATATATTCGCGGTAACTGATCGCGTGAGAGGAACTTGTGACTTGTTGATTGATAAGCGTATACACTATATACAAACATATATACATATGTACATCTATATACATATATGTATATAATTCACACATGCTTACTCTACCAAACTTCAAATACACACTGCCCATTCGCTTAAATTAAAATTAATATTTTCGTTCCAAAACAAACAAAAAATAATGCAATGAATTGCACATTGCTGTACAAGCAGATATTGTGCATACATATGTATATGAACATATATGCACTATATAGCATAGACACTTTTATAAAAACCAACACGTTTGTTATACTTAAAACCATTCGTTAAAAAAAAGCTGTATATTGCGTTCCCGGATGTTGCTCACATGTTTTTTACTTCAGTAAGTAGCTGGTGTTTGCCCGAATAGATACAAGCTCGAAAGCGTGATAAACAGACATAAGAGCAAACCAAAAAATAAACGAATAATATAAATAAAATAATATACAAACATACATACTATTCATATGTATGTATGTAAATAAAAATTGAAAATATAAGGCACGTGAACGTGACAATTGCCTGTTCACCTCCAGTCGTTGTGTGTTCGTGTTTCAAGTGTATTTGACTTTCGTCTGATTGGCATATCCACGTTTCCACGAAGGTTGTTGCTTGGTTGGCTATTGACATTGGAACACAAAACAAATAGCTGCCGATTTCGAGTGTAGAGAAGAACTATAAAAATAACGTAACTTACTTAAGCTACATACGTATTAAATTTTAACTGCTGAATGAACTGCAAAAATGTTGTACCCACTTTGCCACGCCTGAAATTTTTACTTGTTGAATTGCTGGACATTTTTTTCCAACCCACATAGGGCATGTGCTGGGCAATTGTTGTGGGGAAAGAAATAATTATCGTATAGTGCATGGTATATCACGAATATTATATTTGCGGTCCACAAGTATAGAGGCACAGAAATATTTCTAAAATATCTCTGCAGTATTAATTTCCTTCGTCGGTGCGAATTTTTTTTAGAGATTGTTGCCTTTTTTTTACTTTATCGGGTATCAAACTTTGTATGTTCTTTTAACTTTTCCTAGAATCGATTGAAATATCGGCTTGAGGTATAATTGGTTTCCTTTTCTTTTTCATTCCTTCTTTCACATAAAACCATGTACGGTCACATAGTATTTCAAATTAAATTTAAATTAAAATTAAAGATAAAATTAAAATTAAATTTAAATTAAAATATGTTCTGAAATACTACTTTTAAAAAATTGGATGATAGCCTTATACAAAAATATATAATTCTAGGCTGATTTTATTTTAATGCCCAAGCTGCCATATTTTATACAGCTAACATTTCAAACGTTTTTGCAAAAGACTTTTTTTTTGTTGCAGTCGCTTTTTCTGCAGTTCCATTGTTTTGAACAATATTCCAATAAATGCCAAAATTTAATTAAGTTGAAAATTGAATTAGTAAATTTAAATAAAAAATACTTTAATATCGAGTCAATTCGATGCAAAATAAAATAATGAAGCTTTACAATAAATGTACCCTGTTCAGTAAATTAATACCTAACCATAAAATTTGTTTAAATTTTTCTAAATACATGGAAGTAAATATGGTCACCGCACTTGCTCTTGATTAAAAAAAAAATAACGAATTTGATCCCTAAATGAGAGCCGTTTTTCTATGCATTAACTTCATGTGACTTGTGTGGTCCCAATACGAGAAACTAGGAGTTAATATTCGATACTTTGTTCAAGTACTACTGAGTACTTTTCGTACTCGAATCGTTTATTCAAGTACTCTTCAAGTACACGATTAAAGTATTTGCATGCTTTAACAGCTGTTTACTTTTATTTTGACAAAAATTTAATCATGCTGTAATGCTTTTGGCGTTTACTTATTCATCGAAGTGTACAGCTGCAAAGAAAGAGGCAACTTTTTTTTAATAATTTGTAACGTGTGAATTCATACTAAAAATGAAAATACAACTGGTTCTTTTTTTAAATCGTCTACGTAATGAAATTATTAATAGATATTCATAACCTTTTGAATAATTTTGAGTTCAAAATGCCACAGATTTCAAAAATTATACTAAATACTTGTATAGACTATAATACTTTTGTGGTATTTATCGATACCAGTTTTCGATGTTGTTAAAGAGTACAGGTATCGAGCACTTGGTGGTATTGGCACAACATTACATACATATATAGGTAAAATGTACATAAATGATGTCCCAGTTGCATATTAAAAAACAAAAATTGAAATAAATTAAGCGTGTTTTAACTAAAATGCACTACTGTACTCGTATGTATATTAACATCTGGTGTTTCATTTGGAGGTATTAGTTCCTTTAGGATTTAATGACAGATCACGCGTGCGTCTGTCAAAATGTCAAAGGCATTTTCGTACAGTATTGTGTGACATTTGTCATGGAGAGCTTTGTCGCGGCACCGTTTCACTCTTTGAACTGCTGCTTTCGACTAAAATTTTGTGCAGGGATGAGGTTCATTTATCTCTTAATAACTACATATGTAAAATCTCCATATCTGTAGAATAGCTCGAATAAGTTCATGATCTGCCATTAACTCCAGACAATGCAAAGGCGGTTTGATGTGATTTATGGGCTGGAATCAGTTGTTCAAATTTCAAAAAAAAAAAATTAGAATGCCCGGAACGAATATGTATTCGTAATAGCGATTGGCGCCCATTATCTGCATCATAAAAGTGGACTATTTGCTGCCTGAAATTGAAGTCCGTACTCTCGACAACAACAAGATGCCGCTACTTGCCGCACGGCTCGTGATTGCGGTTAGCCTCTTTGCCAATTGATAGTCGCCATCATTTCGAGTCAACATCGACACCTACACAATTAGCATTAACTAGAGCTGCAGAGACGATCTCGACAGTTAATCGATAAATTTGTTATATTTGAAAATTGTCGACCCGACCGATTTTTATAAAACTTCGTATGCATATTTGGTAGGTAGGAGAATAAGTCGAAAAATATAGTTTATGCTTAGGGGAGGATTGCCACCTGTTCAAAAAATCAAATATATTAACAATATACACAAGTTATATGAAATATTAAATGACAGAAACGGTATCGCTTGAACTTGACATCGACGTCAACACTCTTAGCCAATACCAATCTGGGTCAAAAGTTATCGAAAACTATTAGTCGGTTATTGGCGACAACGATAACCAGAGTAGGGCCAAATAAGTTGAAAGAAGATGGCTTGGCCACCTAGACCCGTTTCTCAAAAAGGACCATATTAAACGCAGTTATGACTCACATAATCTAAAAGCTAAATCCTAAGAGTTGTTCCTTTGCAGGTGTGAATAAAGATTAACTAATAAAATCAAATTTTTCTTTAATAAAATTGCTTTTAAATCAATCGTTCATTACATTAGTATAGAATGTACAGTATATTTTGTGTACAAACTAAGATCTGAATATTTATTTGTTTGCTATTTAATTTTCAATTTGCTTTGAATCACGAAAATTCTATGGAAATTTTATTGGCAAAGCGAATTGTGTACCTACATACGACTAATCAGAGACTATGGGGCGTATGAGTGACCATAAATCAAAACAAAAATTAGAATGAAAAAATACTTGTAGTACGAAAAACACTTTGATTTGCAATTAGAAGTGTTTATACATACATTTGTATTTACATACATACATACAATACATACTAGCATTTGTGCACACAACTTTATTGGTTTAAATTATTATATGAAGAAAACAATTTATTCTTCCATTGGGTCAAGCAATAAACTCATAATCATTTACACACATGCATACCTACATATGTATGTACATATATAGTACATACATATGTACATAGTATGAGCAAACCTGCATTGATTCACACCCACAAACATACATACATACATACATACATACGCAGCAGAAAATGAACGTTGAAATATGTAAGTAAAACGACCGCTAAAATACCAACAGCAAAAAAGGCATTAACCAGTCAAGTATTGTATTTAATTAAACTTTAGCGTTGCGTTGCGTTCATGCAACCAAACGAGGAAAACAAGCAAAACTGTCGAACAACAAATAAAATGCTGCTAGTCGTACTACTCCGTATACGGTTCACCGTTTCAACGCTATCGAAATTCATTTACAATGACGTAATAGCTCACACGATGCCAGCGTGTTAGCACAAAATTCGTGGCATATTCCGTCGGTCACGTGTTGATGAAATGAATTTCTGTGTCAAAGCTTGAGCCACCAGAGCGACTGGTTATTTACGCGCCAAATGTGCATGTACAAATATACATATGTATGTACGTATGTAGATATACTTATAGGTATATATATTTACAGTGAAGTCGCGATAAAATTAACATCCCAAATAATGGACATTTTTCGCTTGGAAATACTAAGTTATGAAACTTTCTCGCTTTACCAGTCAGTGCCAAGAATGATAGGAAACAAGGTTGCGTCTTCCACGCCGAGAGCAACTGATAGTGGCGTAATAATAGCTAGAAAAAGAAGTATACAAACGGCAGAATGATTGAAAAGTTTTCTTAGCATTGTTTGTTGATGGGTGCCAAGACGAATATATATATACATACATAGAAGGTGATAGCAAGATAAATAAATCGAATTCGCTGTCTATTTTGTTTGTGTGATTTTGCGTGTGAAATGTCGAAATCTGAATTCGCTCAGGATTGCTTATGTATTTTGTTTGTGTTAACAAAACGACTCAGCGAGTTTGGAAAGAAGAACAAGCATTCAGCTCATGGGATGCTATCACCTTGTATGAATTCGCCTTGGTAGGTGCTGTCTAATCGACAAAGAGAGGACTAGTGGTCCGTGGATGGCGCAATCTTGTATTCTATCATTCTTGAGTCAGAGCGTCCCATGATCCACGATGCAGAGAATAGAAGGTGTCGACAAAAGCACTTTGTTACTTCGTACTTGCCTCTTTCGAAGGATTGACGTCATTAAAGACAATTAAAACTTTGATTTTGCTAAGCTTTGAGTGATCTTTGCATGAAGTTAAACATATAATAATAAATTTGAGTGCAGTTTTCCCTCCTCTTCATTATTCCTGTGCCAGTAATAACTGTGACGTGTCCGATGAACGTTCTGAGCGTATTCTGGTATTCTATCATTATTTCCCGTGATATTGTGGTTCAGGCTGGTAAAAAAAAACCGAATCATAGGCATATGAACAGCTGACAACTCCAAAAAGCAAAAAGACGAGCAACCAAAGTCTATTGGACGAAAATAACTGCAGAAACAGTGGGGGTTCCGATTGCATGGAAAATGAGAGTGGAAGCTTTTTGCTAAGAAGTCGCGAGGTTCATATTAAAACATTAAAAACTGGTCGATTCGATTATGGTCGATCTATTATAAAAAAATACGGTGGTTAATTTCAAATAAAATTATTGCGTTCATTAAAAAAAATGGCATTAACAATGCCGGTTAAAATATTTTTTTTTTGTTATAAGTATGTAGTAGCATTTGAGAGAGGTCTCCTGATTTTAATTTCTTTTCTGAGCAGTCCTTTTCAAGATATCGATTAAAAACAAAACGTTAGATTTTTAAATTTTGTTTGAAAATTCAGTTTCAAAACGTTTTCAGAATATTAAATATAAAAAAAATTTAAATCTTATAAGATTTATTTATACAAAATGTTAATTTCCAATTCTCTTGTACTGATCGATTTTATTGAAATTTTTTTGTAAAATACTATCATATAATCTGCAACTTTCGAGCATAGTTTTGAAACTCTTTCGAGTTATCGATTTTATCAGAAAGGAGAGCTAAAACTGTTTAAATACTGAGCAAACCTTTAATTATTGAGTCAAGAGTCGAAGTACTGTTTTAGTGAAGTGTTGACAGCGTATTTTCTTTCAAAAAAATTTATAAAATTATCAAATATTTATATGAATACTAGCTAACCCACCGCGCTTCGCTATACCCTACAAATAATGTTCTAAAATTTAATCAAAGGCACGCAATAACTTTGTTTTAAAACTGAAAAATAACATGAATTTATTTCTAAATCTTTTTGGTTATGTGAGTACTTATTTATTTGTGTACTAACAAAATAAATTTTAAAAAACTTTTCTTTTGAGGTTTCAAATAAAAAAAAAAAAAATTTTAAAACTAACGCAACTGTGTTTTTTTTTTAATTCTTCCGCCTCTCGAAAATATGAGCAATCGCGCAAAAATTAACCGGTCAGGTTTTAATTTGCTCATATAATCGCCACCTCACTGTATATGTTTGTATATTACACTATATATGTAAAAGCGAATTTGTATGTATGTATGTACATATGTATACACATTTTCATTTTTTATTTAAACGATCTGCTTCGGAAGTTTACGAGTAGACAAATATTCATACATTTTCAAGACATTCAATAATTGCCGCAGCACAGTACTTTTACTCATCAGCTGATGTCTTGCGGATACTTTAACCATATATAGTCATGTGGAAATTCTTCAGGCACTCTTGACTGTACCTGAGCCGCTGATTTCGTTCTAGCGGGCAGAGTCTAGAAAAAATTGGATAGGGAGGAGGATATGGCAGCTCTAGCATCTACCGTTTTGGTTATGGTTGGCAATACTTTGCAAATAAAAAACTGGCCCTGAGTTAAAAAAAATTTGTTGTGACAAAAAATTAACATAACGCAAAGAAATTTTACAGCAACGGCAAGGTACTTTTTCTAGCAACATGACCTTGGAACATATTCGTCGATACTAAACGACGACTTGTCAGAATCGGTACATCCAAAGTCGTTATCGATAACTATTGGCACAGATAGGTATTGACTACGAACTATTATCGTCGACATCGAGCTCAGGCGACACCGCTTATGTCAACACAGGGTTTGCTGACGACAAGAAGAAAACTTCTGGACATTTTTAAATAGAAGTGAATACCTTTGTATATATCACGCGTTTTATTTGGAAGGGAAATGCTACTTTTGTCGCAACAATTTTATCGATAACAGTCGGTGTCGTCTCAGCAGCTCTAGTCAATACCGTTAGGTGCCGATGTCGATACAATGTGATGCCGATTGAAAATTGACGATGACGTCGCCTTCGCCAGCGATAATAGGGCTGATTATAAGATCTAAAAAAAAACTTAAATTTCCTAAAGGATTTCGCGTGTGCTCGGAGTGAGCATTTGAGGAAGACCTATAAATGCTAATATTTTTGGACAAAATTTCCAGAGGATGGTTTATACCCATAATGTAAGCTAAAAAGTCATTCAGCTTAAAGGAAGCAACACTTTCATTTTTATTCTGGTCGAGTCTATTGGACACCACTGTTATCTGTCACTGTAAGTGCCTACGTAATTTAAAAAAAAAAATTCACAGCAATATTAAAAAAATAAGCTGCTGAAATTGACTAAATCTCACTTTTTATGACTAATTTTGTTTTCGTCTAAAATCGTTTTATTTTTATTGTCTCCTGTGTTTGTTGTTTTTGTTAGATTAAGCATAGTCATGATTGTTTTGTGGTATGTAAACTGTAGGCAATTTACGAGTTTTTGTATTTCTAGTAAGATTATAATAAATACAATGAGATGTGAGAGTACCTACAAAATGTAAGCATTGATGCACAAGAATAGCTGATATCTCTCTTTGTCCGTGGTATATTCAGAAATCGATAAAAACTTACCATAGAAATTTAGCATATGGATAATGCGCCCACTGTTTTTTAATAACGTTAAAATTTTTACAATGAAATTTGACACGAAATATCAGCGTATTGACGTCAAATCAAAATAAGGAAATTTTGTTTTATTATATTGGCGCGCGTTGTCACGGAAAATATTTTAATACAACCAAGGCAAATGTATTGAATTTGTGTACTCTATCAAATATATGTACATATGTAAAAAATTTACAATATACTTACCTACAGGTAGTCACAAAAGTAGTTTGCTTTGAGTCTTTTTATTACATTAAAAATGTTTGTCCATTTAATTCTAGTATAATAAAGTTGTAAGTGACTACAAATTACCGTTGATTTTTGGCAATTTTGTTCCTGACTCCTTCACAAATTCATTGGATTTTTTTATATGGAATAAACCGCGCAACTCCATCAGTAAAAAAAATATCAAAACCCAACGAGAATTTCTAGCTGCTTAGGTTAGGTTAGGTTGGAGTGGCATCCGCCTGCAGCGGCTCACTTAGGCCAGTATTAGGAGGCCCATTGTCTTACCACAAGGAAAAATTTGTACCATCCAAGAGGAAAATTACTCCCCATCAAACCATTTTGCCTCGCTAATGAACCTCAACAGGCAATTTACCTCGGTGCTTGAAACCTCACTAAGGTCATCCAAAAACGGTGATCCCAGATATCGCATTCTGCTTTTACACAGTGCAGGACACTTACACAGTAAATGCAAGATCGTTTCCTGCTCCTCGTCGTTCTTGCAGCTCCTACAGCATCTTCGGAAGGGTACTCCCAACCTTTCAGCATGTTTCCCTATGAGGCAGTGCCCTGTTAGAGCTCCGATGACGTTGGAAATGTTTTCCCTTCTTAGAGACAGAACGCTGCGCGACCGTTTCCGGTTCCATTTAGGCCACGTCCGCCTTGAGGCTCGACAGGTCGTACTTTGCCTCCATCGTTTTGTCAGCTTGCTTATATGTACAATCTCTGAGTAGCAGTTTGCAAGTGTCAAACGGCATACCAATGCGTTCTTTATCTTGAAGAATCTGCTTGGTCGTACCTTGTCTTGCAAGTTCGTCTGCCATGCAGTTTCCCTCTATGTCCCGGTGACCAGGGACCCAAATGATGTACAGTCTGTTCTGCTTGGCCATCTCCTGCAGAGATAGGCGGCAGTCCAGCGCGATGTTCGAGTTAAAAGTGAAAGAGCTCAGAGCTCTGATTGCAGCCTGGCTGTCACTAAAAATTAAGATGTCTCTTCCTATAATCCCGGTCCCAATCTTCTCTACCGCCTCCATGATAGCTGAGACCTCAGTCTGGAAGACAATGCTGTGATCTGGTAACCTAAAAGAAATTTGCAGGAGAGGGTTTCGTGAGAAAACGCCTCCTCCTACCTTATTATCGAGTTTCGAGCCATCTGTATAGATGACAATGCTATCAGGTGGAGTATGAAACTCAAGTTTCCACTCCTCCCTGCTTGGAATTCGTGTAATAAAGTTACATTCATTTCCCGATGTCCAAGCCCACCGGTCCGTGCTGCTCGGAATAGAGCAGAACTTGTTCAAAATACTAGAGTGCCCTTGGCATTCAGTGTGCCACTGGTATGTCTCTCTTAGTCGCAAAGCACTCATCGCTGCCATCTGTTGTCCGACCAAATCTAAAGGAATAAGGTCTAAAATGACGTTCAAGGCCTCATTTGGAGTGGTTCTGAGTGCCCTAGTTATGCAGATCATACTAGATCTTTGCCCCTTGGTGAGTGGTCTAAGGTTAACCTCTCTTTCTAATGCAGGCCACCACACGATCACCCCATATAGGAGTATTAGTCTGACGACCGCTGTGAAAATCCATCGACAGATCCGGGAATTAAGACCCCATTTCTTGCCTATGGCTCTCTTACATGTGTAGAGGGCTACGGAAGCCTTCTCATGACGTTGAACTAGATTCTCCTTCCAGTTCAACTTCCTATTTAAAATAACGCCTAGAAATTTGGCACTTGTAGAAAGACTTAACCGGGTACCGTTTAGTACCGGTGGAGTCACCGAAGGCACTTTATACCTTCTCGTGAAAAGTAAAAGTTTCACCTTACTTGAGCTGGCCCTGAGCCCGCAGTGGCTGGACCACTTGGATACCTCCCGAAGCGCTCGTTGCATCAGCTCGCATAATGTCTGCGGAAACTTTCCCCTGAGTGCAATCGCGACGTCATCAGCGCACGCGACAACTTTTGCGCCACCCCATGCCGTATCTCGCAGTAGCGTATTTACGGTGAGGTTCCATAGGAGTGGGGATAGGACGCCTCCTTGTGGCGTCCCCCTCGACACGTGCCGCGACAATTCGCTCGCACCCAGCTTAGCCCATACTACTCTGCAACAGAGTAGCTGGCCGATAAACTCAACCAGTGAGTGTTCAACCCCTAGATCCCTAACGGCGCCAGTTATAGCTTCTGGAAATACGTTATTAAAGGCGCCTAGCTGCTTGAAACTTACAATTTGTTTTACAAGAATGAAATGGTCTATAAAACTGCATACTCAAAAAATGTTTTAAAATTTCTAATTAAAAAGTTTGAAATTTAGATGAAAATTTGTTGAATTTTTATAAATTTTGTGCAAAATGTGAAACATGGATTTGTATGGGTTTCGTTATAAAATGAACTTTATTTTTATAAAAATTTACAATGGAAAACATTTTGAAAGTATTAAGAAAAGCAATACAATGTAATAAATACCGAAAAACGTGAATTACCTTTACATTGTCTTCGTGTTCACATAAACATTTTACGTCTTTCTCTTATTTTACTTTTCTATATTTTCGTTTCTGCCCGCTACAAATTAATTTCCGTAGCTAATGGCTCGCTGGCTAGACTTGACACTATTCTAATGGGCTTGGCTGTGTATTTGCATGCCGAATTCCATGGCGTGCATCGATAATTTAGAGGAAATCAATGTATGCATGTATGTACATACATAAAATTACGATGTGTTAAAAAGCTAAAAAGAAACACACTTCAGCGGCAGATAACACTAAAAATTTTGCAAACTTCCCGCCAAGCAATGCTACGGCCAATATGAAATTTTTAATATCTTCCCACGCAAATATTTAAGAAACGAATAGAGTATTTCAAGCTCTTTCATTTGATACATACCATTTCCACTCTGTAGCTATTGTAGCTTAATCAAGCTAAGAAATATCTCCAGGTGTTTGCACAATGCATTCCTGCTGTCCTCGCCTTGCTTGCTTTGTTTTGTGTACTTTACTTTGAAAGCTTCGAGGACCAAATTTTAGCTTTAGGTCCTTCAATTTAACGCTGTGAGCCTGCAACCTCAAAGCATGTTCGCTTCAATCTCTTCAAATTGAAGCAACGAAATTTGGAAAACTTTTTGTTATTTCCACAAAAAAACAAATTTAAAAAAAACATAAATGTGAGCTCACTTGAAATTGGTGATATCAAATATACTTAGGCTTTCCTCTTTTTGCATATATTTGGAACATTTTTGGCATAGGCAAAAATAGTTTTACAAAATATGTGATTTCTGTACGATTCGTTTGAAGCAACAAATACACCCATCAATACATCTTGTCAAAGCCAATACCGCGCTGTCAAATAGAGTTTTGCGCTATTTGAAACTTTGAAGCACCGCAAGCGCTTCTGTTCATTTTTACCAGTTCTCAAAGCAAAGCAAGCAAATAATGCGTATATTGGGCCAGCACATACTACATATGTATGCATATAAAAATATAACCGTTTTCTTTGTTATAACTTGGGCCAAAAACCAACCAACGGATTTCAAAAAAATTTGGACAGTATATTCCTTACACCCACAGGCTATATTTTAATCCGCTAAAACGTATGGTGCTGGTGTAATAAAAAATAAGTTTATGAGGCGAGTTATTCAGAAAATCTTTATTTATTATTCGTTTTAATGAGAACTCCGAGAAATATTTGTATGAAAAATTGATCCGCAAAGTGGCGCTAGAGTAGAATTTTTCAGAAAATCGGGATTTATGGCTGAATATTGATGATATTAGAAAGGAATGGTGGTGGTGCAATAAGAAATACTTTTGCGAAAAATGTACCCGCTAGATGTCGCTAGAATAGAAATCTGTAGAATAGAAAATCGGTAGGTTGTTAAAGACAATGCTCCTTAGTATTAGTCTAGATAAAGGTGACTCTTAAGTGTAAAAAAAAGTCGACCCTATCATTACTGTGACTACAGGACATTGTTTTTACATTCATCGAAGCTTTTAGCTTTAAAAAAAATCTTCAGAAAATATGTGAAAACTTGGTAAACAACCCGACGAATTCTCGGGTATCAACGGGTGTATTTTAAAAAATATATTACGTTAAAAAAGCAAACATTTATAATTGTATGTGTATGTACATATGTGTATATTTCTGGATTTTTACAAAATAATTTATTACGCCTTTGCACATTTTTCTTTTAAAGCTTACGATTTTGAGCAGACATCTTGGTAAAAAAGGTTTATCCAGGGCACACTTAACTTAATTTGTGTGCAAAAACCTTACAAATTAAATTTTATTTTCTGAGCAGAAAATATAACTCAAGAAAAAACGATTATTTCTAAATCAAAAAATTTAACTCATGAAATAACCATTATTTTATGAGCGAAAAATAAAGCTTAAGAAATAACGATTATAAGTAATTTTTTTAATAAAAGTTATTAATGTTACGATCCCTGACAAATTTATTTAAATTTTTTCCTATTCATCCCTGACTTAATGAACACCGCTCATACATATTTCATTTCTTTTTTTTTTTGCTACTTAGTAGGTACCAATCTTTGTTTCGATGTAACTTCCATGTATAGATATCGATCCTGCTGGAAAATTAGGCGTTAATTGACTGTTATGCTCAAATGTGTGATTTTAATAAAACAACAATTGAATTAAAATAAAATAATTATGTGATCTTTCTCACCTTTATAAATAGTTTATTTAGCATTGTTTGATATGTATGTATATATTTTCACCCAGCAAGCGCAAATCAAATCAGTGTCTAAACTTTCGAAATCACTGGTTATTAATTAATGTCGTTATTAATATCATACTCGTATCCATGGAAAATCACAACAAACTACAATGCAATAATCATTATACAACTAAAGAGCAAATCATTCTACAAGTATGAACTATTTCATATATACATACAAACATATGTAAATGTATTTGCATATATATACACATATTACGGATGTCAATCCCGGTGTTTTTCAGGTCCCGAAATTCGTGCGGTTGACTTGTATTAATCCCGTAATTCCGAAAAACCTTAAATAGCCAATTGAAGGCAGTAAAGATTTCTTGGTTACAAAATTTTATTCCAATAAATAACTTATTCAGTTGAACTGGGTAAGTTTGTTTTGTTTAAAAATCTAGCTAAAATAACCATTCTCTACGGTATAAAGTGTGAGTATGTATATACATATATATTTTTTTAGAATTAGCTCAAAAGCGTTAATCAATCGACTGTTATATGGCTAACATTTACTCGAACATAAAATTCCCCCTTGGCGCTTAAACCATACTTTTAAAAACTAAGTACAGATATCAGCCGTACTCCCAGTTTTATATTTCAATTCCACTATGTGATTTCAAAGTTTCCAGCGACAGTGAATTAGGTAGTGTGCCCCAATTTCACAATTTTTATTATCGATAATGCCCCATCGTTCCCTGTTTACTATTAGATGAAAAGCATCTGAAAGTTTTTATTTTCAAAACTTATAAAAAATGCAATTTATTTTTTGAATCTGAGAAATAGCTCGTGTGTTCTTAACATTTCTAACAATAGATGGTTTAAATGCAACATATTTATTTACAAAATAATTTTGTTTACATGAAACAGCTGATGAGCTTAAATATTGTTGTCACTGTTTTAAAAATTTGTATACCACGTTTTTACTTGCTAAAAGAAAAATAAATAGGAAAAGAAAAATAAAATTTAGATATTTATATATGTACGTTTAAATATAAATAAATTATAAAAAACATGAAATGTTTCGTTTTTCAATCCATGGGCAATTTCTTCAGAAATCAAGTCAATCCTGCCACATACATATATCGGTTATCATTGCTGCAATTCACTAACACCTTTATTTGAAAATCACCTTTCAGTTTGGTTGAGGTAAGCTTCTTTTTTTTTGTTGTGTGTCACTAGCAAATTCTTTTAAAAATACCTATGTGTAAAAAAATTAAATAAATGTTTTTAAATTGGCATGTTCCCGAATCACATGGTTTAAATTTAAAAAAAAAAATGCTTTGAGATTTTTCTGTGTGTGGACCTGACAGTAGACCGCTTGTTAAAAATCGACCAACCGACTGCACGACTAGGCGGCCAACAACTTTTTTGATGGTTAATATTCGAATAGCAACAAGTCGATTAACCGTTCACTTTCGACTAACCGCTTACCATCGTGTAGTCTACAAATCGACTTACTGAAATTATTCGAGTAGTGACAGCTACTCACAATAAATTCATAAAAACTTCATTTTAGTGGAAAACGGCTTTGTAATAATCACTAATATGTTTTGAAAGAAAACAACTAGTCGAATAACGAACGGGTAGCCGACTAGTTGTTTACGAGGGGTAAGTCGAAAAAGTCGAAAGGAAACGGTTAGTCGATGTTTTTAAACAACTTCTGCTAATCGATTAATTGACAAGTCGACTGACACGAGCTCTACTGGTAGCCCATAATGAAAGTGTTTAAACATTTTTTATGTAAAAATGTATGCTATTTTTAAAATCAGTTTATCTTAAATTTAAATATGTAAATAATAAGAATAAGAATTTATCGCCAATACTATTGTATATGGCGTTTTTGATGACTAAATGTTTCATTGAATTTTTAGTCATATTTAAAATATTATGACTCAAAACGAATCCCATGATTACTGCAAAAATATCCCGTAATTGCGGTATCAAATTCTCCTTTAATATTGGCATCCCTGGTTCTTATATATATGCCTAGTTATGTGCATACGCTTCTGGGTACATTTGATGCAACTAAAAGTCAACAGGTGATGAAATGCTTGTAAACGCATTTGCGCCATAAGTACATACATACATTATATATAAGTATATGTACATATATAATTTAAAAAAAAACCTCTCCTGCAATAAACGTTTATACAATAGAGATGCTCGCCGTAATTAGTTAAAACATGGAAAGTACCGCGAACGGGAAGGTGCATCAATGAAGCGCATCAAGTGTCTAGCGATTATAATGCATTATTGTTAAAGCTTCGTTGTACTGAGAGCGGATACATACGATTACCAAAGAGTGGAAGGGATCTCGTAGCTGAAGCATTACAGTCGCGGATTTTCCGTAATTTTGAGAAAAACTTTGCGTGTTGCAAAGTAATAAATACATATGTACATAGCTACGTATGGATGTATGTTTTATAATTATTAATAAATGCATTGAAACATTAATGCCATATCATGCAAGTATTTGTAAACAACTTTACAGCTTTTGAAGTATTTAACACTTACATATGTAAATTAGATTACAGTTTGCTACAATTGTATGGCAACTCAAACCAGCCTGAGATTTGTTAATATTTTCTGAAAGTATACCTAGTCTTGAATAAAACATTCAATGGATTTGCAAAAATTAGCTAGAATATATGATGGTTTCTTTTGTAGAAGGCCTCGAAAGTGGGGAAAGTCTCTAATTTTCAATGACCTGAATGTGGCCAGAACGGTTCTTCTGGCTAGCTCCCAAACGGATGAGTGAAGAGGCAAACCTGATTTCTACCCACGCCAGACGGAAGAGAAGGGTGATGAGATCAAAGATCTCTTCTACGAGCGCTGCCCCGTCACGATATTAAAATAGTGCTTGGTTACTTCAATGGCAGGACTAACTGACTCAGACTAAACGATTTTGCCGGGGCTCAAAACATGGTAGTCTGTGGCACTAGGTTTCGAACAACTCGAAATAAAATCGATCATATGGCGATAAATGTAAGGCATGCGTTCAGTGTCTTAGACGTATGATCACTACGAGGACCGACCGAACATCGGCCCGGATCATCAAATAAAATACGCCTTAATACTTAAGGAAAGCACGACAGCAGGCAGCTACTAACTTCGGCATTCGACTATGACATCTGCTCTTTTCAGTAATTTTTTGGATCGGAAATGACCGGAAAAATTTAAATCCAAGAATATCGATTAGGTTTGATCGAAAAAATAAAAACTAAAAAAATATCGTTCGGTCTTAATAAAAATAAAAATAAAAAATAACAAAATCACAAAATAACGATTAAATCATGTTTTGTTTTATAAAAATTATAAATGTTCTTGTAATTTCCCCTGGTAAGATTTATAGGTATACATATAATAGAAAAACTAATATGTCCCCTTCATTAAAATTGGCGCTGAAAGTTGCCACAGCTGGTTATTATTTAATTTTTTTATGAAACTATTTGTTATCATATTTTATGAAGTTTTAATCGCACACAGATTTTGCCTGCAGAGACCATGCATACATTTTTATTATTTTTTCTATCTTTTTGCTAACTACTTAGGCCGGGGCATGACAACTGAAGTAGGGCATACAAAAAATCGTGTGTTTTTATGCAGGTTAAGTTTACTTTCAGAAAATACTACATATTAAATATTAAGTTCACGCCTATTAGTGTTATTCAAAAATCAATTTATAAGTTCCTATGTATATGTTTGTAGCATTTACTTTTTGCACATTGGCATGTGACTTAGTTAGATAATTCCAGAAAGTTTGCTTAATTTACTTACTCGCTAGCAGTAAAAAATTAAAAATCATAATTAAATTATTTACGTGGGTTTGTCTTGTTGGTGAATTTCAAAGCTTCTGACAGTATTATTCCGGATTATGCACACAAACCTTTTTTACGTTCCATTCGATCTTATCTAAGTAAAACTTTGTTGCATTACAAATATTTGCCGAGATGTTGACAGAAGAAGTATGCTCTTGTGAAAGTTATTGATGCAAGAATATAATATGTACATTTGTATGTATATCACATATATACAGTATATGCAGTCTTTGTCATTCTGCTTGATATGGTCGTTGTTTTTTCTGTAAATAAACTCTGTTTTTCTAAATTCCTTTAACTCACCGAGCCTATGCTCACAAGTGGATTATCTAATGTTTACATAGGTGGTCGATCACATGATGCATGGAGGTATGGAGCTATTTAACATTCGTTTTTAAATATGGTATTCTAATCAGTGACCGTCCAGTTAGTCACTCAATCTAAATTTTTGATACGGCAAACATTTTTAGAGATAGAATGAAGCTTTTTGCAATTTTTTTTGCTTAATATGTTTGTGTGTGTGTGCATAGCGTTGTATGATCTAATGTAAACGTCAAAAACCACAGTTTGCCCAACTTGTAGAGGCGCTAAATTTTTGCACCGACGATATAAGAAAATAAATCTAGCGAGAAGATGCGGAGATTTCCACTTACCACTTTAATTGCACAATACACAAAATTTTGATCTGTTTTGCAACTGAGCAACCATGGTATTTTTGTGATGTGTCCCTTTCGTTAAGATAATTTTTGCTTAATAAACTTAAAGTTCATCGCGTATGATTTTTTTATATATATATTTATTTATAATAGAAAAGTAACAATGAATTCTTACTTTACCTACAAGCTATAGCTACAGAGGCTTTAAACTAATGTTTTTTTATTTGCACTTAAAGGTTAAGAAGGTCGCAATGGGTGTTTGTTTCATAAAAAGTTAAACATCTCATATTTACACTTTGACCCGCCATCATTCCTTTTTCCGCAATTTTTTCCATATTTTTTTCTAAATGTTACTAATATTTTACTGATCTTTGATATTTAATTTTTGGGGAGATACGAATAAAATGATAAAAAGGCGGAATTAAGGATGAGGTGTAGACACGAAAAGTTTAAATTTTTAAAAGAAATAAAATTTGCTTGAGCATCAAAGCTGTAACTCTTCCTGTTCTTGTATTTAGGGTACAACGACCCACGTAAACCTTGATGTACAAATAAAAAATATTTAAAAACCGGGCATTGTGGATTATAGATATGTTCAGAGAAAACTAATTATATGATGTCTCCTTTCAGAAAAATACTATGATTACTATGCTACAAAATTGATGTTCTACAGTATTATTACTATTTTCCTAATTTATTGTTAACTGAGTTATACGGGCATATGCTGGAAATCAGGCGATTTCATTCCGAAACCGAAATTGCAAATCGCACGGTGTTCAAAGCGGATAAAGTTTCGGAAGAACGCAATATGATGAACACAATATGGGATACCTGGAGTGATAGGCTGCGGCGCCTTTGCGTTTTAAGCTGGCCCTTAAAATTAAATGTTACCTTAATACACTTCAATAAATAGATATGTGAAATACCTAAATTTTTAGTTATTTTTTGCAATTTTTTCTTCGATTTCTAACACATGATACTTTTGTGACACATGACAGGTTCATGCAAAAACGAGTTGCAGCAAACGGTCGCTAGTGGAATTTTACCAAATATATTTTTTCCTCCAAAATCTAGGTTTGTGGGGTATTTCAGTACCTTTTATGAATAAGTACGAAATACAGATAAAAGTAGTTTTCAGTTTTGACTTATTTTTAGCGTTCAAGTGGGATTTTGAGCTATGGTATATTCAGAGATATATTGTAGGATTATATGGCAAGTATTGTTATGGTACATTTCAAACCAGTTTTACAGTTTTTTGCCCTTTTCCACATAAAAATGTGCAAAAGGTAGGAAAACTCGTGAATTTTATTGTATCGGCTCTGTTTTGAACCGTTTTTCTTTTTTGCTTTGAAAAATCCTTAGGTAAATGAATTTAAATTTATAAATAAATAATTTGACGAATGGCGGTTTTACTAGTATATTGGTTTAATGCAATCAAAGCAAAATTATCTAGAGTAAAGAAAAACAGCTATCAAAGGATGAACTGGCTGGCGCTTAAGAAATATTTACAACTTTTGGTTATTATCCGAATTCACCCGTTTGCAATACCAAAGTGTCATAGAACCACTGCCGAGTTTCGTTGAGATAGCCCAATATTTTCTCGAATGATCCGACTGACGAACGGACGGAAGGTATGTATACTTATACTATATTTACCTCGGTTGCCTTATGATATTACAAACCCTGGGTACCCGTGTTCTTGGGTATAAAAATATGAAATGTAGTTAGAGAAATGGGGGCAATCTGGCGGGTTAGAATTTATTACAACCATTTCTTCCTCTTAAAAATAAAAGTGCACAAAAAAGCATACAAAGAAATTCGTACTGTAGCTTCTTACCTTAAGAAAGGACTGAGTCTTTTAACTCGAATATTAAAAACACGGTGTTACAAAAACAAATTAAGTATCCGTCCAATCCAACCCATAGCTTTCTTAAACTATTTTTCCCCTAGTATAGCCGAGTGTGTAGCGTGTGCGCGCTTCATTCGGTGGGTTCCGGGTTGGAATTCTAGCCGGGGAAAGTAACACCAAAAATTATAGAAGAGTTTTTTCTAAAAGCGGTCGCCCCTCGGAAAACAATGGCAAGCCCCCGAGTGTATTTCTGCCATGAAAAAACTTCTCACAAAAAAATATTCGCCGTTCATAATCGGCGTGAAACTGTAGGTCCCTCAATTTGTGTTACAACATCAAGACGGGAGTATACTGGCAAGAAATTTGTCTATAACACAAATTTAGGTTGCACCTGGACGAGTAGGCTTGTGTCCAGCTTGACAAGTGCTGGGATAGAACGTGTAGGGTCGAGAGGTAGTTTTACCAAAAGAGAATCAAAACTAACGGGAGCTCCTACCAAGCATAGCTCTCATCAATCGCAGGGGTGCTGAAGGAACACTGTTCAATGAGAATCAATGCTAATTCACCTACTTAATTGGCGCTAGAGCCTCTTAATAGATTTTGGCCGAGTTTAACAAATTGCGGCACTCACTCCTTCTTCCTGCTAACTGACGCCAATTGAAAATACCAAGTGACGTCAAGTCCTTTTCCACTTGGTCTTTCCACCGCAGAGGAGGCCATCCTCTTCCTCTACTACCACCAGCTGGTACCACGTTGAATACTTTCAGGGCTGGAGCATTTTCGTCCATTCGCGCGACATGTCCTAGCCAACGTAGCCGCTGTATTTTAATTCACTGGACTTTGTCTATGTCGCAGTGAAGCTCATACAGCTCATCGTTCCATCGCCTGAGGTATTCGCCGTCGCAAAGCCGTAGAGGTCCATAAGTCTTTCGGAGAGTGTTTCTCTCGCACACTCCGTCTCATCCGATACTGACAGTGCCCTTGCTTCAGCGCCATACAATAGCACGGGCATGATGAGAAACTTATAGAGTGTGGTTTTGGTTCGTTGAGAGAGGGCTTGCACTTGTTAGCAAGAGAAATTTTGCATTGGTGTTAATGGTGGTTCGCAGATAAACAAAGTCCTCCACTTGATGTGGAAATCTATGTGGTGCAATTGCCCTGCCTTTATGAGACTAAGACTAAACCTTCTGATATCGCAAGTTATTCATTCTCCAGCAGACGTATCGGATGTGGAGATTAGCCAGTGGTATCGCAATGCACCGCAAAGGGCCTAGGTACACTAGGAGCTGTTCAGGCAACCTAACCTAAAATACCTTCAAAGCCGGACATTAGAACTTCTGTTAAGCGAACACCCTAAGTGATTTTAGGAAATATGAAAGATAAAATTGTAAGTATTTGTTTCTACAAAAATAAAATTTACTTTTTGGACCACATGGAAAGAAGCGAATTGCAAGTGGAGAGGGGGAAAATAAGAATATTATTGGTCTACGCGTGAATAACTTATCATTTTGAGTATACGAACTTGTATTTTTGCAAAAAGATTTTATCGCAAACAGCAAATTATATGACTCTTTGTATATTGCAAATACCACGTGTTGTTTAGTTTATTAAGCACTTGTGTGCTTAATTTTTTGTTTTTTCTTTCCCGCAGATTCAACAATTATGGATATGAAAAACAAATATTTGCTTTAGAAAAACGTATGTATGTAGGCCGGTTCATTCCATTCATAAAGAAGGCAGTGGAAAGTTTTTTTTACCAAAAACAAAAGTTCTTAGGTAGCGCATGCAGGTATTTTGATGTGCTTTTAATCTTTGAATTATAAAGGCATGTAAATTTTTTTTGTATAGTTACATACATAGTAAGTACTTCAAAATAATACGAGAAGATCAGAAGTATCTTCGCCCTCTGGAGAAATCTTTTTTCGCCAAAAATATCTTCTTTGAAGATTTTAATTTAACTTTCATGCGCAGACCCGTGGTGCCCGGATACTCAAGTGGTATTCCATCTACAATTTCCCCTATTTAATTTTATCATACACAGTTGATGATTTTGCTATGCCTAAAAAACGCAGCACACGAATTGAAAAAAAAACATTTTTTTTGAATATTTTTTCTTTTAATATTTTTAACATTTGTTTTTGAGAAAATCAATATAAGAAAATTATTTTAGTTTAGTTTATATACGTTAATATTTTTTGGCCTATTTATTTTTATATCAAACAATAATTTTATGAGCTCCAGGCCAGTTTTTAATAGTTTAATATATGTATGTAACGGATGAGCACACCTAATCATAACAATTTTCTAACAACAAATAAAATTTGTTATAATCAACAACAACCACACATTCAAAACAATAACAGCATACACAGCTTACTTGGCTCATCTTGTTCAGGATTTGCCTTAATGAGTATAAGCTAGGGGACGTGAGTTCGAATCCCCACATGAAGTCTGATGAGGAGATGTGGTGATCTTCTTATTAAAAACTAGTTTAGTCTTATTTTTTTTTTTACTTTTTAAAACATTTTTTAATTTATTGTTACATTTCGAAATTGTTACAGCATGTGTGTTACAAATTACTTATTAGGTGAAGTAAGGCACATATCACAATTCCCCATGGCTTGCAAATGGCGTTTTGCAACCTAGTTGATTCTGTAGAAGCAACTGCTTCGGCAATAATTGGGTGCCCTAAAATGGACTGTATTCCATCTTTTTTTTTCTATCGCTGCCAATTGTTTTTCAAGCTCTTTTAGAAAAAATCGCCTTTAATTCGAGAATTTCATCATTGTCGGGTAGTATATGTACCTAACATCCTCTCCATATTGCTTTATTTGTCTTAGGCACATATGAGAACAACATAATGTTATCGAGCCAGTGGAAGAATTGGTAAAAAAAATTGTCCCAAGTAATATTCCGGTCTGTGTTTTTTATTTTTTTCAACGAAATCTAAAGCTCCTAAATCATCCCAATTGGAAATCGATTACTACTCTCCTTCCTTTCCTTTGTCAATTTGCCCGTAAAGTGGTAATGAAATACCAAACCTGTGTGCCTTATTTAGCGGGATTTGAAGATATGTATTGGGTGAAACGAGTTCGACTCTAATACCCCGTTATATAGTTGCTCATCAACGATTATAAAGTGTTTTTCAATAGGGATGCTACAAAAGTAGACCGATAGTGACAGCAAACGACGCAATATTTTTTCCCTCACTTTTGACATTTCTCTTCAAAAAGGTTTGCCATTTCATCATGGAAAGATATACGATCCAACAACGAGTCGAAATTATTAAAATTTACTACCGAAATTCGGAGTCAATGGCCTCAACTTTAAGAGCGCAACGTTCAATTTAAGGTCGTCGTCATTTATGGCTGAATGGCTTCGTCAATAAGCATAATATGCGTTATTGGACAGGCAGCAATCCACACGTACTCCATGAGTCAACATTGCATCCCGAAAAAATTACGGTTTGGTGCGGTTTATGGGCCGGCGGCGTCATTGGGCCGTACTTCTTCCGTGATGATCAAAACCGGGACGTTACTGTGAATGGGAATCGCTACCGCTGAATGTTAACCGAATATTTTTGGCCCGAATTGGATGATATGGACTTGTACAATATGTGGTTCCAACAGGACGGCGCCACAAGCCACACAGCGAATGTCACAATCGATTTATTGAAAACCAAGTTTGGTGAACGTGTTATCTCACGAAATGGCCCAGTTAATTGGCCGCCTCGATCGTGTGATTTGACGCCGTTAGACTATTTCCTGTGGGGCTATGTCAAGTCTATGGTCTATGCCAACAAGCCAGCGAGCTTCAATTTTATTATTTTGATCGTTTAAAAGTGAAAATGAAAGTGAATGAAGTAAATAATTCTAAACTCATAACAAGTTGGTGAAAGTAGCTTATTGAATGCAGTCAACTTTAAAAAGCAGAGACAGCAAAGCAAAGGCAGGCGCAAACAAAATACAAGGAGCTGACGATCGTAAGTCATATCTCTCGTTTACTCATGAATCCATTCTTGTAAACATCATGCCCATAATTTAATTATTTGTTTAACACGATTGGCTTAAGTCATATAACTTTTATTTGTTATTTGCAAAACATTTACTATCAGCGTAGACGCAAACAAACAAAAAAGTAATCCATTTTTGCACGGAACAATAATGACAATCTGTTAGTGGTTAGTGATATTACTTGTAAATATTTATTTACTTGACATATTATATTCATACATTGCAGTGGTCCATAAAAAGTACAGTGGGAATTTAATTGTTCCCACCCCGTAGGATTGTTTTATATCGAAAAAACCCATTTCCTATTTCTTTTTTATTTCTTGAAATCAAAATATACCTATTTAGAGTGGGTCGCTCAAAGCGTTCAGTTTACCAATGTTTATTGGAAATCGTATCGAATCTTTGAAAACGAATATTTTCAATCGGCAAACTTATATTAGTCTACAAGAGACTTCAAAGAATAATGTCCAATAGTTTGAAAAATTGTTTCCCAATATTAAATGCGATATTAACAAATACAACATGCTATAATATAAATGTGCCAAACCTTTTCCAAATCTATCCAGTCGTTATATAGCAAATAATTTATTAAATTGGCTATAATTTTTTTTTTACTCCGAATATATATATATATGTATGTATATATATATAGTATATATCATTTCCGTTATCTCCTGCTAATAATCTATATCTTATCCAGATTATAGACTATATCTTAATCCAGATTATAGACTATTTATGTGCTAAGTTTTATATAAATCTGTGCAACCGTTTTGGCGTGAAAAGGTAACAAACATACCAATACACAAACTTTCCATTCTATATTATTATTAGTAGGATGTAAATTTGTTTTCAATAACTTTGCTATCAAGGCAGACAGATACGAGTTTCCAAATCACACGAATGTAAATATCAATAGTTGTTGATAAAATAAGAATAACTCACGCTCGTAATTTGTGTGGAAAAAATTGTTATGAGCGAGAAATTGTATTGTTTGTTAAGTAACGTTGGCATAGCGTTTAGCTACTATGTACATACATATATGCACACAGATGCAAGCATATACATATGTACACGTGTATAATTAAGGAAATGTGCATGCGGAATAAGTAATGGAAAATTTTAATCGCATTTATTCGATAATCAGCAATATACTCGTACATATGTACATATGTTTATTATATATTCATTCAGAAGAGGCGGCAATATTAGATATGAGCAAGCTTGATATCAGTTTTTTATAAAACAGTATTTTTTACAGTTCATATCCTTTTGATGAATGGAAATTTGAATAGGAAAATGTACTGTTATCACTTGGTAACCACCCTTCTCATAATGGCAACCCCTTATCTTTATAATAAAGCTAAATTCTTGGTCATAAAATTAAATTATATGCGTTTTATTTCTTCGCTAAGACCACATGTCTAAAAAAAATACCCTTTATAATTTTGATTACACTGCTCAATAAAAAAACCACCATTTTTAATATTATTGTTGGGAAATGAGCACTGCGACCTTGAGATCTTTGTACCCTATTTCGTCGATTATAGTATTGGCCCTATATGTTTGGAATTAATACTGCCATCCGTTATTAGGTATTCGCCCCTTTGCATTTATGCATTAATGAGGGACACTGCGCGAGAATGTAGCATCCTATTCTATTCTGCAAAAACTACAGCATTCATTCGAGAAAATTCCCAATTTGTATAGTATAGTGTCCTGTAAGAACTTCCGTACGAATTTTTATGTTATTCTTCGATAGGCCCATGCAATGTCTAAAGCGTTTTATTTTGTAGGAGCCTCAGGGTACTTTGGAATGCCCCAATCCTTGTTGATTTAACCACTATGTACGTATTTCTATAGCATATATTTCTACCTGAAAGATAGGAACTCGCTTTCACATGGCATCCGTGTATCTTAACCCCGGACAATATACTCCTACCCCGGTGCCTTCCTTAGTTAATGACCATTCGTTTACCATGCCATCAAAAAAATCATCAACAATGAAATACAACTTTTGTAAAGTAAAATTTTATCCTGATTCCGAATATCAATGGTTTCTCTGGGTCAGTTTCTGAGGAAATGGAAAAAATGAAAAACCCCCAGTTGCGGCACATCACATCACACAGATATGTGTTAAAAAAATTTTTTTTCTCACTCTAAGGATTTTTCATCTGGGGAAGATTAGTAAATGAGACTCCAATAAAAATTGTTAGCATCATACTCATAAATCACAAAAGTGGTTTGGTCACTATGGCAAAAAATATGCAGAAACTTAAAACAAAAATCGTTTTACAAGGTTTCAGATTCGACCATCTTAAAATCAGAAACAATGTTCGGAAGAAAAAAAGATAGCCACAGAAAATTGTATTATAAAAAATGGTATGCCTAATAGCGGAACGATTGGTTGTATTTCCGATATTTCAGTAACTACAATATTACAAATAATTTGCTCAAATTCGATGTAACCGATATGACTGAAGAAAGAAATACGTGAATAAATTGTTTAGTTTTTTTTTTTTTTTTTGTGAAATTAACCCTGGCAAATTAGAGCAAATTGGTATATCTTTGAAACCAACGGAACGAACTTGACAGAATTTGGAAAACACTTTAGAATTTAACTTAATAATTAACCATAAAAGATAATTTGCTCAAATTATATTAAAGGGATTAGGTTGGAGAGAGAAAGGGGTGGACTGAAAAAGTGTTGGAAAATGGCCGCAGCACCGCCTTTTTTAAAGCAGATACATAGGTAAATATACGCAGATACATAGGTAAATCTCCGAAGCTGTCAAATCAAACTCTATCAAGTTTTCTACACAATTTACATGTCAACTCGAAAATTTCAGAAATCAGGCAAAGACCACGCTACCTCTCATAAATATAACGATAGTTTTCAAAAAAATCTAAATTACGGAATTTTATTAAATCATGTAGGAAATTAGGTTAATAATTTGGCATGAAGAATTTTATTCTTGAGATAAATATAAAAAACTAAAAATTTTAGGAAGTAGGCGTGGTGAAATCCTGATAATTTATTTATGTTTATATTTAAATGAATCAAAATCATTTAAGTTTTCAAAAATAAGTGTATTATAATAAATGGGTTTGTTGCCTAAAACAAGTACTGTTTATTTAAAATAAAAACATGCGCCGGGTATTTAAATTTAAGTTTCGCTCGAACTTAGACTATTATTTACTTATTAATATTATCCCACATTTGTTGGGTGCTAAACTCTTAGTTCACTGGATATTTGGTGCACTACTTCAATTTAGGAAAATTGTTGTTAATTTCTTTGTTTGAGAAAAATAGTATCTACAAAAAACTACCAACACTGTATTTACTTTAGGGTCGTCTGAAATGACTCAGGTTTACAGGCGTTCCAGGCATTAGAATTTAGAAACTCCATGCGATAATTTTAAGGCATGAGATGTCTTCGCAATATTTACTTATACATTTTACAAAAGATTATGTTCGATGAATGCTCTAGTTACATTGACGGAAAAACACACAGAGAAACCTAAAATAAACAAACTAAATGTAAAAAATTTTGAATTTTCTTCACCATATGGTAGATTTTATTCATTCTTGAGGAATATAGATGTATTTTGAGCGATATGTTGCATTGCTCTACACTTTTAGTGCATTCGTGGAACCTACCTAAAGTGTACATAATAGTGTATCGACGATTTTTCAGCAAACTAATTTATTGATTAAAAAATATTCGTACTTAAAACATGTGTACTTCTTTTATTGTATTCTATACCTACTTCAAGGGCACATTAGCTGAACAAAAAGTAAACTGTTCGTTCGATGGTCTTAATTTTATGAAAAATTTTTACAAAACGTTAGAAAATTCAAAAGACGTACACTATAAGGATGGACGGCACTTTACTTTTGCTTTTCTCGTTGATCAACAAGGTATGAATTTGGTCGAAAGAGTAGTTGCTACCCGTTGATCAACGAGAATGGCGAAAGTAACATGTTGCCCAAGGTGAATTCATATAAGGTGAAGTTTTTAAAGCAGCTGTGGTCTTCTCCTTCACCTATATTTGTATTTTTCCTTTGCGCATGGCATCCTAAAAAACTTCTATTCTCTTTTATTGTGATATCCTGAATTTGAAAAATTCGTCTTAATTTTTATAGTGCTATGTTCTTTGGACGAGTTATCGATTACTTCATTGCCTTATTTCTGAGCACTAGAGGTAAGTTCGAATTAAGCGAAACCAGCTACTTGTCACTAGAGTCTGAAATGTCTATAAAATTAAACTTTTGTGGCATAAGCGGCGTATGCGGCAAAGCCTGAAGCGACTGGTGTGGAGTTCTAGCTTAACCCTATAGAGCGAATGCTTTTTTTTATATGTAAACACTAATTCTTAGTCGAATCGACTATAGCTTGTTTTTAAAACAGACTTTTTCGATTTTAAGGCATCAAAAAAGAAAATTTGTCTTAAATCACAAGAAAATAAATTTTTTAAAACACAACAACACAAAAAACAAACACTTTTCCGTTTTTAGATCAATTGTTACAAACTTCAATTCTGTGCTATCCAAATATGCTTCCATTACACTTGGGGCGTTTCCAAAAGTACAAAAAAGACAAACACTTCACATCTGAACTCGAAAACGAAACTCTTCCTAAAAAAAGCTTAAAGTTACTTTAATGCTAATGGTTAGTCGAATTGACAAACAGGGACTTCACAACTACAATCCAGTAATATTTACTGCAAGACAAAAGAACGTCGGCGACTGTGCCTCCAAATATATAAGATGTTGGTCGAATCGGTTAAGCACTTTTAGCAACCCCTAAATATGTATTGATTTAAAAAAAGAAAATAAGGATTTGTTTTCAGTCCTAAGTTTTCAGTCCTAGGTGTGAGAGCATTAAAATTATGTTTGTACTTTTTTTGGCTACCTTAATGTACATAGAGAGCTGACTGATTTTTTATTTTAAATATTTTTGTTTACATTTAATTTTTATTGTTTTGAAAACTCGTGATATGCTAATAACACTGCTATTTTAATTAAAATAAAGTTGTTTCGGCTCGCCTCTTAGCACTCTTAGCACATTGTGCGGTAGCCATTTGTTTCGACAAACTGCTCTGCCTTATGGCACGTGTTGCTTTCAAGCGCAAATTTGCATTATATTCAATTTAAAGACATATGCACACTATATATGTATGTATATAAACTTTGCTTGTTCATATAAAGGGGTTTTTATGAGCACAATGGGTTGCAGGGTAAAAACGAAGAGAGATGGCGGTCTGATGACAATTCATTAGAAATTATTGGTTATATAATGACAACGCTTGGAATGCAATTTTTTTTTTTACAAATTTCCCTGAACTCCTGCATACACTCATACGGCTTATCAATACGAATAGTACTGATGTAATATCTGTTGACAGCTTAAGCTCGTGCGATTCGGTCACGATTTGACGTAACACTTTTTTATTTAACTTCAAATAGAATACAATGCTGTGTGTATTGGGGGATTGTGTGCTGTTGAACTAATTAAGTAAATGAATATGATGTTTTAAATCATTCGAGTGCATATTTAGATAGTTAAGCCACAGCCATACATAGGAAACACTGTGTATATGTGGTATGTACAAATGTCACTTAAATGTCATACGTAGCACAATAATACAATATGTGCATTTAAATATATACATACATCTGAGTATGCGCACGTGTTGTAAGCCAATTTTAATACACTGTACATTGGAGAGCGTACGGTATGAATGGGATTTGCAAAAGTATAACATTGTTTGCGATAGCTAAAGCTGTAGAAAAATCTAGGCATCTGTAGTGTGAAAAAGTCTTATGATTTTGACTTTCAAAAATTTACTAAAATATTATACATGGGCTTAAGGTAAATTTTTTTAATGGAAAAGTTTAAGGAGATATGGCAATATAAACATTTTTATGTAAAAGGAATCTGGGAATATTTTTCTTATATAAACTTTTGACTTGCCTGTGCCCATTCTTGGGATTTTAAGTGTCCAAAGCATAATTTATCAAAAATAATTTTTTTTAACGAACAAAATAAATTTTTCCATTAAATAAAATCTATTGTTAGATAAAACAAGGGCGAATTCATATAATATCGTGTTACTAGAACAGCTGATTGGATTTTGCGGCTTAAAATGTCAAATTTTTTTGTATTCAGATTGTTCTCGTTGACTTGCGATTAGTGATGTTCCGATACCACTTCTTTGAAGTAAATACTTTCAGTTTCTCATTTTTCAGCAGCTCCTCTTTCTCCTCTAAAATTCAACCCCATTTTTTAAGGGTGCTCGAAATTTATTTTGCATAGTGGCAATGCCGGTTCCATGTGAACATCTATTTTTCAAAGCAGAGACAATAAGTTCTCCAAAAAGAAATCGCCTCTCACCTAAATATAGCAAATTTCTTTTTGTGAACGGTATGCCTAAAGCCAAATTATATCACCAATTAGTTCAAAAAGCAAAATTCAATCAACAAGAGCCAGTACTAGATAGTGAAAAATAAATATATACTTTTTATTACATTCTAATATTGAATTATTACTCTGTTATATATAAAATTAGGTATTATTTGTTTGACAAAATAATAACTGAAAATAACTTAGAATTTAAAGCTGAGAAAGTACTTTCCAGTGCAAAGTAGAATCGGGTATCATCCCACAATACTTTCCAAAGCCTCGAGTATTCGCTAAGATATTTTTAAATGAGTATTAGCATCGAGTACATAATAACTAACTATTGGTATTTGCGATAAACCGACTGGATTTCGTTATTGTGTATACATTCAAAATATAAAAAAGATGAACTTGGAACTAACGTCGTTATTCTTTTTAAACAACTACGCAAATCATTAACTATCTTGGCTTTTCATTTTCCTTTTATCAAATTTTACCAGCGTTTAAATAATGACACATTTTATCTTCCGTGAAAATTTTCATATCTCTGTTAGAAACTGCAGTGCATGCAATTGAAAAGTGTTACTTTTTTGCGAGCGTGAAATTTTAGAACAAAAATTTCTCGAAAATTTCACGTAATATATTGTTGTAAAAAAATACGTATCGAATATTTTCCCCTGTATAATAAGAAAAAACATATTCAACGCAAACAAAATTTTGGTGCAAATTTTTTATGGAATACCGCGTATACAAATTATTTCGATAACCAAAACAAAATAAAATAAAATCAAGAGCTATGTGAATGAAGAAATTTACCTCAAAATGTATTCTACATTTAATTTTTGTCTGTACATATACATTTATGTATGTGTTCTATGTATGTCAAAAATTAATAAATATTTGTTTATCAGTGAAGCTTGCTTTTCGGAGCCAGATCCGAAAATTAAAAACTAACAAAGTTTAACAAATTTAACATTATATTTCTATGCATCGTTCTAAAACCACGTTGTGAATTTTGATACATAAATAGGTATGAAATATCGTCGATAGTATCGATAATCGCGAAATTCGATACATTGGACCCTCGATAGTCCCAATAGTAATGCACCATCGATAATATCGATAGTTGCCACAACTACTAAATAGCCTATTTAACGATGTGATGATTATATAATCCACTACATGAAATACTATGAAATTAATTTCTGAAGGAATAAATATCTACAATTTTTTTCATTTTACTTTTTACATTACAATAAAACAGTCGCTCCAACAAATATGGAAACAATAGTTTCCCAAATCAATTTAAATAAAATTAAAATAAGAAATAAATTAGAAATTCCAGCACTCTCTGGTGTTTTAGGAACAAAAGATTTGTGCTAAATTTGAGGTATCAAATGAAATGTGTAACAAAATTAACTAAGCAATTTGCGACAAATATGAAGCTGAATTTCATTAAAACAAAATGTGGTTTAAATATTCCAGGTATATGAAGTCGGATTTTGTTTCGCTAAGTATTATATAAACTCTTTATACTGTGTTTTGGTATTGAGCTCAAGGCCGTGTTGAATAACAGAACTGTTTATTTATTCTAATTACTATTCGCCGATAATTCGACCTCAATTTGAGGTCATCTTCAGGAACTCCTGGTCGACTTAAACTATTTTTACTATTTTATTTAAAATTAATTGGTTTTTGCTATTTAAGTTCAATAGAATTTAAAAGCAAACACTTTAAAAAAATAGTATTTGTTTTAGATGTTACATTAGCTGGTAAAAAATACAGTCTTTTTTTGGAAGTACATATTCTTGTTGAAGAAAAAAAATCTGGGAACACTGAGTTTGAATCATAATCGCATGGCTTTTTCTTACTACAAATGTCAAGATTTGCTTTCCGAAAACGAGCGAGGTACAACTTATGTCGGATTTATCACTTTTTTCCTATCAAGCTTAAAAATACAATATGATGATGAAATATTTCAACGATTAATTAAGCAAAGTTTAGCAGGTCACCTTTTGGCAAATATCATAATAAAATATAAATTTTTTCTGGGAAAGATTAGGAATTTTGGTTGTTGAAAAAAGTTCGAATAATAAATTGTAAATATGTATATACGTATGTAAATGAAAAATGTATCTATTTTTCGCCCAAACAAACCTATTGATTTCTCATTGCATTGTCATTAGATCTCTCCGATTTATTTTGTCTTTCCTATTTAAATAAGACTATTACGAATTAGCTAGAAGGAAAATATGTAAAAAGTCAGTCAACATATATTACGTAAATAATGAGTATATGAATTCATTAAGACTTTTATATACATACATATATGCGTACATAAATACTTTGATATGAATAATAACTATTTAGAGGTGATTTGTCTCATTCCAAACTAGCTACATAAATGCAGTGTGAATGAAAAGTTGAATTCAGTAAAGATCAGCATTTACCTAAATAAAGAAGTAGTGAAATTTTAGACTAAATATAATCCAAAATATCTTTAAATTAACTACTTAATATACATACATATGTGCATACTAGCTTGAAAGAAAATCAATTGAAGAAATAACTCAATTTATCTTTTTGTTTGACTACTATTAATCATCGTTAGACACCTGATTAAACTGAAATAAACGCTATAAAGTACCAGCTGTAAGGAAACAATAAAAATATAAAAATATATTTTTTATGCATGCTTTATTCCAGTCATATTTCTTAATAGGGGTTTCATCTATCAACATTATTAAAATCAGAGATGTAACTATTCTAAACGTCAATTAGTATTTGTTATAGCATGATACACATTTTTTAAGTCAATATTGATTATTGTTTTAAAACTAAAATTGTAAAAATTCGTTGATGAAAATTGCGGGTGAGGCATTTTTTTAAGCCATCGATAACTATTATTTTGAGACTGAAATCTTGGCCGGGGCAAGTAGGTCCCTCAATTTGTGGTACAACATCAAGATGTTCACCACAAATTGTAAAATAACATCGAAGCATCGAACTATATGATTTAAGAGACAAAATATTATTATTATTGTTAAAAAACATTTTCAGGAAGAATTAGCAACTTCCCTCGAACAGAACTGTCATTTTGCTTTCTCAATTTCCCCTTCTTTGCAATTTTTTTGAATACATGAACGCCAAAACGCAAGAATCTTAGAAAACGAAATTGCGCCTTCCAAGCTGAGAGCAACTGATAGTGACATAATAATAGCTAGAGAAGGAGAGAACACAGAAAAAGTTATCAAAAAGAAGAGGAAGCGCAGAAGAAGCAGACAAATAGCAGAATGATTGATAGTTTTCTTAGCATTGTTTGTGTAAATTTTTTTTATTTCGTCAGCGAATAGGTGGATGCTGTCTGATCGACAAAGAGAGTACTAGCGGTCGACGGAAGGCGCAATCTGGTATTCTATCATTCTTCACCAAAACGTGATATGTAGTTGTAGCAAATGTTATAAACTTACTTCTACGTAAATATACTAAATGGAATTGTCCATATTAACATCATTCATCGCCTACTGACTTCTTTCTCTTCGCGTTCGTTAAGAAGCATATGCATTGTGAGCACTAATTATAAATATTTAGAGTTTATGAGTTAAACCAAAAAAAATATAATTTAGTATTTACATACCATAAATAATGTCTGCGTGTCCTATGTGACAGTTCTTTGCAAAGTGTTATATTACTTTAGGGACATTTTTTTAACCGATTTTTCAGTTTGAATTTCGTTAAATATAAGTTCGAAAATTTTATTTCTTTACCAGATTGGTAAGCATGTTTTTTTATTTAAACCGTTTTTAATTTGGTTTCCATTTTCCCATTCAAATTTTTTAAAAAGTATTGCAGAATATTAGTTTTATTACGAATCATTTCCTCATCTTTAAAAAGTCTTTTAAAAACTTGGCAGCAATGTTTTACAGTATCAGTCAACATAGGCGAAAATTATCAAATTGGCAGCATAGCATACCAACCTACTAAATGGTTTTCAAAGTAACCAATTTAGTAGTTTCCTACCAGCAGTGGCAACACTGGTGGTGAGCGTTTTGCAATAGCTCTGATTCAGTATTTTTCCTGTAAAATCCTGCAAAAATGTCAATTAGCAAAATTACTCTCTAGAGTGAAACTAAAAAAAGACTGACAACCAAAAGTACGGGAACACAAAACAGCATTTTTGCTGTAAAAACGTCAACAGTTTCTTTCGAATTAAAAATAAATTAAAATTGTAAATAATATATTCCTAATATATTCTAATTGAACTTGACAACGTACAATTTCTGTTTGCATTTGTGCAACAAGTGAGACTTTACATGATTTTACCACAAAAAAAGTTCGGATAAAATCTAGCAACTTCTCTCTCTGCATAACTCTCCAAAAATAGCTCTAATTTACAGAATTTTGATGTACGGGAATATTATTTCTGTAACTTTCTGTGAGTTCGGGTAAAAACCTGTAAGTACATGGAGTACAGGATCAGGGCTAATAACTGAAGAGGCGATTGAGGCATTCAGAAGCCTTGTTTCTGAGGTACCCACTTCAGAGTGGTATAATTGAGTATTGCGATAACAGGTTTCTTCGAATACAAATCTTTTTCGTAAACTTTCAGGGTCACCCTCGTACATAGTACTACTTATATGCAAAATATTTGCATGCTTTCCTTATTGCCATTGTTGGCACGCGCAATTCGATGCAGCTTAAAGTCTGAGTAGGAAAAAATGAATGTGTGTCGTAAGCAAAAATGCATAATACATACATATTTAGGTAAGTACAAACATATTTACAAATGTAAGTCGATCCCCAGTATGTGGCTGTGGCATAGCCAACAATAAAAAAAAAAAACCCCCATAAACAGCAACAACGATCTAGACAACCATATGGAACCAGACAACCGTTGCATTTAAACAAATGTAATAAATCGATATTTATGCGAATGCATAACCAGCCGTCTGGCAAATAACATCCGTTTAAATCAAATCGAAAGTACGGTTTTCACGTAATGCTCGTAAGAGCACTAGTTGAGTGGTTTATAAGTCGAAGAGAAAATAACGCTGCAAGAACAGTGCAAGTTAATTGATAGTAACTACATCTGACGGCCATGGCTGAAAAAATGTTGACAGCACTTAGAACAAAGTTGATATCAGTTTCTTAGGGTCACTATGCAAAAACTGATGTCAACGAATATGTACGTGTTATATTGCATTTCGCTCTAGGTTTTTTTCCATTTAACTCAAAGGGAAAGAAATAAATATTTCACATAGGAAAAAATGTAGGCGTATTTTTTTCAAAATTTTCTTTTTGAATTAGGAATGTTCATAGAGCTGTTGAGAATGTTCGGTAATATTTGTTAATTTAAAGTTAAAAAATCGGTAATTAAAAAAACGTTCCATCGATTATAACACCTTCAAAAATTAATTTTAACTGGAATGTAGTATTTGCGATATTCTTAAAATACAAATTTTAAAACTTCCCTTTTCAATTCAATAATTTTATGCGAATGTAGTCATCATTATCTTCCATTTGATATATATTTTCACCTCTATAGCTATTATAGTTCAGCTAAGCCAAGCACCGCCTTTCAGAATAATAATACATTTAAACATTTACATACTTACGTTCTGAAATTTTTATAGATGCTCGTAGTTCGAAACCGAAGTCAAATTTTGCGTTTAATTTTTAAATATGTAATAAAAAGAATGATGTCTGTAATTATAGACCTATTTTGAGGGTTTTAATAGTGTAATCAAAGCAAATATGTGTTTTGTAACTAAAAGTATAAGTTCATTAAACCAATATATGTGTGCGTCCACGTGAAAAGGGTCCACTTCGGCAGTATTGGAGTTATGCATATAGGCGTCTTCCTGGTTGATTTCCGAACACTTTGAGACAAATTAGACCATCCCAACTGAAGAATTGAGGGAAATATAGAACTTTGAAGTTGAAAGTTGTCCCTTGTGGGCCCTTTTCTTTTTTTTCAAAAACTAAAATTAATTACTTCTATTATACCTAGGAAGCTAAATTTGGTGTCATTCGACGCGTAAATGTATATAGTTTCATAATAAACCACAATAAAAAATTACGAAATTCGATCCATGTATCGAAAAATCTATATATCTCGGAAATCGGATGCGACAAAGTGGGCCCTTTTCACGTGGACGCACACATTTGTAGTTTCGTTTCCGTGCTACTTCCAATCTAGCCGTATTTAGCGTTTACGTTATCATCTGAACATTTAGACGGATTTTTCGAAAATTTTTGATTAAGTACCAAATATATTTTTATTCCACAGTATAGCTACGCTATGGCATTTATCTCTGTTCTCATTAAAATATTAAAATATTGTTTAAGCAATAAGCCCTCTTTGATGGCAGTTATTGCAGTTTTTTCTGTACTATTCTTTCTCATAAGTTCCTGAAGGTAATTAATTTTTTTATTTGTAATGTTTACAAAATGATTTTTTTTTACTCACATTAAGTATTTTATGGTATGATTGCATAATTATTGTTTTATGTAAATCATGTGATAATATGCAAAATTACTTGTATTTATTTATATATTATAGTTATATATCACCTTTTCTAACTTTACGTGTTTGTATAGTTTCAAACATTGAGAATGAATACAAGTGAGAAGTCTTTTAAATTCAAGATTGTGGCGTCTAATATTAAATCTCACAAGTAATCATTATTAAATGTCGAACATAAAAATTTGTTCAGTGTATGACACAATAATGGTGAGAGATGCTACGTCTGGCGATCTCAACTGTGCCGAATTTCGAGGTCTACGGGATAAGATTTCCCAATTGCGTTTATTTAGAATTGTTTCAAATACATTAGAAATCAGTATAATCTTACCTAACAACATCGGTGAAATCTATTAATACGATTTTTTTTAATATTGCCCAGTTTCAATTAGCACCTCAGATTTGTTTAGAGCAATTTATTTCATGTAGGCGGTTTTTTGAATATTTACCAATATAATCATGCACGAGATTTTTATAAATATCGGATCGATTGGGTTTTGAAGTTATTTATTTTATTTGGTTCTATTACCCATTCCATCCATCCATCAAATTAGACTATGCGAATTAGTTCCGTTGTGGCAAAACCGTTTCAATTGTTCACTGCTGTATGGTCTTCATGTTTAATGTAAATATGTATGTATGTATTTATATACCTAGTTGTTCAATTGATGACTTAACAGACTGTTTATTGGAAACAGAAACATTGCGATAGAAAAATTGCATGTAATATAGACACGTGTCGCCAAGAAGCAGTCAACACTATCAAATCAAGAAAATTACTTCAAAAGTCTTATATGCCTTTTCATATGTTTAGTTATTGAGGAATCTCACGAAATAAATATTAAAAAACAAACCAACCGGTTATTTTTTTCATAAAAATTAGAAAATTTCATATGTTTTAAGATTTCCACAAATGTGTGTATTTGTGGTCATCAATGATTGGCCCATGATCACGGCACAGCTAATTTAGTTCATCCTATAAAATTTGTGGGCGGCTCATAAGAATGATTAAGTCCATTTCATCATGGATAAAGTAGCGATTGAGATAATCGCCATATTTTTATTATATATATGAAGCTAGATGGAGCAAAAATATTCCTTTCTAAAAACTGTTTAAACACAAACGCTTTTATTTGAGAGATTAAAGTCCAGAAGTCTACAACTTAGAAATATAACCTAGTTTTTGATTCGCGTGAAAAATTTATTTAATACTTATTTGGCTAGACCCCTTAATGATACCAGGCCATAATGTAATAAATAAAGGTGATATAGTGGAGTAGTCACAGTTCATTTCGACGTTTCGAAAGAGAGAAAGGGGAAGAAAAACAAGCCGTTTGGGAAATAAAAAAAAATTATATTTTTGAAAAATTTGTACAGGGTTTTATATAAATATATTTGTAAAATAAATGTTTACTAAATTTAGACACAAGATATTTTCACATTATTTAAAATTGATATATGGAATTTTGATATACATAAATATCCTGGGGAAATATGTAATTAACGTTTCTGAATTGGAATGCATCATTTACTTAATAACAAGATACATATGATTATTTATGGGTTTTTGTTAACGTTTTTATTCAATTTATGTGAAAATTTGGGGAGAGGTACTAAATTCTGCTTTTCAAAATTCTTTTGGATGAAAATTCTGTAAAAATCAAAAAAAAAATTCTGTCCAGCCTAAATTCTTTTGGTTCAATATTCTGTATTTAAAACTCTGTATGATCAAAATGATGGAGAACTGAAATTCTGTATATTAAAATTCTGGAATCAAAATTATTTTCGATCAAAATGCTGTAAAAATATAACCAAATAAGCAGATAACCTGATAAGCACGCTTACCTGAATAGCACATTTATTTTATGAATAATGGAATTCCGATTTTATAGAATCAATGGTATATATACATAGGTACGTCAATTAAAGAAAAATTCAAAAATTCATTCAAAACAAAAGTTATTACATTATAATGGCGAAACAATTATTATATTATTAAATTTTTAGCAATTCGCTTTAGAAAAGAAACATGCCTTAATATAAGCCTTTTTTTTGTTATTCTTTTAATTCTGTTGTTTGCTTTTACAGCCTTCTTCGTTTGACTAATTTTGTGACCATTTTGAAATTTCTGAAGCTATAAATACATACAAACATATGTACATTTGCTTTATGTAAATCTGTTTTGATAATATAGGAAACCATATGGGTCAAGACAAGTCATGTATTGGCAGTATTTTGTTTTGCAAAACTCTGTATTGAAAAACCGGAAGAGCATATGGATAAATAAAAAAAGTGCGCACTAATTTTGATTTACAGAATTTAAAATTACAGTGTTCCGCAATACAGAATTTTAACAGTACAGAATTTTGAATTACAGATTTTTGAATACAGAATATTGAATACAGAATTTTAAATACAGAATTTTGAACCAAAATCATATTGTACCCAACCCGAAAATTTGTTAAGCATTTGTTTATGAAATATTTTATATTATTTTATGTGGTATTTTAGTATTTCTTTTTGTTTAAGTGGTTAACTTTTTAGGTTGCATGCAGGCCGTGAAACATAAAAAGACATTAATGATTACTGAATTCAATTTTTCAAAAGTACTTACGAGTGCAGTAACGGATTGGGCAATAATTACAGAAATACCCGCGATAGGGAGTTAATCAAGTTTGTGCAATGCACAAGCACACAAAACATTAGAAACCGTTAAGAATAATTTTATTTGTACTTACTATATCGGATATTTGAACATAAAATACTTACGATTTTAGCAATTGGGTTTCCAAACATTTCCGTTTTGAAATCTCAAAATTCTTATTTTTACGGAAAAAAAATCCAATTCTAATAAATTTTCATTTCGATAAACAAAAGTTGATCAAAGAGGCAAACTGAAGTTCCTATGGGAGTTCGAGATGGCGATTAGAGTGTGAAGAACGTGAACATATGTGACTTTTCTTTATTATGATAAAAATCTAATAGAGAATACGCATGATCCATTTATGAAAGTTGATGTACGTAGATAACATCTCGCTCTAATTCCGCCATGTTGACAGCGGTTGAAAACCCATTTGATCTATTTACAAATTTTTAGAGAGATTTTGTTAAAATAAATTCATAAATAAAAATGGTAGTTTTGGTCGAGTTCTATTGATGTGATATCAGTTAAGTTAGATTAAATTAAGATGGCTGGCCCTACGAGAGTCCTCACATAAACCAAGTAGGTCCTTTATGTTACCAGAAAAGCGCACGACCGATGAAACCCTCATTTTATGCGCCAGTGGTAATTTCAAAGAACAACTCCATCCCCTTGGCGAACTGAAATAGACCCTTTGGGCCTTTAGCGGTAGCCGTTTGTCCAATGCTAGACATTCATATATAGTATGTTCCACCGTTTCATCCTGCAGCCAACCTGCCCAAAGCTTCTATACGGCATTCAAGAGTTAGGTTAATAGGTCTATAACCCTTTGGGTAAACATGACTGCGCTTTCTCGCCATTGGTAAAAATACCACTTTGGCAATCCTCCATGGAAACGGGACATAGTTCAGTACACCTTCGCACATTTTGCTCAGAAGTCATAAGACTTTAGGTCCCCTTGCGATTTGTATTCTGAGAAGCTTGTGATACCAGATCCTCGACAGTAAGTGCATTACCACCACCCCCCAAATCAGAGGCGTCCGACTGCAGGACTTTCTCTCGGCAGTAGGCTGCAGTAGCTTCTTCTGGCCTTTCTTATTTTTCTTTTTGCCAGTTTGAAGAGTTCTCTAACTTGTCTCCTACGTGTCCCTAACTCCAGGTTCCACCATGGTGGTCTGAGTTTGCCTTTGGCTCTTCTAATTGGGCACGAGTTGTTGGAATCTGTGACTAGTGTTGTTATCAGGTAGTTGTTTAGCCTTTCCAGATCATTGGTTCTACGTATACGTCCAGGTGACCAAATTTTTCCATAAACTGGTTCTAGTTAGTTTGCTTTTGATGCCAGTTATTTCCTTAAGTAATTTCCGTATTTAAACTCTAAAATAAAACATGAACCTTCAAACTGTTTTTAAAACAGTGAAATCCTTGCGAAATGGACAAATTTATTGTACTTATATGTACGAATGTTATAACGTGGATTGAAGATTATTTAAGGTTTTTGCAAAACACCCAGATAATAATTGAGATCAAATGGTGTTGTTCAATATATTTTGCAATGAAGAAAACATCTCTACAGAGTTTGAGCAGCTCAACTTCAAGTCAAAGAGAGCATTAACTGAGCAAACCAAAAAAAATAATTGGATTATTCGAAGCATTTTTTAGAAACCCAATTAAATCCCTTGTTAAAGATATAATGGAAAATGGTTTAAAGCGAAAAATAAACTAAAATACAGAACTGTAATTAATTTTTGTTTTATGTTTTTTTTGGTTCTATAAACCTTTGCTATCGAATCAAACACGGCGTATACGTAACTGAGCAAAACGAAAAAGTTACAACTGTGCGTAAGATTTTTCAATTTTTACCAAAACTGTAAAAAAATTTATCACAAGTAACCAATTTTTATGAGCATGTCTCGAGTTGCATTATTGAAGGCGATTTCCTCAAAGTGCAATATTTGATTAGCTATATATTTAGCTGAAAAAGGTGAGCATATTTTGCATAATACAAAAATTACAAATTATTAAATTTAGCAAAGTTGCAGCCTGCTATCCTGTCAAATGTTGCAATTGCGAAAAACATAATAATAAAAGTTAAATATTATATTATTGTTAGTGCCACACCCACAGAACCACACCCTATTTTCGAATATGGCGGGTCGACAGTCCCACAAATCAGGTTTATGCGAAATTTTTACTTACTTGAAGCGATAGTAAAAAAAAAACTCATCAAATTTTTTTTATAATTACCCCATTTGACTTAAATCATTCCTTTAAAATGAATCTTTAGGTTACCATTACGACCGTATAATTCTGAAAGTTCCTTGTATTCAATTTCTTCCAAGCCTGTTTTTATTAGGATGAGATTTGTCCAAAACCAGTTAATATCTGTAAAAGTAATAATATAGTTAAACAAAATTTAAAAAAGATCTACGTTTTAAAAAGTCTCCGAATTTAAAAAAAATCATTGTATAAACGAAAAAAACAGATTTTGATAAAAAAAATTATCAAACTGTCTGTGGACTCTGTCAAGATGATCCTGCTTTCCTTTAAGTGGAGAAACTACATTAAATTTTCCAAGCTTTACTGATTTTTTACTACGAACTACGCACATTTATTAAAGATACCTTATTAAGGATAAATATAAGGATAGTATAATAAGAGAAAATATAGGGAGAAAGGCTTTTCATATTTTTAGTGTTTAGTTAGTGTATCAATTTCCGTTTCTGCTCTAACTCTAGTTTTCTGGAACTACTCACTAACTTTATATAGTCGACACGTTTTTCGTTATGGATTAAGGATTAATATAAGAGTTCTCAATTGCAGGCATTATATGTGTACATTCTATAAAATTTTAGTTTTAGTTTAGTGGGGGTGGATCAAATTTTTAATCGGCAGCGGGATTGAATAGTAGAGGAGTTCGATCGAAAAATATTTTGGTAAAAAAACAGGTGTCTTCTAATGAGTAATAAAATATTAAATACCGCTATCGCAATACGGCCAGTAAGTGTAACTTCTCGGTATTTGCAACCACATATGAGATTGTTTGATTGCCTTTAGGAAAAGTCAAATGGATGTCCAATTATTTTTTCCTATTAAGAAAACTTAGACAAAAAAATATAATGTGTATTGAGTGAATAGCCGTAATCGAGTGGGCATTGGTAGCATGTATAAGATTATAAAAACTCTTTTTTAGCGGTCGTCGTTCGGCGAGCAATGACAAACCTCAGATTGAACTTTTGCCATTTAAAAAGCTGTTCACTAAAATCATCTAACATTCAGAGTCGGCATTGTAGACTCCTCGATTTGTGGTATAACATCATTAAGCTCTACACAAATTGTAGGAGAAGATTCGCCAAAAATTCGGATATACATATGTACATACATATGTACTTACGATGTAAGCGCCAAATCAATACAAAAACTAGTAAAAAGTGGTACTTTCATGAATTATAAAAATTTAATTTACACTGCTGCATTGTTAGCATAAAACCAGAACCTATTATTGATACTTTCTCAGTAGACATGGTAAGATTTGATAAGTGAATGGCCTCCACATTTTCGCGGTTTTTACTGTCTAAATAGACGAGTTTTAAAACAAAACCTCATATCTGAACAAACAGTTGTATGGAAGCCATAATTTATAGAAACGCGATCCTGATGAGTCTCAGTGTATATAGCTAAATCGAATCAGCTGCTGGTCCTGATCATTTTAGTATACTTGGGTATTGGTATATCTCTTCTTCTTCTTACACTGACAAACATCGGACCAAAGTTATAGTAACATTTCATCTTTATGAAAGGCATAAAAACAAATAAAGAGGAGTATAAGTTTAGGTGAAACCGAACTTTAAATACCCAGTGCATGTTTTTATTTCAAATAAACAGTATTTTTTATATGCAATATAACGGTTAATATAATACCCTTAACTGTAAAAGCTTAAACGAATTTTATTCCATTAAATAAAAACAACAGAAATTAGATTGATTTTAAAACACCTCGCACCTTTTCGAAAAATGTAACTTTTCTCTCTTCGTAACAAAATTTAACTAATTTACTACATGATTTAATAAAATATCGGGTTCTTTGCTTCCATAAATTTCAAAATTGTGCTTACTGAGTTGAAATTCAATTTGTGTAGTAGTACTTTCGGAGAATACCTATTTGCTTTAAATTGGGTGGTGCTACGAAGTTATATGAGAGGTGGGTGTGGGGTTTCTGTGATTTCTGTACTTTTCGAAATTATGCTAAATTTAATAGAGTTGTTTCAGGTTGTTTTGCAGATATACCTAATTGTGGGATGTGACACGACCATTAAAAAAAAAACAGAAAAATTATCCGGTTTAACCATTGTGAAATAATATTTTATAAACTAAATTAATTTATATTTCATCGACATTACAGCTTGGTATTCGGCAACAATTTATCAGCTTACAATTCACTTTAAACCGAGCTATTTTATAAAATTTAAAGAGCTGACAATATGGGTATTCACTCCGAGCTTGGTATTTACTCACACAATACTCAGTAGTGCCGCGCCTTACATTTTATTTTTATGACATTTTCTGCTGTAACAAATTCTGGTGGTGGTTCAGTTGGACGCAATATTGCTGGCCTTGACTTTTGAAGTTTATTTGATTTTTGGCAGAATTGTATTTTCTTATATTTTTTAACGCAAATAATAGATTTTTTTTATCAAGCGAAGTCAATTTCCTTGCACTTCAGTCAAATGTTCACAAATGAAATGCCTCCGATATTTGCAACGTGTATCATTCCATTTACCCACTTCGCGGAATCCAATTTCAATACAAAACTCATCAGTACGCCAATTATCTGGCATTCCTGGCAACCAATTGGTATAAGTGACTTCTTCGCCGGTGCTATGCCATATGAATTTACCAAGTTTTTTGTCGAATTTCCCAGAAGTCCAATAGATGAAATCATTACCGATATTTGGTTTATCTACGTAGCCTAAGGGAAAAAATTGTAAGTTTACAGATCTATGTATGAGGAGTGCCTGAAGAAATTATTGCACAGAATTTTTTTTATAATATTCACAAAGTTGTTCGTGCTAAACTTGCTCGTTAATTTTTTATATAAATGTACTTCATTCTATAACAAAAACTGTAATTTCCAAATTTGTACAAAGCTTACAAAATTTCAACAAATTTCAAAAAAATATGTAAACTTTTTAATTTTTGGTATACAGTTTTGTAGACCATTCAATTTTAGTAAAGTAAAGGGTGAAAAATAAAGTAAAAGTTTTAAGTAGTTCAAAATACCCGTTGATTTTTGAATTGGTCACAGGGTTGTATTTTTGCATATAACGTATGAGCAAAAATGTTATTTTTATATCTAAGAAAACGGATAACACAGCCAGTGAAAAATTAATTAAAAATTATCGTGAAGTTTTAGCCACTTACAACTTGCACCTTAAATTTAATGGACACCAAGACTGCGTACTCGAAGTTATTATAAAAATTCTGGTTTTAAAGATAGAAATTTTGATGACAATTTTTTTAAATGCGCTGAATTTTCAAATCTGGATTTATATGGTTTATGTTTTTTTTATTGTGAACAAAATTTAGCGAAAAGTTTTTGACATGAAAACCACTGTGAATAATGTAAAAAATTATTGTCCCAATATTTTTTTCCGACGCTGTATGTATATTTTACAAAATAATAATCTAAACAACTTTCCTCTTTCTATGAAAAACTGGGTTAGTTTTTCGGTACGTTCCGCTGTATGCGGACTGAAAAGCGTCATATTCATATCAGCGCAGTGCTTAACGGCCTTATCCCATGGTAACTATTACATGAAGAAAAATATCCATTTACATATATACTAGATGCATATTGGTATATCGTAAAAAGCTTACTAACCTTCAGTTTATCCATTATGAAAAATTTTGTCAAACCCAACTCCACTGTGGTCTCTGTAGCAAGTGCGAAAAATTTAAATATTTATAAGTCATCTTATTTAATTTAAGCAAACAAATTTAATACTAATTTTTAATTAAATTACGTTCTTCCTCTGCTGCAATGGTGGCGAGGATAGCAAATAGTATTAGAATTTTTCGTAACATTTTAAGAATTTATTTAGAGCTCAAGAAAACTGGAGTGATTAAATTCTAATAACAAAGACGTCAACTCAACCTAAAAACTCTAGATGTTCAACATAGAAAAATCCAATTGTGATAATTTCAATAAGTCCTAAGCATATGCACTTAGTACATATGTATGTATGTATGTAAATATATATGAATATACCAAAGTGCATGTACATATACACTTACACGCTCACATATATGTATAACTTCTTAGATGCGATAAGCATATGAAGCGTAAAAAGTAAAAGTTCATGTTTTGAAAATAAATGATTTCTTTACTATACATATATTAAAAAAACTCGCTCATATTGAAACAGCACATTAGGCTGGGTCGATAGTTTTCTATTTTTAAATGTTTTCAGCATTAGATAAAGCCATCAAGCGAGAATGAAAATTGATTTTAGTGTGGGATTTTGGAAATCTTTAAACTTAAGATTATGAAGAAATATATCTTTGTCATAACCTTTAGTTTTTCACCGAAATGTTTGCAGTCTGCTTTGATATTTTTTTAAATTCCATACACAATTCATAAATAAGTTTTACTGATCTATTTTAGATTTACCAAAGATACTATTGGTCCCATACAAATTCCATTGAGACAAAATATATCGACGTAGCCATATACGGCTGTGATTAAAAAAAGCTGCGCTAAATTTTTAAAACTGTTAAACTAAAAATAAAAAAAAATTGAAATAAGTTTCAGAAATCTATCCACTTTTAAACAAGCTCCAATTGAGTTGAAATTTAATCACTTAGAGAAGCGATTTAAAAAATACGTGTTTTAAGAGTATATTGATTTATTTTCTAACAATGAAGTCAAAAGTAAGCTTTGTGGAAGAAACCTAAACAAGTAAAGTTAATTAAAATTGTAAAGAATAATAAAATAGAAAACAATATCGGATACTTGATACAATTTTAGAGCTAGTCAAACTGTCAACATTTATCTTTTTCTTATTCCTTGAACCTCCCTCTACTTGATGTCTGTCAGATAGACAAGCTTTGATTGATAATGTATTTTTTCTTACTTAATTTTAATAAGAGTTTCAGAAAATTTTCGGTTTATAACTCATTCAATGTGAGTTTAATAAATTTTTTTAATTTTTGACGATTTTTGTACTGATCGATGTTGCTTTTTTACATAACAGCTAAACATATTTTTATATGCGTTTTTATGCGTTTTTATTTAATTTAATTTCATTTATTAATACAAGTTATTAGTACAATATACTATACTGAAAATTTAAAAAATTAACCTCTATTTTTAGCGGATGTGGCATAATGAAATGCCATCATATTGAGGAAACCATTTTTGTTTCATTTTTTTTTTGTTTATTAGGGAAATTTTACTAATGAAAAAGAATTATAGATTTTCTAAAAGTCTTCTGAACAAATATCTTCAAATTGAGTCTACATTCTAAATGTTGTAAAGAGAAAAATTGTGATCTTATTTTTGTGCAGTAAATAAAATTTTAGAAAAAGTACAGAGTTCCTTTAATTTAAAGCATTGACATATTTATTGCGAATTAAAAAAGTGAGTATCATAAGGGAAAATGAATATTATACTGTTCAAATACATACATATGTATGCATTGTATTGTGTTTTGGGAATAATGATATAGAGCAGCCTGAGAAAATATTTCGAAGTAGACATGCTGAGCAGAAGTATACCTCTTTAATTCAAAGTCTGTCTCATGACAACCCTACATCGTCGATTTCGCAATAAAATTAAGTTCATTTTACCGCCTTATGCTGATGGCCCAGAATTACTGCGCCTAAAACTATGTCGCAGAATGTAACAAAGCCACAACGACTGCTGTCATCATTAGAGGGTTGAAACCTATTTGGCCCTTGTCAGGTTGATAAGTTTTGTCAGATCATCAGCTTAGGGGGGTTGATAAGAATTTGAATAGGTGTTTACCTTGGGAGCAATTAAAATGTAGCATATTTTTAGGTACACCTGTTTCTTCATGTCAATTTAGCGGTGGATATTTTGAGCAATGGCATACGGAATGCTAGTGTAGCTTAAACACTTCCGCTGCATATTGAACACTTCCGTCACTACGTACTTGGTGAATTTGCTAGAATCTGCTCTTTTTGTGTAGAAACAATTTAGTATAAATAAGGTTCAAGCTACAGTCTAATCACTCTTGAGTAATAAATTACACAATTTAGAGATACATAGCTGGCGAATGTTTAGATTATTCTTTCTTCAAGCGTATTATGCACATCTCAAGAAATTTCCAAACTACATATACCCACATAACCGCTCAAGAAACGCTTGAACTTAATTTTCTTAATCAGAATGGAGTTCTGAAGAAATTGGCTACTACAGGGTTTTCAATAGGGACGCTACAAAAGTAGAACGATAGTGACAGCAAACGACGCAATATTTTTCCCGCTCTTTTGACATTTCTCTTCAGTAAGGTTTGCCATTTCATCATGGAAAGATATACGATTCAACAACGAATCGAAATTATTAAAATTTACTACCGAAATTCGGAGTCAATGGTCTCAACTTTAAAAGCGCTACGTCCAATTTATGGTCGTCATCATTTCTGGCTGAATGGCTTCGTCAATAAGCAAAATATGCGTTATTGTACAGGCAGCAATCCACACGTACTCCATGAGTCAACATTGCAACCCGAAAAAATTGCGGTTTGGTGCGGTTTATGGGCCGGCGGCGTCATTGTGCCGTACTTCTTCCGTGATGATCAAGACCGGCACGTTGCTGTGAATGGGAATCGCTACCGCTCAATGATAACCGAATATTTTATGTTCTATGCCAACAAGCCAGCGACGATTGATGAACTTCGTACGAATATCGAACGTGAAATTGTAGCAGTATCGGCCGATTTATGCTTGAAAACCGTGCCCATGAAAAAGAAATCGAATTCCATACGTAATGGCATTGAATGTACTTGCACAGGAATAAAGAATTTAATTCATATCCCAAACCGTTTTTGTTTTATTTAAAAAAAACTTGTGTAGCGTTCCTATTGAAAATCCCGTTATTTCTACTTCGGTTTTACCAAATGTTTAAAAAAAAAGAGCACACGGCAAACCAGGTTTGGGAAAAACTTGAATAACTCAGCCAAAAATTTGATTTATAAAGTCTATCTCATTTATTTTATTTAATATTTTTAAGCAGATATTTTACGCTGAACTTGTTTCAACTTCAGGTGTTTTTTTATATTAAAAAAAAAACTATTTTTATCTAAAAAAAAAAAGTTCCAGAGAAATTTCTTGAACCAAATTTTATTAACTGTACGGATTCTTTAAGAAATTTTCTAGACTTTTTACTACGATTTTCTAAAGTTTTTTGTGGAAAAAAGAGTACACAGCAAACCAGGTTTGCAATATACATAAATATATGACAGCTCTATTATTTTTTTAAGAAACGGTGACACATAGCAAATGCCAAAATTACTTTGAGTTTCCATTTATTTTGTTCGTATTAATTTTCTTTTGCTCTATTTTTATTATATTGTGACAAGGCATGTCAGCGAATACGTAAAATGGTATTCGAGGCAAATTCATACAGGGTGGTAGCATAACAGCAACAACAACATTTTCTATTTAAGGATGTCACAATAAAATAGAATATATGAAAGGCGCCTTAGGAAGATATTTGCTTTAATGCTCAAAATGTCAGATGGAAAGGAAAAAGACGAATATAGTAGAAGACGAAGAAAACAGTTGTTTCAATAAACCCACCCGGTATGAATTTTCTTTGCTGGTTTTTCTATCATTCTTGAGCGCAGCTCATGTTCAGCCTCAATTGCGGTGGTATACATTTTTAATGATAACTTCTAAACCAAAAGCAATTAAATAAGAAGTACAAATATCTCATTATTTTCAACACCTCGGCAGTGTTGGTAGAAGTTTTCAATTTAGAAATTTTCACTTTACATTTTTCTGTAGTCGGAGAGATGCTTTTTTCCCGGAAAAAAAAATTTATGAAACAACTCAGTTTGTAAATAGATGAATTTTCAGCACAGTTCAGCTCATGAATGATTCAATTCAAGGCCACAATTTTTACGCTAACTCTAGTTATATTATTCTTTAGAAAAATATTATTTTGGAGAATCACCCTAATGTATTTGTATGGAATGCAAGGTCCGGCTTTAGCAGTGTAACATATGTACATACATACATGGTATATAGGTTATCAGTAGCTGATTTGAATTCAGTTCGAAGAGCTGAATACATATAAATTTTGCGTATGCATATTTGTAGTTGCACATATAGTGGCGTGCAAAGCCGGCCGATTTTTAATGGTCGTTGTTTTTGTTAATTCGATATGCAAACATAGCTCATAATATAAAAAAAACTATATAAATTAATGTTTCAAACTTTATACACAATTTATGAAAACTCAACAAAGTTTCATCAAAAGTTTTCAGTTTTTTTAGAAGAATGTTCAGAAATTTTTCAAGTATGTATATAGTTTTATAGTTTATTTCATTTTAATATAAATGAGTGCAAGTTTGAAGTGGCTAAAAACTGCCGCTGATCTTTATATATTTTTTTTAATTTTTAGCGTTGCGAATTTTTTTTCACAAAACGCATGCATTTTATAAATATTCCCATTGATTTGCAATAATTGTATATGCCGACAGTATTCTGCATTTTCTATCACGTAAAGAAATGCAATTCTATAGGCGATATATGAAAAGAAGTTTTCAGTGCAAAAATTTAAAATAATCATAAAAAATCAAACTTTCACTGTTTTTTTATGCTAAAAATAAATTAGCAGTCAAAAAACTGCATACTCGAAAAATTTCTAAAAATTCATCTAAAAAATTAAAAAAAAGCAAAAAGTTTCTATAAATTTTGTAATAAGTTTGAAACATTGATTTGCATTGTTTTGTTATAGTATGAACTATTGTTTTATATAAAATTACTGATAGAAATTTCTCATGAAAAACCTTGCTATTATTGGATAAACCGCAACATTCGATCGATTTGCTCGCCAATGTACAGGTATGCGCATCTTTTCAAGCAACTGACAGTATACATACATACATATGTATGTAAGTATGTGTATTTACTCTTAAAATTATTTGTATCTAGTGTTTTTATTTTTTTCCTTCCTTTTATATTAAAATACAATGAATTTGTGTATTAATTTTTGGCTTTTAAATGCAATTGATCGGGATCTATTTGAACCTGGCAACGTTCTGCAAAACGATGGCATTTATTAGTTGAACAACAGTCCGAGTTAACTTTGCAAGGATCACCATGACGGCCACAAGTTGCTGTAGTTTTTTTCTGCAAAACAAATAATATAGATAAGTATGTATGTGCAAGTAGTTATAAATTTATATTCAATTCTTTGTTCCAATTATTTCATTTATTTTTTCTTAATCACTCACTTCGGCTTTGGCGAAACTCGTAAAGCTCAAATACAGCACCAATATGAAAAAGTATTTAAATACTGCGAAATTCATGTTAATGTGAGTTTTATTATTATTATAATTAGTATACTTTTGTCAGAGCAAATGCGCTTTGTCAATGTGGTTTCAATAAAAGGCAACTGAACGTTAATATCAACTCAAGATTTGTTTTTATATACATACCAACTCGACTATGTATGATTTTTATTCTCTCAATGCTGGGTTAATCCCATTTATCAAAAACAAGTATACAAATTCGTTCGGATTAATGAGAGACATTGCAAAATGGGTAAGTGTTGCAGTTTTTCATTTGTAGTTGTTATCGCGAATGTTTTCATTTTGTTACAGGAAATTTTAGTTTGTTGTTCTTTTTTGCTCAGTTTGTGCATACTTGAGGCTTCCAATCTTGTTTTGGTCTTATAAAAATTAATAATAATTCTTAGTAGGGAATTTCATTGTCATGGCGCTTATCAGTGTTCGAACCCCAAACGTTTTATGACGTATTAAAATGCCGAAACAACGGAGAAAACGGAAATTTTGCGTAGAAAAAATAGCCACTTCTTTAGTGTTATACAAAAAATGTATGTGGATTAAAAACCAATTCTAAATACTTGCGGTGAACTATGTACATCTTACCACCGAACATTTTGAAACACTTTTACACTTATGCAGTATCGAAATTTTATTTTTTTAAATCTAAGTAGACGTTTCAATTCCAATTAAAATCATAGTGTAATGATCAAGGTGAATTCATACCAGGTGGTGTTGAGAATACAACAACAAAAATTTACACTAACAAATTATACGCACAATGACAGTGAGAATCGGTGAAAATTACAACAAACATATAGTTTTGACGTTCACTCCAGCAAGCGAATTCACTCAGCTGCTTTCTCAACACCATCTTATATGAATTCGCATTGGTAATGATGTAAAGTGTTCCAGAAACCAATGGCCATTTTTCTTCTGTACGCATGCTTGGCAGATATTTTGTAATTTGTTTTTCATTCGTCAGTCAGTTTTTAACCCGCTTAGTAAATTTTTCCGGGAAACAAATATTCTGTGTTAAAAAGCACACATAACAATCATACAATGGGTTAAAAATTAAAACAATAATAAGGAAACTTCAAATGCGCGTACGTCAACTACCTGACACACTTTATATCACTACACTAAGATTAAAATTAAGAAAACTTGCGAAAATGCTATTTCGAAAAATCCCTTTGCGGTCCGTGTGTCGAGTAGCCATCCTACTGTTTTAAATTTTCGAAAAAAAAGACTTGGAAATCCGTTTAGTCGGCGTCAGGCCGGACATACATTGTTCTCAACAGGATGGGTATGAAAGATCGTTTCAAATATGTTGTGGAATAACGCAGAAATTTTCTAGAAATAGAACCAGTGATTTTTAGTGTCAGAATTATCAGAAGCCATCTTTAAAAGTTCGGAGTTTCTTCCCGTGAGGAAAATGCGTTCCAAATTGTTGAAAGGGGCAAGAAGGCGTCGATTTTGGTTATTGGAGAAGTGAGAACGCGTAGTTTGGTCGGATGAGAGTAAATTTCACTTGTCCGTGCCGACAATTGGCCGTACGATTGACTATAATCAGCTGAAAGGTTTAAGAATCCGTGTGTCATAAGAACCTTGGACCACCCTCCCAGTAAAATGATCTAGGAGAGTTTTTCTTATACTATACGTGTCCTTTGCTTCTTGTTGATGGGATCAGAAACGCTCAAAAGTAGATTCAGCAGCTTACTAATCCCACTGTTACAATTTTTTAAATAGTAGTAAATTTCCAAAAATATCCAATGTTAAAATTATTTTCTTATATAATCATATAACAACAATAATGTTTCAGCTAAAGACCAGCTTTTAATTTGAAAAGTATTGGAAACAGGCAACGGCAGTCAAAGCGTTAGAAATTGTAGCTGTTATTTCGGAGATCATCCCATGTCCTCATCAAACTTCTTTCTAAACTTTGTCGGAAATCGAACTCACGGTGTACACTGTGTACAAGATGGCATAAATCTTCCCATCGCTGTATTGGATAATCAGGCACAAATAAAATTAAACAAATATCTTACGAAACGTTATTGTCACCTCATAAATTTGCTGAACGACTATCTACCTGCTAATAACAATATCATATACATAAATACGAACCAGTAGACACTAACTGAACAGTAAGGAAAATGATACTGAATGTGGCACAACTCCGAATCCGGTATATTTCCAAACGTAACTTGGCAAGGGATGACGAAAAATCGTTCCAATATACATATGTACATGAAATTTTCACCCAGTCGGAAAAGCAGAATATCATAAAGAAAGACATATGTATGAAGAACCCCCTGGCGTATGAGCAACTACGTCTGCGGTCAAAACAATCGCTATACCATCAGGTGATATGCCTTGCACGTGAGACGAAGACTCAAATTAATTAATTGTGGCGAGACATTCATCCACTGGGATGATTCAGCTCCCGAATTTGCGCTCCTTTATATACCAACTAAAATGGATGTTCTTGCCTCGCCCATCGCATATTTTTGATGGGTGTTATGTCATTTTTTGCCTTTACGAGGATATCCACCTGCCGGGCAGAGGTATCGTCCCAATTAGGGGCCAGACTTTCCAGGTGCATGCTCTCAAATCATAGACCATAAAACGTTTACCGTGGTCGTCATCAAAAAAGGGTTAACATACGAGGCTTGTTGGAGTTTTTCATTAGTTGAAATATTTAATAAGAGTTTCCTATCAATATATGTACATACATCAAAACTAACTATTATTTTCCAAGTAAAAACTAGTATCCATTGTGGTACTTACACACCAGATCTCAGCTATGAAGAAAAATGCACAAGAGCAACTCCTGAGGTGGCTAGAATTTTTTTAATTGCCTTTCAAAAATACTTTCGATAGCCGAGTGTACGGCGAACTTTTTTCCGAAACGGTCTAATTGTACATAGTATGTGCATACTCGATATGAGAATTGTCTGAAGTTCGAAGAGACTAACCGAAATGCCTTACAATGGTACCACAAGTTCCAACGTGGCCGCCGATCCTTGCGGATAAACTTCGTGAAGGCCGCCAAAAACAGTCGGTGATGTGCGGCAATTGATAACGCAAGATCGTCGTGTGACATACAGATAGATGCATCCTTAGGTAATAGTGAGACCAGATTACATTCAATATTGTATGAAAATTTGGTCGTCAAGAAGATTTGTACTCGTTTGACACCGCATAATTTGAAAATCGCTCAAAAAATTACTGTTGTTGCTGTTGTAATACCATAAAATATTCCCCATAAAATTTTCGGGAATGCTGCTGAAGTGGCAGTCCTTGGCCGGATATAAATCCGAGTCGTTCCGGTATCATAGAACCGTCTGTCGTGAGAACGTGAAAAAAGGACTCTTGTCATTTGGGGTCCAAAGGACGTTTATGACATCGTAGCAGAGGTCGAATCTTGGATATATGCACATGAGCCGGAAACAAAATATCAATAGACAGTATGGGTGTTCCAAGACGAGCTTAATCCAGCAATCGTTCTTCCCGGAAGAAGCAACTCAAAGCAAATGGTCGCATGTTGTTGGATTGGATTGTATTCAATGTAATCTGTATGCATAGGCTTAACATCATTAAAAATTAAATAAAATTAATATGTAGAAAATCGTACCTAAAATATTACTAGCTTTAAGTTGCTATTTGGTATTTTTCTTTCAAAATTATACTTACATACATATATGTACATACAGACAGTCCCCCTCCCCGCCGACAATTTTTTTTCAAAATGGTCATAGATCATCTATACTCGATACAAATCGAATTCATATCAGGTGGTGTTATACGTACAAAAACAAAAATTTATGCTAACAAATTATATGCACAATCGCAAACACATAATTTTGAATGAACGTCCACCAAGCGAATTTGTATGTAGAAATGTTATTTATAGTTGCCTTCGAAAACCCTTAAGTAAGTAATTCAATTATTATTAAAATTGTTAACATAAATTTACCACGTAATACGTACAAAGAAAACTATAATTTCGACTTTTAGATAATTGATAATTATATCGTTATTGGCGCTTACGTGATTGTTTGATGTTTGTCCAAAATTCGCCTGCAATTTGTAGTGTGCGTTTTGGTGTACCTCAAATTGAGAGGTCAACAGTTTTACGCCGACTCCGAATGGGAAATGATTTTTATGAGAAATTTTCCATGGCAGAAAAGCACTCGGATGTTTGCCATTGCCATTAGAATAAAATAATGTCTATAACTTATTAATGTTACTTGACCCGGCCAAAATTTGGAGCCGAGACACGCAGATTAAACGCGCACACTCCACACTCGGCTACAGCTACATAGATATGTATGTATGTATGTACGTTTAGGTTAAGACAAAATTTCAAATTTATTTTTAAGATGTGTAAATGTACAAAGTTGATCATCCAATATTTAATATGTATGTATGTACATGCTGCAGGTTAATATTCATGTTACTAGTAATAACATGACAGGGTTTACGCAATTATTTGCTAAAAAAAATATTGCTTCCAAACCGCTATATGCATTTTGTAACAAATAATGGAAATAATTTACAAGTGGTTTTCTACATCATTCAACTACCGCCGCCGTTCACCCTTTACAGTTTTACGTTTTTCTTTCTTTTCCTCACGTAGTTGTTTTTGACGCTCTCGATCCTCTTTATCCTTTTGCTTCTTTGTTGCACTGTCCAAACGGGCCTGTTCTCGTTTCTCTTTTTGCAAAGCCATTACATCTTGCACATTAGTATTCCGTTCAATTCCAAAGTTAGCCGCACTTGCACCGGCATTTGCTTTTTCGGCATCCTCCTCGGATTCATATGCATCTTCATCATCAACTTCAGTCTTTTAAAATGCAAATATTTTTTATGTCAGTTTTTTTTTTACTAGTAATAAGAATTTTTATCTACATATATACCTGAGAATATTGTTGCAAAATTTGCTGGCGTATACGTCGCTCTTCTTCTGTGTATTCACGTTCCTTTGAACTCGTCTGAAGCTTCTGTGCATCTAGTAATTTGGCCAACTGCTCAGTGACATCAATACGTACAGGCTTTTTTATTTCCTCTTTTGGATGTGCTGCTTCCCATTTTTCAAGTATCGCACTTATAAGCGAATCGAGATCATTGGTCTATATAGTTTAAAGAATATATGGTAGAAATGTTTGGCATGCATTTAAATTAAACTAACTTCAAGTTGTGAATTTGCGACATACAATGATTTCGCCTAGTATATCATTGAGTGCTTCATGCTTCTCCTCACGATTCTCTTCACCGTCAAGAATTCCTATTATGTAGGAGCCGAATATATCAGGGTCTGTATTGAGCGCCTTAAGTTGACCTTGCAGCCACGTTGTGAATTCATCGGTGGATGCTTTATTTCTCTGCATTCTGACAACTCTGTCGTTATATGCAATAGAATTCTTCTTTCAAAGATTTGGTAATATTTTTGCGTTTAATTTAGGTACCGTAACTACTAATTGCTATATTAGCTATTTTTGGTATTTTCCGGTTTCCCCACCGCTTCAAGTTAAAATTTTCTTCAAAATTCCACTTTCGTTTGACATTCCTTCATTAAAAATTCCTCATCGAATACAGGCTGATTCAAAAGAGTTAAAATCAAAATCGAGAAACAGTGCTGTGCAGAAAGTTTTTAATTTCAGCAGTGTATTAGGGTCACAATTTGAAAATTATTTTAAACAATGCAACAAGCAAAGAATATTGCCTAAGAAGCTAAAAAAAATGGTTTAGATTTTTTTATACGGATTAATAGAGAGGTTAGAGTCCTGGTTTAATTATATCTACAATGTTTTCGGGATATTCTGTTCAAATGCGTTGTCCTATCCAAATTCACAGTTGTCAAAGGATTCAGCTTTAATTAAAAAAAAAATGGATGGCGAAGTCGTTATCGTACCAATCAGGATTGTTTTTTAAAGGCGCAGCCAAAGGTATCCAAGGCTAGAAAAAATTTTGAGAATATGAGACTGCACTTTCCGCGACGAAGTGACTGAATTCATCAGTAAACAAGAAAGAAGAATGAACAACTTGCAATATTTTGAAATAGATATGTATTTCAATTGATGTAAAGTGTAAAAAGATGATTTATAGGCAGAGATTTAATAAATAAATCAGCTAATTCTAAAAAAGTGTCTCTTCGCCCCCATTTGTTAAAGAAAAACGTTGTCTAGTTGCAGTTAAGAATTGTTAAAGCCAAAATCGACAAATCCAAAGGAAAGGTATCTCTGAAGGCATCACGTTCTATACACTGTGGGGCGAGCTTATAATTAAAATAAAGTTAGTACTGATCATTTTTGGAAAATAACTCATTGAAAATTTTGCCAAAAAAGCTGCGACTAACTTTAAACACCAACTTAATTTTAACTATCAATACGCTTTTATTCTTGAATACCTCTAATATATATATTAAAAAAAATTTTCTCTACGGATGGCATCGCTACAAATTGTGCATCCCCAATAAAGAATGTCAATTAAAGCTGTCAAATGTTTTTATCATAACACCTCGACTACCCCTCGTGGGAAGTGAATTTTTGTAATGAAATTACATAAATTACAAGCTGAACAATTTTGTCGTGATTCTTAAAGGAATAAGCAAAAATTCGTAAATTAAAATTCGTGGTAAGTGCAAGTGTCGCGAACTTTTGTAGCTAGCCTGCTATCACATTTCATTATGCAATAGTTCCACATTCAGTAAGGGGTTGTAAAATCGTGTGACCCACATTTATTTGTTCATTCGCATATTTGTAGAATTAAAATGGGCAACACAATAACCAGCGTGCGCATGGAAGCGTCGCCCCAAATGCCTAAAGACCATACACACACGGCTGCCATGGGCGCTGCGCCACCACCAGAGTGTCCAATGCATCAAAAAGGTGGCCCAGCTAATACACCGCCTCCGCAACAAAAACCTCAAATTACAACCACCAACACTGCATCAGCGTCAGAATGCCCAGTTCAACATGATAACAAGGACATAAATCCTCTTAATATGATGCCACCTGCTAATCAAAAACCAGCGCCAGATCAACCGTTTCCCCTTCCTACGGATCGTCAAACCTCTAGCATACCAAAAGTGACAGAAGATGGCAGTCAACAATTCTGGCAGTATCCCAGTCAACAAATGTTCTGGAATGCAATGTTGCGTAAAGGCTGGCGCTGGAAGAACGAAGATATCTCACAAAAGGATATGGGTGACATTATTTTCATACATAACGCCAACAATGAGCAGGCATGGAAGGAGGTACTTAAATGGGAAGCGCTACATGCAAAGGAGTGTGGCAATCCGCGTTTGAAAAGTTTCGGAGGCAAAGCTGCTGATTATAGTCCACGCGCACGCATTCGCAGCTGGTTAGGGTATGTGTGTTGATATGTGGTTAAAATTTTAGAATTTTTTTAAATAATAAAAGTATTTTTCTTGAATTTACAGTTATGAATTGCCTTTCGATCGTCATGACTGGATTGTCGACCGTTGCGGCAAGAATGTACGTTATGTTATTGACTACTATGATGGTGGCATTGTTGATAAGGATTATAAATTTGCAATACTGGACGTACGTCCTGCTATGGACTCTGCGGAAAACGTTTGGGATCGTATGCGTGTCGCTTATATGAGATGGAAGTTTGCAGCATTGGACTCGCTATCGGGCAACCACAATGAAACGAATAGTGGCAAAGTAGATCACTAAATTGGAATTTAATTTGTTTTAAGAAATATTGGCGATAATTTAATTTATATTACGTACATTGGACTACGTATTGACTATACATATATGTATGTATGTATGTACATAAATATTATATTTAACTGATAGGCTATTTGAAAAGGACGTGGCTTCAACGAAAATTGACGTTAACTCGCGTGAAGTGTTTTCTAAAGTTCAAAACACATTTCGCAATTGCTCCACGAAATTTGAGGTTAATAAAAACGAGACAATTAAATGAAGTAGAAATTTTTGAGTCAAGTTATTTTACACGCAAAATTTTTCAGGGGTTTGTTTATTCAAAAAATATATCCATTTAAACATTGCACTGCTTTGTTGTAGCTATCCTGGATATTTGGCAAAAATAATTAGCAATCTTGAAATTGCATTATTTTAATGAAATTCTCGTAAAAGTGATTTTACAATGTGAATCTTTTCTGTGAAGATTCTATTATTTTAGTCTGAAAATAAAAATACTAATCGAATAAGGATTTTGGTCAATGTTCCAGAGAATTTATAAAAAAACAACTAATTGTTTTCCTGAGGACGCAATAAAAACAGTGAAATAATTTTTATTTATTTTAAATATTTAAATTGAGGTATTTGTTTTTTAGCCCCAAAGAAAAGGGTAAGCTCAAGTTGGAAAACTACTGCACACTTCAAAAATGTTTTTTTTTTTTAATTTTAATAATAATAACAATAGTTTGGCGCTTACATCATAGCTTGATGTTTGTCCGAACTTCTACAATTTAGGGGAGTGCGCCTTGGTGACTCCGACCGGCAAATAGTGTCTGCCGAGGGGCTAACGCTATTAAAATAAATGTATCTAAAATTGTTGATTGTTACTTGCCGCGGCCATATTTAATTCTTTTTACAAAATTACCCAATCATTTTCTATATAGCTCTAGAGAAAAATGGTGAAAAATATAAATCTTATTTCTGTATGAAAAGCAACAAAAAAAACTTGTTTTCTGGTTCTTGCTCATATTTTTCGGACAGGGGAAATATTTTTTTTTTCTAATGAATTTCCACCATTCCTTGTAAAATTGTCCTCGATTTTAGCCGAAGAATTAATTATTATTGCTTATTGAAATTTTTAAAACACAATATAATTATAAATATCAATTTATTTAATACTAGAAATGCCCAAGAATGATAGAATACTAGATTAAGACACAGGAATAATGAGAACAAAAGGAAGGTGATAACTGAAAATGAAAATCGATCCAGTAGTTTCGAAGCTTATTGAGTTCAAACAGACAAATAGAAAGACTAAAATTCTAAACAGGGTTAGATCGTCCACAAGTCCCAAAAAAAAAATCTAAGAATGTTCCAAACGTATTCTATTACATTCCCTACATCATTTTCGTTTCATTTTTGTAAAGAAATTTCCAATGTACATACACGACTTTTCTACAGTTTTATTATAGTATAGATGACTAATGTTGGGTACAGAACTTGTTTTTCTCTTTCAAAATAAAATATTACAACTTAAATTTACTACATCGGAAATATTTCAACTAATAAAACGAAATTGAAATGTTACCGGGCGAGGTTTACCAAAATTATTTAAGCATTTTGGTGCATATCTGAAATTTCAAAATAATAAAGTTATTGCTTTCTGTCCATAATATGAAATTTAAATAATTTTAATTGGTAGTTTAATAATTAAGCTTCTATTGTCCTTACTATTGCAACTCTTCTTTATTTATTTTTAAACATTGCAACAATTCGTTTAATTCTTTATATTCGGAATGCGCAACTAAATCAACAAAGATAAATTAATATTATTTTCACATAAAACTTAAGGAAAAGATTTAAACAATTATAAGTAAAAGCGTTGTTTTGATTTGCCGGTGTTTTTAGTTTTTGTTTTGTGTTTTACAATCCGAGTTCCGCATAATAGTTGGGTGTCAAATTATCGTCATTTAAATGTCCAATTCTCTTCTTTAATAGTTTTCTTTGTATAATTTAAGTAATTCATTTAATTTAATTTACAAATATAGGAGACCACTAGCAGCAGCGTGCGCCATTAGCGTATTGGCAGCTTGTTTAGTTTCTAGCGTAAGACGCGTCTCATTCAACCAATCACAGGCAACACGACGCGGTCCACCTTGTAGTAGGTTCATGTACTTCAAAGCTTGCAACAGATCACCACGATCAACGAAGTACCTAGAATTTTGAGTAAAAAATGTGATGTTTTCAAGCGTGCTCATTTCATTTTCCATTACCTAGCTCTGTTCAAAATGTCGTATGTGTCTAATTTACTGTAATCAAATGGTTTATTTTGCAATTCATCTTGCGAAATGGGATCATCAGGTTTAAGTATGAATAGGGACTGTAGGTAGGAAAGAAAATATATTGGGAGACTAGCGCCACCTTCGGGAACAAGCGCCAATTTGCGTGCGACGCGCTCCACATTTATAAACCGTTCACGCAGGGCATCCTCTGTGAAAACACCACGCTCGCCAGCTGTGGATGGTAAATTTTTCAGTACTACCGAAACCAGCTCGTCGCCCTCTAAAAAAAAAAAAAAAAAAACAAGAAAAACAAATGTTATTTTTAAGCCCTCGAAGAATGTTAACAATTTTTTTTTTATTATACATACCGGCAACCTTAGAGATAGCTTTAATTTCGCTCTTCAGCGGACGTAGCTTATTTCGCCAATGCACACCTGGTTCGCCAGTGCTAACTGTAGCCCACAAGGATTGACAAGCAGCCCAAAGCGCCTGCGCTTGATGAGCCGAACGTTCGGCCTCCGCACGCGCTGTAGATGGCAAAACAAATATGGTTTAAATTTAATCAAATAAATTAAGAAATATGAGCTACAGAAAAAGGTAAGTGGGCACAACTAATACCTTTAAGCTCGTCATCGATTTCTTACAAGTAGCATTTATAAAGAAATTCATTATGGAAAGAGCACAAAGTTTAAATTTAAAAAAAAAAATACTATATTTACCTTGCAACGCAGCATCCATGCCACGCATTTTGCCAACCATCGCTGCCAATTGCAGCTTATAATTAGCTTTCTCCGTTGCCAATTTGTCCTCCAATTCACGTGTGAAGCTTCGCTTCATTTCACTTTCCTTCGTCGATAATGCATCGTTCAAATGGTCAATATGCGCCTCTGCTTGCTTCTTTAATTGCTGTCGCAATTGTTTTTCTGCATCAGCACGAATTTGGAAAACCTTTTTCTGATTTTCAAGCGCCAATTTACGCTTTTCCGCCTCCAAGTGATAATCTAGTTGAGCTTTAACCGCATCCGAATCATTATCGGCGCGGAACGCTTCTATGGCGCGCTTGAGCCTCAATTCACCATCGGTTTGCAAGCGCTGGAGTTCTTTTTGATATACCAAAACATGCGAATAAGCGTGCATAATGAATAAATCCAAATCTTCCTTTGATAGATTCAACTTCTGATCGGACAAATTCAGGCCAGGGAATATGGATTCTATCTCTTCGATGAAATAATTGCGAGCTTTCTCAACCTTTGAAAAAATGACATCAGATATCAAAAAGAGAAACAAGTATTGTATATTACTAACAAAAAAAAACTTTTTGCACTCACATTCCTCCAGTACTTCTCCGATACTGTAGCGAGATCTTTATGTTGATACAGCTCATCTTTAACATGGTTGATGTGTTCCATTATTGACTTAACTTTTTTACGAATAGTCACTATCTGCTCATGATTATCAGATGTGGCGGCTTTGCTGAGAGCAATTTCGCATTTTTCTAAAAATAAAATTGAATTAACGCAATGTTATCTAAAATTGATTATATGGATAATATGTGTCGCGATTTGGTTCTCAAAATTCTGAGCCAGTTTGGTAACTTTTTTCTATTTATATTTTTTTTTTCATTTTTTATGTACATTAGGGTGCATTACTCCAATACAAAAAAATCGGCTCCGCTTTTCCGCCGGAATTGTAAATTCCATTATGTTTTAAAACATTAACTAAAATATTTCGTTTTGGGTGAGCCGGTCCGGTATAAAATTACACATCTCCTTTTTTAGTTATAAACGAACCTTTTTTTTAATATTAATATATTTATAAAAAATTCACCCCACATTATTAACAAGTTGAAGCTTAAAAGTTCCACATAAAAATATTAAAAATTTGTTCAACTAGATCATATTAATGAAAATCTGATGTATGTAAATTGGAACGCTTTTTCGTCATTCCATGTGCCATCAACAACCAATGGAGGAAAATCGTTCCAATATATGTACATCATTTTTAATATATCATTTGAAATTTTTATTTATTTGCAAATAAACCCATTATGGTGCCAAATTTATTTCCGCGCATCTGTTTATTATGATTCCATTGTGTAATTTTTAATATATTAAAAAATATATATTTTGCTTTGTAAATACTCCATTTATGGATAAATTTTCAAACGATCCCGCTCACGTAAATTTTTCTATTTTTCTAAATGTTTTAGCGGAAGCCTTATAGAAAAATATATTTTATAATTCCGGTGGAAAACCCGTAACTTTTTGACGATGCATCCTAATGTAAATTTTTTTTTTTAATAAATTCATTCAGTACACACATAAACTTTAATGCGTTGGAATTCTTCGAGCGTTAGTCGGGCATTAGCTAGTATTTTTATATTTACCAATTTTTTCAATAGCTTCGCGCGCCGATTTTTCAGCTGTTGCAACGGAAGTATCACGCGCACTCGTTCTATTTTTCAAGGAAGTCCACAACGTAGTATCAACATTTTCAATAGCATCATCCACAACTTTGCGCACATCGTTGTTGAAGCTGCAATATAAAAAGTGATATTAATTAACTAGATCATTCAAAAGATAGGGAAATAGTATAACACCTCTTCAGAATACCAATCGCTTTGTTGTACTCTTTAATGGCAAGCGCAGCAGCTACTTCGACAGCTTGTTCCAAATCTGTCACATCTCGTGGCAAAGGTTCTTGTCGTTTTTCAATTTTGACAGGTTCACTAGGTTTGGCAGTAGCAGGCTTTGAGGCAGGAGGCTTTTCTTTAGCAGCATTTGTAGTTACCTTTATAGATAATAAATTTGTGTGAATTGATAGGCACACACAAATGATATATACAATTTAAAGATATTTATTTAACTTACGGGTTTCGCCGATGAAGGTGTTTTGGATTGAACAGCCTCCGATGCTAGTACAAGTAAAAATAATTATTAATAATGAATATATGTAGTTCAATGTGATAATTGAAAAATATCTCACGCTTTTCCGATCCACCAAACCAACCAGTCACAGTGGAGGTGGCACTTTCAACTGTTTTAGTGACATTGTCGAATTGCTTTCTCACACCATCGAACTGTTTGTTGATGTCAGCAACGGGGTCTTTGGAATCCAATGCAACTTTAAGCACGTAATCTGCACCAGGAACATTTTGTTCGACTTGTTTTCGAAATTTCGGATCGTATCTAAAGATATTTACTTATTTAGGTATAAGAAATTTCTGTTGTGAAAAAAATCACATACTTCGCATAGCCAATAACTCCTCCCACAGCAACTAGGGGCGACAGAAACACCAGCACCTTTCCAAATCCAGCTTCTCGTACATTTGGTGGCAGGCCATTGCTATAATTTTTGCGGCTATATTGGCTTAATGTAATCTGAAAGTGAAAGGAAAAATAATAAGAAAAAATATATCAACATTTTATCGTGGTTAGAACGAACTTCTATTAATGTGTAGTGCATTGATGTACCATACATGAAGAAGTCATCTTTAAGCAGATTTCACACTGCAGACGATCTTTATGAAAAGCTTTTTTAATGTTCTAAATTAATAAAGTGAAGTTTGTAAACAATGCTGGGAAGGAAGGAATCGTAAGATGCTGTTATTAGTAAAACTATTTGTATTGTGAAACTTATGTTTCGAAACCTTTCGATGTGCCATAAATGCATGTGCAGATAAATGGTTTTGATTTACCAAATAACATTTCAATTCTGGTTAATTTTCAACAAAATTTAAGGTATATTGCATTAATAGATGACATAACATTCCAAATGCCACCCCGCGGGTGGTGGGGTAAGAAGCGCACAGACCATTTGCTGTGCGTTTTTTAAGTGACAGTGGCCGTAGTACTTTGCGTAGTGATATCACGATGGCATGGTAGCCAAATTTTTTATTTCATGCATGTCACTTACCTGTATGGCGTCTCTGCACGGCCTTCTCAATGCTAAACGATACATTTTTTATTCAATTTTTAAAATACCCAATATCGTGGTCACAACTCCAATTCGTTAACGAGCCGGCGCTAAACGTCCTCCCGCAATCTAGACAAAACCAAAAAATATTTTCTGCTGCGCTCCAAACTGAGCCACTATTTTGCACAGAGAACAAATGACAGAAGACGGAAATTGGATAAAAGAAAAATCGAAGTAAGGGGCGATGTTAAATAGGTCGGCAAGGCAGTTGTAAAGTGTCAAAATCATATGTTTTGTGGTCACTTCTCGTTCAGGTTATGGAATCAAACTGAGAATTTGGTGCAATTTGGGAATTAAAATATTAGAAGATTATTTTATCAAACCATGCTTCGTGCAATAATTACTAGCGGTAAACTTATAAATATTCTGAAATTATTATGTATGTTTAATGGTTATTGGATTTTTTAGCGGTTCGCACAGCCACAAATATAGCAAATCCTTCTCCTGTATTGAATGCACCGCAGCGTATGATTTCTTATCAATTTTTTAACACATTCGCATCGTGTAACTCAACGCTGCTTAAAAACATTTCAACAGCAACAGGGCAAAAACTCCAAACAAACATCGTTCAAGTTTCCACTGCACTTCAACAACAGCCGGTGCGTTCCTTAACAAAGTTCTCGCTCATTAAAGGCAAACGTAAGTCTGTAAAGGCCGTCCTCAAGCGATTCAAACGTCTAGATTGGGGCATTTGGATACGAACACATACTGGACGTCATAAAAAGTTGTTCAAAAAATCTCCAGCCTTACGTAGAAGACTGCGGCAACATATTTTCACAAATTCAACTCAGAGTTATTTGCTAGATAAAATGGTGACTAGTTTCTGGCGTCGACCGAGACATTACATTGATGATCCTTATGCACCATATCATAAGAGGGACGAATTCTTTGCAACGAAAAGCAAAACTTTCAAAGTATAGTCAGAAAAACAATTGGAATGTTTTCCGTTGGGAAGGTTGAAGTGTTAGTTTTATTTTGCTTTTCGAAGTTATTGTAAATATATCGTAACAATCAATAAACTTCTATGATTTGAAAATAAACCGATTATTTAGTTGTTGTTTGTAATTCAAAGTTTGTCTTAAAAAAGAAAGCGATTATGCAGAATGTGTTCTATATATTTTTTTTACAAATTACAAATATTACAGTTTCAATAATGTTTCAATTACATACAAATTTAACAAATCACAAAGTTTACAATTTAAATGCAAAACCATTTTAAGCTTATTATGTATAAATAATGACAATTTAGACGTAGTTTTATACTCTTCAAGAATCGGCAACCACTTTGTTAACCATCTTACCCAAACATTGTATTTCGGTCTCAATGACATCACCCACTTTTAGATATTCCGGAGGATTTCTGTACATTCCAACACCCTTGGGTGTGCCTGTCAAAATAATATCTCCAGGTTTCAGTGTGATACTTTGCGTCAATCTATGTATAACATCGTCAATTTTAAATATCATATCTCCAGTGAAATTGTTCTGTTTTTCGACACCGTTGATAAGCGTACGCATATTTAGGTCGTAAACATCTTTGATAAGACTTTTATGAACAATTGCTGGTCCTAAAGGAAGAAATGTATCCATTGATTTCCCGATCAAAAACTGACCGCCGTTACGAGATTTTTGCCAATCTCTGGCGGATATATCCTGAGCTATGGTGTAGCCAAATACATAATCCATTGCTTTATCTTTCGGCACCTTTTTTGCTTCCTTTCCAATAACGACACCCAACTCTACTTCCCAGTCCATTTTCTAAAATTAATGCAGTAAATGATTTTAAATATAAATACATATGTACATATGTACATATATGTATATATATGTATATTATTAAAGTGTAATGAGCGAAAGATTATTTGATTTAACCCAGCAAACGCAGTATCTAATGTTAGAAAAATTTTGATTGCTACATTTAATAAGTAGTGTTATATTCTATTCGTTCTCGAGTCGACGATGAATTACAATTTTCGATAGCTCGAGTGGAGAACTATGACCCATTTTGGCTTAAGTAAAGAATATGGTCCGTTGAGCTAGAAAATTAATAATTGGGAGGTAAAGGGGCAATTAGCGATATTTTTAAAAGTTTATATATCAAAAACTTTTAAACCGATTTTAAAATATTGTTATTGTTGAGAAGGTAATTAACAGATATTTCTTTAACCCTGCTGTTAGGTTAAGACCATTTGGTCCAATTTTTTTTTTGTTTTCTTTGTAACTTTGGAACGGTGATATATACTGTCTAAATTTTTCAGCTCAGGTGGTATTTTTATAAAACAATATTATGTGCGAAAATTTAATTCTCTGACTTGAAACTGGACTAAGATAAATTGAAAATTACGAATCTTAGGTTAAGGGACCATTTGGTCCATAGTATATTTTCTTTGATTTTCTTTACATTAATTTTCCAAAAATAAGTATTTATTAGTTTGTTCGATATTTTTTGGCACTACATGATGAGCAAAAAAATGTTTTTCGGTTGGTTTTGCAAATAAACGCACTGCAAATGGAGCATTTTACATCAGACTTAGACTTGCAGCAACTACAAATTCCTCGCTTTCGAGCTCCTGAACTAGAAGCATTTTTAGAGCAGGCCACTGGTGCGGGGTTTTACCAGAGTTGAGTAAATAATAAAATAATAATATTTAGCAAGTATTGAACCAAACTAAATATAAAGACTAAGATTAAATTGTTATTTTGTATGAAAACTGCAGTATGAAACAAATGGTCCTCTAACCTAAGATTCGTAAGTTTTTTTAACCTAACAGCAGGGTTAATGTGTATATTTGTATTTCAAGAAATAACAGAAACAAAACATGATTTTTGCCATTTTTTCATAAAAACTACTACTTTTTACTTACTTACTACTTTTCTTTAAAAATGGTATAATAATTAAACTTTTCAACCAATCTAGCGTCTGAAATTAGATAATTGGGTTAGTTCTCCAATCATTCTCTAATCAAAAACTAACCTCATGGTTTACTGGGAAGACATGATTACTACGTGCAAGTGCAGAAGTTGCAGATATACATATGTACGTATCTATATCAAAATCTGTTTTTTTCGAAAACCTGTACGACATTCGACTGATAAATATATACATACATACATACACTGTACCTCATACACATACATACATATATAAAGATTATATGAATCGTGCATTTTAAGTTATATACTAACCGTAGTAATTTTATGCGCGATCACATCTCCAGTAGGTCCTGTCAATGCCGTATTAAATTTACTGAAAAACATGGGCTCAGTTGGAGCCGGTTTGTTCTGTTCCTCGCAGTGATCTTTATAATTTAATCCTATGCAAATTATTTTTTGAGGATTCACTAAGGGTGGGAGAAGAATGTGCGAATCTGACATTTCTTCACTTTTAAGACCACTCAATTTGCGCTGTATCTCCTCCATTGAAATGTTTTGCGAGATGAACGAAACCATATCATTGGAAATACAAGCTCCGCCCGACAGCTCAGTCAAGTTTTTTCCATCTTCAGACACTACACCGAGTCGTCTCCGATTATCATTTTTACGCAAAAATTGTACAAAACGCATTTTGGAATTAGAGCTTTTGCTGCAAAATGTAAAATAAATCAAATATGAATTCAAGCACTAGGCTGTTTGAATACGAAGCTAGAACTAACTAATTAGCTAAAAGAATGATAACATATACATATCTGCTCTCCAGCTCACCTTGAACTCATAAAACGAATAAAATGAATTGGTGAATTAGCACCAAGAGCGAATTTTGCGTAATTTTTACACGGAAGCAGTCCGACTCTTAAAGCCATTCAGAAATCTATTTTTTTTTTAACTTTTAGCTAAGAATGTAGGTTGCTGTAATTTCTTTTTGATTAAACCATGAGTTTAACTGCAAATTTTGAATAAAATTTAGTTTATGTTTGAAATTTTTTTTTTATAATTATAAAAAGCTTAGAATTTGAGTAAATATGTCATTTCATAAGTGTGAAGAAAGATAACAGCTGATCCAGCTGAGACAAAATATCAATGTCGGCAAAGAAGTAAAAAAATATACACGCGTGGCTAATTAAATAAGCCGGTAGCAAGGATAGGAAATGCGTGCACACATATTTTTTATTTATTTATTGCGAGTCTATGCTTAATAAAGATAAGGGGACAAAAATGTTGCTTAATAAACCCAAACATTTGAGTACTTCCATACAATTCGTGATGCGATCTCGTGACGTGACTTTTAAGCGGGTGCCAATTAAAAAGCTTTTGATTTGGTTTTTACATGTTTACTTGCGTTTGTTAATGCCAAAAATTTATCTCCGTTCATGTAAAATTTCATTTCTAATCGTCAGCTGAATAGATGAGTTGCCCATTTCCTCACGTGCCTTAACTTTGGTGTTAACGTTGTCGTTGTTATGTGGCCATTGGCATGTAATAGTGCTATTAGTGAACGCCAAACGCCTCTTAAAGAAGTCTTACGTAAAAAAAACAAGTATATCCTGTGCAGCTGGGCACAACTATTATCGATAGTCACAAAACCATCGACATATAAAATAACATTTGCTATCTACGCAATCGCCGATAATTTGACAGCTGTACTGTCAGCTGTCATTCGTTATTGTATAGTGGAATATTTCCACTGGAAGGATTCAAATCGATTCGCGGATCGAGTTATTCTACAACTTTATTTCTGAATTAGAGCGGAATCTTCCATTTTTTCGAAGTTTTTGTAACTGGTGGCGCTTATAAACAAAAACATGGCGATGTTGGCAAGAACCTTCGGCCGTACGCTGATGCAAGTAAGTTTACATTAACCAATTAGTAGACATTTCCGATATGTTACTATAAGCGTATTCTTACATAAACCCTATCGCCGTAGCGCTAAGTATTTGAGATAATTTTAGGTTATAATCCTTGGATGGAAAATATTGTTTATTCAATCAATTCAGTTGATATTGTTGCATACTAATAATATAAATATCTCTTTTAAGGCATCAGCGGTGCGCTCCATTCACACTACTTCAGCAGTGAATCAGGTAAACTATATATGGGACTGTTTCATGATGATTAGAACAAATTAATTGAAAATCAATTCTCGCAGGATTCCGGCGCTCTCGGTGGCAGCCGCGTGACATGTACGCTTATTCCTGGGGACGGTGTTGGTCCGGAGTTGGTGTATGCACTGACGGAAGTGTTCAAGGTATTTAAAAAAAAAATTGTATACGAATTTTTCCATTTACTCAAAAACATTTCATGCCACCTAGGCCACCAACGCACCAGTGGACTTTGAAAATTATTTTCTTTCGGAGGTTAACCCTATTTTGAGTGCCAAATTGGAAGATGTAGTCGCTTCAATTCAGAAGAATAAAGTTTGCATAAAGGTAGTGTGACAGTGTTGCTTGAGTTGAAAGTTGTTTTAACTTTTCTTCGTTTCAGGGTATTTTGGCTACACCAGATTACAGCGTTGCTGGTGAACTTGAAACACTAAATATGAAATTGCGTAGACAACTCGATCTGTATGCCAACGTTGTGCATGTACGCAGTTTGCCCAACGTGAAAACCCGTCATCAGAACATCGATACGGTTATTATTCGTGAGCAAACTGAAGGCGAATATTCAGCACTAGAACACGAGTCGGTGCCGGGCATTGTAGAATGCTTGAAAATCATTACTCGCACAAAGTCTATGCGCATTGCTAAATTTGCCTTCGATTATGCTACCAAAAATAATCGCAAGAAGGTAACTGCTGTGCATAAGGCTAACATTATGAAGTTGGGTGACGGTTTGTTCCTTAAATCATGCGAACAAATGGCCAAATTATATCCACGAATCCAATTCGAAAAAATGATTGTGGACAATACCACTATGCAAATGGTGCAGAGACCAAATCAGGTAGAGAGTTTTGTCCGATCTTTTTTTTTATATTTATTTACTGTGTTGTTAAATTTTTTTAGTTCGACGTTATGGTTACACCAAATTTGTACGGTAATATTTTGGACAATATCGGTTCAGGCATAGTTGGTGGTGCCGGCGTTGTGGCTGGTGCATCTTATTCAGCTGAAACTGTCGTTTTCGAACCGGTAAGCAACATAACTACATATATAATTTAAAATCCTTTATATCCTTTATTGTCTTTTATTTTAGGGCGCACGTCATACTTTCGCTGAAGCTGTAGGCAAAAATGTTGCAAATCCAACTGCTATGCTGCTTTGCGGTGCTAAAATGCTGCGTCATGTTAACTTGCCCACCTACAGCGATTTGATTACCAATGCTATCAACAAAGTTTTGAACGATGGCAAAATACGTACTAAGGATTTGGGTGGCCAGTCGACAACACAGGACTTTACAAGAGCTGTTATTGCCAACATCCATTAGGATTCGCAACAAATGTCAGCAATGAACAGAACAAATAAAATAACATCAAAGGTAATTGAAAAACAACGTCAATTTCCTGCTGCCAAGAAGGGGAAAGACGAACAGCCAAATACAAATTTCGTCAAACAAAGAATTTACGCAATAACTCTTCGCAAATGCTTATAATTTTCTACAATTCATTTCCGTTGGTATAACTTAAGTATTGATTCGGCCAATATGTACTTCAAAAATATTTTTTGTTGACACCTTGTTTAAAGTACGCTGCTGCAACTGCAACGACAAAAAGCAATGCCGCTCATTGCCTGCAGCTGCCGTTTATCCGTTTTGATTAACACTAAAAGAGCGGAATTCGTGGAAATCATTGAATACAGTTGAACTATTACGTTTATTAGAATATATACTAGTTAAAATTGTAAGATCCACTTAGGCAAACAATTATATATAGCTAATTACCGATTTGGGACGATAGCTGATTTTTGTTTTTAATTGTACAAACACCAGATTATGTAAAATTATGTTTGTTTTGTTTTAAATATAGTTATATAAATGTTTTTTTTTTTAAATTATACTCTGACCAACTTGCATGTGACCCAAAAGAATCTTATACATATGAATAACTAAAATTCTTAGCACAATTTCACTTTATTAAGTTCTCTATGTGAAATGTGTATGTATGTATATCGCGCATGTGCTCCCTTGCGCTTTGACGAAAATTTGAAAATAATAAAATGGAATAAAATCATTTATTAAAATATATATATGTATATATGAGTTTGGAAACTTTATTTATCTACATATGTTTGATTATATAATATTGGTTATATGGAGAATATTTTGTAGCGATTTGACTCTCGAAGTTACTAAACCGATTTTAATAATCAGCGCTGTCGTCGAACACATCGTAGTACGAATTCATCGCAGTACAAACTTAGCATGTACTTTGAATGTATTCGTTCGTAGCTATTCGGATTCACCGATGCAATATTCGTAACAATCTCCGAAAATCGTGTTACGATGGATTCAGCGAAAGGGCTGATTAATTTTTGAAGTAAAACTTGACACGACGCTTGTGTGGTACACCAACGATAAATATCGCTGTTCATAATAATTAGGCCAAGACTCTTTGGTTGTTGTTGTTGTTGTAACAGCATAAGACGTTCCCCATCAAATTTTCGAGAATGTTGCTGAAGTGACAGTCCTTGGCTGCTGTAGCTGTGATAAATCAGTCCTGATTTTTCGGCCGAAGAAGCTGCTTTAGCAAATGAACTCTTGTCGATAGTAAGGTCCTTTTCCAATTCGACGAAGCGTTGTAACCGAGCGGATTTAACATTTCGTCAGACACGAAAAGGGATGCAAGTTATTTCAGCCAGCAATTCGTACTGCACTCTTTGGTGGACAAGGCCAAACGACATGTTACCAGTCGGCTGCGCAACACACCATCAAGAAAGCGGAAGGTTTTAAAGCCATTGGTTCTGACGTAATATGCATGCTATGGTTATCAGTTTGTCGCTTGCCACTCTAATTATCCCAGAAATTTGGAAAAACGGCAGAGTGGTTCCACTACTAAAACCAGGAAAACCAGCCAACCTAGGGGAGTCATATCGCCCGATTTTCCTCCTTTCCCTAATTGTGAATACAATTTAGGTTTTGCTACTCCCGACTTCCTCTTACCACTTTTGTCCAATAGCGCACAGCACCATGAGCACTTCTGGCATGATCAACCACTCAGTGCTGCTAGACGACATCGAGAACTCTATCCTCCCATCGGTGCTCAAGAGGTGGCCTACGAATTATCTGAATGGACGAGTCCGAAGTATAGATGGAGTTGTCACAGGGAATTTCGGCCTCATATTCAGGTGACTGCAGTATTATAGCGTCGGGTAATGGCATCGACCATTTATGTTTCATAGTGAATGGTTATCCCTCAGAGCTTTCTTGCTGTCAAAATTCCAACTGTAAATAACAAGAAATTCCTAATCTAATCTACGCTGACCACTATGATCGCCAGGGACTAGCAGGACTCAGTGGACGAAGCTTCAGACCTGCCAAAACACTGCAATTCGGATATCTACGGGATGTCTCCTGATGCCCCCTATTCACCATCTGCATAGTCAGGTGCAAATGATCCCAGTTAGGGATCATAACAATATGCTAAACAAGTAGTTGCTGGTGGGATGGTATCTCAGTGATCACCCTTACCAACACCTACTAGAGGCTGAGTCACCTCCCAGGCGCATCAGGAGCCATCTCATGAATACGTACAACAACTCCTGCGCCAAACGAACTTTAGACAGTCATCGGGAATCAATTAATACTTTCATAACCACCCGCCCTATGATTAAGTTGGCTTAATTACGTTCCAGATATTGTGTCAGGTTAAACTCCTACTTATCCAGAATATTTACCGACATACTGAATAAATGTATGCCCTCTGTGTGAAGAGTCCCCACATGATACTAACCACCTATCCAAATACTCACAAAAACCTACTCATCGGAATCAGTTCAGGAATAATTCGGTACCAAGTCGGGAATAGTTGGGGATGACTTCGGGTACAGTTGGGGACTAACTCAGGGCTGCTTTGGATCTAGTTCGCAACTAGTGCAGCATTGGTTGGTTACTCGGTCAAGAGCAGCTTCGAACTAGTTTGGGACTTGTGCGGTCCTTGAAAAATCTGAAAATTTAGGTTGATTTCTGATCATTTTTTTGTTGACGGAGTTGCGCATTTCCTTCCATATAACGCATGAACAACATTTATTTTTATATGGACGAACATGCGAAACATCTTTAACAAAAAAATATCCAAAAACAACATAATTTCTAGCCACTTGAAAATTTAATTTTATTATACTGAAATTGAATGGGTTATACAACTGAGAACCCAAAACTTTACCAAAAATTGTAATTAAAAAGTATGATAATTTGATGGAGATTTTTTGAAATTTTGTTGAACTTTTGAGAATGAAATACCAGGAATCAAAAATATGGGGAATAAGGTTGGAATTTCCCACCTACATACGAGCAAATAGAGATATCTCCGAACTTCATTGTCAAATTCTACCAACTTTCATAAACACTTGAATTTCTAGTTAGAAAGCACAATTTGAATTTGATTTAAGTAAAACTCGCATAACTCAGCCAAAACTTGACTGATTTCGACTTATAAAAAAAAATTCTCACCCTCTTTATTACTTTATAAATTTCAAATAATCCCATTCACGTTCCAAACATGGAGACATTTTTAAATTGATTAAGCTCACGTAAATCTTAATATTTTTCGAAATATTTTAGAAGTCTCAAAACCATAATATTTATATTCATAATTTCCATAAATAATTAAATAAATGAATAAAAATAATTCCGATGGAAAACCGCATCTTTTGTAGTGAGGCATCCTAATATAAAGTACATATGTATGGGTATATTTTTTAGGAATAAGTAAAGAATAGGCTCCACTGAGCTAGAAGGCCTCCTACGCAGAAAAATTTTTCACGCAAAAATACTATGGTTCCTCCTCTCCAGCAACACAAATAAGGGAAAATACCTATATAATATATACATAAACAAATATACACATCAGGCAAAAGATCTTCTAATAACCAAGCCAACTAGATATTTTTGAAATCGGTTTAATAGTTTTTGAAATATAAAATATTGAAAATATACACTCCTTTCCTCCACAGCACCCGCCCTATTTATTTGCGCAAAAAAAGTTGCACACCATAAAATTCAGGTAGAAGAAAGCGGACCATGCCCATTGGTTTATTATTTTTATAGCTCAGTCCTCAGACCTTATTCTTTACTTATCCCTATTTTTTAAGTAGAAACCAAGTTTCATAAATAAATAGTTTCAGTACACAAATTTATAAAATTTACACTTCTTGAGCGTAACAAATTAAGCCGGAGAATTACTAATTACATACATATAAAAGATATATGCTATAAATATTTAAATAGCGTCCATGAGCACTTTAAAATTATTTCATACGATATTTGATTCACCTCAATTTACCTCAAGTGTCAAGGATGAGTAGATAAAGTTGTCATTGCGTGATAATGAGTTGTATTTCAAAATTTCAGTATATAACAATTGATTGTGAAAGTTTTGGTTGAAAGATCTAAAATAGATAGTATATCTATATATATACAAAAAAAAATAGCCTATAATTTTTGTCTGGACGTTTTCTTCTTCATTTTTGTGCCGAACACTTCAACAGAGTGTTCAATTCCACCGCATAACACTACCATTTGAATTGTGTCAACCATTCGTTCAAAGATACTCGGATACTTTCGAAAATGCTATTGCATAGACTGCCAGCTTACCGGCCACAATGCTGTATTACGCCATTGGCAGTCGCCGCAGAACATATGTGCTTTTTTCCAGAGCTACGGTCACAATATTGCAAACTGCTGGAACGTTACCAATGTATGGTGACAAAAAATAGACGTATATGGGCATTGGCTGAGCCCAAACATCAAACAGACAAATATTTATCGCCTTGTTTTTGTCCAGAGATTGGAAATCGCAAAGTGGAGATCGTGCGTGACGATACGCCATCGCGCACGCGCACTGAGCAATTGTCATTTCCGCCAGTGATGTAAGTATTTGATGATAGATAAATATACTAACCTTTCGAGTGTATGCAATGTACGAGGATGATATCCCTTAGTCGACTCATGGACCTAAAAGCACGTGATTCCTTCAAGGGTTTTAGCAATCAGCGCAAATCCATTGTGAATCGAATGTTGCGCAAGAGCATGCTATCATTGTATAGTCGCTTATCGAACAAGCAGCCACCAATAAAGAAGTAAGTACAGCGGCGACAGCACCACCACCATCAAAATGTTTGTTGGGAATGTTTCTTCAATCTTTTTTTTTTTGTTTTTTTTTTTTTTGTTTAATTCATCATAGGGCTGAACCTAAAATCTTAACCGATGCCGAAAAAGCAGAGAGGCAAGAACGTTTGAAAAAGCTATCAAAACCAAGACCGGACAAGAGCAAAATGGAAGAGAAGAAGGAGAAGCTTAAAAAAGAAAAGGAGAAACCAGCGAAACAGCAACTGCTACCGAAGGTAATTTAAATTCGTGCATAGTCAATAAGATTTAAAGCAATTAGGTTGCCTTCGGCCTTCCAGACCCTCGGATTATCTCGTCATATTTTTTTTTTTGCACTAATTCTGAAATTTAATGAAAAAGTTTTTCCACAACAGTATTAGATTATAAATATTTTTCCTTTGCCAATAAGAGTTACTATTTTCGAACTTTTATTTTTCGCGATGTGTTGTGGATTGAGCACTGTGACCTTGAGATCTATTGTTACAAATCAAAGTTTTTTGTCAAGGTTTATTTTTTACGTTGTTTGATAAAAAGTTATTATCTAAAATTTATTTATATGTTGTCTGATCAGTTATTTAATTTTTACTTTTATCTGTATATTTATTTTATTTTATATTGTCTTTATTTTGTTTGTTTTTTAAAATTTTTTTATCTCCATCTACAGTGCTATTTTCATTATCTTTATACTCTTCTCCATCTCTCATCTAATAATTATCGTTTTCGCGATAATTGTCATTTTTTTTAGTTTAGTTTTAGTTTTTTTAGTTCCCAACAACAACATGAGCTAAAAAATAGTTGGGGGTTTCAATTAATTTTAATTTTAGAATTAAAAAAAAAATTATACCCACATAACTAAATATAGTAAAATTTCGAATTGATTTTTGATAATTTTTTTTGCTGACGGTATTTCAGATTTTTGTTTTTCCATATAACGTATGAACAAAATTCATTTATATGTTTAGCACCCGAAAAAATTATCAAAATCTTAGCACAAAAACATTGTAAATAATTTAAACAAACTTACTGTGCCAATACTTTTTTATGGCACTGTATGTGTGTACATACAAATTTGCTTGAAAGTAAACTACTAAAATATTGAGTATATTTTTGAAAAATACTGTGATATGAAAGATAGGTTGGTAGGCTAGTGTTCGATTTCGCCAACCAAAAATTGTTACTAAAGTTATCGTTTGCACTGGGAGGGGGAGGCCGGGGGAGTTCTGGTCCAGGCGACATTTCTAAACCGCGTTATCCTGAGCATTTTGTTAGACAAATTTATTTATCTATATAACTCACATAACTACAAAACAATTTATTAATTTATTCATTGAAATCATATAGGGCTTTGCATTTCTCGCCAAAGGCAAGGGATCATCTTTACGACGTTATAGAAATTTGGCAAAACCAAAGCAATATGAGTACGATGAACCCAAACAATGGGTACTTACGGACAATATGAAGTATTACACACCATCGGAGAGGATTTTAAAGATAGCAAGACCTCGTATCTATGAAGTTTTTGATTCAGATCTAGCGTTTCGAGTTAAGGGTAGTGCGCTTCATTACAAAGGTTTGTCACAATATTATCAAAGTAATTTCAATTCAAAAAAATTCATTATTTATGTTCGCTACACCTACCAACTAAAAGTGGCGCTTAATTTTTTATTGCTATCAGTTGACTCGAAACTCACACATTCATATTTTATACTTAATCAAAACGTTTTTATATATAATTTCTTTAATTTGTTGAGAAAGTTGACAACGCAATCGAGAATATATTTATACAAATAGTGTAATGTTTAATCTATCACAAAAATATCTATAAACTAAAGTTTTGTAAAGTTGGTATCATTTTTGCTTTTCTGAAATAACATTTGTACTTGGGGAGTAGAATTTTAGGATAACTTCAGGATTGCTTTGGATCTGGTTCGGGACTTGTTTTGTAATAATATGGGACTAGGTTGAAAAACGTTTCAGATTAGTTTGTTACTCGTTCGCGAGTAGTTTGGAACTTGTTTGGTAGTGAACTAGTTCCGTATGAGCAGAAACGTAAATTGGGTCATACATACATTTTATATTTCATTTAGAGGAACGTTGGGTGTGATGGAATTTCTTGATATAGTCTTTCTCACATTCCCTTTTCTATCTATTTATGGCATTAGCAAAGAAGTTCTTCTTCTGGCTCGCCTACAATGTACACGCGTGTTTTTTCTAATTATTTTCGATTTTCTGGATTTTTTTTCTTTTAATAGCAAATAAATATAAAATTTTTGATTAATCCCAATTCTTAAAGATATAATTTCGTCAACTTTACAAACGAAACCAATATTTAACTGGACTGAATGCAATACAAAAAATTGAATAGTAAAAAAGTATTATCCAAAAATCACATTAATCAAAGACAATATTTTTATGATTGATTGTCATTGTTCAAAAATATTTTGCGACTATTTTAATTATAATATTTTAATTCTTAAAAAAGTAATTGTTTATTTAGTATTATTTAGACTTAACAAACTGAAAAAATCTGAATAATATATCCACATAAAAATTAAATGAAATTAAACTCCCCTTACCCTTTCAGCCTCTGAACGTATTAAGGAACTTTCTCTCCCACCAATTTACCAACACAAGCCAGAAGTGAAGGAAGCTCCATTTAAAACGAGTCCAAACGCACTGAAAGCAAAAGTATCGCAAAGAATAATGGAGCTAGCGGAACCAAGGGAGTTCTTTGACCAACACACCCGCGCTAACCCATTTAAGGTATCGCAAAGGGCGCTACGAGCTCGGATTACGCCCCGCCTAAGGGAACTGGCCAAGCCGAAGACCTACGCTCCTGGCCTTTATCGGAATTGAGTTGTTTTTTTTTTTACTATTGAAAGTGCAAATTATGTATGTGTTTGATATAAATTTTAAGTTTAAATTTTTATTTAATAAAAAAGTTGTTATAAGTTAAATGAGAGTTCTTATTCCAAATAATGCATTTTGGTTTACCACCACTGCATTTTTTAACGTAAAAAGCGTTTTGAAATGTAGTGATCGTTTGCCAAATGTTACAATGGAATTCGAGCTCTGCATAAAACATTTTGACTTCATTACTGTTGCAAAATTTGTGCATTTATTTCAACTGTATAACGGTTTAGAACACAAATACATATGTACATATCTACATATTACTTGAGTCAATTTTGCACTTGCTTTCATGCTTTTGAAAATCTACAATAGAATTTTGGAATTCTGTTTTCAAAATTTTTTGTACGCATAAAAATTATAAACAAAATTATTAGTGCACAGAAAATAAGAGGAAAAAAAAAACGAAAAATGCATAAGATTTCAAATAGCTCGAAATGTTGTCCTACATTTGACAAACTGCCCAAAAATATTACCTGTTTTTTGCCGGACATAAGCCAGAGCTGGCAACGGCTTGTGGAGCGCCATAAATATATGTTTACGAAACGTAAGCGTATTTTGAGAATTGCTCAGCGAACAAGGAATATCAACAGGCGATTCATACCACATTGCCCATGCAAATATAAGAAGCCAATCGAATTCGTACAAGAAATACCAATGCGAACACGCACAGAACAATTAGCGTTACCAGCAGTTCGGTGAGTGAGAAAAATAAACCGAAAATAGAGTTAAGTTTCAAACTTTGTAGAAAATTTATAAAAATTCAACGACTTCACCAAATCCCATTTTTTCATCAGAATTTTTAAAAAATTTTCTGGTATGCAGATACGTTACCCATATAATTTTAGTTAAATATTATGGAAGTCTCAAGTGTCTGAAAATTTCGGTGGGTTTTAGAAAATATTTGGAAAATCGTGTTTTTTTTATTTCAAACACGCAATTTATATGGGAGAAAATGTGCAACACCGTCAGCACAAAAATTAATACTTAAAATCAACGGCAATTTTTATTAAGTGCATCTGCATGGAGAAGTGTCCCAAACCAAAATTAAAGAAAACAAAAATCGTCAAAAATCAACAGGAACTTTTAGCCACTTGCAAGTAGCCAAATTGCATACCTAATAATATTATAAAAAAATCTGATAAAAAGGCTGAAATTTTGATCAAAATAGTTAGAGGTTTTGAACGAAGTTTAAAATTTTACCCTTTCTGCCTCTTGTTAAGAAATTAACGGAATTTTTTACAAAAAATTAAGACAAAGAAAATGTATCATAAAAATATTGCAAATTTTAAAAGAAAATCACTGTTCTATTTTCCACTATGTACTACATGCCTATGTAGAAAATTGCTTCTGTTCAAACAAAGAGTGAAGGATTTATACGAACCGTTACGAATATTGGGAATAAACCGCTTAATACGTCTTAGCTTGTTCTCAGTATATAGCCGTTTGCACAACATACAACCGCCAGAGAAAAAGTATTCATATTTTCTATTAAAAATGTATTAATTAAAATGGACAAAATTTTATTACAGAATTCCAATACATAAATGGGATGATGCTGAGTGGAAAAAGCACAGGAAATATTTTAAAAAGTTGGCGAAACCTAAAAAAGAACCAAAACAACCGAAATTAGTAATTTCATTCGATTTGTTTTTTATATCTACAAATATTGAGACTGAACATATACTAATATATGCGAACTCTTCCTACAGCCTGTCCAAAAGATGAAAATTGAGGAAATGAGTCGTTTCCGAGACCTTGCACTTCCGAAGACACACGAAGAAGCAACAAAGGAGCCTTGGACGTTTACACCAGGCATGAAGATGTATGAGCCATCGGACCGTATAATACAAATGTCAAAACCAAAAATATTTGACGAATCAACGCTTAATCAAACCTTGCCCATACCAGTTAATCCAACTGCTTTGACTTATAGAGGTAGTACATAACTTTCTATTCAATTTTTAATTAAATTTAAAACTTCAATGCTTAGCTACTAAACGCACCAAAGAATTGGCTACTGCACGTGAGAAGGGTGTAGGAGAATCCGATCTAAAGGAGAATCCATTCTCTATATCACCGAATGCGCTTAAAGCGCGTGCCACAGCGCGCACCAAAGAGCTAGCTGAACCGAAGGAATATGAGAATGCTCATATACGTGAAAATCCCTTTGCAATCTCACCGGCAGCGCTAAAAGCTAAAGCGTCGCCTAGGATTATAGAGCTTGCACAACCAAAAGGCAAATAATATAACTTAGTATTGTGTGAAATTGTTGGAATTTGTAAAATTGAAAGTTAATAATTGTAAATATGTGGTAGAATAAGTACATATATTTAATGCGATTAATATTAAATGAATTATGAAAATCAAAATATGTTATATAAGTACTACAATAAAACAAAGCATACATAACTTAGTATCCATATTTTGCATTCAATTCGGTGTAGCCATCACCACTTTGGTTAGATGGCGGTACCCACTTTGCGTACTTATCACTAGTTTCGTGTTCCTCGAGCTCTTCCAAGTCGATTTCTTGCCTTTTTTGACGTTGCCTTTGACGCTGCCTTCGCTTTTTTCTCGAATTCTCCGTTTCAGTATCGACATCAGCATTATCAGGCTCCGCTGGCAGCTTTGCATCTTGCTCTGGTTTAGACGGTACAGCTAAACTTTCCTGCTCATTGTTGTCTAATATTTCATGCGGCACTATAGCCGGACCATAAATCTTACTCTCGGGTGAATTTGTAGATGTTTGTAGAAGTTCTTTATTCGAAGTTTCATGCTTGCATTCACCTGCTTCCTTAGCAACCGGTGATTCATTTGCAACAGACATTTTAAGAACTTCTTCAGGCGAAGTTTTAGTTTCGTCATCTTCCTCCATTTCTTCTTCATCAGAGGCAATGTTATTTTGCTTTTCCTTTTCCTCAATTTTACTAGTCACAATCCGCGCTATTTTGAATTTGCTAAACTGATTGCGTTTTCCAATCATTGGCAGCTGTCTCTTTGTACTTGCATCAGCTTTTGCCTCCTCGGTTGGCTTAGCGAATGCGAAATTAATTGGTTTAGTGATTTTTATTAGACGTTGAACTTTTTGTTTTTCTACATTGAGGCGCTGTTGCTCTAACTGCGAAGAGGATATATTAAGAATAATTTAAAGATGGTATGAAAGTATATTACCTAGTACTTACCCTTAATTTGCGGATTTCTGTCCTATCCAATTGATTTTCGTCAGTTAAGTTTTCCATAAAGTGGTCCAAATCTTCGGTATTATTTGTTTGGGAAGCTTTAAGGCGACGTTGTGTTTCTTGATATCGTGATATATCGTTTTCTACTAGTTGAAGCTGTGCTACAATGTCGGCATCTTTTTTAAGCTGTAAAGTAAAATTATATTCTTATTAAAGCTTACTGCTAAAAAATATTAATGAATTCTTACCAAATCTTCGTAAGTTAAAGCACTATTGGTTGAAGGATTTGACTTTCGCTGCTTCTTTCGTTCAACATCGCCTGTTCGGTCAAGAAAGTCGTCTTCATCAGAGTCGGATTTAGATTTTACTTTTCGCTTTAAGGGTTCTAAAATGAGAGAAATATTATTTTTGCGATTTAAAAAAAATCACTAAACTTCGTATCACAAGCTATTTTTTTACCTTGATTGGATTGCCGCAAAACGCCATGTCTATCGAGAATTCGGCACGCTTCAAATGCACATTGCATAGCACATTCCTTCTTTCGTCCTTTATGCACTGTTTCAGCTACTATTGGACGACCACATGCATCGCTTAGCGGCAATTCTATACGGCACACAAATGATCCTGCGGACATTTCGTCGCATTTGTACTCTAATTGCAGACCTTCACGTTCGAAATAACCGCGTAATGTTTTCTTCGGATCATGGAGAAATAGTTCTTCGTTAATTGTACTTGCAAATGGGTTGTGCGTTAAATCGGTTTCCTCATCTGCATCCTCTGCCATGCCCCAAGAGATTCCATTATTTCGTTCACGTTCTTCGGCTTCTGTAGCTTGTTGTATTGCTTTTGCTTTAGCTTCAATCATTTTTTGCTTGCATTGCGCACGCAATTCTGTTACAGTTAAATCCGATTCTGGTTCCACGTCCTCTTCTGGGCCTTGCAGTATATAGGAACGTGTGCTGGCACCCAGTCGTAGCATATGACCGACGCGTATCCGTATAAAAACCTTTTGTGGTAAACGTTGTTTGTTTAGGAATGTACCATGTGTACTATTCATATCGTATATATACCAACCCTCTGGCGGCCCATCTATTTGTTTATCGGTATCACTTTCGTCATCGGATTGTGTACTTTGTGTTTTCGGTCGATATTGTAGAATCGCGTGAAAGCGAGAAACGGTAGGATGCGCTAGCTCGAGATCGTTTGCTGGTGGTGGTAAACGACCGAATTTCCAAAAAGCTTTTGTTTCCAAATTCTTTATTTCATCTATGATTTGACCAGATTTTAAAATCTCAAATTTGTAATTGATGGATTTCGGAGGGGGCTGCGACCATGGTGGAACTTTGTATGGACAAATAGCTATCGAAGTGAGGGCATTGGCAATTGCTGACGTTGGTTTGGGTTTTAATTGCTCGGATTCTACATCATTGGGTTCATTTGACTTCAATTCTGGACCATTATTTTTCTCACCAGATGCTGCTGTGGGCAACTGCGGCATTTTAAAATCATCCATTATTAGAACGTGATGATTGTTTTGCGTTAGATCAGATATTGACAAATACACTTAGCGCCGGTGTAAGTACTGATTTGAAAAACGTAAGCAGATCACATTTAAAATAGTTTGCTTTAGATGGATGTCTATCTTTCAGAAGGCGCAAAAAAATTTATTTTGCCGATTGCAGGGTAAATAAAACGTCTAATCAACAAACCACAAAATGAATAATTTCTAACACCAGCTGATTTTCAGATAACTTTCGACTGTACTATGTTGCCATATCTATTCCAACGCGCACATTTTTGATATTTTTTAAAAACATTTTAGAGCACAGTGTTGAGCAGCTTAATAAATTAAAAAAAAAAAAAATTGAATGCAGTTTTTAGCGACTAAAACTGTATTTTAAAATGAACTCTTAACTCTGTAATAGTAAATTTAAAGTACGCATTCTCTCTTAAATTGGGTTTAACGTTAAAAATATTGGCAAATTCTTATTAGTAGAATATATCAAGTAAAACTTCCAGATTCAGCTGCCATTTTCGCTCTCTCAATTGTCTTTATTTTGATGACTTGTTGCAAATTTGAGCATATGAAAAACGCTATCCAGTAAAATTCCAGTACGAAAACACTTAGTAAACTTTTTCATTTCATGTGAGTGACTCTGTTCAGTCTCATTTTAGCTAAAGGTGGGCATAGACGACGAATATGTGCACGTACTTGTTTGCACACTCGATGCCCACAGACGTCAAACAAATCTAAAAACTTCATTTTGTGCTGTAACCATTATTCACAATGGCTGTAACTTTCCCGAGTAGACGTGATAACTAATAATTCATGATGATTTGTTCGCCAATAAGCCTGCATACTGTAATCTTCACGCCAACTCGCCAGTATGTGCGCGCACATGTCTGTATTCTATACTCAGCTTAAATGAGGACACGATAGACTAAATACAGCAGGTGATGCCGTCGGTGGTACCGCTACTTTGGGTTTGCCGGTTTTGACAGCTCTCAAGTACAAGTATACCAAGCTTTTTTCAAATGAGTAGGAAAGAATCACTTTTTTAAGGTATTTTGCAGATTTTCTTAATAAATCTCTACCTATAAATTACATTTTTACATTTTAGCAAAATTAAAACTCTTTTATCACTGAAAAATTGGAAGTTAATCATTACTCTTCCTCCCATGTTCTTTGTTTACTTGATTTTAGATGCGTCACTTCGCCGTGGAATGGCACTATCTTGTATTATATCGTTCTTTAAAAGTGCATGTTAATTGGAGTGTTCATATAAAAATCCAGTAAAACTTATAAAATTTGTTTCAAAGAGAAAACTATCCGAAAGAGTACGTGATCGTCAAACTTATAACATCTTGCAGGTTTTACGAACAGGTGATTTTTTTTTGTTGGCGTACAAACCACAACTAAAATTTACTCACCTTTTCCATTCCAAACTTTTTTTTCTGTCTTTTGTTTTCTTAAAGTAGTTCAAAATACATAATTCTTTACGTTAATTGGAATCATCTGTTTTTCACTGGCAACTCACTAAATTAATTAACTTCTATCGATCAACACATATTTCTTTTAATTTGAGAATTGTGGGTAACAATTTTTACAGCAAGAATTTACATATGCCTCTCAAAAAATTTTACAGTTTGATTTTAGTTAAAAATTACTTTCGACTATGAGAAAAAGAAATAATTTGAAAACATCTAAGTTTAATATGAATGCTTTATTAAAATAACTAATAGGTGCGATTATAAGTGTGTCACGCCTTGTCAAAGCAATCATCATGAAAAAAATCTCCAGTTGGCTCCTTCCTCATGCACCGTGGTTAGTAATTGACTTTGCCGAAATTGAAATTTGAATAAACCCACTTTACCTCTACCATACACTATAATTTGTTAGTCGGTAAACTCACAACATAGTAACGACTAACAAAGTATCAGTCTTGGTGTGAAGAACTCAACCCTTCCATTGTTTTAGCCACGTCGCCTGGAATTTCGATGTTTTGTGCTTCTCCTGTCTCTGAAATACCTTCTCAACATATTCCTTATGTGTAGAGGCAAAGTACCGGAAAATATTATTGACACAGTAACTGTATTTATTATTCTCACGGGTTTCTTGCTGTAACTATTCCGTTAATATTTAATAAATAACTAGCTTATTCTATAACTAAAGCCATTAATGTGTCCGAATTTCACACTTTATAAAATTTTGTTATAGAACGAGCCATATTTTGATAAATAATTAATGAAAATCTTCAAACTATAGCTTCTTTTGAATTTTGCTTCTTTAGTAACCAAATTAAATCGTCATATTAAATTTTCATAAAATAAGCAAAGCAAATAAAATAAAACAAAATAAAAGGAAATGAATTCAAATCAAATTAGATGAAATAAAACAAGGTAAAATTAGATTAAATGAAACGAAATAAAGTAAAATAAAATAAAATAAAAAAGGAAACAAAATAGTATACAATGAAAGGTAATTTAATAAAATAAATAAATGACGTGAAGAAAAAAAATGAAATTAAAAAAAAATTTAAGTAAATGAAAAATAGAAATAGAAAGAAAAGAAATAAAATAAAATAAAATATGTACATTTGTCGTATAAATATATTAAAAGGAAAAAAAGAAAAATTCAAAGGTTTTTTTCTCTTGTAACCAAATTAAATTGCCATGAAAGACTTTTAGTAGTGATATCGAAGAATTTTTTACGACTTATTTCGACACAGAAGCACGTGTGAAATTGTTTTTCAAAATTGCATACATAAATACACATATATTTACATATATGTATGTACATATATAATTATAAAATGGTAATGGAATAGAGAGGCTTTTCACCACAGCTCCCCAGAAAATTTTCAAATTCCATGAGCAATTCCATTACTTCCACGACAGTGTTTTTCCCCTTCAATTCCAATCGCTCATTATTTCTCAATACTTCCAAAAATGAATAAGGGACTCTATCACAAACACATGAATAAAAAGTACACAATTTCGTCAAAATGCCATCACAGGAATGCTTCCAGGCGTAGGCAATCAGTTTCAAAATTGCCACCGACACGTCAGTACGGACTTAGGCGCCGTTTTGTAATGACTTCTACTAAATAAAAATTGTATATGGAGTTCTAAACCGATTAATAATTTTTCAAATATTGAAGAAAATTATTTAAAAATAATTTGAAATAAATATAGTGGCGTAAACCGACGACACTGGATCGATTGAACAAACGTTTTGTGAAACAAGTTATCGCACATTAATCGAAGTATATATACAGGCGCACTTACATACCTGCACTCACCTATCAATAATTGCGGGCAGTTAAGGTGGACATTGAAAATAGCGTTACATATTTAGCGGCGCGTGTCTATATTTAGTTGTGCGTGCTAGTGCAATTGGTATATATAAACGATGATTTTCGTTTGTGATCGTTTATTCGGTTGACACTAAATACGCGCCTTAGGACTTAATGGTGGAATTTTAACTGCAAGTTTTGTAAATTGTAGCCGAACATTATATAACGCGGAGGAAAATTCAAACTAATTTTCGATCGACCTATAGACAACGAACGAATACCTACCGTTTTGATGCGAGTACTTCGTGAATCGAGAATTGGTCGAGCACATGTGCGGGCTACATTTTAAAACGCGAAATAGTCCGTCTCAAAAGACGTCCCTGCGCTGGGGCGATAGCTGTTGTCTGCAGTAGATGAAATATTTGTGCAGCGTATTTGATAAAAAATATAATTGAAATTAAAACTTCACTGCTAAAGCATAAAAAGTAGTAATTACAATCTAAGAGTAGATATATGTACCGTTACATTCAGAAAAAAAAGAAAAACCTTCGAAATTTGAAAAGGCAGTGCAGCAATCATCAAACCGATTTGAAATGTTTAAACAAGAAAGGTGTGCAAAATTATAAGTTCTACGGTTTTTGGTAAACGAATTTATAAAACATAAATGTTGCATAATTTTTGAATTACAAATGCAAATTCATTCGAATCATTTCTTATCTGTAGAAGTCCTTTGAATCATTAATCGCAAAAGCAAACAATGCGCGCGAAAGAACTTCTACCTTCTTTGTCATTTTTCAATTTATTTCTATTAAAGCTACCAATGCCAATTGTCATTGCTCTCTCACTATCTCTCTTTATTTCTCCTACTCACGCACTTCGCGTCGAACTCTTCCTACTAGGCACTTTCAAATTGGGCTTCATTGCCTAGAAGTATGCTTCGAAATAATGGGATTGATTGTGTTGTGTTTAATATTTTTGGTGAGTGCTCTTCAATAAGCGATTTCCAGTAAACACATTTGTGAATGAATTGATTTTGTTATTTTTGAGCATGCGTGTGCCCCATTGACTCTCTTTCTCTATTTTAAACTTTTTTGTGTTTCTATCTCAAATTTCGAATAAATTTTATAGTTGGTAAAAGGGTTTGTGAAATGCGTGCGAGCAATAACGTTAAAATAAAAATAAAAATAAAAATAAATATTATATTTGTAAAAAAAAAAAAAATATCTTTTAAAAAGTAACTAAATGAATGTCAACGTAATCGCTGTTATTATATGTAGTCATATAAAAAATTTCCATTAGTCTGGGGTTAATTATAAAACCAAGCTCTTTAGATGGAGTTCTGTTCCATATATTGACGGAGGCGAATCTAATGCGAAAGAAAAATAACCTGCGTGTTATTTATGTATGTACATATATACAACGCCAAAGTTTTAGGTTATTATAATAGGGTGAACCAAAATCGCATCACTTTTATGCGTTGAGTAATGAAATATATATACATATATCGGCCCGTAATTATCGTCGTAAGATAAACCACATTTTAACTTAGCTTAAAAGAAATTTGAAGTTTTAGCCAATCATAGACATGCCAGCAATAGCTTTTACCTAAAATGAGGCTAAGCAGAACCCTCCAAATGAAATTAAAAATTTTATTAAGTACTAGGAAGAAGTTTCTGTATTTTAATAAGCTCACTCTGTGCCAGCTGATTGATTCCTTTCACTGGTGAATGTTTAAACGCTGGTAAAATTAGTGGAGGTACTCAGCTCTCTTAAATCAACAGGGAAAAGTTTACCTAGAAAACTCCTAACAGATTTATTAGGAACTGGGTAGTGGCAAATCAACTGCTCAGTAATTTCTCCTGCATCCCACCCATGAAAACGGAGACCGTCCCTGGCAAACGCATCGTATTCACGCAAGTCTCTTTAATTAATAATAATAATAATTTAACGCTTCGGTTAGGTTAGGTTGCCCGCAATTGGGACCGTTGTGATACCACTTGGATCTGAAATTTTGTCGAATCGACAAACTTGAACAGATGCCGTATTTTCAATTCTTCAGCTGTGCTTGCTAGTTATTTAAAAACGCCATACCCAGAATTTAATGTCGCCTCCCAAAGAGTGCGAGTCATTTGCACATTAGATGCATAACTGTTTCTGGTTCGTCATAGTAGCTTCAGCAAAAATTGTTGTGGGGGATGCCCATTCGTTCTGCTTGCCTACTTATAGGAATATTTTCTGAAAGTCGTCCCTTAGCTAGGGATAATTTTCTCTTACTTAGCGAGACAAGTTCTCGGGAATATCGTATGGCGCATTTAGGCCACATAAGTTTGGCTGTGTTGCAAGTCTCACTGCGATTCCATAGTATACTCGCTTCATCAAGGAAAAACTTCCTAATCATGAGCTTCCCCATGACTCTGATACGCGGTATTTTTTGGTGAAAGCTAAGTCATATCACTAATACGATTTACTTTCCAGTTTTTAAGATGTTTCAGCCTTAGCGCGGAGTTAACATAATCTGCTTTCCCATTGTGTTTTGTATATTTAGCATTACATTCATTGGCTCAGTGGGTGTTGTTCGCAGGGTTCACTGATGCATAACTAAACTCGTTTTCTGTAATTTTTTGTATGGTATTAGGATTGCTGATTTCTTTTCTAGGATGGACCACCATCCCACTACTTTGTAGAGGAGTATAGGTCTGACCACTACCATGTACAGCCAGTATACCATATCTGTATGAGGCAACAGTAGCTTTTCGCACTCTTTTCTCCGCATTTTGTTTCCAGTTCATTCCTTTGTTTAAGATTATTCCAAGATACATCGCCGATTTATTACGTTGAGTGTTTTTAGCGCTGACACTTTATATCTTCTTGTGATAATCTCAATCTTTAATCTATTTTCCTTGCCTCATATGTCGTTCGTTGTTAGTTTTTCTTGCGTAATACATATAGATATTTCCCGCTTATAACCTGGGCAAGATCATTCGCATACGCTATAACCTACATTCCGATTGTAGAAAAAAAATCTTTTTCTATAATTTTTTATGTTACCTACTTCGGGCGATATTTGAACCAGGATTACCCCGGGTGATGGCACGGTTATGGTACACACTCAGCTGCATCTCATAGCAATATATATTTTGGATGTTCCACACAATTACCATGCAGGTGCCATTGGTCTTTCCGTTTTGGGATATAAATAATTCGTTGGAAACCACGGCTTTTATGAGAGCCCAACTGATTCAAGTGAATTATCCAAAAGTTTTGCTGACATACATATGTTTATGTATTATGCTTATTCTGACTGTACCAGTCCTTATGTACAGAATGTTGTTGGTTATCTGAAAATTTGTCCAAATGCTTTAGCATTATCATCAAATTTATACCTTTATTTATACTTTCCCTGTTCTACATATACTTACATTCATACATACATAAGAGATGACTAGCCGATCGGATTCTACAAGAACTGCTGTAAGACTGACTAAGCATACACGACAGTCACGTCTACGATATCGGAAAGAAACGGATTTGTATCAGCCAAAGATTACCTCATATGACAATATTTTTATGCCGTTATAAAAACTAGAATTATGAGAACAAATAGCTAAGCTATACTATAGGCGATGGCGATAATGGACTATTAAGATCATATGAAGGTATCTTTCGTAGAGAAAAAATGAAGAATTTTCTAGAAAAATTAAAGTAAATTTTTTTAAAATCTAATACCTAAAATTTATCCTATTATAGTTAATTGAAAAAAGTCCAAATTAATTTCTTTGTGTACTTTAAAAATATTCTGATGCTATGAACGAAATTCTGTAAAAATCCGCTGTCGTTTGGTAATCGGATTTCGGATTTTCTGTATTGGCTTAAACCTTTGCCAATTAAAGGTTTTGTTATTTTAAAAATTCATATGTTTTGGGACCTGCTGCTATAATCAAAATATATTTAAGTACTAACTCCCATTTAGGAAATCACAACACATCAGATGTATTTTTTCGTGTTCTACACGCTGAACTAAGGCTAGAAAACTGAAAACACTAATATGTATGTATATGGAAGGTTCTGATTCTACAAACATTAAATTTGAATAAAATAAAATGTTTGATAAGTTAATCATATCATTTTACACGAGTTTTTTCGAATATTTGTCCATATTTGCTGAAGTATAAACTCGGAACATTATATAAAAAATTAAAAAAAACAATTATCGTAAATCAATTTCATTCTGAAAGTGTTGACTGATTGTCTAAAAGCTTTGACAGAAAGATGGGAAATGATGGTAAATACTGAGAGGATATTGTACTTCACTGAGGAATAGGTTATTGGTCACATTAAGATCAGGACCAGGTATGGCAAATATCTAGGATCACCTTTTAATTTTTTTACAATTTCTCCAAGAAACACCTTACTCGAATGCAACGCTTTACGAGGAAAAATTATAATTCAAATTAAGAAAAAATACCAAAATGAAAAAGAAATGACCAACAGAACTAAACAAGATGGGAGAAAAAAATCAATAGTTTCGGCTAAAAATTACCAAAACGGCAACACTGATTATTAATACATGTTATGTTAGAGCATCACCATTTACATTTAAGGTAAGGGCTAAGCAGCTCGTTAGAGGGGAAGCTTTGTTTAGAAACTATTAATGGATTTTATTTATTAAATGAAGAATGAAAATGAAGTTACATATCTATATTTTTCTTCTTCTTAATTGACGCTATAACCGTCTAGGATATTTTGCCCGATTTCAATATAGCGCGCTAGTCGTTCATCTGCTTTGTTAACAGGCGCCAGCTGGATACCCCAAGTGAAGCCATGCCCCTCTCCACCTTGTCTTTCCAACATAAAGGAGGCCTTTCTGTTCCTCTGTTACCATGAGCGGATACCGCGTTGAAAACTTTAAAGGCTCGAGCATTTTCCTCCATACGTACACCATGGCCTAGCCTGCGTAGCTGCTGACTGTTAATTTTCTAAAGTATGACAAAGCCGTGGTAAAGCTCATGCGACTCATCGTACCATCGTCTGCGGTATTAGATGTCACAAAGACGTAAGGGTTGAGAAATCCTTCGGAGAATCTTTCTCTCAAATACATCAAGGTTCATCCCAGTTGCCTACTCAGCCCAAAGTACGACTCGCTGGCAAGAGAGATCTTCCGTAGGATTTCGCGGCTGGCATTAGTATCGATGATGAAGTCAAAGAGCGAATGCGCTGATTATTTATTTGATGACAGGAGGACTTCGTTTTGCCCTCTTTCATCCCAAGCCCCATTCGCCTCGCTCCTTTATCGACATCGATGATACCAAGTCTGACGGAGCTGGTGGTGATGCTCAGCGTCATTTTACATAGCCGTATTATTTCTACAGGGATATCAAATTCAGAAATTATCTATATCTACCCTGTTATAGAAAATTGATTACATGGAACAAGTTTGTAACGATTTGGCTTTTAAAGTACTGAACCTATTTCGTTAAATATTTGTTTTAAATGAAATATATGCGCAAAAGAGTAGAGTGGCATTCTTAATTAAGAAAAACTTGAATAACCGTGAATCGCTGTTTTTCAAAAACGAATCCGAACAACCAAAAAATAAAAATGTTAAGTGAAAAAAGAAATTGGAAACTCAAACATCATCAAAAAATCGTTCGTATCAGTGTCAGATTTACAAATTTACCGTCAGTAGGCTATTCAAATTTTGCCGCTCCCAATTCCATACCCTAGTTCATCAGTATATTAATTACAATGTTTTTGTCAATGAAATTGTCACTTTATGATTTGTGCACTATCATTGTAATTACACAACATCATTATCTCGGCGGATTTCGTTATCTCCGTTACTTAGTGCAGTCTTGTCGATATCGCATATATTGATTTTTTCGGCAAAGATCCGACTGATGATAACGATTAAATTCATTTAAATAAGTTATGGCAGTTTTATGATATCTTTTTGAGAGATTTGCTATTAGCAAACTCATCAATTATATCGTCGTATAAAATTTTGATCGACTCTCTGTCATTCCTGTCAAATTTAGTTTGGACACAAACTGGTTTCGCGTTTCCCCATTTTTATGTTAATTTTTCGTTCTAATTTAAACCACAGTTCTTTTTATAGTAGCGAGTGTTGGAAAAGTAGTAATGATTCTACCCCTTTCAAACCTCATTAATCTATTGAAATACATAACCTACAAACGATTATGAATTTTTTAGCCGCATTAGGAACTCACTTGGACTTAGTAGGGGAGTCCATTGTGATACCACCTGTTATATGAATGGTAACGTAAATCGGGAAAATGAAGAAAGATTAACCTGAGAAACGTTGCGTACCCCGAATGAAGTCACGCAAATTACCAATTCCCACCACAGAGAGCTTCTCTGGAGTACTAAAGAAGTACGAGCCTAGGTACTTGAACCTCAGTCTCGCAAAGGCAGGGCAGCTGAGCAGAAAATGAAAATATTAGTCCATCTCATCATACTCCATACACTTGCGGCAGAAAGGGTCAGATACTATCTTCAGCCTAACCGCATGGATACCCATCGGACAATGACCAGTCAAAACACCTACTAGGGTCGAGAGTTGCCGCTTAGTAAGCGACCTCAGTTCCTTTGAACGGGATAACTTCCGTAGAAATATTTAACAGTTTTATTTTTTTAGAAAGATCTGTGAAACGTTTATTTTGGTCTATTATAGACGTACAAACGACTGAAATATTTTGATTTACAGAGTCGCTAGCTCATGACGTGACGGCTCTCGTAGCTACCGCCCGCGCTGCGCTTGTCCAGTAATATTTCGCGAGCGTTAATGCCACACACTTCCGCGCCTCAGCTAAACGTGATTGTGAAAGTTTTATATAAATATATAAGAGTTGTGTAACATATCGCGTGTGGATCGAATATTTCCAACATTTCGGAAGTCAAATATTAATCTTTCTAATTTCTGTAACTGAGCATATTGGTAAATCCGGCAATGGTTCTCAAACCCTTATTATAACGTGTGCGGGCTTAAAGAACGGCTGCAATAGCTTTTGCTTTATGGAAGAGGAATGCCTCATCCCACAATGCTGAATAATAGCTAAATAGATACGGAGTTAAAAAGCTTGGTACATATGTAGGTATTTATTCACTGTGTTTAATAAACGTTAGGAATGGAGTGAAATTCCATAACAATCAAGGATCGCAAATAACGGTTATTGTCTAAATTGCAACTCAAAATATAATGCGAAAAGAGAAATTCTACATACATATATAAGGATTAAAGCAACTTACCCCTTGTAACAAGGACTACCTCAAACGACGTTGTTTTTTATTTTTTGTTCCGAAATTAATCGTTACTTCTTGAGTTTTATTTATCGCTCAATTATAACCAACTTATATGTGGGCTTTCAATATAACAATCTATCTCAAATTAGGTCATATATTCCGTCAGGCTTAAAACTATATTGCTATAAATTAATATTTCAACTATCATTCACTCATAGCTATAGCTAAAAAGATCATCTTCGTAAAACTTGTAATAAAATAAACAACGTTGTTTAGGGAAATCAAAATGTATTAGCCTGAAAGCAAATCATTAGATTACTTATTTGCTTGCTTAATTGGCGCTAACCGCTTAAGCGATTTCGGCCGAACTTCTCCTACAATTTGTGTTATGCGTCTTAATGTAGTAACACAAATTGAGGGACCCACAGTTTTATGCCGAAATACACTCGGAGGTTTGCCATTGCCTGCCGCGGGGCGACCGCTATTAGAATATACTTTTCTATAATTTTTGTATGTATGTAAATACCAATATATGTACATATTTATTAATAAACATCTTATCTGCAACTAATAATTTACCAATTTTTTCTAGATTACTAATTGGAAATGTTACACGTATTAACAACTAAATAAAAAAATAAAATTGGATCTATTTGTAAGCCCGCACGAGGTCACATTAATGATCTAGCCTCCAACTAAGACAAAACAAACTTTCGATAAAACTAAAAACGAGAAGATAACACACGTTTCAAGGAAGCGTAACTTACACTAACTACAAATATGATTAATATCGCCGGTGTTGTGAGCATTGTGCTCTTCTATCTGCTCATTCTAATTGTTGGCATATGGGCGGGACGTAAGAAAGCAGCTGGTAATGATTCCGAGGAAGAAGTGATGCTGGCTGGGCGCTCAATTGGCCTTTTTGTTGGGATATTCACAATGACCGGTGAGTAGAATGAGAAGCGTTCTAGCGCTGGAGGTCAGTTGATTGCTTGACGTCTACATAATTGCTGTGTAATGCGAAACAATGACATTGAAATTATACACTCCTCTTCTCTTTTTTGCACAGCAACTTGGGTTGGTGGTGGCTATATAAATGGCACAGCAGAGGCCATCTACACGTCCGGGTTGGTGTGGTGTCAGGCGCCGTTTGGTTATGCTTTAAGCTTGGTATTCGGTAAGTTCAACAATGGAGTTGCATTCTACTAAATACGATAGTTAAACGACACGCGTACGTGTTTTCCTTTTGTAAACCTTTCGAATGTTTTAATTTCAGGTGGCATTTTCTTTGCAAATCCTATGCGCAAACAAGGTTACATCACAATGTTGGATCCACTGCAGGACTCTTTTGGTGAACGAATGGGTGGTTTGCTCTTCTTGCCAGCGCTTTGCGGTGAAGTCTTTTGGGCTGCAGGAATCTTAGCTGCTTTGGGTATAGACATTTTAATAATGCTCTTTGTTTCTGTTAACTTAAATTTTAATTTGCGTATGTGCTTTTTGTAGGTGCCACATTATCGGTCATCATTGACATGGACCATTCCACTTCGGTGATACTCTCATCGTGTATTGCCATATTCTATACACTTTTCGGCGGCTTGTATTCCGTCGCCTATACGGATGTCATACAATTGTTTTGCATTTTTATTGGACTGTGGATGTGCATACCATTCGCCTGGGCCAATGATCATGTTAAGAGTTTGTCTTCGATGGAGGTTGACTGGATCGGTCATGTAGATCCGACAAAGCAGTGGTTCTATATAGACTATGGTTTGTTATTGGTCTTTGGCGGTATACCATGGCAGGTATATTTCCAGCGCGTATTATCAAGCAAAACAGCTAGCCGCGCTCAGTTGCTGTCGTATGTTGCGGCAGCAGGTTGCATCTTAATGGCGATCCCACCGGTACTCATTGGCGCAATTGCCAAAGCCACAGGTACATTGAAAAGGATTTTATAAGTACTAATGTAGCCTTTTTGGATTAGAAATTTTCAGTATTCCAAAATTTGAATGAAATGAGTTGCAAAGGGAAAGTAAGAAAGGAGTTAAAATTCTTTGGTTATCAGTGAAGAGCTGACAAGGACTAAGGAGAGAGGTCGCTAAACAACATTATCTGATAGCGAACGAAAGTGATGTTATTTTTGTTAAGTCGATTTTCGTACTTAAGAATTAGATAAATTAGGATAAATTTAGAAATATCACTGAATCCATCGGAGTCCGAATTTTCGTGAAATCGACTAAGAAACTATCACCGAGTTTGATCTAAATTCGAAAGTGGCATTTATTTTGAATATATTTGCTCGTAGTTATTCGAACTCAGCGATGCCATTTTAGTAAAACCTGAGAAAATCGAGCTACGATGCATTCAGTGATAGGTCTGATTATTTACTGGTATTATAGTTGATGATACCCCGATATAATATCCTCAGTGTTGTTAAAAGCCTTGGATGATGAGAAAAGTCGGCTCATTTGTGTGTCAATATTTTCCTGACTCTTAATTTTATGTTGCCTTTGGAGAGTTCGTCGATATTCTTGGAAGCGTAAAATATTAAACAAAAGACTCGAGACATGTGCCAAGGAAAACAGACGTCCACTCTACTACTACGATTGCTAAAAAAGAATAATAATTTCGATGGCGGAAATGTTGCAATGGGAACTAGCTTTGGACATCAGTCACCAGGTCGCCGTTCTTGTTCTTACAGGAATTTGTTTCGGGCGTTTTCCTGTCTGCTAGCATTTCAAGTTCTTCGCACACACGTATTTCGGCCTCTCTCTTCTTTCTCCAAATAATAATTCTCTCTTCATTTCGCAACTCCAGCAGCGTGGCCCTGTAGGCAGTATATTTACTTTCCGAAGCGGCGCGGCATTCCTCATAGTACTGGTCGTTTTTTTTTTGGGATCGCTGAAAGCCAATGGCTTCTTCAGCAAAAAAAAAATACGTGAGACTTTATATTTCTAGCCATGAGGGTTGCCAAGTTACACAGAAATCGAGTCGCTGCGAGGAGAAGAGTTGAATTTCCTTTATAACTTTTAGGTTATGCAATTTTTTTACGCCATTTTGTGGCATGGTTCTGATTTATTTTTATATTCTAGAACAAGGGTTGAGCAAGAGAGTCGGACATAATTTTAGAAAAGGGTCAATAAATCGAAATTTTAAAAAAGTTGGGGCAAAGACCATTGACACCTAAAAAGGGTAAAATTGCCCCTTTAGTCCTACAACGGCAACACGAGGTGTGAGAGCCGAGTATCGAAATTAGTAACTGTCTGTTGCGATTGCAAAATCATCCACCCTTCCGCTGACGAAATAAAAACATTTTACACAAACAACGCTAGTACAACTTTTCAATCATTCTACCATTTGTCCGCTTCTTCAGCGATTCGTCATCTTCTATTTTTAGGAGTTTCTTCTTGGTCCTCTCCTTCCCTAGCTATCATTACGTCACTATCAGTTGCTTTGAGCGTGAAAGGCACAATCTTGTTTTCTATCAATCATGGATTGCAACTTTCCCAAGTCGAGTTTTTCTTGCACGTTCTTTGTTGCGCAGACGCGTATGCGTATCTTGCCTGCGACAAGCTAATGATCCCAGTCTATGTTCGGTTTTCGGAGTGTGCGCACTAATCGGTAGCTTGGTGAATCTTTCTATGCTGACACCTGGTGCTACGGACTAACATATTTCGGGCTCCGGCAAAGTCGATCAGTCTCATGGTATATTACGATCTTTAAGTACATTAATAAGTTTCAAAAATTTAAGCAACTTCGCAAATTCGAGTCGGCCGCCTAATGTGAAAGCGATAACCGATCATCTGAAGAAGCATTGTTGGAAATTATTTCTGGATAACGCCAGTCCCTTCACGCTCAATTGGTATATTTTTCCTAATCTACCCTGTAGTTTAGATCTTGCTTCTCTTTGCAAAAGTCATTGAATTGAAAACTTGAATTCTATGCAGAAAAAGTGGAGATTTATCCTGCGTAGAATAATGAATCCACCACAGAGATGGAAAAAGGTGATCGAACAAACCGGCAAATATATATAACCCAGTAACATTAAACCATGCACAAAATACAGCGTAATTTATTTAATTTTATGCGAATTACTTTACATAAATCAAGTGAGTCCTACGTGCCATTCCCAATTTGTGTTGACGGCCCTGTAAACCACAGCGCTGTTTATTTATTTGAACAAAGGAAAAAATGTGAGGGATTATGTCAATTTTTAACATAAATAAATTTTATTGTGATAAATATTGTCTTTTCAATTTACGATCACGAAAGAAAACGAACATTTTTTAATTATTTAGCGATAAAACTAATTGCCAGATTTTACAAGACGAATTTACTTAATTTCAGTATAATTTCCTTATAACTGAATAATGAAAAATTAGTATGAAGGAAACAAATTTACAAGTTGGAGCATTTCTCGCAGTTATCCGATATTTTACATGTATATTATAGATTTACAGTCTTAGCCTATATTTGATTTGGAAACATTTCGCCACCTCGAATTGTTGGTTTGTCGCGTTTTTCGACATTCTTCAACAATTTATGTTGAAAATAAGTGTCTTATTTCAAAGGACCTCATTCTTTACAACTTATGTAAGGATAATTTTTTTTCCGACCCATAGATAACGACCGGTAACGCGCTAGCGATGTAAAGTAGAAAAATTCTACCTCAACGCTGGTGTGTGGAAATGAGTTTTACTCGGCTTTTTTTACACCCTTAAGTTCAACGCGTTCCTGGGGTCCTGGGGTTGCTCTTATAAAGTTGTTGAGAATGAAGTTAGCGACAACATTTTCATTTAAATATGCTACTTAATTTCAAAATAAATTGTAATCTGCGTGTAAAATAGAAGGAAACTGCGCCAAAGGTGCAAATAGAGGAATATAACAATTGTAACGCCTCATTATTTTTTTTTCATGACTCATCAAACTGAATTTTCATTTGAATAGATTCGTTCGAACAGCACGTTTACTTCGACCCTTGGTTAGACGACCTCTGTTACAAATTTAATTACTCTGGAAATGATCAACGTCTTAAAAATCTATGTATCTATATCTCTTTCTCTCTTAGCTTGGAATGAAACCGAATACGATGGTCCCTATCCACTGACCGTTGAGCAGACCAGTATGATTCTACCAATGGTATTGCAATATCTCACGCCCGACTTTGTATCGTTCTTTGGCCTTGGCGCCGTTTCAGCTGCTGTCATGTCTTCGGCAGACTCATCGGTACTCTCGGCTGCCTCTATGTTTGCACGGAATGTTTACAAGTTGATTTTCCGTCAGAAAGCTTCGGAAATGGAAATTATTTGGGTGATGCGTGTCGCTATTATCATTGTGGGTATACTTGCAACTATAATGGCGCTTACAATTCCCTCCATCTATGGCCTTTGGTAAGTGACGTTACGAAAATGGTATTCATTAGTTTAGAAGAACTGCTTCGGTAAAACTTTCATTATAGGTCAATGTGCTCGGATTTGGTATATGTTATATTATTTCCGCAACTTTTGATGGTCGTACATTTCAAGAAACACTGCAACACCTATGGCAGTCTAAGTGCCTACCTAGTAGCACTTTTTATTCGTTTATCGGGCGGTGAAGCCTTGCTGGGCCTACCAGCACTCATACATTTTCCTGGCTATGATGCGGAAACAGAAACCCAGTTATTCCCCTTCCGTACCATGGCAATGCTAATGAGTCTGATTACACTGGTAGGAGTCTCTTGGTGGACAAAGTAAGTGTAGTAGAGAGTAAAAAAAAACAGTTGCTGATAAGGCGCAAATTTTAATTATGTGTATATATTTTTACTTTCAGAATGATGTTTGAATCGGGGAAACTACCACCAAGTTACGACTATTTCCGTTGTGTAGTGAATATTCCTGAAGATGTACAAAGGGTGGGAGAGCCATCGGAAGCTGGAGAGCAGGTAAATGATGAAAGGACCCCATTAAATATGGGCCATTTTAAAATAATGGAATTGTGGAGTATATTCAAATGCCGGTTCAAGCGGATTTTAGAAAGGACGGATGTTATTTCCCAAGAACATTTTTTTTTGATCCAATGACTGCTCTTAAAAAAAAAGCGAGCGGAAGAAAATAGGGGAAAGTGGAAGAAAATTCTATAGATCAGAGGTTGATCTTAAAAAAAAGCGAGCGTAAGAAAATAGGGGAAATTGGAAGAAAATTCTATAGATGAGAGGTTGACGTTAGATGTTATAAGGCGTCTAATATCTATTCGCCATATTTCTTTATCAGTTGTCACCCGTTTAAAATCACGAAGCCAGTATCGAGATTTGTGGCTTGGTGAACTATAGAATTGTCTTCAAACACCTAGTCGTCAGAAAGAACTAGAAAGCTTGTATTTCAAAGTTTCCACCCGGTATTCACAAAGTAACTTGAACCGCCTTTTTATCCATCATTCGTTCATTACTATATTTTGAAGTACTTTTGTTCAAATCTCTGTCGGAGTATGCAACATCGCACAAAGATTATCTAATAGCGGTCGTTCCAAGCAGGCAACAGAAAAAACACCGAGTGAATTTCTGCCCCTCCTATAAATCATTTGCCGCTCGGAGACAGCGTAGGTTCCTGGCCTAACATCAAAACGCGCGCAATTGAGGGAGAAGCTCAGCCACACGTCGATTTAGTGATCAAAATAATATTGATGACAAAAAGTCCCCGACCATTGTTTATTCGACCGACTGAATGAAGAATCAAGCAATTTTCGAGATCAATTTCGATAATATCATAAATGAACCTAAAGCTTAAATAGTTGGTAGCTAACTATATGAATATATTCCATATGCTAGACTATGACAAGTGATGTCGGTGAATGTAGGTGAAGAAAAGTTAGTTTCTCTAGTAATTAGCTCAATGAATTTCAGAGTTCCCGTACTTTGAGTATGGCATGCTTTGCGAGGGGTGTGCCTACTTTGCTTGAAGTACCAACGGAGGCAAAGCTTAATTTAGTGTTGAACACTAGAGCAAAGATGGTTCGCAATGCTCCGTTTATTCCCAAGAAAAAAGTCTCTTTGCAGTCCTAATTATGTTCCTGCAAATTTATTCGGCTTTTCTGAGATGAAATATTTATCGTTTTGGTAGGTAATTTTAGGTTAGATTATGTACTAACTTTTTAACGGTCAATTGTTTTCCTAAACAACAACGCTTTGGTCGGGTCGAAAGAAGGGAGGAAAAATATTTACTTGGGTTCTTTGAGCATCCTAAAGAGTGTGAAAATGGATTTGTTATCATAATTTCTTATTTGATGAACAATTTTTGTATACTCCGAAAAAACCCATCCTGTTTAAAATATCAAACCACTTTGTGTGTAAATACAAACATAAGATTTAAATTGGCCTATTAACAAATAATTAAAATATCAAAATGTCTACCATTATCCTTAATTCCTCGTTTTTAATTCAATCCATAATTTTCTCGCAAATCCCAACAAAACACAAATGTAATGGCTCATTTTCATTAGGAAAATTTTTTTGACAGTGCAAGTTTTTATGAATAAAAAATATTGATACAATTTTAATTTTAATATGCTGTATCTTTATAAAAACTACAAAAAAGTCGTTTCGGATTTATATGATGGCGATAAAGCTGAATGAAAATATCCATTCCATGAAATTTTTAAATACTTTTATAGGTCAATAATTTCTGTTATAAAAATTGCTTTAAAATACTTATCTGTCTGCTCCTAGGTTCGGGCCTAAAAATCGGTGTTGGTCGTTTTCTATACACTATCATTGAATTTACAAAAATAAAATATACACTGAAAAAAAATGTATCTGGATTGAAGAAAACCAGCCTTCAAAAGAAAGAAAAATAGTAATGCTATGGCGCTTAATAAATATTTACTACTTTTAAAGAAAATAGATTTCGTTTTAGGTAGGATTTATTCATTTTCAATGCGAATTCCTTTAAGGTGATACAAACATTATTAAGTAAACCCTGATTGTTTTGTTGAAGTTTCCCACAAAGAACGTAGATTAAAAACAAGTTGCGCGATGCCACCCACCGTTTTTCTAACAGAAAATCTCATCTAATTCACCATACCAGAACTAATTTGACTTTTTTGATTGATATTGGACTCTGATTAGATCCAATTGGTTTCTGTGTGTAGTGAATTGGACGCGAGTTGTTGCCACAGGAAACGAAACGTCATGCAACTTCTTTGTAATCTGCGTTCTTTGTTTCCCAATATTACTATTGTGAGCGAAACAAACGCAAACAAAAGTAAAATAAAAAATAAATAATTGAAAATATTGAAATTTGGTTTTGTTTCACATGAAAAATGGAATTGTATGTGTGAGAATATGCCAAGACGAATGCATATCAGGTGGTGTTATACGTGAAAAACAAAAATTTGCACTAAAAAATTATACGCACAATGACAGTATGGTTTACAACAAATACATCATTTTGACTTAACGTTCACCAAGTGAATTCAGTTAGCCGCTCGATCAACTTCACCTTATATGAATTCACCTTGGGTGGATCCATAGAACGTGATAGCATAGATTACAAAGAAGTTGCATCAGTGAAATTATACTGTGGTAAGAAATATTAGCTTACTTCACCACAGCAAAAACCAATTGGATCCAAACAGATTCTAATATCAATCAGCAAAAATCAAATTTGATCTGGTATGGTGAAATAAGCCAAAACATTATGTTGAAAGTATGCTACTTCTTTGTAATCTACGTTCTTTGGTGATAGCAAGATAGACAAGGCGAATCCGCTGTATATTTTGTAAGTTTATTTTTGCCTGCGAAATGTCAAAAACTGAATTCGCTCAGTTTGCTCATGTATTTTGCTTGAGTAAACAAAACAACCCAGCGAATTTGGAGAGAAGAACAAGCATTCAGCTCATGAAACTCTATCACCTTCGCCTTGGAATATAAGTTTGAAAATGTTTTATGTTTATTGATAGTAAGCTTCAAAAATATTCTGACTGGCTCAATATTTGTATCATGATTGTTCTTATAACTCCACCTTATATGAATTCGCCTTGAAACCTTTACTCGATTGGGAGAGAATATTTTTATTTGGAGACAACTTTTCTTTGACTCTTTTTTCCGTATATGTATGTATCAAATTTCAAAGTAACAGGCTCACGCAAATATTTATCTTCTTTAACTGAATTTGTGCAATATTATTCATTTTTGTTTAACTGCCTTATCATTACATTTTAAAGCTTTCTGTTATGGCTGGACCATTGGCACGTTCCTATGGTGCCGCGACTATGGCTGGCAAAGATGAGCGTAACGGACGTATAAATCCAGCGCTCGAATCTGACGATGATCTACCTGTCGCCGAGGCGAAACGCATGAATCAGCAGACAGCGCAGGCGCAAGTGCAGAAAATGTTAAGCAAAGCGACGGGTAAGGGTGGCAGTGGCAGTGACACCAGCAGCGGAGGCGGCAGCGGAGGGGGTGTTGTTGGTATTGGAGGAAATTTAAGTGGACAAGGTATGGCTGTGCCAACTGCTGAGCATGATAATACTGCCTTCTAAGAGCATATCATACGAACACAAACAAATACTAAACATACATACATACATACGTACACACTCACATGCAGCATGCAGATAAAATGCTATGTATGTATGTAGTAAACAATTACTTAGTCAAATATTATGCATTCGAAATTCGAAATTACGAAATTACACATACATTGTACTATATGAAAAGTATTGCAAGATTAGAATTGATAAGGAAATATTGTAAAAGGAATTTAAAATTCTTTATTTTCACAATTATTTTAAAGGTGACATACAAAACTATGCAAAAGCTCATTAGATACATATGTAAATGGCTACGGGTAATCAGCTAACTACTAAATACATATACAGATGCTACATACACGCCTGCACACACACACACATACATACAAATAACAAAAAATAGACTTAGAGGAATGCTCTCGACAAGCAGTTGGATAAGAATATCTACTATATATATCTTCATATTATATGTATGGGGTGGAAGTAGAACTGTAAGAAGGCAATTAATTAAGCTTATGAACCAAACATATCAAGACGTGAAGAATAGGCAAATAAACAAAAAGGTAAACTAAATTAACTATAAATAGACACAAACACACATATATTACGTTATAAACTATTTTCGTGTAGTATTGCCAGTGTTGTATATTTTCGATTTATTGCGCTTTTCATGAAAGCCGTGTTAATTATAGTCGCTTTTAAAGTAATTGAAAAAATTGAAAATCTAAATCTTAAATCTAATATTAAGCTGTGAAGAGTCTAAAAAAGCAATGAAAAGCTAATTCTAGGTTCAAACTACGCGTTTGCTTGCAAAAACAAAAAAAAAAAGAAAGAAATTTATGTTAATACTAGAACAGTGAAAATTGCACACAAATACACACACACAACTCACTGTATTTGCACTTGTTATTGTTGGCTTCAATTTAGATTTACAAATCGTTAATATGTACCTACAAACATACATATATACCCTACTATACATATATGTATATCTATTTTTTTTGTGTCCTGCGTGTTCCTTTTTTATATTGAATGCAGGTAGTAATGAGTAGAGCAAAATGTTGTTAAGGATATTTTAAGTGCTCAGGTGTTGTAAATAAATAGATGCATACATACATACAAATGAAAATTGTTGAATTAGAAAGGAATTCATTGTTTTTGTTGCTATAGCTGAATTACATACAGTCATGTGAAAAAAATAATAAAAAAATGCGGATACAATATTTCTACCAGTTTTGTATATTCTTCTTTTGATTTTTTCATATGTTTATTATTGTTTGATAAAAGTTTAGTGCATCCATACATAGTAGGGAATCCATTTTTTTAATTTTTTTGAAAAAAGGAAAATAAAAAACAATGACACCAACAACAACACCAACATTTCTAGCCAGCATTTCAAGAAAAATTCTAGGTATGCCACTTAAATTCTAGTGTAATATAGTTTAAGTTTGAATTACCTAGAAATTTCCGTTTATTATAGATTTTTTTTCCTGGCACTCATTTCTATCATACCAACTACTATGTTATATTGTACTTGAAACACAATACCGACGAACGGCGAATTTGCGCTCAGTAGAACGACGACGCCAGCAACGTTCGCCCAGTAAAACACAACTACGACGACAACGAAAAGAGCTAATTATGACAAGTCGAAATTGAAATTTTTATTTGCAGTTAGAAAAAGTGAGAATAATATTTTGTGTTGATATTTAAATATATCGATTTAAAAACCCTGAGCATAGCGACGACAATAGAAATAAATCTATCGCAACGAATGTTCGTCGGACGAAAGTCTTTGTTCGCTTTGGTTGTGTGCATTCTCATATACATATGTATGTATGTATGGCTGTGGGTTTTATTTTTGACAGCGAACGTTCGCGACGAAAAATTTGCCGCTCGCCGGTATTGTGCTTTAAGGATTAGGCAATTTCTTTTGTATGAAAGCAAATGCGTAACACTGTCTGCAAAAAAAATAAAAATATTAAAAACCAACGGTAATTTTGAGCTTAAAACTTATACTTTATTAAACTACAATTTAATCTGATATACCTCGTTTTTTGTTGTTGTAAAAATTTTGTTGTTAATAAACATAAAACAAGCCAAAAAGGAAAGGAATAGCCAAAGCTGGTAAAAATGTTGTGTACCAATTTTTTCACACTACTATATATATATATTACTATATATATATATACATATATTTATTGTACATATATACATAATATCTAATCTGTTTAAGCTATTAATTTGGTTTGAAAAGCTAAAAAAATGTTGACAATTATTTTTTATTATGTATTTAAAATAATTTCTATTTCATTCTGAAACGGCTATGGATCATACATTTGTGAGCAATTTTAAAAATCGAAATTAAGCATACGAATATTCAAAATACATGACTTTTAAAGAAAACCAACAAAACATACATATCACTCTACATATATTCGTATCATTAGTACCTCCAAATGAATGTATACAAATTATTTACATACATAGTTATATGGATTTAAGGTATATCCTAGAGAATGCGAGAAAATTGTTCAAGTAGTTTCAGTAAATTTGGCCGAAAACGCTTAACTAAACATATCAACTATATCTTCATTGCATTATTGTTAAAACAAAATTAAGTACTTTTAAATATGCTAACAAATTAGGAGCATCTAACTAATCTTACTTACATATGCATATATCTTTATACATATGTAAATAATATAAAATATGTTTTCTAAGGATTAGCCAAAATTGTATTCAGACTTAGCTCTAATCCGTTTTTCGCCATTTCTTTAAATCTTGAAAATTCAAACTGTGTTTGTTAAATGTATCCACAAATAATCCTATAATTTTTCAGTCGATATCGACCCCGAACTGGCATTGTCTAGCCCTGTTGAGAGGAAATCTACTTTTTACCGCTAAATTCGTTACATTTGACAATTGTGAATTAATTGTTTTTATTTCAATTAGTGCATTGGTTTATTTTTATTTCTTGATCCAAGTTAAAGAGACGACAATAAAAACATTATTTGGCAAACACAACTTAAAATTCGAATAAAAGTTTATATACAGATGTTGAATAAATTAAAGTTGTCAGTTGCGGATACTATTTAGAATTTCAGAGTTAAGTGTTTACCTCCAATGTGATTCATTAACTTTAAACGATCCGACTATCGCAATTTTTGTCGACAATATTTGCCCTTTGCAGTAACGATTGTGCGATTCACTAACTAATTTTTATCGATACAGTTGTCTTACTTATTGTATTTATTCAAAGTACTAAAGAGTGGGATCTTTATCAAACTAACTGTCAAATTTGGATAAAACCACAAAAAGTGATGCGAGAAAAAACTAATGAATGCGTGCTGCCGAATATTAGCTTGAACGATTTTTTATTATATTTTGATTATGTTAAATCCTTGTTTATTTCAAACTATAAATATTAATAATTAGTTTCATATATTGCAATGTTTTATTGTAGCCAAGTTTCGGACACTCCTCTGGTTTATTTGGTAGGGCAGTCATTAACCACGACCTTTTCCTTTAATAATAATAATAAGTAATTATTTGCATTTAGTAATTTTCAATGAATTAAAGAAACTAACCAACATCAACATGCCACGGTTTCCGCGTTCAAATTTAGCTCCATTACCCTTTGCACAGCTTGAATCGTGTTGTGCCCTGTGGTGTTTAGGTTTAAAATTTAAAAATTTTTTCATTTGGATCATTTATCTATAAATTAAAAATAAACCATATGTGTATATTTTTGTTTGAATCCTTGATAAAGGATTGCTTTTACCACTTGTGGTAGCTATGGGAGTTATCATAAGCCTACATGTTTGAAATAGATAGCCCCCAATGGCAATGCAGAAGATCTACTTGGCTTCTGGAGAACTTATACCTTTTAAGCAAAACATTAGTACGACGTTCTCCACGTCTTGCAGGTGATTGCAACCAATATCTCAAAGCATAAGGTGCAATATGAAGTTAGAATTTACAATCAGAAATTTTTCTTTTATCGATTGAGTTAACGGCTTCACATTCATTGGTTTTCGTTTAGTTTTCGAAAATCGTCCAGCAAACGACAACAGCTGTTCCGACGAATATCGTTAAAAAAATGGCTGCTGAATAGCAAAATCGTTAAAATTTTCGTTAAGGTGAATTAATATTGGGAATATCGTTAAAATAAATTAATGATCCGCACTACAGGGCAGACTGTGCTAAAAATGACGACATATTTCGAATTAAATCTAAACTAAAGAACATAATTTATGTGCTTCGCCAAAACTGTAATTATTTAAAATGTTATTTTAGACTATAAAATTATTTTTTGCATAATCGCAAGCAGGGGTTTTTCAGTTTAAATTACTTTCATTTATTTTCATTTACAAACAGCAAAAACTGTGTCGCCTGAAATGGTGCCATTTGAAATCGTCGAAATGTGACTTGCTATAGAGATGCATGTTTAGGATAACACAAATATTTTATTACGGCTCATTGTAAACTTCACTTTCTCAAATGTTTTTTCTAATAAATTTGTATGCATATGAAAGAATACCCAACAGTACTTGAGGAAAGGACTTACAAATTCAGTATGAAAAATGTCAATGAAGCTTTTAGTGCTAATGCAATTTTTGTTTAACACGTCGTGACAATTTGAGGGGAATCAAACTTTTCGCTGAAAACGGAGTGAAGTTTTCAGTTATTTTTGGAATTCAATTGAGGTAGCGTCATATTTTTTGTTAATCGACATAAAAAGTGTAAACAAACGAAATCTCATCGTTAAAATTGATTTAAATAATTTATTAATTAAATAATAAATGCTCAATTACAGTGTGAAATCAAAATATAAAAGAAAATTTAAAATTCGCACTGCGCTTGAGATCGTTTTTCCTATCGAAATTCTGGCAGAATTTTAAGGACGTTTTCTTGTGGATATACTCGTATCCCGTTCTACTGCTTTATCTATGGAAATGCTCATTTTCCCTTCATTCCGTTAGTCAGTTTTTAGATAGCTCTTTTTTTATCGCCATCTCTATATAAAAAGGAATGAGAATATTCAGATTGATCCCTCAGATTGATCCCTCTGAATATTCAGTAGGAAAGAAGTGCGATTTTTCAGCTGCAAATTTCTGTTGGGTATTTTATACATATATGTAAATAGATCCTGAACATATGTGCGATTACCTACATACATTAAGATTTAAGCCATTATTTGTAACCGAAACATATCAGTAAACTACTCCTATTCTCATTAAAAGTTGTGCGTGTTTGTATGTATGTTGTTACACTGCAAGTGAGACAAAAAACTCTGTCATATGTCCTTCCATTATATGTACATATATATCGTAGAAAATTGAACATACATACGTATGTGTGAAACGCTTTTTTGGTAGGCAAATAAAAAAACAAACACAATTTAGAAAAAATTAAGTGCAAATAAAAAACTACGTATAAAAATAAATAAACATACATACATATGTTCATAAAAATATTTATACATATGTACGTACAAATGTGTGTAGGAGTAAATGTAAATGGAAAATTAAATTATTCCTACCTAATTGTCTATTAACTGAATGCATATCGCGAAACTGTTTGAGTAAATTATATATGGGAGACAAAATGAAAAATATTTCAACTACAAATTGAAAACGCATACATATCATTTTGATGTAAAATGTTGGAAGAAATTTAAATATACATACAGATATATATATAATATATAAGTAGTATATAAATATATGATATACAAATTGAAAAATTAATATATATGTAGACGTATCAAAGGAAGAATATTCACACATAAAAATACATATGTTAGTAAAAAACTACACATTTATATACACAAGTTCATTATTGAATCCGTTTTATGCAAGGAAATCAAATCAAAATACTTACTAACGAGTACTTAGGGGATTTGGTAGGCAGTGGCATACCAAAAATGAAACTAGATAAATTCAAAGTGAATTGCCGAATGAGCCATAGATTAGGTTACGGTGGGCGGCAGTCACTAGAGGGGGTAATAAGTAACCCGTATTCCCCTAAAAGCATCAAAGGAACTTCGTTATGTACCTAATCTCGATTGCTCTAAGATCGGCAACTCATAAAATAAATAACTGCAGCGAGCTTCAGCGCACCATCTTGTTAGTGTAGGACAGCGACAGAGTAGGTGATACATGCCCTCTGTAGCAGTCATGACAGGGGCCCCTAGCTTGGCTGCATGCATCCAAATTAAACAATACCTGGTTCGGATCACAGTCGTCATCTTAATCACCTGTTCGTTGGCCACTCATCGACGGCCAGAGTGTCCTCGTAATTTGCAAGAGGTTTCAGCCTAGTACCTGGTACGCTTGCGATACTATTCAATTTCTTGTTAATAAATAGGAACCCTTACACCAGGCTCGTTACTTGGCAGTTTTACATATATATATATTTTGTTTTGTAAATCTAACGAAAGTGGCGAAACGTCAAGTAACGAAGTGCCAAGGTTGCTACCTATGGATGGATATTAGCTGTTTATCACTTGAGTTTTGTCGAACGACTAACATAAATAATAGAAGCAAGGTGGTGGAAAACATTTTTGCCGGTAAGCCAACACACGAGCCGCCAGAGTACCGAAAATAGTGAAAATATCCCTAATAACTTTCAGGTCCGCCCCAGATATCAGTCACCGGAACAGTCGAGTCTTGGTGAACAAAATTATCAGCTTTGCAGTTACCCCGTATGTCGCAGTAACCGCTAACCCACACGATATGCGTTGGAACTTTCTGAACCACCTCTTTAAGAGATCGGCAGCATGCCGCAGCTATCGCCACCAAATCTCCCGTCAAACTTGGACCCATCCGGGTAAATATGGACCGCACAAATAGGCCATAGTATTGTGTATAGTTGAAAAGTAAAGTAAAGTAAACTGGGTTTTTATAGATATGGAGAATTTTTAAACCCCTTAAGAGTATCTCTGTCGGTTTGTTAGTTAATTGCAGTGGTGAGTAATAACTCTAACATACGTTTTAATACCACGTGATCGACATCGAACCAGAGATGGAGCAAAGAAAGAAAAAAAAAGAGAAAAACCACTCGAAATACAACTGATGCAGTCCTTGGCATTCAAGAACTTAAGCAAATCCTTTGAATCATCGGCCTCAGCTCTTTCAGGTCTCGAAAACAGTATTTGCCCAGGAATATCATTCTAGCTATGGAAAAGTGGGGACAACTAAACAAGAGTTGGTAAGTAGCAGCCGCGGCAGTAGGCGTTGGGTTTCAATCTAATTCGGAACGTATTTTTATTCAGTGCCCTGAAAAAAGTGCGGTTAGCCAGGACACCTCCGCCCGATTCATTTTAGTGATAGTTGAAGATCTTTCGACATTGAAAGAGGGCTACAGATCCATCCTCTGATGAAACTGAGAGACGCCATAAATTCTACAGTTCTCATCAAAAAACAATTCGATGAAGTTATATTTCTTAATTTCGAAAGGAAAGAGAGTTTTATTAGAGAACTTTATCTGATCGGAAACGACACTGGTTTCAGGATCACTACTATCTATATGTACATAGTACATACCACGGCCATTTCCCCATTTCCCCGTAATCGCCTAATAGAAACGCATACATATCAATGATATACATACGTATATTTTATAAAGTACAGTGCTGGAAAAAAGTATTGAAACAGTAATGTTGTTTTTATAATATTCACAAAGTTTTTACTGATAAAACTTGGAAGTTAAATTTTATTAAAATATAGCTCATTCTATACAAAAATTTATATAGCACAACTTTTAAATGTTATAAAAAATTCTCAAAAATTCAGCATATTAAAAAAAAATTTATAACAATTGCAAATTTTTTAATATATTTTTTAGTAAAAATTTGTAGGTACTGGGTATGCAATTTTGTAGACAATTCAATTTTTTTACAATAAATTGGACTTTTTAAATAGCTGAAAATATTCGTTGATTTTTTACATTTTTTTTGTTCACGGTGTTGCTCACTTTTTCCTTTTTTTCTGAAAATTATAATTAAAAAGTTGATGAAATTCTCTTTAATTTTGTGAAGTTTTAGCATGAAAAACTTTGGGAATATTTATATATTTTTATTATTTGTTAACATGCATTACACTAAATTACTAATTATAGAATTAGTATGCAAATACATATGTACAAAAATATGAATGTATGTAGGTGTACAATGTACTTATAAGATCAAAAGTATTAAAAATAAAGAAATCGAATTACTAACTGACTACCGCATTATATCCTTGTGTCGTAAGGATAATTATGATTCGCACATATCACATGTACTATGTAGTAATAATATACAAATATATGTTTGTAAAATAAGATTGCCTGTATATATATAATAAAAATACACATACAACAATACACATTTAAGGCAGCATGGATTTCATAGATCTAGTATAAATAATAATTAAATATACCTACTTACATAACAAACCATAGAACAGAGTACATAAATAGAAAAATATGATGTTGACTGCTTTTTTGAAATTTACTAGTACATAAAACTAACATTAGAGACCTTTAAACAAAAGCGCAAAGCAAAAGTTGAGCGAAACAAAACAAAACATATCAAAACTTATATAAATGTATATTTAAATAAAAGTTGTTTGATGTTGAATTCTAAAAATCGCTAAAGACAAGTGAAGTTTTTTTAGTCCAGTTGTTTGACATATTTTCGCTAAATTTCTACATGTTTAAGATAGAGAAAGATTGTTTGTTGCAAAATATGTAATGTTTAAAGTTAAAATTGTATTAAAAGATATAAAGGAATTGAAGTTGTTTGCATTAATCTGAATGTATTTTTTACCTAAAACTCTGTTACAATATTCCAAAATTTTAATATATAAATATATACATAGATGTATCTATGTACATACATACCTAAAATGAGAACAACGATTAGAAGTTGCCAGTGCGCAGTGTGAACGTTTAGTGTGTTTGTGAGGTTATGTATAGGTCTTATTTATAATTTGTGTTTTTATACAAATACTCGAACTTCGAACTTTAAAATGATTAAATTTAGATTAAAAAAAAATATGTTTTTATTTTGCTAACAATAAATACATAAGGTGTCGCAAACAATTGACCACTTGGTGAGTTTTTTTGTGTTTCAAGCTAACTTTTTTGGTTAATTTTTTATAACACTTTATTTTATAACATAAAAACCAACACAAAAAATAAAATTTCAAACGTATTTTTTTTTTAATTTTGTTTTGTAGTTCGTTTTATAATATAAAAAAATTAAATATATTATAACTCCAAACTTTTTTTTTTACAAAATTTGTAAAATTTCAGACTTTTTAATTTGAATTTTTGCAAAACTTTTGTAAAAGTCTGTAGTGGCTAAAAATTGGATTTTTTTTAAAAATTGCTCACTTTTTTGATTCAAAAGTTTGAAATTTTCATGAAAGTTTGCTGAATTTTTATAAATTTTTTAAATAAGTTTGAAATTTATTCTTACTCGTTTTTTGTTGTTATGGAATGAATTTTATTTAAAAAAAATTTAACGAAAATAGTTATCATGAAAAACTTTGCGATTATTATAAAGAAAATCACCATGTGGCCAATTATTTGCGTAACTGTATGTTCCCCCATTTCAAAGCCCATATCTTGTACCTATCAATTGTATCTCGTAGCTGTTTCCAATTTACCATCGCCGCCTTATTTTTCGGACACAATAGTCTTTCGTTTTTCGGGTATTTGGTAATCGATTTTCGGTTCTTTTAGAACCGTTTTTCATTCTACAAAACCCGGATGGGTCGTTTCATTAAAAGACCCGGTTCTTCGGACCCAGTTCCTTGGATCTATGTTCCACTAATTTAAATCCATTCGTACTATATAACTTACCAGCGAAACGTTCCATCATCTGAGGAACTCAACCGATCGAATCAAAGCTTCTACAGTATACAATATAGCAGGCTGTTTGCAGGACGTAGAAAGTGTAATTTTGCTCGTCGAGAGAGTTTTTCCTACTCAGCCTTTGTTCGGGTTGCTCAAAATTTAGAATATTGCTGAGGCTATGTTTGGACAAGTCCGTAGGTTCCAGCAGGCAATTTCTTGTTAGCACTGCCACGAGTCTCGCAATGTTAGGTCTTCACCAGGAGAGTGAAAGTTCTGTTAAGGTCATATTTAGACCACGTTGATTGCGGTCTACACTCTGATGCTATGTTTCATCGCTGAGCTGATTGCTGAACTTCTATAATTTTCTAGAAAGTCCATCGACACTATTCCATAGATCGAGTAAGTTAACGTATGTATCTTTAATGCAGAATTCAGAATGAGACTTAATCCAAAGCGAATTTACAGCATCAAAAATTTTACTTAAAAAGTAGTGTTTTATTTCTTTATTTAAAATAATTTGCATAATCTTTATAAATCATTTTAATATAAAAAGAGTTATTTGAAAAAATTTATATTCAATTGCAAATCTTTGTTCCATTAGCACTCACATAAATGTAAAACAAATCAAAATGAATTTAACAAATAACTTGTGAAATAATAATAAAAGTGAAATGAGATGTTTAGAACACAACACAAATTTAATTTAATGATAATCATTTGAATATATGTAAGTATTATGTCTACAAATATATAAAATCGTTAAACATACACACTATATGTCAATGAATGTGTTAAAAAAAGTATTACTCAACACTGAGGTGAATGAAAAACAAACCGCGCATGAATGAAAACTTAAAACCACCAATAGTTATTTAAAGTGTTTATTAAAGTTTCGTAAGTTGTTTAATCCAAATAATAATATTAACTATATAAATATTCTCATTTGAGTTCCTATTAAAAACAAAACAATAACAACACATGTTTTTTGTATTTATATTTCTGCTTTTGGTAAATTTTAACATTTTTTTCAGACAGTATTTTTAATTTAATAAAAAAAAAATAGGTGAAAAAACTACGAGCATAAGATTGTAGTCTGTGATGTCGAGCATAAAATTAATAACTCTATTATTTTGTTCAGCTAACCAACCCATGGTTTCCCATTGTTTTCAAAATGTTCTCAAATGTCTAAATGCTTTTCTAAAAAAGTTAAGTGGAACTATCATTTTTATGCTTTATACCACTGGATAATAAATAATGAATAACAAAAATAATTAAGAAATTAGATGCAAACAGAAAAAGTAATTATTTAATTGTGTTACACAAAAAAAGAGGAAACCTAGCAAATACATGTCAATGTTAAATATTATAGACAAACATGCAGACAAATGCAAGGAAAACCTTTATTTATGTATGCAAAAATACATACATACTATATGAAAATACAACAAACGGTATTTAATAAACGATACAAAAAAAACATAAAAAAACTAAAGGTTTGATTTTTATTGATGTATGTAGGGGCGAAGGAAGAGTATTTTAAAATAAAAACCTTTGTTGTTTGGTGTTGAGCATGGGAAAATTTCGGTAAATTTATTGTTCCATTTTTCCTATTTCGGAACTAAGTTAGTTACTGTTGTTTGTATTTCTGTAGTAAAACTTCTATAGCGGCTTCTTGAAATAGTTAATGACAGATGGCGTAACGAGATTACTTGTAGATAGGAACACGAATTTCAATACGAAACAATATGTCCGACATATTTTACTCGATACTTTTAAGCCATTATTTCTTTTGGAATGAAGAATTTGCGAAGAAAATTATTTACAGCACAACACAGGCCCTAACCGCGAAAAAAACTGAAGCGCCATTTTTTCCCTATTTTCTTTTTAATGCCGAAATGCTTTCAGATCATTTAGAAAATTTTGTAAAAATTTGTCGACTACATTTGTCTGCAGTTGGGGCTCGAATATAGGGATATGATAATCAGGCGGAATGAATAAAGTATTAAGGAATTCAAGGCCCGCATCAAGGTCACACAGTAAGCTAAATCATTTCCAATTTTAGTTGAAAAGTAAACAAGTTTATCGATTAGGCGTACGATGCCACGATTTCTTAAGACGTTGTGAAGACGAAGAAGAAGAGGAGCAAACGATTCTGCACCTTCTGTGCCAGTACCCGCTCTATCCAGACGAAGAGTCTTCACTTTGAGTAGACAATTATTCGATAGCTTGGCTTTAGGGGAAATTGCGAATTACTAATCGCCATGTGGGTACCACAACGGACCGTTAGCCTAAGTTTGTCTCTGATGAAAACCGCTATGACCGAACCTAACCTAACCTAAATATTTATATGTGTTAACCTGGACTTTTTTTTTATTATACTTGCAAAATTCAAACTAAATCTCTTAAGCTTAACGACCCCCTTTCTACGCAATCACAACACTCAATTCTTCACTATTACTATTACATAACTATTTCGAAAAAAATTGGTTACAATATTTTTCAAAATGTCTTAAATCTAATGCACCCTGTGAGCACAATCACACAATTTTGGAAGTCACTAAGTAAAAAAAAATTGTTTAAGAGTTATTCCACATAAATTTATTTTAAACTAAACATGAAGTGAAATAACTATTATTAATAATTATGAAAAAATATACATAATCAACCGTTAACAAAACGATGGGAAGGCCTCTTTTGAACTAACAGTACACAATTTGCGATATCATTAAAATTAATAAAAATACTATATTGCTAAGAATTCACAGAGCATTAAAAAAACACTAAATTTTCAGTAAAAGGCAATCGAATATGTGTAACCTCTTGAAGATTCGAAAAAAGGGAAAAAAACTTGCGCGGAAATCTGCCCATATTTGGTGATACTGACTCGCAAAAATGCATACAAGTAATATAAAAGTATATTGATAAGGTTTTACAATTCTGTCTGTACTTATTTTCATACAAATATAGAACTTTCAGTAACGAAAATCACAGAAGCCGAAGATGCAAACTTTCTAAAAATTTAACAAATATAAAAAGGTGGTCATCAAAATTTCTTGACGGTGCGCAGTATTTTCTTACATACCAAAGTAAATTTTATGGAAAAAATGCACACCGTTTAGCAAAACCAAATCAACATAAATTCTTAGCCACCTGAATATCTTACTCCAATTTTCTTCACAGTGACATGGATCCTTCATATGTGTACATCGTATATATGATATAAAAACAAACCAATTTCTGTTTCTACTTTTTTTGGTTTAAAAACAGATTATTGATATTTCCCCAGATGTAAATTTTTGGCATAGCGTTGCCGGATATCGGATATTTGTAGGAGAGGATAGTTTCCAATCCTATTTTGGGTACTATTTACAAAATGGTGGATTTCACTTAAGATGATTAATTAAACAAACGTATCAATCAAAATGTCTAAAACCCTTAAAACGATAGCCGCAGAAGTTCAAAGACAGGAAGAGGGATGTTTAAGAAATAAAATATTTTTCCTAGCATTTCTGAGTTTTTAATATTTGAGGATTACCACAAACATAATAATAAAACTCCTTTCATTCGTTCTGTTATGCTGTAGATTTTCTTTTTTACCAAAAAAAAAGGAGAATTTTTTCATCTAAATTAACGTTAACATATGTTTAATAATAAATTTTGCCTGTAATTGGGATCCGTGATTAATAGATCACGATTAATTTTGACGAAAGTTCTATAAGCCTGCTTCAAAACACTTAAAAATTCAAAATTGTATCCTTCTTCCAAAATTAAATTAACGACGTAAAATTTTGACTAGTTCCAGTAGATGTTTTGAATACAAATTGATTGAAGCTAATTTTTATTATAATGTAGTCACTGTTTGAAAAAATATTGGCTTCTACCTCTTTTAAGCTATTTTCAATATTTATCATTTTCATTTCAAATTAAACCTTTTTCGAATTGAACAAAAATATTTTCAAAATAAATTACACGATGATATTTTTAAAATAAAACAAACTTCATTCGAAATAAATGAAACTTTATCCAAAATAAATTCAACTTTATTGAAATCAAATTAGCCATTCGGTTATGCTTCGTTTTTTTTTTAACCATTTGTTAGCCAAAACTGTGAATTCTTGAACACGAGCCAAAGTAGGCGAGAGAGCTCATGTTGCTGTGCCTACCATTAGCGAAGGAACTTGACTGTAATTGCTGCAATGCTAATTCAGTCCGTTTCCAAATATTTCTTCCGGAGATCTTAGAAACAATTAAAAGTAGCCCAGATCTAGAAAACTCATTTTTGATTATGGATAATGCCCGAATCTCCATAAATTCCAAATAAGGTGGTCAATAGCGGATGCTTATTAAAATTTTTACCAACTTAGGTGAGTACCTATGCTTAATCAGATAGAGAAGGCATTCTCTAAGTTCCAATCCTATACCCGATCATTATTGCTACAGTGGTATAACTACTGAGCAAAACGTAGTTAGTATAATTGAAGAAAGTGTCGCACAAATTAATTACAATGACTTCTTTGCTCGCATTATGTTAGGGACGTGATCATCCGAACCCCTAAAGCGGCGAGTAGACAAGCTCTTCATCAATTCAGTAATTGTTAAATTTATTTTGGAAGTGGTTTAATTTGATTTGAATAAAGTTTCATTTATTTTGAATATTTTACAGCTTCACTTATTTTAAATAAAGTATCATTTATATTGAATAAAGTTTAGTTTCTTTTGAAAATAGTTTCATTCAATTTGAAAATAGTTTCATTCAATTCGAAAATAGTTTCGTTTAGTTTGAAAAAGGTTTAACTTACAATAAAATGGAAATGCAATAATTCAAAATAATACAAGTAGGCAAGTCTCTTTTGGTGGAAAAAACATTTTTTTCCCATAAGAGCAATAAGTGAATTTTGGCACTGCACTCCAAGCATTCGCAAATTAAGCTAAGATTCTTTGGGCCAGCCACACATATCACATGGAATAGCCATTGCTCCCAAGTATACGCAATAACGGGGAATTGAGACAATCTTTGCTCTGTACTTTTGTATAGATGCGTTGTACTTGTGTACTGATAAAACTAGCAGCCCAGTTTTCTTCTATTTTTTATTTTTCTGATTTAGAAAAAAAATCAAAAGACTTTTTTCGATTAGTTCATCATCGTATGTATTGTTATATATACATATATAAATTTTTTAAAACAGAATTTAAAGAAAGATTAACACTTAAAAGTTGTTCAAAAGTGCGTGCGTTATAGTTATTAAAATTCCTATATATATATTCCTACATATATATATATGTATATATTATGTTTTTTTATAAAAATATTGTTTCATTTTACAAGAAAAACCAATTGGAACCAAATTCAAGCATTATGGGAAATTTAAAAAAATGCGTCAAATTTTACATTAAATTTCACAATTTTCGCTTTTGAGTAAGAGTTGTCAAAATTTAAAAAAAAGCAAAAACAAAATATACGTAGTTGAATAAAAAAAATCAAATCAGCTGCTATAGTAACTACACCTTATATGAATTCACCTTGTATCAATCCATTTAAAAAAATTTTGTGCTTGAATTATATGGCAGAAAATACGGAGAACCGTAAAACATATTGCTTGAAATCAATGATAAATTCTAAGCTAAGTACTTGAAACTTGGAATTTATTAAATAGGGTATAAATCTGCATTTTATTTTAAATTCTGATTAAAAATTATAAAATTTTGAGTAAGATTTATCGAACTTTTTTTTAATTTCGCGGAGTTTTTGAAACTTGCGTTTAATCGATTTTTGTTGTAGAATGAACTATATTGTTATAAAAAAAATATTACAAATTAAATTAAAAAACAAATAGCGTAAACTAGTAAATATGAGAGTGTGTTATAATTATGAAATGGGCTACATACATACGCCCGTACAACTGTACTTAAATATATGAGCATTATTATTTTATACTTATATACTTTACATATGTACAAACATACATACATATGCTCGAGGGATGCATTGAAAAATTAAGCGGAGGGCGGGGTTTTTTTTAAATATTTCTTTCAGTTTTTGTCTTAGGTTAGCTTAAAAAAGAAATAATTTTTTACGTGGAAAATTGTGCAATAAATATCAAAATACTAGTACTTACCACATACCTACATACCAACTACATGCAAACTTCCCACACAGCATTTAACGCCTAGCTATACGTTGGGCGTAACGCCGACGCGTCTCCAGTTTTATTAATGGGAATTTAATTTGAACTTGACCGCTTGTGGCATAATTATCATTGTATGGCAATTACAAAAGCGCTTAGGAAAGTTTACTGCTGAGCAGTAGAAAACAAATTTTATCCAGCTCGTATCGGTCATGTAACTTGATATGAATATAAGAGTGTAGGTATGTATGTACTAAGTAGATACTTCAGTTGGGTTATTTGTTTTTTTTTTAATGAATTGATGCAATTGAGTGTGTTGAAAGTTTTTCCTGCAACTTCAAATACCTTGGCTATGCAGCATACAGTGTAATATATTTTATTACCTAATTATAAAACCAAATATTTTTTTTTTACTTAAATTTGTAGGCCTAACGTATCTACATGGTTACCTACCCAGCAAGAAAAGCTATGTTTTGCGAACAGCGTTTTTTCTGTTAATTTTTCGTATACGAAACAAATTCGCACGCCATACTTTCGGGATGATTTCCGAAATACGAAAATTTGTCAAAGGAAAAATGCAAATGATAACTCTTGTCAGCCTAGCGATGGCAATATTAACCCATTAGCGACCCAAAACAGAAATAATCCATTCTTTTTTTGAGAGGTTAAAAAACTATGGTGTAATTTATTGTTTAACAAAATAAAGATTTACGAAATTCCGAGTGTCTTTTATTGTATTTTTTTTTTTATCAAATGATTATGAATTTAAATAACATTTTAAAAATTCTATTTGCAAATTCGTATAAAGTTAAACATGTGTAATAGTAAGTAACATTTTATGATCAGTTTGTATATATTATTTACTAAACACAATAGGAACCGAAAACTGAATCATTTAAGTGCATTGGAAATCTTGGGCTTTCCTCTTAGTGGAGGTATTTATATACTCATCCGGCTAAAAAAGTATAAAATATTAATATTGATTTTTACAAGCCTTGTTTTGGAAGGAAAACAAAACAAGAAAGGAGACTTCTGTTTTTGTTTTTAATTTAAGAAAACTGAATAAGTATAATACATGTGGTATTCGGTTCGCGCCAATAAAACACAGTTTGATTTTAATAAACTAATTATATTTAATATTAAAATTAAGTCTAGGGATTTTAACTTATGTACAGATTTTTCTTATGTTATATAACGCGTTCGTACAAATTCTCCGAGTAGACTGCTCGTTGTATTCAAAATAAAAACAAACCGATCTGCGGCGGTTACGCTTTCGTCAAATCGTCAACTTGTAGGGTTGTATTTAATAGTAGTGTAACTTAGTAGTTTCGTCCAGTTCGTGTAGTATTGTCATGATCCAATCTGATTCCCACATACATATATAAAATATTATTTATTTTAAAATATCTATTGGCGAGGTCTTTTTATCTTTTTTTTGCATAGGATTCGATTGTATCATTATAGTTAGTTACTATTTTTGTATTTAAATTGAGTTTTGATGCCACATTTATGTACACAGCTCATATCAGCTGTTCGCATTAGTGAAAGTGTGCTGCTATACTTTGAATTTTATCTACGATTAAAACTAAAAATCTGCTGGATGTGTACCTTCATACCGCCGAAAAATATCAGTTATGTTAAGAGCTATAAGCTTGAAGTTCCGTAATACAAAATATAACACTGTGATATAATTTTAATGAAATTACACGACGAGGGTTACGAGTAGGGCATGCAACACATATGACGAGAATCATCTCACAATACGAGTATCGTGTTGACGATTGTCTTGCTTCATGCTTCAGAGAAATTCTTGATCGTTTGTTCGATATCGTTTATGCGATTATAAAATTGTTACACGCAACAGTTTGAAAAGCCAAGTAATATCGATTTAACATTTTGTACGATAGTAAATTCTGTATCATTTCAGAAGAAGTAAATTATTTAATTTGTAATGTTTCGAAGACGGCGAGTGGATTTGAGAGTTAGTTCTAATCATTTGTCGGATTCAGAAAAAAGGTGTGGAATAATATTTTATTTTATTGTCTCTGGCCTTTATGTATTTCCTTTAAGCTTTGAGAAGCCACTCAACTTACATTTCGGCAGTTTTAAGATTATATACGACTGCGGAAGTTTTTGGAGGTGGAGTCTGGGACAGTAGCTGATCGTAAATTACTCCTGAACTGACTAGTGTTACTCCAAATTGGTGCTACTTAGGGGGGAAAGGGACGTGTGACCTGAAATGTTGAACTCGGCCAAAATCGCTTCGGTGGTTTATAGCTCCAATTAGAAATTAGTTTGCAAGTACTTCACATATGAATAAATTTAAATAGACTCTTACATCCTTTTGGTTTTTTCTTATATTTTTTTGAAACTGTTATGCAATACGGTAGTAATTTATGTACATATATGAATTGGTATTTTGGGGGTATCGTTCGAGCTACGAGTACTATCGTTTTAAAGTTACCGGATGAATGTCCAGGCTTTAATGGGTTAATCAAATTAATAGCATTAATCGAGAATTCCTTTTCAGAAAGCAATTTAATCGCATCAAATTTCCTATTTTGATTAAACGACCCATTAATCGATTAATTATGAAATTACGATTGAGTTACACCGCATTTTCTTCATATCAAAATCGTACTAATTCTGATTTCAAAACTCTCCAAAATGGTAACTCTGCTTGTGAGTGAAACAAATCTGTAATTTCTATCAGTCACACAACTGTAGGCCAAATCACCGCTCTTGTAAAATTCCCAAATGTAATACACACGCTTGTCATATTAGCTCTCTTGCGAAGTGAAATTCGAAACTTAAGTAAAGCCTAGTGAGCGACGATTTGGAATAATTTAACACTTATTTTTAGCATGTAGTTTTTGAGATGTGAAATGGCAGATATAATGAATCTTTGGAAAATCATTTTAACTTATGGGCCTTTAATGGATCAATAGCTGAGGTAAGGGAAGAGAGTAACAACCAAAAAATTTTCTAAATAACTTTTTTTACAAAATCATTTACACCAGAAATTCAAAGGAGATTCTTTAATATACATACATATGTACTGTAATGGACACGAACGAACAAGTAATTTCTATAGATATTTTAACATTGAAAACATTAATAATTGAAAAACCGATGAATAGAATAATATATTGTAAATTATTGCAATTAGTTTTTTATCTCGCAAGTAATCGTTTGATACGTTTCAAAATTTAACTGCCATCCCTATCTAAGATTATAGCTAACGATTCCGAAGGCGTTAGTTGGTGGCTGGCGGAGCTTTATATCTAAGGTATTTTGTAATGTTTTAAATGTAGATACAATTTACTCTAATAAAATAAGAATAATGAAAAAAGAACCAAATGAAAAAACAATAATTCTTTTCCAAAAAAAAAATAAAAATAATAATAATAAAACTTCTCTCAGCTCTATGAAATTCGAATTTGGAAACCGCCGATGCTCTGATCGCAATGACGATGGCAGAGCTTTTTCCGGTTTGTACGAATACATTGGAAATCTGTACGTTCAAAAAGGTGCAAGAAAACAAAACTGAAAAGGAACCCGTTTTACAACCATTTTCTGTCTTTTAATAGAAAGTATCTGATAATGTCCTGAAAATAGAATCAGTAAACGGAAGAAACGTTCATAATATTTCTAATTTTTTTTTCATTTTCAGATACCTAGCGGATATGTTTTTGCCGGTTGGGTACCCGCTGACGTGACCCACATAAAATACTTGAATTCGCCAACTCTTCCCACGCTCTTTGTGGGATTGATTGTCTTCTTGCAGCGCAAAGATTTTGTTGCTGCATCTTCCTGCAATCTCATTTTGGTGATGGGAAATTTGCTTTAGGTTCGTTAGTATTTATGCAATGTATTTAGACAATCTAAAAGTTGTCAAGTCGCGCATTTTTATTTGGGTGGCAATGTAATAATATGTAACATACTTATATATTTATGCACGTACATTAGCAAACGATGCACTAAAGTCTCATGCGGAGATGTGGTGATCTCTGAAATTGCAGCTATAGCTTTTACCGCTTTGACTGTTATCGTTTCGCCAAATTTTGACCAAAATACAAAAAATGTGTTTCTTAATCGAATCAATTAACTTTAAATCGATCTTATTTTGACTAAGAATACGCGTCACACATTTCAATGCTGTTGAGTTCAAATGCATTTCAATGACTTCCGCTTTTATATACATATACCATCACTTTTTCACATATTTACCATTAATTGTATAAACAGATATTTCTTTGATAGTATTTGTGTATTCATTTTTTCAATAATTTCATAGCTCAATCGATTAGCAAAAATTGTTTAGTAAAAATGACCGTTTTGATGGCCGAAAGTGTGGGGTTAATCGAATATCAAGTATTCTAAGCAGTCGACTAATCGAGTAGTCAGATAGTTGACTTTTAGTATGGTACTCAAGCTAGACTCCATAATTTTAACGAAAAGTAAAATCTCCTTAGGTGCAGAAGGCTTTTTATGATTAAACTACTGCATTTTTAGGAATTTTTTCCAAACTGAAATAAGGCGCACGCACCGTCAGTTTGAGTGCATATGAATGTGTGCAGCCTTATTTTCACACAACACAGCCGAATGAGAGTTACGATTCAATTTTTGTAAAAAAAAACGTGACTAATGCACATATGTAAATATATAGCAACTGATAGAGGAGTAGTGTAACCGAATTGGTGTACAAATAAATTGTACGTAGTAGGTATATGAGTTATCTTCGAATGGATACAAAATTTTTTTTTTCATGATGCCTGGTTTCCATCGGCCGACCACGTCAACTGCCTGAAATGTCATTATTGGCAATGTTTGCAAAAAGTTTTATGGTTACAGTATTCCATTTGCCGCAGCAATTCATTTGCCGAAAAACAGAAGAGAAAAGAAAGTGACGACAAAAGCATTTCCGTTACTTTGCACTTGCCTTGTTTGAAGGATTGACGTCATTAAAGTTGGCTTTTCTAAGTTTTGAATGATTTTTACATTAAGCTAATCCCAGAATAATAAATGTGAAGTGTCGAGCTTTGTATGTATTATGGCAGCTGCAGCAGTGCAGTTATCACCTTCCTTTCCTTCTCATTATTCTTATGGCAATGACATCTGCGACCTGTACGCTGGCAGCGTTGTCATAATCTGGTATTCTATCATTCTTGCTCTTTATCCTGTTAACTTTATAAATGTGTAAGTTTGTTTGGGTGCTTGTTACGCTTCTTTGCAAAACGTTCCACACCTTTTCTTATAGTGCTGTAGAAAGCGTAAATTTTTTCAGACATCATCAAATGTACTTCATAATAGATAATTGTACTTCGGAAACCATAAGATATACTTCAGAAAGTGTAGAGCTCTTACTAAAGTTCGACTATTCGGATCTTCGACTAGTCGATTAGCAACTTTTCTGAAAATCGACTCACAATAAATTCATAAAAACTTCATTGTAGTACAAAACGATTTTCGTCAATAAGCCCAAACATTCAAACCCATAAAAGCAAATATTTATTGAATAAAAAGTTAGTAAAAAAATCAAAAATGAACAAAGTTAGTCAACTAGTTAGTTGTTTATGGGACGATAGGAAACGGTTAGTCGATTATGTGAAGTAGAACTATTTTTTTAATCAACTATTACTAATCGATTAGTCTATTAACAAGAGCTCTAATATATATTTTAAAAACTAAATTCTTCAAAGGCTTAGAAGAGTATTTTATTTTTTATATTAAACCGGAAATGTTTGAACTTTTAAAGCAAATTAGATTATACGAAATAGGATTACCCCTAAAAAAGTTAAAATTACTGTTAAGCTTATAAATCAGAACCAAAGGATTATAAATAATCTCAATATGGGCATCAAACAGGAGGTATTTTAATAAAATTTCGTGATGGTGAGTTTACGTAGGGTAGCCCCTCAATTAACATTAAAATAAAGGGTTGAAAAGGTTTCAACCATACAGATTTCAGGATAGGATCTCTAAGCAACTAAAAACTAAAATATTAGTAAAATATCGTTATATTGGTATGTAGTGAAAGGAAATTAAAGAAATTTGAAACTGCCCTTACTTGGCCTATACAATAAAAAAAACCAAATTCCTTATAACTTCGCAAATATTTGATGCAGATGAACAATAGTTGGTTATACACAGATCCTAAATGTCAGGTTTTATATTATTTGTTGGAGGACTCCTGCTCCCATTTAAGACGAAACTACTATTCACCATATCTTCCCAGCTATTTGACGTAGGTTTTGATATTCTATATATACATCACTGCAGGAAGTGAAGGTAGCTTAATCATAATTTTAATCTCTTTACGGAAATACTAGTGCTGGCCATTTTCTTTGAGAAAAGCCATTTACTTTTGTATGGCGATGGCCGAAAAAAGTCAGTCCTAGCTGTCTCCGCATTGGCTAACAGGTAACTACGAGCACTATCTAATATTTGGCACAAATTAGCCTTCGGTAGTAACCTTTTAACTAAAGGTAAAGTATATATTTATTAACTATTTTTATGTGAAATAAAGCTAGTTACCTATTACCACATCTACATACTTACGTATTGCTTGTTTTAAAGATGGTAATAATGAATTTTATATAATTAAGTAAAGTGACAGTATTTATTTATTCAAATGTATGATAAAAATTCATTTTCCTTTAATTATTATAGTTAATTGATAATTTTGTACTGCAGGGATATTTTCTTTAGATTAAGGTATGAAGAATTTTGTAAGCCAAGAATCACCATTTTATAGCTAAAACAAAATATGTTTTTATTGGCGCAGCAAATCATGTATACCATTGAAACCTTAAACGACGTTTATTTATTTAAATAAAAACAAAAAGCAGGTACTATGATTTTAATGTATCACACCCATTTCCCAAAGTTTTATTTTCGAAGTACTGCTCTCCATAATTAAATTATTTTTACCAGATTTGAAGGATTTCGCGTTAAAATTTAGTAAGATCTTAAATATTTTGATCGGTTGTGGTTGTAAAATACCGTTATATGAAAGGTGAGCGTAGTTTTCGTCTAATTTCTATAATTTTCGAAATTGCGCTTTCTGACTAGAAATGGCAGAATTGGTAGAATGTGACAAAGAAGTTTCGGAGATATACCTATGTATTTGACAAATCCAATTTTTTCTATCTAATCTGAGCAAATTACTTTGTATAGTTATTGTACAATAATAAATATCAGATTTTTTTTTGATTTTTGTATTTTACCGTTATATAAATTTCAAACTTGTGCTTAGCGGGCGGTGCAACGCAAAAAAAAATAATTCCATACATTTCGTCCCTCAACCCTTTCCTGCATATAAAATTTGAGCAATTTGTTTTCATTAGTTAATAAAATGTCGAATTTTTTGATTTTTGTAAATTACTGTCATGTGTGGAGTGGTGGGTATGGTTTTTGTCCAAGTTTTATAATTTTCGAAATTGACTTGAAATGCAATATGTGTACCAAATTTGGTGGCATAGTTTTTGAAATATACCTATCTGCTCTATAGTGGACGGCGCCTAGGCTATTTCCAAAATTTTTAAATTTATTGTATGTATTTGCTTATGCAAGCTCATTCTGCATATTAAATTTAAGCAAATTGTCTTCAATAGTAACTCAAATATCGGTTTTTTTTTTAATTTTTGGTAATTACCGTTATATGAGAAGTGAGGGTGGTTTTTGTCCAAGTTTTATAATTTTCGAAATTTTCGTAGAGTTTGGTCAAGTAGTTCCGGAGATATACCTTTACAATTTAACTTAGGTTATACGGAATAGCCAAAGGTACGCGTAGGTTTCGTTACTTTAGATCCGATATTTTTCAAGAATAAATACTTTTTTTCGATACTACTTCCAAGCAAAATTATGGATACCTGCATGGTATGGTTTCATTCCTGGATATTATCAGATTTCGTTCATTTTTATTACACTAGTTTACAAATATTTTATTACAAATATATTTTTATAGTTAAAAACTGGTTTGTTACATTAATTTTGGGTTGCTGAATGTAAAAATGAGTTTCATTAATTTTTTTAAATATGCCTTTTTGAGATATAGGTAAAAAAACATGTTTTCTAGTTCCCTTTGCAGTTATTGACAAAAACTCCAGCATTGCGAAATAAATACCAAAATTAAAAAATTCTAAAACGGCTTTTTGGGTAGAAGTTTTTTTCGATCGCGGATAAGCATAACAAATTTGGAAATGTCAAAAATGATTTTCTTTCATTACGGAATAACAGATCGAATGTAAAGAACTTTAGTTTAGCTTAATTATTTTATTTACTAATTATTATCTCAAACAAGCTGTTATTTTTTATATGTTTTAATTTATGCTTAAAAAACATTTTTCATTTAAGAAAATGTGTTAATTTTAACTAAATAAAATTCTAGCTAGCAAGTTTTTTGCAACTAATATTAAAATAATAAACAAATCCGGAAACCCAGCCATAATATTTGGTTCTTAAACTTCTCCTGATGACCTTCTAAAAATTTTACAAAAAATACTTGAACTAATTTTTAAAACAAAAAAATTTCGTTGATAGGGATTTCGTATTTTATGAAACTCTCCATTACGTAAATAATGCCCAATATATGATTAAAAATTACGCACTCCCACAAATATCCCATGCGACAACGCTTTGTCAAAGTTTCACATCTGAGGAAATGCCAATAATCTGTTTTTTTTTTTTTAACAATAAGAGTATAAGTGCAACTATCTTATTTTTTGTATCATCATGCCTGAAACAATCAAACATGGCATTGAACAAAATTTAAACCATATTATCTTCTCTGACTCGTTGCCATAGATGACATAGCAAAAATTGAAAACAATGAGTACTAACCCAAACTAATCAGACATGACATAATCCAAATTAGCAAACAATCAAACTGCTGCGGATTCCAGGAAATGTCTAAAGTTGTGGGAACGAGCATTCTGAACAGCAAAAGAAGTAAATAATGCTACCGTAATGCAGGACTAAAAGCGTAAACTTGAGATGATAGATACAGACTAAAAGAAGCAAATATGTTGGTAAAGATGCAATATTTAAATAGCCCCAATCTCTCGAGACTCGACGTCATAATGTTCGATTGCAAACACCTCGGACATATGAAAATTACTTACGAACATTCAATGAACAACGATGCACATCCCACCTGTCCCTTCTGCAGTCAACTTGCCTCAGTCAATGTAAAACATTTGACTTCGATTTGCTTCCGATTCCAATCCTCTAGATCACAACGTTTCCAAGACGCTTCATATCCTCTGCCAACCCGAATTTATATTTCAAAGGAATGCTATCTGAGTTGGTTGCCCGTCGGTTACAATGAAAATGGTTTAATAATAATAATGGGCCCATTTCAATGTAACCGACTTGTAAAAGAACTTCCTTTAGTTACAAAAGCAACCCTGTTAACATCTTTCATGAAGCATGAGATTGATTTGGTGCTATTGAAAAATGGAAAATAGGTGTGCTTGCAAATATTTGGTTGATGTGGTAATGTATTTAAAAATACTAAGCAAATAAAAACAGTTTAAGTTATTAACTGAACTTTTCCATGACTTATTCAGAAAAGCGCAGTTTTTTCACTTCCCATCATTACATCTCAGGTCGGATATCATTTTACCGAGTTGTCTCAAATCGCATATTTTTCCGAGTTAGTGTTGTTGCTTTACATACATTTTGTTATCCTACCTAGTGTTCTTTTGCAACTCACGTACAACGAAGCGGGCCTACTACTCGTAATATATGCAGAAAAATTGCGATCCTCTGGTATGATTTCCGCAGAAGTAGTAGAAACAGTGAACCGCCTGAAAAGTTTAGGTGGTTTTCGGATTTCTACACTTAAGTAAATTTACCTGTACTTGTTTATTGTTATGTCCAAGCTAAATTTGGATGCAAAATTTGGGCGCTAAAATTTAATAAAAAATTTAAACTGTTCATAAAAATTTATTTTTAAATATCAAAGCCTTAAATCTATATGTATATGTTCGTATTTATAGAAGGTAAGTAAAATGTTATTTACATACATACATATTTCACACACATGTTAATGAAATGGGATTACGATAATTATATAATTTATAAGGAGATACGTAAATAAAAAGATTTTATATTACTTAGCTGTACACTTAGAAAATAATTGACAATCAAATTCGTTTATATGGGCATTTAATGACAAATATGTATGAAATAAGTAACTTTATGTATTACAGGTGAAGGAATGGCAACGCTGAGTTCTTTCGTAAGCTTAATTAAATTTAGAATGCACACTTAAAGGTGAAGCCAAACTGGAAAGTACTGCTTGCTTTTCAAAAATATGCAAAAAAGGAAATTAACTATCACTTTCTCAATATTAATACTGAAAATATTGAATAAAATGAAATGAGAAATCTTTGGATTATCCGAAAAATTACGCTTCTTTAAAATTGCCTCTTCTGTGTTGAAGACTTTGACTTTCACTAGCCTATTATCGGTATTTGTATCCACCATCAGCGGAGTAGCCTTGAGGAATCGTTTCTGGCACGGATATGGGAGCACTATAACCATTTGAAGGTGAAGAAGCATCATAAGATGAGGCAGGTGCAGCTGGTGCTCCATAGCTTTGTGATGGAGGCGGAGCAGGTGCGGGTGCACTATATCCAGTAGGAACTCCATACGATGTCGCCGGTGGTGCTGGTTTGGACGGAGCGAATGGTTTCGAACTAGATGGAGATGGCGGTAAGTATGAATTGGATGGTGGAGCTGGTGCTCCATAACTGGTGGAAGGCGGAGCAGCATAGCTGGGTGCTGGTGGAGCGCCATAGCTCGGTGAGGGGGGTGCGGGAGGAGCACCATAACTGGGTTTGGGTGGTGACGGTGGCGCGCCATAGCTAGGTGATGGTGGTGCAGGAGGGGCACCATACCTGGGTTTTGGTGGTGCTTGGGGAGCGCCGTAGCTAGATGCTGGAGGTGATGGTGGCGGACCATAGCTGGCTGGAGGTGGCGCGGGCGGAGCACCATAACTGGGTCTGGGTGGTGATGGAGGAGCACCATAGCTCGGTTTCGGTGGCGATGGAGGTGGACCGTAACTAGATTTCGGTGGTGATGGAGGGGCACCATAGCTGGACGCTGGTGGTGATGGAGGCGCACCATAACTAGATGCTGGATGTGAAGGAGGGGCACCATAGCTGGACGATGGTGGTGATGGGGGAGCACCATAACTGGACGATGGTGGAGAGGGCCGGGACGGTGGGCCATAGCTGGATGCTGGAGGTGATGGAGGAGCTCCATAACTAGATTTTGGAGGTGATGGAGGAGCGCCATAGCTGGATGATGGTGGAGAGGGTCGAGATGGTGGTCCATAGCTTGAAGCTGGTGGTGATGGGGGAGCGCCATAGCTGGAAGATGGTGGGGAGGGTCGAGATGGTGGTCCATAGCTTGAAGCTGGTGGTGATGGGGGAGCGCCATAGTTGGAAGCTGGTGGGGATGGTGGAGCGCCATAGCTAGGTCTCGGAGGTGATGGTGGAGCACCGTAACTAGACGACGGTGGCGCAGGAGGTGCACCGTAACTGGAAGCGGGTGGAGATGGGGGAGCACCGTAGCTGGAAGCTGGAGGCGCTGGCGGAGCACCGTAACTGGATGCTGGAGGCGATGGTGGAGCACCATAGCTGGGTTTTGGTGGCGATGGAGGTGGACCATAACTAGATTTTGGTGGCGAAGGCGGAGCGCCGTAACTGGACGACGGTGGCGAAGGAGGTGCACCGTAACTGGAAGCGGGTGGAGATGGAGGAGCACCGTAGCTGGAAGCTGGAGGCGATGGCGGAGCACCGTAACTGGATGCTGGAGGCGAGGGTGGAGCACTATAGCTGGGTTTTGGTGGCGATGGAGGTGGACCATAACTAGATTTTGGTGGCGATGGCGGAGCGCCGTAACTAGAAGCAGGTGGCGATGGAGGAGCGCCGTAACTGGAAGATGGCGGCGACGGAGGTGCGCCGTAGCTGGAAGCTGGAGGTGGTGGTGGAGCTGGCGGAGCGCCGTAACTGGAAGCTGGTGGTGATGGTGGAGCACCATAACTGGAAGATGGTGGTGATGGCGGAGCACCGTAGCTGGAAGATGGCGGTGGCCCCTTTGGCGGACCATAGAATGCAATAGGCGATTGTGGCGCCGAATACGATGAAGCCGGCACCTTAGCAGGACGTCGTGGTTTTTTTGGGGGTACATAACTGGGCGATGGTTTGCTGGGTGGACCATAAGAGTTAGAAGGTGGCGGAGCTGGGGCTGGAGGTGCGCCGTAACTTGAAACTGGAGGTCCCTGAGGGCTTGCAAATGGACCAGCAGCAGGAGCGCTTGGTGAATAACCATTTTGAGGAAAGGCTGGTCCAGAAGCTGGTGGTAAATAAGAGCTCGCTGGTGGACTGAAATCGTTTGAAGGAGGTACATAGCTATTGCTCACTGGAGGTTCAGCGCCAACAAAAGACAGTGCAGCGCATAACAGCTGTAAACGGGAAAGGGAGAAAAAGCAACATTAGAAGACGAAATATAAAGTAAATATTAGTAAAACTTTGATAATCAAATTTATTATAATTTGGCATTTTATTAGAAGAGCGAAAAAGCTCAACACTGATTCAATTAATGTAGGAATGTAAAGCCATGTATAGAGATAGCTTTCGCTTAGCTTGTGTAAACCACGATGTTCAAGTAGAGGCATATTTTTACTGGATGCGCCAAGAGAATATTTTGGCTTATTTCACCATACCAGGGAAATTTTGACGTTCAGTGATTGATATTAGAATCTGATTTGACCCAATTGAATTGTACTAAGCCACAGGAAAGTTTTCCTACCGATGCAACTTTTTTGCTTTCTACATTCTTTGGTATGGTAATTAAAGAACCGCTATTTCTCGTATGGCGGACATGTTACGCTGCTTGTAAACTTACCGCTGCCGCAACTGTGTGGAAAAGCTTCATATTTGCAACGGCTGATTAGTGAAATTGCTGAAAGCGATGACTTTTGTGAACTGCAAATATAATGAAAATAACAAATTAATTAATTTTGTTTAATATATTAGATAGAAATTCTACAATGTATATTGTTATAAAGGTGTTACTGTGCAATTTTTTGCTGATTACAGAATATATGCAGTAATACACTCTTAACTACATATACATACATATATAACTCTGTATATGACGGCATACAATATAATGAAATATAAAAAATATGTATGTATGTATATATGTACGTACATATGTATATTTAGAGCGCGCATGGAATGTATTTTCCATTATGCATTTAAACTATGGCAAAATTTGTAAACAAACGCGAAGACTGTAACGAACTGAAATTTCGTGCATGGCGCGCATGCGCAAGTGAACTAAATGAGTTTGGATAACATTATGTACAATGTATATACACACATACATTTTTTGTACTAGCGCTAGCACACATGTAAGATGCTTAGATATGCGGCATACTTCCCCATTAAAAATAAAATAAAATAAAATTATTTTTAGTTGGAGCTCTATAATGCCCAACATGTAGCTCCCAGATTATTCCAGAGCGCATTAGTATAGTACAAATATATGTATATGATATTTATTTATTTATCTTCCCCAAATGTTGACACGTAGTAACTAGTAAGAAAAAAATGCCGCGTAGCATAGTAGCGATTTAAGCGTTTTTATTGTAATTGTCGAATGATGACAACACTTTGAATTCAATGCATAATCGAAAATCGCTTGAGTTCAGTAAAATTGCAGCACATACACTTGGTTGCATCTTCGATTCAAGTTATGTGCCAACTAGACACATTCGCAACTACATCTACATTAAGGTGGCTCGCAAAAAAAAAAAAAATGATGGTTTTCTGCGCGACTCATAAAATTGGTTATATTTCAAGACTAACAACAAAACTAGTTGATACCCACCACTTCGCCTGCGTTGTTTACTTCTTTTCTAATACTTACTGCAGATTCTTAATGCTTTAAATGATTTTCAAAAGTGTGTACCATAGTCACAGTGAAGACGAAATCGACTTCAAAATTTGTTGACTGTAAACTAAAAGTAAAACTTAATATAAACAGCGCTACAACCTATACAAATTGTGCCAAAAAGGTCGATGCGATTTCAAATTAATTTTCGATTTCAAATTACCCAAAAAGCACACTTGTGACAACTTTATTATCACTGATGAGATTACTGGTTATTGGAGCATTTCGCCATACCAGAACTAATTTGACTTTTGCTGCTTGATATTGGAATTTGATTAGTCCAATTGGTTTAGGGTGTGGTGAAATCGGACGAGAGCTCTTGCCATAAGAAACGAAACCCCCTACAACTTCTTTGTTAAGGCAAAATCCGTAGATTGCAAAGAAGTTGCATCACCCCCATCGTTCCTATAAAAGGAAGTTTTGCCCAATTTCACCATACCAGAACTAATTTCACTTTTGCTGATTGATATTGAAATCTGATTTGGTCCAATTGGTTTCTGGTGTGTAGAAGTTGGATGAAAATTCTTACCACAGGAAACGAAACGCCATGCAACTTCTTTGTAATCTACGTTCTTTGCCCTTATTCAGTTCACAAGGACTACAAAAATAATAGAAAGTGGGATGAAATATCAGATGTAATTTTAGATTTCCCTCTTCTGGTAGTATGAGTAAAATAAAAGCTTCCATCTGAGGAAGTACATATTTTAAAAACAAATCTGAAAATTTAACTACACTCAACCGATGACAAAACAGCTTTGGTATGAACATAGTGTGTGCGAATTTCACTCTACTGACGCTGCTTCGGAAATCATTTATATACCTGCACACACATTTATATAACACCTATGACTTCCATTAACAAACCTTCGACTCATAATCTGAGCCCGCTTCTTTTTCGATGCCGTTTGTCACTAATTGACATTCGATGAACTGTTTCCTGACTAAGCGTTGTACACACACACATACATACATACATATGTATACTCATGTACTACATTAGGCTAGATCAGTATATCTAAGAATACGAAGGAACAGCTAAAAAAAATCATTAAGCCATACTGAACCAACATACATAAGCTTTTATAGAAATTTGGAAATATTATTTGTTCAAAAACTGTATGAATATTTTCATTAGAGTGCTCACAATCCATTTCCATTCTGAGTCAATACGGTTTGATGGAATTTATTTGAATATAAGAACATACATATGTCGTCATGATAAATTCAAAAAAATTCCATCTAACCGTCAGATTTTCAAAGCAAAAAATGCAGGTGCGATGAATTTAAAAACAATGTCTCTAAAAAAAAGTAGTAACAGTCAACTTTATCTCGAATATGACTAAGGGAATCGGAAAACCTTTTCAATGGTTTATCTGTCAATAAACACGTAATTAACTTTAACTACCAAGTTAACCATTGGTTTAGTTGTGCAAAGCCTTTTAGATTCGAAAAAAGTCGAACAGTAAATGTAATTTAAGCCGACATATAAGGCATTTCTAATCGCATCTGAAGGAAAGTTTTTTTAATACCGCCATTATTGGACAATAATTACAGATTTTATGAATAACTCGATTCTAGCACCATCTAGCAAATCAGGTTTTTGTAAAAGCAATTTCCGTCGCACCGCATTATACGTTTCTAATCAAATCAAAATAAAAATTATAACTACAGATTTCCTAAATATCTTGACTCAGGCGTCACCTACCGGATTAAAATATAGCCTATGTCCGTGCAAGACATAGAGATGGGATTGTTGTTGCGATTTGCTATCCTGCCTAGTTTTCTTTTGCCAGCGACCGCCGTAGCCGAGTCTGCAGCGTGTGCACTCTTAATTCAGTGGGTCCCGGGCTCAAATCCTGCCCGGGCCAAGTAACATCAAAAATTATAGAAAAGTTTTTTCTAATAGCGGTCGCCCCTCGGCAGGCAATGGCAAACCTTCGAGTGTATTTCTGCCATGAAAAAAAAAAGCTTCTCACAAAAATCCTTTTGCCGTAGCATCAAGACGCACTCCACAAATTGTAGGGGAAGTTCGGCCAAAATCGCTTAAGCGGTTATAGCGCCAATTAAGTAAGTAAGTAAGTTGGTTAAAAACAAATCGGCATATTATTCCTTTAATCGTAGCAGCAAACATTCCCATTATTTATGGAACACGATTTCATTCACATAATTTCCATCGGCTGGCTTCGCAGCAGCGCATCCTGTTAACTAAGTTTACCAAAACCCTGTATGGCGGTTTCTGGCTCTGTTGCACGTTATTCGCCTTCAGAGCCTGAATTGTAAATCAATTGTTCGCACAGTCTCGGCTATTCACGGCGCTCCACCAAAATAAGTCCATCGGCGAGAAATTGTGGCTGTGTGGAATGACGCGCTTGTTAACCTGTTTGTGTTCGAGCAAAATTATTGTTCATTTCGTTTAATTATTTTCCAAAGGAGTTCAAACAAACAACGAAGATTACAAAGAAGTTGCATCACTCCCTCCGTCCTCCAAACGGATAGTCTCGTCCGATTTCACCATGCCATAACTAATTTGACTTTTGCTGATTGATATTAGAATCCGATTAGATCCAATTGGTTTCTGGTGTGATGAAATCGGACGAGAGCTCTTGTCACTGCAACTTCTTTCTAATCTACGTTCTTTGGTTCAAGCGTAAAGCGAATCGTTTCGTTCCGCGGAGATATAATACTACTTTTCTGTTAAAGTTTCTAGGGGGAAAGATTTTTCACTGTCAAAAAAACATATGGTCAAATCACTGTATGAACAAATCTCCGCCAAGGAAATGAAAATCCGAATATTTATTTAAGTACGATCAGCGGTTTTGGCGATTTCACTTCTGGGTAAATAAATATTTTTATTTTGGATAAAATATGTACAAATAATTGCTATTATAGTAGTGTAATAGAACACGTACATATGCCTGACTGATTTTTGACTTCAATGGCGTAATTTTAGTTTTTCTTTTTATATAAATCCCAAATACAAAGCTTTATTGATAAATCATTCGTAATTCCAGATGCTGGCCAAGAGCATAATAAAGAGTTTGTGCATAACGTGTATGCACATTCGCTTCTGTTTGTTTAGATTTATTTTGTATTTTTTGCTTTTAGTGGGATCGCTTCTTTTCTGCTTATGTAAGTATATATGTGTATATATACGCTTCTTTTCTGCTTATGTAAGTATATATGTGTATATGTTGGTATATAAAAATCATATGTAAATAAAAAAGCTAGACAGTATTGCCATTCATGGGCTTTTCGCACCAAGCTTGCTAGGAGTTTTGCACTAGGTAGGCTGGACGGTTATAATGAGTTTTGGAACTGCTTGCTCGTACTAATTATTTTTCGGGCTTCGAAACAAATCACGAGCTAAACCGGGTTTTTTAAATGCCAAAACAGAATGGAAATTCAATCCAAAAAATGCTTCAGTTCCTTGCCGGGGCAAGTAATATAAAAATATTGAATCATTGTTTTTTTCTAAGAGAGGCTGCCCCTCCCGGCAGACAATCGAAAAAATAATTTGCCGCTCGGAGTCGTCGTGAAATTGCAGGTTCTTAAATTTGTGTTACAACTTCAAGACATATTGACTAAGGTACTTAATTGGCGCTACTACCGTCTAAGCAAACTTTGGCCGAGTTCCACATATTACGCCAATTGTTCCTTATGCCTGCAAACTGGGGCCAATTGGAAATAGCAAGTGATGTCAAGTCCTTTTCTACTCGGTTCTTTGATCCATACCCATTCGTTTTGCTTGTTTAGCTGGCTTGAGCCGGATGATATCGATATCTTTAGCATACACTGATAAGGCCCAATCAATTCGTTGACGGTTGACTTCAGCCTTTCGCACAATACGCTCTAGAATCTTATACGAAATGTTAAGTAGGTAGACCACGCGGAAAGCACCCTTCTGGTAGAGCACACTTAAATTCCAATCGGAGTGCATACATTCGTCCGACCATATTCTGCAAATAAGCTGGCGCATGCACCTTACCAACTCTACGCCACCACTTTTGAATAGCTCAGCTGGTAATCCATCAGTACCCGCGGTTGTGTTGTTCCTTAGCCGAGTTATTGCTATCCGAACTTCGTTGAGGTCGACTGACGGGATTTTCATCGACACTTTCGCTGTCAGAATTTAGAAAAGTAGATAAATGTTCCCTCCCCAATTTGAGTGTGCATAGCACATCAGTCTCCGGGTCGCCGTTCTTGTTCTTACCAGGTCTTTTTGTAAAATTTTCATGTGCCTTTTCTGTCGGCTAGCTAGCATGGCAGAGAACTAGCGAATCTTGGTTTGCTGAAAAGTACTCTTAGTGAGCAGGTGTGAAAGTCGAGTGGTGAAGTTTGTAGTTGTCTGTTGCGATTGCACTTTTCTGACGTCGAGTTTTCTGTGTGGATTTAGACGCATGTTATTTACTGCACAGAGGCGTATGCGCATTTGGGAGGCGACAAGATAATGATCCGAGTTGATTTCGGTCATCGGAGTATTCGAACGAACAGGAAGCATATCTTACGTCTATCGCGATATGATCGATTTGGTTTCATATTTTTTTATCTGGAGACAACCACTTGGCTTGGAAGATCTTCTTGTGCTGAAACCTGATGCTATAGACTACCATGTTTTGAGTCCCGGCAAGGTCGATCAGTCTCGGTCCATTACAGGAGGTTTCGTAGTAGAGACTGAATTCTCCGACAGTGTGACCAAAGATCCTTTCCGTACCCACCCTGGCATTGAAGTGGCCAAGCACGAATTTTATATCGTGACGGGGCAGTGCTCGTAAGTGCGTTCTAGGCGCTCGCACGTCGTCCTTTTCTTCCGTGGGATCGTGGACTTAAATTAGCGAAATGTTAAAGAAGCTCACTTTGATGTGAATCGTGGCAAGACGGTTGTCTACTCGAGTGAACAACTGGACAACAACTGGACTGAACAACAAATCCAACATCGAACTTGCGCTGCTTTACATGACGGGTGTAGTAGGCGTCACAAGGCCCAATGTCTTTCTTACCTTACCCCGTCCATTTCGTTTCCTGCGAGGACATCAACCATCCGAGCAGCGGCACCTTTCCCATTACATTTGTTAAATAATTATTCTTAATACTTTGCCTGTGGTGGTCATAAAAAAGGTGCATCTCAGAATTTTTCATTGGTTATAATTTTTTACTTTGCGTGTCCCAAGCCCAGCGCGATATTTTACTTTTAGATGCAATTTATATTCGTGAAATATCTTCATTAGTTCAAAAGGTATGATTTTGGAAACGAAAAAGTCAAAAAGGCGGAATAGTGCGTCGTTAGATGGTTAAAATGTTCTAGAGAATTTCTCGCAGAAATTTTTAAAAATCTGTGTGTAACTAAGTGCGAAGCCTGCAAAAAATATAATAGCAACTAGTTGCATACAAAATTTAGTTAAGAGCTCTGCTAACTTGCAATGATATGTTCTTAAAAGAGATAATATATAAGTGTAGGATATTGCAATTATTTTCTGTGGATTTCAACGTTCTTTGTACAAAGTTTTTGTATGAGAAGACCCCTAGTGAAAAAAAACTAATTAACCATTACGATTAACTAAAACACCGAACCATTTCTTTCGACTGGTTTTCCCGAACATTTTTGAATGAAATAGATATATTCGTAGTAATTTATCAAAATAAGTTGTTGAAAGCTAACTGCTAAATTAACTTATCTCATTTTTGGTAGGCTTTTAGCAGGAGTTTTTATTTATTTATTTATTTATTTTTTTGAGTGGCTGCAATTGTTTCGCACTACTTCAACTCGAAGTTCAAAGAAAACGTTGCGATAACAAACGAAGGAAGACAAAAACTGAAACAAAGAAACTTCAAATGGCATCATTACGCAAACAGACGAGTCCGCTGCGAATGCTGTGGCGGCCGCCAGATGTACGCATGGGCGCCAAAAGCGAACGCGATTTCGCAAACTACGAGCGCGTGCTCAGTTACAGGCGCATGCGTAGTGCATTAAATTATAAACTCCAAATGTAATTTGCATGTTGTATACGTAAATGCACATTTGTTTCTTTCTATCCACGTATTGCCATAACGATGGCGTTGATGCTTGAAAAATCAATTTTAAAATCAATAGGGAATCATTTTGCATTACAGAAAAGCCAATAGAATTAATACAATGTAAAATGGAATAAACGATACTCATGCCCATACGCATAGTTGACGAAGAAATTGAAAGTTTGGTGCTGGTGAGGAAAAACTTTTGAGCAGTGCAATTTGCTAAAAAAAAGATATGCATTGAGCTTGGCTTAAGTCGCGCGTTAACCTAACGAGCGTTTGCCGAACGAATTTAGCTTTAAGGGCACTTAGATGAACACAAATGCGGTTTGTACCGCCTACGCTACTACCGCATTGTTGCGCCGCATCCGAATCGCTGCATTTGTAATGGGAAATGTTAGTAAGTTTGAATTGAAAAGTTAATGATGCGTCCTCTATCACCACCATTTCCACCACCACTGCAGCCACAGCAACCAATATCATTCTGTTTTTTTTATGCAATGCAACTTGTCGCATTTGCGGTGCTGACATTACAATGAATGAGCGGCCGCAGGCAGAGACCATCAAAGCTTGCGTCGCCCCTGCAGTCACGGTGCCATCGAATGCGGGTCGCTCGTTAATGCGCCCAAATCCATAAGCTCAAAATTTTGTCAGCGACAAAACGCCCTATTGTCCGCCCATCAGCCACCCCGTCAGCCCGTCTGCCTGAGATTCGGTCGTACGAATGCTCGATGAGGCGCCGCAAACTTTGACTAGCAAAAAAAAAATGTATGCAAAATAGCGTTTCTCGTGGCACAGATACCCAATATCGGGCAGCGCATAGCTGCAGAACGCATCGACTGTGGAATTGCAGCGCGGAACGATGACGACAAGCGCGCGGTGTTGTCGGCTCGTAAAGTTCGTTGAATGCAATTTTTGCGGCAGTCGTCAACTTCATTGTGTTATGCGCTTTTCTATTTTTTTTTTTTGTTTTTATTATTTACTATGCGTTTTGTTTTTGATGTTTTTGTTAGCTGGTGCATATTTTCTTTCTTTTTGCACATTGCATGCTTTGAAACAAAACCAAAAACAACACCACGAGTACTACAACACAAATGAGTTATGAAAAATGAGAAACTCTACTACACACTGGCAAAATTAAATGTTTCTTCCTTATGTTGGGCGCAAGCTAAGCTGTTGGTGTTGTTGTCATTTTGTCATTTTGTTGACAACAACTGCAGTTGAAAGTGGATTTTGTTATGTTTTACTTCATCATTTTCGATTTTCAATGTTATTCGTTAAGCTTATTTGAAGCGCCATAACCAACCAACCACACCACCTCTCAGTCCGGCTATAGTTGCATAATTTGGTGTTAATTTAATGTTGTCATTGCATTAGTGTCCCTTTAGAAATTTAATTTTTATGTTTTCATTTTTATGTGCAAACTTTCCACAACAAGTCGCTATCGTACTATGAGTGAAGTTGTGATGGATGTACCAGGTCAGCCATTTATACAGACAGTGCATGTCGTAACTATAGCACCACCTTATGTTGACAAGTTTTGAATATTTTTATTATACTTTATTTAATTTTAATTATTTCTGTTAAAAAATACAATCCATTCTACAATAAACATAACTTTCAAACTAATGAAAATATTTTATAAAAATAGATCTGTTCGATGAATACACTATTGTACTCTTGTGCAGAAAAAGCTGTTCGATGAAGGTTTTTCTTGCACTAAATTGTTCTGAACTGTATGTTTTGAGTTAGCACTAAGTCACAATTTTTGCACTAAACCACTCTAGCTTCTTAGGAGGTGTAAGTTACTGCACCAACAAAAACAGAACTGTTGTTTCAATTGTAAATATAAAATAAAAATATGAAAATTTCTACACCGAATGGATGATTTTATTAATTTTTAAATGATATCGACAAATTGCAACATTTTTTGTTCGTTGAGTCTTTTGCATTAAACTGCTTTGAGCTTTGTCAGATGTTATTCTGCTTTGCACTCATTGCCCTTCACTTTTAGTGCACTGATTGAACAGACCTGATATCACAAATGTGAATAGAAACATTTTCAAAGTTGAGATATTTTTGAAAAAAAATCAACCAAACTTTTCAGGAAACATTGAAGGAAAATTACTGGAAGTTTGTTGATAAAGTTGCATTTAAGTAAAAGTTATATTAAGTTAATAGTTTTGGTAAAAAAGCAGGGCACTGACCATTTACGATACAAAGTTTTAACAATTTCTACTAAATCCGATAGACGCATGGTTTTTAAGGCAAAACATATAATTCCTCCAAAAGACAAATATCTTAGTTTTAAAACAAATCTAAACACAGGATGCCATATTCCATATTTTTTTTTTTAAATTTAATATCACAGTTGAAAAGCTCAAAAATTAAATTTTTGCACTAATCACTGGAAATAAATTACAGAAAATTGGTTAGTTTATATTTACAATTGTTGTTGATTTTAAGTACAAAATCTCTACCAAACTCGGTAGACGCAGGATTTTCGGTCAAGATTTAAAATGCAACTGAAAGAAAAATATCGAGCTTTAAAAAAAAAATATAAATACAGGGTGCCATAATAACAAGGTACAAGAAAGACAAGTCCTGTATTGCCACTGCAATTAGAAGAGTTATTCAATGAAATAAATATTAGCCTAGTTCTTCGAACAATGCCGACCACGCCATTGATTGCGAGCTACACACCTCCATCGCAACATAAAAAAAAAAAAAAATGTAATGGATTCGTTACGGCTGATAAATACAGAATTTCATAGAAATAGAATATGAATAATTTAATCATCATATATTTTTATTTTACTGTATCTCAACGTGAACTAATTTGAATTATTGCCATTCGGAATCGGCGTAAAACTGCAAGTCCTTTAATTTGTATTACAACAAATTGTGGGAGAAGTTCGGCCAAACATTAAGCAACGATGTAAGCCCAAATTATTATTATAAATTTAAATTGTATTATTGTTTTTAAATTATTTATAAAAAAATATTTCTTATTAATTATTTTGGCAAGCGTGTACAAATATGAAATAAATGTAATTATCATTTGCAAAAGCGTAAGGCTTTCTCAAGTGAGCCTCGAATTTTCCAAAGGTTCGAATAAACAATCAATTCTGTGCCGAATGAGAGTCTTATAAGAGAGTAGTACATCCTGTGAATTTCGTCCCAAAATTCTTCATGGTTAATTTTTTATTAACAACTGAATTTTCCCGCATCAAATCGGAAGAACATTTTTTTCTCAGAAACTACCTGATCGATTTAATTAATTTTCATTTTACACGTAATAATTGTTATAAACAAATTATGATATAACTAACTTCTGAATAACTTCTGCGCCTCTGAAAAAAAATTGAACAACAACAAATTATCTGATATGTAATATTGTTTTTATTTCAGGAAAAAAGTGGGTAGATCGCAGTAGTTTATTTATAATAACGATATACATATGTGCGAGTGCGCCCGCCGCTTCTCAAAATACACGCCGCATGTTCTGAAAAGTTTTTACATCCTGATAGTATACATATATCACGTTAATTTTGTCAGTAGCTGAAATATGAAGGGTGTTAACGGATTTTTTTGTTAATTATACATGATAGCACAACAATAATATAATAAATATAGTCAATATTATGTATTATACGTTAAAAAAATAAAAATTTTTCTGGACAGTATCTCAACCGTTAACACGCATAAACTAATAGTATTTACGACTTTTCCCCAGCTTTCTACTTCTTGCTTAAAATTACAGATGTTTCGTGAGCCGAGAATATTTTACAAAATTAGCCCCGAATTTTGATAGGATATTATACTATTTGTTTACAGATGCACATTGGAAAAAAAGAAGAATAAACCGAGATCTTTCTGAAGAATCTACCATCTGAATTAGCTGATGTTCCGAAACACGATTTTCTTGTGAATACTCAAGCTCAGCATTTGATTGATCTTAAAGACAAATTGGGTGACAATGAATATGTTGTACGCTTGGATTTTTCTGAAAATTACTCCTGTCGTGTACAATATTCCATTCAGTCCGAATACTGGAACACAACTCAAGCTACTATCCATCTTACAGCGATGTACAGCATAAAAGTTTCGTAATAATTTCGGACGTTGTAGATCACGACAGCACTGCGGTGAATTTATTCAATTCCAAACTGATTTCGTTCATGATAAAACTTTTCGGAAAACAGAATATAAAAAAAATTTTGTACTTTTCGGACGGAGCAGGTTCACAGTACAAGAACAAGTACAACTTCATCAACTTGCTTAATCACAAAAAACATTTTGGAGTTGACGCTGAGTGGCATTTTTTTGCTACAGCGCACGGGAAGGGCACTTGTGACGGGATCGGCGGCGTTGTTAAAAGATGTGTATATCGCTCAAGTCTCCAGAACAACAATGAAAACAAAATCTCTGGAACAAGAGCTCTATTTGATTGGGCAAAATCTTATTTCAAGTCAATCGATTTTGAATATTGTACTAAGATAGAACATGAAATTCATGCCGTTAAACTGAAAATGCGTTATTCAGCGGCGAAAACGTTGAAAAACTCCCGTCAATTTCACTGATTTGTCCCTAGGAATAGAAATGAAAAGTTTAGAAACTTCTTATTTATTTCTTATTTAATTTTTTTGTAGAACTGAGATCCCTTTTCAAAAATATTTTAGACTTTCCCAAATCTTTTTTGGTTCGCAACCGTATTGTTAAATTTACCTTAATCTATTAACTAAATTGTATTTCATTTTTGAAACAGCTGACAACCGTCTTCAGACATGATTTCGAAACTAAGCTTTCCTAATCCTCTTTCGTTTTGCACTGGCGTTATAATATTTCATGCAATCTATTAAGTAATTTGTATTTAATTTTTTAAGCTATTTTATTATATTTCAAAATTATTTGGAAATAAAGTTTTATCTCTTTTTCGCCTGACCATGGCGGTCAATACATGATAAACCTATTAATTTATTTAAATTTAACTATAAAAACAAACTGCAACTCTTCGCCTATATTTTAGCCCACATTATAAACTATTCATGCATCAAATCAACAGAAAATAGACAAAACGAATATGCCCCTTGAACAACATTTATTCCTTCATGAACGTAAATTGCGAGTTAACAGAGCTGTTGTCTAAATTTTAAACGAAACTATTTGTTTTTTTAATTTATGTAGAATTCGGTTTTTATTGCGCATATATTTGGTCTGAAAAGATCCTTAATGAAATTTTCCGGCAGATAGTTTTCTAGAACATTTTAATCGTCTAAAGACGTTCCAACTTTCTTTTTGTTGGATTACTAGCCGCAAGGCTCAAAAGGATCATCTCAGGGTTAAAATGTTCTACGAAAATAATTCAAGTGAAATTTTAAAGTATAAATCTTAACCGTTAATTTCCCTCAGAGATATATTTTAACCATTTCTTCCCCTTTTTAGAAACAACAAAAAAAAAAGGCTAACCTTTCCAAATCCACTGATTGTTTTGTTATTGGTTAGATTTATTTTCAGAAAAAATATTCACAAAACACGGGCTGGTTTCGTTTCTTGAGCGGAGCTTACATACAAGTTGGGAAATCGTCGAATTTGTAACATTCGAATAAGCAGAGGTTCTAATTCGAAGAACCGAGAAATTCTACGATTTTCCAATTTACTTTTTAAAGCCAATATGAAATCATGATTTTTTCACCTTGGTTATTGTTTGTTATGTTATATAAAATTGGCTAAAAATCACTGGACGAATTTCAGTCAATTATGTGATTAAGGCAAATACCATAATTTATACAGAAGCTTGAAGTGACTCTAAACTCGAATTAAAATTAGATAATTTTTTTGCTAACAATGTTCCACATTATCACGTTAGAAGAAAATTTAGTAAAAAAATTATCAAAAATCGACGGTAATTTTTGGCCCCTTTGAATATGCCAAAATTAATGTAAGCTCTTGCGAAAAAAGTTTTCAAAATTATGGATCTAAACTGTGTCTGTTGTTTGGTTTTTATTGTAGTATGGACTGTCATAATTCATAAACTTTTTTGATCCAGAGTAAGTGAAAAGCAAATGAAAATTAAAGTAAAATTTAAATTTCAATAAGACTTCTGCTAATAAGGTTGGAGATACCAGCAGGCAAACTTTTAATAAGAAAAATACATAAATATAAAATTAGAAGAATTAAATTATGCTGTTAAAAAATATATACTTAGGTGATTCACAAGGTGTCTAAATTAAGAAAATTTCAAAATTGTTTAATTTGAATTATTTCATTCTGTGTAATCCAAGAGCATAGCTTCTGAAATTTTAAATTTTAAGACCTTATCATTAATTTATTTTGGAACTGGTGTTTTTTTTTATATAACACAATGAAAACAACAAAAGAGGATTAAATGAAAATTAAAAATAAATATTTATGCAAATTTAAAATGTTCTTAAAAACTGTTACCAATAATTTTCTGCAGAAAGCTATTACCTTAATATAATATTTTTTAGGTGATTGAGTACAGAAAAACCAGAAATTGCAAAAAATTGGTAGAAAAAATCAAATCGATTTTCAACTCTCTAATGTATCTTTTGCAATCTAGTTATATTTTTATTGAAAAAAATATTTTATTGTATTTAAAAAAGTCCTTAGTTAGAAACAGTTATTATATTTGGAATTTTATTAGTAGGTATATATTGTTTTGTTTTATCACAGTGTTTTTCGCCACTACAAAATTTTACTCAGCTTTTGCACTTTTGTTGCATAAATTTCCTTGCCAATGTTGCTTAAGATGGTTTGTTTTTATAAATTTTGCTATTCATTGCACTTAATACACTTTGAAGCTTTTTTAAAAATCCTTCCACCAATACTACATATTTTTTTGTTTTTTTGTTTCTCATACATTTTATTTTTATTTTTGATCACTAACCAGCAATTTTGTTTCCAGCTCAATGCGTAAATTTATGCTTATACTATTATTTATTTCTGTTTTTTCCCCAAATGTGAAGAACCTTTCGTGTCGTTTGTTTTTCACCACAGTTGGAAGCCGATTCCGATAGTTCAATGTAAACTGCGACTGTCGACGAGCGCATCTTCCATTTTTATACCAAAAAATTAACGTTAGCTTTTTCTCAGACTACGCTTTGCTACACTGCTCAGTGCCACTTTGGATCTCTATGTATGTATGTATGTTTGTGTGCGCGTATGTAAAGTGAAGAGGTTTCAGAGCATTAAATATTTAAATACTTGTGAGTTTGTTTGTATTACAATTTGTTTTCCAACTCTACTACTACTCATATGTACATACATCTTCGACTCATTCTTCTCCACAAAATTCATTCCAAAAATCTATTACAATTTTTTGCTTATATAATCCGTGAATTTACGTTGTTTTGCTGCCGCTTTGCTGGAGGCGGGCAATATGTTGCTGATGATGGATGTCTAGTACTCTTCAGTTGAAAGCAAAAGTAGATACCATAGACTCTGATTCGGCATTGAGACTTGATACTCGTATAAAGTACTAGCCGCGCATGCGCATCACACTTTCTCAGCGCTCAGCAATCCCTCAACTCTCATTTTCATTTTGAATTTTATAACTAATACGGTTGTTGGGTGCCTAGAATTGGGGTTTTTTTGTGTGCTGTTTGCGCTCTTTTTAATCTACTCTGTTTATTGAGCAGATAAAAACGACGCGCATGCGCTTAGCATTTAGAGAAGCATTGCTTGGGCAACTTCACTCAGGTGTTTATGTTATGTTATGTTTCTGTTTTTTTTTAAGCTGCTGTGGCGCTTAGTAAGAGATGGGCAAATTTACCTTTTTTCATCTCATAGCTTCTGTGCAACCGCAGCGGCGGATGCGGATATTTACTGTTAAATTTTTGACCAACAGTTGTCTAAAAATTTAACGAACACCTTGGTGCTACTGCGACGCACATAATGACCGTTCACATTCACAGACATACTTACACTATATATTCGTAATAGCGCATTAAAGTATGTTTAAATATTGTATGCATGTATGTACATTGTACGTATGTATAAATGTCTTTCGCCACATTGGCCTGAGTTTTTAGTTGTAATAATTAAAAAAATTACTTTGCATAAAATTTCGTCCATTGGCTATGAGCTAAAGCATGGAAAGGCCATGTTGGTTTATTGAGCAGCAGTGCAAACATATTTTAATAAATATACACATACCCAAATTGTGTGTAAATAAAGCATTACTCGGCATATGGTGTGTAAAATGGTTGTAAAAAAATTTAAAATAGGCCCAAATTACGTGCATGCCTACATTTTTGTTTATGTTAATTTATGTAGTGCGCGTTTCAAGTGACTGATTTATCAAAATTTGTGGCATATGTTTAGGAAATTTGCAGTGAAGTAGAATTACCTCGAAAATTTATATCTATTTCCGAAATATAGTAATGCAATTAACCCAATTTTAGTTCTCTAGTTTTTTTATATAGCACGTTGTCTTGCTTATATTATTTATTGCCATTTGCATATGTAATCAGAAAATGCATTTCGGTTTCTGACACATATAAAAGGTGGTAACCCTCTCAAAAATATAGGCACACTCCTTGTCCTGTCCGAGACTAACAGTTTGACACTCATATTTTAATATTTTATATATAATTGTGTATAATTTAATAAAACTTGACTTTTTAAACAGGTGGTAACCCTCTGCAAAATGTCCCTTTAAACTAGCGAAATAAATTACTTGCCACCTATACTTAACATTTTTATATAATTTGTGTGTACTTTAACTAAATTCGACTTTTCAAGCAGGTGGCAGCTCTCTTCAAAATATAGCTAACAATAAATCTTCTCTTCAGCGAAACGACTCGTTTTTATACACTTGTGCATAATTTCAAAAAATTTTAAGTTTCAAACAGGTGGTATCCCTTTCCAAAATACATAGTACATTCTCGTCACCGAGACGATCCGTTTGACAGCCATATATTAATATTTCACATAAATTATGTATAATTTAACTAAACTTGAGTTTGGAAATAGGTGGCAACCCCCATTAAAGTTAGCTATGAACATTCTTTCCACAGGGTCACCATTCTTTAATACTTCATATAACTTGTGTATATTTGAATAAAATTTAACTTTTCAAACAGGTTGCTATGCTATCCCAAGCATACTCTTTTCGACATATCCTCATACCCACCAAATATACATACAAAATTTGATAAAAATCGGTCGAACTGTTACACAAGTAACGTGACACGAGATTTTTATATTACATATAAGATATTCTTTGGTTTAGTCTGGTATGTTTATCTTTTTTTATTAACATCTCATGTTAAAATTTAGCGTATTCGAAAAGTACAAAAACTATAACTATGATGATGCACAAATATTTATATCAGTTATTTAAAGTTTATAATTAATTAAGCATGTACGCCGAGTGTGTGGCATGTGCTTGCTTCATGCGCTGGGTTCCGACTTGAAACCTTGGTCGGAGTAAGTAACAAAGCACTAAGAATAGAGTTTCAATTTTATGAATTAGATAACAAAGTAAACACTGCTACCAATGAATATAATTATAATAAAGCTGATGTAACGGGAATGAATAATTGCATGCGAAATTTCGACTGCTCCTTTAGAAATGATTTAGATAATCCAGAATTATCCTATAGCTTTCTGCTCCAGAAATTATCTTTTGTAATTTCCACCTTCGTTCCAGTGCGCAAATCAGTTATAGACTATGTCATTTAAGAAATTTAAAAAATAAAGCCTACAAAAAGTTTAAAGATACAGGTACAGTAACGGATCAAGTAAACTACACACGCCTAAGGAAAGACTTTGACTGTCTCCATAAATTTTTGTATAAACAATACATGTTTCGAGTTGAATTAAATTTAAGACGTAATCCCAAAAATTTTTGGCAATACATCAACACTAAGCGTAAAACCACTGGATTCTTAACAAGTTTATCCTACGAAGGTGTTGTATCTGATAACTTAGCAGATTCTTGTAATCTGTTCGCTAATTTTTTTCAGCAAGTATATGAAGTCCATTCTTATAATAATAATATTGAACTGAATCCCTTACCATTGAATCAGATTGATGGCTTCAATATATTACCTAGTGATGTTGAATTAGCCATATCTTGCCTTAAAAGTAGTTCGAAAGCCGATCACGAAGGATTACTCTCTCCAGTTTTATCCACTCCCATCGCAAATTTATTTAATAAATGCATAAGCAAAGCAATCTTTCTGGATTCTTGGAAGCTCTGCACAATCTTACCAGTATATAAATCTGGTAACCGTAATGATGTCTGTAATTAAAGGCCCATTGCAAAACAATGTAATATTGCAAAAATATTCGATCATGTGCTCAAAAACAAACTGTTCGACCATGTCCAATCACTTATATCTTCTCACCAGCATGGCTTTGTTCCATTAAGATCGACATGCACAAACTTAGCTTTAATCACCAATAAAATTATTAACGCCTTTGAAAGCCAAGCCCAATTAGATGTCATTTATACTGACTTCTCTAAGGCACTTGACAAAGTGGATCATAACATTCTTTTGGAAAAACTACGTGTTTTTGAAATTTTTTGCATGCTTTTTAACGGGACGTAAACTTCTCGTTCAAATGAACACATTTAAATCGCAAGCATTAATAAATGCTTGGTCAGGTATCCCTCAAGGTACACATCTTGGACCACTTCTCTTTTTAATATTTATAAATGATCTCCCACAACAATTCAGGGGTCGAATCGTGACAGTCGTGAACGAGCAACTCGTCACGTAAAATTGTGAATATCGGATTATGACAGTCGTGAACGCAGCCGTTTATCGAAAACCGGCATGATTACAAACGTCAACGAGTAAGTGAACGTACTCGTTCGTTCGAACTGTCATGCGATCACAAACCGCCAATCGTAAGCGCGCCGATTTGAAGCAAATTTTTAAACATGTAAGTATATTTAATGTATTTCTATATTTATTCAATATTTTAATTATTTTTGTTAATATAGGGCAAACTATAACAAACTGAACTCCACTCAAAAGGATGTAATGGCGCAATTTATGAGCGAGCATCCCGATTTGGCCAAAAATTTGCTACCAAACTGCGCGCAGGGGAGAATTACAGCCAACCGACTTTGGGGGGAGCTTTCTAAGCGATTAAACGCTGTAGGACCACCAATCAAAGACGCAAAATTGTGGAAAAAGGTGTGTTTATGGTGTATTTAATCGAAATTTATGTTAAAAAGTTGTTTTTTTAGGCTTATGCAGATCAAAAATACAACGCCAAAAAGAAACTTTGCTTTAATAAAGCCTCAAAGCGGCAAACAGGTGGAGGACCTTTTCAAGAAAAAACACTCACCCTCGCGGAGGAACTTTTAGTCGAGGCAGCAGGGTTGGAAGCATGCGTTGAAGGGAATAAAACGGTTCCGACATTTGGGAACGTTGCATCACCTTCGCCATCTTCAAAAGCAAGCAGTGCCGAGACAATGTCGAGCATAGACAATGTTGCGAGTACCTCTGCTTCTATTCGTACTCCAGCCCGTAGAAAAGCAAACAGTCGGACACCAAAAAGTAAACAAAAAGGTGACCCGAAAACTGTGCTACTGGAGGAGAATATTAAGATAACAGCAGATCACCAATATAGCGTGCGTGCCAAGTTAGACAAACTGCTTGATTTGAATGAAAGGCAAATAGAAATATCTCAGAGGGAGTTGGAAATTTCTGAGAGGCAGCTAGAATTAAATGAACGTGCGCTTCAACTCAAAGAGCAGAAGCATAAAATTCAGACGGCATCCAGGGAGGTTGATTACCAAATCAAATGCTTAGAGCTCGAATCTCTTAAGAAGAAAAATGCTCATTAATGGTATATAACTAAAAAGTGATACGAAAGTCACCTTAATTTTTTAACTATCAAGTGAATTATAAGTTTTTATTTTTTTATATGCATATAGTTACTAAGAAGACGATTTTGCCTTATCATATGTGCCTGAAAAATAAATGATCTCATTTAATGAATTAATAGAAAAAAACAAATATTAAAAAAAAATAGATGTTATTTCATTTTTTTCATATTATGTTTATTTAGCAAATATCTTCTATATACTAATCGGTTTCACTAATTACATTTAATGAAAAGCCTGCTCTTAAATCCTAAAAGTGTTTGATTACTAATTTAAAAGCGAGTGTTTAATTTGGTCTCTAATGGTTTGACCGGTTCTGGTGAGTTGGCCTTCTCCAACATCTATGTCAGGCTCACTTTCTGCTTCAAAATTTGTGGGATTAAAATTAACTTTGAATTTTATACATATATTATGTAATGCTGCGCATACATTACAGAATCTTGCCACTTTAATAGGATCGTATCTCCCTTTCCTGTCGTAATACAAAATTCTAAAACGACCTTTCAGGATACCTATTGTTCGCTCAATTATGCATCTTGCTTTGGAATGAATTTCGTTGAATCTACTTTCACTGGATCCATCCTGTGCATTCCTGTACGGTGTTATGCACCACGGCTCAAGCGGGTAACCAGAATGCCCTGTTAAAGACCAAATAAATACTTGCTACAAATAAATTCAACTTAGAGTAATTATAAATTATAAACATACCAAGGAGCCGCGAATTATCGTTTCTATTGTTGGTAAAACGATCTTCCATAACACGCCGCTGATGTGAATTCTCCCACACAAAGGAATCATGGGCCGCACCTCCGTATTGGCAATTGATAGCTAAAATTTTGTAGTTCTGATCACATATCTGACAAATTATAACACATAAGTAAACAAATATTCAATTTGATTGAATGCAACTTACTATCATTGCATTTAGACTATGGAATCCTTTTCTATTGTAGTACATGTGCTCATCTTTGGTCGGCTTCTGCAATCCAATATGCGTACCATCTATACATCCGATAACTGAAAATAACAAAATATGATTTCTTAGCACCTCATACACACATGAATATATATTAAGTTTAATTTACCTCCAGGAATTCTGTATTTTTCTGCAAACCACTCTTTACAACTTTGCGAATCATCTGGGTTGAAACATATGAACTCCGGGCACAATTTGCTTTCCATTTCCACGAGTATCTCAGACGTCAATTTGGATACTGTGCTCTGGCACATTCCAATCAAGTAATCGCTGCCAATGGTATGTTGATATCCGAACTTAATTTTCGTGAGGACATAATTGAACGCCTCCTTGTTCATCCGAAATCGTTTCATGAATCTGCAAAATTTGAAATGTAGACAGATGTTGATTATGTACATGCATACATGGGACTTACGCATTACTTGACAATGCCAGTGGATTACTTCTATCTCGTAATTGTTTCCGCACAATTTTCTCATCATTTTCACTATCACTTGAGCTTAAATAAAACAAAAAACTAGGATCCATAGTTGCTTTTCAATTTATTTTTATTTTTGCTATCCTTATTTTGACATTTAAAAGTCTATTGTAACTTCCAAAAATGGAGAAGAAGAGGAGAATAATCGATAACAAAACTGACAATTACGATTCGTCAACTTTCGAATGTAACAATACGATATTGTTCATTCGATGATCGAATAACGTAATTTTTGATCGAACGATTGTCGGCTCGTTTACGACTGTCACGATTCGACCCCAGGACCGCAGATTGCCTAATGTTTGCGGATGACGTTAAACTATTTTTGAAGTCCCACAATACTACTGATTGTGTTAATCTCCAAACCGATCTAAACAATTTCTCTGATTGGTGTATATCAAATAAATTGTATTTAAATGTTAAAAAGTGTTGCATTGTTACTTTTGCTAAAAAGTCCAATACAGTAGTTTTTGAATATGTATTAGATGGACATAAATTGTGTCGTAATAACACCATTAAGGATCTTGGTATAGTTTTCGATTCTAAACTATCATTTTCAACCCATGTGGATTATGTTGTTTCGAAATCCTTCACTATGATTGGTTTCATACGCAGGAATACTACCGACTATATTGACCCGTTGACACTCAAAGCTCTTTATTTATCCTTAGTGTGTAGTAACTTAGACTACTGTTGCATAGTTTGGAATCCGTACTATCAACTACATACAAATAAAGTTGAGAAGGTCCAAAGGGTATTTACAAAAATGGCCTTGCGTAGTATACCATGGCCTAATGGTCTTCCAAACTATATTGGCAGACGCAAATTACTCGGCTTACAGAGCTTGGAAGACAGAAGAACATATTTTTCTATTGTATTTGTATATAATCTTATAAACTCTAATATAAATTGTGAGCTCATCGCTGACCTAGTTAAGTTTCAGGCCCCATGTCGTAATTTAAGAAGAAACCGTTTGTTTGTAGAAAACATACATACAACTAATTATGGATTTAATGAACCAATCACAAAATGCGTTCGGTTATGCAATAATCATGCTGAAGATCTTAACTTCAACTTAAACATAAGTAGCTTTAAGTTAAATTTGTTTAAATACTTTAACTAATGTTTAGTCTGTTAGAATAAATCGGTAGACGAATAAATAAATAAATAAATAAAAATTGATAGAAAAAGGTTTTCTGATAGCGGCCGCATTTTTTCAATGAAAAACTTCAACCCCTTCTGGGGTCCATTGCGATATCACAGTACATTCAAAAACAGAACGTTCAACTACCTAATTATAATCCGCTAACTTCCGCGTACTTCCAATCGAGCTATGAAGCTTGCTAATCTCGCAGGGCAACTAAGCAAAAAGTGCTGAGCAACTAAGCAAAAAGCAGTAAGGGTCAGTACTGATATTGAGGTGCACTCAATAGATAGCGCTCTATCAGCGCCCCTATAATTGAAGAGAGCTGTGGCTAGGTTAATATTAGAAGCTCCCATGACCTCCTTCGGCCTGCTTATGGCCAAAAGGAACTCGGAATTCTAAACATTCTAGGTTTTAGCTGCCTATCACTTTTCAACTAAACCTCAGGACCATTGTTTCAGGAAAGGTGCCCGGAGGAACCCCGACTACCTTCTTGCTAAAGGTGTCCTTTTCAAGTTTACCCCATTAAGCCTCTTTCGGGTGAGTGACACTGGCAAAATATTCCTTAGGAGCCATGAAAGGTACGCAATGATCTGTTGTAGCTGGGATGGAGTCGAGATATTGCAAAATAGTAGATAGACCACAATTCGGAATTATGTTATACAGGATATTCAGACTAGCGTTAGCGTGATCCGAAGAGCCTCACTGATTCTATATAACAGCAGCCGATCTTTTCAACTTTTAAATTAAAACTGTTCAAAATGCCTTTATAGATAGCTCTTTATAGCGATGTATTACACTGCGGAACAAAATTTTGCGGTCGGAGATTTTTAAGTCGATTTAGGGTAATTTGGGGGCGCTAATTACGAAAATAATATCAGTTTTGTTGAATTGGTTCTAGTTTTTCAGATAAAGACTTTTAAATATTTCACGAAAAACCTAATTGAAAATACCAATATGGATTTAAATTATATTTTTATTGCGCGCCTGTAAAAAATAATACAAAAATAAAAAAAATATATTCATTTCATTAATCAATTTTAAAAAAATTACAAAAAACTTTTTCTGTAGGACCTCCTAAGATGTCGTTGCTCAGGACAATTCCGTATTAAGTTCCAGCAATAGTCTGCCATCATGTCGTCGTCCCATCGATCTTGGTATCTTTCTTCTAATATTTTTATGTCCTGGTGGAACCGTTCACCTTGTTCCTCACTGTAATCGCCTAGGTTGTCCGGGTATTTGTCAAAATTTACTATGTAAATAATGTAATTTAATGCTCATTTTAGCTCCTAGTTTGCGAAAATTGAGAAGCATATCAGCAACTAGTTTTTTATAGTCTGGTAATTTATGATTTCCCAAAAATTTTTGAGGAAAAATGAAATTAATACAACTGGAACTGGGTCATATAATTTTTTTTCATTAATTTTTTAAGTTTCGTTTATCTCAAGAACTAGCGCCAATCCAAAAAAAGTAAAAAAACACAGTTCGTAAGCCTGCTACTAATGTTAATAAAAACTATTAACAAAATCATGACCGCAGGTTTTTTTTTAACTTTTGTTACGCAGTGTTATTTATGTCAATGGGTATAGTATTCTATGAGTTACAAACACTTAAATTTTAGATTTTTAGATTTAGAGATTTGTATGTATATATAGTTATTATAACGGCTGTGTTTTAAAAGGTACATACTACTTATTCTGATTGAAATAAGTTGTAGTAGTTGTATTCACACCGCGTCTATTATTTCTGTAGTTTGTTACTCGGTAGTATGGTAGTTCGTTTATTTTATACTAACAAAATACACGTAAAAAACTACGGACTAACGAATTAACAACCCCAGTTTTAAACCACCAATACGAGCATATCTCCGTAACTTGAAAGCAAATACTTTCTTAACTCACTTTCGTATTCATCGACCCCAAAATAGTATAAAAACGAACTTTTCAAGAAAGTCTTCCGACTTTCATAAAGAAATGCAAACTACTTAAAGTTTGCAGTCGTTTAAATTATGACCATGACCTGTCCAATATATTTTCACCTATCTATGGGAATCATACTTCACCTCATAGTATCGCGCGTGCTTGAGGTAAGTACATAAATATTGTACACTGACATTAAGCTGAATCCGCTGAGGTATTTTGTGATATTGTCGCTTGTTGTTTTGGTTAAATAACCAATTCTAAAATTTCAAAATACAATTTTTATTTAATTTTATGATCGGGAAGAAGTTATTTGGGGAAGCCATATGAAATTATAACAAATATATGACATAATAATAATAATAAGAATAATAATGGCAATAATAATAAAATATATAGGCAAACGGCAAAACTAAACTTCCAAGTTATAAATCATTATAAATAGCTCGAAAGGTACTTTGATGCTAATTTAATCAAATTTCAAATTAATTGAATATAAAACGATAAAATCAATTCAACTAATACAAATGCCAAACCCTGCATTTAAGTATTTCCTATCTCAAAAATGATAGACGCGGTCTGTAAATAGACTACGAGCACTAACCTACTTGCATTGTTTTGATTTTACTTTATTTAATGTTGAATGGGAAAAATGGTGAATGCGTTTACTTGGTTATGTTGAACGGAGAAGACGGAGACAGTGAGACGGCAAGTCAGTGAGTGGAGAGTAACCAACTGCACTATAATAATAACAATAATAATTGGGCGCTTACGCCATACACCTCATGGTGAACAGAATACAGAAGGTGACACAGATTGTAGTTCCGCTAAACTTCTCTTCAAAATTTTGACAGAATTTATACGTCACAACAGACTTTGTTTACAAAAACTGTGTATGTATGTAAACTCGCAATCATGTGTATTCTTTCCAATTTGTTTAAAAATTTTAGTGTGCATTCTTTCTAATCCTAATTTCTCATTTCTCTCCCCCGCAAATCTGGCGTGACGTCACAGCCAAGTTACTCTCCGAATTTCAGAACAATTAGCGCATTCCATCATTCTTAATATAAAATAAAAAGAATAAGAAAAATAAATAAAATGATTTAAATAAATTAAATCAATAGGCGCATTCCATCATTCTAAGTATAAAATAAAAAGAATAAGTAAAATAAATAAAATGATTTAAATAAATTAAATCAATAGGCGCATTCCATCATTCTTAGTATAAAATAAAAAGAATAAGTAAAATAAATAAAATGATTTAAATAAATTAAATCAATAGGCGCATTCCATCATTCTAAGTATAAAATAAAAAGAATAAGTAAAATAAATAAAATGATTTAAATACATTAAATCAATGGGCGCATTCCATCATTCTTAGTATAAAATAAAAAGAATAAGTAAAATAAATAAAATGATTTAAATAAATTAAATCAATAGGCAAACTTAATAAGGTAAATGAAATAAACGAAATAAATAAGATAAGTAAAATAAAAAAACTGCAATAAATAAAGTAATAAATAATAAAATATATAATTTAAATAAATAAAATAACAAAAATAAAATGAATAAAAATTAAGAAATAAAACTAAAAAATTAATGAAATGAACTAAATTTAAGAAAATGTTATACGCTTTCTTCAGCTTCATTCATTTTTTCGTATTGCAATCTTATAAATTTTCTAACAATGAATGCAGTCCAAGTTGGATCTGAACAATTAGTTATATTGCAGCTATATAAAATCAGATCTGGTCGGTTGCGACAAATGATTAAGCTTCAGTCACATATCTCTAGAGCTGATGGATTAGTTTGCGTTCAAACAGAAAGACGGCCAGACTGATGGTCATGTCTAAATCGAATCAGCTCATGGTCCTGATCATTTGGGTATACTCGGGTATCTATCTATCTCAAAGTTATATTACTATTTCATCTTCATGAAAAATCAAAAAAAGATCAAAGCGAAGCAGTTAATCTCCTATCGCAAGCAGGGTAAAGGAACTTGGCTCCGAGAGACTTAAAAGTGTATGTATATTTTATGGGAAAAACTCGTTTTGCAGATACATACATATGTACTATATTGCGAATATGGTCACCCTTGCAAATACCATTGCTGGTTTTTATGAAAATCTAACCCTATTACCTAAATAGAATGGAAAATAGTTCTCCTAATGGAGTGCTTTCGACATTTAAAAAAAAATTGTGTGACATTATTGCTGGTCCTATTACATTGATTTTGAATAATTGCATAAAGAAAGCCATATTTCTAAGCTCGTGGAAAGTATGCTTCATAGCTCCGGTTTAAAAGTCAGGTAATCGAAATAATGTGGCAAATTATAGGACAAATGTAAAACAAACCGCATTTGACAGAATTTTCGATAACACTATCAGAAATAATTGATTCGATACGAGTATGTCAATTCAAAATCTTCTGTTGTCAACTAAAGAAATTATAAACTCTTTTGACACAAAAGCGCAGCTAAGTAGATGCGATCAACGCCAATTTATCTAAGGCATTTGACAAAATTGACCATTCTATTAATTTGCATATATTAAGTTTGTATGGCATAAATTATTTATATACAAAAGGTTCTTTGCTCAAATATTTTTCAAGTTTTTGAAGTAAAAATTCTTCAGCGGCATGAGAGTGATTTTTTACATCGTGTAACGGAAGTCGCGTCGCTATCGCGTAACTCAGATCCCAAGGTGTATGTATGTATGTTCATGCATATATACATATATACATATATGTACTAAGCATCAGTGCATACATACGTACGTAGCTTCGGACCATTTCGGCACTTCAGTAACATTTGAGGATAACTTCTGACCTATTTTCAGATTAAATACTTCTTGACCATTTCAGGACCATTCAGTAGTTCGCGACTGATTCACCACTACAACAACTACTCATACCTCTACTACTTCTATTAATTACTAGTACTACTCTAGCTACTACCCGTACAAGTAAATATTAACCACTACTACTACAACTACTAATTACTACTACTATTACGACTACTACTACTACTAGTGCTACAACTTCTGCAACTACTACTAACTCCTACTACCACTAATTACTACTACTACTATTTACTACTGCTAATTACTACTACCATCACTACGGTTACTAATGTTACTACTAATTACAACTACTGGTTTTTACTAATTTCTAATACTATTTTTTACTATAGCTACTAACAGTTACTACTACTAACAGTTACTTTTACTAATTTCTACTACTATTTTTATTTAAAAAACTGAAACGGATGTCTTATAAAACTCTGTTCAATATTTAACTCCCTATCTCTTTGCAGAATCGGCGCAGAAGTTTTACTTCTGGTACACGCATTTAATATGAAGATGTTTGCGCAGATTGACTCAACCAAATCTACTAAATTCGTTGAGGCTTGGTCAGTTATCCGCATGGAACACATTGCGGTCACTACTATTTCTAACTTATATAGATGATTTGTATCACTACTTGCATCGCGCAAAATGTCTCTTGTCGGCGAATGATGTTGAATTGTTGTTAAAAGTTAACAGTACACCAGATTACTTAAGTTTATAAGGTGTTATAACATCTTTGGTAAACTGGTGTTCCTCAAATAATTGGAAATTAAACGTTAGTATATGTCGTGTGGAATTATATACCAACGGACCTCCATTAAATGGCTTGGTTTTATCCGCACAGCACTGATAAAAGGCCTTCGAAAAATTTCTCATACCAAGCCCACCAATCAATCAATTATTAATATTCAACAGACTATAATGAATATATAAATGAGCCCGTAGTTTTATGGTTAATGGTAAAGTTAATGTGCACGCATTTCTTCGTGACCCCGTCTAATGTACACACGTTTGTAAGAGTCAAGAAAAGTTATGCTAATATTATACTATAAGTATGGCAAGTAAGCATTGGTCGGTGTGAAAGATTACGTGGCCATTACTTCATGTAAAACATACATGTATGCCATTCGTTTTGTGGGTTGCGTTACAATTTTTAAAGCGTATTAAATAACAATGAGAAATATTATAATTTCATAGCAATTAGTTATTTAAACTATAAAAGCATGACAAGTTTAATTAAAGGTCAGCACCGAAAATTTGAACAAAAAACCCAAATAAACCGTAATGGGTGTTAGTGATCCAAAATGCAATGAAATCAAAGACAAGTGTACCTTGGGCAATGTTGCAATGAAATGGAAAATTGCTGGTCATTTTTTTGCCCTTGCCTTGGCTGGGAAGCAAGAAGTTGTTTGTTGCATACGAAAAACGAGTAGTCATTGCCGTTTCTGTTACTCACTACTCGTACTTTATTTATCAAAAGTGCTTTCGACATGCAAGCCAAGCAATGAGTGGTGTAGCATTTCAACAGCTGGCAGAGATTTAGCTTTCATCTAAAATATTTTACTCTTAATTATTGAGACCAATTGAACGATGGTACTTATACAAAACAAAGTCATCTTTCGCTGCGATTGGCACATAATGCAATTATGCAATACTCGGATCAGCATTTTAAGTTATTTTTGTTTTAAATAAATTTGTACTCTCGTATGCATACAAATCTGTGGTTTAGGTTTTTAACTTGATTTCATTATTACAAAATTTCCATTTAAACTTTAGAGAAAATATGGGAAATTATGCTTTTGTCCCATTAAAATTAAATTGGGAACAAAATTGTTGAAATAACTTTTTAATCAAATAAGTGAGTGAAAAAATGCAATTAGATGAATAATTAAGCCATAATTGGTATATTCGATAGCACAGATACATATAGGGATGATACGATATCGGACACAAACAATCAATATGATATTCAATTAAAATATCAAAATCACGATACTCAAAATATCGATACCAAATAAAAAATGAAGTTCAGTCACATTTTTTTGTAAAACATAATATGATTGTCAGCTAAAAATTATTTGCATAACTAACTACTAATTAAGACGCTAGCTCGACATATCGAATTTAAAGACTCTAGTTTTGAAAAACGGTTACTCTTTCTAGTCCATCGTTTTATTTTACCAACATGACTCTTGAAACTTGAGTAAAGCTAACAGCATGTGACGCTCCTCACCTAAAATTCGAAAGGCATTAGCTTACATCATGTAATTTGTGCGGGCCTTGTATTTCTCAATACTTTTTTTCATTCCACCTGATTTTCATATTCATATATTCGAGCCCTGACCGCGAGCAAATGCTAATGACATATATTTCAAAATTGTGTAGATATTGTAGGAGTTTTTCTGTATAAAAAAAAAGTTTTTAAAAAAATGTCGCTTTCGTTTTCTCGCGGTATTGCTTTGTAATTAATTTTCTTCTTCGCAAATATCGATTTAAAGTATCGAGTAAAAAATATCGGTATGTAATGGCACAAGTATCGATACTGTATCATATCGTATCGAAATTCGTTTTTCTTATTCGTGTCTCTCATAGACAAAAAATTGTTAAATAGGAATTAAAAAAAAATTAAATTAATGCTTTAGAGGTTTTAGATGGGGTTTGAACCTCAAATTCCCCTTGGGAGCGACAATGCCTATATGTACATATATACAAGCTTTTACCCGCGGCTTCTGTCGTACGGAATTCCGTTCAAAGGTATGAATTGAAATGTGACAGGAAATGGGATAAATAATTTCACCAAAGTTATTACTTTTCAATTAATTTTTATTTTTTGCTTTTAATTTTTTATTATCTAAAAAAATAGTACAACGCCAGGGCACTCACATCGATAGTGACTCGCTAGAAGCTCCGGGAGCTTGGTCGGGAATTGCGGAAGTGGCGTTATGAAATTACCTTCAAAATTGCAAAAATAATGGAATTTTAATTTAAATTTATAGCATATATGAAACATAACCATACTGGGTTAAACTGATAGAGGGTTAGGAAAGCATTGCCAACTGTTTTTTTTATAAATTATATTATATTATATATAAAATTATAAAATTATAAGTAAAATTATTAATAACGTAAGTGAAGTCAGTATATATCTCGTATATACTCATACACATATATTTAAACAAAAGTTGTTTGAAAAAAAGAGTTGCCACTTTTCCAAAAGTAAAGAAGTATTATAAAATTAAATTCTTATGGATAATAGATTTATTTGGCATTTATCAAGAGCCTTTAGCAATAATAATAATTTACATTAAAAAAATGATTTAAGCGTTATTTTGCGACTTTTATTTTTTGATAACATTTGATTGATATTTCTTTACTTCTATTTTATTCATCCAGTTTGCTCGGCCCTTTTAAATTTTTATTCCTACGATAAAATTTGATCGATATTTTGTAGTCTGCTTTGTGACAGAACTGTCGTGGCAGAGTGGGACCGTGCCTCCATTCAACGAATGGTGAGTAGAGATACTCCACAAGGAGGGTTGTTCTCTCACCGCTGCTTTGGGTCGTCGTTATCAACGGCGTCCTGAAGGAGCTGGAAAGGAAAGGTTATTCTGCGAGGAGCTCTCACTTAGTCGAAAATTTAGGCTTCTGGACTACTGTAGTGTGTTTCAGGCGGAGGTGGCTGCATTCAAGGAGCTAGCCGATTAGCTACATGTAATGCCCACTAGACGGGCTAACATTTATTCTGATAGTCGGGCTGCTATTTAGACCTTAGGATCGCAAATGGTGAGATCAAAATTTGGAGTATCTCGACATTAGACTAATTTGGGTAACGGGCCATAGCGGCATTGTAGGGAACTGCATGGCTGATGAGCTCCCTCGGCGGGGTACCCCGGAAGTTATTACTCCATGCAGGGAGAGGGTGGGGGCTCCTTTGGCTGCCTTCGGACTTCTTTTGGATAGATGGGCCCTCTGTCGACTAAGCGAGGGCTGGGAAACTGCCACGACATGCAGAATCGCAAGGACGCTATGGTCGAGTGTGGGCCATGGGCGCTCAAAGGAATTGAGGTCGCTAACTAAGCGGAAATTCTCGGCCCTCGTAGGCAGCTGTCCTGCCTTTGCAAGACTGAGGTTCAATTAAAAAAGGCCCCTACTTCTTTAGCACCCCAGGAGAGCTCTCTGAGGTGGAAATTGGTAATTTGCGTGATTTCATTCGGGGCATGCAACGTTTCTCCGGTTAATCTTTCTTGATTCCTACTGCGGGGACTACCTCATTAACCTAACCTAACCTAACTGTGGTTTATTTATTTTTTCGATCAATTGTAATCGTTATTCTTGGATACAAATTTTTTGATCATAACAAACGAAAAAAAAAGTTACGGCGTTGACAACAATAGCAACAACACCAATAATACGATTTATGCCTTAGGATTGAAAAAATTAAAAAATCACAACATATCAATCAAATGTGAGCGAAAAAATAAAAGTCAAAAAATTACTATTATGCAATGATTTAAAACAATAAAATTTTTAAATAAAAATAAACACAGATTTAAATAGCATTTGGAATAAGCCGATAATGAGACTTTTAAATGGCATAATCCTTTGATTACATTGTTCTAACAATAAATTGGATTGACTGGGCAGACTGGGCAGTTTTCAATGCCAAAGAAATTAAGAAACAAAAAAAATAAAAATGAATTGAAAGCTATTATTTGGTGAAATTTTTTATTTTCTTTTCGGTTGCAAGCGAATTCATAACGATACACCGAATTCCGCGCGAGCGAACCCGTGGATAAAATCCAGTTTATGAATGTGAAATCATTTTTGTATTTCTGTGTATGTGTTAGTAGCCGCTGTGCTAGTGCTTGCTCAGCTGACGGTTTCTGTTGACAAGAATCAATTTGTTACGGAATTTACAAAACAAAGAAAATAAAAATTAACAACATATCGAAATAAATGAAACGATGTTTTAGGCAAATGAAAAGCGGCGAAACTTGTAGAGGAGCACATACATAAATACACTTTCATATTAAACGTATGATATGTCGTCATTCATTTTATGTGGGAATGTATTATTCCGTTATGTTTTTGATGCGAGCCTCCTTCCATATTTGTACATATGTATATATTATATTTCAACTCAGTTTGGTGTATGTATGGGTGTCCGCACAATGCATGCATCCTAATTCTTTCTAAGTGCTAACCTTTTAAGGCAATAGGAGCAGGATTCTATTTGTCTTGTTAATAGCACAATCACTCAAATAAAATCCTCAGATCTGATAAAGCGATTGTTAAAAGTAATTTTTCTTTGTTGGAGTTTTGAGGTTTAATAAATTTCTTAATCGCTTGCGGCGAAATTTTTGTTAGTAATCTATTGGGTTCACAAGGGTTGATGTTAATTAGATAAAGCAATATCAACAGCTTTGTCTTCGGACTCAGATTAACAAGCTGCAAAACTTTTACATTAAAGCATAATTTCTAGCTATAGAACAGAAATTTTTAAATAAAAAATAATTTAAATAAAAAATTCATGTTAACTATTCCAAAAATGTTAAGTTTCGTTAAGTTAGCTTTATGGTAGGGTAGAGTGATCCTTTGTAAATGATAACTAGAACCTGCTCTTTTGTGAAGAAATTCCATCAGGTTTTTGAGTTTTATTGAACTGAGATCTTTCGTTTGCTCAAAGAAGTGCGTACCAAGTTTTTGGCCTCTGTATCTGGCATGCAGTGGCTCAAAAAACTGATAACATGGTGATTTTTTTTTAAATATTTGAATTTTTTTTCATAAATTTTGTACGTTAATTTTTTTATAAAAGCAAAGTTCGTTGTACAAGAAATATTATAATTTAAAATTTTGTTCAAAATTGATACAAATTAAGCAAATTTTCGTCAAAAGTTCGTTAAGGGCCTACAAACTCCTGCAGATTTTTTAAATCATGGTCTTGGAAACTTTTTTCATTTAACGCATACAGTTTATTTGGCAGAAAATGTGCATTACCATTAATTAGCCCACAAAAAAAACCCGTTATTTGGTAGAAAGTGTATAAGATCAAAATTGGAAAAAAATTGTCAAGAATCAACGAAAATTTTTCCCACTTCAGACTGGCACAGTATTATGCTAAAATTGAATGAGCTAGATAGCTCCAATCTCAGAAGTTTTATAAGAATTAAAAGGTTTGGAACTTTAATGAAAATTGACTGAGAATTTTTAGATAAATTTTGTACCAAGTTTGAAATTATGATTTGGAGTATGTGGCCAATGAAATACGACCGGTATTCAGATATTTATATATTCAAGGTTATTCGATTCTTTGAATTTCAGTATTTTTTGTGTAAAAATATAACTAATTCAATAACAAAATTCGCTAAAACTCAACTAACTAAAAAAAAGTGATTTAAAATTTAAAAACTTTAATTCAAAGTGTAAGTTAAAGTTCGCTCAAAATTCGCCGCAATTTGAAATAGTTTTTTTGCTAACCGTGTTTTTCATATACAAAATTTTTTGCATACTTTGTATGACCATATATAAAAATGGTGTTTATATAATGCACTATATCTTTATAAAAAATTAAAGAAACAAATCTTTAATAACAAACGTGGCGAATATTATAAAAAAAGTAACCATGGTTCAACTGCTTGTATCACGGCATGTACAAAGTGTCAGAGAAGGCGTGTTATGTTCTTATCCTTTTCCATATCCCCACAACTTCTACGGATATTGTTATAGGGATCCTCAATCGCGAAGCATGTAATCCTATCTAGCAGTATTCATTGGAGACTTCTGTTGCAAAGCGAATGCCTTGTCTACCGTGATTAACCGCAATATCCCCACAAAATAGCTACCATCATATATACTGCGCCTAAAACTATGACACAGAATACGAAACATTACCACCACTGATTCCTAATTTGTCATAAGGAGTCATAAAGTCATAAATATTGAATTAGAAAAGTTATTATCACTCGTTAGGACATCTTGTGAATCACCGTTGTCAGGTACTTAGAAGAACAAGATAACGTAGATTACAAAGAAGTTGCATAACTCCCATTGTTTCTCTAACAGAATATCTCGTCCATACCAAAGCTATTTTGACTTTTGCTGATTGATATTAGAGTCTGACGATAGAGGGCTGAACACCATTTTTGCCGCATAGCTTTAAACGCAGTAAACCTGACACATTTCAGATGGATAGGTTTTGTCAGGTCACCAGCAAAGTGGGGAGGAATTTACGTAATCGACATACGCAGAAACGTGGTCACAGTTGTCAAAATTATAGCTCTTAATTCTAGTTTCTGCGGCATAGTTTTAGGGGCAGTAGTTAGAACAATAGTCATGCGATGAGTTTTGGCATTGGTGTGGGCAAAGATAGTATATTACAAAGAAGTTGTACGACGTTTCGTCTCCTGTGACAAGACATGTTTTCTTATTTAATCCCACCGCGAAATACACTAAAGCAATCAGACAGGCGAAAGAAGGATATATTAAAGTATTTCGACTAAATGCTACCAACCATTGTTCCCATCAAGCTTCGATCCATCCGACCGTGCTTTCTAGTTCTACCTACTTATTATAGTTAGAAGTTGGCTTCCAAATAGCTCACTGACGGGATATCCTTCAAGGCAGTGATCGGTAATTCAACTAGCTCGTTGCAGTGATGGGAAAGTTGGACTTTTTTCGAATCAAACAAAACATTCAGCTCATTTTAGGTCCAATTCGGCGATAGATTTTTATATTTAAGGAATTATTATATTTCTGTTACACGTATTATTTAGCAATTATTTTTCAAATCAGGAATAAAAATTGTCAAAATATAAATTCTGAATATCAGATCAAAGATTTGAACAACGTACATACATATATGAAACAATGTTTGTCAGACACTGACTTATTAAATCAAACAAACATGTCAAATGCTTGTTTGTATTGCCTTAACCCATAAATGACTCCTGCAAAAATGATACCCGATGAAAATCGAACTGGTATTAAGTATGTTGTATAAAACCTTGATAGGATTTTTTTTTTTAATTTAAATATTTTCTTATTTTCACTAAGGAATATTTAATTACATTTCTTCTCCATTAGATAAATTAAAACCTTTTTTAAAACATAAAACTTTAGAAAAAAAATTCGGATTTTGGTTTATTTGATCCAGTTTCGCCCAATTGATTGACCCAAGTCCAAGTAGGTTTATTCAAAATTTGCTTTCTTAAGGGGTTACACCACTGTAGAGCACGAAAAAAGGCATATTTCGGGATTTTTTTTTGGTCAATCAAAATTGAATAATTGTAATTCTATAAAAAGTGTTTTTTAATATGAGTCTTGAAGTACAGAAAAACGATTAAGTTGAGCAATTCAAAAACAAAATGGCGGCTCTGCAGCATTTTCCCGCTAATGCGTTTTTTTCGCATCGGTCCACGGCCGGAAACCTAGCTCCCGCAATTTTTGATCTGGAACAAAAAACCAAACATTTTTTAATTTCATATTACAGTAGCAAGAGGCGTACGTAGGGGTTTTTTGATAAATTAATTTTTCGTAAAATGGCTACACTTTAAAGAAAAAGTTTCAAATTCGAACCAAAAAATCATCAAAAAATTGTTTATAAATAAAAAAAATATGCTGAATTTCGAAAAACCCCTACGTACGTCGCTGGAGATAACGATTTCAAATGTACTGTAAAAATTTTGAATCGATCGGTAAAGATTTGTTTGAGTTATGTTTCCGGCCAGCTCGAAAAAAGTGGATTTGAAAAAAACGCGTTTAAAGTTTCTGGTACTGTATAGCTATGGTCTGTGGTCTCAACATGGTAGAACACGAAATTTAGACATTTAGACATTTTTTCCGCCATTCATACTTTAGTATATTATTTTTGAGATCCTAAAAGACCTTTTACAATGAAAATTTTTTTTTAGATTTTTTAAAAATTCTACAGTGGTGTAACCCCTTAAATTTTCTTTATTTAGTATGAATTCAGCTTCTTGATGTGCTTCATTTTCCATAAATAAAATCTTCATCATCAGAATCTGTGTATAAATTTTTGAAGAGCCCATGAAGATGCAAGCCTGTGACCACCTCTTTCTTTGCAAAACTCTTAATGTTGTTTCAGCTTTTCTTTAACTCAAGTCTTGTACGTTTTGGCATAGAACACTGATTACAAAGAAGTTGCATCACTCCCACCGTTCGCCTAACAGAAAATCTTGTCCAATTTCACTATACCAGATCTAATTTAACTTTTTCTAATTGATATAAGAATCTGATTAGGTCCAATTGGTTTGTGGTGTGGTTAATAATAAAATAAACATACCGTTTAATGCATAATACCGGCTATATGTATTTTGAGAATAACAGTTATGATGTAGTTGAGGAATTGAATTCTTTCCGGAGTATTTACTTAATTTCATCTCTGATGAAAAAGAAATGGAGATGTGACACGTCCGGGAAATTGTTCTGGCAATATATTTATTGTTTCCCCTGTCTGGAATTCTGCACAGTTATGCTAAAAAAACGAGCGTTAGAAAATACTCAATTAAAAGTTATAGCCGTTGACACAAGCTGCTGATCTGCAGGTACTCTCGTCGATAAAGAAAAGAAGCGCTAATCAAATCAGAGCATATTAATAAATTTACTACATGAATAAATGATTTTCGTAAGCCTCTGTAGCATCTTTTTATTAGCTTAAAGTCATAAAATTCGATCTAATGAGCAGAAATAAGTAAGGCATTATTGAGAAAAACCATATTGTTTTAAAGTGGATGTCGATGGTAGAGTTCATAGTAATAATAAAATACATAAATGCTGCACTTTAAGAATTAATATTTTTTTTAGTATCGTTATTTGTGTAAGCCCGAATCACGATGCCATAGATTTAACTATGTTCATGCGAAACTTAATGCGACTTTGAGTCATATGATTGATTTGATATATGTATGTATTTAATCCACGAGTGCAACTGCTATTTGATTTCGAGTACAATTATGCATATCTACACACAGTGGGGGGCACAAATGCGTACGCAGTGATTTTCTTGCCATATTTTTTGTAAAAAATATAGAGACAGGTTTTTCATTACTTATCAAAATTTCGTCTTTTTAAACATAGTTTCTAGTAAAATAATTGCGTAGAAAATTAGGTTACTTATCTAATTTTGATAAAATGTGTATCGCTAAGTGGCTAAAAATTCTCGTTGATTTTTTGCATATAAATCGGGGGCATTTTGTACAATTTCCCGTTGATTTAAAATTTTTTTTTTGTGCCGACTGTATTGTGCATTTTATGCCATTTAGAACTAATGCGTTAAATCAAGTCCACATTAAAAAGTAAATCACTTCTTTTCGTTCAAATTATTTCGCATAAACCAAGTGTACATTCAGACGTGCTATTCCTAATTTATCTTGACAGCGCCGAAGCCACAGGATTGCATCAGGGGCGAATCCAGCAGGGGGAAATGGGGGATATTTCACGCCTCCCCTTGTATACCGTAAAAATATTGTATTTGAGATAAATCGAATTCAGAAATTTGCTTTGGAATCATTCAGGAAGGAATAAGCCATATAAAAATGTCACTAAAATGCAAATTGTAAAATATAATAAAATATTTTCTTTATAACGTGTATTGACTAAAGTATAATTTAATGCAATAAATATAATCAATTTTGTCTCTTCGATCAACAAAGTTTTATTTTTCTGTCAGTCATTTTATCAATTAGGTATCAATTTTTCTGCTAATTGATTGAACTTCACACCGACTATCATTCCGAATACACTTACTCCAGATTTGAGTTATAAAATTATAAGAATCGTTTCTGGATCCGCCCCTGATTGCATAGTCCCTAGATCAAAGGAAAAAATTTAAGCGATTATGTGTATCTTTAGTATATTGAAATTTTATTGTGATTACATATTTTTTTGATTTACGTTCACGAAAGTAAAAATCAAGAAAATGTTTTAAAATGCATCGGCCAGTTTGGTTATGGTAGTACACATTTTCCGATTATTATCGATAAAATTTATAGCCGACATTGACTTGTTCTTGACTTGGTTCTTGATTTATGGCAAAATATCTCATTTCCTCTTAATTTATAGACACATTTTACCAGGAGAAATTACTTAATTTCGTAGTAACTTGCTCATAAATTAAAAATAAATTAAGATCCGGGATTTTGCATATAAAAATTGTTCCAAGACGCAAAATTCCGTGTTATTATTGTACCAAAATTAAATTGTAAGTGTATCTGCGTACCAAAAAACTGCTTAAAAATGTTGTTAAAAAGTTTAAATTTGATGAAAAGTCGCTGAATTTTAATAAATTTTGTACAATGTCTTTCATTAGAGAATGAATCATATTGAACAAAAAAATATCTTATGAAAAACATTGCGAATATTCGTAAAAAAAATCACTGTGAACTCATTTGTGCTCCCCACTGTATATGGTTGTTTATGTAAAGGGTATTGCAATAGGGACGCTACAAAAGTAGACCGATAGTGACAGCAAACGACGCCATAGTTTTTCCCCGCTCTTTTGGCATTTCTCTTCAGTGAGGTTTGCCATTTCATCATGGAAAGATATACGATTCAACAACGAGACGAAATTATTAAAATTTACTACCGAAATTCGGAGTCAATGACCTCAACTTTAAGAGCGCTACGTCCAATTTATGGTCGTCGTCATTTCTGGCTGAATGGCTTCGTCAATAAACAAAATATGCGTTATTGGACAGGCAGCAATCCAGACGTACTCCATGAGTCAACATTGCATCCCGAAAAAATTACGGTTTGGTGCGGTTTATGAGCCGGCGGCGTCATTGGGCCGTACTTCTTCCGTGACGATCAACACCGGCACGTTACTGTGAATGGCAGTCGCTACCGCTCAATGATAACCGAATATTTTTGGCCCGAATTGGATGATATGGACTTGGACAGTATGTGGTTCAAACAGGACGGCGCCACAAGCCACACAGCGAATGTCACAATCGATTTATTGAAAACCAAGTTTGGTGAACGTGTTATCTCACAAAATGGCCCAGTCAATTGGCCGCCTCGGTCGTGCGATTTGACGCCGTTAGACTAATTCCTGTGGGGCTACGTCAAGTCAACGGTCGATGCCAACAAGCCAGCTACGATTGATGAACTTCGTACGAATATCGAACATGAAATTGCAGCAGTATCGGCCGATTTATGCTTGAAAACCGTCGAAAATTGGGTTCAGCGTCTGGACTTCTGCAAGCGTGTTGCATGGTGGTGCCCATGCAAACTAAATCGAGTTCCATACATAATGGCATCGAATTTACTTTCACAAGAATAAAGAATTTAATTCATATCCCAAACCGTTTTTGTTTTATTTAAAAAAATTTTTGTAGCGTTCCTATTGCAAGACCCGATATTTATGTAGGACACTGAAGTGTCTACATTCATTGTGCATCAATCTACTTAAAGAGGTTATTACGATTTTGCTTTACCAAAATAATTATTTTCCGTGATCCAATGATTTACATAATAATTACAATTGCATTTAATTTTAATATCAGGGTTTGTTTCCACTTTTTATTACTCTTAACTCTTCGCTTGCAATAATAGCCAATATGTGTACATATATTATTTTAATGGCAAATAAAATGCATCCCATCATGTTGTAAAGAAATACTGACACACCAAAAGCACTCTTTAATAAAACTATGAATCTACAAGCATACATACGTAAATGTACAAGTATGTATGCATGTTCCACTTACTTATGTGATGTAATTCGAGTGCATCATTTCCAAGCCGTAGGTCAATTATTTGTTTGTTTTGGGTTTGGTCTGATTTAAGTGCAATTCCTGTATGTTTATATTACAAGTACATGGACTACGCGGCAATTTAATTTATTTCTTCTACCAAAAATTTTTCATGCAAATCTATTTTTTCGGTAATATTTGCAGCATTTCCAGCTCAAAATTAATCGAGTGTTAACACAGAAAAAGAGTTCGACTTATTCTCCTAAGGAAGTGCGTAAAAATCGAGATATATGATTTGTACGCGTCAAATTGGTTGGTTGGTGAGCGTTGCCAAGTCAAAACCTAGGTCCCTATTTGCTCTTAGGGCGCCATTTTGATACGATGATTCTCCTGAAACCTGTTTTTTAGCTGTTGTGATTCCTAGCTTTTAAACAATTTGGATTTGTCGATCAATCTGCTGATGTTGTTCATTGTGCAACTATTTAAAGACATTCTTCAGCTCGTTCGCCAAGGAGAATCCTAGTATCGGCTGTCTACTACGAGCCAGAGCCGGACGTTCACAGAGTTAGTGACGAACTGTTCCTCTACTCTCCTCGAGATGGCAGTTCCGACATTGAGTATTGTTTGGGACGATCGTGGCTGTCAGTCTGAATATACCTTTCCTTGACCTATTTACTGGATCCACCGTATTTGAATTGTCATGAGTGAGCCAGATTTCTTTCGCGATTATGCAGGAGGCTAATCGGTTCAATCTTGTTTCAGACATTCGTTAGAAGTGTATGTTTAGTTACCAAGGCTAACTCTGACTCTGGTCATTACGTCGGCTTTCTCGTAATCGTATGTATCCCTATGGCTGGGAACCCAGACGAGAATATTTATGCTTTTTGTGTTCCATCGTAGTTTCTTGTCAGCACCCTGCTGGCCTTCTCAAGGCCTAACACCTCCGCGTTGAATAGGCTAGTAAAGGTAGGTAACCGAAACTCAGAGAGACTTCTGGTTCTCTGAGATCACCCACCTCCGCACCCACTGCGGAGTTCATTTTAAATCTGTCCCTGTAGATGGTTGTGGTGCCCTCTCCCGACCGCTCTTCCTCTACTCCAGTCCCGTCTTGAAGGAAACTTTAGCTTAAAGTTTTGCCTGGAAACAAGCTATGGAGGTACATAGTCAGTTTGTTACTCTGCTTCAAGAGCTTGTCAAGAGCTTCACTATGTTCATATTACTTTGATCTCCAGCATCCCAAATTTCTGAGTCTGATTGATTCAGAATCGCATAAATCGCATCCATGGGACACGATCTAATAACTCCTGTAACGCCAACACAAGTGTCGGCCACCATACTAGTGTACCGTAGGTTAGTATTGGCCTTATTGCGGCCGTGGACATTCACAGAACAACTTTCAGTTTTAATCCCCAGCTTCTACTGAAGCGCCAATTTATTATTACATGGATTATGTATGTGCGCTATGCTCGAAACACAATTTCGTCGCGAATATTTGGTGTAGGGAAAAACACACTCACGTACGAAGGGATTAAGAACAGTTCGCTTAATTGGTGACTCTTAAATCTTTCTGTTTCTGCTCTGTAAATTTCAAATTGCATATGGAACAATGCCATCATTTCTACAGACTTTTCAAAAGTTGTTTCGAATATTCCAGAAGGTCGCCCAAAATCTTCCACTGGTGACCCCAATGTCGCTCTAGTGACGTCAAAACTTAACAAAGATCCTCGATTGACACACGAAATGACGGCTGACAAATTGGGCTTGAATGCCATGGTTGTATCGTGAATATTAAGTAATCTCTGATATACATGAAGAAATCTGCTCGATGGTTTCCACGAATTTTAATTTAAGACCCGAAAAGATGTCGTGTGCAATTTGCTCAACATTTCCTAAATAAATTGGAAAAAGTGTAAAGTCATTATCGGTGACAAACCGGGAGCAAACCTAGTCGTAAAAGCTAAGCAACAAAAATCAGCAACATAAGTAACGATGCCATTTTAATGCACTCGGTTGCTGCTATTTCCCTGGAAAAGAGGTAAGCGATAACTTCAAAATGGTATACCGAAGAGTTCTTACCTAAAGTTAACTTGCGACGCTATTTTAATTGAGTTAATTTTTATAAATCTCCCAAAAAAAAGAGTTGATCTGTATTCTAATTACGGAGATCGTAATATATAAAGTCGCATTTTCAGTTTTTGTCTTACGTCGATGATCGGCTGTAGTCAATGATGTTATTATCCTCTGCGAAAGATAAAATGGATGAACTCGATATTCACTGTAGTTGTATCGAAGATGAAGTTATTATTAAGATGTAGTTGTTGTTAGGTTTATCTAAATTATTTTCGGAAAATTGTCTCGAAAAGTCGGTAGTTTAAGTTGAAGTTTTCTATAGCATTTTGAACACTTGGCTTAAGACGTAAAGTTATATTTTGTTCTATGAGCCTCAATAAAAAAATTTTCGAAACACTTTTGTAGAATAATTGAATTTTAGAAAGTCCTTGAAAAAAGCACACTTTTCAAAAACGTGAGTCAAAATTACCAATGAATATGCAATTTTTTTGAATTAAGATGTTAAATAAAATTATTCATTCGTAGTTCAATACCAGAAAAAATGACGTGGTGGATCAAAACGGCGAATGCAATTTATCAACACTTGATGCTACTATAAGTACAGTGCAATTCGAATATCCAATATTTAAGTTAAAAAACTTTGGCATCACCATTTGAAATAAACAAGAAAAAATATGCGAAAACTAACAGTACATTCAATGTCATAAGTAGTACTTACATATTTAATGAAAACAAAAATATTTAGTTACTCGTTTAGCATTGATCTTAGCAATGAAATATTCTACATATTTACGATGCGCACTTTCGCAACCACAAATGGAGATGCAACAATTTATAAACTCATATAATGTGTGTGCGATTTTAATTATATAAAATTTGTGCGAAGCATCGAATGTCACACAACCTATTGAAGATTTATATTTTTAATTGTTACAACAACAGCAGCGCTATAGAATACCCAGAATGTACCAAATGGTTGGTGATTGCTGTGAATCACGAATTTCAGGTCGGGGAATCATTCATGATTGCTTATACTCGTAAAATCTATGTACGTACACAAAGGCATGCGAATATAAATTCAAAGTTTTTAAAAGTAAATACATAAATATGTATGTTCTGTACTACCAAGGTCTATGGGACCGATATTGAAATACCTCGATAAGTGGTGTGATCGGAAAAATTGTTTTTTTTTTAATCAAGTTTTCATTTACATAGATTATATTGCATTGCTACTAGAATTTATTGTAACAAACAATTATTCGGAAACTGATCGTCATTGTTCAATGTATAATTGATGAATCGTTTCGACTAAAACTGAAACAAATGGAAAACCATTTAACATGTGCTCCTTGTTAAGTTATGGAAACTTACGATAAGAATTTCGTAAATTGAATTTTGAAATCAATGTAAACTAATTTTTTTTTTAAATAAATTGCAATAGTTTACAAATATTTGATAAATGATTGATACCTCGTTGAAAAAGTATCTTTCGATGAACGCGAAAATGAGTTTAATTTATTTTTCCAAAGAAGCGCTTTCGAGATATAGGCCAAACCTTGGTTTTCGAGGTTATTTTGTAGTTATTCCAAACAAAAACCCAGAATAGCAAATAAACCTAACATTTTATGGGAATCATTTTAAAGGTACATTAATTTTTTGGTTCAGAGGTTATAGCTAAAAATATTTCGAAAAAGTATTAGATTCTTTTTAATTTTTTAGCCAATTTTTGCCATAAAACTGACTCTAACGGTAAGAAAATATATACATAAGAATGCAAACGTTTTGTATATCAAAATTTAGAATTGCGACTCGTAAAACAGTGGTAGCAAACAATGAGAAAAAGTCAACCTATATCGAGACAAACCTATGCGAAAACTCCAACGCCCCGAATCTCAAAATCTCGACGTTTTCAATTTTCATAATCAGTGGACCCAAATCCATAAAAAATTTGATATCACATCAAATGAATATTCTGGCTGTTGCAGAGTGGAGGGCTTTATCAGATTTTCAACTAAAAAATATAAATGTAGCGACAATTTAAATTTACCGCTATTATATAATTTGTAATAACTTTTAAAATTCTGTCACATTAAGAGTTTGAATGCTTCACATTTTCGTAATGAAATTCTCATTCAACGAGATAGTTTTAACTATTTGATTTACAAAGTTTATTTACAGAAAAGTGTGAATAAAAACTATCAATTTTCGAAAAAGCTCTTATTTTTGCATTCGGTCGCCAGAAAATCAAAAAGTAAAAAAAAAATATATCATCGCAAAGAGGTTGAATGTACCTTTAAAACTATATTCACAAAAGTTTGGGCTTATTTGCTGTTCGATTTGGCAATAGCTACAAAATGACCTCGAAAACGGGGGTTTGGCTTATATCTCGAAAACGGTTTCGTGAATGAATGAATATTCGTGTTCAGTGACCCAAAATTAGTCTAAAAAATACTTTTAAGATTTAATTCAGGTTTAAATATCTTGTGCGTGATAAGCTAGAGTATGCTGGTTTTCCTCAGCGAAATTTATGAAATCATAATATGTTTTGGCTGGGCATGGTTCGAACGAAATATGTGTATAATGCTCCGGTGATTAGAATATTATGATATCTAAATTCGCTTTCAAGACACAGTAGTTTTGATTTTCTTCTAGAAAATATTATTTTGAAAATCTACCAAATGAATTGTCTAACTAGCGTCTAAGTACTCTCTAATTTTATTTTTTTGTCATCTCTAAGTAATTTAAAACTTTCTAGATTCAAACGAATAAATAAATAAAAAATTCAGAATACTTTGAAAAACATCCAGATACAAATTAAAATTAATTCTTGCAATAATAGTAGAATGTATTTCATTGGGGCAGCTGCTTCATTAGTGGAGAAAGAGTAAAGGTTTTTAAAAATTAGGCGGAATCCGAAATTTTTGCAATGATTTCATTTTGAATCATAAAGCGTGAGGTGTTGTAATTAGATACAGATATTCAATTAATATTTTATTTTGTAACTAAAAGTTCCTACGTCCTACGCCTATGCATCGTAATAGATTTTACTTAAAAAAATAACTGATGATGAGCGCTTCAATACATTAGAACTTCTATCGCTTCTTAGTTTTATTCCTCTACCTCCTCTTTTCCGACAACTTAATTTTTAGTCAACTTTGGGTGAAAATTCATTTCACTGCTTTTGGCGGCCAAAAATGTTCTCTACACGTGCAAACAAAAATAAGTGTGCTAAGTTCAGACCATGCCGGAAAAAAGGAGACAGTCTAACAAAGTTATAAATTTAAAAAGCAGTTGGAAGTCAACTGCTTTGTATTTATGTAGAATCTGTATTAATATAATTTTGCATTTAGTTTTATTAATTACTACAAAAAACTGGTAGATGTTGTCCTGTCTATACTCATTTATTAATTGCCCAGTTAAAAGGGTGACAATTCCATAAAACTTTTATATAATTTAATTAATTTCGACTTTTCAAGCTAAGTAGATACCGTCTCCTGAACAAAGCGAACCACTTAAGCATTCTCCTCAGAAAATCACCACCCATATTTTCATATTTCATATAACTTGTCTATAATTAATGTAAATTCGAGATTGCAAACAGGTGGCAACCCTCTTCAAAATATAGCTGGCTATAAACATTCTTCCCAGTGAAACGAAACGTTTGATACTCAAATTTTTATATTTCATATAAGTTGTGTATATTTTTAATTAAATTTTATTTTTCCAACAGATGGCAGCTCTCACTCAAGCATAAAATATACCTTACGATCTATTCTCATACCTACCAAATATACACACAAAATTGCATATGAATCAGTCGAGACGTTTCGGAGGAGTTCGGCCACAAACACCGTGATAAGAGATTTTTATATATGAGATTCAAAAAAAGAAACTGTCGTTTAAATAAGAATGTGTTGACGTACGTACGGAAATGCAGAGAATATCATAAAAACAAAATGACATTTTATTTTTTACAATAACTCAAAAATTTATAAAATATCTGCAGCATCACCCGCCCGCCATCAGACTCGCCAGTGTCTCATATTGACTCCGGTTTGTGGGTGGTTTGGTTTTTTGTTTGTTTGCATGCTTTGGTTGGCGTTAGTTACACTGTGCGAAATGAAATTAATTTTAAAGTAATTGATTGAAGTGGTTTTCCCGACGTTGTCATGACGCACAGTGGTCAAGTATACTGAAAACATGGCTAAAAGTCGAAAATGTTGTCCGATTCATACAAAAATTTGCATATTATAATTTTCGAGGCTGCTCATTGCGAATTTGATATTCAATTTGCCGAAAACAAAATGGCGGATGACTTCTGAGAAATACAACTTAAACGCTCTAAAAATGGTACATGGGAGGTTTCGATGCTGCTGATCACGAATACGATATTCAATTTGCCGAAAAAAATGGCGGACTACTTGTGAGAAATTACAACTGATTTACGCTCAAAATTGTTCACGAGGGTTTTCGAGGTTTTTGATTATGAATTTGATATTGATTCTGCCGATAAAAATTACGAATAAATTAGGGCGTACGAGTTTTGGAAAAATTACGTTTGATTTACTTTAAAAGTTGGACTCAATACTAAAGTAATTAAACATCATGAATTGAAATTGCTAAACAACTTTTAATAATTAAAATAGTGGAGAGGTTTTTCACGGTGCATAAACACAGTACAGCACATAAAATAAACCAAGTTATGCCTCAAATACTCGAAATGCATCTGCGTTTAATCAAAAGTCTCGACAACTATCAACTCGTACAATTAGTGCCTTGGCTTGTATGTGACACATTTGTATTACGAACGCAGTTGTGGTTTCCCAATTATCGAATTGACATTGAATTGACATTTTTTTATCAGCCTATGTACGTACTAATATTTGTTATCAAATACAATCATAATATGTGTGTTGCTATATTTTCCAAGTAGCATAATATTTGTGCTCATATTTAGCTAATATTAGAATTAAAACATTTCCCTCGTCGATAGTTATTGATTAAATTCGGTGCTTATATATTTCAGAAATTCGAAATCATTTGTCATTTGAGGGATGTAGCGTTTGTAAATGAACGAGACAGATTTTGATTGATGGCATTGTGAGTACTACCTAATAGAAAATTATAGATATTACCCTTGAATGATAGAATACCGGATTACCACAACGCTGGCAGCGAACACGTCACAGCTGCCCCTGCCACTGGAATAAAGAGAATAAAAGTAAGGTGGCACCTACGCTTGGGAGTTTTATTTCCACTGCAGCTGCCACAATACAAATCTCTGAATTTCTTATTTTTTATCCTGTGCTTAACTTAATGTAAAAAGTACGCAAAATTTAGAAAAATTAACCTTTTAATAGACTTTAATGACGTCAATCCTTCAAACGAGGCAAGTACGAAGAAACGGAAGTGCTTTTTCGACTCCTGACTTTCTCTGCATTTGTTCGCTGGTTTAATGAACATCTAATAAATCGACAAGATATATACATAAATTAAATATATTCCTTTGCCTAAACCCAGTATCCAGCTCTTAAGAAAAAAGTCATGTAAAAATACGCTTTTCTTAATATTACAATTTCTTGAATCACTTGGTAGCTCTCAAAAAGCAAATGCTGGTATATTTATTTCTTAAAGCAAATTTACAACAACTGCAAAATACTTTTTCAAGCAACATAAGAAAAGAATTGTGGCTTGGAGACTAAGGTTTAGCTATTAAAACATTTAAAACCCTACAAATTCTTTCTATCTTATCATTCCTTTTCTTCTTTGTCTCTACAACTGTTGTGGGTCGAGTAAAATAACTTCGCCAATCGTTTCTCTCCTGTGCAAAGCTGGGCTTGTTCTTCGCACCAAGTGTAGCCAGGTTCTTCTGCACTCGGTACTTGCATTGCGTTCGTGGGAGTCCTAGACTTCGTTGTCCACCCATGGGTACCAAGTTGATCTATGATCTATTATGCGTGTGATTAGGCCCGTGTCCATGCTCACAGTTCGTCATTCTATGTTCTTCGCCATAGATCTGACGTAAATTAGTTCTATCGAAGCCTTCCAAAGCCTTCTTGCCTTTGTTCGACATCGTCACGTTTCTGTGTTACATTTCAAAAGACGGGAATGATGAGATATTTATACAGCGAGATTTTCGTTCGTCGCGAGAGGGTTCTCCTTTTCAATTGCCTAATGAGCTCAAAGTATTTAGCTCCCGAAATCAGTAATTATTATTCTCTCAGTCTTCAAGCTGACATTATTGGTGATGTATATGCTACTACTTCAAAGTGGAATGTGCCCCAAAACGTGAAGACCTTCATGTGTTGCCAGGAGGTACTTTGTTTTGTTCTCGTTCACCGCTAGACCAACCACTTTTGCCTCCTTCTCTAAGCTAAGCTAACATTGCACCGGGGGACCTGGTATTCAGGCATCCTGCTTTTGCTATAGGCAAAATGGTGCCGCAGCGATTCAGATTAGCAGCTCGTGTGGCATTTTCCAGCGTCAAATTAAGGAAGTCACACGAGAGTGTCTAACACCTCGTTTGGTCTCAAACGACTCGAAGAGGTCCTTCCCAATTTGAATGAAACTAAAAGTTGTGCTCAGCGTCATTCTATATAGCCGTGTAAGATTTGCGGGGATCACAAATTTAGACATAGCGTCGTAGTGTCAGCTGCTTTTGGTGTGTGTCGATTTGTTTATCTACGTCGCCTTCCAGTATTCGACGTACTGCGAATATCTCCTCAATGGTGGATTTGACAGGCTTGAAGCTGCATTGATAAGTTCCAAATAGTTGTCTTAAGTGCTACAATTTAATTTTTCAAATTTCGCTTTAGCCGGTATACCGTCGACTCCAGGGGTCTGGTTCCTCTAAAGACGTGTGATTGCTGCTGTCGCCTCTTCTTGGTCAGAATTTTTGGAATGCTAATATCTTAAGTAATTTATAAATGATATTTTAAATAAAAAAAAGCTAAAAAAAGGTCATAAAGCAACTAAAACTCTGAGACTGAAGAACAAAAATAAATGCTAATTATAGTCTCGAAACGCTAATCTGGTCACTTTTGTATTGACGTTTACCAATAATGGGCTTCACATATAATTATTTAACTTCAGCTTAGACAGTACTGAGAATACAGTTATTTTGTATTTTTCATATTACACAGTACAAATTCATAGCTGAATGTGTGTTCTTGCATTTGTGTTAAATATATTCATGGGTTCGTTTATACCATAATATTAACATACTTATTAAAAATATTACTTCTGGAAATTGAACGATATCTGTGCTGTGGATCGGGTCGCCCAGAAAAAATTTGCAATTACCCCTCCTAGTTTGAAAGTAAGCTTCAGGGGATCTTACGATTTTTTACGCAATATATCGTTGAGAAGATGATTAACTGCAAATTCTCTTTTTTAAGATGACCGACCCGATATAGACGAGCTTTTCCATTTCAAGACAACCGGTCCTTTCGGTTAATGTTTTTCTTTTTCCATGGAACTCGAATATGTTGTTTCTTGGTCAAAATCATCAAAATCGGTCAGTTTTTTTTAGAGAAGTTATGTGCATTAAAAAAATTAAATATTTTTTAGACGAAAAAATACGGAGTTTTCAGGCAAAATTATAAGCTGAAAAATATCGGAAAAAATTTTTTTCGGCCAAAAGAAAAAATACTTGCTTGATCATTTTGAAGAACATACTATTCGAGTTTCATGGGAAAAGGAAAACATGACCCGAATGTATCGGTTATCTAGATCACTTCCAAATCAGTTTCTCCAATTACTTGTCTTGTCCATAATCCTTGGTGGTAGCTTGTGCTATAACAAAAAAAACATTGAAATCAAATTTCTAACGTTGTACAAAATTTATAAAAATTCAACAAATTTCCAACTTTGCAATCAAAATCTATAGAAAATTTTTGAGTATGCAATGTTGTAGATTATTTCATTTTAGCATAACAATAAGTCTCAAGATTCCGTTGATTTCCAGCAATTTTTTGAAATTTTAATTTGGGAAACTCTTTTTCATTTAATGCATACAGTTTATAAGGAAGAAGGTGTGCAAGACCGCCAGGATAAAAAAAAATGTAATAGTTAACGCGAATTTTTATAAATTCCATCCGTTATATGGTAAAAAGCATGTATGATGGAAATTTCAAAATTTTCAAAAATCAATGAAAACAACTTGAAAATTTTTGAAAATTTGTTGAATATTTATATAAATTCTGTACAAAGTTTGAAATTTTGATTTACAGTGAATCACAGCTTAAATTCTGCAGTGCTATTTTTTTAGAGTATTGATAATATTTTTTGTGCTAACATTTTTAATTTATTTTAATAGGAAAAATATAGTTTATTTCAATATCATGTAACAAAAAAGTCCAGTTTCTACAAATTCTGAGAGGAAAATTAAAAACTTTAATGACATTTTTTTCAAGTTTATGAAGCTATCGTACAATTTTCTCAAAGACAAAATTTTGACTTTCATGCTTTATTACATTGAAATAAACTATATTTTTATAAAAAAAAAGATTGCACTTAAAATGTTGGCAATATTGCATAAATAACACTGCACCATTTAAAATATGACCCACGGTATATGGTTTTTGCTATAGAGCGCACTAAATTTTCAATTCCAGCATTTTTTCCAGGACATAATCCTATATATTGAATTTGAGCAATTTTGTTTTTATATTTTCAGAAATATCTTGGTTTTTAGAAAAAAAAAATCAAATGATTCCCAGATTTTTTGAGCATAAGTCATGTAAATTTTTACAAATTAATTGCAGAAAACGCTTGTTATAAATTTTTACTCTAGGTATGTATGTTCTTACATTTGAGTTATTCCTGTGTTTGCTCTTTCATTTTATCTACACACGTTCTCCCTCCCTCCCTCTTCAATACAAAACATCGCTTTGTAGAGCACCAAGTTGCGGCTGGTACTGACCAACTTTATGTCTGGAAATGCTTTCGCTGTTTTATTTCAGCTTTCATCTTTTTGGTCTTTGACAAAATTTCTAGTTTTGTTTGTGGATGGTTTTTTTTTAAATTTAACCTCAAATTATGCTATACCAGAATGAATTTGACATGTTAAGAAATGTATGTGTAAAAATGTATGTACATATGTATGTACTTAGTGTGTGTTTATGTAGAAAAGGCAAAACTTTCACAATAAATAGTGTTCAACAAGAACTTCGTTCAACTCATACAAAAATTTTGTTTCCACAGCAAATTTATTCAGCGTTAATGTCTGACACTTATTGAGATCTCCCTACACCTTCCAAATAAAATGCCTAACTTTTTTTTTTTATAAATTTGTACCTACTCGTATAATCTCAATAAAAAAATTTCTGTCAATTTCATTCAACAACCAATTAGCCGTGCAGTTCTTAATGTAAAAGGTACCGATAATGACAAAAAACCAGCGCTGTCACTGCTAATGGATTTGAATTCGGTGTTTTTTTTTTTTTTTTGTTTTGGGTTTTGTTGAGTAGGGTCGGCCTTCAATAAAAGATACCATACAACATAATCCACCATTACCACTTGACGTCACATCACTCGAAATAGTAACACAAATGTTACGCAAAATTCAAACAAATATCCATACAGTATACGAGTATAAAGTACATATATACAAGTATATACATGAGTATATGTATAAACATATGTACATGTATTTACTTATATCCCTACACACAAACTCGCAAAGAAAAAAATGCAAAGGTCCTTTATTCGAACGAATGCGTACACGAATAAAGCAAATTAACATTCTAATCGTGAGACAAAAAAGTGTGTTATATAATTTCCTAAGAAGGAGTGTGTGGGTATGCAGTAAATACCGTTAACAATTTGCGTGCTATTATTTTGGGGTCTGTAGATATATTTTACCTACATATGTACGTCGTGTGCTTAGGGAAACGAATTTCGATACGATACGATTGCTTATTGATACTTTTGCCATTCGATACCAATATTTTTCACTTTATACTTTTCATAGGATATTTTGAAGTTGAGTCCTTGAACCTTAGTATCGTATCATATTTTCGAAGAAAAAAAACAGAGCAGTCCGGACTGCTGTTATAGGCACCGGTTTGTTGTTGTTGTAGAAGCTATACCAATCCTCGCGAAGATGGGTGCATCTACTAATTGTTGTCATCGATGTCATCTAACGGTAAGGCCAAAAACTCGCTTCGATGGGGTCAGACCAGACGGGGAGGGTTTGTTTGCACCGATTTGTCGGCACCTATGCCAGCCCGTCAGCTCCGCGCGTTGGGAATTCCTCGAAAAAAATAATAGATTGTTTCTCTTAAAACATTTATTACCAAAAAATTAAATAATAAAAAAACATAGTTTAGTAATTACAGTGATCCTTTGACAAATGTTTTTTAAATATTTTTTCTTGGAGTTTCCAGCCGTAGCAGTTATAATATTAAGGCATTTTTGGAAGTTATTGCTTTCCACCCTAAATTAAAAACTATTATCTGAATATTGTCAGCTGTGCACAACAGTTTTTTTATTTTATTTTAAAAGCAGCAATTTTGTAAATTCAATACGCATATTTCATCTGTAATAAAATTTCGTAACACATGTTTCTTATTTAATATTTTAAATCGTAGTACTATTGTAGAATGAAGAAAGGATTGTTCAAGAAAAATAAAAATTTGCATATTAGGCAAAATATATCCTTTTCTTTGAATGATCAGCGATTTTTTGTTCCTTTAGTCGAGACGTTACTTCACGAATTCGCTTTAAGACAGACTATCATAATAAATAACCACCTTTTAATAGCCAATACAAATCGCATACAAAAATCTAAGACTATTTTCTGTACAAATTTAAGCGTTTCGAATTTTTAATGAACATTCTGTATTTATTACGCCATATTTTTGCAACAAAATTAAATCATTTAGTCTTAGAAACTTTCAGACCTTAGTAAAAACTGATAAAAACCGATTTGGTTATTTCCAGTGAATGCATTTCATAGTTTAAAATCAATTGCAGTGGCATAAACACCGCAAATGTGGTTTTTGTTTTTAATTTTTCAATTTGTTTAACTTAAACAAAACCGTCTTTAATTTTGGAAAAGTGTCAACTTTTTTATTAACTGCTTTCAGAAAAATTGTATGCAAATATATACATACATATAATTTCCTAAACCTCTATTAGTTCAAACCAGATTTGTAATGCGGCATTCATCTTAAGTATTTAGTTGAATTTTAATTTTTTAAATCTATTTCATTTGACAGCACTATAGTGTCATTTAAGTAATATTGCTAATTAAATTGATTTAATGTTCTGTAAAATGTGGCACCCCCCTTCAATCATTTTTTTTTGTATAAATACCTTCATTTCACACCAATACTGTTATTTTTCGGTTAGCTTGGAAACTTAATTAAAATAATATTTTTAAACAGGTGGCAGCACTATTTAAACATCTTTTCAGGATTAAGTTCCTTATAACCTACTTCTACTTCGTTTGAAGCTCACGCCATAGTATTTCGTATAACATGTCGCAAACATTTTCAAGAGTGTTTGTGAAATAAGTTTTCTTGAGCCACTTTCGTTTAAGATCTTTATTTCAATACTATATTTAACTTGTTATAATTTTAACTAGCATTTTAAACATATGGCAACCATCTCCAAAATTATGTTTTAAATAATAATATTTTCAACTCCTAACTTGGCACTCATATAGCGAAATTTCATTGGATTTATTAATTTAAATTAATATACCTTTAAGCACGCTTGATATCCATATTGCAGTACTTGATTTCAAAAAATTTTTAAATCAATTAAACCTTCTAAATAGCATATGCGATTAAAAAACCCGTTATACTTATTATGGGAAACCTTTGGATATCTCTGGAATACGTTGTTTTTTTTCGTAATTCTTCACCGCACCAATAACCAATAGAACAGGTTAAGTCTAACGACTACTTTGAAGATTTCAAGAAAATACAAGAATTGTTTGCTACGTTATCGTAGAATGAATAAGAAAGAATCAAGAAAAAATTAGAATAAACGAAGGAAAATCAAGAAGCACTGAAAAGTTGGGTTAGTTGAGTCAATATTGAATATACAGCAGTGTGTGAATAGAAACTACCGTTCCCTTTTTCTATAGCGGTAATATGGAAAAGGGGGAACAATTCGCCGGGGTTTATACTCCCAATAGGGCTGATTGTTAGTTTTTATTATCTTTTATTAAGTAATTGCACTTAAAACGATGCCCCAATAAAGAAAACGAGCACAGAGAATCATTTGGGAAAGCCGTGCTGTTTTACTTATGTAATCAATTCTTCGATGACATACAAGCCCAACCGATTATGTCGAATTCTCTGACAGAGATTGGCTTCCCATGGAAGACGGTATCTTGTATTCTATAATTCTTGATGGGCGATAGCTGCTGTTAAATTTGCTACCATTTTCTCAGGTTCTGTGAATATTTGCTGTATTTTCGCCGTTCCCTTTGATTTTTTACATGACTGTGGGCCGTGAAGCGACCCCTGATTTTTCAGTTAACAAATAAATAAAATAATTTAAAAGTCATACCCTTGCCGCCGTAATTAAATATGAATATATGTATGTGTAATGTAAATGCTATCTAGCAATTTTCTTCTATTCGTTGAATGTTCTTATTTGAATTGTTTTTGCTGATGTTCTCAGACATAGGAAACCTAACCAAAACACCAAAAGGCCCAATTTTGGCAAAAATATAATTATGTAAAAATATTCTAAGATGTCTGCATATCAAGGTCTTTTTTATTAACAGTTTCCGCTCGATTTTGCCCGTTCTATTATAACAGTCCCAACTACAACCTACATTGGACTGCGCCAGATTCGTCCGCGAGGAATACGTTATACTTTTTTTACGGTGTGTTGGGAACGAACCCCTTCTTTCAAGTATCCCAGTTAAGTAAAGATCACCTCAACAAAAACAAAAAGTTAGGAAAACCCCGGAGGTCATCACTCTTTTAGGAGCGTCACTTTTTGAAATGGAAAATAAAAACGACGTTTCAAATAAATACAGCATTTCTGATTTCAAGTCCAAAGCTCTTGAAGCATAGTTCATTTTCATTTCATTTCAATTTTACTATTATTTAAAAATATATGTATATGAGAGAGTATATGATAAAGTATATGACAATTTAGAATATATATAGAAAATATGGGGATAAAGAAGAAAAAAAATGCAAGTTGAGCTAACAGCTAACGCTAAAATGATATCCGACATGTGATATAGTGTTGGGAAGTGGAAAAAATTGCTCTATTATGATTGGGCGCTAAAAATTGCATGAGAAATTTCAATTTAACACCTAACCGGTTTTTATTTGCACATTATTTTATAATATGTAACTACATCCACCTAAAATTTGCCAGCCCAACTCTTTTCTGTTTTTAAATAGCGCTAAATAAAACGCTAACAGAGTTGCTTTTGCAACTAAAGAAAATGTTATACGTGTTGGAGCGTTCGTTTGCTAGTCAGTTGCAAAGAAACAGACCTTGCATACAGCTTCAATTTTTAATAATTTTTATTGAAACTACAAATAAATTTACATTGAAAATTTGATTGCTCATTAAAAAAAAATGTAAATTTTTGAATAAAACTACTCATACGCAATACGAGCGTATATGGCCCGAAGCAGCGTATTCGGATCAGTGAAAAATTATACCCAAATTTTATGCGTACTTCAGTTAAAAGGCCCACCAAGTTTGAACTCTGTGATTAAATTTTTCGACTTTATGCCAGGGACCTAAAATAACTGTTATGATGTTCTCAAAAAATTTAAAAGTCAAAGCCTTAAAATGATCGTAGAAGGAAATTGTTGATATCCTTGTCATCGCCATGATGTCCTCTGCAAGGATTAAGGATCATTTTTATTTTTTAAACTTTTAAAGTAAAAGTACAATTATAACTGTTAAATTCTGACTTTTTTTCAGTCAGATAATACCAGTTAAACCAAGCCAAATATTTTTTTTTTGTCAAAAATAAAAGGTTTGGCCAGATAGCGATCAAACAGTTGATCCTATATATCGATTGGTCTTAGTTTCTAGAATTCAAAATATATAGTTTGTTTGAGATTGGGTGGCTCTATCTGAAGAAATGAGTCAAAAGCTGACACAGTTAAATTATCTATAGTAATGTAGTACTTCGATAGTATCTGGATGTTCTTTTTGCAACACTTTTCAATTATTTCGTTAAAAACATTTCCAGTTTCCTCACAAAAGAAAACAAATTTTATGTATTGTATAAAACTCATATACAATAGCTTTTTATTAAAGGGTTTTGTAATTATGGCATTATATTGTTGTTGAGCTTTAAAAAGCAAACGGTTTCTACATTTTTGTCGGTCAGATTATAGCGTAAGTCGGTTAAAATTAACTTTAGTGCCGAAAAAGCTCGTTCGACACTGATTTGTGTTGCAGGCACTGAATGCACGGCAAAAGCAACCTTTCTTAGATATGGAAATGAATATTTTTTGCTGTTCTAGTATTCTATGATATCTGTGTCTAAATCAGTTCGCTTTTTCTTATAGGTGTCAATCTAATAGAACGCTTTTCTCAGTTCGTGAGCTCGATGGATTCCTCGTCTGATGACGAGTTTGCAACTTCAAGTTCTCGCATGCAGCTTCTTAAGAGGGAAGACGAACTTTGCATTGAGGATTCGTCAACAAAAAGTGCCGTGTCTTCACTCTGCTGATTTTCCTCAGGGGGAGAATTGTGATTCTAAAAAAAAGGAAACACAAAAGGCACTTTAAATAATTATATTTATTAAAAACAACCTTTTTTAAATTCTCCATTCGACGAGCAAGTCCTTTGAGGTGGGTTCTTGCACATTCCATTTTTTCTCTCGAAAGCATGCGTCTCAATCGAGGATCCAAAAACAAAGCAGCATTTACGATTTCGTTTTCCAGAAGGGAAATTTGCCTTATTTCAATGCAATTGAGAAATTTTTGGCTGATATCGCTCTTGTTATTTTTTAATTGAAGTGTCATCTTTAGCCAATTTTTATAAAAATCTCCCAAAAGTAATTGACTCTCTTGAGGGTAGTACTCGTATTTTATATGTTGCCTATTTTCAATTCGATACTTACAAGCTTTATTTGTTCTGTATTCAGTGAGTTGAAAAATTCATCTCGCACAGCACGTGAAAATAATCGTGCGATGGTTTTTTAAGATTTTTCAACATGAATTGACGAGACAGGAGTGCATTGATCCACTAAGTTTGCCTTTCGGCGTTGAATCACGCCACTTAGGTCGTCAAGCAGATTAAAAACATTTTAATTACTATGTTACTGTTTTCATTACTGATCGCTAAATATAAAATGCAACCCTCGTACTGTGCGTATGGTTATAACATGCGTACACATTTGTATGTAAAAATGAACTCATGTTCGACAATGTCATAGTTAAGTCACCAATAATGCTTGCAGACTGCTAAATATATGACGGAGTCGAGGTATTTTCATTCAAGTTAAAAAGTCCATTCTTATAAATACGATAGTTGTATTGGCTTATTTGTGTATAGTAAACACTTTTTGTGTATGTACATAACTTTTAACTATACGTGTTTCTGAATGAGTCAGTTCCTGATTAATATCTTAAATTATAAACACCCAATCTCAAACAAACTATATATTTTTGAATTCTAGAAACGAAGACCCATCGATTGGTATCAAATTTATTTATGTACGTTCAACGGTTTGATCGCTATCTGGCCAAGCCTTTTATTTTTGACAAAAAAAATATTTGGCTTGGTTTAACTGTTATTATGTGACTGAAAAATTAAAGTAAATTTTTTACTGGAATTTTGTAACAAAAAATTTTACAGTCAGAAATAAACTGTTTTAAGCGACTTTTATTTTAAAAGTCATAACTGTTAGGGTCCCCGCTTTATGCCAAAAATGTGGCCATCCAGCCCAGTGTGCAATGGTACGAGTTTTACAAAGAACATAAGTATGTAAATGAAGATATGCACATACTTACAATGCATGTAAATATTTCAGCACACAAAATACAATTTACGTCATTAAACTACTTTTGGCATTGCTGTTGTGACTTATAATAGGAATGAATGTGAGAAAAGCTATGCACATATCGAGATATACATTTAGATTTGTTTGCATTCATTTATTTTGCCATGTCGTTTTGTTTAAACCGCATTAAACAACAAAGCACAACGTATTTACTAGCACGCAATGGACGTGGAAATTTGCACTAAGCTGAACTCAACTGAACTTAGCTGAGTCTAAGCCAAAAATTAAATAATTAACAGAATGCGTACCTATTATTTGTATACATACATAGCGCATTTACATATAGTTAGTTAGTTTTACTAGAACTCTTACCATTTAATTACATTCGTGAGAAAATTTTATTTTACACATTCATAGCTATTTACAATATGTAAGCTTGCAATAAAAACACTTGGTAATAGGTTGGTAGGTGTCTTTCATTCCTTATTTGGGGTTTTTCTACATACATACATGCATATATTTTAATAACATATGAATTTCATTGTTCCAATATTGCATAAGCACTAAATGGGCATACAGTTGTGCCATGGCATGCGCTGTTAAAAAGATTTCTCACTTCAGTGATGTGAATCCAGATTGCTCATCCGTTTTTGTAGTCAGCTCCAAGGATCAGTACCAATAAAATTGATATGATTAATTCTACGAAAAATTTCAGTAGTATAAAATTTATTTTGAAATTTCTATGGTATTGAAAATGTAGTAAGATGTTCACTTCCTATATAACTAGGGGTACTCGGTCTAATTAATTGGAAAAGAAATAATAGTGAAAACCCACGTTTCTTATATAAATTGCTACTAGCTAATACCCGCTTGGCCCCGTTTCGCCTCATCTCGTCTCCATCATCTGCATTCTAAAATTACACTTATTCAAGAAAACCCTCAAATGGGTTTGCAAATGTTAGCGCACTTTTTTTTATAGCCTATTAAAGTTTTTATGTTTATGTTTCAACCTTAATTGTTTTCAAAAAAAAATTACAAAATATTTAAAACAAATGCCTAAGCAAAATTAAAGGTAAAGTGCAGTACAAATTTACGGGGAAACATTTTTGTAGATCATTTTCCATTAGCTCCCACCTAAAACACTCGCTTTGATCCTGACTTCGAGACACCTCTCAAAAAACCTAATTACAATGCCGTCACAGGATCTTTTTATATAAAAATTAACAAAATTAACATTGCAAGTTAAAAGAGCCGAGAGTGTAGCGTATGCGCGCTTCATTCGGTGGGTCCCGGATTCAAATCTCGACTGTGGCAAGTAACAACAAAAATTAATTAATAGCGGAGGCAAATCTCCGAGTATATTTTTGCCATGAACAAAACTTCACACAAAAATCCATCCCCTTGTAGTCTTCGTAAAACTGCAGGGCCCTCAGATTACAAATCACCCTAATTTAATTAGAAGGAAAAGAGAATTAATCTCAAGATAGCATTGCAGTTGTAAGATTTTTGAAGGTGGTTGAATTCCAAAATTTCTCTTTGGGTACGCCAAGGGCTGCATGTCTTATATGCGACCAGCATTCTGTGATCGTGGCTGTTGGACTGAAATCTGCCATTTTTAATCCACTTAGAAGGCCTTCTGTCTTTAACGAGTTTTTTTTATATAATTTGTTTAAATCTATTTCGCGAGTGTACTAGGCTGTAGCCCTGTTCCATTTTTTTACCCGTCTGGAATTTAAATGACTGTACAGGAGTCTGTTGGAGGTTAAGTGATCACTAAGTGTTGCTCTTTCCACATTTTCCTGAAAGGTAACTTTGTAATTAGGTAATCGGAATGAGGGAAAACATCTGGTATTTGGGAGAATACACTCACCCTTAACTTTGGGTATGTATCACGACTGGCTATGGAATCTTTATCAAGATCGTCTCAAAGGGAAACTTCCCTTAAAACTTTTTCTAGAAATCTAACGGTTTTGGTAACTTAATTGATAGCAGAAGTGGCTACGATCGCGTGCATGTGGAGCTATATCGGCAGTTGCCTCAGGATCACATCTAACGCGTCCGTTAGATACGACGCACAGACTTCTACTGCTCAGCTTATTTTCAAGGCACTGCATACCTAGCGCGGGATTCACACTAAAGATCCATACGTTGTAACTGATCACACTACATGCCCTCAAACCATTTATTCTAAAATCTATAATATCGAAAACAGCGAAAGCCCACCGTGAACGAACTGATTGGACTTTAGAACTGGTAAATCTACCATCGACACGATATTCGCGAGGATTGACAAACACCATCTATTTTTCGACTTTAAATCAACTTTCGACAGCACGAGAAGCAGTTACCTAATAACTAAAAACTAGCAGAGCTATGTAAAAACACGCTGACCAACACAACCAGCCCAGTCAGAATTGGGATGGGCCTGTCCGAGCCGTTTGATACCACTTTTATTTACACATACTCGTACTTGTATAGGTGCCCATGGAAGGTAAGAAAAATTCCGTTAGCAGAAAAAACTTACCATAAATCGGATTAAAAAGTTAGAAATTTTAACAATTTTTTTGTTTAATATTTCAGATTTTTAGCCTGTTTTTAGAAAGTTTTAAACCTCGTATTACTAGGATTTTATCATACAATTAACTATTTTTTTTAAAAAGTAGTTGATATAGAAAATTTTTTAAATCTTAAAATGCAGCTTAGATAAACTTAAAAACAATGCTAAAACAATGTATACAATTAGTATCGTTTTTTAACATAATTTACAATCTGTGGGTTATCTGTCGAAATAGCTGCTGATAACTTCAAGGCCAACTTTATCTTGACGATGACTAAGGGAATTGTTTTTGAGTGGAGCTTCTGAAAATATCGACTACATAGCCATCCAATGGAGTTTTATATACATAAATATCGTACATATATAGTAAAGATCCATTTTTCGTAAAAATGCTTCTCGTTGCCTCCCCATTATCCGTTTCTAGTTTCATTAAAATCCGACCAAGTACCAAGGTTTTCTAAATAACTCGCTTCTAGCGCCACCTAGCGTATTTATTTTACATAAAAGTATTTCTTATTGCACCAACACCATACCTTTCTTGGATCATAATCGACCATATATAGGGGTTTTCTGATAAATTCGTTTAGAGCACCACCTTGCGGATTAGTTTCCATAAAAGTATTTTTGAATTACCCGCCAGGCGCATTATTTTCCATACCAGCATTTTTTATTGCACCAGCAAGAAACCTTCTTAATACTCGTATCATCAATATCGCCCATAAATACGTATTTTATGAATATCTGAATATGCCGCCCAAATTTAATTGACTATTTATGTGGCTCCAAGCCAAAGTCGGACACCGTAGAAAAAAAAATGTTCCTTCCTAAAAATATTCGAACCAAAGCAATTAAAACAAGGTACATAAAATATTTTTTCAATTAATAATTTATTGCAATTCTAAAATATAAAAGCAAAACAGTATTATAAAATATTCTAGTAAAACATCATTTTTGAAATATCGAAATATATTTTAAAAACTAATATTCTGTTTGAGCTGGTTAGGCATTGATTTAACCAATTTTTCGCAAAAACAAGATTCGATTTTTTTCGCATTCTTGTAGTAAGATAGATAGAATATAGTCCCATAAATTTTCGATTGGATTAATATCAGGACTTTGGGGTGGCGTTTCCAGAACATAGTGGCATTTATAAAGAAACCAAGAGCGCATTTTGTAGGCCTTATGCTTTGGATCATTGTCTTCGTAGAAATACCAATCATCGCCGAGATCCAATTTTCAAGACTTTTTGGTAAGTTTTCTCTTAAAATGTTAAGATAGTCATTCTGACTCATTATTCCTTCAATAAAATGCAAAGATCCTGGTCCAGAAGCCGAAAATGAACCCCAAACCATTACCGATCCGCCACCATGTTAGACAGTTGGACTCAGATTGGGCAGTTGCAGCTCCTCATTTGGTTTCTTCCAAACATATGGTTTTCCATCGAAGCCAAAAACATACAATTTACCTTCGCCAGTAAACATAACATTTTTCCAGAACGAAAAATCTTTATTTTCATTTTCTTTTGCAAATTTTAATTGATCAACGGCTTTTGTCGGGCCTTTTTACCATTTAGATCAGCCTCATGAAGTATATGTCTGATTATAGATAAACTAGATTACTTTCCCAACTCATTTTCAGCTATAACAGCTAACTATGGTGCACTAAGGAAAGGATTATCTTTAACTTTTCGCAACAGATATCGCTTATTTGAATCGGTAAAAATCTTGTGGTGGGAAGCTTTAGGCTTGTTTTCCACTTGTTTGTTGGTTTTGAAGTGCTTAATTATATCGTGAACAGTAGAATGACTTCAGTCGACAATTTTAGCAATTTCACGCACAGATTTTCCATCGTTGGCATGCAAATAACGAATAACGAATTTTCTCAATATAATACTTGTTTGGCCTCTTTGCTTAGACATTTTTAAATCACAAACCGTAATTCCAAATATATATATATATTAAAAAAAACCACCCGGGGAATTCCCGTTAGTCTGTTAATCACTATACTTGAAGTTAGTTGAAGTTAGTTGCTTCTGTCCGATTTTGGCTTGTGCATTGAATTTACTTTTATTTGATGTTTTACTAGAATATTTTCTAATACTGAATTAATTTAAATGTTTTGTTTTTATATTTTGGAAGTGCAATGAATGAGTAATTAAAGAAATATTTTACCTTTTTTTAATTGCTTTGGTTCAAATATTTTTAGGAAGAAACATTGTTTTCTACGGTTTCCAACTTTGGCTTGGAACTACTGTATATGTAAATATACAAAATAGAATATTAAAATTAAATAAGGAAGGAATGATGAAATTTCAAAATTTGTTAATATATTTTGCTATTGTTTTTGTTAACACCACTGCATGTATCTACATATATATTTTAATTTATAGGAAACATTTTTTGAACTGAAATTCAACTAGGTAGTTTTTTCGCTATGGAATACAATGGTCTAGTGGAGCCGGAAATTTCAAGACGAAGTTAGTTAAGGACGGAAACCGAAAAGAACTGATCTACATTACATTCGATGCTTTTTTCTAAATTTTTTTTATACATTATTGCCCTTTTGTGATATATCAATGAGATAATGATTCATGTTAGGGATTTTAAAGTTAATTGCTGTAAGAAATAGAAAAGCTATGAAAATAAAAGAAGTTACTTAGGAAAATATTTATTTATTTATTTAGGAAAATATTGTTTTAAGTGCGCTATGGAATGGAAAAAACACTTGGCATTGTTCACATATGTACGAACTAAACATCGTAACAGTTAAAACAAAAAATGAAATGAAAAGTTAGTTAGAAGAATAAATGAAAACAATCAACTAAAAGTCTACCCGAAGCATACAACTTTGTACATACATATATGAGTTATGGGCAGCGACTTATTTTTTATGACACAAAATATATCGCAATTTGCGATACCTTGATAAATGGCCTGGCTATTTCCGGTCTTTGGCTACATATCATAAAAAATAAATTTATATTAATGAACATTGAAGGGTTTGCAAATTAATTAAGTTTTTAAGAAGTTCACTTCCCCTTAAATCTGTGGTGAAACGATTTTGCCGCCTGGCTGTCTCCTTTCGAATACAACATCCACTCCAGGGGTAAGACATTAGAATGAATTTTCCATTGCTATCACACAATACCTACGCTTACAGCCTTCTATGCAACAGCAACAACAGCTGATAAATGATTACAATGGAAATGGAAAATGTAAGAGCATAATGAACGCTCTCTTTTCCATTGGAATCTCGCTCTCCAACTAACCCGCCCCCACTTTGGAATGACATTGGAAAGTTGCGCATTCACAGTGAGCAGAGAATGCCCGTCATTTCACTGGAATTGAATTCGCACAGGTTTCCCCACCAACTGAATCCTCGCACGAATTTGGAAACATTGGAAACAGTCCCCAAAACGGCGCTCACACAATGGGGGTCAAAGGAATAAATGGACGAGATGTATGTCGACCGTGTCATCAATACAAATAACAGCTCCGCCTATTTTCTTTACAATGCAAGTAATGAATTTGTGTGTATTAGTATGCTGATTGCATTGTTGTGTGAGTGTGTTGGCATTTTATTGTTGTAATGGTTATAGACCACTCCCACGCAGCCATATTTGAATGAAATACAAAAAATTGCTCAATTTTCGTCCGATTTCCACAATATCTCGGCGCCCTGAACACCTACACACATGCATAGGTGGTGGTAGTGTCTCAGAGCAGTGACATGGCATGTCAGACGGTCGATATTTTTGAGTACATACTTGTCTTTTGGTCTTTCTAGTCACTTGGCTTTGTGCTTTTTCGGTTTTTCGGCACACAATTGTGGCAGGATATTTGAGGTGAAAGAACAAAGTGAAAATTGCCGAATAATGCCGTAGAAATGTTCCTACATATTTTTGTATGTACATACAACAACAAAATTTGGGTTACATCCATTGGTATATGGATACCCACACACATACATACATACTACATATGTACATACATTTGAAAATATACTATAATTATGCTTACATATAACACAAAATGAAATATTAGTCAATTGTCTGAGGGAAGTGTTTTACGAGTTGAAGTCGCCGTAGCAGTTGCTGCTGGTTTTAGCGGAGGAATGAAAGATTGTACGCTGTTTGATGGGAGGCAGCGCGCAAAGTGCAATTGCCAGTCGTCAACAATGGTAGCAGCGAGAGTAAGCTATTTCCCACTTGCATAGCAGCACATAAAATTGTTATGTTATTGTTGCTGGTACTATGGCTTACACACACTCGCACACACCCACACACGCACATGGATGTAAATAACTTCCCATTAGCCTACCTACCATTTCAGTCCTGGCAGCTGTACATAGACAATGGCGGCTGGCAGCTGGGATTGACGTTACGATGTGTCTATGTATAGGAAGTTGTTTATGTGTATGTACATATTATAGATACATATGTATGAGTGGATTTTCATGTATAGAACCTATGTATGTACATATGTGTAAGCAAAGTTTGTGTAGCAAAAGTTCATGCTGCGGTTGCCCTGCATAAAATTCTACGACTAGTATAATAAATAGAGTGCACCCGGATTAGTCCCCATATTGGAGCTCTTGCTAAAAATCGTCTATCCGTGGCTTTTAGACTAGTCGATAAGCAACTTTTTTTAATAGTCGAATAGCATGTACTCGATTAACTGTTCACATTCGACTAACCCGTCATCTTCGATTCGTGTTTGCAAATCGACTAAAAGAAAATTATTCGAATGATAACGGTAACAGTCAGAATTTATTATATTTGATAGCTAGTTTTGTCAATAAACACAAACACTCGAACCAAATATATGAAAAACAAATATTTATTGCTAGAAAACAACTACACCTCTTTCAGTTTTAGTTCAGAAAGTTGCAATTCAAATTCAGAAAGTTACAATTCAAGTTCAAAATTTCCAGTACAAATTCAGAATTTTTATTTTACATTCAGAAAATAAAAATTCAAATGCAGAATTTCCAATTAAAGTTCAGAAAGCTACAAATGAAATTCAGAAATTTAATTTTAAATTCAAAAAGTCCGAATACAAATTTAGAAAGTAACAATTCAGGTTCATATTTTCCATTTGAAATTCAGATTTTTCACTTCAAATGCATAAAATTTCAATTCAAATTCAGAATTTGCATTTTAAATTCAGAAAGTTGCAATTGCAATTTAGAATTTATAATTTCAATTCAGAAAAGTAAAATTCAAATTCAGAAAGTTACCGGTATTCAACTTGCAAACTTTTAAATAATATGTAACTTTAATATAAAGGGGCTTGCAATAGGGACGGTACAAAAGTAGACCGATAGTAACAGCAAACGACGCCATAGTTATTCCCCGCTCTTTTGACATTTCTCTTCACTAAAGTTTGCCATTTCATCATGGAAAGATATACGATCTAACAACGAGTCGGAATTATTAAAATTCACTACCGAAATTCGGAGTCAATGACCTCAACTTTAAGAGCGCTACGTCCAATTTATGGTCGTCGTCATTTCTGGCTGAATGGCTTCGTCAATAAGCAAAATATGCGTTATTGGACAAGCAGCAATCCACACGTAATCCATGAGTCAATATTGCATCCCGAAAAAATTACGGTTTGGTGCGGTTTATAGGCCGGCGGCGTCATTGGGCCGTAATTCTTCCGTGATGATCAAAACCGGCACGTTACTGTGAACGGAAATCGCTACCGCTCAATGATAACCGAATATTTTTGGCCCGAATTGGATGATATGGACTTGGACAATATTTGGTTCGAACAGAACGGCGCCACAAGCCACACAGCGAATGTCATAATCGATTTATTGAAAACCAAGTTTGGTGAACGTGTTATCTCACAAAATGGCCCAGTCAATTGGCCGCCTCGGTCGTGGGGCTACGTTAAGTCTATGGTCTATGCCAACAAGCCAGCGACGATTGATGAACTTCGTACGAATATCGAACGAGAAATTGCAGCAGTATCGGCCGATTTATGTTGGAAAACCGTCGAAAATGGTGCCCAGGCAAAAGAAATCGAGTTCCATACATAATGGCATCGAATGTACTTTCACAGGAATAAAGAATATAATTCATATCCTAAACCGTTTTTGTTTTATTTAAAAAAACTTTGGTAGCGTTCCCTTTGAAAACCCCTGTATATGTACGTATGTGTATTCATTGAACGCAAGAAAAAAAAAATTTTTCAGATCTACATACTTTTGAAATTTAGAAATTTCTGAAGTTGAATTGTAACTTTCTGAATTTTAAATGGAAATTTCTGAATTTGAAATGATTGTAACTTTCTGAATTTAAAGTGGAAATTCTGAATTTAAATTGTATTTTTTGTGAACGTAAATTGGAAATTTCTGCATTTGAAATGGAAGTTCTGAATATTAATTGCAACTTTCTGAACAAAAACTAAAACGAAATACCTCTGATTACCTTACTCATGAAAATGCAAATTCGATAATAATGAAAGAAATGCCACCGAAATGCAATGGAAAAAATTACACTTATATCAGTGAAAAATCTGCAATCTGCTGTAGAATTTTGAACAGAATACGAATAAAACGTTTGAATTGTTGATTTATATGTTTACCCTTAAACAAATATCGATTTTGCCATTTCAGCCTTTTTATTTTGCCCAATTAGCCTTTTTTGCAAAAAGTTCTGGCAAAACTGGCGATTAGTCGAAAGCCGAGAGGAAACGGTTAGTCGATTAAGTGAAGTCGTTTTTTTTTAACAACTTTTGCTAATCGACTAAAATTTAGTCATTTAATTAATTTATATTACAGATATTTTTCCGCCAATACATTAAGGTCTATCAAATTAGAGGCGACACGTTCCCACAAGCAATATGACTGTGAAGTTTTCATGCTTGCAAGTTGCTAAATAAAAGGTTTCTTATTCCTCTCTATAGTATCTTGAGCTCTACTCCTCACTGTATGGTTGAGTTATAATTAGTCTATAAGTAATGTCTTTTGGGTACAATCGGAGATTAGTTTGTTCTAATTAGAACTTTCGATTTATGGTCGCACATACTTGAGTATTCCGATTCACGAGAAATGCCGACTATTTATCGAGACGAGTACTGCATTTGAAATCTAATCAACATTCCATTGTTTAAAGTAAAAATAAGTAGAATTCATAAACGATCAGTAAAGGAAGAAGCTCGAGATCCTTATGGCTGCTTAGTTCACGGTATGTAATGTGCGTTAGGATGTATAGCGCAAACTTAGTGTAGACAATACAAGTGTCTAAATAATAATGATAATATGGCGCCTACAACATAGCTTGATGTTTGGCCGAAATTCTCCTACAATTTGTGGTGAGCGTCTTTTTTGTTGTAATATAAATTTAGGTACCTGTAGTTTTAGGCCTACTCCGAATGGCAAATAATTTTGGCGGGAAGTTTCTCCATGTCGGAAATGCACTTCGAGGTTTGCCAATACCGGCAGAGAGACGACCGTTATTAAAAAAAAGCTTTTTGATGTTACTTGCCGAGGTTAGGATTCGAATCCGAGCCACACTGAATGAAGCGTGCAGACGCTACTTACGCCACCAAGTCTTCGCTAACGACTGTGCCGCATAACGCTGTACACGAAACTTTGCCATTTTTATAACAAAAGCTTTTCATAATTTATTACCAAAAAAAAAGTAACTTAATTGAATTACCTTTCTTTAACATGCGTTTGGAATTATAATCTTTAAACAGTTTCTACACAATAGCAAGCAATTTTTGTTTAATTTGTATAGTTTGGGTAGAAAATTTGAAACGTGGTTTTATGCATACGGCGGCTGTTATATAATGCACTATACTTTTATTAAAAAAATAAATAAAATAAACAAAACCGATTAGATAACCACATATATACAAATTTATTATTTTGGCTTGCCTTGTTTTTTAATAAATGAAATATGTGCTCATTTTAAGTTTGTTACTTGAAAATAAATTTAAAAGTAAAACTAAAAAAATTGACAATAAATACATATTATACATTTTTATTGTTAATACGCTTTTGAAAAGTGGAATATTTTAGTTCAGTATCCCACTGCTATCTTTTATGATATTAAACGCTACTAAGTTGTACTAGTCACATCCTCCTTTGCGACTCATCCTAGACTAACCGCATTTATTGCAGGGTGGTAACAGGAGAGAAGGTCACCGAAATGTCGGCAGTTGCATTTTCAAATTGATTCCAGCTTGGTTTTTGTATTGCATCATCTCTTCTTGCCACATATTTATGTACATAAAAAGAGTTATTAAATATAAACGGGGTTTCTTATCAACTGTCGTTGTTGCTGTTTGCACGCTTTACCTTAACAATTTTGATTTGAGTGTGTAATAATAATAATAAAAACTGGGCTTAGGCGCCGCGTTCTCCACCTCGTATTATTTTAATGTAATATGTATTCAAGATATTATTGTATATATTTATAAAGTGAAATGTAAACCACTTATGTGAAAACATATACATATAAATATTTATTTTCCTACTGCGTTTATTTCTCTTTCAAATATGTATGTGTTTTTTTTTAAAATAAAAATTGGAGTAAAGTTTCTAGGAAAACTTCTTTACTGCAAGTCTGCTCGCTTTGTGGAACAGGGTTTTTTTAAGATAATTTATTTTTTCTTTCCCTATATATGAAATATATTACTGAAATATGGGAGTAAAATTGTTTAGATTATTTTGTATTTTCTAAAAAGCTTACTCGTTGTTCTATATACAGAGTTACATACATAAAATGAAGTAAATTGAATGAAGGTAGTCGCGGTTTTAAAATAATAATATCATTAGAGCAGCTGCAAACATTTTGAAGTTAAACTTCTTATGGGAGATAGTTGCACTAAGCGTGGAACGGCAAAACTCTATAACAACAAAATGGATATCGATCATCAATTTTATGTAGATTGATTTGTAATTTACTGTGCGTTCTATGCGAAATCTACAAAATTCTCGGTTATAGCGACGTCACATCGTTTCCATACAAATACAATTCTTGAAGTTGCATCCCATCCCGCCGTTCCTCTAACAGAAAATCTCGTCCAATTCAGCATACCAGGACTAATTTGACCTTTGTTGATTGATATTAGAATCTAATTACATCCAGTTGGTTTCTGTTTGTGTTGAATTAGACGACAGTTCTTGACACAGGAAACGAAAAGCTACGCAACTTCTTGGTTATCTACATTCTTTGGAACTAGCTCTTCACTGCCACTACATCAAATAGCAAAGGGAGCTAAGTAAATTAAAAATTTACTTTCATATTTCGTAGTGAATTCCTTTATTAGGATATCATGAGGATTGGAATGGAATATGCCAGTCGACTATCGTTGGTCGATAAATCCTGTTCATTAGTTTTTAAAAAAAAGAGAAGTGATGAAGACGACTTTCAGAAACGATTATAAAAGAGGTTTGCCAACTGTTATAAAAAGGTAAATTAAATTAAATAAACCAGTTTAACGAAGTTTTATTTCGAAAAAAAGTTTATAGAGGCTTGCCACCTTTTTGAAATGGTGAATTCAATTCAATTAATAAAATATCTGAAATATTTTAATACTAGCAAAGACCTGACGTATTTTGTTACGCCTCCAACAGCATAACTTATTATACCTTTCATGAAGATGAAATGGTATTATAACTTTGGTCCGATATTTGTAAGTAGAAGAAAAATAAAATACAAATCCGTACCAAAGTATACGAAAATGATTAGAGCTGATTCGGTTTAGCCATTGCCATCTTTATGTCCGTCTATCTTACTTACTTACTTACTCAATTGGCACTATAACCATTTAAGCGACTTTGGCCGAACTTCTCCAACAATTGGTGGTGTGTGTCTTGATGTTGTAACACAAATTGAGGGACCTGCAGTTTTACGCCGACTCCGAACGGCGTTTGTTTTTTTTTTGTGAGCAGTTTTTTTTTCATGGCAGAAATACACTCGGAGCTTTGCCATTGCCTGCCGAGGGGCGACCGCTATTAGAAAAAAACTTTTTAATTGTTACTTGTCCGGGCCTGGATTTGAACCTGGAACCAACCGAGTGAAGCGCGCACACGCTACACACTCGGCTACCGCGGCCGCCGTCCGTCTATCTGTTTGGACGCAAATTAGACCCTCAGTTTTTGTGATATCTAACTAAAACTTGGTATGAGATATATTTCTATAATGTTTTTATCATTTGTCGGAACCGACCAGCTCGAAATTTATATATCTGATATACAACTGATTGTTCAGATATGCGGGGTTTCATTTTAACTACAACACCAGCTAAGAAAATGAAGTTTGGCGCACTTCTCACTTATTTTGGATAGAAAGTATCCACTGAAAATCGTTGAGATGGGGTTACTATAACTTACAGCTCACATACAACTGATTGTTCAGATACGAGGTTTAACTATAAAGCTCCTATATTTAGACAATTAAAAAAACGATTTTAAAAGAGGAATATTTACTTATAAATCATACAATATCACAGAGAAAATCATCAAGAAAATGTTTGGTTGGAGACTTTAACATTTATAGCATTTCTTGGAGTGTCATTAAGCCAATTTGATCTAAGTCCGTTCAATGCTAGAAAATTTCCCTACTATAAAACAGCAACTTTAATCGTACGTTATTTTATATGCAAAAATTAAATAGTACTGAATTGCGCTAGCAATACATGTATGCATTTGGCTGCCTCGCCAAAAGAAGGAGCTAGTTTCCCACCGGAATTATAAAATTAGACGACGTATCGATTTGAAAATGTATCAAAAAATGGAATTTTTCATAAATGAAAATGGTGATTTTAAAAAATTTTAAAATAGCACTTAAGATCAGAGATCGAAATCGAACCGAATGTCTCAATACTTATTCCCAAAAGAAGTACGAAAACTTTGTGCTCTTTTTATAATACTGCTCGTGAACACCCCCAATACATTAAACTTTTCAATAGCAGGTGGGTACAAAAGAAAACGAATTGATTTTTCTTTCGCATACTTGCGTAATTTCGTTTAGGTTAAGGAAATTTTAGTTTCTAAAATATCTTAGCAGAGGGTTGCCAGCTATTTGAAAAATTAAATAAAAACATGTAAGGAAGAGTCTAAGTTCGGGTGCAGCCGAACATTAAATACCCAATTTTTTTTTAATGCTGACTTAAATATCGGGGTTTTTTATTTTTTGAAAATTAATGTTATATGAGAGGTGGGCGTGGTTTGTGTGCGATTTTAAAAATTTTCGTAATTTTACTTATTGATACGGCATGAATTACGTGTACCAAAATTGGTAGAGATTAGTTTAGTAGTTTCGTAGTAGTAGTTGGGATAATTTTTCCTTATAAAGTGGGCGATGCCACTCTAATTTTCCAAAAAAAAAAATAGCCCAAGTATTCCTTTCCCAAACCCAATCCTTTGTGTCAAATTTGAGCCATCGCGGTTTCTTGATTTTCGCAAAACACCGTTATGTGGGCGTGGTTATTGTCCGATTTGCAATACCAAAGTACCATGGGTCTAGGGCAATATGTATACCAAGTCTCGTTAAGATAGCTGAATATTTACTCGAGTTATCCAACTGACGGACGGATGGATGGACAGACAGACATGGCTGAATCAAATTCGCCATTCTATATCTATCTCGGTTGCTTTATACTGTTACAAACAACCGTGGGCACCGGTGCGCTCGGGTATAATTAAATACATAAGTTCTTAGAGTTGTTAGGCTTTCCGCGCATAAATTGGGACTAAAGGCTGGAATAGAAAGAAATTGTACAATCTCTCCAAGTTACACATTATGGAGGTGAACTAGAGCAGCCAAAGGGGGATAGGTATTGATTCCACGAATACCTAAACAGCTATTTTTGGAAGTGCCTATTTCGTGATTAAATTTTTAAAGATGCTATGGCCGAGCGCAACTAAGATCCTAGGCTGGCAATAATGAGCCTTCGATTGCATTCCTACAATGAATCAGTTTTTCATAAAATTCCTCTGCCATTCGAAGCTGCTGTAGCAGTATACGCCCATTCATTTTTTTCATTTGCCCCTTCCGATGCATAACTAAAAGTTAAAGAGATTTCCCCTCATCTAATCAGGAAAGTTTTTGAAACGATTATATCTAAACCGCATAAATGGCTTAGTTTAGATGAACAGCAAATCGAATTTATATTTTTTAATTTAAAATTAAATTTAATTTATTTAAGCTACTTACTTAAAGGCAAATCTAAATTGGCTTATCCTTTTTATACCCAATTACAAATGTAGACATTGTCTTGTGTGGATAGATGTAGTAAAAAAAAATATGAAAAAAATTTACCCTTCAGAGGGTTATGTCTCCAGCGCTAGTATGTACTTTTAACCATTCCATTGGAATGAAATGTACCCTTTTCAAAAATGCATTTTGCCCACGTGTCCATAATCATATAATTGCTTTTATAAAGCGAATGTATTTGAAATAAATATTTATGTATATTATAAGGTGTTACAAAATAAAAATAGTTCATAATTTTAATAATTCACGAAATTGCATTTAAAATTTGTCTCAAAAGCTCAACAGAAAAAATCGTATTAAATATATGCATTAAAATATCGAATTTGTATTGATCATTTTCAGGTTATGGAAATGTTCTGAGAAAAATAATACAATTTATATTAAAGAAATATTGAGCTTTGCAGGCACCATGTTAACATTTCGAAGAGCTTACTATAAGTATTATGTAGATAAACATTACATTTGGAAAATAAATGTTTTCCTTGTTGGAATCCTAAAATGTTGGACTAATACCAACCCACCAAATAAATGCAAAATCGAATCGTAATTCTTTATACTACGTTTGCATCTGTGAAGGTACAATATTTACACAAATTGTTACTTGGAAGACCCCAAATACATCTTCAAATAAATTAATTACACTTTGAAAAGTATACAAAACTTTTTTGTATTTGGCTTACTGCGCACACAAACACACACACCCACACTATTATACCGAGGTTAAGGTAGTAAAGGAAAAAAAAAATCTTCAGTGACTGCATTTACTTACTCCCACTCATATCGATCCGAGTGCGGGTACAGTATTTGTCGGCTATAAGCACCCCGGCTAGAAGTAGTGGAAAAACTTTTAATGCAATTCTCCTATTTAATGAAATTCGTACAATCATTTATAAGCAATGAAAAATTGCATTTTACTTGATCTTAATGATTTTTATTAAACAATTTGTATTTATGATAATTGAAAAGAATGCCGAATTTCATGTTCTCAGCTGTTTTAGTTATAGCGCAAAATTTCATATATGAACGATCAGCTGAACTATGAGCTAAACTATGATATGGAAACTATGATCTTTACCTTATCCGACCTTTATTATTTTCATTGTATATTGGGTGAAAGGGATGCCAAATTTCACGTTCTTAGATGTATTGGTATAGGAGTTATATCTTATAACTGAAGAATCAGTAGTATTATCGATTTCGTTTAATGATTAATTCATTATAGGAGTATATCTGCATATAAAGTTTCAGTCGGGCATCTCTTATACTGAGGAAAAAGTTTGGATTCAAACAGATACACGGAGGTGACTAAATCGAATCAGTTCGAGGTGCTGATCTTATTGGCATACTTAGTTATGAGTATATCTCTTCTTCTTCTTGTACTTACAAATATCGAACTTAAGTTATAATGCCATTTCGTTTTCATGATAAAATGAATAAAAAGTACCGTAATCATTATAAGTTCTATCAAAAAAATCGATGTTTAATAAAATAAATGCTAATACTCATATTTAATGTAATCAGTAATAACAATACATTTCTTAGTGCTATCTTTTTGTTCAGAAATAAAAATCATTAATCGAGTTATACTTTTTTGAACAAATATAAAACTCGTTTTTCGAGTGTAATTTGTTTTTGCTCTGAAATAATGACTATTTTGTGAGTTGTTATTTTTTTGCTTAAAAATAATCATATTTTTGAGTTTTATTGTTTTGCAAAAAAATTATAAAAATTTTTTAAGCTTTTTTTTCATAAAAAGTAAGCATTATTTTAAGAGCTTTATTTCATTGATCGAATGTAAAACTCAGTTCTTGAACGGTACTCCATCTCTAAGAAATAAAAATCAATTTTTGTTTTCCAAAAAATTGCCATATTCCATATTTTTTTGCTTTCCAACTCATTCCTGCATATGAAATTTGAGCAAACTATCATTAATAGACTACTAAAATATAGAATTTCTGGTTTTGGTTATATATATGAGAGGTGGGCGTTATTTCGTCCGTTTTTGCAATTTTCAAAATTTTTCTTATTGGTTTGAAACGCAATATGTATATGCACCAAATTTGGTAGGGTTTTCCAAACAAAATTTATCAGTCTATTCTTTTGATTTTCACAAAATACCGTTATGTGGGCGTGGTTATGCTCCAATTTTTCCCATTTACTCGAGTACGACGAAGACGGATAGACAGACAGACATCACTTAATCGTCTATGTATCTATATGCTGTTACAAACAATCGGCTATAAAAATAATTATTGCTTTTGATGAAAAAATAATACCAAAAAATATAATTATTTATATATAACAAAATAAAACTCATAAAGAAATAATTATTTTCAATAGAAAAAATCATTATTTCAGAACTGTTTTCCGATATTCAGAAGCTTTCAATTTTTTTTCAATGAAAACTTTAAAATAATCATTATTTTCAGTCCCTGTATAAAAAATGGTTGGATCTGAACGAGTGACGGGCGTTTATATATATAGGCAACATTTGCAATTATGAATATTCGAGATAATATTTAAAACTTGAGCGATCTCAAGGCCTATATTTGGCGAAATTTTTTTCCACTTTTATTGTTGTTATTATTATTATTATTATTATTATTATTGTTGTTATTATTATTATTATTATTATTATTATTATTATTATTATTATTATTATTGTTGTTATTATTATTATTATTATTATTATTATTATTATTATTATTATTATAAATACATTGCCCGAAGCAATCGCCATGAATGGGTGTTATCAAAAATCTCAATAATTTAATGAAGGAAAAATCATTCAAATTATTTCACAATTTGTATAAATATATTTATGTACATAGGAACTTACACATTTTCTGTGGCCATAATTCTATAAACAAATATATGTACACAAAAATGATAGAATACAAGATTGCGCCATCCCAGGCAGCATACACGTCATGACCAGAACTAAAACAACGAATAATGAGAAGAAAAGGAAGGCGATAGGTTCACAAAGCAACTCGGTTGCAATGGCATTGCTTTTATTTCATTGTAGATTTATATTATATATGTATATCTTCAGACTGTGTTACAAAGCTGCGAGAATGAGCTAGTGCTCTTTAAAAAACGGCAAGAAGCTAGGAAAGGTACAAACCCCAATTGAGAGATCGGCAATTAATTTTTATAATTTTTTGCTTAATTTTATGCAAAAATCAAACTAGAAAAAGCAATGTTTTTAAAGTTACTGAATTTGCGAAAAAAGTGGTTTGTTTACGTTCTGTAAGTGACGCCACTGCGCGTCAAACGAGGCAAAAATGAAGTAGTAGCAGTGCTTTTGTCATTGCCAATTATGATTGGTTGTTGAAACTTTTTCGTCATTGGCAAATGCGCATCATGTCATTCGGGTTTCATGCAACATAATTTGAGAGATGCACAACGTAATCAAACGATGGTGACATTCAGAAGTCTCATTGATCATGATGAAGTTTTCTTAAGCCTACTTCCTTTCCATCCCATGCCATATATTTTCTTTAACTTAATATTCTAATTGTATTTACTTTTGTAGGTCGGTGGCAACCCTCTCCTAGGTATTATCAAAGCAAAGCTTTCTTCAAACTCTTTCGTATAAAATTTATATTTCAATATTTTGTTTGTTAAACCCTCTTCAAAAGATTATTGAAATTTAGCGTTCTCATAGTTTTTTAGCGCTCATGTTGATTTAACTAAATTGGGCTTTAAACGCATGAACCCTTTTTTTAAATGATCTTTTCAAACAGGTGCCAACCCCCTAACAAGAATGGTGCTGTTGTAATAAACACAACGGACAATATATGTATGTATATATATATATGCCACATTTTATCATAATCTTTGCAGTCGTATTTATAAATAAAATTGAACTAAAATTTTCTACTCTACGGGTTTCATTTGACACCAGTGTAGATGAATTTCAGTTACCTAACTAATTAAATTGAGCCAACAAAGGGTTTTAAAAGATGGCATCCCTCTTCAAAAATATTCTCGTATAAGCGCTTTCGCTTCAGAGAAATACTGCGACATTTCCATAAGTTTAGTATTATATTTAATGTTATATTAACCTTTTTAAACACGTGGCAACACTCCTTAAATATATTTTCATAATTAAGTTCTTTAAGTCTACTTCCTTTGAATTCCATTACGTCGTACTTACTGGAACTTGGTATTTTAATTCTACTAACTCTCATAAGCAGGTGACATTCCTCTCTAAAAATATTTTCTAAATAAAACTCTTTCGTGTGAGAATTATATTTGAACATTTGATTTATTTTAACTTCAATACCTTTTTTAAATACGTGGCAACCCTTTCCAAAAGTATTTTCGAAATTAAGTTTTCCTTAAAAGTGTACTATAGGACTTATACTGTAAAATGCCATATATTTTTTAATTTAACTTAATTTGCATTCAAACAAGTGGCAACCTTCTTTATTGTGCTTTATTAAGCTTGTTTAATTTGATGCACATATTGCAATATTTGATTGTATGCATTGCTTTGATTGAATGCAATATTTTGAGCAGGTGGCAACTCTTTTTAAAAAATCGATTTTGTGGAAACTTATACAGCAAACTATAAATGTCCCATATCCTATTCAGATCTAACTAGCGGTTATACTTATATCAATATTTGTAATATATTTGTGTGCTAAATTTTGTAGAATTCCGCCCAGCCATTTGGGCCTGAAAAGATAATAACACACACACAAACTTTCACATTTATACCCTACAAGAAGTGAAGATAGCTTAAACCTAACTTTAATCTGTTTACGGGAATACTAGTGATGACTATTATTTTATGTACTTATATTCTTTGAGAAAAGCCAACCATATTTTTTATGGCGATGGCCGAAAAAAAGTCAGTCCTGGCTGCGTCTGCATTGGCTGACAGCTAATTACTATCTAACTATTATTTGGCTTAAATTAGTCTTTAGGGGCTACCTTTTTACTAAAGGTAAGCTAATTATTTATTATTTTTTTTATGTCTATTACCACATCTATATAGATACTATGCATTGCTAGTTTTAAAGTAAATTAAAAATCGAAACAAAGCGTTAAATATAATCAAGTTTAGTGACAGTATTTTTTATTCAAATATTTCATAAAAAATAATTTTCCTTAAATTTATATTTATAGTTATCAATTAATTAAAATTTACCGTAGAAACAATACACACCTCTGGCAAGCTTAAATGTTCTTGTTTTGTGATTTGATGAACTTTTGACTGCTGATGTTTTTGCTTTCTTCTACATAAGCTGCCCACTAAGTAAAAATGTATTTTTTGGGGGGAGTTTGATAAAAATTCGTTTTTTATTTTAAACCGCAACAAAATAGTTAGGTAAAAGACATCTTGTTTTAGCAATTGATAAGTTTTTACTGCAGGGTAATATTAGTAGGATTCGTCAACCGCAAGCATTGCTGTGCGGAGTAGCCATCATGCAGTGATGTGAATAATGAAATATTGATGAATATAAAATTATTCGCTATTCAGAGTTATTTAAATGATGAATGATGAAAATCTTTTCGTTATTTAAAATTATTTGTATGATGATTGAAAATCTAATAATAATTCATTATTTACAATAAAATTATTCCGATGAAGCATGAATTTATTTTTTGGTTAAAAATAGACAATTTGTGAATACAATTGTATTTTTTTTGCTTGAATAAAAATTAAATGAAAAACCGCCATCCCTTGTAGTGCTCTCACGCACACACACACACACGCACACACTTCAATTCCTTAGGCTGCCATTGATGACTTCCATTTTAGTTTGCCGCTCAATATTTTCAGCAACCATTTTGATGTTGTTGCTTTTATTTTTACACAATTTTTGGTAGCCTTCTCATTGCCACCACACACATGCATACATACCTAGGTACAATTACACACATACACATACAATATTTGTGTGCCTCCTCGCTAGGAATTCCGACTGCCAACCGCCAGAAATTCCACCACTTAAATACATAAAGTGAATGCTTTTGTTCGTGTGTGTATGCGTGGGTCGGTTACATGACATACACACATACATACATGTACAGGAATATAGGTATGTTATGTAAGCATGTAGACACTTTTATTGGTATTGGCAACTGAGATTATATCTGAAGTTATATTTTGTACAACTGTGAACGCAGCAATGAAAATTTCTAACTGGTTGGCGTGGAAAATGTTTGAGACTTTTGTGCCATAATCCTCACATATATTTATATGCAAATACATATTTATATAAAAATAAGTGTACATTCAGCTGTGCAAGGGAAATTTATATGTAAAATTTTTTTCTCTTCAAAATACCACAAAGTCAATATACATATAGATGTAAATCTAGAAACATGAATGTGTACAAATTTTTATTTAATAGTTGGGCGAGCAAAACATTTTTCATTTGTTCATTTGTTCATTTGTCTTTTTGTCTTTTATGTAACACCAATTTTTCACCCAACTTCCAACATTAGTCAAAGTTATAGTTTTACTAGGCATTCATTATAAGCTGTGTGAGTTATAAGGTTTTTTGTGTGAAATACGTTTTGTTAAATAAAAGTCACGCAATCCATTAATTTATAGTTTTGAAATTGCAGGAGTAAATAAAGAAGTTAATAAATTTATCTTTGTTGTTGTTTGATCATCATTAGTTGGCTAGCACAATTTACTCAATGTATATATTACTCAATGTGTATATGTATATACAGCAATTAAGCTTTTATTTGTGAAAACAACTGACGCAGAGGATAATGATTTATTATTCATTATAAAAACAATAAAAGAGATTTCGTACTTTTATTATGAAAATTTCTGTAGGTAGGCATCCATATTAGTTCGTCTAGAGATGGGTGGAAATTTTGAACCGGCTTTGGAGATAGACATTACTCATACGCCATGCTGGCTCGATAAGTAAAGTTTAAATTTTATTAGAAACTTTTTAATCTATTCTCAATTCATATAAATACATTTATATATATGTGTACAAAATTATTGCGCAATATGATTGAGTACAAATTTTTATAATCAAAATATCTCTTTCATTCTTTCTTTCTCTATCTAAACTCTAAGGAATTTTACGAACATATTACTCATACGACCTGTATGCCACAGGTACATCAAGGCAATTAGATTCATAATAGTAATAATAATAGTACTTACCCCAAGGGTTTCCCTTCTCTCGCCCTACCGTCATGAGGGGCGACACTGGGATCTATTTTTCTTTTGTTTTGCTTTTGTTTGCCGAGTCGTTGAAAGGCAAGAGTTTGTTTGGCGTCAAGATCTAAAATGGCCCAACACAAAATGCTTGATGTTTGGCCGAATTTCTCCTTGATTTTGTAATACAAATTGAGGGACCTACAGTTTTACGCCTGCTCCGAACGGCAAACAAGTGATTTTCGTGAGGAGTTTTTTCATGATAGAAATACACTCGGAGGGTTGACATGGCCTGAAGATTGGCAAGCGCTATTAGAAAAAACTCTTTCTTTAATTTTTATGTTACTTTTGCCGTACTGCTTACCTGCTAACATAACAGAAAATGGTTTGATGGATTTTCCTTAAAGTAGTCCAGCTGATCTTATTGCGTTCGGTGTAACAAAGGGTATTGCGCGACACAGAAGCATTACTTTATCTCGCTTCAGATCATTCTCCGCGCTTTACAACACTATCAATGCTTTTTACATGTGAAAAAAAACGAAAAGCTTTTACAAACAGGCGCACAAAAACCTTAACTACAAAAAGAGCATCGACTCACATATTAACCTTGAAATTCATACTCAGATTAAGGGTGATATTAATAAGGCAGCTGAAAATCTTACTGTTATAATTAACTAAATCTGCGGAAGTTACAACACCCAAGCCTTCTTTTAAGCAGCATACTCCTTACTGCTCTAATCCGAGTGCTGCAAGCGTCCTTAGCTCAATAAATAAGAAGAAGGATTACAGATGAAATGAGAAAGGAACTTCCAAATACAGTCACTGATGTTGAAGAAAAGTGGATAACATTTTTTAGCACTACTACTAGATAAGAGAGTGGAGGGAAAGCGCAGTTATTTCTGCGGTAAATTCAGTCATTTGCACCTCAATGCAAGCATTGAAGACTGTTCGATAAATTTTGATACAACGTTTTAGAGCGTTTCCCCCAATTCGTTCGAATAACGAGATTGACATTGGAAACCATTTAAGTATTTAAGCGAAATATTTTCTGCTTGCGACGTTTTGACCAGTTTTGGCTATTCTTTTTTTGGCTTTTTTTTAATGTTTCTTTATTTATTTATAAAAGTCTAAAAATCAATATTTCAAACTTCGTACAAAAAAACAAAAAAATCAACAAAATTTTAACCATTAAAAAAAACACTATAATTAGAAATTTTAGTGTTCAATGAATTATAATAGTATAAAAAGTGCAAGCCTTAAGTAACTAAAAATATCCGTTGAGTTTTGATAATTTTTTGTGTCACGCATTTTCTTCCATATAAAAAAAGTTTGAAACGTACCTGCTTTCTTGTTTGCACTTATTGCCAAAATATTCTAAAATAGCGAAAAAAGCTCATCCTAATCGGGTTTAATGGCACAGTCACCTTCTTTACGTTAATATGTGTGTTGTGTAAATCGGAATAGGTGTTTTTGAGTTTAAAATATAATAAGGACGTGGTCGAAAATTGGTAATTTTTATTGATTCATTTAGTATATACACTTTGTTACTAAATAAAACACAATTTTGACAAGGATATGTCAAAGCACACAAATCGGAAAGAAAATGTAAAAGCTAATACAAATTTCATAAAATCAGTCAAATAAAATTTTTACTTTATTCTCTGACAATAGGAAATCTGCCAAATATTTGTTAATTTCACGGCGCAAAAGCCACAATATTTACCTAATATATAACAAATGATACTTTTGATTTGGGTCCACACATTGTGAATTTTTTTATTACGTCTAGATTTTGAGATACATGGTGCTGTTGGGTTTTCATGAGTTTATCCCAACATAAGTTAACAGTTTCTCAATTTTTTCAGCTTTTTTTTATGATCAATTATGATCAGTTTTTATAACCAATCTAAATTTTGCATAAAATTACGCAAATTTTGATCAGAGCCGGGTTTACGCCAAAAAAAAAGTTAAGCATAGTGAATACTTTTTCGAGTGGCAAAAACGCGAGAGAAAAGTTTAAAGTATTTTTACTCGCAAAATTATGTTTTTCGGCATTCCTAAGCTTTGGATTTGGGCAATAAAATTATCATTCATGAGAACATTTTAAGTTTTTTGTTTGACTTAGTTTAGCAAGTAAAAAGAATCAAGAAAAAATAACAATTTCCAGAAGGCTCGAAAGTGTTATTTTTTTTTAAATTCAAATGCACAATTCCGATTTACACAAAAACTATATCTACCGCAAAGAAGCCGAATGCACCTTTGAAGGCATGGCTATATAAAGTTAGTACTATTCGCTATTCTGGAGTTTTTTGCAATAACTACAAAAAGTCTCAAACTTTGGAAAAATATATGTGACTCATTTTCATGTTCAACGATCCAAAATTAGCCTAACACAATGAATGAATGAATGAATTAATGAAGTAAACTATTGCAATTTACCTTTGCAATCTTCAAATCTTTACTTGTATCTTTAGATTAATTAACGCAAATTCGTTTATTAAGTTGTATAGCAATAGAGGAGTCAGTGGATATGAAAAACATTTTACATTAAACACTAAAATAAATTTCGCTATAGGGAGATCCTTATATACTACGTATGAAAAGACGAAAAAATAGTGACCTCAAAGAAACTAATTGCGTAATTCGTTCTCTTGTTTGGAATTGTCATACACGACCGGTTTTACAGCAAAGCCTTACGAGTGCTAAAAACTCGCTTAAATTTTTTTGTTCCACTTAAACAGTTCAATATTTTTATAACTTGAAGTAAAATAAAAAAAACTTCTGAGAAAGGAAATTCATATATGTACATTAACTATTATTTTTATATTTTCAACAAGACATAAAACGCCAAAAATCATAAGTTAGTATCTCAAGTTGGCGATGCGTCCAACTAATTTCCCACGCCACACTATGTATTCGCATTGAGCATTAAAAGTTGCTACATGAAGTTGCAAAATGTGTATCAATTGGTAAGCCAAAATAAATAATAAAAAACTTTTCTGAAAGATATTTGGCAGCCAATGAATTATGCAATCAGGTTCAGCGTACAGTTAACTTAAGCCGGGAGCGGAAATTTGACGTCAATGACAGTGGCATGTCCTCTGACAGGTTACATGGAAAAGCATTTCTTCGAATGTTGACGGCGCAAAGTTTTTCATTGAAGGACGATCGAGAATGGAAGAGAAGTGTAATGCAATCTAAGAAAAAAAAAACAACAATCACACAGCTATTGGCGCGTCAGATGGAGTATAAAATAAGTAAATTTAGCAAGTGATTGAACAATGTTCCCGTATTTTGGAATGAATAGAATTATTTTCGAAGATTAAACGAAGCTAAAACAATAAACTTGTTTATGTCTGCATTGGGGGGAAGGGGTTTGGGGTTAAATCCCCCAATCTTAAAGCTTTAATATTTATTGGGAATTAATTCATTTATTTTTATTAAGTAAGTTAACGTAAAACATTTTTTAATAACAATTTATTAAAAAATATTAATGGTATCCAATGAGCAACGGGGTGTTGTATTCACGGCTGGGTATGTAGCTACATCCAGACTACAACATTCAATTCCTACTCTCGCTCCCCGGGCAACGCGAGCAACCTTCAGGGAGACGCGGTACCCAACCCGTATGGATCTGTAGCTCATGGCGAACAGAGTAGGGAGTTCTGGTGGGGCCACTCTGACATATTTGATTTAAGGGCTCACCAGAATTGTTTTTGTAGCGTCTGTTCACCAGGTAAGGTGTGGCGGCAAACGGGCGAATAACATGCAATCATGACCCAAAACGTTACGGAAAATTTTTCTCCAAGGGGTACTCAGACTCTGAAGAATCCCCCAGCTTCGGCAGCTCGCACCACGGATTTGGAGATGCGAAATTCATGTGTTCTCAACTTTAATTCAAATATAGCTGAAACCTCAAATAATGCTATACCAAAAACGTTCTCTTGAGGTCCTATGCTCCAATGGAAGAAACAGGAACCGATGATGATCCAATGAAAGAAACCAAAAATAAAGTTTATTTGACAAAATAAACATGAATTAATATTGGGTCATGGGTATCGAACTAAATGCATATTTATATTAGGGTAGCTCACAAAAAAAGTTCCGGTTGTTCCCCCGAAATTATAAATTTTTTACCTTTTAAACTTTCCGTAAAATATTTCTGGTAAATATTAAGATTTACATGAGATTGATTAATTTGAAAATACCTCAAAATAATAGAGTTTTTCTTATAGGTACATTTTTGTAAATATATTTTTTGAAAAAATATAAGGTTACCCGTTTAAGCTTAAAAAGTCTTCAAAAAATTATGCAAAAATTTTTTCAACGGAGTGCTGATAATGAGATTTGGAAAAAATGTGTGTCATATTTGTGATTCTGTTGAAGAAAATTTTAAATACTTTTATACTTTAAAGGTTAAACTGTGTTATGATATGAGGTAATTTTTTGAAAAAAAAACTATTTTTATTTCTAAAAGACTCCATTTTGGGAAGTAATTTCGAAACAGCCTAGTTTACATAAATCTCAATATTTTTCCGAAATATTTCGGTAGATGTCTTAAAATGTAATTAAATCTATAACTTTTTGTTTATGTATAGGGATCGATGCATCTTAATAGGCGATACAAAATATATAGCTCTTGTAACCAATCAAATCGGCCCAGACAATAATCTATTAATTACGGCATCTAGATATAAAAAAAATGATTCGAAATGTTTTGTTTTTTCGCAAACTTTTGTATTTTGTTGTAAAATCTCGCCGTGTTATTTTGTTAAAATTAGATGAGATTAAAAAGTTTGAAATTTTTCGGAACTTTTGAAAATTTTGCAAAAAGTCGCAAATTCTGTAGGCAAAAAATTTGCATTGAAAAACATTGCGAATATTTTAAAGAAATGATTATTATTTGCGGCATTGTATACCTGAAATTCAAACAATGAACTATCAAAGAACAGAAAACGGGATTTAAGCATAAATGGAGTCAAAAATATTTTAATATTATTTTTCAGCGTTCTAAAAGCAGAATTTTATTAATAATATACATAAATATAACAGGGTTGTCAACTATTAAAAAATACAAATTATCAATGCCTTTATTCCGATCAACATCAATACTTTTGTTCCGACGTTAGCTGGCATTTTCATTTGACTCTAATGAGCAAAGGAGTTGAAACTTCTTTAGCGGCAGTAATTTTTTAAGTCACACCAAGGAACTGGCATCAGAATAGCCTCACGGAAGTCGCGTCAAAATCGAGTCCCGAAGTCACGACATGGCGATTTTATGCATGCATGCCCATCAGTATATAAATGCATATGTATGTAGCTGGAAACCATTTCGGCACTATTTTCGGACTAAATATTTCTTAACCATTTCAGGACCTTTCAGTAGTTCGGGAATGGATCACTATTACTGCTAATACTACTCTTACCAGTTACTATCACTACAACTCCTAATTACTAGTATTACTCCTACAACTTCTACTTCTACTGCTAACTACCACTATAAATAATGACTACTGTTAATGCTACTGCTAACTACTACTATTTTTACTAATGCTTTTGCTAATTACTACTACTAATTTTACTAATTCCTACTGCTATTTTTAATAGTTTCTAGTACTATGTTTACTAATTCTACAACAATAACTACTAATACAATTTTTACTTTTTTTTTACTAATTTCTACTACTATTTTCACTCATGCTAAAACTGAAAAACACCAAAAAGGATGCCTTATAAAACTCTCTTATATTTAACTCTGCATCTCGTTGTAGAATCGGCACAGAAGTTTAACTTCTTAGCTGCACGCGAGTTTTTTGTTATTAATATCACTTTCTCCATTGCTCTACATTAATGCAAAACTGCTTCTTAGACGTCGCTAAGCAAGCAGTTTTAAATAATCGTATTTTTTGCAAATGGAGTACAGTATACAATAGTATTCAACCGCAAATGCTTTCATTAGCGTCTTACGGCTCTGAAGTAATTATTAAATAAGCTAAATATATACTTTACAAACTTTGTAAAACTTCTTATCTGTTATTGGTATTAATTATTGTAGGATTCCACCCACAAGTCACAAAAATGAGTTCAAAACAGTATTTAATGTACATTGAGTTTAATTAGAAATTTGTTAAACGAATACAATATAATGAAATAGATGATTTGAAAAAAGTGATGGTTTTAAAATGAATTTATAAAAGTTTATAATTAAAAAATACTGCAGACACCAAAATTTCGTAACTCGTCTTCGGCTTCTCAAACGCGACTCGACCTTTTAATTTTGTTATGGACACTTTGCTGATGCTGCTCGTAGTTGCCAGATTTCTTGTTCGCATTAAGCTATTATAGGGTTTCCCTGTCCCCACAACTCGGCCTTCCTGCTTCGCTTTCGCCCTCGAATGCGCTGCTATCTTCAAAGTTTGACCAAGGTTTCATAAACTCCGCACATGTTGTTGTTTGCTTTGGCCCCTCACAGAGACCTGTCTTCTTAACGTCATAGGTATTGTTGGCTTTGACCTTAATGATTTGATAAGGACCCAGATATTTTGGCTTCAGCTTTAGGCCTCCGCCCAACTGCGTTCGCTTTATCGCAACCGCATCGCCTATGTGGTACTTTTTTGCTTGTTTTCGTCGCAAGTTATACGTTTTTCGATTTTCTTCTTGCACCTTTAGCAACTGTTCTTTGGCACAACGTCGATTTTCAGCTCTCTCACATTCGAACTGCTTTTGTATTTCTTCGTCGATTAGAGATTTAATATGCAGATCTTCTTTAGTACGCATCTTTACTCCTGTCAGTAGTTCTATCGGTGTTGTATTGATGCTCCTTGAATATGTAGAGTTAATCATTTGTTGGACCTTATCGACGTTTTTATACCACTTAGTACAATCTTCGAGACTTAACTTCGTTAGCACTTGAATAATAACAGTATTGAGTCGCTCAACCTGGCCATTTGCGCGTGGAAGTCCGGTTGTTATTTTTATGTGATTTATGTTTTCGTCCTTACAATAATTTTGGAATTCAGCTGATGTGAACGCTGAACCACGGTCGGAAATTATTTGTTGTGGGTTACCAAACGTTGTACTTTGAACTCGTAGTCGCGATATGACTTCTTGGGCCGATGTCGTCTTCGTAGGATACAACCAGCAAAATTTCGTGAATGCGTCAATAACAGCGAATATATGCTTATATTGCTTACTCGTTGATTCGAGAGGACCCAAGAAATGTACATGATATGTCTGGAGTGGAGCGTCGCCTTTTTGCAGAGGATGCAGTTCACCTTCCTGCTTTCCTGGTTTTCGATTTGATATGATGCAAGGTATGCAACTCTCAATATACGTTTTTATTTTTTCGTCGACTTTTGGAATAAAATATTCTGCATTAATAAGTTCTTTGGTTTTTCGCACGGCAAAATGACCTTTTTCGTGCGCACGTCCAATAACCTCTTTATACATGCATTTTGGTACTACTATTAATTCATCATCCTTAACCAGCTTAAAGAGAATTTTGCCTTTCATGAAATAATTATCGTGGGTAATCTTCTCGTTAACAATATCTATAGTTGCTTTAATTTCGCAGTCTTGCTCTTGTGCACGTCGTAAAGCATTCAAAAAACCATCGTCGACTATAGTTAATACTGCATACCGGCTGAGAGCGTCAACATGTTTCATCATTGAGCCAGGGCGATGCTCTATTGCATAGTCGTAGTCTTGTAAAAATAGAATCCATCGCGCCACCCTTGTACAAAGGTCTTTTTTGTCTAACGTTTTAGTAAAGGCGTTACAATCAGTAACTAACTTAAAGCGTAGTCCTAACAGATATACTCGGAATTTTTTTAAAGCTTCTATCACCGCTAATATCTCGAGTTCGTAGCTGCTATACTTTCGTTCGGCATCGGTAGTTTTCCTGCTCATGTAGTATACAGGATGTAGGTGACCATCATCGGGTGACTTTTGCAGCAACACTGCCCCGTAACCGTCAATGGAAGCATCGGTGTGTACTTCCGTTTCGAAGTTCGGATTGAAAATACTTAAAACTGGATTTTGGCCAAGTAATTCTTTTAAAGTTTCAAATGCAACAACCTGTTCTTTGCCTATTTCAAATTTTTTATTTTGCTTTACAAGGTCACTTAAAGGCTTTGCAACTAATGAAAAGTTAGGAATAAATTTCCTGAAATAACCAGCAAGGCCCAAAAAACTCTGCACTTGCTTGATAGTCTTTGGCATTTTGTATTTTTTTAAAGCGGCAATTTTGTTCGGCGATGGTGAAATCTTTTGATTTTCAATTATATAGCCAAGAAACTCTACTTTTTGTTTAAGGAAATTACACTTTTTCAAATTAATTTCAAGTCCATAGTCTTTGCATATATTAATTACCTGAATTAAATTATTTAGAGCTTCTTTCTCATCACCACCAGGCACTATTATATCGTCTATATAAGGCAATGCAATGCCTTTACGCGTTACTTCTCGAAATATGGCATTAATGTATTTTTGAAAAACACTCGGCGAATTGGATAATCCAAACGGAACTTTGCAAAACTGATACTGTCCATTATGAGTAATGAAAGAGGTATACTTTTTACTAGCCTCTGCAATTGGCACGTGAAAGAAACCATTTTTAAGGTCAATCGTACTGAAAATTTTCGCATTTTGCAACCGATCAAGCTGATCTTCGATCAGTGGTAATGGAAACCGATCTTTCACCATAACTTTGTTTATTTTTCTAAAATCAACACATAACCTTGGCGAACCGTCGCGTTTTTTTACTAGCACAATTGGACTGCAAAACTCAGAATTTGAATGTTCAATTACTCCGTCTTTTAACCATTGTTCGATTATTTCGTCTACTTTATATCTTTCTGCTAACGGAAGTCTACGCGGCATTGAATAAATTGGAGTTTCATCTTTTAAAATTATATTCATTATAATGTTTGGAGACTTGCTCTTAATAGGTTTGTAGTTGCCAATCAAATCGCGAATTATATTTTGCGCGCCAATACTAGCATTTTCGTCAATATTTAACGATTCATCATTTGAAATATCAATTTTCAACAATTTCACTTCGTCTTCACATACGTCTTTTTCAATTTTTTTAAATGACAGTCCATGAGCACTTATTGTAATTGTTGCTTTCGCACAGAAGTCTTCACCTAGTAATATGTCAACGTCCAGATATTTATCAGGAACCACCATAAAATTTAGACTATATTTTTCGTTATCAATTGATATTTCATGCTTCACTGAACCCATTGGCTTTATTTTGTTTTCGCCATTGCTATCACCAAAACCAACTAGACACACACTAACACTTTGAAGTGTGGGCTTACCTATGCTCATATAAACTTTGTTTGTAATTATATTGAATTTACTTCCTGTGTCAAAAAGTGCTTCAAAATTGTATTTGCCTACTTCCACTTTTTTATGCATCACACTTTCACGCAAAATCCTTGTATTTACTTGTTTAAAATTATCAGTTTTAAATTTAGGGCAATTTTTCCCAATGTGACCAAATTCATTACATTTAAAGCATTTAGTACCTTTTTCTTTGTTTTTACATTCTACACTTTTATGCCCTTTTACCCCGCAATTAAAACATCTGACTTCTTTCTTTTCAGCATCAACACTATCGACAATCTTTTTCTGTTTGTATACCCCTCTTTGTTCAACTTCTTGCTTGACATTACTTCGCATTTTTTCATAACACTTGAGCTTTTCTTTGAATTGTTTTATATTTTCTGTACCGTACAATATTGCTTTATTTACACTCAAATCTCGAATTCCGTCGATAACATAAGATATTAGCGAGCTTTCGTCGATATTTGCACGGGGAGCTAGTTCCTTCATTTGTAGGAAATATTCGTGCACACTTTCTTTTTCTTTCATTTTCCTATCAGTCAATTGTTTATGAACTTCTGCACTGTTGACTGTTGATTCAAATTCTTCACTCAGTGCTTTTTTTAGCCTACCCCACGTATTTAAACCCCTCTCACTATTTATAAAAGTTTTTGCTAAACCTTTCATTGACTTCTTTGCATAAATGAGCTTTTGAAAATCATCCCACTGCATGAGTGCTGCTACATCTTCGAATTCGTTTATCCAATTTTGTATTGGAAATTTTTCGCTACCATCATACGGCCTTATTGTGTCTTCAATGTCACGAAAGCTTACTGCAAACCTTGGCTGTTGCACATACACTTGTCTTACTCCTTCTTGTGCGTTATTGCTACCGCTGGCCACGTTGACCTCGCAACAACTTTCAAAGCCTTCGTCTTTGTTTTTATTGCTCTTATTTTCATCTTCGTCGTCGTTGTTTTCATCGCCATCTTCGCTTTCGTCGTCTTCTTCGTCTTCTTCGTTATCGTCGTTTTCGTTATCATCGTCGTCCTTGTCTGCGGCAAGTAAATTTCCCTTTCGAAGATTTTGAAAAATGTGATCGACTATATTGTCGGATTTATAATTTAAGCAAAGCACACCGCAAATGGAAACGAGATCGACTTCTGCTAAATTTTGTTTAATGTACGCAAGTTTTTGTGTGTACGCGCCGTCGCACTCATCAAAAGTGAACCCTTCAAACTCACGCAAGCGCTGTCGATTCTTTCTATCACCTTCACATTCGAATACATATTTATGTAAAGCTAATATACATTCTTTTCGGCTTTTGCGGAGATTTTCGCGAACATTCACGAAGTCACTTAGCTTAGACATTTTTGTAGTTTTGTCGCGTCTGATTTCAAAATATAACGTCGTTTCGTGGTACTATGCCAATTTTTGTATCAGCCGTCGCTTGCTTTATTTATTGTAATATCTGCCACTTTTTTTCAATACTTTTGCATTGTTAGCGCAATTGATTTATGATTCACATGCACTTCTAACACCCTAGTCTTATGGTTGAGCCCCCATATTTTGTAGGATTCCACCCACAAGTCACAAAAATGAGTTCAAAACAGTATTTAATGTACATTGAGTTTAATTAGAAATTTGTTAAACGAATACAATATAATGAAATAGATGATTTGAAAAAAGTGATGGTTTTAAAATGAATTTATAAAAGTTTATAATTAAAAAATACTGCAGACACCATAATTTCGTAACTCGTCTTCGGCTTCTCAAACGCGACTCGACCTTTTAATTTTGTTATGGACACTTTGCTGATGCTGCTCGTAGTTGCCAGATTTCTTGTTCGCATTAAGCTATTATAGGGTTTCCCTGTCCCCACATTATTATATGTATCATAATAACACAAGAATAATAGAATGCAAGATTGCAACTTCCGCGGACCGCGGAGTTCTCCCTTTGTCGATTTGACGGCATCTACACGTTTGCTGACGAAATATAAGTATTTTTCTTTTATTTTACACAAACAATGCTAACCAAACTTTAAACAGTCAGTCGGTCTTTCGGTATTCTTCTTTTTTAGGTTTTTTTCTTTGGCGTCGCATTCTCTAGCTTTTATTACATTACTTTCAGTTGCCCTCAGCGCGGTAGATGCTATATTGTTTTCTATCATTCTTGAAAATAACAACGTACATACGAGTATTACTAAAACTTAAGATGAAGTAATATTCAGGGCGAACTTACAGTTAAGAGTAGAGTTATACTTCAATACTTTCATATGTGTGGGCACTTTCATACTTTGTTTTAAACACACTTGCTGTATCCATTTCAACTTCAGTGTTGCTCGCACATTAGAGTGGATTGCGGCAAAAAGTTTCTAATTGTTCACACTAAATGGAAAGGTTTGTTTTGAGAGAATTACGGTGTCATACAAATTTTTAAACTGGCTGTGCTCTAAAATATCCAGAGTGGGTTTGTTTCTTAACCTTTTCCACATATCATACAATAATAACACAAGTTTACAAAATTTCAAAAATATCTGACTTACGACTTTTTATATAAAATAGAATTTGTATATATATATAAATGTCTTACTAAATCCGAATATGGAGTCGGAATATAAAAAAGTAGAAAAGTATTTAAGAAATAGCTAAATTAAAGTTTATTTTAGATCTGATTTTCTCATCTTTCAAATTTCTTTTTATTTATTTATGTAAGGCTAATAAAAGATTATATTTCTATAGTTTTTTAGTAGAATTTTTAACTACAGTTTTACAATTTGTACTAAATTTGCAGACAAAACTTTACATTGTATCTCAATATAAACATAAGAGCATTTATTAAGTTCCAATTTCTTTTCGTTTTAAAAAAGCGCCAAGATCCTGGTTTTCAAAATAGAGCCATAAATGTAGAAGCTGAGTAAAAGCCATAAAATAAATTGCATACAACTTTACGATTTCAAATCTTCACCTCCTTTAATATTTTTTGTTTTTACTTTGCAAAGCCGATTTCATTTAAATTTAGTACAAACTTAAGTCCAGAACTGTTAATATTTTATAGATTGATGTTTCATTTTTAAATGATCTTTGATGGTGAGAAAAAGAAATGGAAGCAAACATATTTCTTTATGTTGATCTTGAATTGACACTGAAAGTAACATTATTTCTAAAATTTCAGTAAAAAATTTGCGAAATTGTCGATAAATCCCTGAAAAGTTACTAAATTAATAATACGATTTGATAGTGTTTTTTACAGAAGTTATAATAAATTTTATTAGAGATGTTCTGAGATAATCATAAGATAATTACAATTAAATGACTTACCTTTTTTCCGATCTCAAAAAATCAAAATTTAGCTATATATCAAAAACTGTTCCATTTTTTAAATTTCCAGCCGGCAATTGTACATAGAGATGTCATAGGTCAAATTTCTTGTCGGATTGTGTAATTATTTCATGGTTGAGTTTTAGAAACGTCGTCAAAATTTTCGGAAGAGTTATAAAAGCTTTTTGATAATGAAAATAGGATGATGTTAAATTTTTCAGTCTTCAATAACTGTAAACTACAGAGTAAACAAAGTATTTTCTGTAGGCAGACAACGTATAGATAATTTTTGGGAAATAAACCTATAGTCTAAAATCCCTGATTTTTTATTTGCGCTTAAAAATTGAATCTGTGAAAAAAATTGCAATCAGTCTGAAAGTTACACAGTTTTTTTTTTAAATTTTGAACTTTGGTAGCTCTCTTTTCTAGAATTTCACAAAAAAGCATTTACATTAAAGTAAACTTTCTGCCAAAAACGTTCTATTCTAAGAAAAATAAGGTTCAATGTTCAGAATTAGCTTAAGGGTTATGAAATTATAACACGAACTTCATAGAGAGAAACTAAAAAAAATCGAAATTGCAATGAAAATTCGGTCTCATTAAAAACGCTGAAAAAACAGAAGGATAGATATACAGACTTATAAAAGATTACTTTCAAACTATTTTCGCGAAAGTCATTATTGATCTAAAATAGCTAAAAAATTAAAAAAAAAGAAAGTTTGTTTTGTAGACGAGGTCATACCAAATTGGTTTTTTATGAATAAGTTGAGAATTTGAGGGTGTTTGAAAATTCTCCAACACATTTTTGTCAACCACTCGACCAGATCTACGACCTCTACTAGGTCACTTGGAAAGTGTTTTTTCACTGTAGCACAGTGTAATTATTATTTCCAGGCATATAGTGAAAAAATTTACTTTAATAATCACTAGCGGCATATATTTTTCAAGTTATAATTTACTATATTTTTTGCACATTTTTTATTTTATTATTAAAATTAGTTAAATTTTGTATACCATTTTTGACAAAAAACTGGATCTAACAGTAAGAAAATCTGTAGGGATGTAAACATTTACGATATCAAAATTTGCCTAAATTTATGTACAATTCAGATCAGTTGGAAAGAGTGTGCGTTTTTTTTGTTTTGTAGCACTGCGTTATCGATAAGGTCATCAGATTTACTCACTCAAAATTATTATCGAAATACATTTACGATTTTAGTCTCAAAATAAAAATCATTATGCTATAATAGTTATTGATTGACTTTTATAATTTTTTCTTTTATAATAGTTATGTCTGTAGTATAAAGTTCCGCCTTCAACCAGGACATAAAATGTTTTCAATTTCTAGCTAATCAAAATGAAGCGATGCATTTCCTTTCTATCTGTTTTGGTTGAGTTTAGTGTATGTTTAGTGTGGAATTACATATGACTCTAAGTCCTTTAAGAGGGAAGTTGAGGGTTAGGTGGTTTTGTTGTTGTATGTTATTATAAGCTTTTTTCTATGTTGTGACTGGGCCGAGCTAATGCAAATAATTACAAATATGCGCACACTTGTAAATAACTTGTATGTATGTATGTATATGTCTCTACAATTGTAACCCCTTACGCACATCCATACACATTTGCTCAGTGCTAAAAATAACCAGGTTACATAGTAAAATTCAGACACACCTTTCCACAAGCCATTTAGAACGGACCAACCTCTCCCACCACACCACACCAACAACAAGCTAGCAACCGTTAGTCGTACGTACTAAACATGTAACGAATTTCAAATATCAGGCGTGAACGACGAGTACCTGCCGTGAAACCTTCAACCCTACACAAATTCAACGACATAAAGCTCGCACACAAACACACGCGCACGCATACATACACAATAAGAAAGCAAAGAACTCTAATTTTGTGAAAATCGATTTTTCGAAAATTCGAATGTTTGCTTTTTTCGACGGTAGCGATAATTTTATTTTAACTATCTACAAGTACGAGTGTAATGTAAAGTTGCAGTGGTGTGGGTGTGTGTGTGAAAATGTTGGAAAATGTGTGAGCTGCAAAGGTGAAAATGCGCAATAACGCACACATTCAACTATAGATACATATATCCATACATCTCCATATAAATGCAGGTACAGTGGGTAGCCTCGAGTAATTTGGTGAGACTTTAAAAAAAAATAAAACGTGATATGGTCTATCCAAAACTATCATAGTGTCTTTATGATATGAAATTGTTTTTTTTTATGGATCATTTTACTTTGCTAACTAGATATTGCATTTTTATCTCATCTTAGTTTTTAGTGCGATATTAATACTATTAATTTAATAGTGATGCCTCGGTGGAACTGAAAGAAAAAGTCATTGAGGTATTGATGATTTCATAATACCATCAGATATTATTAACGAAATATAATGGACACAATTTTATGAAAACAAACCTGCGTGGTTCAAAAGAAATGACCTCTCGGAAGATGGATTATATATGACAAGTGTAAAGCAAATATAGGAGTTTGCAACTGACTCGGATAGATGCAGCGCCCTGTTGCCTCCAAACTTTCTTTGATTTTGGAATGTTGGTATTTTTCATTAAAAAAATCCGAGCATACTTTACATGGAGGAATTTGCCGAACAGCGTCAGCAAAAAAAAGAGATCAAAAAGTAACGGTAGTTTGGAGCTTCTTAGTATATGTAAGTGAGACCAAGTAAAGCAGATCCATTATTTTGCGTTAAAATTAAGGTTTTATTTAGTACATTTAGGATGATTCGATTTAGCTCAAATATGCATGGTTTTGTACGATAACTAGTTGCCATTTTGGGGGAAATTTCATAATACACTCTAACAGATAGCCTAGTCCCTATTGGCAAAAAACTGGGACAGTCGATTTTCCCAAGCTTGAGGTAAATTTTTTGTCAGCAAAATCATTCGCCCTAGACAGGAACAGGAAGTATTCAAATGGTGCCAAGTCCGGACTATAAGTTGGTTGTATAAAAATATCCCAACTATCGATGTGTGTGGCTTGGCGTTGTCCTGATGGGACACAATTTTTCTCCTATTGGCCAAAGCTGACCACTTCTGACTATTGTTCGCAGTACAAGTCTGTAATAAGAGTTTGGATGTAGAGGAGCACCTCATAAATAATAAATGATTATTTTCTCATTGGTGATGTCCATTTTCAACGTGTGCTCAACCCATGCAGAATTCATATAAGCTGTCCCCGCTGAATGCTTGTTCTTCTTTCCCAATTCTCTGGGTTGTTTTGTTTGCACAAAGATAATACATGAGCAAGCGATTGGGCGATTTTAAATTTTGATATTTTACTCGCAAAATTACACAAACCAAATACACAATGGATTCACCTTGATTGCCTTCCTATCACCTTCTATGGATCCACCTTGGCTCAAACAATACTGAGCCAATCCATCACAAAACTGTCTGAGATTTTTTTTAGTAGGGAATCCTATTTTTCTTATGTCGTATAGCGTAATCCAATCGCACTTATACAAGACGATGTATAGACTACTAAATCGATCTATTGAAAAAATAATGCATTTACTTTTACTTGACCTTATAATGTTATACTGAAATTAAATAAAGAAAATTAAGAAGACAAAGCTTGTCAATATGTAATGGTGATATAGTTATGGCAAGCACTATATACACACGTATGCTTGTATGTAATTAGATTTTTTGTGAAGAAACCATGGAAGGCTAGGCTTCTCCATGCCGTTTGATACCGCGTTTAGGCGATAAACTATGACCAGACAGATTTCCAGATCTAACCATTTCAGACCTCGTTCTGTGAGATTTTTGAAATTATAATTTATATTATTATTTATATTATACATATATATTAAATAAAAACAGAAACTATCACTAGAAGTGTTGGAAAATGGCATGCAATGGTACCAAATCCTACTAATATTCTAAAAGCGAAAGTTTTTGCGTGTCAGTTAGCGTGTGAGTGAGTATGTCTGTATCGACACAAAAATTGTCTATAACCCGGATTTACAGAGCTGTCACCCGTTAAAAAAGTTATAGTCAGTAAAATAAATGAGCTACATCACATATTGCTATATGATGGCTGGACAGATATTGCCTGGACAGATATATTAGCAACCCTAGAAGCAATTTTTTAAAGAGAGTCGCCAACTACGTAAAAGGTTAAGATTCAGCTTTTCAACACTAGAAGGCTATACTGAGACTTCTAAATGGCACCATCGTTTGATTATATGTCGTGCATTTCTAACAATAAATTGGGGTGCACTAAACCCGAATGGCAGACTACGTAGTTGGCAATGACAACCAATCGGCATTTACAGAGTAAGGGTAGACTTAATTTTGATAATAAAATATTAAACAATAAAAATGAATTAAAAGCTATTTCCATTGGCCAAGTTATTTATTTCGTTTGCTATTATATCCGAGTTCATAACTTTACACCGAATGCCGCACCAGCGAAGCTAGTGGTAATTAAACGTCGGTGGTCGCTTAACTTATATCACTTTCAAAACATAGTGTAATAAAATTTAAAGATGCAAATAAATAGTAACATATAAACCACAATTTTCTGTAATTTTTTTCAAAAGATATAGCAAAAGAGCATTGTTAGTTTCTGAACTAAATGCCAATAAAGTTCTATTTAAACGTAGTGTACATTCAATTAATTGTGTTTAGTGGGAAACATGTTTATGAGTCGAAACGAATTAAAGTACCAAACGTCTTTACTAGACCAACACGCTCTATTTATTCATATGACATTTTTATTAGATTCTTTCTGGCCGAGTTTATTTTTGAATCCATTCTTAATTAACTTTCCGTTGAATTATTGTCATATTTTGAAGATATTACTGCGGAATTAACTATGTTATTTCGATATTGAATTATCATTAAAGCAATATTTGTTCTTCATGTTCAAAATTTATTCCACTTTCAGAAAGTGGAAATCAAAAGAACACCCGTATAAGAATTTCATTAATGAATGAAGTCTGAGTGATCTAAAACCTTACTGGTAAATTTTTATTTATTTATTTATAATAATTAATTATAATTCTTAGCACTATAATATTATAACTAGTTAAAAGCTATGGGTACTGGCTGCATAGGCCATCGACCCTATATTAAAGAAAAAATTTAGTGAGCTTTGTATACAGATATGACACATTTTTTCAGTTACCCAGTTTATGCAAACGATGCTTGCCTTATATAAGGTGGTACAAATTAGCAGATTTAAGAAATGACGCGACAATGTTTATGTTCGAGGAGTTCGTAACTGTAAGTAGCGAAGATGGTGTTTTTGATTTGAAGTGTTGGCGCCTTAGTTTGACCAGTGGTTTACAATCATCCAGTAGATGTTTAACGGTAGGATATGATACGCATGCAGAGCATGTTGATCTACTTTCTCCAGTTAAGAGGTGTAAGTGCGATATTTTTGTGTGCCAAATTCTCATACGAGTTACCACAGTGCAGTCGCGACGATTTGAACCGCAAGGGTAGCGTGTGATGTCTTTCGATGGGTTGATGACTTTATAATATATGCATGGTTGAAAGACGACCGTTCATTCGACTCGATATATTTTTCAATGCCAGGGATAGTTGTTTGGCAGGGGCGTGCGCTGGCGTTTCTGGCCGCGGCATCAGCCAGTTCATTGCCCAATATTCCTTGGTGACTGGGGACCCACATTAATTTAATTTTACTTGGAGATTTTATACAAATTTTAATTTTCTGTACTTCGGAAGAGATGCAACCGATAACGCAAAATCGTTCCAATATACATTAACTTTTTACCCTATCCGAAAAATACAAGAATAACAAAGAAAAATAGTAATTTCTTTGCATGAAAAAATTTTGTACAATATTATATGTGGGATATTTTTTATTATCTGCCTTATCCTGAGTTTCACTTTCGCCCGAAATTTCTCACTTTTCACTTTTCCCTCATTATAAATTTCACCCGGAAATTTTTCGCTTTCGAACATAATTTTCGCTTAACAGCAACACTAATTTCGGGCGAAAAGTATAGCCATTTTCGCTGAATATTTTCACATAAATTCGAGAGGTGAACAAACAAATTAAAGTTGTAAGTAAAAGTATTATTTATGACCTTACTGTAAAAAAAAAGCAATGGAATTTACTCTTATTATAGGAGTAAAACGATAAATGAAAACGAGCAGGATATCCTTTAAGTGTAATTCGGGAAAAACTGGACATTTCCAGCGGTTTTGTGAGGGAGAATTGAAAGAATTTTACAGAGTTGTGGAAGCAGCGGACATTGGAGCTAAATTGCGAGAGATCAACTTCAAAGTCTTTACATATACCGCTTTGCTAGCCACCCTCCGCAAAAAACGAAAAAAAGCGCTGAGTATATTGATTAGCGGAATAACAAATTTTTATCTTTAAACGCTTCTTTGTTTTGTCTTTCATATCGTACAAACGTGCAATTAGTCTATTACCTAAATGTGCCCTTTTATTAAATTTGATTTGAACAATAGGGCCTAAATGTTTAAATTATTGTTTTACGCTTTTTTTAATTTTAAACCTTGCAAACAAAACACAGAGTTGTAATTTCAATGTTCGAATTTCACTAGCTGTTTCGAAGTGGAATTTATTTCGAGCGGAACTGATAATAAGCGTATTCACTTCGGGCGGATGAAAAAATTACGGGCGAATTTTTTATTGGGCGGAACTCAGAATAATTCAGAGTATTGAAAGCTTTACCATCTAGCCACGCAATTCATGTCGAAATAGTTGTTTAGCTCACCACCAAATTTAATATTTTTTTCAGATCTGTGTAACATAAATTTGTTTTTAATTTTTTAAGACCACAAAACCATAAAACGAATATTGCAGTGCTACCAAATATAAAAAATACTTTAAATTCGAAAGAATTTTAACGCCATCTAGACCAACTATTTCTTTTCTTGTAAATGAATCTGGTCATTTAATAAATGTTGATCCTGATAATATCATCACCCCGTGACGTTTCTTAAAGCCTTAAAGCGAATAGCCGATTTCACTACAGTCTACTATTAAAGTCGAAATTATTATTACAACTTTTCGAGCAAATGGGTTCCATTTTATTTATTTTGAAGAAATCTTTACCCAATCGGGAGAAAATATCGCAGTTTGAAGAAAAATGTACATCAAAATAAGCTACATTTTTCCTAGGTTATTTTATTTCATTGTACGCTTCGGTTGTATATATAGTTACATAATATATATTTATCTTGGTATACATATATGTATGTAGACGTTAGGAAATAATTAAAATTAATTAACTTTAGTTTCTCAATTTCTATTTTTATTTCTATAAAAATTTGTGGTAAAGTTTTTGTTTGTTACTACACATTACACAAAAAAGAAATCTGCGGCAAACGTGCTCGTCCCCTGAAAACTGCTCAAAATATAATATACATATGTATGTATATATAAAATTAAGCATTGCACTTCAATTCAAGAACTCAAATTTATTTACGAATTTCCATTTAATAATTATTTTTATCGAACTGTAAAAACTATCGAATTCCGCTGAATTCCAAAAATCACCCACTGTGCTCGTACATATGTATAATATTTTCGAAAAGAGCACAAGTAAGCAAAGAAACAATTCAACCCCAACGCTGTTATTTTGGACGCTATGGAGAAGTAAGTATGTATTTATGCTGTTGGAAAGAGATGCGGGGCGCAGTCGTCAGTTTACAACGTTAATTGCCAAAAGGCGCGCTTTGGCCGCAACGCCTCACCTTGTTCACCTTTTCACTGTCTTAAGATTGCCTCTCAAGCCACTGCACCCTCCGCGCAGGGCATTCGTTCTATGACGCTTTTTGTTTGTTACTTGTTATTTTTCTTAGCGGTGCGGTTTTGTTTTACTATTACCCTGTCATGGTTACTGAGGCGAATGACTTAGGGCATAGGAGGGCAAACTTTCCTTGAGGCGCGGTAACTTAGCGGTATTGGTGGTTGTTACTGTTGCAACGGCACAAAGGTACTACAAAATTTTCGTCCGAGTTTGATTTTTTTTTGGTAGTTTCATTGTTGCACCGCCTTTCTTGTTGTATCAGAGATGACGATGCTACTTTTTGTTGTTATCGTTGCGGCTCGCTAACGTGAAAATTATAATTGAAAATAAACACAGTTAAATTGGAATTACACGTGCCTATGATGAATGTGTGCACAGAGAATGTACCAGGTAAATTTAGGTACACTTGTATGTTTATTTTTGCTCTTCTGTTTTGTATCTTTTTCGGTACCAATCCAATCGCAGAGTACTTTTCGTTCGCTCGTCTCAATTTAAATTTTAAAGTATTTTATAAAGTCCACACATACATACTTGGTAATTTATTTCGTTAAAATATTGTAAAGTGCAAATTGGACAATTCTTGGATATACAGTGTACGACATAATGATAGCACAATCACATAATATCAAGTTTTGCTTATTTATTTTACTTAATTTAATTTAATATAGTTCATTCTATAACAAACACCGTTTAAATTCAAACTTCAAACTACATACATATATCCAAATGAGGTAAAAAATTCAATAAACTTTGGACAGGATTTACAAATTTTTAATTAAAGTGTTTAGCACAATAAAATGCGCATTTCGAGTGACTACAAATTATCGTGGATTTTGGCAATTTTTTTCCTGACCCTCTTGCGTAAATTCGTCCATATAACACATGATCGAATTTTTTGTAGATAGAAAAACGCCGCAACATTAGCAGTAAAAAAATTTTCAAAAACCAACGGTAATTTCTTGTAGTTTATTATACTGAAATTGGATGAAACTGCATACCCAAAATTAACATAAAATGAAATCCGACTTCTTATTTTGATAGCGGTATTAAAGAAACAGACAAGTTTTTTGAGTGAATATTTATTTGAAGATGCCATTAATCGCTATTTATTATAATTGGCACTTCTTATATAGCATTTTCATATCACTTAGGCCTATAAAATCTTCTTATGTTCTTCATAAGAGCTTCCAGAGTCTGGAGCTGAAAAAAACATGGCTGCGAAAAAAATATAGAGCGTTACATCTGCTGATCTTACTGAGTGTTAGATGAATAGCCTTAAGTGGGCATGTGAATTGGTGATTGGTATCATGCGGGAAGAAAAGTTAAAGTTAGGTTAAGTCTACTATGGTATATTGATAGTAGTAGGGTCAAACCAACGTGGTGGTAGCACTCGACTAGGAGCTGTTTGCTGAGCAAAATTCTGTGCTCCCCTTCGGTTCCCGGTTCTTTGCCCCAGGCGATGCCAGAAAGCGACTCTCTGTTGCGGTTCTGTGCTTTGTTGACGACTGCAGTTGTGTGCGATGAGAAGAAGAGCAGGCTGTCACAGCAGAACCTCAAAATTCTTGTATGATTAACCGATAGGATGGGGGGACCCGTCATATGGACCTTGACCTCCAGTCTGGCCTCCCAAGTGAAAGTTGAAAATAAGGTCGCCAGGATCTTAGAAGTAGATAAGGATATGGCTGAGAAACGAGCAAAGACGGTGGTAGTCGATGGTGTGCCTCTAAAGCAGTGTTTCAAAACTTTTTTTGCCCAAGGACCACTTTGACCTTCATATTATTAGCAGTGGTCACATGGTTGAAAAATAAACTCTATCAATTTAAAAATAAACTTTAATCGAAACGTTTCATTAACATAAATATTCGTAAAATTAAAAGCTTAATTAATTAACAGTACTACAATATATATACTAATGAAAACAAATGACATTGCATAACAGTGAAAATTAGCTTGGAGTGTCACATAGCATATATCTATTGTACCTAGTTGAGCATTAAAATACTGTATCCTTATGTAAAATCCCATATATACCATCAAAATCTGAAATTATGGTAAAAAAAAATCTTTTTTCGAGGGTTTCATAGTATTTTCGTCCATAACTTTAAAATTTCTAAGTCTGTCATCATAAGTTCCATTTCAAATCAATTTCTTATGTTACACAAAATAGTGGCAAACCTAAAAAAATGTGAAATTTTTACTGAATTTTTTTAGTTTTAATTTAATTTTAAAATTGTTTTTCATAGTCCCCTTTTATATGTTGTAATATTATAAAACTACATTTAATTGGGAATAAAAAGCGTTACATACCAATTCTAATTACGTTTAATCAAAAATTATTTAAAATCAGGGATCGAAAACAATGATTATTTTTTTTTAGTTCCAATGAAAAAAATTAATTAATTATAAAAGAACAGTTTTGAGTATATAAATATCTGTATATATCTTTTCATGCTCTGTATGATTCTGTTACGATTTACAAATTTTTAAGCGATATCTCTAAAAAAATCTTTCTTTCTGAAAGGTAAAATAATGTTCAAGGATTGAGTTTTACTTTTGAGTAAAAATTGACTATTATTTTTGTGATCAAAAAAATTAAACTCATAAAATGGTGTTTATTTTTGATAAAAAAAATAGTAATACCAAATAAAATCATTTTAACAGAGAGAAAAAATAACACTCAAAAAATGAGTTTTATTTGAGACCAAAAAAGTAGAATCACTTTTTCTGAACATAAAAAAAAAATCAGTATTTTTTGATTAATAACACTGTGCTACACCAAAAATATGCAGGGGCTTTTTGGTTTCGTCATGGCCCATAAAACACTTCCTCATTTGCGGGTTTTCTCCATCACTTCGTTTTTAAATTTTCTGCGTAGAAATATAATACAACCCTGAAATTCTTAAAATTACAACTTCGAGATGCTATAACTTTCTTGTTTCCTGATCGAATTCAATTTTCTTTTTTTATTTGAAAGATGCTTCTTTTACCCTTCAAACATGCAAATCGACCGAAAAATTACCAAGTTTTGGTCTTTTATTCCAAAAAAAAAATTTTAAGTTTTCTAAAAATTTTCGTTTTCTGTGCGTTTTTATTGGATATTAAGGTTACAAACAATGATTCTTAAACCTTTATAACAAAACACATAAAATCAGCTTTCCAAAAAGCAATAGTAAATGAAAATGGATTCAAAATTAGCGTAGTAGTGCTTCATAAAGTCAGTAAGCATTTTTTAATGTTTTCGTTTTATTTGTCGTCAGCGACTTTGTGTACGAAACTTAAAAGACTGGACCATAAATACGACTTCTGCGCCACCTAGCGACAGAGATTCTAATTACATTTATCAAACATACGTGCCAAATATGAATAAAATCGGACCATAAATACGGATAAATACGTAAAGATAGCGATACCAGCGCCATGTAGCGGAAACAAATATATCCTATGTTGAGAGTACTTATCCAAAAAATAAACTGTCCAAACTTGACAAAAAACGGTTCAGTAGTGTTTGAGCCAATTTTTACAAAAAACACTTTACAATTCTATATATAGATTAATATTTGCATATAGCAGGTATGAACTTTCACAAAACTGAGTATAGAGCGATCTGAGTGTCCTCTTTGTGACTTGTCAAAATTGGACAGTTGACTTCAAATTTTTTCTATAAAAGTTTTGTATTAAATTCGTGGAGGTCATTTGATGATGTTTTAGTGAATTTATTGTGAAATAAAGAATTGAGAAATATTTACACCTTAACTGTGAAATGTGTGATAAAAAGGATAATTTTTGCTTTATTTGCGGATTATATGTGGATTCACGACACAAAATTGCCGCGTCGTCAAACAAACAGCTTATTTCGCTGTATGAAGAATATTTCGGTCGATGCTATATATACGATAAGTGGTATATACCCACAGTTTGTTGCTCGTCGTGCTATTCGTCGTTAAGGTCTTGGAAGATAAATCGCAGTGAAGCATTCACTTTTGATGAGCCAGTTGCTTGGCTTCCACAACGTATCCACCGACCAAATAATTGTTATTTCTGTTTGACGATTACAAAAGGATACCACTTCAAAGTAAGACGAAATATTAAATATGCTGATGTTGACCATGTTATTAAGTGTGTAGTGCGTGTAAAAGGCGACGTAAATCAAACAGCGGAATCGGAAGTATCGCCAAGTTTAAGTGGCTTTGAATCGTCTTTTGTAGACTTTTGTGAACCTGCAGCTTCAGTATACGTCCCACTTTTAAATGGAATGAACGAACCAAATTTAGTTTCTAGAGCAGAGTTTCAAGACCTTGTACGGGATTTAGAACTGTCCAAAAGACAGACAGAACTTTTAGGTTCAAGAATGGATCAATGGAAACATTGGCAAAATGATGTGCATACTACATTTCGTAGAACAGAAGAAACTGTTGCATTTGGATCACTATTTAGTCAAAGCACTAGATATGATAACTTGGTTTTTGGCAATGATGTAAATGCATTGTTTGAAAAATTTATCTATAACCATATTCCACGAGATTGGCTTTTATTCATCGACGGTTCAACGAAAAGTACACTTGAGATGTTTATTATGTAATTGCATATTCTAGTTTCATTTAATTTTTAAGGTTTGAAGGCTGTACTATTACACAACATTGGCTTATATCCATCGGTCCAACTGGCCTACGCTACCGATATAAAAGAATCATATGACAGTATGGCTGAAATATTGAATGTCATTGACTACAAAACTCACAAGTGGCTAATTGTAGCTGACTTCAAGGTACTGACTATTTTAAATGGTATGCAGGGTGGAAATACGAAGTATCCGTGCTATTTCTGCCAATGGGACAGTCGAGCAACTAGCCTACACTACATACAAAAATATTGGGCTCCACGTACATCGTTTGTAGTTGGTGAAAAAAATAGTATAAATATTTCCTTAGTTGATTCAAAAAATATTATTTTACCACCGCTGCACATTAAACTGGGCTTAATAAAACAGTTTGTCAAAGCACTGGATAAAAATGGTCGATCCTTCAACTATATTGTAAAAAAGTTTCCGCGAATAACTTACGCAAAATTGAAAGAAGGTAAGCAAGTATGTATTTTAATTGCACGATTTAAAACAAAGTTACCTTTTCCAACAGGAATATTTGTCGGTCCACAAATTCGCGAACAATTTAGCGATACTAACTTTGTACAACAAATGACCGATATTGAAAAAAAAGCATGGCAAGGGTTTTCTTCTGTGTGTGAATGTTTTCTGGGAAACACAAAAACACAAAATTATGAAGCAGTAGTAAGTGACATGTTGTCTGCCTACCATAACTTGGGTTGCAACATGTCAATTAAGCTACACCATCTGCACGCTCATTTGAACATGTTTCCATCAAATTTGGGCCAGATGAGCGATGAGCAAGGAGAACGATTCCACCAGGAAATACTAAAGATTGAACAGCGTTATGTTGGCAAAAATACAATAAATATGCTATCTGATTACTGTTGGTCTCTTTTAAGAGATTCAAGCAGCGCCAAACATAAAAAAAAACAAACAAAAACATTAAAAAAAAAAAAAAAAGAAAAAGACACGCTCATTTTATAAAGCGCTACTACGCTAATTTTGAATCAATTTTCATTTACTATTGCTTTTTGGAAAGCTGATTTTATGTGTTTTGTTATAAAGGTTTAAGAATCATTGTTTGTAACCTTAATATCCAATAAAAACGCAAAAATTTTTAGAAAACTTAAACTTTTTTTTTGGAATAAAAGACCAAAACTTGGTAACATCTTTCAAATAAAAAAAAGAAAATTGAATTCGATCAAGAAACAAGAAAGTTATAGCATCTCGAAGTTGTAATTTTAAGAATTTCAGAAAAACCGCAAATGAGGAAGTGTTTTATGGGCCATGACGAATCTAAAAATCCATGCGAGAGCCCCTGCATATTTTTTTTTTTTTTTTGTAGCACTGTGTAATGAGAGAAAATTTAAAAATCCTAATATAGTTAATAAATATAACGACTAGGGTCCCAATTACACAGTACGACAAAATCAAAGTTTTGTAAAATTTTGTACACATGTTAAATGATAACAGAATATGAAAATAGGGTAAAATAAAGAAATACGTGTCTCGGCGTTTTGCTGCAGCACGTCAGAATTTTGAGAAAATCGATTTTTAAGCTTCAAAGGACCGTGGAGGTTCACTTCTAATGCAATACTTTTATTTTATTAATATTTCATTCATTTCATTTCAAACTAAAATTTACTTAACGTACTTTCAATAACATTTTTATATGAACCATACTGCTTGGGCCAAGTTTAATTTAATTCAAATTCAAATGCCTCCGCGCCAAGAACGCCACCGCCCTTCATTGCACGAGGGCGCCCTAGAGCCTAGGAGCACGCACACACACTCACAAGAGTTAGTTCGCCTATCAGCAAAACTTGGAGCGTAATAAGTATCTACTGTGGAAGGGTCGTAGGCAGTGGCGAACGCAGGAAAAAAATTTGGGGGGGGTTTTAGGTAAAAAGACAATGTTTCATTATTTTATTCACAAATTGAAGTCTAATCTTCTTTTATTTTGGGCCATAACATTTAAAATCTCTTCCTCGGTCACGTCTATATCTCTATGGATATTCAAGAGAGCCATTCCGTTCAGGCGTGCTTCTCCAGTTTTATTTCTTAAATATGTTTTAAGCCTGCGAAGTGAGGAAAACGAGCGTTCACTTGAAGCGACAGATATAGGGATTGTTGCTCCAATCTTTAAAAAACGATGCACTGTTTTGAAAATTTTTGCATCGCAACAATTCAACGCGTCTAAAAAAGTTTTGGATCTCTTTGTTTGATTTAACCAGTTCCTGAAAATATATTCAAAATTTTAGTTAGAAAATATAATCTGAAGAAAAGATTTTTAACCTTTTCCACATTCTAAATTCAGCAACGAAATCATCGGGATCTTCTACATCAGCGGACCATTGCTTTTCTAAAACACGAACAGTCTCCTGCATCTCAATAACGTCAACATTTATGCATTTATTTGGCAAAATGTTTTCAATTTTGGAAAGCAGCTCTCGATGTTTTAAAAATCGTTCATTGATTTGGTGCAAAAAATGATCTAAAAACGGTATATAAATTGATCTGCGGTAATATTCTTCCGGTTCGCCTTCATAATTGTCGCGATTAGTTTGCCGTTTCGCCAAACGCGGAATTTTGATTTCTAAATCTAATTCTGCGGCTATTGTTTTAACTGATTCAAAAATTAGTTTAAACGATTGTTCAGAATCCTTACGTATTTCACTAATTTCAGCATACAAATTATTTGCATAAGCAACGCAGCTGCTCAAATCACAGTCTATTTGCTGCAAACATAGGCTTATGTGTTTTGATAATGCAAAAATTGGCTTTAGTATCGCCATAGCAATCACAAATTGAGGTGATTGGATTGCAGTCAACAAAGCATGTGGCTTTGATAAATCACTTCTTAAATTTTCAGTATCAAGCTCTTCCAACGCTGTACAGATCAATGGGAATAAATCGTTAAATAAAGAAAGAGATTCTAAATGCTCCACCCAACGTGTTTCGCAGAATTTAAGTAACCTCACTTGCTTTGAGTTTGGAAAGGATTCAAGAATAAGATTTTTGAGCAGTGTGCCTGCTTTAGTTGACATCCGAAAAAGATTTACGGTCTCTTTCATGGAACCAATACAATTTCTTATAGCAGGTATTTTGCAAGTCGTTGCGATGGCTAAATTTAAGCTGTGATTAGCACAGTGCACATAAAGAGCCGCTGGATATAAATTTTGGATGACACTAGCACAACCTTTGACATGTCCACTCATCGACCGCGCTCCGTCATAACCTTTAGGAAGAAAAAAAGTATAATTTAATTGTCCCAAAAATAGAAGAGTTGAAAACTCACCTTGACCCCTTATGTGTGCAAAACTAAGTTTAAGTTCTTTTAATTTATCAATTAGCACATTCGCAAGACCGCTGCCAGTTGTATCCTCAACAGGAACAAAACATAAAAAGTCCTCTCTCAGTTTTTCCTCATTCTCAAAACGATCAACATACCGTATACAAATTGAAAATTGCTCAATGCCACTAATCTCGGGTAATTTATTTCAAATTTAAATCTACAGTACATAGTACCTTACAGACTAACAAACGAATTAATAATAAATGTTTATTGGATAATCAAATTTAAAATTCTCACAATAGCAGACTTAGAAAACGAAAAGTCAATTACCTTAGAGGAAAATAAATCATTAAACTCCGTTAGGGCACGCGAAATAGGCGCATTACTTGCAAATTTTGTTCTACAACTATCAACATAAAAAGGATAGAAATTACGCAGATTTCTTTGCGGAACATTAAAGCTAATCCGCTCCAGTAGAATTGGGCAATCGATTGTGCCATTAATTATATTGAATATATATGAAAGAGAGAGGACAGACCTTCTTTTTTCAAGAGAACTAAGACTAATTAGCAACAGGCGTGAGTGGTACGAAGGAACGGGTTCCTCGAACCGCAATGAACGCAGTGCCTGCTTCAGAAAAATTTTTTGGACCCTTTCAATCCTATTTACGGAATGTTGGTCGTATGGCCTCCATATTATTACCGCATATTCCAAATGAGAGCGAACAAGAGACGAAAAAAGAAGCTTAAAGGTGTATGGATCGGAAAACTCTGAACTATTTCGTCGTATAAAACCCAGAACCGAATATGCTTTCGAGAGAATAAAATTAAGGTGATTATTAAATGAAAACTTTGCCTCGAAAATCACTCCCAGATCCTTGGCCTCTGTAACCTTGTTTAGGACAATATTAGCAATATGAAAAATAGTAGGTGTGGCGTTCTGCCGCCTAGTGAAGGTTATGTGAAAACATTTATTAAAATTTATAGATAGCCGTGACTTTAGACACCATGTATTAAGATTATTTAAATCACATTGAAGTTTTATTGCATCGTCATCATCATTAACAATTGCAAAGACCTTCAAATCATCAGCATAGAGCAAATAATTCGAAAACGAAAAACAACTGCCTATGTCATTTATAAAAATAATGAACAAAAGAGGGCCTAAAATGCTCCCCTGAGGTACACCTGAAGAGGCCACGAAAAAGTCCGAAGCTATGCCATCAATTGTAACAACACAGCGCCGATTGGCCAAGTATGAAGTAATCCATTTTAGAAGGGATGAATGGAAGCCCAGGCAAGCTAACTTATTTATCAGAATCCTGTGGGATACTCTATCGAACGCCTTAGAGAAGTCCGTATAAATGCAGTCAACTTGCGAACCAGCCGAAAACGATGAAATGCAAAAATCACTGAATACCATTAAGTTTGAGACTGTCGATCGCCCGGATACAAATCCATGCTGGTTTGGGTTGATTAATGACTTTATCGCGAAATAAATTTTGTCTTTGACCACACTTTCAAACAGTTTAGAAAAGGTTGATAGTTTCGAAATTGGTCTGTAATTCTTAACATTGTTTTTACTACCATTTTTGAAAAGAGGGGTAATTGTTGTTAGCTTCCAATCATTAATAAAGGTACCAGAGGCGAGAGATTTATTAAAAATAACTTGTAACGGGTATGACAACGCTGGACACCCCTTAAGTAGAATAACAGACAATCCGTCAGCATCTGAATGCGACGAGGGCTTGAGGGAAAGAATCGCGTCCATCACTTCTTCCGGAGAGATATGCATGGTACCAAGATTAACTAACGATGATATTTCAGATGAAAAATCATGTGAACTCTGATCGTCAATTACATAATTTGACATAAAAAACTCCGCGAATAAATTAACTGCCTCTACAGGTGTATTAGCAAATTTGCTTTCCAGAAATACTGAGCTGGGTATACTAGAACAACGTTTCTTTGATTTTACAAAGTTCCAAAATGATTTCGGGTTAGCTTTAATATTCTGCTCTGCACTTCGAACATATTTTTTGTAAAGCGTGTTATTTAATGACTTAAATTCCTTATGGTAGTGCTGGTATTTTAAAAAAAATGAATGGATGTTATTTGACTTAAATTTTTTCAGATATTTGTTTTTAAGATTTTTTAACTTCATTAAATCTCTATTATACCACGGCGACTTATAAGGTCTCTTCCTTTTCACAGGTATATTATTAAAACAGAATTCATTGAGTAACGATGTAAATGTTGTATAGCAAGTGTGAGTATCCAAGTCCATGAGTAGCTCATCCCATTTAATTTCTGAGAGGGATTTGTTTAAACTTGGAAAATCACAGGATGCATAATTGTAAGAATTTCTATCATTAGACAAAATGGTTGAAAACACATAAAATTTGATCTCAACATCTAAGGGCATGTGGTGAATACTAGCATCAGAGATCGGCGAAATGCATTTAGATGCGCAAGAATCTATATTATCACTTACATATATAAGGTCTAATAATCTATTTAGGTCATTTAAAATAGGGTTAATTTGTTTTAGGTTTAGACTAAGGCAACTATCTACGAAGTAAGATTCATGATTTGAAGTAATGTTATTAGGAATAAGATGAGAGCTAGTAGAATCACAGCACCATTTAATGTGACACAGGTTAAAATCACCCAGAACACAAAGATGGTTATCACTTAAGTCCAGAGGTAGCGCAATAATGTTGTCCACGTGAGCTTTATATAGCTCAAAATTGCTGTTGGGCGGAATATATGATGCCATTACGAATAAAAAGCCATGAGATTTCATTCCTTTAATGCAAACGCACACTTGATCTAGCAAGGAGTCACCATTACTAAGGGTCACTAACGATGCCCGAAATTTTTGTCGAACGGCAATTAGGACTCCGCCTCCTCTTGAACAGCCCGTTTTTGCTGAATCTCGATCTTTGCGGAACACATCGTATAAATTTGGATCGAAGAATTCACTATCGTAGAGATCAGACTTCAGCCAGGTCTCTACAATAACAATCACATCATAAGCCTCTTGCGTACTGAATTGTAGAACTGTATTTGATTTTGTTCTAAGTCCCGAAATATTTTGGTAATATATCTTAAGACCGGCATTAGATTTGGGAATTACACATCCATTTTTAATTGTTATACCGGTTTCATATGAGCGACCGGTTTTTGAAAAAAATGGAATGGTTTGACTCTCACATTCACTGGCCAAATTGCCGCATCCAATATTTTTGGGTAATCAGTTAAAGGGACCCCCAGCTTAAAATTGATACGCCTGTGATTGTCTACTGGGTCATCTTTTTTCACCAGCGCATAACAAGAGAGTGACTTTATATCAATTTTTGCATATTTAGATACATAATTTGTTATCTCCTTAGCAGTTACTTTCGGCTCAAACGAGGATAAATGAACCCACATGTTGCGATCGGCCACAGACAACTCAGTGCTTTTATTAGAGCCAACAACAACCACTTGTTTTCTTCTCATTTTGTTATTAACTTTAACCCAAGCAGAGTTGGTGCGCTGGCCTTTGTTATCACTGAGTGGATGGGAAGCAGAAGCAAAAACACCGTCAGCAGCATTGATATTATCCGCGGGAACAGAAACTGGCAAATCATCGGCAGTGACATCTGTACGGCGAAGAGAAGGCGAGAAATCTTTGTTTGTATGGGCGTCGCGCACAGAAGAGAAATAAGTGGATTGATCGGTAGCGAGAGCGGCAACAACAATGTCAGTGTTGACAGTGGGTGTACCAACAGCGGCATTCTCCACAGCAGAGAGCTGTTCAGTAGCGTGAGCAGCAACAACACCAAAGTCTGTAGGAGCAGGAAAAGAATTAGAGCAATTCGCGTTCAAGGGCGACTTATCGAGGTCAGCGACCTTAGACTGTGAGCGCGTTAACCTCAGATTTGCATTCATTGTTGCAACACTATTATTGGCAAAGTTGTTAGCACCATTTTTGTTGGCTGGCTTAGAAGTTGATGAATTTTCAGGAATTTTCAAAACACTAGGAATTTGTTTTCCACGCAAAGCAAATTGTAATTCATTTAGAGAGCACAATGCATTTTCCAGCTTAGCTAGACAAGACGAGATGGGCACACAGCAGCAAGTGTCGCATTTAAATAGTAGGTTTTTGTTGGTTTTTAAGAGTTTTAAACTTGCGGAGTTTAGTTTTACACATTTCGAATGAAAGTCTAGTGAACATAGACCGCAAGAAACAACATCGCCTTCAACACACTGTGAGCCGCAACTAGCACAAATTGACATCGCGAACTTAAGAATGCACAAAGTGAAAACGTCGGAGCTAAGTAATAACACGTCCGCACTCGTCAGCAGCCACATCCGTCATGCAACCACATCCGTGGTTTCATCAGCAATTATTGCAAAGCATTGAGATTTATTAATACGGTTAATAATTTTTTTTTGTATTATTTGTCCTGCTATTTCAATAATTTCATTTTGGATGCGCCAACTGAAATAATTAGCATTACGTGCTGCAGTTTCAACATGCTTTTTTAAATTTTCGTCGCCACTATCTATTTCTAAACGCAAAAGAGCCCTGAAGTTCCCGTCGTTTTCAGCAGGCATTTCTAAAGAAAGATTTCCTTCGTCACGATGGCCTCTTAACGCAAGCCCTTGCCTCCCGCAGACAAGCAAAACACGGATTATAGGATGTAATTTTGCTCGATTTTCAAGCTGTTGCTTTTTGCGGCCATGATCAATTTCTGTTAATATATTGTTTCTTTTATTTTCAAAAATCAGCTTGAAATTGGCTGCGTCTTCCACTGCTCTGCGGTGATAATCCTTCTGCTGATGTTCTTTGCATTTCTCAAGTGCCTTCTTCCAAGTTTTAAAAGCAGTTTGAACAAAAGCATTTGCCTTTTGGTGACTACCATTTCCAACGTTTTTCCAAACAAAAGCAACGCAATATAGACAGTAGGCACCATCTTGGCTAGGCGAATATACTAGCCATGGAAAAGACTTCAGCCACGACAACTGAAATTTTAAGTTTCGATCACCAGACGACGGAAAAATAAATGATAAATCAGGCTGCCACACATTCGTTAAAAGCTCATATGTCTGCTTTTCGTCAATTTTTTTGCAAAAATTAACGATATCATTTGCAAACTCCTAAAATTAACGTGATATTTGTACATAGGTAAACGAAATATTTTTTTTTATTGAAAATAAAAGTAAACACTTACTGCCACTCGGGTGACCTTAGGTGCAGCGTTTTCTTCATTAATTATAACGGGAGAATCACTTACGCGTTTTAAAACACTACTTTGAAAATATTTTTTAATCGAATTTTCACTCATTTTTACAACTTAGTACTTTCTTCAACGACCACTTTGTAATGACGCCAATTACTGTGTAGTACACATTGTGTACAATAAGCATATAAATTTCATTGACGCTACTGCGGTAACGGTACATTAACAGTCAAAAAATTCGTTTGTGAGGGAGAATCGACAGTTAAGAGAGAAATCAGAGAGCTTTTTCATCTCTGCTTACTGATGCTCAAAAGAGTTACAATGATTAATACGAATGCAAAAATATAAGGAAAATGCAAAAATGGCACAATTACAAAACACACGTACGCACATAATTCATTTGTTCTATTCTCATTCACGCTCTAATCATTAGTGACAAGTGTTGCCGCGAGCTAAAAAAATTAAGTATATGTTGCCAAGCAAAAAAAGTATCAAAAGCACAACCGTTGTTTTAAAAATTTTCATTTGAAAAACAAATAATAAGTAAAGTTGTGTATCTAATTCAGACCAGTTTTTCCTGGTTGTTTTTATTAAAAATATAGACATTTTAGTTAAGACAAAAATTAAATTTATTTCACAACAGTTTGCTCATGGAACGAAAACTGAAAGTCATAATAAATGAGTTTTTATTTTTCCTGTATTATGATTAATAATAAACTCTAAAAAAAATAATAGAAACCTTATTGGTGACTTTTCAGTTCAGAACTAATTTTCAAAAGAAGTCCATTTTCGACTCACAATTCCCCTTAAATCTAAAAAAATCCAGTTCAGCAGCCACAGAGTTATAAGGCAAACTCATTACTTTGAAGCAAATTAAAAAAATGTCTCTGTCCAGTTTATATTTTTCTGGGTTTTTTAATTGGCCTACATTCCCACAACTTTTTAATACTATCCAGATACAATAGGTTTGTTTTTAGTTTAACATTTTCATAGTTTCAAAAAATTAAATTCTATCAGCGGAAAAGTATCAAAATAGGCCGTTTGTGAACAAAAAAGTATCAAATCACAAAATTTAGAAAAAAAAGTATCAAAAAAGATACAATTGTATCAAAACGGCAACGCTGTTAGTGACTAATGTATTCATTTATTTTACATATTCATACATCGTCGGCAGAAAGATTGCTTTGAAAACAACAAATTACAATTTTTCAAATGACTATGTAGAATTAAATTCTATTATTTAAAAATTCAATTACTTTGGGGGGGGTTTTAACACCCCAACCCCCGCCCCCCCCCCTGCGTTCGCCCCTGGTCGTAGGTGGGCTAAATGTTTTCAATAACTGTGGCAAAGACCTCAAATCGTTAGTTAAGGCTAACTTGTCATCTAAGTGGACAAAATTTTATTTTCGCTACATATTAATCCAACCATTCATGATAAGGATTTGTTTGAGGGAAACAAAATGGCTAAGTTCGTTTTGTGAAAATAACCGACCTTTATTAATTCATTAGTTAAAGCTTTAGAATATTCGAATTCATAGCTGTTAAAGATCTGTTTTCTAATCACCTTCTGGCAGTAAATAAATGAGCTAAAATTATCTCGAGCTGGTTGAAATACATACTTATTGCTCATATAGTAAAAGTCTTTAAGACCTTCACATAATGTAGCTAGAACTCATAACGACCAAATCTGAATGGGTTACTTCACATTACAGTCAATTATAACTTTTTCATAATCCAGTATAATCTTAGAAAATTTCGAAATGATGGCGAAATTGCTTCTTATTCGTATAATTATTTTGCAACTTTCTTATAAAAATTGAACTACAATTCGGTACATTAAATTTCCATCACTATTATCTACATTCACACCTCTGCTTACCCACCAAATAATTCATTTACATTTTTTAACGTAATCGCTAAGGTATACCTAAGGGCTTACGACTTCTTTAAGGAAAGTTTCAGGTCAAACAGTAAATAGTTGTCTCCAAACTAAACTTGAATAGGGAAAAGGACGGACGGAAAATCGTTTCAATATATATCATTTTTTCACCCTTTCTACAAAAGCTCTTATTCCAACTGAGTCCGAAACTATGCGTTAGTGGCTGAGGGTGCATAACTTCCAACTCGTTAGTGCAAATCAGTCAAGCTCAATAGTGATATTTTACAGTTGCTACGTAATAGTGAAATATTACGTAGTAGTTATGTAATTTAAAGCGTAATCCATTGCACCTCTACTATAAATATGGCGCAGGCGCTGCGCTCGTTCGTCTACTTAGCGTTTTAATTCAACTGTGAATTCTTCGAAAATTTGCCTGGCATCTATTAACCTTTTTATTCCCTGTTGAATGTAATTAAAATTTTAATTAAGTAAATTACCAATTATCTTCGTGGTTTTGTAGTTAGTGTTCTTTAAAATAGCTCATAATTGTTTCTGAAGCCCCGCAGTGGTTTTTAAAATATTATTAACAAAAGAGGAAGTTTTAAGAAATTGACACTAGCGTGATAATCTTATTAGTTTTGTATTAGAAACATAATTACATACCGTAGGTAATAGTGTAAATTGTATTATAGTATAAAATTATTATAATTTGTTATTCAAAAGGTGGATTTGAGATCAGATATTCCACTAAATAATACACCTCTTTGAAATAATCACTTTGAGGGACGACTGCCGAATCAGAACCACAAGGTTTACTATATCAATTTCGTGACGAAAATAATACTAATTTTTTTTTGTTTTGTGTTAGTAGAACGTTCCGTTTAAATAAAAGTTAAATAAAAGTATTTTATAAATTATATGAATGCTTAGGAATGAGTGGTGCGGCATCAGTGAGAGTTGAAAGGAATCGAAACATTCCGCTACTAAAACTGCGTAATTCTTTGTGTCCTTTAACTCCTGAAAGTTTGACAATAATGGAAATTTTGATTATTGACTTCGCATTTAGGATAGATATGAACTGAATATAATTTTGGCTGAAAACTCTGGGAATTCCTCAAGCTTCTGAAGAGCCCGAAGCGTAAAAAGATGATACACTAAGTCTTTTCATGATCCAATGCCAAACTGTTCTGTGGTGTTTGGTATAGGAAATCCAAATATATGGAAAAGCTATAAATATCGTAGTGTCTTGAAAAATTTTCATTACAGAGAAGTTTTCGCTGTAGGAGAATTTGTTATAGATAAGACCGACTGTACTCGCACTTTTTCACTCACTCACTATGGCGAAATAAAAAAGGGATCAGTAAGTATAGCGACTTCATCTTAGCCTGTGCACTATGTCGGAACTACAGACGCTAAATTTAAAACTAGAATACGTGATACTGAAGAACACATTCAATTTGAAAATTAAAATACCTACATATGCTAGCGCCATCTATCATACAATAGTCAACATAAAATAAAATACAATTATTTACCTACTAACATGTGGCACATCATTTTGTGTCGCCTTTTGTCACTTTTGATTGGATTTACAAACATATATATTGCATAGTAACAACAATAGCCATACCGCTCTTGCGCATCGTACTGAATCAGTTTTGACATTTTTCGTAAAAAAAGGAGCCCATTTTTCCCACTATTTTGTGCCTTGAATTGTTTGATTTTTGGAAACTTAGATTGCGAAAATTAAAGTTATACCATCCTCGTTACTTGTTTAGTTAGCAGTTTTACAACAAAATGGCAATAAGAATAATGGCGGTCAGCTGATTATCACTTGAGCTTTGTTGGTAGAAACCCCGTTTGTCTGACTAACATAAAAAAGCAAGTCCGTTCACGGAAAACTAACGAACCGACTGAGTAACAAAAAAAAAGAGAATATCCCTAATATTTGGGGTTATTTCTACGACAGAAAATTTAATGATCACCATCCAAAATCTATGCATTAGTAAATATCAATTTGTATCTTAAAAATTCTGCAGTTTTGACAGAAATCGCTAAATACGAAAATCTCAAATTTTTTTACAAAATAGGGGGGCTGAACTCGTGTTTGATGATAAAAACATTGCCTTCAGTTTTCTGACCGACAAAAAGGGCTGCCATAGGCAAATATGCGAAATAAGCAGTGTGCTTTCTAGTTGGATAGGGAAAGGGAGGGAATGTGGTTTTGTTAAAAAATCGTGATATTTGTATTGAAATATTAAAAAGGATGAGCGTTTGATTTTTGAACGTTAGTAACGAGGATAGTGCTTAATTTCACATACAATTATTATTTATAATAAAAAAATCCATCAAAACCGACGATTCCATTTTTTTTAAAGAACTGGGTATATATTTATTTTTAAATGCTTCTAAAATATACACCTATGTAAATATATTATATAATTATAGAAATAAATACATAAACTCTCATATTGGCATTAGAAGTTCTTGGAAGCTGGTGGATTTCTTTGATATTTTTATGTTATCATGTTGGTTTCATATTTTTCGAATTCTTAAAAGAAAAACCTATTCTTTCCTCATACTCAGTTTTATTTTTTTATTGCATTTTCAATTATTAAATTTCAACGGTAGCGCGGAAGTTATAAAATCTCCAAAAAATGTTTTTAAAATTCCCAAATTCGATTTTTTCCACAGTGGCACCATTAGAAAATATATAAAAAGAGTTTCGTATCTAGTTTTTTATGCTTCATGACCACTAAGTTCTAAAATTACAACTGCATTAATCTGAGAATGGTATCCATGCCGAAGAGAAGGACGTATTAACTTTGACCAATCAGATATTATTGCTTTAAGTATGAAAAATAAAAGAACTAAATTAAGCTCGACTGCAGCCATCATCACATATGTAAAAAATTTCAGTCGAACTATGAATCGGCAATATACAAATTAAGTACTAACACTATTTTCATTTGAGCATCGAAATTTGTTTGCTACACTGCTCAATTCGTCTGTAACTAGGTATGTAATTTAGGTATATAAATAGCCGTCTTAAAAATTCGGTCTACTTGCATGTTAACTAAATATTTACTTCTTTCCTACATTTACAAGTACACTTCAGTAGCTCACCGCTATGACCTGTAATTTCTATAAAAAAAAACAAACACATAAATAACCTTGTTTCTCTTCACTTCAAGTTAAATGGCTAAGAACGCATAAAACGTTTTGCCAAACGTTGGCCACTTGCACCACACCACTCGACCTCGCAGACGTCACCACTCCCTATTTATTATCCACATACGCCACGTGAACAGCGCCACCTGCCCAAGCGTAACGCGTATTTATACCCCATATGTATGTACATATGGGGTATAAATGTGCCTACATTTATGTAAACATATACATACATAAATCTAGCACATACAAACTGATGTACAAAAATATTTTCACTATTGTGAGTGGTCGTGTAGAATGAATACTCGTGAATGGCATGAAAGTCCTTTGGTTATCGATCCAATTTTTGGTTGTACTACACCTAAGTGAGTGGACATCTTTGCATTGTGCATATAAAGAAGTGCATACATACATAAATCCGTATGTACAATATTTACTTTTCTATCTATGTATCTACATATTGCAATTTGCAACCTTCAGGTAGTCCATTGGCATGTGGATTATAAATTAAAAGTACGATTTTTATCTCGCAAAAATCTCAATTGCATATGCAAACTCACAAATCGCAATCAAGTGCTCGAAAATAATGGCAGATTTTGATGCAAATAGCATTTTAAGTATACTTATACAATAATAATATTATATTATATTTTATATGTAGGTATAGCTGATGAAGTCGAATAAAATTCTTAGAAAAATTGTGATTGAGCAAAAGGTGAAAAGGATGCAAAATTTTCAGAAGAAGTGGTATGCAAGCAATAACAGGTTAATCGCCACTCAAAAATTAGATTCTGTCGGAAAAACAGTAGATGAAAACGAAACTTTCAGATGCCATTTAGAATAGAGGAAAGGCGGGACACTATCATGCTTGTACTTTTTTTTTGTTATTTGTATGCAAATAATAGTTAAAAATAGTTTTTTTAAGCTAATTTCGAGCTTCTAAAGACGGAGAAATTTTTTACTATGGCTCAATCTCTTAAAAAAATTGGTTTCTTCCAATACCCAGAAAAAAGTTGATTTTTCCGTACTTCTATTTCGTTGCATTATTTCAATAAAATATGTGGAGGAAATAAATTAATCAATTCCGTTCCGCGATTTTAACTTTTCTCTTCCTGGGCCCGGGCATATTCTTCAGGCCCATATCATGATACACGAAAATTAAGTAGTTTTACTCAATGATTTTCGTCGCTCTGTTAGCCATTTGACTTTTGCTGGCAGCATGAGAACTATTTTGCAACTGCCTTTTAAAAGGTATACAAAAAAAAAATAAATAATTTTTCTGTATATTTGTGCAAGGATTCCGAGGGAAGTTTTTAAATTGAAATACGATCGGTAAGGTAGCTCGGAAACCAGTCAAGCTCGTTGTCTTTTATACCAATATGCTCAAGTTTTTTCTGCATTCGCTCCCTGTCAATAGTTTCAAATGCTCTTTTGAGATCAATAAACACCGCTACGATATGGGAGGGAAGTTTTTAAATTGTAATACCTTTAATTAACATATTATTTTATATATATATTCGCTAAAAAAAACAGGTAGCAGCATTGGATAAAATAATTACAATGCTCTCGTGAATTTTGTTGTTGCTGCTGGCCCTTGAAACGCCATAATGGCTGTGCGAAAAGTGAATGATTAGGTGCCATTTTCGAATGAAAAAAATCAACCCTGTTGCTGCCTTGACTAAGACCAAGTAAAAGTAGAAGAAACTCCCATCCCGAAATATTATCTTTTATACTTTGTGTCTGGCAATCTGGTCTAACATCTACAAGTTAGGAAACTTTAAAAATGTTAGTATCCCTTAAAAAAAATGTAAGTGGAATTACCATATATTCTTATATCATGTTTTCTCATTAAAGTTTTAAAATATTGTTTTTACAAGAACCAAAATAAGGCATTTTTTTAATGCAGAAGTAAAATGTACTGTTTCAAACAGGTAATTAGACAGGGACAAATTCTAGAAATTATCGAAATGTATTCTATCACATACTCTTATTAATATAAATTATTTTAAAGAAATTTTGAATGCACAAGCACAATAGTTTTATTATAGTATAGATAGATGTTGATATATATTTATTTGAAAATGATGGGATATTTGGTATGAGACGTTCTTAATATAGAAAACCCCCGCCTCAATTTTCCAAAATAATATTTTTTTTGATAGTTCTATACATCACCCCAGAAGGTACCAGTTTTTCTAATTATTACATTGTTGAACTTGCATGACGTTAGCACTGACCCCATTTCCATCTCCTCAAGATAAGTAATCCAAAAATGTAAATGCCTTCAACATTAGTAAAACAAAAAAGGTTCTCTTGATAAGATAAATTTTCCAAAGAATAAAGAAAATAGTACTAAAAACTAAGGAAATATAATTTTCTTGAATTGGATAAATTCGTTTACTTATATTAAGGAGCAAAACCTCGATAATATTTTAATCTAAGAAAATTCTATGCTCAAGAGTGACATATGTATGTAAATGCGTTATCGCGTTTGCCTTAACAGCTGCAAATCGCGTTTGTAAATCCACGATATCCTTAAAGTCCTCGTACACAGTTGTATACTGCCGTCGAGTATTTATTATAAATATATATATGTATGTATGTACTTTATATACTACAAATCATTTGTGAAAAAAATTTATTTATTGTGTTATGTAATTTCATTACTAATTTCTAATGCACTAAATTCAGTTAACGTTAAAGGTAATGCCTCGGTTTCATCCCCCCTTAGATATACACACCCAAATGTATATACTACATACATATCTATTCATGGAAACACTTTTGTAAACAATTGTGAATTGATATCCAATTGTTAAAATAGATGACCAACAATTCAGTAAACATTTATCACAAGGTCCAGAAGAAAATCTAATCATGACAAATGTTGTCACAAACGCTACTCAAGTGACAAATTATGCCGGAATTGACATATTATGGTTTACATTTGTAGCGTGTACATACATCCATACATAGAACATACATACTACATCCGTGCATGCGAACCACGGGTCAGTAGATACAGTGAAACTCGTTGGGCTTATAGGCAGAGAACAAAGAAAATAAAAATTAAACAATAAAAAAAAAAATCAAAGTAAATACATAGAACGAGCACAACCTATATACATAGTTGTGTGTGGGAGAGAATGGGTATTTTCCTTACAGTGAAGCTAATGGCTCCGTTATGCATACTTATTAAAAACTTACACTTGATTTCACTTACAATAGAAACTTAGAAAATATTTAATCAGTTGCTTTGCTAAACTTGACTTAACTTAAGAAGTGTCACATAACGATTCTGTTTAATGAACTTTGTGTGTAAAAGATTGGTCAACACGTAGTTGCACATAACTGTACTTGAGGGTTTGCTTAATTTTGATTTCTAAGTCAAGTCTAAATGCAAAGAGAGCCGTGAGAGAATCGTGCTGCTAGCAGGGTAGTGAGCTCGGTTCTGGACAACTCGCAGGCCGATCATGAGGGCCACTAATATGGGTATTTACGGTAAACCAACTGTTGCGGCGCATAGAAGTGGATGGATACGAGGTTGTTGCATATGCCGATGTTGTTGCGGTAATAGTACGAAGAAATTATCCTTAAATCGTGCGCGATCTCATGGAGGCTGCTCTTACCTCTTTGGTTGATTGAACAAAAAAGTGCGGTCTTTATGTAAACCCAACCAACACTGAACTAGTATTCTATATCAAACAATATATTGTAATACGGTACAAAGTACCGGCTCTTACAATAAAACTGAACTGAAACCTTAACTGAATGATGTAAGTCTGCAACTGCCAAGTTTCTTGGCGTACTTCTAGATGGTAAGCTTCTCTGTAAAGGCAACACTACAGAGTATGTCAAGAAGCCACATCACTATCCTCCTGGATCTGGATCTACACGACTATCGTCCGCCTGATTCTACTTTACGGGACCGTAGTCTGGTGACAAATCCTTAGTAAATCGACAACGCTGACATAGTTTAACAGGGTAAAAACGAGCGCAGAGTTATGAATTAGAGGAGTCTTATGCTTTTCATCTACTGAGGCTCTGACTGCGATTCTGCATCTCCTCACCTCGCCGTAATAGTTGGAAAAATAGCTGCTTAAGACTCAAAGGTGCAGACTCCTGGACTCATCATACATCCGGTGACTCGGATATTTTATTAACAATGGCATCCTTACCTATGACTATTGCATACCATCAATTAATTTCACTAGAAACAGTAAAATTACAATACCCATCCGCTAGAATTGGAACATCTGATCTCACCGCATATGCAACGCCATAAACATTTATACTGATGGCTACAAACTCGACGGGAAGGATTCTTCTCCCCAGAGCTGCAAATAAAAGCATCGTCCAATCTTTTTGCCCATTGTAGTGTTTTATATAAGGCGGTGGTGCTAAACGTATTCATCTCCTCTAACAGTCAAGCGGCCCTAAAAGAACTAAACTCATGGCGATACAACACTAAGTCACTAACTGAATGCCGCAGAACTTTAAATAAGATGGTCCAGCCTTATAGAATACGACTCTTATGAGTGCCAGGACACTTGGAAATTGAGGGTAACTGCAAGGCCGACGAGCTGGCGATGAATGGTATGACCGCCCCCATATTTCCGGGGAAGGACAGAGTAGGTACACCAATGGTCACTTTTAAACTACCGGCTAGAAACAGCACCATGCCAGCGATAAACAAACTCTGGATAAACCTTCCTTTGTGGAACTGCTATGCTAACTTAACCATCATATGGCAAAAGCCGCACATTCATACTTCTGAGGTTTAACCGGAGGGAGGGTTCCATTCTTACAAGAATTCTCAGGTCATTATAAAATTGGCGTACATTTTTTGGCATTTGGAGTCAGCGTGCCGGACTACGGTTGCAGCTGTCAATGCGAAGACGACGAGCAGAGTGTTTGCTCAGCACTCGACAGAAGAGGAACGCCTACGCTCGGGAAATCATTTCTGCAAAATATTGCGGAGATTTCGGATATCAAAATAAGAGCAGCCTCAAAGTTAATTGTGCTATCAAAATGGTTTGATCCCAGGTGCAGGAAGGGTATCTCTCTATCTAGCCATTCCAACCTAATTTGTTCACATATTTTAAATAAAATTCTGTGAAATATGTTTCCTATTGCATTTTACTTTTTTGTATACTTAAATGCAATATATATGACAATAGAAATTTATCCTAAGTTTCTATTTACATAAGTCAAGTCAAGTGTAAGTTTTGCAAAAGCATGCATTACAAACCCGTGAACCGCAACTAGTTTACTATCAGTTGGCTTAGCGGCTCAACAACTTCGTCTTCTATCTTTTCTTTATTAATATTTTATATGTATACTGTTGCACGAAAACTATTGTGGAATACTGTTTGTATTCATAAAGTATCCTAATTTTTCACACTTACCTGAAAGAAAGAAAAATTTAATAATAATTGCAAGTGCGAAAATTGTACTGCAAAGTGCACTTATTATAAAAACATTGATGCAATGGATTTGAATGATTGATAAAATGGACGACTACCGCGTTTTATTTTTTATTTTTTTTTTGCCGAGGATTTACAAAATTTATATGAGGCTAATATATGAAAAGGGGCTTTTACCACCTATGCATTTGTGTACGTTAATGTATATGAGTGTTGTATGTATATATCACACTCCGCACACAATCAAATATGTACATCAAATCGAGACAAATTGAATCCCGTCGAATCGAATTGTATGAAAGGCTAGCAGGATTCGATTCACCTATTGATGAGCACATTAACGGCCGCAACTGCACAACCAAGCGCTATGTAATCATCGCGGATGACAAAGAAAAAAAAACGCACACATACATATGTATATAAAATGCGTGTGTATGTGTAAATAAATACCACATATGTATGTATGTATGTATGTATATGTGAGGAAGAAAGTTAAAGGACGAGCAGGCGGAAAGCAGCTAGCAGAAATAAAAAAGCGCTCAATGCGAACATTCTATGCCATTTCAGCTGTGCTCAACCAGGCAAAAGTAATTTGTATGGGAAAAAACAGCAACACATTCGCTAAGTCAAGCCAATTGGATGGACGCACGCATGGCGACAAGCTCCCACACTCAGCGCACACACACACACACACGCACATACACACGCACGCACACATTGGAACCAGCGTAATAGAATAGAAACAAAAAACTAGCGCTAGCCAGGATGCGCATGCCTCACTGTCAGTGGGTAGAGAGAGAGCGAGAGAGAGAGAGAGTTGCAATGAAAATGAGCGCCAAATAAAATTCACTTCAAGAATTTGAATCGCACACAAAAACACACACACAGCAACCCACAAACAACAACAAATCTAGGCAGGAAATACCACAAATATTTGTCGGGGTATGCCATGCGCGCCTTGGAAAGTCACCTGCCTAGCCGAGTGAGTGTGTGAGTACAGTGGTCGGTGGGGATGGTAGGGTAGTCTGCCTCTTGGAGCCAACGCAGGCACTGACTGACTGACACTGGAATTCCAGGCTGAATTGCGCTACTAGCGCAAAGGTATACATAGGCATGTTGGGTAAACGGCAGGCGAGCGCTGCCAGACAGAAGTTACCTTTGCTCTGGCCTGGACGATGCACGGTGGTCGTCTGGTGTAGTATTTTTTCCAACATTTCAAGTGTGTGTGTGCAGGATTTTTTCACAAAAAAGTATACAATTTAAATAGGGAATTCAAAGAAAACAAACTAAGAAGTTTTATTTTAATTTTCGAAAAGAAAATGAAATTAATTTAAAAAAAAAAATAAAACAAAATAATCAACCAATTTGATTTATTTGCAAGTTTTTCGAGTTTCTGCAAAATTTCATGTACGAAAACTGCAGTGGATTTGGTGTGAAATTTCTGCAACAGAAAGAAAAAAAACGAAAAGTGCAATGGTGAAATGATAGTCTAAATAAAATTATAAAATAATCAATTAATCGCAACGGTGTGAGCGAATTTGCGAGGCAGCGTTTTGGTATTTGCGTTTATTAAAAAAAAAAACACAAAAAACCATTCTCAATATTTCGGTAGAGGAAAACACTTCGCAAAAAATTCAAATTCAAAAGGCGTGCATAAGAAAAGTTTTTGTTGTAGTAAAAGCAGTGTAATAATTTTATTACAAAAGAAAAAATTGAAAAATTAAAAAAAACGCTTCGCAAATAGCCAAATCGCTACTAACTGCCAAGACAGTGGCGTCGAACGAGGGTACCAACAATAACGCTGCAGGCAGTGCAGCTGATGGTGCTACTGGCCCAAGTGGTGAATCGGCCGCACTGTTCTCCAAACTGCGAAGCTTCTCCATCGGCAGTGGCCCGAATTCGCCACAGCGCGTAGTTTCAAATCTACGCGGTTATCTAACGCATCGACTCAGTAATATCACACCGAGCGATACAGGTGAGTTCTAGACGTATTGAGTGTCGTAGAGTACATTCAAAAAAAAAAAAAAAATGCAATATAGTATAAATGCAGTGCAATAAAAATTTCAACGAAAATCTATTTGTGTCGGTGTTAGTAGTGGATGAAGTCACACACATATGTATATGTGCATACATAGATACATATGTTGAATATAACGGTGTTTCCGAATGCAATTAATCCCACGCTGATCGTTACAAATTGTCTTGATTGCATCGCTAATTGAAAATTACACCTCCTCACCAAATATATTTAGTACATACTAAAATACACACACACACATATGACATATAGGCTAATACATATGTGTTGTATGAGTATGTGTGTATGTGGGTGTGCACGCGCAGCTCGATAGAAAAATTTATTTGAGCGCGTATGTGTTCGGCGAGCAGGTGTTGATTACATAAAGTGAAAATGTATCTACCTATGCAGAATACAAACTACACACGAAATCAACGCTGAATTTGTACTTTGGCAATAACGCTACATAACGGTTATGCAACTCCATACGAACACACTCGCATGCAGAATTTCAAAAATTTGAAAAAAAAATAATAAAACATTTAAAAACAATAAAAATTTTCCTTAAATTATACTGGCAATTAACCAATTACATGAGATAAATAAGATCAATAAATGCTCAAAAAAATTAATTTATTAAAAACAACGGCCTAATTGTTTTTATTTTAATTTCAAATAAGAATAATTTTTCTTATAAATAACAGTTACCCTCAAAAACGTTTTGTCCGATTTTTTTTGCCTTAGCTTTATTCATTCATGAAATCGAAAATACTTAAATAAATATATAAACATCAAAAGTTTCCAAAATTTTCATTAAAAAAAAATTCCGCAAATTTTGATAATTCTGAAAACGGTCAGGAGTGCGATTTCGAACATAGTTATTTTTCGTTTGCGCGAACTTGACAAATTTTAGAATAAGTGAGTAGAACCAGATTGCTACCATTTCTCACAACTTTTTACTACATAAAAACTGCTTCAAAAACGATTGGAAAAATATTTACAATTTCAAAGAAATAGTAATGTTTTTTTTGAATGCTAGATTGAAAGGCGAATTCATATAAGGTACTGTTGCTACAACAAACACAAAATATTCGCCTTGCTAAATTACATTTAAAAAAAGTTCCCTGGATTGAAGAAAGACAACTAACAAATGGAGAAAAAGTGGGAAGGAATTGGCGCTAAAGAAATATTTACTACTTTTGGGGAAAACAGATTTCATTTTATGCAGGTTTTTATTCATTTTTGAGAAACCTTTACTCAATCGGCAAAAAATAACACGATTTGAAATACAAAAGTTGCGTAATTTTGAGCAGTCAAAAATAAATAAAATTTTTTTTCGATTCGGAGGTGAGATGATTATTTGTGTGTAGTGAAAAAAGCAAATCTTACTGGACGTATCAAAAGTTGCCGCTAAGTTTCTAAAAAATGTCCATTCTACAGTTCCAAATATCGTTGTTGCTTTTTTTGATTGGTATTTGGAGAAAAATGCTATTAAAGTTGCCTTCTATTTAATAAATCGATGCCAGCTCACACATGTAGATTTTGGACTTGGACAGAGTAAAAAAAAAATATTTTCTACACCGGCACTAAAACCTCCACTGAAAAAAGTTTATCTAAATAAATAAATAAATAATCGAATGCAATTGTGAAATCAAATTTTTACTTAACTTCGAGTATGTGTATTTAGAAAATTTTTTTTTATACTTTGAATTGGTATTATCAGTATTGCACATAGCTTTGCATAGTATTGGTATTTTTTAGGACATGCCGCAATTACCACTTTATTTTTCGAGGTATTAATTGCTTTATTGAACATAAATTAAAAATCACTGTTTTGGGAAATCTAACTTCAAATCCTGTATTGTGAAAGTAGACAAGGACAATTTTTAAAATCTCTATACAACTTACAAACTGTGGGCATTTATTTCCAAATCACACTTTGGGTTTTAATTTTCAACTTTAGACGAAGCGAACGTTGCCATTATTGATCAGCGTTATAGGCAAATCATTCATTGGCTCCCAACGTCACACAGTGATCACAAATTTCAAAATGATGGCCATAATTAATTAATTTTTTATTTTGCAAGAAATTTTCTCACTTGGGGGTTTTAGGGTCGCTGATTAAGAATCTTGATTGATTTTTTTACGAATTTTGATTCCATGAATTCGGGAATTTTGAGTCGCTTAATATCAATTTGATGTCGGGTTTTCCAAATTCTTAATATTACAACAAAATGCATCTGTACATTACATCTAAAGAGTTGTCTCAAGGCCAAAACGGCAGCTAATTTTACAAGATATTTTAGGCAAATGTGTACTTTTAAATTGAAATGTCGATCTCGATTGACTTTAGGGTTACCCCTAAAATCATTTAAATCTTATAATCTTTTCAGAAAGAAATTTGTTTGCATTATGTCCTGCTTCTTGAGCAATGTGCGTCAATATCAGTCGACCTAGTGCTAAATGGTTCTAATGATACAGTGCAACATGTCATACATCGAGTACGACGAAGTTTTAATAGCCGAAACGGTCCTATCAATTGGCCACTTAGGTGTGTGAAACCAAATATTTGGCGCGCAAGCTAATGTTGAGATAAGGCCAGCGATGCTGGAAAAAGTGGTACAAAATTGGACCGATAGTACTTTGTTCATAAGACAAAGTCACGGTGGCCATATGACCGAAGTTAATAAGACAAAATTTTTCTGCATTTCATTAATTTTTCTGTAAAGAAAAATACCCTTCTTATTTGGGCAGCACCGGGCAATTTTATTGATTTTTCCTCAATTTCTGGTTACTGTTATTTGGTTATAAAAACTAAAACAACAACTTTTTCTTATAGTATTTTTTATTGATTTATTATAGTATTTTTTATTGATTTATATTGAAAATAACATAAGATTATAATGAAATGGCGAACCAAGTGGAGTGGTAACTCTTCGGTGTTTAAATTAAGACCAAATTTGGAAACCTTTAGAAACATTGATTTCGTCCACAATAACCTTTGTGAAAATAAGTATCCGAGAGAATCTAAACGATCGTCGTCCATTTTCTAAAGGATCGCCGCCCATATTTTGTAAAAATATCGAAGAAGTTCGAAGGATTCAGGTTGCAATTCAGCAATAGAATTGATCGACTTAAAAGTAAACTTTTTTCTGTTGGTTTCAGTTCCAAAAATTTTCTGAAAGAATTAAAATTTTTGAAATGGATTCTTCTAAGTTTTTCCGAAGACTGGACGTGAATACGTCAAATACTGTTTTAAGCTCGGTATTGTAAAAAGGGGTTATAATCGAGTTTTCTTGGTTATTTTCGTTTTCGATGTTGAAAATAAATTACGAAGCACTGTCTTGTCACTTTTCGGATAAGTTGATTATTATATTTTAGAAGATCACTCGAAATCACGAATCCGTAGTGTAATCATTAGGTACATAGGTTATTGAGTATTTAGTAGATCTTCGGTTCGATTCTAGCATAGAGTAGGACTCTTTTTTTTAGGATTTTCGAAGCCAGCCGTAAAAGTTGCCCTCGCGAATGGCTTTATTATGGTTTTATTCCTTATTGGTATAAAGGCACTTTCAATTTAAAGCTTCAAAGTATACACACAATTTATAAAAACTAAAAAAATGTTCATATAAATTTTACACTTCAAAATCACCATATTAAAAAAAATTTGGGTTTTTATATGCCGAAAGTTGAGATCGATGGCTAGCCATTATTCCAGGACAGACTCCCACACTCTCCTCCACGGAACATCGTACGACGGCGTGGACCGTGAGTGTTGTCTAGTAGCATGGCAGTCTCGCGAACTTTTTGCAAAAACATAGTGCGCGCATTGGATTATACAAAATTGATTTTGGAAATAAGTTTGCATTATTTCCCTGCACAACTCAAGTATAAAGCGATTCCTTTCGTTTTAATGGATACAATACTGACTTTTTGCAAAGATTTCAAAATAATATATGATTAAAAAAAAACACTGTTATTTTCGGTTTTTTTTTAAATAAATTGTATAATAAAATCTTTGTTTATTAAGAACCAAATTTAATCAAATATGTTACGCTTGTGCAATATCATAAATGAATGACCGTAGTTACATCTTTGACAGGTTAATCAAAATTATACGGTTGGTCCTTTGCATCATTATCATAATAAAGCACAAATTGTTCTACACTTGCAAAGTTTATGTGTTTTTTAAACCCAGTACTATATCACTCATTTTTAAACCAACGTAGCTTTTTACACTGATAACAAATTGCAAAATAGTCTTTACAAAACGTGTGGCCTCAAATATCTCCTTTGGATTAGAGCTACCCGATATAACGCCATTAACACTATCTTGTGACAAAACAGCGATCATAACAAATTTATAAGATAATATTTTCGGAATAAAATCTACTATAATATGATTGAAAAACTTGTCTACTGCAATTTTATGGTAACTCAAACCAGCCCGGACTTTATTAATTTGTATACATTCTAAAAGTAGGAGCCCCTACGAAAGATATTTGGAAAATTGCTGGAGGGTTAAATGATCTAGGAAATTATGCTTGGGAAAAAAATATGCTCCTTGAAATACATATATAACTTTTATTTATGCTCTTCTCCAATAACATTCACGTTTCAAGTTAACGGAGCTGTTTAATTTTAATTTTATTAATTTTTTTTATGTGTAAAATTCGTCTTTAACAGATTCCACCAGTAGATTTCACAAAAAATAATCCTTCTATATTTTTTCGGCCTTATATTTAGGAATTTGCGTAATTTTATTGAGCGCGAGAACCGCTTAATAATAATCTTTCTATTTTGCTATTCACTTGTAGTTTTTTTTTTTGCTAATGTTTGATTATACGAGTATACTATTGAGATTTGTTTTTGCTCGAGGTCTCAAAATATGGTTTGCTGGAAGCCCCAATAACAGATAGTACTGAGCACTTGGACTTAATGTAAAAGAGACTTGGTTTTTTAGTTAAAGAAGGTTATCGTTAAGAAATAAATAAATAAGGGGGTTTGTATTACTTATTAACGTATTTAGGGAACTGATTAATGAAAAAACCTTGCCTGAATCATATTTTATTAGATACTATTTTGCATTTGTAGTGTTTGTTATTAATTCCGATAAATACAACACTCATCGAGGGAGTGAATATCAGGTAGGCCATGGAACCCACCTGTCATGTTACCAGACAAGTTTGGCAAAAGGTTGACGTAAAGCGATCCAAAGCGCTGATTCGCCTTGATCGACCTCCCCTTTTACTAATAGTTTGGGTTATAACCGGACACTGCCTTATGGGCACACACAGGAAGAGATTTGGATGCATAAGGTATTTCTAAACTGTTTCCCGATCATTCCCGATCTTCTGTGCTACGTAAGGCGCACACGGTGGTTCACCTTCTAAGAGAAGGAAGAAGAAAACGTATGGCCCCCACCAGCGGTATCACAACGGGCTTTGTCAGCCTACGTGCGCATCCGTGGACTTGCATGATTGCAGCCGCTCTAACCTAACTTAACCTAACCTAACCTAACCTGTTAATTCCGATGCAGTGTTGTTAGCACATCTTTCCATAATGTTTTTGTTTTAATCGGAAGTCGATGAACAATAAATGTATGCAAATTTTAAACACTCAGAAATATATAAACGTAGAGATAGCACTAGAGCGGTTGCTAGAACTCATTCGGTTATTCGATTGATGTCGATTAGCTACTTTTTCCACGGTTGATAGTCAAATAGCTATTATTCAATTAACCATGTCACTTTCGACTAACAATTCACATTGGGTACTCTGAAATTCGAATAGCCAATCAGCGACAGTCTCTCATAATAAATTCATTAAAAACTTTATATAAGCTCATTCAAACATGTATAGAAAACAAAATTTTATTGAATGAAAGCAACTAATCAAAAAATCGAAAACAAAAGGTTAGTCGGCTAGTTATTAATGCGCGGTTAGTCCAGAAAGTCGAATGGTTCATCTAGTAAGTGAAGGTGACTATAGATTAACCGATTATTCGACTAACAAGAGCTCTTGATGGCACACAAAAGTGTCTCTTTGTAATCAATATCAATGTTCTTGTGACTTTTTCTCATTTGACTATAAGACTTGGTTGGTTTTCATTAGGTCAAATTTTTTACAGCAAAATATGACACGAAATGCCAACATTTTGATATTTTATTATTATATTATATTTTAATTCAAATCGAAGTATGTCCAAGTTTTTACTGTTTTCATTCAATTGACAATATTTGGCGAAATTTAGCTGAATAGAGAGAGTTACGAAAAGTGTAAATGATAAACTTTGACTTTTATTCTGATCATCAAAAAGTTTTGCCATATGACTTCCAACACGTATATCTTTCTCATTAATTCCAAATTACTTAGAATTAGCTTAAAAATTAGTTTAGAATAACGTTCGATATATATGTAAAGTTATAGGCTGGCAGATAGTTGAAAAAGTATCATTTCCAAGATACACCTTTTTTTTTTACGCTAACTTTTAATTTTGTTACGTCACATTTTGATTTTTAAGTATTACGGTGACACTTGATCTCTCTACTGTATAATTTAAATGAAAAGCAATCTCTAACGCTAGGATTTATCTACGAACTGGTAAGAAAAGTAAACAACAACAACAACAACAATAAAAAAAAAAATATTCCTTTTCAAAAGAAATACATATGTTGAAGTTTATTCTAAACTTTGTTCTAAATTTCGATGAGTGTAACCACCGCTGATGGCTCTATAAGTACAATGAAGCAGCGATAAATTCACAGCCAGAATTTATACAGTTGGCGCCAATATGAAAGGGGCCGAAAATGTCACCTTCCCGCTTACAAAATAAAAAGTAAAAAAGTAAAAAGAAATGCTAGCGTAGAATCGAATCCAAGTAATTGAATGTGTTCGCTTTCTTATCATAATTTCGCAGTCAACGTGTTCCGGTTGCTTGTAAAAATTTTCAGAACAAACAAATACCATGAGCTTTTGTGATAAAAAAGCAATTGGAAATTTCCATTATCAACAGAACACGAACCACAATTTATAAACAAAAGAACTGTGAATGTTTAATAAGATAAGCACAAAATTGAAACAATTAAATAATTAAAAAATTAAATTAATTAAAGTCACTCATACTAAAGCATTTCGATTGCTAATTAAATATCTAATGATGTCTGTATTTGTGTAACATAAAATGTAGTCACAATTTTAACCAACAAGCCCCTTTTTACTTCTTCCGAAATTATTTGCAGTTGCGCTGGATATAAAAAGCAAACATTTCATACGAAAAATTCGTCCACCAATTTCACGCCGTGCAAATTGTTTGTTAGTCTTGTGTAGAGTTTCACACAACCGTGCCGCACTGCGACAAAGATCGGAATCGTCAGATATTACTTACGACTACTTGCCAATTGTTGCCACTTATTGTTGCAGCCTGCTTTGGAAAGCGGAAGCTAAATGTGTGGTTGTGTTATGCGACACTGTGACAATTCGTTGACGACACTTCTTGTTCTTCTTTATACGCTGACATTGCCCAAATTCGAAGTGATGTCATCTCACCTTTAAATAATTGCCAAAAGTCAATGTGTGCTTTCGTTTTACGCCGTCAAATTCTAGATATGTCTTGAAGGTGCTGAACTTGTAGTGTTTCACCTTCGTTCGGTTTCTGTGTGTGAATGCGCTTTTATCAAATGTTGTTCAAATGACATCATATGCCTATGGTTTTAATTAGGTTTCTTATTTATGGTATGCAGTCGCAGTAGCATGGTTATCAATTAACGAGATAATCAGTTTCCCAGTTGCGGGTGCAATGAGTAACTCAAATATTTTTAAAATGTTTACGCACAGAATGTAGTATTTCTATCAAAATAATATTACTAATAGTGAAAAATTTCACATAATATAAATAATCTTTAGCATTAACCTCGCCAACCCAATTCTGTATAATTTGTGTAAATTAACTTTTATAGTTAATGAAATGTCGTTTTTTTTTTGTTTTTTAAATTTACCGCTCTGTGAGAGGTGGGCTTGGTTTTTGTCCGAATTTTCGAAATTATGCTTATTAACATGAAATTAATTAACTTAATCGATTTATCTTAATTCTGAACATTTTGTTATATACATACATACATGCCGTTATGTGAATGAAGTTATAATAGTCATAGCAGATTCAAGATTATCCGAATTTTTCAGCATTTTTGATACATCAATCTAATGTAAAATTTTCCGCTAAATCTAAGTATAATAATTTAAAAATTTTAATTTTTTAGCCTTAAAAAATTAGGGGTTTACATTTTCGTCTCTAGTGAACCGATTTGTAAGTTTTTTATATTTTTTTTTTTTTGTAGAAAATTAAATAGCCTATCACAAAAATAAGTATTATTAAAACTGGTATATGGTGAATGAAAGTAAAATTTGGATGCAAATTCGAATTAATTTTACTAATTGGTTCAAGGGCAATTTTTTTGAATCAACTATTCGTATACAAAAAAAAAACTCTGCGTTTGTTCCGTGCGTGTAACTTTCGAACATTTCTAAACATTAAAATCAGATTTAAATCAGATTGATGGGTCATTTTTGTTTGTTCTTTTCGTGAAACCGGGAATACAACAAAGTGGGGGAAACGTCGACATTAGAACATAGTGTTCCATACCGTTTTACTTTCTCCTAAATTTTTTTAAGAACAGTAACAAACTTTAGGTATTTTGTAAAAATCTTTCATCCTAGCAAATACTTGTTACGTATTTGTGTACCGAAATAATTTATTTATAAAAAAACAAATGTACTTAAATACTTTAGGGTGTCTCACCAAAAAAAGTCGCGAATTTATAAAATTTCGTATGCTTTATGATTTCCGTCAAAATATTTCGATATCTACTAAAACTTACGTAAGCTGGATCGATTGCAAAATTTTTCGAAAAATAGATTATTTTAGGTAAAAAAAAATCTTTTTATGTATTTAAAAAAGAAATCACTTGGTATAACAGTGTAAGCTTAAAAGGTCTGCTTAAAACTACTTAAAAAATAGTCCAACGGAATCATAATAATAAGGTTTCTGAAAAAAATATTTGTGGTGTAAATGAAAAGGGCGAAAAATAAAAAGGGTGGGAAAATAGCTCTCCAACCTAATCGGTAAAGTTTGGCTGAGTTATTCTAGTTTTTCTTAAACCTACATACTTATTTTTTAGTAAGGTCAAAGACAGCATCAAAAAGTCATGGCTCTGATTATTTTCAAAAATTTTTGAATATTTTTATGCAGAACTTTCAAGTTTAAACTTTTTTATGCTCTGTAGTAGTTTTTTCTTAAATATTAAAAATATTTTCATTTATAAAACCATCCGAAAGTGGAGGTAATTTTAAATCGGCCCAACTTACCTAAATCTTAATATTCAGTACATTCAGAACCGAATCATTACAAACATTCTCCACACCAATTTTATATAATAAGTATAGATGTCATTCAAAGAGCTGATAGAGAGGGCTGAGATCGAAAAAAAAAAAGTTAAAATTTTTTAAAATAAAAAAGTAAGCACAGTTTTTTCATAAAACCACTTACAACGTTGCCATATTTCAACCAACGCGAAATATTTATTATCAAATAATCTATCAACTTGCGATAAAACTTAAAAATGGGTTCACCAAAGGTGAAGATATTCAGAATTTAGTTGCCTTTCCTGTTTATCAGCTGAAAGAAAATAACTTTTAAAATATTTGAAAACTTGCTCTACTTCCATGGGGGAGAGCTATCGTATTTGGATTTAGCGGACAATTTTACTTTAGATTGTATTAAATGTAGTGTTTTTTTTGTCAAGTAGCTTAATATTTATGTCCCGATATGGAATAATAACTTAAATCGGGCAAGGAAAAGGAGGATTGTGAACAACCTGTTTAAGTTGAAAGCTTTATTCTTAATTAATCCACTTCTTGATAGTCCAGATGATTCAGATGGCGCTACTGATGAAAGAGACATTAATCTGTTAATCTGCGTTCAAATCAAATCCATAAGTATTGCTTCCAATCATAAATTCATATGAAACCGTAACCATTTTCAGAATTAATTTAAATTATTTTTTATTTTTTGAAAAATTCTGGGAAGAAATTTTGGCAGAAAATATTGAGTTTTAATTGGGGCCAAAATGGCTAACTTCAGTAAGTAAAATTGCAGCTTTATTCTTTAAACCTGCTCCTGCATTTAATATTACAGTACTTTCGTAACTTTTCTTGAAAATATCCGTATTTAGCACTCAAGAAAACCAAAAATTCATACATGCAAAAATACGCTCAAGCAAAGCAAGTTCATATAAAGAGATGTTACTTGAAAAAAATGCTTTACGAGTATTTTGTTTTTGCTTTTTGCGTACCGATTGCAAAAAGAAATTGACTGTTTATATCAGAAAATATGAAAAATCAGTTGCCATAACAACAAAATTTCTTAAATCAGTTTGCAGCTGTCAAGAAATACATAAGTTCTCGTATATTAGTTCCGACTCAGTGCTTTTCCTGTAAAATCCTGTAAAAATGTCAAATAGCAAAATTACTCTCTAGAGTGAGAGTAAAACGGGACTAATAACGAAAAAGTACGGGCCAAGGCGAATTCATACAAGGGGATGGCATTCCCTGAGCTGAATGCTTATTCTTCTTACCGAATTCGCTCGGTTGTTGTCTTCAAGGCGAATTCATATAAGGTGGTGACAATAGCAACAGCGAATTTATTCATAAAACTTACTTGTATTTGTTTTTGGTTTTTTGTTTGGTAATTGTCAAAACCAGTCTAAGGCAGATTTGTTAAGCGAATTCAGAAAATTAAAACAAACACACATACAGTGGCGATTAAATTGGTCGAATGATTTTGGTTTTATTAATTTCATATACACATTTCATACTATAACAAAACCCTTGTAAATTATTGTTTCAAACTTAATAAAAAATGTTGAAAAACTCAACTAAATTTTCATCAAAATTTTTAATAAATTTAGAAGAGTTTTTAAAAAATGTTCGAGTATGCAAATTCACTGCTTACTTAATTTTAGTAAAAAAAAGTATCCAAGGCCAAAATTAAAAACATTTGTAAAAATTCAACAGCCTACCCAAAAACTTACGAAGCATTCTTGTCAAAAATTTTAAAATGTTTATGAAAATTTGTTAACTTTTTATAAATTGTATATAAAATTTGAAACAATAATTTATATTGTGTTTGTTATAGTATGCACAATCATTTTATATAACATTAACAAACAAAAAATATATATAATGAAAAACCTTGCTAAAAAAGTCACCATTCGACCGCTTTGCTGGCGAATTTAAATGAAAAAAATCAAATCAGATGTTCTTTTAACACCACCTTTAAATTCGCCGTGGTGGTTTTGTTTACGCAAACAAAATACATGAGCAAACTGGCCGAATTAAGTTTTTGACATTCCACACGCAAAATTACACATACAAAATTTACAGCGGATTCGCCTTGTTTATCTTGCTGTCACCTTCTATGTACCCATCTTGGTAGGGGAACACATCATAACATTTTGCCTGCAAGAACGTCAAACAGATTTCAAATTAAAAATAAATTAAATTTCGTTCAAATGCTGCATGATAATTAAAACTTACTTTAATATTTTTTCGCTATAAACTTGACGACGTACAACTTTTGTTTACTATTTTACAACAATTGATCGTTTGACACTTTTCATGATTTTAGCCGAAGAAAAGGTTCGGGTAAAATGTTGCAACTTCATTCGCTACATAACTTTTGGAGTACAGTAACAGAATTATATTTACAGCAAATGCAAAGTGTTTTTTCAAGCAAGAGAAATAATGAAAAATATTTCGTATGATTTTCTTTGAGATCTGGATACTTAGCTTAATAGTCAAAGTCGGCAATACTTCTTGAGAATAACATTATACAGGGTGCACCGTCAGTTCCTACGGAGTGAGAATGTTGAATAGCTTTTAAAAGAAACAATAAATTGCAAATAATGGTGTTTTTTATTTAGTTCAATCCTTTACAATTTATGTGGAGTACTTTTCAAAAAACAACATCGATTTGATGACCATCTTTATTGACCACAGCAAACTGTAATATTTTTCGGGCATTTCCCATCACTTCTTCGGTCATCTAGGTCGGGTTGGCGTCTATTTCGGCACAAATATTGGTCTTGATTTCGTCAATGGCCTTCGGCTTGCTCGGAGTAAGTTTTAATCTTTAAATAACCCCACAAAAGGAAGTCCGAGGGTTGGGGGGCTAAATCGGGGGATCTGGGTGGCCAGTCAAACCACCTCTTTTCGATATCCCACGTTGAGGGAATTTTTTTGCATAATCCGCATTGTTCGGATTGCTGTAGGGCATTGCGCCCGTCTTGTTAAAGAAGACAGTTCGAAAACTTCCATACAATTGAACGACTATTTTCAATATATGTAAATGATATCCATGATAAAAAGTCTAATGGCTTCCAAAACGTGTCTGAATCGGTTGACAAATGGCGAAGTTATTCAATGTTTACATACCGGAGGAACAAATGGTATCAAATATATTAATGCTGTAAACGCATCCATAGATAAGAAATACATTAATGCGTTTTAATTATTCAGATACGATTAGAGTAATTGAACAGAATGTGTTTTGCAAAGTTGCCTACTTTGACGCTGTCTAAAAACTTCGAATGTTTCCAATTTCCTGTCAATAAAGTTTACCAAGAAAAGAAATAACAGTCGATGTCTGATGTAATAAATTATTTTCAAATAAACTTTGCAATAGCTTTTTGTCCGCATTGTTTTTGTACGCACGTGTCGTTATCTCTACAATAACGGAGAATGTTTTTCAGTAAATACAAAAATACTTACATATGTACAAATGTGCATGTGTGTCTGTGTTTAGCCTCACAATAGAAGTACTACCATAAACTGCGGAATTTTAAATTTGAGGAAGAGGGGAGGTGGTTAAATTTCAGTTCAGTGTGTATTCTTGTAGTCGGCCACCACTTCATTCCGGGTGTCCCGGGGCAAGTAATATCAAAAGCATATAGAAAACAAAAAAGGTTCACACCTACCGGGCTATTCTGATGTCGTTACAATAGTCACCATAGTTACACTTCAAAACTTTGGTTACAAATTGAAAACGCCGATATTATGAATTCTTAATGCCGTAACACAAGTTACAATAATTGTTACCTTCCCGTAAGGAGCTAACAAGCTGGTCACAGCTGTTTGATAAATATTTTGTAAATTTTTGAAATGTAAAAATCAAAGCAGAATTGAAGTTACATATATCAGGGTTATAAGGTGTGCTTATTAAATTCGAGCATAAACCTTTTAAGAGGTTATAGCGCCAATTAATTAAGGAAGTAATAAACCTTTTAAATTCTCAATTATAGAATGGAAGAAACTGTTTTAGTACTTTGTTCGATTCAGGTTTTGTATAAATTTTCTGCAAAAAAATATATTTAATAAATTTAGTTATATGTGCAAATGTCTAAATAAATAAAAATATTCGTACTTTTCTCTGTAAAATTCATTATTTCAATAATCAGCTGCCAAAAATTTATTTTCGCCGCAAGGTGAAATTTTCCTTGTGACAAAGATGACAGAATGCCCGTTACAAGTATTGGTTACAAAATTATTGTAACCGAATCGGTAGAATAGGCTGATTAAAGCGGTATGGTTGGAGATAGGCATAATGAGAAGGCAAACAATTTTCACACGGTAAGCGCGACGTCAATACAATCAATCTATACTATCAATCCGTGTACCTTGGTTCAAACCTTGGTAAAGTCTGGAAATAAAGAAGTATAAAAAGGATATGTCGTGATTTCCGAAATGGCAGCTGCTTACCAGTTGTACCACTTTTAATAGTTGTTTTTTCTTAATATTCCATAATAAAAACTGGCATCGAGCTCAACAACATTGAAATTTCTAAATATAAGACCGAAAAAAAAAAATAATACATATTTCGCAACAAAGCCAAGCAAACATCGTGTATTAGTTACAATCGTTAAATCACGAGCAATTTTCGTGTAACAGTGAGAGGTTGTGGGTGGTGTAACTTGGTCTGCTACTGTAATACAAAGGAGCATATGTGGTCACTCCATTAAATAAGTAGCCTAACTATACAATTTTAAATAACAACCTTTAATAGTTATTTGGCAATTATTTCTTAATGGTTATTTTAGGCCATACATCACATAATAACGGGTTTTTCAATAGGGACGCTACAAAAGTAGACTGATAGTAGCAGCAAACGACGCCATATTTTTTCCCGCTCTTTTGACATTTCTCTTCAGTAAGGTTTGCCATTTAACCATGGAAAGATATACGATTCAACAACGAGTTCGGAGTCAATGGCCTCAACTTTAAGAGCGCTACGTCCAATTTATGGTCGTCGTCATTTCTTGCTGTATGGCTTCGTCAATAAGCAAAATATGCGTTATTGGACAGGCAGCAATCCAGACGTACTCCATGAGTCAACATTGCATCCCGAAAAAATTACGGTTTGGTGCGGTCATTGGGCCGTAATTCTTCCGTGATGATCAAGACCGGCACGTTACTGTGAACGGAAATCGCTACCGCTCAATGATAACCGAATATTTTTGGCCCGAATTGGATGATATGGACTTGGACAATATGTGGTTCCAACAGGACAGCGCCACAAGCCACACAGCGAATGTCACAATCGATTTATTGAAAACCAAGTTTGGTGAACGTGTTATCTCACGAAATGGCCCAGTCGATTGGCCGCCTCGGTCGTGCGATTTGACGTCGTTAGACTATTTCCTGTGGGGCTACGTCAAGTCTATGGTCTATGCCAACAAGCCAGCAACGATTGATGAGCTTCGTACGAATATCGAACGTGAAATTGCAGCAGTATCGGCCGATTTATGCTTGAAAACCGTCGAAAATTGGGTTCAGCGTCTGGACTTCTGCCATACATAATGGCATCGAATGTACTTTCTCAGGAATAAAGAATTTAATTCATATCCCAAACCGTTTTTGTTTTATTTAAAAAAACTTTTGTAGCGTTCCTATTGAAAAACCCACCTACCAACCTATGATACGCGCTGTATAACCGTTAGAAATTACACAATTTAGGAAAATTGGCCTTTCCTTAGCTCGACCACAAACATTTTCGGAGGAAAGCTCTAATGACTGTCAGAATTCTAATTATAAAAAAATGAATTTGAACTTTAAGATTTTAGCTTTGTACTCGTATGGGAGGTGGCGTCATAGTTGAGTGCGCGCCGAGTAAAGAGTTGTATTGCGTATAAAGTTGAATGTGTCAAGAAAGTTTTTTAAAAATAAAATGTTCCATTTGACATATTAACTTTGTTCAGCCTTCAACATACGAAAATAAATTTAATTATTTTTACTAATTAATTTTTTATTTTAATTTTATTTAGATTGTCTCGTAAAGTGGGCATTATCCAACTCCGACTAATACGTCGCAATGATTTTGGTTATTGATCTTATAAAAATGAAGCAATAAAACTGGAATGATTTTTTAATGAAATGTATATGTATATAAAAAAGTAAGAAAATTAAAAAAGTAAAATTAAACGACAAAACAGGCATAAAATGCGGAAATAAGGAAACAAAAAATCAAAGAGCTACAACTTTTTTTTTACTGCTGGGTTAAAAAATGTATGGGCATCAAGTGGGATATTAGAAGAGAAGAGTGTTAACAATATGAATACGTTTTCAGGAACTGTGAATAAGAGGATACAGTGAAATCTATTCACACTTCCGGTGCTACACACACCACCTGTGCTCGGCTAAGCATCAACATACATAGCTTCCGGAGAGTGCCCAGTATATCCACAGCATTCAATGCCATAAACACACAGGTGAAGCGCGGTCTTAACCAGAACCGCCAAAATGGCGTTGGACCTGTCAAAGGCTTTTGACACGGTAAGCCATTTTAAGCTACTAACCGACGTGATGGTATCAACTCTCCGTCAGGGACCTGAAACGGTAGACCGCAAATTACCTGGGTGGTCGTCAATCATCGGTGCTACTTAAAGGCTCAACACCTTAACTGAAGAGAATTGAACAAGGGGTACGGCAGGGTGGCGTCCTGTTTCCAGTCATTTTAAATCTCTATATCTAAAAGCCCCCTCAATCGCCAGAAGGAGTCGCCATAGTCTCATATGCCAACGATTGCCCGATAATAGTCACTGGCAATGTAATTGATGATCTGAGTCCGAAAGTGAACGAATATCTCTCCGACCTTGCCCGTTTCTCGACTGGCAGAAATCTGTCGTTATCCCCTACAAAGTTCTCGGCAACTCTCTTTACCACCTGAACGGAGGATTTTGGGAGCTACATTTAACAGCCTGCTCTCCTTCTCTGCGCACACTACCGCAATTGCCAATAAAGTACAGAGCCCCAACAATGTCCTCAAGTCGCTCGCCGGCAGCACTTGGGGCAAAGACAAAGGAACGTTGTTGGTAAAATACAAGGCGATTGGACGGCCGGTAATTAACTATGCTGCACCAGTGTGGTCGCCGGGAACCAGTGGATGAAGCTGCAGACCTGCCAGAACGCCGCACTCCGCACGGTGACGGGATGCCTGCTGATGTCACCTGAGAAGCACGCACACCAAAAGGTAAATGCGCTCGACATTAAGGAGCATAACCTCATGCTCAGCAAGCGGTTCCAATTAAGATCTGGATATTGTAGTAGACTTAACTCCTACCTATCCAGAATCAACCCCGAAATACCAAACACATGTCCGTCATGGGGAGATTCTCCGCACGATATCAAACACCTATTCACATGCCATCTCAAATCCACTCTTTTACCCCCTCTCTCCCTCTGGTCCGACCCCGTCGAAACTGCACGTTTCCTGGGCCTACCCTTAGATGAGTTTGACGCCAAAGATTATGGGTGAATCCGTTCTTCACAGAGCGTGACTAGCCGCTACAATATCAACCCTAACAACAACTCTACTCGTAGTGCTATCTATCAATTTTCATATATTCTTTACTTTCATTGTCACCGCGAGCTCCACGAGTCATTCATACCACTTTTTCCAAGATCCTTCTTTCAGAGTAGAGGAAAAGACCTAATATTTAATAAATTACTCCTGCTAGCCGAAAAAGAAGAGAGAGTCGAACCAATAGTATGAAATTCCTATTAAAGAATATTCAGTAGTAGTACAGACCAAACTATGAGTAGAGATGTAGTATTGCGTTCGAAGTGAAAATAAATAATATTGCCACATTACCGCCAGCCGCCGATGCATTATAAATATGGTTCTTAATAAGTATATGAATATGTAAATATGTATGTATATATATATATATATATATACATATATATTTATAGGTGTATATCTATATGCCCATAAATACCCGCAAAATTATTAGACCCGCAACGCCCTCTGCGACTTTAACAACTCAATTTTGTATGGAATGACAAAGGCAATAAATATAAATTTCACTACCAAACAACAACAGCAACAATGGCAACAAGACGCCTGCGGCGGCAGTGCGAAGAACAGCATCAGCGCTGGCATTACCAGCAAGTAGCTGTAGCAAACCACAACCCCACAAGCAGCAAACTCATCCCGCATTCAACCCACTGACATTAGTCTCCCCCTCTCCCAACTCCCAATCCCATAAAAAGGCTTGCTGAATTCTAGCTATTTGGTATTTGTATCGCTGTTTGTATCTTGATGGGTTCATAGCGGTTTTATGTCAAAACAAAAGGGGCATAATCGCCAATGAGCTAGCTGGAAGGCAGGGGAGTGGACGGATGAGCGGGCGAAAGGAGCTACAAAATTTTAGGCATTTTTTTCTTAGAATCTGCTGGCTGATAATGTTATCCCGAGGAAAATTTGTTTTCTTCCATGCGCTTTCAACGCTATGCATACACACTCTCCCTTCCAACCCAGTCAGCAAGAAAACGTGTGTTTTGCGAACAGCGTCGGTCATTTTCGTATTCGAAAATCGCCCGCTAGCTATTCTGTTAGGTGGATTTTCGAAGTGTGAATTGAAATCCAATAGCAAAAAGCAATTAATCACTCTCCTAGCACATGAAGATTGTAGTTTTCAAATTAAATAAATTTAAGTAAGTAATTAATGTATACCATTATATAAAATTCTTGATTTGTTTGTTAATAAACAAATTCGGGCATATGTGAAAAAGTGGTTCTGAGAACATTGAAAACGAAACATTTCGACAGAGGGGAACTGATTAGGAATGCCTAATCTAGGGATCCCGAGATTCTTGGGACTCTGTTTGAATCCCGGTATTTGTGAGTATAATTTTTGTATGTCAGATAATCAGTAAAGATAAATCATTCGATTAAAGAAATTTATATTTTTTCTAATGGTGGTAATAGAGCCAACAAGGGTTGAAGCATCTGCATCTGCTTTGTACACAGTAAATTTATTAGGATAATGGGGGATAATGTACTCAATGGTATATTTTTTTTACCTCATTGCTTGCTGTCTGGTCGAACTTCTCCTACAATTTTTGGTGTGCATCTTGATGTTGTATCCCAATTTGAGGGGCTCAAAGTTTTACACCGACTCTGAACGGCAGCTGATTTTTGTGAGCATTTTTTCCATGGCAGAGGATTCGGCTGCGGGCAAAAAACGTTGGTTTGAAGGTCAGAATCTTGATTAAATCAGTTTTGATGCAAAGATTCAAAGTTATTTTATATAAATCTCAAACAGTGTTCTAAAATAATTAAAACGAAAAAAACCAGCAGCAACTAAAAAAAAATAGTTTTTGTATTTGTGGTACAAATAATTTATTACAAAGTATTGAAGACTTAAGTTTGAGAAATTTTGTTGTTTTTTGTTTTGTTTATAACTACAAATATCTGAATTTATAAAAATATTATTTCATGTTCTGCTTTAAAATGCCCTAAAAGGTTTGCTCAGTATATGAAATTGTTCCATCTGTTAAATTGTTAACCACCATTTTTAATTTCGGGACAGCCCCAGAATTACATGATATAATTCCGAAAATTCTGAGATCGGTGAAATTCCCAAAATTGGCATCCTTAGAACTGATTGTAGTACAATAGAGGTATAAGTTTAATATTCAAACTTTGTGCAAATTTTAATAAAATTCAAAAATGTTCTTCAAAATTTAAAACTTTTTAATTAGAGGTAGAATTTCTTTCTTTTAAATTGAGCATGATTCTCACAACGCCTAATTAAAAAAAAAATTCTATGCAAACTACTTAATTCCCAACATTGAAAGTCAGTCATAACTTTCCATTGCGTAGTACAAATTTATCAGAAAATATGTAGGAGAACATATTTGCAAACATACTGAGAATGCGAACAGTTTTACGAATATTTTGCTAACTGGGTATTTACATTCTTATAGATATGTGTATATGTGTATGTAAAACGATATGGGGAGGGTTGATTTTTGATTTCGCTTGCGAAGATTTGTGCCCGCCGAGTCTACGACGAAAACACATTTGGTCGCACCAACGTACCACCATAGTATAACGAAAAAACATTTGCACGATTTCGTGTTAATGGTTCTGATGATTGGTAACGGAACGAGTATGAAATTGTTTGTGGGTTACAGTGGTACATGTAGTACCAAATACATTGTGCTTTCCTGACACGACCGGATACTAAGCCGGATGCTGGAGAAATATTTATGTAAATTGATCCCTGTGTGGAGATGAAAAATGGAAATTCGTCAAAATATTTAAAAGTATAAGGAGTAAAAAATCACAGTATGCCAAATGCATTTAATTTATACATTTACTTTTTTGTCAGAAATTGTATTCATTGAAAGTCATTCCAGCCAAATAAGGGTGGTCCATAAAGGGATTTCTTTTTAAGAGTTAAAAAAAGTTACAAAAATATTTTTTGTATGTTACACTAATTTACACGAAATAATTACTTAATTAAGAAATGTCCTTTTGACAATTTGTTGGTAGATGAACATGAAAATGAGTTTCATTTATTATTACATTTAGAAAGAAGTATTCGAGATATAGGCAAAAGATGGGTTTTCGAGTAAACCCGTTGTCGATTATTCTTACCCTTATTATTCTCCCGTAAAAAATAAGCGAGACAATCTCGTTCGGAAAGTGAATCAATTGATGATGAATTGCGCTCAGGACGACTATCCGAGTACATTATGAAATCTTGTGTGCACACTTGGAATAAGATCAGTGCAAAGTGGACCGCAAAACTTCTTTTTGTATCTTTTTGTATCTGTGTTAAGACCTATAGGAAGATGTTTTAGATTTAACTGCTACTGGCGATGAAACCTTGGATCTTTATAAAGATCCTCTGTGGAAAAAGAGAATCTATGAAGAGCCATCGTCCGAGCTTACCGCGTCCTAGTGATTAAAAACAACAATTTTAGAAAAAGTTCATGGCTCGAATTCATTTGAGACTTCGGAAGGATGTTAATGGTGGATTTTAAAGATCGTATAACAGTAGTATCGGTCAATTACATTGCTTACTTGCCACACCAATTGCAATATGCTATTAAAAAAAGCATCGATGAAAACGGTCATGAAGAGCGATGTAGGTACATCGGGTATTTCCAAGACTGCCATTAAGGCATTAGGCTTCACTGAACGCGACCACATCTCTTATACGTCCAATTGACCATAAAGTAACTATTATTGTTTTTTTTTTGTTAATTCCCACTTACGAGGAAAAAATGTAACACTGTTTATGAAGTCAAGCGGCTGGAATGAAGCATTTGACGCAGAAAATGCATACTATATTTCTAAGGCTATAGAAATGTTAGTATAATACTTATACGTATAAAAAATTACTAAAATAACGAGAAATTCGAAAAAATATTGAAATATAATAATAGTAGTTTGGCAGTTACATCATATCGCTCGAAGTTGGGCCGAAGATCTCCTGTAATTTGTGGCATGCGTTTTAAATTGAAATTGAAAAAATATTTTGTTTAATGGATATTACGCCCACAGCCGGGATTTGAACCCATGTACTCCGAGTGAAAGCACGCACAGGCCGCAAAAACTCGGTTACGACGTCTGTTTTAAGTTCAGGACAGGAACTTGTGTGAGTAATAAACAAGAGGTATTTTTAGTTGGAGTAATGTCGTAACAGTGCAATTGAATTGAGAATACTTTAATTACTTTAAACGCTAAACCTTGAATGCCACAAATAACTCGAATAACGCCAAGATGCAGACCTGGTATTTGGATGATTGAAATTCTCCGTAGAAAATTGAACAAACCTAAAAATGTTACCCCGATTTTCCGTACATTTATTGCTTTGCTTCCACACCCTCCTTCATATCTGGGATTATCTACGCCGTATTTTCATTTACACTTCAATTCTACGACATTTTTTTTGAAAGTACCAAAAAAGAAAAAGTGAATGAATAAATTTACGGAATTTATCAAACTTAAATAAGTTAGCATTCAATGTGACATTCGGAGTGGTTGGAGGTAATGTATTCTTCAATGCAATCCCCCAAGGACATAGAGTGTGCTCGAGTGGCTGGGTATGTTGTTATTTTTACATTGATTGTGAGTTCTTCTACTTATATAATAACTTTTTGTTGTTTGCTACCAAGGTTTCTACGGTGAAAACTTGAGAATCTCAAGTAAACTTATGTGCACGCATGGGCGTAACAGGCACGTTAAATAACTACATAAATACATATGTGCATACGTACATATGTAGAAAGATGTACACATATACATATGTAAATATTTTTGCAATGTCGTACGTGCCGATTTCGATCTGATATAAAAACCGTTATAATGCATCACATTTCAAGGATAGACAGAAGCTTCGTATTAGAATGTAGTTGTAGGTGCGATAAGATGTATTTTTATTTACAAATAAATGTATATACCTACATGTATTATGTAAATTCCCGGTTTATATAAAGTCTTGGTTTAGAAAACCTTGCGTGAGTGATTTTTGGTTTTCATGCTATAAATCTATAGTGGTTGTTTTTTATGTTTTAGCTAACTACGTCCATACATATGTACATACATATATTAAATAGGTTTCCCACACAATGTTGAGACTAATGTCAATATAAGCTAGCTTTGTGGTTTTAAAAAAAACTAAGGTCAACAATGTTGTACATCCAAAACTCATGCCATCTTCGTACACCAGTTGACTTATAAGAATAATTTCAACATATAAAGAACGCGTTCGGATAAAAAAATTTATTTTGATTCAATTAAAAATGTATGGAACTTGAAAATTTTCAAGCGAACAATTTGTTAAAAAGACTTTCAGTTGTTAATTTGGTAGAATTAACAAAACATAACATTAAAAAAATAACTCTACTTCATCAGTTTCCTCTTCCCATGACGAGAAGATTCTTACACTTTCTGCATTTTTTCATTTTAAGAGTGCTCGTTTGACAGACAGCTTGTACAAGCGTGTACCAACTTGAACACCTGAAAAACTTGGAAGTAGAGAGCGCAATTTTGACATTTCATTTGGAGGAGAAGTTGCTAATTCTTGTCGGGAAAATTTGTCCCAACACAAATTAGCAAGCAAGAAAAACAGCTGATAGTGGGATATAATTGCATTTCAGTCAACAAAACAATTCGATATTTCAAATTATAAATTTGCAAAAGCATATATGAGTGATTTATTAATGAATGAAGAAGCGATTTATAAGCGGAAAAGCGGAAACCAAAAAAAAAACCAACTATATATTAATCAAAAGCATAAATTCGAAAATGCAACGGTGCGGACTTCAATGCAACTGTTTACTAAATCCTGTTCGCAAAAAACTCAGTAAGTTTCTGTCTATGAGTGAGTAAGACGCCTTATTCTCTGAATTATTTTACTGGCTAATTTTAACTGGGTTTTCGTAACGAACACTCCTTAGGCTAGCGACGTCCCAGACCTCGCAACGTATATTTTATAGTTACAATACAAGCTATATTATTAGAGTTGCGGATGTAAAATTTAGATAATTTTAAAGAATATTTTTGTAGGGTAATGTGCTCCTACTTTCTATTTTATTTTTTTACCACCAGATATCTATATACCAGACTTGGAACTTTTTGATGATTTTTTTTCGTTTTTGTAAAATAAATCAAGTGTTGTGTTTTGAGATGTTGTTATTCAAACCTTTTCATAGCTACCGGCTTACTTAAAAATATGTAATTTAGAGCGCGTGTTAGAAAAAGTTCGAATTTTTTCTTCAAAATGGTCCGTTAATCGAAACGAAATTTAGAGAAAACTTACTGCAATTCAAAAAAAAACTAATCTTTAATTTTCAGCCATAAAGTATTACTCTGGCCATCCTTTAAGGCATTTACATACATACATATGTAAAATATAGAAAATCAGAGTTGCCAGCTTTAAATTTTTCAAAAAATTTTCAAAATATACACTCTACATAATTGATAATAATAATATTGAAACAACTGCATTCAAACTTCTTAATAAAACCTTAAATGAAGAAGAGCCCTTCAAGTGTTTGCTTATCATATGCCATTAATAAAAAAACTTATGTTTTTCAAATCATCTATAAAACAATTTTTGAAAAAAAAAATATTGTAAAAGTTGCCCTTACTGCCCATGTGTATCATTATACAACATATTTTTAATTTCATAACCCAGACAATGTCTTTCAGTTGATGATTTTTTTTTTTTAATTAAAAGTCAAAATGATTTTTGCAGGTTCTTGTACAACAACGAAGTACGCTTGTTGTCATTTTCGAAATAAAAGGATGCGTTTCAAATTTTTTTGTTTATTCCAGATTTTTTTTTTCAAAAACGCGTCAGACAAGATTGGCACCACTTTTTTGTTGAAGGTTATAATATTCCTATATATGTATTTGTATTGAAATATAAAAATACGCATATTTTGGATATCAATATCTTTGTTGGAAAGAAAGAAGTATCATTTAATTTGATTAATAAATTATCGGTAGTAGTATTATTACTGTATTAAAACTTGTTTCAAGAAAAATTTATCCTGTTCATTTTGAGCGTTATGTTTGGACGGCCCAGGATCCGTTCAAAATCTGTTAAGTATATTAAGAAACAAAATGACTTTTCCAATTATTCAATGTTTGTGCATGAAATATAAAAAGTTAGGGCAAAAATTTGCCCGTAACTTTTCGTTTTACTCCAATGTGAAGGTGTTTATTGTGTTTTACCCAATGTGCGTGCTTGTTGCTTTCATTCCTTACCTCTACTGTGGCAATATGTGGATTGATGATGATTTTTGGTGGACTTCCCCGACCAGAAGCTATACTGGCAAGATCTATGAAATTTATTTAACCTTAAGGAACTAAATAGAAATTATTTGAGCTTGAGGAATTTAATATTTATTTTTACAAATATACCGCTTTTAACAATTCGTTCCTAAACGCATCATTTTATTTGCACCATTGCCTGCCAAGGGGCGACCGCTACTAGAAGAAAACTTTTCTATCATCTGTTTCGTCTAGGTAGAAATAAAACGATACCGTGCAGGTATCGATACTTCTACTTTTAAGTATCGAATCTAAATTATCGATAACTACTCGGATCGTTTGTTTTTTTTTTGACTATGAAGTTATTTGGTTTAACTAAGTTAAACTCGTAGGTACATTTTTTGTAGGGCATACTAAACTCTGGATCATAAGAGTTACTAATGTAAGAACTGAGAGTCACCCGATTAAGGTGGGGCTGTTTACCAAAAAAAAAAGAGAATAACATATTTCAGACTTCCTTTCCGGCTCTCACATTGTCCTCCGAGGCGAAATACTTGAGCGTCACACCAGACGCCAAACTAAGTTGGAAGACAAATATTAAGAAGTGCGTGGGGAAGGTTTGTATAGCCTATTATACATGCAAACGGATCTTCAGAAGAAACAGAGGATTAAAACCAAAACTTGTCCTGACGATGTACACAGCCGTGATAAGGCGAATATTAATCTATGCTACACTAGTATAGTGACCGCTATTGGACAAGCAATACAACATCAAAAATCCAACACGCGGCTTTGCTGGTGCTACAGGAGCCATTAGGTCGTACCCCATGCGATTCAACTTCCCATAGAGCTCCACATTCACGAAATTTCGGTGAAAGGGCGTTGAGCTTGACGACAGGGTCAATGGAAATCTCTCTCGTACATCTTCCCGGGCATAGGAATATTAACGGTAACGAGAAAGCCGACGAATTGGCCGGAGCCGGAGCTTGTCTAGATGAATCCATGGCGGAAGCAGTTAACTGCCCGCCAGGGGTAATCAAGAGAAAACTGTACTTACAGTTCTCACGTATGGCAGAAACAAGATGGAACAGATTGGTAGACACACTTTTGGCACATCAAGAACGGTAATGCTGCTAAGAAGGTCAACGAAAAATATATTCACACTGACTGCCACCATAACGGCAAACTAGCCGATTGGCGAGCATGCGGCCAAAATGGGCATACCATACAACACTCCATGTCAGAGCTGCAATCTCGAGTATAGTAGAGAAAGAGTTTTCCAGAACCCCTCTGAGTGTGCGGGCCTGGTACGTAGTAGACAGGAGACACTAGGATTAATCTTGACAAGCGACCTGAGGAATGTCTCTAGCTGTGCAATCGACAACATCAGTAGATTCATTCACAAATCTAAATGGTTTGAAAATTTGGAATCACAACAGCACGAAAAACAGGTTTCAGGAGACTCAGCGTATGACGGTTTTACCAACCAATCTACTATAGAAAGCGTCTTTAACTCTCTCTTGCTTCTTTTCGCATCGACAATAGTCCTTACTGAAGCCTCGAACAGTCTGCATCTATTATTGTACATCTGTTATGGTTACAAATGGTTCGGAACAAATCGTTTACCCAACCAAAGAAGGTGGGTGTAATGAACTGTAGTTAGTGTTAGTGAGATAATCATAATTGCAGAAAAGAATTTCATAGTTACAAGTGTTGCAGGCATAGAAAGCTTAACAAATCCTTTTAACATTAATCAACTTTTTTTTTCTTTTTTTTGGTTTCCGTATGAGTTGTGGTTGCAATGTCTATATAATACCACATAGTACTACCAAACTATAGCAGAAGCATCGCATCCCCTTTTCGAAATTCATTCTAATTCGATACATATGTATGTAAGTATGTATTTCCAATTGTGCATTCAGGCGTGTTGAACACCACCATCATAACGAGCGAACGAACGAACGCCGCCTCATGGCAACTCATTAGCGTAGGCGTGCATAATTCCCCCTTAACCTTGAATACTTTTTTTTCGCTTTTTTTGTTTTGTTTTTGGCCTGTGCATATGTGTGCTGTTGTTCACAAACCACTTAACAATATTCTTCGGCATGTTTCTTTCGAGTGCATCCCCTTTAACAGGCACAGTTATTGCAGTCACATCCCTTTCAGTTCAGCGTTCTCTCATCTTGCCTTGTACATATATGTAGCTATTGTTGTTATTCGTTTTTTTTTGCTTTTTTTTTTGCATTTTACTTGTTTCGCGCTTAGTTTTTCAATACCTTTTCCGTAGCCTCGGCAAATAAATACTTGACAATGTCGCGCCTATTCACTGCGGCAGAAATTTCCGTTCATTCCGCTTTGTATTATTTTTTATTTATTTTACAATTGGGAGCATAGGTTAAGCTTTATTTATAGCCGGAGTACTTCAACAAGTTGTGACTTGAGTGAAATTGTATGTAATGCGCTTACTTATCCGCCTTCCACTTACATACCTATGTATATATACATTTACATCACATGTACTCGTATTATATGTCCATACATTAGATCGGGTCTCGAAAAAAGTGTGTAATAAGTTATCATTTGAAGAAAAATAGTGTCACTTAAAGCCAGAACATACTACAATGTAAGTTACTTATTAATATGTACCTTTGCATAAACCAAGTGCCTCCACACGTTCCATTCCTAATTTATCTTGACAGCTCGTTAGCCACAGGGTTGCTTAGGTATTTGATCAAAGGAAGACGGTGAGAGGCTTTGTATATTTTTAATATATTTAAATTTTATTGTGAAATGAAGTAACAGTTGAATGAAATGCTACTAATACTTCAAAATGCATCGTTCAGTTTGGCTATGTGAGTTTTCTATTGTTTTCGATAACATTTAGCGCTGATTATGATTTGTTCTTGATTTTGTTCTTCATTTCCCTCTAAAATATCTCATTTCTTTTTAATTTATTGTCAGATTTTACAAGGCGAAATTACTCAATTTCATCCTAATTTTCACATAAATTAAGAATGAGCCATAAATTATGATAAGTAGTGTGCCTGTATTTTAAAGGTATATTCTGTGTCAAAATGGTAGCTCTAATAGCTGATGTGTCACCAGAGATGCCACCATATACTCTGTGTCAGAAGATGAAACGATAAGTTTTATGAGCTTTATAACAGTGACATATTTCAGCGAATTAAGCTTCAGCGGCTATGGAAAAAAATGTTCCAGCCCTGAAAGTATTTAATGCGGTACCAGGTGGTGGGGCCAAAAAAAGAGTTGGAAATACCAGGTGGAGAAGGACTTTGCTTCACTTGGTGTCTCTAGCAGGAAGATGGAGCAAAGAAGAAGAGCTTTAAATCTTATATATACAAAACTCGTGTCACGGTGGTCGGACTCTTCCGAAACCGCCTGACCGGTTTTTATGAAATTTTGTATGCATATTTGGTAGGTATGAGAATATGTCGTAAAGCATATTTTATGCTTGGGAGAAGGTTGTATAAAAAATCAAATTTATCAAAATATGGATGTACAACGATTTGTGTCGGTTTTTTTTGTTTTGGAATGAGATGCCATCTCCTTCAAAATTTGAATTTAGTTTAATTATACACAAGTTATATGAAATATTAACATATGGATGTCAAACGGTTCGTTTTGCAAGGAGAAGGTTCGAACCTATATTTTGAAGTAGGTTTCCACCTGCATGAAAAGTCGAATTACATTAAATTATACACAATTTTTGATAAGCGATGTACATATCTACATACATACATATGTATATACTAAGTAATTAGAATTTTCCTCTTTATTTCATTTTATTGAGTCTATATTCATATTAACCTTACAGACTAGATTCGCAAAATTATACTTAACTTAGAAACTACGACAAAGACTATAACTAGGAAATATTTGACGAAGAGTAAAGAGATTCAATAATTGAACCAACACGAAATCTCAGGACAGCAAAGCCTAGAGCAAGGCTACTGAATGTTCTATTGAATTCATTTAGAGGTATTTCAATTGGATAACAATTGTGGTAATTAGCTTTAATTAACTTTGAATGAAATGAATGCTGAAAGCGTAGTGCTTGTCGCCGAACAGTGAAGCTAATGAGCTACAGTAGCTCCAGATAACCAGTGAGACCAGCAAGAGAATTATACAGAAAAATTAGCTGCCTCGTCAGAATTGATATTGCTTAATTTAAACGACAAAGTATCTTTCGTGGCTATCAAATTGCAAGAATTCTGTGTTCATTCAGAAATTAGTATGAGTGGATAAAATGCGAATTGTACGGATATCGGGTTGATATTCATGAATTTTCTTATTTGGAAATTCGGTTAGTATTTATTTATTTTATTTTCGGATATCTGGATACGCAGTTAATATCTGTTAATTTGGTTATCTGGAACACCCACGCCTAGTCACATAAAATTTTAGGTTATACATTCTGATATAGATAAGCAAAACGGTAACAATTCATAAATATCTTAAAAAAAAAACCTAAACAACTGTAAGTCCCTTTCAGATCCAGTTGTTAATCTTAACCACCCAGAAATCCACCCAAAAATATCGGTCCAGCCTTTTAGAAAGAGTTCTCTGATTTTATATAAATAACGAACAGCTGTTTGTAACCGATATGCAAAAGTAAATATGTTCCCATTATCGAGTGTAAACCAAATCACACCAAAAATATGGTTTTTAGTATAAACTCGACTCCACCTGTCGCATCTTACAGTTACCAACACATATCCCGAATATGAGCCCAATCCGATCATAAATACGATTTTGACTAGTAGTTCGACTCCAGCGCCACCTGGCAGGTCCAATTGTGAGTCTAAACTATGGCAGGGACACACAAAAACTTTCATTAAAATTGGTCCAGCCATTTAAGAGGAGTTACATCACCTACACACGGACGGGGGCATTACACTTATATAGAATAGCGAAACAGATTTTGGGTGATTTCTTTGAATTTTATTTATTGTTCTGAAAATAAAGGTAATAGTTTTAGTATAAAAAATAAATGTTATTTTTTGAGATTTTTTTACTAAGAAAATAAAATTTGTTTTCCATGTATATGTGCGGATAAAAAAAAATGTTGGGGGTAATTTTAATAACAACTGCACTAAATGCACCATTTCAAAATTCAAGTTCACTATATGTATATGTATATATTATCGTTATGAATATCGGTTTCTTCTTCGGTAGGCCCACTATTAATGAAATCCTTATTAGGATCGGTGCCATTAATTCAACACTTAGTTTTATAAACATTGTTATCATTGTGCTGTAATCGTTTCATATTCGTATCCGCACTTTTATTCATACACGTCTTCGTCTGCTAAATGTAGGTAGATCGAGCAGTATACTTGCCAATTATCGCGTTCTCTTTAGCCTACAAAAAGAGAACAAGGGATTTATTTAAGTTCTCAAACACAAATTTTGGACTTCTCAAAGAAAGATTAACGCAGCACGGGGGCCGAAAGGAGCTGAGCATAATCTATACCACAGATAAGGCGCAAGCAGAGACTATTCAGTACTTAACAATTTTAGAGGAGACCTTTTCGAAAACCTCTTGGCTGAAGAACTAATAAGGATCGGATTGGAGAATTCGAACAAGGGAGTTTCTTTAGCGTCCGAGTGAACTTTTTCAGAGCTGTCTAACGAAACATTTTCCACGAAATACGACTTTCCTCTTTGATTTCCTACTCAGTACAAACTAAGCTTGTTCGCCTTGATTTCAATGATGCAAAAGAAATATAGCTATAATCAACAAGTTTGCCATCTTGTGAAAATTCCTATGGTTGAACGGTATAGAAATCTCTGAATAGCAGTAGCAAAAAAATAAGATAATGAAAATCGAGTTTAGATCGAGACTTTTATAAAATTTTCCTTTTCCAGGTAAAACAAATTATTGTGGATCAGTGTACAGCTAAATGACGGGTATGTATATCTTAAAACTGCGGCCACCGTAGCCGAGTGTGTAGCGCGTGCAAGCTTCATTCGGTAGGCCCGGGTTCAAATCCTGGCCGGGGCAGGTAACATCAAAATTAAAGAAAAGTTTTTTCTAATAGAGGATACCATTGGTAATCCTCCGAGTGTTTTTACTGCCATGAAAAAAAATCGAGACGAACACCACAGATTGTAATATAAGTTTGGCCAAACATCAAGCTATATGGTGTAAGCGCCAAATTAGTATTCTATTATTATATTAAAACGGAAACTATTCGTTCACTGCTATCAAAAAACAAACGTTAATCGTTGAAAGATATTTAATTATAACTGTTACTGCAAATATCTCTAAAACATTGTTATACTAGTAATTGCACTTAATTCTCTGGAATAGCATTGCTTCCCCAGCAGTATGTGCATCGGTTTTGCTTACCTCTGACATCTTAGTACACTCTATTATGAATTCCCGTGTTTTCTAAGTTTATTTTATTTTTTTCTTTCATTTGCGTATGGCCTCTGTTCTCGAATTTCAAGTGCAGCTCAATACGGCCGATTACACGCGTCAACAGGGTGAAAGTGGGTTAACTTAATTGACAATTTAGACTTAGTGGGAGCTTAGCCAGGTGTGATGACTTTTAACGAAGTATTGAAATTCGCAACACTTATTTGTCTTGTTTGCATTATTGTATTGATTTTATTATTTGTCTTGTTTGCATTATTTTATTGATTTTATTATTTGCTTGTAGTTAGATATATAGTAAATAAAGTAAATGTGCTTAGTAGCAGTTGTGGGTCAGGGGCGTGCGACTTGTAAAACCATCGTCTATGCTACAAATTTTAGGGAGATGCTCAACCTAAAATGATCAGGGATGCATTCGTCATTCGTTATTTTTGAAATTATGGTCATTAAAACTTGGTTATTAGATGGTATGATACCAGCGTCTTGATATTGTACCAAATTCAAAACTTAACTTTTTAAAACATAACTTTTTTCTCTATTTCGCAACTGCATATATGTATGTATGTATGTAATTAAGAAGTTAGTCACTCACCGATAAGCTTGACCATATTGCGGGTGCAAAATTTATTGAATTGATTTCTTCGCTGTAAATTTGATTAAAAAAATGCCTTCGGGCGGCAGATATAATTTAACGAAAGATATGCAGTGTTATATTATTTATATTTTTCCATATACTTTTTCAAATAACTCGCAACCTTCTTCAAAAATATTTTCAAAACTAATCCTTTCTAAACTTCTTACGTTTTATACCACTATATTGTCATATTTCATTTACCTTAGTTATTCACTTTTTAAACAGGTGGTAATCTTCAAAACAAAAAATCCTCCCTAAAGCTGCTTAGTATTATTAGGATAATTTAATTTAATTTTACAAACAGATGGTAATCCTCTTAGTTAACCCTTAACTCTCTTCGAAAATATGTTTTTATAAACCTATTTCATTAACTAATTTGCATGTAATTATATTTTTTAAAAAGTTACCATATCTCCCCAAACATAGTTTTTAAATAAAGCTTTCTTAACCCCATTTTGCTTGACACCCATATTTCAGTCTTTTAATAATATTATTAATTCAAATTAATCCAAATTAAATCAGCTGGCACTCTTCAGAACTTTTTTCATATAAACCGCATTCGTTTCAAACCAATATTTCAAATTTCTGCTAACATAATATTTGAAATTCTTTCAAACAGGTGGGAGCCCTCTTCGCAAATATTTTCATACAACCCTATTTCGTTATATTATCTTCTCACTTACTTTCTCAAATAGCTCGCAGCCTTCCTCCAAAATATTTTACACCGATTGTCCAATTTCATTTAACTTATTAATTAATTTGTATTGAACTTTTTAAATAGGTGGCAACTTTAAAAAAAAGCATCTCTAAACCTTCTTATATTGACAATGTTTTCTAATATTTCATTAGTATTACTAAGTTAATTGAATTCAATTTATCAAACAGGTGGCAACCCTCCTTAAAATATTCCTAATTATGGTTTCTTAAACCTATTTAGTCTGCTATCAAAATATTAACACTTCTGTGAACTTCAGTTAGTCTTTAGATAGTTAACCTGTGGATCAACCCTTTAAATATGTAGGTGGCAGCCCTCTTCAAACAAATTGTTTTATAAACCGAGTAACTCATTTGTATTTAAATTTTTAAACAGTTGGAATATCTCTTCAAAAACACGGCTGTCGTAAAGCTGTGCATTTGCCACTTTAATCTTTTATTTATATTATTTATATACATTGGTTAAACTTTTCAATCAGGTGGCAACCCTTTTTACAGCCTTTTCATATAAATTCCATTCGTTTCACACCAATATTTCAAAATTTCTGCTAACATAATAATACACGTGAATTAACTATTTTAAACAGGTGGCATCCCTCTTCACAAATATTTCCATAAAAGCCTCTTTCGTTTCACACAAATATTATACTACCATTTTTATTTTACTTTTTATGTTACCTTTATTTAATTTTTTAAACTAGTGGCAACCCTCTCCAAAAATATTTTTCAAATAAGCTTTTTTAAACCTAACCTTTTTTAACATTAATAATTTAATTTGTCATACAAGGCAACTGCTTTTGAGATGTTGTTTATGGCAGAAATTCACTCGGTTTTGCCTGCCAAATTTTTATGTAACTTTTTTGTAGCTATTTATCCCAGAAAAGATTCGACAAAAACTAGCTTTCAACAAGCCATTTCATTTGTTATCAGATAATGTGTCTGGTTTACCAAATCATCTTTGATAAAATGAGAGCATTTACTGTTATTTACGCCTGTTATCACCCTGAACTAAATTTATGAAAATGTTTGTTATTTCTTAACAAAAAATTAAAAAGATACACCATAAAAGAAAATGCTATCATAATTATAAAAGTTATTCGTATAATTTTTTTTTTTTTCGAAAACATAAAGAGCTTGCGACCTCTAACGCAGCTAAATACACAACATTGAAACATCGAAGAAAACAAAAAGCAAAACTATTTACTTGACTACAACTGACTACGCAAACTTAAACCTTTCCATCTTTCATTTACAAAACAATGTTACGGTTAAACAAATTCAATTGCGAAACTCATTTCATGTACTCGTATCAAATGAAGCTGCAAAATATTTCAAGTAGTAAACACTTGACCAACACTCACACTTCATTTAATTTCGGTAAAACTGTGTAATACGATATTGAACACGCTGTACGGGAGCTGAGAGTACTTGAGTTCGAAAGCATTGTGTGCACCGTATTCAAAAGATAAATGCTAAAAGTCCAATACACCTGAGCAAGTTAAGTTGATCCAAAAATTGAAGGCACATTTTTGCAGCTGAGTCCGTTGCTTTTAGATAAGAAATATTCGTTTGAGTTAAACAAAGTGATAGTAGGTACTATCTATGTACATATGTACATGGAATCGATATAATAAAAATCTATGAAAAAAAATAAGATTTACAAAATTGGCACATAGAAATGAAGGGCACGGTTGCCAATGTTGACATTTGTATCAGCGAACAAATAATAAAAATAAACAAATAAACAAAAGCGAATGATTGCCAAAAGACAAGTACGGCAGCTGGAGTTTACCGTACATGCCATGGTAGATATTTGCACAACATTTGAGTGTTGAAAAAATGTAAGTGGAAATGCATGAAAGGGAGACATACTGACATATTTATATACATACATATATACATATATTTAGGCATATAAAGGTAAATATACATATATACTACAATGTATTAAATTACACTAGCTTACCTTGGCTTGTATCATAAAAGAAAACAGCCCGAGAAGACAGTAGTGCCTTCATACATACATACATATCTCTGATGAATATAAAACAATATTTACTTTAATCTATTACCGCATTTTTATCGTAAAAATGTTGAAATTCTTATGCAATTTATAGACACGGACATTACTAAACCGATTGGTAACAACTTCATAGGATGTGTTGCAATAGTGTCCGTAGGGTAAAATTTCGATAGGTGCCGCTGGAGTCGCAATATTTCTATTCTGCACCGTTAGCAAAACATTCGTCAAACGTAGCAAAAAATTATATGTACTAACTTTTACACTGTTGTCTATTGTGCATAACTTAAAATTCCGATAGGTGGCGTAGGAGTCGGGATTTTTTCTAAAAATGATTCTTATTACCAGTGAATTTTCTTACCATCGTATTGGGTAGCAAAAGCAACAAAATGGATTTTTATTTCCTTCTAGAGGATAAAGGGGAGTTAGGAAAGCATCCCTGTGGGAAATGAAATTCATTTTAAAGTAATTTAAAATTACTTTTTTTTTAAATACAACTTATTGCCGTTCCCTACATGAACCAACTTATTTAACATGGCGATGTCATAGGAAGCAGCCGGTTATCCTATCTAGCATATGTTTTCAATTACTATATTTGTAGTTTAAATTGAATAGCGAAAAAAGTTATTCATTTGTAATTAGCACGGCAAATGAAAATATAAGAAAGAGACTGGCCCACCTTGCATTTGCATCAAATTAGTTTCAAATTAGTTCCCAAAAGTGGCTTATTAAATACGATTTTTTCATGCAACTTATTTTTTCAGACAGGGATGTTTCAAAATAAATAAAAAGTTTTTACTTTCAGTATTCCGGTTATAAAATTTGCTGGTCAAAAATATTTCGGAAACATGCAGAATGGGTCAATCGATCGATTGCCAATTACGATGACTATTAACAGTTCAATTCATATGATGTAGTCACGGTGGACTGAATACAGAAGGTGACGCTGTCAGTGACACTGCTACTTTGGTTTTGCCGATTTTGACAGTTCTCAAGTACATGGGAGCTAAGTTTTGTCAAATGCGCTGCAAAGAGTCACTATTTTTCATATTAATTTCATAAATCTCCGCCTATAAGTTAAATTTTTAGACCTTAGCAAAATAAAAACTCATTTCCCACTGAAAAGTTAAAAGATATTCCTTGCTTATTGGATTTGGGATATATCTTTTCGCTGCAAGGCGGCGCGATCTTATATTCTACCATTCTTGGTGCGGTGCGAAGCGAAACGGGCTCCCAAGTTTTGTATAAAAGAAAATACAATTAAATGAAGTAAACAGTAATTAACCCGTTTACAATGTTCTATAAAAGTTGTAATGTAAAGGGTGTTTTTTTTAGACGTGTGCTTTTCATTGAGGCAATACTTTTTTTCGGAGTTGATCTTTTTGGCAGCTGTTACTTGATTTATACAGTTTGATTTGCCGTTTGCATTATTCGTAATGAACAGACTTATTCCGGAACAATGTTTGCAAATCGTGGATCGGTTTCGCACCACGTTTGCTCTAGTGGATAACGCGCATCTTCAGAGACAGTACGCACCAGGCTTACAAAATCCAACTCATGCAAGAATTGAAGCTGAATGACCATCAAGCGCATCGCACGTTCAGTGTTTGGCCACAAGAAAATTTTGTTCAGCGATGAAGCTCACTTTTGGTTGAATGGGTACGTTATTAAACAAAATTGTCGCATTTTTAGTGTCGATAAACCATAAGCCATTGTTGAGACGCCGTTACATCCTCAAAATGTCACTGTTTGATGCGCTCTATGAGCTGAGGGAATCTTTGGTCAATATTTCTTCAAAAATCATGCGGGTTATAATGTTACAGTCAATTGGGAACTCTATAGAGCCACGATTAATGACTTTATCATGCCTGAATTGGATGATGTTGTTGTAGACGACCTTTGGAATAAGAAGACGGGGCTTTATGACATACAACCAACGAAACAATAAATTTATTGACGGAAACTTTTGGTCGATGGAATATCACAGTGTGACACTCAAAAATACCTGGGAAATGATGTTATTTTTCTTGTAGGTCTTATCGAGTAGAACGAGAATCCAATTTATTTAACAACCGATTTTCATTCTAAGAACGGTTTAAGAAGGAGAAACTCAGACCTTTTGAAAGATATATAGAAGTGTTAATAAAGCTGAAGAAATTTACTTGTTTTTGCACAACAAACTTAAATTTTGCTACCCTTTTTCTTCTTTTTTTGACTTTGGCGATATTTTCACACACTATTTTATAAAAACACAAAATGAGTTTTGATTAGATTCAAAGAGTACGTTTAACGAATGTTTCTTTTAAAAAATCGGCCAAAAAGTGACTGAGTTATTTTACTTTTTATAAGAACGAAATTTTTGCAAAAATTTACAACGAACTTAATTTATGTACTAATAAATATTTTTAAATGAAAATATATAGATCAAAAGTGCTTTTTTGGCCGTTTTTCCTTAGGTCAGCATCGTCAGTTTCGCGTTGTACTGACCAGCAATATTCTGCCATCATATTTATTTTGTTTTTTCCTTCGAAACGTTTTTCGATCTATTTCTTGGTGGAAGTGTTCGCCTTGTTATCACTGAACTGGCCCAGATTATGTAGGAAGAAGTCCAAATGCGAATGCAAGAAATGAATTTTTATCTACATGTTGCAACCCATTTCACCGTATGCACTTAAAAATTCGTTTGCAACCGTGATGTAGTCGTCGCTTCTGTTGTTCCCAAGGAAATTATCATATAGCGCTCGTTAATTAGCGGTTGTTAATTAGCTAAGATATGGGCTAAGAAGTGCGCAAAAGCACGAAAAATCGTTTTTTTAATGTTAAGTCGAGATTTTGGGGGGGTTTGACAAATTCCAAAATTTGATTCTCGTTCTACTCGATAAGACCTGCAAGGAAAATAATATAACTTCCCAGGTATTTCGACTTCATTATTTTTTGTAGCACTGTGTATTTTTTGTGGGGTTATATTACACAGATAAGTCCGGGGCGATTGACGCTTTGGAAGAGAATATTCGGCTCGTTGTAGCTGACGGTTTACGGTTGTTCCCCTTCAGACCTACTCGTTTCACTTCTTTATCTAGCTTATGGCGCGGTTGTTGACGCCAATGAAGTCGATGTTATCGGGATACGCCGTCAGTTGCGCACTCTTATAAAAGATATTGTTCGATCGGTTTAATTATGCATTTCGAATTATATTTTCCAACTTAGGGTCAAAGAAATCGCGCTGTCTCGCACATCTCGTTTGGTATCAAATAGCTCGGAGAGGCACTTCTCAATTATGGTGGTGTGGCTCAGCGTCATTTTACATGGCCGTATTACTTTTTCCAAGATACCAAATTCAGACATCGCGGCAAACGGGCTGCTTCTTTTCGTGCTGTAGAAAACGGACATGAAATCGTGTGTAGATTTTCTTCTCTTAGTTAAATCTTAGTTAGTTTCCAAGAATATTTGATCGATGATAGACTTTTTTGTCTAAAGCTCCAATGATAAGGAATAGTCTCTCGCACAATACGTTAGATAGAACCTTATATGAAATGTTAAGGTGTCTCATCACTCGTTAGTTGGTTTATATTGCAGGATCAGCCTTCTTTTAGATTGGGGAGAGCATTCGTAAATTCCATACATTATGCTGCTGCTCGATAGCATTCTTGAATAGCTCAGCTGGTAATCCATCAGCGCCAACGGCTTTGTTGTTCTGTATCCGCTATTTTACGATTTGAACTTTATTATAATATTTGGTCTCTGGAAACATTAAGTATCAAGTATTTTTCAGTAGAGCGTAAAATTTGCTTGGTGCGCAAGAAAAATCAATATATATTTACCAAAAGCAAAAACCCTTTGAAATTTCCCTAAAGAGAAGGTTTTTTTTTGCTAAATTAGTATAACTGTTAGTATAACTGTTTTTCATTTAATAACTGGTTTCAGAATAAATTTTTCAAATTTAAGGTGTGTCGCTATAGAAAAAGTCAGCTTTGTAATTGACCAGCACCCTAATGTAGGTATGTAAAAAATATTTTCAGCACAAGCTACTGCTCACCTTTTAGGACAAACATTATCACTACAGGCTTCAAATTGTGGGGCGATACTGAATAAGTTGTGAGAATTTTTGCAGCAGACACTTTCTCTGCCTTCGGCTGAATTTCCTGCCTACACGCACACCACTGCCATAGAATTTCTGTGCCTGCTGTCAGGTTTTTTGTTTCGTGATCTTCCTGCGAAGGAAGGAAACGAAAAATTTCGTTGAGCGCCACTCCTATCTGGTAAATGGAAATAAAATGTTGTTTTCGTTACGCAGCAAAGTTTATTTGATTGCAAAGTTTTACTCGTGTTTCCAGCAAACAACAATCTATGGATGTGTGTGTGTGTGTGTTTGTGTACGTTTATCTATCTACAAGGTATATTCGTATTCGGAAGCATATTTATTATTTCGCTATTTGTTTGTTTTGTTGTTGGCTTCCTGCTGTTTTGTGGCAAACGCCTGATTCCTTTGTGAAGTTTTTGCTTTGACGCAAATGTAAAAGTTGAATTTTCTGTTATATAGAATAATGGAATTATACCAACGAGAAGGCAAATGTGCGATAGTAGGGTAGGCTTCGCAGACTGAGTAGACACACCTGAAAATTAAAAAATCATGAACGTGTAAAGTATTACGGCAACTTTCAGGACGGATTAGTATGCTGTTTATATGAATTTTTAAAAAGGACAAAGTCCTGCTTTAAATCTTAGTAGAAATTTTTGAAGGTAGCAGAAGTACATACATACATACATACATACACGCTGTGTTGTGCATATCATAAGCAACAAAATTCAATGTAATACTTATGTTTATTAATCTATTTTTAAAAAATTTTTTTATAAAAGTATAGCGCATTTTGTAACATTAATTACATAAATAAAGGTTTCAAACTTTTGCGAAACTCACAAAAATTCAGAATTTTTACCAAACTTTCTGGTATGTAGTTTTTATACAATTTAACTTTAACAAGTTTCAGAAGACTAAAAACTCGCGTTAATTTTTTTTTATGCTGACGGTGTCGGACATTTTCTTCCATACAAAACTAAATTTTTTTGAAGCATTATATGGAGGAGAAAAATTAAAAAAACAGTAAATGCAATTTTCAGTCACTTGAAGCTTGATCTTATTATACTAAAATTTAATGGCCTACAAAACTGCTGCTTTAAGATTTTGTAAAATATCGAATTAAAAAATTGAAAATTTTGAAGATTCTTTTTTAAGTTTGCCGAATTTTTAAACATTTTCCAAATGGTTTGAAACAAGGCGAATTTATAGAAGGTGATGGCATAAGAGCAGCTGATTTGATTTTTCTTCATTCACCTACATGTATTTTATTTTTGCTTTTGCGTATGAGCTTTCAAAATCCGTAAAAGCAAAAACAAAATGTATTTAAATTTTGACAACTCTTACGCAGAAACAAAAACAAAATACATAGGAATTTTGTAGTTGTATTTATAACACCACCTTGTATGGATTCGCCTGGGCTTGAAACTTTTATTTACACTTGCGGCCAATAAAAACGCTCCACCAAATTTAACTGAAATAAGATCACATGAGCAATTTGTTTATAAAGTTAGAATTTTGGGGTAATTTTTATTTGTTTGGCAACATAGGCTAAATATGCTAGAAAACGATGTGAAGTTAAGTTATAGCGACTAAATCATTTTCATCACTAACGGTAGATATATAGACTTCGCAATAGGCTTTCCTAATAATGAGTCGTTCCTTCTTTAGCCTCAAACAACTGTCTTAATTCTTGAAGGCACAGAATTCACTAGGACCTCAATTGATCTTCTTATAACGGGTCCATACCAAACTAGTTCTAAAATCTTCATCAATTGACTTTTATTTTTTGGCTTCTGTTTAGCAACTTCACACTTCATTATGTGCCATAAGTGCTCAATAGGTTTTAAATCTGGCGAGTTTCCAGGACAATCCAAGCGTTGAATCCCTAGATCGTTAAATGTATTGGCCAACTAAATATAAAAATTCGAGCTGCATAGTATCATATACATCAATATTGTATAGCTGTTTTATGCAAGATTTGTTTCCAATCAAAACTTACCCATTTTGCACGATGGCATGGCGCTGAGTCATCCTGGAAGATTAGGCGAAAAGCCCTAAATCATTTGACTTCGAGGAAACTTAACTTTCTTTAGTACACAATTGTCCTGGAACCTCTCAGCACCTGAACGGCGCACGTAAAGCAAATTTTGTGAGCTTAGCAAATTAAATTTGTTTTCGTCAGACCACATAATATGTTGCCAATCATTTCGATCCCAATTTTGGTACTTTTTAACCCAAGAAATTCGTGCAGCCTTCATTTTTTGTGTTAATAGTGGCTTTTTGGCAGGGCGTCTTCCATAAAAACCCACATCTCTAAGCCGTCGGCGTATGGTTTCGACACTTAAATCCACTTGGTGAAAATTTTCCATCTCCATCCTTATAGAAAGTGCACTTTTAAAGCGGTCGCTTAAATTTATTCGCCGCAGTATGTGTCTGTTCTCTCAGTTGACTTTCGAGGACGACCTGACTTCTTTTTACGCTTCAACATATCACTATTCTCTTTTTTTTGTAAAATACGAACAATAGCTGAATGGCTGCAACCAATTCTAGCTGCTATTTGCCGAGAAGATAACTTTTCTTCATTTAATGCCAATATGCGAATTTTTTGATCACGCGTTAATTTCCTCCGATTATTTGCCATTTTGCACAACTTTTCAAATACACAACCAAAACACGACTATAACTGAACAGTGTGCAACCCAATTTCATAAAAAAATAATTTTTTTCTCAGTGCTTACTAGATCTAATAGAAATTTTTTCCAATTTACAGTTATATAGCTGAAAATAGTCTACCAAAGTTTTGGTGCGTTTTTATTGACCGCAAGTGTATATGATTTATGTTATGGAATTTGCTATATTTTTGTAAAACAACTATTGAAAATAATTTAATAAAAATAAGTGATCAAGTGTATTTTATTGAATTATGTTGCTTATGTTATGCATAACGCTATATATAAATTGCACAAAATTTTTTACTTACATATGCTTTTGTAATGTATGCCGTTCTTGAAGTAATAATAATAAATATTATTTATTTAAAATAGGTTACTGGCTATCTGGTCCTTTGGCTTTAATTAAAATTTTAAATTGAAGTATTCTTATCTCATATAGGTCCATCAATTTGTCAAATCATTTCCCAAAAATATATGTTATGAAATTATGATAATACCAGTTTTATAAGTAATTTTGTTCATGATTTATATGCAAAAACTTTTTTGGCAACCCTAAACGAAAATATTTTAATACTTTTTTTAATACATTTCGGGCATGTTCTGCATTTCACTTCTGAGTGAATTCGTGTATTCTGATTATCCGAAACTGCCGTGTGTAGTGAAAATTTCCGAGTGAAAGTGAATTGCAAAACACGCCCGATTTGCTGTTTTGGAAAGTCTTAACACAAACATATTTTAAAAGGGTTATCAACAACTGAAACTACAAATTATTTAGAAAGTTCCAGCCTAATTACAAAGTACTTAAGGAGGACTGCCCAGGAAAACTTTCTTTGAAAACTAATCGGTCCAAATCTTCCTCATAACCCCATTCAATTTAATGATTGAAAATTACTTTGAAACCCAGTTTTACTATTTTTGATAAAAATTTACATAAAAAATAGAGCTATTATCAATTTATATAGACATTAAAGTGTCTTAAAAAACCTGCCCAAGTAAGATACTTATGTAACGTAAAATAATTTGGATTAAGCATGCAGTAAGGTTAGCGAGTATACTTATTTGGAACTTTTGAATAGCATCTTTTTTTGGTTGGTTTTAAGTTGGATGCGTAAACATTTAACGCCACAGTATGGAAGAATATATCCCACGGTTCAAAAAGTGAAATTTAATTAAAATAATAAGTTAAAAAATAATTTAATTTAATAAATTAACCGAGTAGTTATTCAACGAATTCCTATAATGCCCACTCGATCACTACAAATAGGCATCAAAGGCAAACTCTGAAAATTGCAGGTATACATCTGGGCTCTACTTGTTTTACGCAGGGGTAACTCTACGGTAGATGCTCGCCAATACAGAGATCCTGAAATATTTGTAGTTACCAATAAATTCTATAAGTCCCTTAGCATTGTTTACAGTTGGTTTACGCAGGGGTAACGGTAGATGCTCGCCAATATAGAGATCCTGAAGTATTTGTAGTTACCAATAAAACTACATTGTTACAGAGATATGTATATTGCGGGAGATTTAAAATAAATTCTCAATACGTCGTCTAGCTAATATTTTCAGTTTAGTAGAATATAATAATCATGTTGTCTAGTCCATAGAACGTAGATTCTTTGGTCTAATCTAATATATAAAATGCAAATGTCCGACTCCTCGGCACTTGACGTTCAAACTATTAATTTTACTATGTGCAGCCTGAAAGTATGTATCGGGTGTTTTTTTTAGGGGTATAGAACTTCGAATTGAAATAAAACACAAGAAAATAGTTTTAAGGTCCATCAATTTGGCTTTATTGGAAGGATAATTTTATGCCATTAATGTTTAAATATGATTTCGGGCATGTGGCCGCCGCGGCTGGCTCGAATAAAGCCAATTCTACAGGTCCAATTTTCAACCACTTTTTCGAGCATATGGGGCCGTATGTCGGCAATAACGCCACGAATGTTGGCTTCCAATTCCCCTAACGTTTCTGGTTTGTTGGCGTAGACGAGCGACTTCACATATCCCCAAAGAAAATAATCCAATGGTGTCAAATCACACGATCTTGGTGGCCAATTTACAGGTCCATTCCGCGAAATTATGCGCTCATCGAATGTTTCCTTCAATAAATCGATTGTGACGTGCGCTGTGTGGCATGTAGCGCCGTCTTGTTGGAACCACAACTCATCCACATTCATGCCATCCAATTCGGGAACAAAATAGTCGGTTATCATGGCTCTATACCGGTCTCCATTAACGGTAACTGCCTCTCCAGCATTATTGCGGAAGAAGTATGGCCCAATGACTCCACCAGCCCATAGAGCACACCAAACAGTCAGTTTTTGTGGATGTAATGGCGTTTCAAGGGTCTCATTCTCTTCACTCAAAATGCGGCAATTTTGCTTGTTGACGTAGCCATTCAACCAAAAATGAGCCTCATCACTGAACAAAATTTTGCGATGAAAATCAGCATCGAGATCAATCTCATTTTCGGCCCATACACCAAAATCACGACGTATTGCATGGTCTCGCGGCTTTAATTCTTGCACAAGCTGGATCTTGTAAGGTCGCAAGCCAAGATCTTTGCGCAAAATCTTCCATAAAGTTGATGGACAAAGCTCCAATTGCTGTGCACGGTGGCGAATCGATTCATTCGGGTCCTCTTCAACACTTTGCTCTACAGCGGCAATTGTTTCTTCGGTGCGCACTGTTCGACGTCTCTGCGGATGCGTATTATCACATAGAGTAAACGTAGTGCGAAAACGATCCATGGTTAACCGAATTAATTGCTCTGATGGACGATTATGTCGACCATAAAATTGACGGAGCTCGCGGTAAACTTCGCGAACTGAACCATTATTTTCAAAATAAATTTGCACGATTTGCAAGCGTTGTTCTTTTATCAACCTGTTCATGATGAAATGGCAAACCAAACTGAACATAAATGACATTAGAGTTGCCAGATTTGACCACAAAATGCCAGTTTTATCTCTATTCGAAAAACAAACCTGTAAAAAAAACACCCGATATATACAAAATGATAACAGTTTTGATATCTATGTTATGCGTTATTTACGTACATAGAAAAAAATTGTTTGATCCCGTCGTGCATCGGCCTTCAAATAAAACTTGAATACATAATAATAATAAATTAATGAAAAATAAGTTAAAAAAAATGTCTGTCTACATACATACCATTCAGGTATATAAAGACTAACTTTATCACAGCGTTTTTGGCATAGAAATATTTAATTTTAAAAAATACTACTTTTCTTCTCATATAAAATTCTCACCTTCTTTTATCTATCTATGCTACAATAAAACTGTAGAAAAGTCGTGTCTGTCCATTAAAAAGGTCTGAAACCACTGAATTATTCATAGAAATTTTGAAAGACGATATTATAATAAAGTAATAAATTATCTTGGAGATTTCCCAAGTTTGGAGTGTCAAATTTCATGTGCTGAGCTGCTTTAGTTTAGCAGTTATAATGGAAAAACTCATATAAAGCCAATAATCCGTTGTATTGCAGTTATATTTGGTCAGATCTTGTATGTTCCAAAAAAGTTGTAATACTTTATAAAAATACATCAATACTATCAAATTCAATCAGTTACTTTTAAAACTGAAACAAGCAGTCGCACCGACAAAAATGCCTGAATTTGGTCAGATCGTTGTACTGATCAAATTGGTATATTCTATCTCTTCTTTCATCTTATAAAGGGTGGTTAAATTTTAAGGGCCGATGTTGATTTTGAATAAAACACAAATTATTTTGGAAATTATTGTAATTTCTTTTTATTATAATAATATGATGTGATTCAATTATATATGGAACAAAATATCGGCCAAATGTCCGCCGCGACCTCGGCGGCACACCTCCATCCGATGGTCCAAATTTTCGATGACGCTGAGGCATAATTGAGGTTCTATGCCGTTAATGTGCCGAATTATCTCATCCTTTAGCTCTTGAATTGTTGCTGGTTTATCGGCGTACACCTTTTCTTTCAAATAACCTCAAGGAAAGTAGTCCAACGGTGTCAAATCACATGATGTTGGTGGCCAATTGACAACGCCACCACGTGAGATAACACGGCCATTGAATTTGTCACGCAAAAGAGCCATTGTTTCGTTGGCTGTGTGTCAAGTGGCACCATTCTGTTGGAACCACATATCGTCCACATCCATATGTTCCAATTCGGGCCATAAAAAGTTCGTTATCATCTCACGATAGCGAACATCTTTCACAGTAACTGCCTGACCGGCCTCATTTTGGAAAACATACGGCCCGATGATGCCGCCAGCCCATAAACCGCACCAAACAGACACTCTTTGTGGGTGCATTGGATTTTCGACAATCACTCTTGGATTATCATTCGCCCAAATGCGGCAATTCAGCTTATTGACGAGTTCACTGAGGTGAAAATGTGCCTCATCACTGAAGATGATTTTCTTCGAAAATTGATCATCCACTGTTGCCATTTCTTGCCAACATCGATTGTGTATCTTTCCATGTTCAAATTGAGTTAGTCTGAAATTGAGAAAAGTCAAATGAAATGCAGAAAAAAACTTGACGTTTACGAGTGGTTCACATTCAACATCGGCCCTTAAAATTTAACCACCCTTTACTTAAAAAAACTATCTATCTGGCCGTAGTTATAATACCATTTCATCTTCATGAGAGATTTAAAAACAATGTCTATTAACAATTCATGATGACCTAGAGTAGCATAACTTCAGTCCGACAGCATCCATGGAAAATCTGTAGAATTTAAAACCTCTTCACATTTATATCTAGACTTTAGTAAAGTAGGCTATCTGGTGAATGGCAGTACCAATATCGGAACATTTAGTCGGGGGATGATTGAAATTCTTGCGAAAAAATACCTTAAAACAGCAATACTGAGATTTACTAAGCTAAAGATTTAAAACCGAACTCAATGTATGATGACTTGGTACACGGATGGTTCATTAACTGAAAAAGTCCGGAACCCCGGTAGGAGAATATGGTCCGAGATGTCTATCTTGCTGGCAAAATTATATGTTATGGGCACCCCTAATGGCCCACAAGTTTCACTAGCTAATTTCCAAACCATAGGAAACTATACTGGGGCAATCTACCAGGTTTGGGCCAATCTAAACCGCTTCGGGGCTTCGCTTATAGGATCTTAAGCACTTTAGAAGGTGTATCGGCTTATTACGGGATTTCCTACAGGACCCTCCATGTTGAATCATCACCTGACTAAATTGGAAATATACTCGGATGAATGTCGTAGAGTTGGAAACGAAACTGCAAGGCGCAAACTGGAGCAGCTTGCATAAACTCAAAATGAATCTCCGATAACAGATCGCAGTATGAACTACATAGATATAAGTTCAATATTAAAAGGAGGTTATATAACACACGAAAGAGGACACCATAACTTTCACGATCGCAGAGCTAAATCCCCTACAATAATAATAATAATAGTTCATGTGTTCGTTTAAAGCGCTTAAAGGGAAGGAAGTAAAACAGTAACCACCGTTTTCCTTTTGAAATACCACCGAGTGTATACTTCCGAATTATTCGCTTCATAGATTGAGTTTAAATTGCATATATATATTATTGAAACTCCCGCTTCCCAATTACGCTAACAAATGTAGGAACAGATATATTTCTTATCCAGCGCATTTTCGCCTCCAACTTCAGAGTACCGCAAACCGATTTAATCACCTCCGGCCGGTGAACAGGATGTACCCAATGCTGTTACAATTCTAAGTATGTGTAGCATTTCTTTTGTAGTCTTCAAGGACCTTTGTGCAATTATTTATTCCAGTTTCAATTCGCACATATACTGTCATACAAAACCAAGCAGAACACAGGCACACATACTTAAATAAATATTTATGTACGGATACTATTTTCATTTGAAAATCCCATTATACCTTCAAGCAATTTATACAAACAATTTTGGTGCACGTGATCTGAAGCGTACTTGACTGCCGTGACACGAAAAGGTGGTGGTAGCTCCATAATACTGAATGAAAGCCTGAGTCCAACCATCATCAAATAAAAATAAAATCATATAATAAAATTGAATGGCTGCGAACGCTTTGCAAGTGTGTGTGTGTAGTTGAGTGAATGCGGAGAGACCGAAACATATTTACGAGCACTTCAAAAAGGTGAGCTAAGCGTTGCAAGTGTAATTACAATTATTGCTTTTTCCTTCAAATCAACAAAATAGACACACACACACACACACACACACACACCATAACAAGGCATTGTAATATGTACATAGAATCGAACACGCAACTATGCACAATGGGTCAACAAAAAATAAAAAGTGGTCAATATTTTGAAAACTTATGGGATTGTCTTGAAATCTGTTAACCTAGAATTTTTAGAGTCACTTTTATTGTAAACTGGAGTTCTTTACTCGCCAGTACAACCAACCAATCATCAACCAATCACCTCGCATGGAAAATTGATGCTTAATTTTTAGTTTTCCGAGCTGCCGAAAATACAAAAACAGTACCTTAAAGACAAAACAAGCTTACTTTATACAGTTGAACTATTAGAAGCCATCATGGTGTACAAAATTGAATTATATGTTGGTGGTTAGTTGGTTAAAGGGACGAGTAAAGAACTCCAATTTGCAATAAAAAATGCCGGTTGATAACACGTGCTTGCCATCGAACCAGATAAAACAGAGAATGAAAAAGAAAGGGAAAAGAAAAGGAGAAAAACTCCATGCATCGCCTTAGATCCAGGCCGCAGAGTTTAGACACCTAAGAAACCCTTTTGAATTCAAGTTACTCAACTCTTTCAGGCTTCCAAAATGGGATTTGCCCAGAAATCTCATTCTAGTTCTAAACAGCTGTAGAGCTGATGTTCCACTGGTTCTTCCGCACATGATGAGCTGCAGCTGCTGTAGTAGGCGTTGTGTTCCAATCCCATTTGGGCAGCATGAGAACCCAGTGCCCAGTGGCCGGTGAAAACAGCGGTCCAATCAGCGGCGAAAACAGACGTCCGTTCGATTCATTTTAATAAGAGTATAAGACCTTTTGACATTGAAAGCGGGCCACAGCGAACCACGCACGATTTTAAGTTCTTCCTATTGCTGTTGACCTCGTTCATCCCGTACTGGGAGATCCGTCTCTTGATGAGACTCAGAGGCTGGAAAACCTCTGCGGCATCTGAGATATCTGCGATGGAACCTTTTCGGGCCAGCTTGTCGGCCTTTTCGTTGCCGTCAATGTTGCGCTGCCCTAGCATCCATTTCAAAGTGATGATGTGCCGACAATCAAAGTCCGCAACGTACTCCCTACACTACTTCACCAGACCAAATGTCACCATCCCGGAACTTAGGGCCCGAAGCGATATTCAATCATCTAAAAAAATAGCGATACTAGATCTACGTCACTCGAACGTCAGAATAGTTTTGCAAGGCTCCCAAATAGCAAAAACCTCTGACTGAAAAACACTCGTAGAATCCGGAAGACGCAGAAATGCCTCTATTTTAGGGTCCGCTGAATATATTTCCGCAACTACTCCATCTGTGAAAACAGCTACACAGCGAAGAACTCTGTGAATAATATCTTCTTCCACTCTCTTCTAGAGGAAGTAGGAACAGGATGCTGAAGTTTCTGGATAGAAGAATTTCTGGGCATATGTAGTCCGTTTTTATTTGTGAATTTCCGGATCAATGACAGACAGCAGTATAGGTCCTTTGCCAAACGCACGCTCTTCTCTTCGGCATCCAGAGAATCAAACTCCCTTATGTAAATATCTATCGGAAGCATGTCACAAATCACGTTCATGGCCTCCGTTGGAATCGATCTGATCCTGTAAGTAAAAAATATATTGTTTCCTGTAAAGACAAATTTTAAATTTGATTATACTCCGGACTTTTAAATGTCACATAAAACTCTTTTAAATAAAATTAAACTAAATATTTTAGTTAAAATTCTCAAGCTGATTTTTGCCTTATTTTTAATGCCTTCTGACCCTCTGTGCTATGTAAGGACATATGGCCATCCAAATATACTCGTATGGATAATAAATTTGTTGCCTATATAATGACCATCAAATATTTCAAAATCCTTGATGGGGGCGGAAATGGAGATTGCCACGCAGTGCCCAAAGCGGAAAACATACATACATACGTGAATTTATAAAAGTATATAAGTACTTATAACATGAGCTTAGGCACAAAAGTCCACTTCACTTGCACGCAACACATTCGTACATTCGAGTATCTGAAGCGTTGCATACACGCGCCGAAAACTTTGTACTGTACTCGTACAACCTCAAACCGCTTAGCCACTTCAGTGGGTGGCTTGTGGCAATCTACTAGCGTTCGCTTTAGCGATGACGCGAGCGTTGTTGCGTCATTAAATTTTCATGACCATGTCGTGCATTTCGCTTTCATAATATTTTCGTTTTTGTTTTTTTTTTGCTTCTGTGTATTTTTAGTTTATGTTTTTTTTTTTTGTTTGTTTTATTCAGCCAGCCTTTGACTTGTTCCAGAGGGATGTCTGGTGGTTGTTTATCAACCCCAATGTATGGCGTGCACTTGAGTTAATTATCCGCATTCCCTGTGATACGAGAGGGGAAGCAGAGACAGGTGGGAGGTTTAAAGGTTTGCTAGTCTACCGGTGAAGCATTCAAACTTTAAATGAATATACATATTTATAGATATACTTTGCGAATACTATGTAACTCCAAAACTTTAAAATATGGAAATATCTATCATCTTCTATTTATAAGTATACAGTAGAAGTGTTGTCTGTACATTGAAAATTTCTTTAAAAAATGCCCAAAACTGATGCAGAGAATGAAATAGAATACATTTGGAACATTTTTAGAATTTTTTCAAAACTACTGAATTTTTTCTTTTTAATCCGATTTTTTATAAAAATTTAGAGTATGCAGTTCCTGCTGATTTTTGATTATTTCGTGTTGGGTTGTGTTGAGTGGTCGAAATTAGTAGAAATTAGTAGTGGCATTAAGAAAAATAGTGGTAGAAATTAGTAAAAATAGTGATAGAAATAAATAAAAGGAGTGAAGGAATAAGTAAAATAGTAATAGAAATTAGCAGTAGCATTAATAAAAATAGTGATAAGTAAAAATAGTGGCAGAAACTATTAAAAATGGTGGAAGAATTTAGTAAATATAGTGGTAGAAATTAGTAAAAATAGTGGTTGAAAGTAGTAAGAATAGTGGTAGAAATGAGTAAAGAAGTGGTAGAAGTTAGCAAAAGCAGTGGAAGAAATTAGTAAAAATAGTGGTTGTAATTATTAAAAATAGTGGTGGAATTTAGTAAAAAAAAAGTGGTAGAAATTAGTAGTAAAAATAGTGGTAGAAATTAGTAGGTATAGTGGTAGAAATGAGTAAAAATAGTGGTAGAAATTATTAAAAATAGTAAAATAGAAATTTTTAAAAGTAGTGGTAGAAATTAGTAGCAGTAATAAAAATAGTGGTGGAAATTAGATAAATTGCAGTAGTACTTAGTAGTCGCATTAGGGAAATAGTGGTAGAAATTAGTCAAATTAGTGGTAGTAATTAGTAGTAGCATTAGCACCAATTGTGGTTGAAATTGGTAGAAATTAATAAAGCGATTTTGACACGACTTTCGTTTCGCGATGTAAAAAAATCACTGCCGCCAAAAATGTTTTACTTAATAAATGCGGCACTGCGTCAATAATCAGAAATCAAATAGAATTCTAAGCTACTTGAATATCCCACTATTTAATACGCAACTTTTGCAGCATAGCAACACATTTTCTAAGAGTTCGGGTTGAAAAGTTAGAAATTGCAATGACAATAGCTGTTTATCAAATGTTTATATCGGGTCTTGCAATAGAAACGCTACAAAAGTTTTTTTAAATAAAACAAAAACGGTTTGGGATATGAATCACATTCTTTATTCCTGTGAAAGTACATTCGATGCCATTTTGTATGAAACTCGATTTCTTTTGCATGGGCACCACGGGCACGCTTGCAGAAGTCCGGACGTTGAACCCAATTTTCGACGGTTTTCAAGCATAAATCGGCCGATACTGCTGCAATTTCACGTTCGATATTCGTACGAAGTTCATCAATCGTCGCTGGCTTGTTGGCATAGACCATAGACTTGACGTAGCCCCACGACCGAGGTGGCCAATTGACTAGGCCATTTCGTGAGATAACACGTTCACCAAACTTGGTTTTCAATAAATCGATTGTGACATTCGCTGTGTGGCTTGTGGCGCCGTCCTGTTTGAACCACATATTGTCTAAATCCATATCATCCAATTCGGGCCAAAAATATTCGGTTATCATTGAGCGGTAGCGATTTCCGTTCACAGTAACGTGCCGGTCTTGATCATCACGGAAGAATTACGGCCCAATGACGCCGCCGGCCTATAAACCGCACCAAACCGTAACTTTTTCGGGATGCAATGTTGACTCATGGAGTACGTGTGGATTGCTGCCTGTCCAATAACGCATAAATTGGACGTAGCGCTCTTAAAGTTGAGGCCATTGACTCCGAATTTCTGTAGTAAATTTTAATAATTTCGACTCATTGTTGGATCGTATATCTTTCCATGATGAAATGGCAAACGTTTGCTGTCACTATCGGTCTACTTTTGTAGCGCCCCTATTGAAAACCCCTATATATGTTCTAGAAGCTTGGAAAGTTTGCAGACTTGCGTGGTGTTTGTTAAAGAAATAAGTATATTTTTATAAAAAATTCTAAAATTAAAAAAGCAAAGACAAATTGTCAATACATTTTTTGCAATCACAAGGTATGTACATACATACATATGTCACATGTAGTTAATCAAAGTTATCAAAATCTCTGTGCGATAATTTTATAACAACTCAAAGAAGGCCGGAATTTGTTGATATTATCTGAAATTAATAAAACTAGAGAACAACCGAGCTTCGGCTTCGGTCAAGTTCGGCTAACTGAGTTCGATTCGGCTTTAGCCAAACGAAACCCGATCTTTGACAGAAAACGTCTTAATTTTTATTTATTTAAAAATTGAATAAAGTTTTGGTTTCAATACATATGTTTAAAAAAAAGCAACCTTTCGGATTTACATGCAATCGATATGATTTGCATAAATAATACTGAGAGAAATGTTTCATTAAATAACGATTTAGACTCATTCTCAATTTTTCTTTCTTTATGTTTTCAAAAACGTGGAAAAATGGTTCAAATATATCTTTGAGCAAAATGAGAGATTGAAACATATGACACAGTAAAATTTCACGTGAAATATTTTTGTAGAACATTTCCAACTATTAGTTCGCGCCTAATAGTGCCGTTTCGACCCTTACTTCTAGACACCCCTCAAAAGAACAAATTTGGAAAGTTTTGAACGACTTCAAATAGTCGAGAGAATCATTCTCTAAACAATTCTACTAGATATTTTCTCTTATCGTTTCTTCTTCAATATACTCATAATATTTTTAAAAGCTATGTTTGGTTAATTTTTTGGACCATCGGTTTAAGAAAAACTGAAATAACTCACCCAGAGATTAAGCGGTTTAGCCTTCCTTTGTAAATAAACTTATTCATGTCCTAATTTTTGTTACGGGAAACTCTTTATTATTATTCCGTTAATCAATTTTTAAATATTTTTATGCATACCTTTTGAACCTAGGCTGTTTTATGAAAAGGATTTTAAAAACTGCTTTGGAGGTGTTCTCAAATCGGTCGAACTCAGATACATATGTATATCTTTATATTTTTCCGAAATATTTTGGTTGATGTCTTAAAATATAATGAGTTTTATAATGTCGATTGAAAACCATATCTTGTTTTTTGCGACACACTCCAAATATATATAAATATGTAAAGAAACATATTAGGCTGGATTGATAATTAGTCTAACTTTTTCTACAATATAAGGGCGAGTGTACTGGTGTTGTACCACATCAGGGGACTACAATACGAGACTTTGATTTTTATGGGAGAAATACACTCGGGCACTTTCCATTGTCGCGACCGCTATTAGAACAAAATCATTTTTTTAATAAATGTGAACTCGAAGCAATCTGGGTGAAGCAGGCGCACGCTTTACACTCAGCAACAGCGTTCTTGGTATTTTCTTTGCTCATCCCAAAAAAAAACTCTGGCCTTAGGTAGTTCGTTGGACACTTGGAAGTGCCGGGCAGATCTATACGATTCCTTATGGTTGCCACCATGTTCACCACGTGGGGAATTCATCCGATGACTCATTTCCATTAATATCTCTATTTGTCCCGCGACCAATCGTGTTAATGTGAAATCTAGGTCAGCTCCCTCCTACACTCATCTAATATTTGAGATCTAACCGAAAGAGGAGGGAGTACCCTAATAGCCGCTTGACTATCTGAGTAGATATTCACAAGCAATCTCTCGGGTGCATTCTGTTTAATGTACCTTACTGTCTCATTAAATGCAAACGTTTCACCCTAAAAACAAAGTAATCCATAGTAAAGGCGGGCCACCGAACAAGCGCCCCATAGGAGACTATAGGCCGAATTATGATAGCCGTGTACAAAATCTTACTATGTGTTCAATTCTCGTCTTGTTTTACTACAGTAGCGGTTAACGGTTAACGATTTGATAGGCTACGAGAAAATCAAGAAAAAGAATGCGCTAAAACAAAGCCTCCGTCTTTGTAGTAAATACAACACTCATTGAAGAAATAGGAAATAGTACCGCTTTAAGCCTAAACGTATTCAAGAATTCGTTCAGCAAAATCGTTACAAACTGTGCCGTGCGTTCTTAATCAAATTGTAATTATAATATCGCACGAACTCTCTCATATTCGTATTTAAATCTTCTCTAGTTCAAAAAGGAAATAGTCTTCGATTTTCAAGAGTTTTTACTTACATTTTACTAAGTACATATGTGCTGTCAAATTGTGGTTAAATTATTTACCCATGAATTTACCGCAGCTTGCTTTTCTATGATTTTTTTATATTGATTTTTTGCTACCCAACTTAGCGGTAAGACGCAGTCTTTCTCACAAAAGAAAAAAATCGCTCGAAACATAAATTTTACTTCAGGACACACCTGCAATGTTTCCCAACTTATTTATTTGCTTAACGGTAAGTATACGCTTACAACGTTCTAACCGTTACACACTCATATTTGGAAGAAAAAAAAAATGTGTATGTATATGTATACTTATGTAGAATGTAGGGTGTAAGGGCCAAAAGTTTCTGCCCTGAACTATAAAATGAAGGGTGAATCTCAAACTACTCTACTTGTTTTTCAACCTAATCAATACACTTAAAAAAATAGTCTACACTTCTCTCATCAAAATAACTTCACCACAAAATCAGTGTTCAATTGTTCTCCTCGCGAGCCAAACTTCAATAAATAAAATAAATAACAGCCGCTGGGGCCACGCTGGGGCTATTTGGGGTGTAGTCAGGTCAACGAAACCGATGTATTAACCGCTACCACTGCCTTTTGGGGGCAAAAAATCGATTTTAAGCCCACGAATTTTCAAAATTGATTTTAGAGAAAAACGTCTGACAGCAGATTTCATAATCCCGAAAGTAATACCTTATCTTAGAAAAAGTTTCTTGCTAAACCTACCAAAAGACTCTACAGCGAAAAGTGATGAAATTTGCAATAGCGCTGATATTTTTTGCTATAATGGTAAGGGGGTTTCTTTATTAAAATATAGCACTTTCTTAACAATTAGACGAAAAAACTGTAGTTTAGTAATGTAGATAGTTTAAAAAAATCAAAATAATTAAAAAAACTGTTCACAAATCTCCTTAAAACAAAATTTTGGCTCGATCTTCTTACTACAAATAAATGATAGGTGAGAGTAGCTTATTTTGATTTATATGAAAACATTTACCGTCTATTATCGATTATACATATTATAAATGTGATTTTGTTTTTATATGTTGCATACATTTCGGCTTCGGCTTTTTTTTACTGGGAATTCACTCGAGGAAGTTGAAGAAGCACGTAATAAAGGCTAGAAAAATTATAGCTTATATCATCTGATCGTTTCATTAGTATTATAAGAAGTAAACCTCGTAAACAGATTTTGGAACTGGATGATGTCCTTAAAAAATTACAGTTAATGAATAAAATCGTACAATATTTCGGATTATTTTCATTCATTCGTAATTGAGAATAGTTAGAAATCATTACTAAAAGACCTAAAGAGGTACTTATAGAAACTAACGTTTTTCAATTATATTTGCTATTTTTATTGATTATTTCAAAAATTTTGAAGCCATGAATTTTTGGATTTTTGGAAGTTGCCGTTATATGAGAGGTGGGCGTTGCCCGATTTGTTTCATAAGAGTAACTTATGACCTGAGTTTCATTACGATATCTTCTTTTGTTAAGCCTAAATTAAAATATGTAAGGGGTGACCGATTTTTTGGATGTTTTCTTAACCAGTTTAATCTATGCATTCGTATAAAACTTGGAACACTCTTTCAATTTTTTTTTTTAAATTTATGAAACCAAGTGCCGGTTTTTCTTTAATAGCACATTTGCTGTATCAAGGAAGCATAACAATCGCCTGTTAATTTTGTGTTTCGATTTTTGCACCCACGTGTAAAATTCTTCGAAATACCAAGAGATCATAGCCGTGATATTTTTCTGAAATTGAGTCCCCTTTGCTTTATTAGTCGCTTCATGGCAGTGAGCTCGAATAACGGCTCTCCGTCGACTCCCTTCTTGACAGAAGATCCTGATACAGAATCATGTCCTCATCGCCAAAAGAAATTAAATCCAAAATTTCTTTATATCGACCTTCACAAAGAGACATTACATAAATTAACTGGATATGAAAGATGCTTTGATCTTAGCTGATAATTCTTTGGTCCATAGCGCTCGGTCTTCCAGCACTGTCTCCTCTGCAAAATTGTTATTTTCATCCGAAATGGCTTTAGTGGGTCATCTTGGGTGCGCATCAACGTCAACTGATTCTCTTCTCAAACAAAATTGTTTCGCCCATTATTTTACTGTAGGAAAACGAAGTGGAAGAATACCCGAACACATCACCTATATGTCGTTTGATTTCTAGCATTTGATACGCAATTTTATGCAATTCAAAATTTTTAATCGTCATTCTGAATTCGTTGCACTATATTTTTGTAGCAAAATAGACAAAGTCCAGTAATTGAATGGCATTAAAGTTTTGTATCTCGCGCAAATCAAATCTAGGTAGTCTAGAAGCATTTGGACCTTACGGCATACATATGTATATGTATATGTATGTTAATAAATTGCTTTGTAGAAAATACGCATTTGTGCGTTTCCACTTTTCCAAACACCATTTCACCTCCCCACACTCTTAACATTCACATCAATGCCCGTGGGATTTTCGCTAGCTGCTTTCATGGTTAGGCAATTTCCGAGCCACAGAGAAGTCCTTTAATCCTTGCTCCAACAACTTTCACTTCTATATACATATATGTATATACTATATATATTTATATACATACACATACATATAAGTTCGTGCGAGTATGTAGTTATGTAAGCCCCATTTTGTTAACGTAACTTTTAGCAACACGGCGGCATTCAGAATTCAGCAGCGCTTAGCGGACTACAAGTGCGTTTTGCTTAGCGTTTTCTATTTTTCTATCTTTTTCATGTTTTTATTTACTTAGTCTGTTTATTGTCAGCATATCCAGCTATGATGTTGTGCTTGCCCTATTCTTTATCCCAAGGCTTTTCTCTAGTTCTCCTCCGTAGGCCTATTTATATAGAAATGTGCGAGTTTGTACAAATTCAATGGATTTTTCACAACTTCAGCTTTGTTTTGCAATCTACGAACTAGATTTTTGTTCGTTGTTGTGTGAACATCTCCATCTGCCAGCACGGTGTTAGCTAAATAAATTGCTCCGCCTGCGTTTTGTTACGTTGGCTTGGCATTTGTTTTTCCACATTCCGAGCCAGCGGAAATTTATTTAGTGAACAACCCGAGACTATAATGCAGCTTAATTAAAAATGCAAATTAGTGTCCCATTATAAAAGTCTAATTCCACCACTCTTGCTTACTAAACATTGCACTTGCTACGGAAAGGCATTTGAATTATGTAGAAAATGTTGTATTATTATTTACATAGAAAACGAAGTTAGACGAAAATAATTAAATACCAAATGTATTTAGAATAAAAGTTCTTTATAGTAAATGGTATGATGTATTTAATAACAACTTTTTACAAAAGCAACATATCTTTCTAAGAAGATAGTTTTGGTACTAAGTCGTATTTACTAAACACCAATTACTTAGTTGAATTTTTTTGTATAGCTTTCGTCACTATGAAATGGTGTTATAACTTTATCTCGAAGTTTGCAAGATTCTATTTAATCATATCCTTCTGTCTGTTTGAACGCAAACTAGTTTTAGAGATATCTTTATAATGTATAAAACATATATGTATTCCTCAAGCAACTGATTGTTCATATATGAGGTTATGTAACAAAATTCCTACACCAAAGCAGATCATCTTTTAATTTATCGGGAATAAAAAGTTTTACATTGAAAATCATCAAGATCCCACACAAATGATTGTTCAGATATGAGGTTTTTAAAACTCTTTCGTGAAATTGTTTGCTGTGTAGTTTATTATTGTAAAATACAACTGAAATTTTAGCTTCTCTTTAACTAATTCGTTTCGATTTAGGATTGAAGCTTTAGCTCTGCAAAACTCAGTATAACTAATAATCAGAACTAAAATATAAGCGGTTTGTTTTCGACTTCATACGGTGTAATGCATTTCACTGTTATTTTGGTTTTTGTTGTCTGAGTTTTAGCGCAATCCCATTAAGGCCGATGTTCCATGTTCAGGGTTACGAAAATAAAATTTTTGTTCAACCTATCGAATATGGCGTTTCAACTCTTTACTCAAGATTTTGAGTGTCAATTCAAAATTCTGAGTACGCAATTTTTGACAACTCAACAAAAAGTTTGTTTAATTTTTTTTAATTTCCCATTACTGCATACTTGAAAAAGGGATAATTACTTAGTATAAAAAAAGTAATTATTTGAAAGTAATTGACCCGCGGTTCACAAATACTCATCAACCGGTTCTTGTACCGGTACGAGTTTTTTTTAAGCGGTTCGAGCCACTGAACCGAGCCGCATCGAATTATGGAGTGCTTTGCACCCCAGTTTAATCCTCATTCCCGATTTTTTAGTCGTAGTTCAAAAAAGTTCAAGGTAATTTAATCCATAAAGTATTTTTTAAAACTGATTTGTAAATATTCAAATATTTATATAATATATAATTTCATTTGGAACGAAAATTTAATCCAAAGGAACCAAACAAAATTATTTAGTTTCATTAGAAAAGAGGGCTAATAAATAATCAATAGTGATCATTTATAAAAAACAAGCTACTTCCAGCTTTTTATGTATAGCTATTTATTATACCATGAGAAAACTACGAGCACGCGTTTCGAACGTGAACAGTTTATTTAAAGCAAAATGAATAAGAAACTATCTGGAAGTTTTAAATCTCATATAAAAAATCTCGTGTCACAGTGTTTTGTGATTGAACTCCTCCGGCGGTACCGAATTTTATGAAATTTTGTATGTATATTTGGCAGGTATGGCCATCTGTTTGAAAAGCCAAATTTAATCAAATTATACACAAGTTATTTGAAATAGTAAAATGTGGTTGTCAAACCATTGTTTCGCCAGAAGAAATTTTGTATGTATATTTTGTAGAGCCTTGTCTCCTCTTTTAAAGTCAAATTTAATAACTTTATACACAAAGATATAAAATAATAAAATATGAGTGTCAAACTGTTCGTCAAAGAGCCACAATTTAATTCACCTTTTATTGTATAGTAAACTAATCGTAAAGAATAACAAACAGTTAAAAAAAATTATATAATCTAAACAAACCATTTCTAAAATTAAATCCTTAGAATAAAACCCAGCCAAAAAAGGTATTCCACATAAAGTCAAATTTACAACATTAAAACATCCTCTTTGAGAGGGTTGCCACCTGTTAGGTTAGGTGAGGCTAAAGCCGCTGCACCCTTGCAAATCCACGGATGTACACTTAGGCTGACAAAACACGCTGTGATACCGCTGGCGGGAGCCATGCGTTTTCTTCCGTCTTTCCCTTAAAAGGTGAACCACCGAGTGTTCCTTACTTACTTACTTCATTGGCGCTATAACCGCCTAACCTTTTCTACAATTTGTGGTGTGCGTTTTGAAGTTGTTACACAAATTGAGGAACCTACAGTTTCACGCCGACTCCGAACGGCGAATGTTTCTTTTGCGAGAAGTTGTTTTCATGGCAGAAATACACCAAGAGTTGTGCCATTACCAACTTTTTCTATCCGGCCAGGATTTAAACCCGAGACCGCCGAATGAAGCGCGCACCCGCTACACACTCGGCTACGGTGACCGACGTGGTACAGAAAATCGGTAATGCTTGCCGAGTTCTGGTAGGCCAAACAATCTTTAAGGTACCTATTTAAGAATTAGTTTCGAGTCTTGGGCAGGGCGGGACAGTGGCAGTGATAATGTTCGATGCTCTCCACTTCCTCTTCGTCCCTGCAACTTCGACAGAAATTGTTGGTTAGGCATCCCAATCTCTTCCCGTGTGTGCCCATCAGGCAGTGTCCGATTATTACCCCAAACATTAGCCTGAGAGAAGGTCGGTCAAGGCGAATCAGCGCTTCAGATCGCTTTGCGTCAACCTTTGTCTGGTAATCTGGCAGGTGAGTTCCATAGCACCTTGTTCACCTCCTCGTTGAGTTTTGTCTTTCAACTGTGTTTGCCGGAGGATTGAGGCATGTCGGCATTTAGAGCAGAATTTATCATAAGTATGTCCGTTCCTTTCATTGCCAACTCATCTTCCGCGCAGTTGGCGGGAATGTCACTGTCCCCAGTTGAATTGAATCCAGCTGCCTACTCTTTCGTAAGATTCTAGGCCTTTGGTATCTTCCCATTCTTCCCTCTCTGGGCTTCTTATGGAGAATTTATTGTCCATTTACAATAGAGAAGTAGTATAATTAGCTTCCTTAGTGTATTCGAAAGAGCTTCAAGGACCTTTGCAATCCCTTATCGCTGGCCACCAGACGCTAATGCTCTAAAGGAGAATAGATCTTATCACTGTCGTGCTCATCCAGTGTACTATGTGTGGTTTTATTTCTTATTTTTTGCTCTTTGATGCCTTGCAGGCATACAAATCAGTTATGGACTTCCTGGAGCGGTCTTCGATATTCCGCTTCCATTCCAGCTCCCAGTCTAGAATAACTCCACAATACTTGACCTCGGTTGAAAGAGTGAGTGTTAAACCGCTGTTAATGAGAGTGGTTTGAACGGAGGAGTCTAATATTTCCTCGTGAAGAGTACCGTCTTGGTCTTCGAGGGGTTAACGCTAGGCTAAAGAATATTTTATGTTTGGGAAAGAGTTGCCACTCATTTGAAAATCAAATTTATTTAAAGTATGCATAAGTTATATGAATGAAGGTTCATAGCTAATTTTTATGAGGGTTGCCACCTGTTTGAAAAGTCGAATTTATTCAAATTGTGCTGTGAAATAGTAAAATATGGGTGTCAAACCATCTGCTTCGCTAGAAGAAAGTTTATATTTATATTTTGAAGAGCGTTGTCACCTTTCTTAATTTTATTAAACTATACCCAAATATATAAAATATATAAACGTGAGTATCAGAACTCGAAATGCCTTTGCAGTATTCTAGTATTTCATAAAAGTTTTAGTTTAAATTCTCTATCGTGCTAGGCGATTTCCAGCAGGGTTATTCGAATATAATTTTAACTCGAATTTTTACTCCGTTGCTTTTGGATTAACATAATTTTGTGGAAGCCTTTAAATATACCGAAAACCATGAGCCATACTGAAAACGGCATTTTTTGTGGTGATATATATCACCTACTTTAAAAATATGCGGACTGGTCTACTGTATTTTAGTAAAATATATAAATATTTATTTGTAATAAACGTGAATGAAAAACACAAACTAATTACGTATATACAAATTCTCAAATGGTAGCACTCAGACTATTTATTACAAGTAGTTTGTTTAACATTTATTTATTTTATGATTGAAATGTGTGTCACTAGTGAAAAGAGAATCGTTCCCAATTTACAATATTACAAACAATTGTCGATGAATTTTGTAACAATGTTGTTGTTGTACCAATTATGTACCATTCAACATATCGTATTTCAGCTCCACTTTGACATGTAATTAAAATTTGCCATTTGTAGAACGCCAAAATCAGTTAACTGTAATTTGTACGAATCGTATACGAAATTGAGAAAAAAGAGCGATAAGCAAATAATTTTTTTTTTTAATTGCAAATGGATTTGAATGCAATTAAACTAAATGGACGCCCTTTCACTTCACAGAAACAACATTTCAATCATAAAATTCTATGCTAGTCGTTGTTTTCAAAACACAAACATTTTCAACATTACGAAAACTTTTGAGTGAAAGTAATGAGTTTCGAATGAATTAATTTTTTAATTAAGCAATCCACTATGAAAAATAAATGAGCGAATGCAAAACTTGATAAAATTTTGAGTGCAAGCAATGAAAAGTACTTGACATTGAAAACTAATGGAAATCTTGTTTCTGTGTCGTTAAAGGTTGTCCAGACGTTTGCCACCGATCCTACGAAAATGTAAATGAAAAAAAAAATACAAGTCAAACAAGAATCAAGCAAAATTTATTGAGAGGAGTCATAAGTAAACTTTCGCCAGCCACAAGCAGATGCCACGAGCAGAACTTTTAAACGGAACGACGCAAAGGAAACAAAGAAATACAAACCCCCCCCACACACACACATAAATGAAATACAAAGGAAGCAAAAAACACAATGTGCCTGTTAGTAACAAGAACAACAACAACAACAAGAAAAACAACTAAAGCAACAAATTCCACTAATACAACAACAACGAGAAGAGAGAGGAAGCCAGAGAGCATTAAAAACTAATACAAAAGTTTTTGCCTACAAAACAAAGTTGGATAGTGAAGTAAAGCCAAGAAAGTTGCAAAACAAAAAAAAAACTAAAGATGCAATGAAAAGTGAAAATGCGAATAAAAGTTTGGATTAATTATCACACAACAACAACAACAAAGTATACAGCTGTCTAAAAAAAAACGGATAGTAGAGAGGAAAGCAAACAATACAAAAACTGCAGCAAACGGTTATATCAACACCGTAAGAGTACAAAACAACAACCGTAACAACAACAATAGCATATCAAAGTTTCCACACACTTATCCCAGTTTTAGAAACTTCATTCCAAAATGGCAGGCTCATTTCAAATACCGCTAATCAATTTGGAACTGCGCGAAGTCAAGGATATCGTATGGGAGAAAATCCAAGAGCCAGTAAATCAGCGTCGCCTAATCTTGGTAATAGTCTCGATTGCGCTGTTGCTGGACAACATGCTGTACATGGTGATCGTGCCAATTATACCGGATTACTTACGTGAAATTGGCAGTTTTGATGATGACACACCGACGCCGCCGCCGTTGCGCGACAATCGCACCGGTCAAATAATACCAGTTCATCACGACCATCACGGGCAAGACTCCGCCACCGGCATACTCTTCGCCTCGAAAGCCATCGTGCAGCTAATGGTGAATCCATTCTCTGGTGGTCTTATCGATCGCATCGGCTACGATTTACCTATGATGATCGGTTTAACAATCATGTTCTTCTCAACAGCAATGTTCGCCTGTGGACGCAGCTATAGTCTATTGTTTTTTGCGCGTTCGCTGCAAGGTGCTGGATCGGCTTTTGCGGACACAGCCGGTTTGGCTATGATAGCTGATCGTTTCACTGAGGAAAATGAACGTTCCCAGGCATTGGGTATTGCTTTGGCTTTTATCAGTTTTGGCTGTTTGGTTGCGCCACCCTTTGGTGGTGCGCTCTATCAATTCGCCGGTAAGGAGATGCCTTTTCTCATATTGGCATTGGTATGTTTGCTCGATGGTGCCATGCTATTGCTGGTGATGAAGCCATTCAAAGAACAAATAAGACAAAGCAAAGATGTGCAACAGCAATCGATTCCTATTTGGCGCCTACTCATGGATCCATATATTGCGGTGTGCGCCGGCGCGTTGACTATGTCGAATGTGGCGTTAGCCTTCCTAGAGCCCACCATATCGCTGTGGATGGAGGATAATCTAACAACGGATAATTGGAAAATAGGTATGGTGTGGCTGCCTGCCTTCTTTCCCCATGTATTGGGTGTCGTCATCACCGTTAAAATGGCGAAAAAATATCCACACCATCAATGGCTCATGGCTGCCGTTGGCTTAGCGCTTGAAGGTTTCTCCTGTTTCATTATACCATTTTCTAGCTCCTATAAAATGCTTATGCTACCCATCTGTGTGATCTGTTTTGGCATTGCGCTCATCGATACTGCCCTCCTGCCCACACTCGGTTATCTGGTGGATGTGCGCTATGTTTCTGTGTACGGCAGCATTTACGCCATTGCCGACATTTCATATTCAATCGCATACGCAGTCGGCCCGATTATTGCGGGCGGTGTCGTAGAAGCGATCGGTTTCACGGCGCTCAATTTTATCATAGCCTTCTCCAATCTGCTGTATGTGCCGGTGTTGCGAAAGTTACGTAACATCTACGATTTTAAGCCGTTCGAGAATGAAGCAAATATACTAATGCAAGATCCACCGAACAAAGAGTATCAAACGTATGTAATGCACGATCAGAAGCCAATCGATGGCGAATTTAAAAATCATCTCGAATATGGACAGCAATATCAGCAAGAGCAGGAGTCCAATGTGGATGACACGAATTATGATTATCAGCAAGAAGGTGGCTACCAACAGGCTGGTGTTGGTGGCGTCAGTGGCGGCGGTGGCTATCAACAAAATCAGGGCTATCAGCAGCAATACCAACCTGGCTATCAGGAGCAGGGTGGCAATTATCAACAACAGGATTCACGACATCTTCCGCAACAACGCGTCGCAAATCCGTTCCAACAGCAACAACAGCAACAACAGCAGCAGCAGCAAGTGAAAGATGGTGTTGGCGGCGGGAGTAGAGGTCCTGCTGGTCCTGCGAATCCTTTTAGACAAGGATTTTAAAATATTGTCTTACACAAAATTAGCGGTAATCTATGTTTGTTTATACTATATCTTTGATCGCATAGTTTATGTATTTCGTTGATACTAATATAATGTGTACTTTGTTGTTGTGGCTAATATGTAGTAGGTAAAAAGTTGCATAAACATACATATATAGATATAAAAAATATGAATAATAAAAGAAGATAAGTGAAAATGCAAAAAAGTAAATATCGCAAAGTGAATGGTACACTATAACCGTATAGCAAAAGAATATGTGCATATAGTATATATACATATATAATACATATCTACATATTAATCGAATATATGTATGTATTCACTATGGGAAGGATAGGCAAACTTAATAAACATACAAACCAAAAATAGGCATTATAGCAATCTTAGGTAATAAAATCTCAAAATTAGTTAAACATTTCCAATGCACACAAAATACTTTTTGTTTCATACACTACTAAAATCTTTTACAAATATAGTACAGGCGTAAATCACATTCAGTGATTAGAAATAAATGTAAGAAAATCTGAAAACTTAAAATTACATAGCACGTACATACATATATACTAACTATACATACAAAATGTGTGTGTATAATGCGGATGTGTAACTAAAAACAAAATGTATAAAGTATAGTAGGAGCGCATCTAAACGGTTATTGTGTGTCAAGCTTTGCTAAGTATGTAGTAAACATTTTGAAGCACAAACTTTTTTTTAATAATTAATGAAATATTAGAAAAATTATTAGAACAACTAATTTATAGTGAAAATTCAACAAAAAGTACTTTATTTATTTAAGGCCGCTTTCATAGTGGAAGTTAAATCAAGTTCGGCCGCTAACTCTTTTTTTGAATAATTTTGAAGATCGTTAGTGTAACTGCCGAACGGGAATTAACTCTCCACTGTGAAAGCTAATCTTAATTTTGGAATTCAAAAAGCTATTACATACAAGTATAAAAAAAAATGCATAATTAGACTTGTGGCCATCAATATAGTATTTGCACGATCATTTTAAAAATCTTGAAAGGAAATGAATTTTTACTGCACCCATACTTCGCTACTTGGCCGCTCTTTATATAGGCCATTTCGGTCTTTTTAATACGACATTACTAAAATACGGTCAGCAATATTTCATTATACTTTCAATAGTTAAGTCGGATTTGTTTTTATTCTTGTATTATTCTTAATTATTATTCGTGAGCAAATTAGTTTGAAGTTAATTATCTTCCTGAAGTTCGAAAAAAGATTTTGACTTTAGCAAACCTTATTAATTTCGAAGGTTTAGAAGGAGGCGATTTAATTAACTTGCTTAATGCTATAAACGCATCTTTTGTATTTAGGAGCCGCTCTAGTTAATAGCCAAATAAATGTTGAGAAGCACGGGGAGTCTGGCTATATCCAGGCAGCTAACAGCGAAAATCTCGAGGAATTAATTTTTTTATTTCGGGTATGAGTATTCTACTTAAAAAAGGAGTCCACCGAAAAATGCAGCGATAAAACATCTTTAGAAGAAAATTAAGTCATTAGCTCTCAAACATTCTATATATATACATACATATATATATTTTTTTTTTTAATATGATCTACGAATGAAATATAAAATAAACAAACGGCCAACTTGTTTGGAACTTATCTAGGCCACTTGGCGGGTTATGGGTGTGCATGATTGATAATATATGTATATGTTTTTTTTTTTCATAGACAACTTGTGACTGAAGTTCATCATTGAGAACAATAAAAATAAGTGCGGTATTGGGGCCTGTTATCCATTTTTTTGAACATCGACCGCTTTCCACGGTATGTCATATAAATGAAAAAAATCGACTCGATAAGTTCTACTCATCGGCATCAAATTTCACTCTTGACTTTTCATCAGCTGATACGAAATTTATTTCGAAGATTTTTTTCAAAAATCAGCAAATATTTTGAAAATACCCATAAGCTCTTAATTAATTCACGAAATCAGATCAAAATAATCGTTATATTTAATATTTCAATACAACAGTAAGATAATTGTTACTCAAGGATTATTAATCTTAAATGATTTAAATTTTTTTCTCAAAAAGTTAATAGATTTTTATATTATCAATATTTTTTCGATAAAATATGATAATTAATTTTGATAACCAAATCTGGTCGAATTAATATAAACATTGAAGTTTTTGTTACCGATAGTTTTTCGATCAAAAATAATAAATAAATTTTACAATTATTTTTAATCCAAATTCACGGTTAAAATCTGCTCGATCAAACATAAAATTTATAATTGGGCCTTAATTTTGTCGGTCAAAAATGAAAGCTTAAATTTGGCTTGTACGTTTCGACCAAAAGTAGAAGTTAAATATTCACTTGTATATTGTCGACCAAAAGCAAAAGTTAAAAAAGTAAGTATCATTTTTTTCGTAAAAATAAATTCATGTCCTAACTGCCAATTTGTATCGTAAAAATAATGAATGGTATTTTTTTACCGAAAATATAAAATTAAATTTTAAACCATTGTTTTTTGATCACAAAAATAGATGTCATCTCTTAACTGATTTTGTATCGACAACGGCCTTTCATCTTCAGTGAAAACTTCAGTCAATTTTGCCTCATGGAAACTCTTTTGAAGCGTGTACTGATGGTCACTTGAATAAAAAATTTAATTTTTGTAAATTATATAAATCCAAAGAGAAAGCTAGCAAAACCAAAGACTACGACGAGATAGTCGTATATAGAGTAAAAAGCAAACTGATATCGGAAGTTACGAGTATATTACGAAATTTCAAATGAAAAACTACATATATTCAAATATATATATATAGATATATATATATACTATATAGCAATTAAGTTGGCGAACTCTCAATTCGGTGCCATACTGGCAGCACTAACCACGCGACATCAATATCGTTTACATATCAAAAACAAGTTGCACAAAATCACTTCGGGTGTCGATGTGAAGTGGCGCTGGGGCACCGAATTGGCAGTTGGTCTGTTTAGATTTAAAAAAAAAAAAAACAACAAATCCTCAGTTCAATTAAGTGTTTAGTTTAAGTTTGACGACACGTCCCGACTTTGCAAAAGCAAACAACCACACACGTCCGCATATCAATTAAAAGTAGGCGTGTCGTCGGTTTATGTAAGCCCATGCAGTGTCGCCGGCCGGGTCAGATAACAAATTCTTAAACATAAGACACAACCAAGGTAACGATACATATCAGAGTCGAATGGCTCGCCTGTTTAAATTACCACAGTGATATTAACTATTGCTAATTAGCATGTATTATACATATATATAGATATACATACAATACATACAATACATACATATATTTAACTATTTATATGTATCATTATTAACTAAGATAACAAATATACATAAAGTATATTTACTCATCTATGGGTATTTGTATAGTTTATATTGTACTTATATATCTCACTGATATTAAGCGAATAAGAAAAAAAAGAAAGTAATGCTACATAAATTTTACATATAACAAAGTGAATATTTTTAATGAAATTATGCGCTAAATATTGTAGCTAATATTTATACTGTGTATGTATACTTTTAGCGCGTATTATACATATTACTATATACTATACTAACTGGCATTAATACAAAATAAGTATATATGCATATATGTACTTAGATATCAATTTAAAAATATTTCTAATTTATTACAAAAAAAAAAAAAACAAGTAAAGGCACTCTTAAATTTTTATAGATAAACAAAAATAAATTTATTCTAGTTAAACAAAATTAAATACGTAAGTGCTCGTATTCATTAGTGTAAAATTACTTTTATTAAAAATTATGCAAGTATGATAGTCACGCCTAAATATTGCAAGAGATCGACAGGTATTATGAACACTATACTACATTTTACTATTTTTTGGGCATACTTCTTTTCGACACAACAAAAGATTAAATCACAATCCAAAAATTCAATGGCAATTTTCTGTCATCATAACATTTGCATCCCAAAAGGGTTAAATAATAATTGAGTAATGCCACAAATCTAGTAACACAGAACTTTCTTAACACTATTATAATTAAAACATGATTAGTATTGCGAAATTGATTTAAAAGTCACTGATTATTGTGACATGAAAGTCTCTAAATGATAAAAACGAAATATTTTTCACTATACAGAAGTATATCGAACCGTTTTAGAACAATAAATTTCATTCAGGGCTTTCCAAATATAACTATTCCTTTTCACCTTCAATTCACCACGATAACTCACTAACTACTCACTAATTCAAATTTTTCTTTGGTACATACTGTTTCTGAGAGTTACTTAGGTCCAGCTTTTCGGTGCTATAGGTTGAACTGTGCAGAAATTCTCAAACTGAGCTTAACCCTCCAACAGTGGGCTTTTAAACTTAGTTTTACAGTGAAACTTGTACTGTTAGTGCAAATACAAAAACTTTTTGGGCTCAAACAAGATTTTAATATAAATTAACGAACGTTAAATTTCTTATGGTATGGTGAAATTACCAAAACTGCTCTTTTAGAAGAAAGGAGTGGCGTAATTTCTCTGTTTTCACAATTCTTTGGAAAGCTAGGTTAGGTAATCTTGCTGGCTAAAAGCCACACATAGACCTTCTGAGCATTTAAGAGTTAAAGTAGGCATCAATGAGAATATCAACTCTTTTTGTAAAATTCAGCAATGATTTTACGTCTACCTTTGCATGGGAAATATGAGCATAGGAAATATTCCAAAGTTTATTTTGTCCTGCACTCATTTCCTGTAGATGTCAATGTCGGTGATTTCCATCTTTCTTGTATGCGCTGTGGCCTGTTATTATATCGGTGATAGTTCTACACTCTTTCCGCAATAGTCTAGTCCTGAACAGTGGATTTGAGTTCCCTCGGTATATATTGTAGCTTAGTTGCTTAGATGCAATGGCTTTACAATCCCCTATCTGCCACCTGAAACACGGAGCCAAGTAGTCAGTGGTAAATGTACTCTTGAAACTCCACTATTGTCATCAATCTGGTAACTTAGCTGCACTCCACTAGGTCAATGGAATTCTTTGAAATGCAGCCGCCTGAGTAGTTTTGGACACTCCTATGACAGTCAGTGTAACTAGAGGCTGAATTTTTTCCATCGCCCTCGAGCATGTAGATTTGTTTGTTAAACTCCATCACACCAGAGCACCGTAGAGCTTCAATCATTATTTTTTTATGTTTTAGAAGCACTGATGATAATAAGTTATTTTTGTTTGCCTCAGCTTTTGTTTAACTATTGCTATCTCGAGTATCATCTTACTGAGAGAAGAAACCATCTTTCAGAAGTGCTAGTCTAATTGTAACACTGAGCAATGGCAGAACACATGAAGAAAATTGCGTTTATGAGATTTGCCCATATACGGGAAATTAACTGCCAAAAGAGATAAGAAATATGTCAAAGCAGACTTTTTGACTGTACACCACGATTACTTTAACATCTAACGAACCCTTTAAAAACACAATCCCTTTTTCTAAGGCCGAAAGTCAAAAGGCAACATTGTGGAATCGTCTCTGAGTTGATTAAAAATATACAATATAATTCTCAAATACAACTGAGGAAGGAGAGAAAAAAAGTAAACTCTAATGGCTGATGTGTGGCCATGGTTGGTGTACCTTTACCTAAAAGGCGCTACAGACTAACAGAGTTAAGCGCAAATGCAAATTTAGATATTAACATAACAGACGACAGCCTTGTGCATTTATACCAGTGTAAAGCAAAACACAAGGAGGCGTCGTTCGGTTGAATGCGAAAGAAGCGTACGTGTGTGTTGCCGATCGCGTCTGTGTGGAAACTGCGATTATTAGCTGGCTCGTTATGTCTAAATGGACTAAAATTTCTTGAATTTACGGCGATCTAATGCGAATTAGTAGGGGATGATTCAAGAGTTAATGCACATTAAGAAAGTTAATGCACATAAGACTGTCATGCGGTAATGCCTGTAACTGTCAAAACAATGCAAAAATTATTGGTAAATTTTTTATCATTTTGGTTTCAAAGCTCTTTTCAGTTATTCTTCACTAATGCGGGGATATTGTTTCACATTGTTGCCGATCTTCAACATATAAAAAGCATTTAGAGGCGAGATGCATTAAAAATACATATTCACGCATACTAAAACATATTGAAATAGTTAATTGTAAATATACATAACTATATGTATGTATATACTATATATAAATACATATGTAAAAGAAGAAAATTCAATATTCATATTTACCTACCAATCAATTATTATTTGCTTGACTTTATGCACTGCACATCAGATAAAAATGCAGCAGTCGTAAATGTCGAATAAATTAGAAGGTGTACCTTAAATGTAAACTATTTAATATTAAAATATTTACCTACATAATGTAGAAATAATAAATACTACATAATGTAGAAATAATAAATACATTACATACATACAAATGAACTTGCATATTAGCGTACACAGCGTATTAAAATAAAACTCGTTCAATTCGTTTCAATTGCACTTTAACCAAAGTACACAAAAGTATTTTAAAAAAAATCACAAAATTCGTATACAAAACATATTTATACTCGTATGGTTACATGTACATAAACAAATAGCTATACAACTTGATATAAAAAGTTGAATGCCTAAAACTATCAAGAAAGTTATGTTTAACATGGAATGAAAACAAATTTTATATTATTACTAATTCTAGGTGTCAATTTAGGGTTTTTATCGATATTTTGAAAACTTCAATTATTAAGTTGTAAGATATTGCCACTTCCGCACACATCTTTTCGCAAAAAAAACAAAAAACAAATTTCAAAGAAAAGCAAACATTTTAATTTGAAAATTAGTGAACCAACAAAATCAACAAAACTACTTATATCTATACAAAACATCCTTGCATATATTATACACGAAAATGAAGTGTTAAAAACCGTAAACATATCAGATAATACGGCCATTTAAACAGTTTTAGCGCTATATACAATACATATACAAATATAAATACATACATACGCATACGTACATACATATATAAAATTCATGTATAACAAAGCAATCGATTAAGTACCATCATAGGTTTACGAACACATACACCCACACCGATAATTATATGGCACATTAATAAATAGGTATTTTTGCAAATATCAATAAACATACCAAATATTTGGGCCATGCTTCGCGCAGGTAGTCAACTATTTGGAGTTTAAAATGCACAACTGATAGTTAAAGTTTTGAAATTACCTACATACATACATACAAGGTTTTCTATGCACATTAGGTTGGTCCAAATAATTTTTTTCCAGCGTAAAAAATCGAAGTAAAGATAAGTTTATTTTTTTATATTTTTATTTATTTAATTAGTTAATACTTAATGGCGCCGCCAGAGGTTTGAAGTTTCCCATGTATTTTACTATTTTTTCGTCGAACTGCTATGAAGTTGTTAAAGAAATAAAAACATTTCCATCAGAAATCTTAAAAAAATTAAATTTTGAACAATTAACAACCCCATAAATGGAAAAAAATGTAACCAGCAAGAAAAATGAAAATTAAAACAACTGAAATGCAAGCCTTAATAAATCATTTTGTTGTTGTAATGCTTAAACTCAGCATTTATTTTTCATTTCTTGAAAATTACCAAAATTCTATGGGAAATATGGCGATAATATTAGAATTTAAATATCCCTTTTTCCTTTGTGGTTATAAAAAACATAGTTAGTAATATTTCAAACATAAATGTGGTTCAGAATTTCAGTACCTAAAGATTTCTTAAAGTCAATATTCTTATTTGATCAGAAACAATTATTTAAAATTTTTAAGGCAATTCTACAACAAACCTCTGGTGGCACCATGAAATATTAATCAATTCCAAAATAAAAAATACTTGGACTTTTTTTTTAATTTTCTATATTTCTGGAACAAAGAAACGCCAAAAAGAAATATTTCCATCCCATTTTCGGACCCCCTAAAGCACCAAGTACGTTATCTAGTGAGGGCGCTGTATCTTTGTGACTCATATGCACACCTCCTTTCATTTTTCACTGTATTTTCGGACCATCCTAATGTACGTAGTACGTTGTGGTAGATATTTTGTCAATTCATTTATTGAACACAACAAAAAATATAAACATAAAAATTCAGTTTTCAACAAAAAAACTTTCTTGAAACTAAAAACTAGATCTGCATATTCTTTTCATAAACTTTTGTGAAACAAACAGTTTCCTTAAATTCCCCTACTCTCAATACTTTGAAAAATATGTTAATAAAATAATTTTTGCAATTTAATTGAATTTTAATTGATTTTTTTGATACTCTGGTGGTACAGCTCAAATATTTTTAATCGAAAAGTATTTGAAAAAAACTATAACTCTTCTGTTCGAAAATTGGCAGGGTCGTGAATACTGTCGGCTTTATTGAAAAACCTATTTTTCTCAAAGTCCCAACTTGGATCAGATGGTGAAGTTGTATTAGTTTGTAAAAATATGCTCGCCAAGGAATTCCAGCTCTGAAATAATGATTGTGTGAAGGAGTGAGTATAACTTTCCCGAGTAAACTCCAATTGTTTTGCTCGCTACTGTATGCTGCGCAAACTGAAATCCTAATTTCGAGCCAATTTCATGAGCAGATACCTCTGGTTACTTATTCTAATATAAACAGTGATTATTTCCAGAATTATAAATAGAAATATCGCGCTATAAGTAGCGTATGGTATATTTTTATTTATTCAGAGAAAAGAAGAAGCGCGAAAAATGTACGATGGCGGTGAAAATCTCTTCCGGAATATGGGAAAGTGAGAACTAAGAAGCTTACATTTTAGCTTCACCAAAAGTAGGGCAGAAAAGATGGTTGGACTTCAACATCGCCCTGACTCTTGCCTCTTTAAAGATTTAAGACTCTCTTTGGCCTTATTGAATGCATTCATATCAGGCAAGCCACTTTTAAGCTTCAAGCAGCATTAAGAATTGCGGACTTTAAACCTTTGGAAGCTACCTCGAACATCTCAGATTTTCTTGGTATCTGAATTACTCGTAAAAGTCTCAATAAGTTCGGTATATATCGTTTCTGAAGAGTAGGTCAAAAATAAAGCGATAATCTATGGTCACACAGATTTCTGAGCCTACTGATTCCATAAAAGTTTTATATTGCTATTGTTCCTTCTCAGAAAGTTTCTTCACTACCAAAATAAAATTTATAATCACAGCATAACAGAGTAGAGACGACTTTTGATAAAGAGACTTTTTTCAGCTTACCAGTTTTGTAGTTCAGTAGTTCAGTTCAGTAGTTCAAAAGTATAGAAGCTTTTCTCACTTAAGATTGCTGGGAGTATGCACCAAACATCCTGTGCATTAAGCTTCTACAATTAGTTGGTTTTACGGTAATTATTTTGGAAAATCAATCCACCAAGAACATTCGTCTGGTTTTCTTATCTTGTTGCTAGGGAACAGAAAATCAACCTAAATGATTAAATGCTGAAAATGCGCCAAACATAGTTATAGTTCCCAAGCAATCTACAAAAAAATCAGCAGTTCGTTGTGTATAGCATGGAGGAGATCTTCTTCGCTTGGATCTTCGCGGTGGTTATCGATATCTTTATCGACATTGTCACTGATAATCGAAATCGTTTTGGATTCACTGATTAACCACATATATTTTTATGCGCACTGTTATTGATATTCGTATCGTAACCATAACGCATATCATTATAGATATCGACACTATCATTTTTAGCGATATCTCTCAGTGTCGCTAGCATTTCTTTGTCGCAGTCGTATCGTTTGTACTTTACATGTTGGCAAACAAAACTGTGCGCCTGCGAATTATAAACGTTTTGTGACTTTTGTACTTTCGTATATAGAGTAAAATTTTCAGCTGTTACAGACTTATCAGAAGTGTCAATTTTATTACAAGTGCAGGCTATTAGCATCAGAGTTGTTTTACATCTATAATTTTTATTACCACCCTAATTTTCCCTTCATTCACATTTGTTATTTCAAATTATTATCACACACAAAATTTACACACACCACGAAACGAGTAAATAGTAGAATGTATACAATTTTAAGGAAAAAAAATATTGGCATTCAAATATATATGAATACAAATTTATGTATGAAACAATGAAAACAAAAACAAATCATGACAAAATCTCCCATCAAAATGTATCAATTAAAAAGTAAACAGAACAAACGTGAACAAACCGTAGATGTTAAAAGGTAAACATACAAATTTACTATTTATATTTAAAAAATATAGATATATATATATATACCTGTATCTGTATATGTATATAATGCAATATACATACACATACCTGTATATTGTAGAGCGATCATTCTTAGAAATAATAATAAAAAAAACTGAAATAATAACAGAAAAGAGTTATGTTTATTATGCAAAATTTCTTTGAAACATACTTGTGCAAAAAAAAAATATTATTAAAAAATTTCGCATTTGAAGTCATCTTGTTTTTGCAGTTCTTGAAACTTATGAAATACTCACTTACTCAAATGTAAATATGCTAAATTATGAAATTAATATTAAAAAAAGAAGCAAAAAATTATACCTACATAAAAATTATGTAGCAGAAGTATGAAAACGGCGTAGTTCTATTACTAACAAAACTGAATTTAAAATAAATATAAAAACACACTTCAAAGCAATATTTTATATAAGGTAAGTGCATATAAATAATATACTTAAATAGAAAGAGTCACAACGGTATGTGTATATTGGAAATCAGCGAAAAAAATTTAATGTAAAAAAAATTGATTCTCACAATACTCATAGTATTTAGTTGTTGTACGATATGTAAGCAAACATTCAGCAACACACCGCATTTGACATTTGCATAACAGCATAACAAAAATTTAAACACTACACTTAAACTACTTGCATATATAACTGCGACTTCAGATATTCGAAAATTACCATGTACATATTAAAAAATCCATATAGACTATTGATTGAAATCGAAAATTGTTTGTGAAAGTTATGCCAAGATTTAAATTTAACCTTTCATCTGATTTTTTAAGTTAATTTTTTGAATGTCTCGATAAGTGATATAGTTTAAAATAAAGCAAAATTCATAGATATATAAAAAAATCACAATTTAAAAATTTTAAAAAGTATTAAATAATATTATTTAACGGCAAAAAATCATGAAAACTATGAAATTAAAATTTTGCATAACTTTCGAGAGAAAAAACATGAAAACTACGGAATTAAAATTTTTCACAACTTTCGAAAAAAAAAAATTTTGTTTCCGTCGGCATGATAGAATACAATTTTTAACCAAAATTCATTAAAACCAAAAACATTGGTCGATTTCATAAGACGTATTTACTTACTGGTTTTAACCATGCTATCGAAAAATTTGTGTTACGAAGGAACTTTCGCTAATTTCGTTATTTTATCTTTTAGTTCAAGAGATAACCATAGCAAGTGTTAGCTGGTCTCTCTCTCTTAACCTTAAATTATGCGTTTCTTTCATACCACTAGCCTGGATTTGGGTTCTCACAGATCTCACATATCGACCGCGATTCCCATTACAATTGATAAGCAAAAACTATGAAGGTGATAAATAGGTATTAACTGAAAAGATTTCATGTTGACGTAATTCATTTTTATTTCCAAGGATCCAAAAAATATTATCAAAAATAACTGACGTAGCATTTCATTCTCAGAAATTTAAAACCACGAAAACTCTCTGAAACCGATTGTTTACAGTGAAATCCAACTCGAAATCGAGTTCTTTATATATTCAAACGGGTTACCATTTATTACATTTATATTAGGATTCATAAGAGAAGAGCAAGGCGTTCTAACTTTGTCTAAAATTTACTTGTCATTTCATTATTTCATTTATTCTTTGTCCTAAAAACTTTTTTATGACCTTTTCATATTAACGCCACGACTATTCGAAATTATTGATAGGGATTCGTTCATTTATGTAGAAGAATGTACATCAAAATGTAATTAATATTTTACTTGTTCAGCTCGATCTCGACTAAAAAGAATTCTCAATACAATTTGCTCAATTTGAGTAAAAAATAATGATTGAATACAATGCTATTATTATATAGGCTTCCCCAAAATATTATAGTAATTCTAAATTTCGGGAAACAGGCCTGCAAAATTTATTTATCTTAATCAAATTAAATGTTTCCTTCTGGCATGGTCTTAAGGTTATATTTAATTAATTAAGTGAAATGTTTCTCTCTCTCTGACTTTTGGAGCCTGCCTTTAAAGGTTACGCTTAAAACAGAAGAAAGACATTCGAGGCATTAGAGCGGCATTAGTTGCCCTCTTCATGGGATTAATTCATCAAATTCACTGGATGAACTGAATATGGATCTGGGAATACCCAGAGCGTACTATGGAAGAATAACGTCGCCACCAAGCTAAATCTTTTGAATATTGATTTCCTGTAATTTATAAAAGCAATTTTTAGTTTATATCTAACTATCTCTATATCTAGTTACTCTTCCCAAATTGGTACCAACAATTTTGAGTTCATTGTCCAGCAATTAAATACAACTTGAATTTCTCCGCCATCATTCCATAAAAAATGGATATATGAATATATCTATACAGCTATAGTGAGAAAAGACCAATTCTTCCAAGACAGAACATCATTATGGATTCTAGTAGAAAGTCAAAAATGTTAATACCTTTTTAACTTTTACCACCACATACATACATAATAGCTTACATTACAGAAACATAATCAATGTACACAATGTATGTATGTAAACGTATAACTGCGAGTACATACAAATACATATAAATAAGGAATAGGACAAAGAAGAATTAAACAATAAGAAATACCAGATAAAACCACAAACTAAGCTTAATTTAAAATATAAGCTTAAATACATATTGTAATTAATGAATAAATTCTACATACATATATTAGCAAATGAGCCGGCGAAGTGTAATATTTGAAAAGGTTGCTAAAATTATTTTTAAAAAAAATACAAAAAAAAACAAATTCGAATAAAAGCAGTTCGTATAAAAAAAGCAAATTAATAAGATATTAATATAAAACAAAAACAAAACAAAATTAGACTTTCGCGTGCTTACTACAATTTAAGCCTTAAGATATCATAAACAAATTATTTAAATAAAATAATTATAAAACCTACAAACTTACTTTGCGGTGGGATCTATAAGAAATCTTAGAATATCGGCATAACGGTTATGAGTGGGAGAATATCAGATATATGCAGATGAAAAAATAAAAATTTATGACGAGAATATAAGTATGTATATGTAAGTGTTGAATGTTTAATAGCAACAAATATGTTATGAGTAAATTTAATAAAATCTTTAAAAAAAATTTAAAAACAAATTTAAAAAAAAAAAGATAATCAGTTAGTGTTCATATGTTACTTTAACTCCAGATAAACTTATTGCAGTAATGCGTTAAACAAAGACTTTCATTTGAACAGATCAACACTTAAAACTAAATATAATAAAATGAACGAGTATATAACTAAACTTATTAAAGGGCACTTGATTTATCGCAGTATATATATTTGACAAAATTGATTTAAACTGCATTATAGGTTTAGAGGAAATGTTTGGCTAAACATATGTACAGCTTCTTGTTAGTCGATATTTAAATATATCATAGGTTAGGCTAGGTTAGGCGGCAGTCTCTAGACGGACTCACATAGTCTCATGGCTCTTTGTAATGCTGTATTATGGTAGATAAATGAACACTTTGCATTCCCAAGGATCCCTAATCTCCCTCAGATCCCTAATTTCGATTGAAGTGAGATCGTCTAGTTCATTAAAGAAATAACTATCGAAAGCTTCAGCTCTCCTTCTAGCTAGTGCCGTACAGCGGTAGAGTAAGATAGGTATGGTCTTCTCTTCCTCTACGTTATGAGAGCTACTAGTCTGACTCCATGTACACCTATTAAAACATCCCCGCGATTAGACTGCAGTCGTCATTTGGTAATTTGGTATGTGGGTTGATATTTCCGGGATATGTGCTACGATCTCGTTAACAGATCGACGGCATTCTACAGCTGCCCTTGAAGGCAGCGACGTTTTCCTTAGGGATTTGATAGCCGCTTTGCTGTCATTGGAAAAATAGATTTCTTCACAGGGAATCGTATCACGCCGTACCAGTGATGCTGCCTATGAAAAGCACTGCGTTAATTAGGTAGACGTAAGCTGAAGGAATTGTTCCGGGAAAACCCCCGCCACTAACTCTCCCGTGAAAGTTGAGGCAACCAGTGTAATCTCGAATGGGTCCGCTTTTCTTACCGCGTTCAATATCCACTCTTCCCTTTCGGGCAACTGAGTCATGAACTTGTTTCCGTCGAGCCGGTCGGAATCTCGTGGTCGGTTACCGTACAGTGAGTTCGGCAATTATTAACCTACGGCCGATATAACTAATCGCCTTAGTGGTTAAATTACAACTAAACATTGGAAACAGATGTCAGTTCATCAACAACTATTTTCCGCCGTATTGCAGATAATTAATATAAATTCCAACTTATGGACAACAACGTGTGGGGGGGACTCAATACAAGAGCAATAGGTTTTCTTGGGACTACCTAAAGTTCTCTGTATAGAAGGGGTCCACTCCAAATAGCGCTCGATTCGCAGTAAAATAGCTGGTTCAAAATGTTATTAAACCAAGCAAACCCAATATTAATATGCCGCTTTTACATTGATTAAAGCAAAGTTCGATTAATCGTGGTCTTTAACATCGACTTTACCCGATTTTTCAGTTTGAATTAGATTCATAATTCGATTCACAAAGTGGAATAATAAATTTCGGGGTTCAAAGCAAAAATGAGACCATTAATATTTCTTAAGATATCAAAACCGTGTATCTAGTTTTGAAACAAATTTCGATTCAAGAATAGTTTTCAAGATCTATTTTGACTGCCAAGCTGGCAGCAAGCACTAAATACGCTAGTCGAGTCCTATAAGTAGCAATGTAGTACGTGGGTAGCTTGGGTTTCGGACTAAAAGGCCATGCCCGAAAATTACGTCGCAGATGAAGGTGGACCGATTAATTTATGACAATGCCGGTTAAGGGCAGTATGTATTTATTTAAAATGCAAACATCAGGTGGTATCAGGTACTCACTTAAATTGCAAAGCAAATCTACCCAGGCATCGAGGTTAGATTCATCAATTCAGTCGTCGTTTTTTCCGCAACTGCATAGATGAACAGGAAGTGGACAACAATATCTCTCTTTCCAAAACGCGACACCTAGTCTTTGGTAAATATTTCTTATTTCGCTAATCTCTTACATTCCACTAAAAATAAACCAAGCATTGAAAGTAAGGTAAGAAAGTAGCGAAATAAGACCTCCATCTCAATGGGTTCGGCAGCCAACTCAGTCTAGCCTAACCTTAAGCTTTATAAGGTACAAAATACGGCCTTACTGACGTTATGTTTTTATGTTTCTTTTAACATTTGAACCGATTTTGCGAGACCGATTTATTTCAATGCGATTTTTCTCTGCATCGATCTTCAATTGAAACTGATCTGTTGATTAAATCTACTGAGTCTATAGTTATATGCTTTCATTTTGAAAGAATATATTGGAAAACGCAGAGAGCTTCTAAGGTTATGCAAACCACAGTTTTCATAAATGATGGGGATGCCAATCAATGCGTTGGGTATCAATATCAACACTGATCCTTATTGCGACACCTGCTTAAATTTTTAAAACTAGTTATTTTTAATATACTTGATTTGTTTACTACAAAAAGTATAACTAAATTTTTTGAAATAAAGAATAGTAGAAAATGTATTGTGTTACCTTTACTCAAATTAAATCCAGTTATTAAAAACCAAATTGATGCTATGCCTTTAAAATTCGAAATTTATCGAACTATGCTCTTAACTGGAAAACCAAATTATTTGAAACTAAAAAAAAAACTATTTTCATCGCTTTCTCACCTCACCTATCTACGAGAGTTTAGAAATACATATATATAATTAAATAACTATAGCCAGTGAATATAGTTGTTGTTTTATATAAAATTGAATTGTTACAATTAAAGAACTTGTTCGCAATTTACAAACCAGTTTTCTATTTTTCAATATATTAAACTAGTTAAATAAAAATTAATTACTTAAATTCAGAAAATGCTAAGTAAACAGAAAATTACTATTTAAGATCTACATAAGTGTTACTGTGTTAGTATTTCATTGCGCAAAAATTTTTCAAGAATATCATTAAATACTTAATTGAGTATTCAGTGAAAATCGACTACAAAAATTATGACCTACATAAATGAATATGTGAAGTGTTGTCGATTATATTAAAAGAAAAACAAAAAACATATGCAAAGTATAAAAAAATACTTGTAATAGGAAAATTAGAAATAGAATGCATTGCATAAATTCACTCAAACATAGTCATATAAATACATAAATACATACTTATATTATATGTACATACATATATCTGGTAAGTATGTCAAACAAAAAATAGTTCAGCATATAAGATACGCAAAATCAAATAATGACTCATCACTAAAAATCATGAAGAACGAATAATTCATAATTATTTATGTATAGCATATTAAAATGAGCTAAATGTTCATTGAAAATATTAAAAACTAAAATAAATAGCAGTCACGAACCAACAACAACAAGCATTATATTTACCTAATTAACTATTGTATAAAAAAAAAAAATAATCTATAATACATGAAAACTTAAAAAATATAATTTATTAACCATTTCATTATAGTTTTTTTTTTAATGATATTTTAGTAATATATTAAAAATGCACACAAATCCATGCATAATATAGCAACAACATGCATTCATAATGTCACACATACATATGTATGACAATTAAATATTATTATATGTACTATTTATAATCGATACTATGTATGTATATTGCAAATGTTAAAGTGCAGCAACGTTCAATGAAAAATTCTGATATGAATTAATGACAGCAACAAAAGACAACAAAAAAAAAATAAAAAAGCTAAATGCATATACATAAAAAACAAATAAAATTAAAAAAAACGAAGCGCCGCGACATGATGGATTATAAAATGCAAAATCTGTAATTATATGATATCATAAAAAGCAACTGCAACAAATGGAATAAACATACTATTAAAATATAATTGTTAACCAGAATAAATGCGATCTTTTATTTAAAGCTTAAACTTTGACAATAAATTATAAATATAAGTACAACTTTAGCAGAGCCCTGACATGCGCCCTACTTATACAGCTGTTAATTTTAATTTCAAAATAATTGCATTGCAGTTTTTAGTGACAATAAAATTCTCAAAGGTTCACCATTTTCGTACGGAGTGTAATAGGTGGTCGTTCCCATATAATTCCCCCATTTCCCCATCACATAAGTACAGGCATAAGCAGCAACTAAGTACTCTTAGGCAATCTCAGTAAGATATGGAAATGCAGCGGATTTTGCAACACATGCAATCCTATGTGGCTTAAATGGGGCACTAGAAAATCCCAAGAACTTCGCTCGCTAAGTAGGAGAGAATTATTCCTAGTTATGTGAGTCACAGGACATATTCCTATAAGAAGACATGCTGAAGAAGCAAGGGTGTTTTTTTTTAAGTATAGAATTTCCAGCTGTCAAAGCAAACACTTGACATTTGAGATTTATGTTCAGTATACTCTGGCAAATTGACATGAAACGAAACCCTCTAATTTTCAGTTGAGAGCGAGGAATTTATCTTGCGTTCAGGCTGGCAACTAAAGCAATTGATTGGCAATTTAAAGCAAATCAATCTCTCGACCAGTGCTGCCATTTTTGGAGCTAGATTTAGTGGTTTCATTTTGATCAACTACTTTTTCGACAGGGTGAAAATATGATGATTATGAAATTCGTTCCAATATACATATAGATTTAGTTCTTTATTTTTCTATTTAGCTCAGAAGATTTGGCTTTAGCTCCTAGCCTTTTTTCAGTTGTCTTTAAAATTATCTAGCTCCGTCCCGCTCCAGAAAAGTTCAGTTGTATTCGGTAATTTATTTATATCGCAAGTAATTTCATAGTACAAGTAGTGACTGAAACTTTTATTGGCTTCGGTGATATGGCAACTCATGCTATTTGAGATCATATTTAGTGATTTTTATTCGATTAACACTCACTAAAGTTTCATTCCTAATGCAAATACTATTATATTTATATATTGCGATATCGAATAATTTGTTTAATTTAATGAACTGAAACGACATTTACGACCAGTAAAATAATACCTATTCCTATTTAGCTGATACGGTTTAGATCTCAATATGCCAATTTTTATTAAAGTGAAAACAGCCTGGTGAAGTAAATCAAAATTATAAATTTAGATTCAAAAATTGGAAAGAAAATCATATATGTACGTATTTTAATGCATCAGGTTACCCTGCAAAAAATGCGACGAGTCCGGGATGAGTCGCAAAGGAACATGCGACTAACGCCCCTTTGCATCCTTTTGTATGGACTAAACTGTTCCCTTTTTTTTGGGCATGTCCTATGAAGAGACTAATTGTACCCTTTTATACCCAAATAGCTAGGAAAGTAGAGTAAATAGGATGTAGAGGGTTTCTTACCTTTTTAAAGTCCTTTCATATCTACTATGTTAATAAAAGTCAGTTTTAAACTGATTATAACCAATCCCTCATTGTATCCGAAAGGCATTCGTTTGTGACTTATTATAGACCAACGGTACCCTGTGCAGGGTATATTTTGACTTTTTATATATTTCTATGATATTTATATTATTTGGTTTTTAGAAAGTTATTTTATGCACTTAAATTTACAAAATTTGTTTTTTTTTTTATTTAATTAGCAGAAAATACATAAACAGACTTCACTCAGTAAATGCTAAGTTTTGAAACAAAATTAGCTCTTTATTTTAACTACTTCTGGTATTATTTAGCTCCAAACGAAATCTTTTTCTGGCAACACTGACGAGATCACAAACACGTACCCGCGAATAGTAACTGACTAAACTAGTCCGTTATAAATTTGTATGGTGGATAGTGTAGGGGCTAAACAAAAATATAAAATTTTAAGTACAATCCTACATTTTTAAGGCAGAAAGGATCAAAATCAAATTTTGAGTAAGTCAGTTTCTCTGTTAAAATTTTATAAACCTAAAACTCTGTCGAGGCCACTAAAAAACGTTGTAAAAAATGTACAGTGTTTATTCTATCCTGTAGGCGCCAAATTTTTTCAAAATGTCTCTCTGGAAACAAAGTGTGGACATACTTATACTTCCTACTCACCTCTCATTTAGCCACAAAGGTCATGTTATTTAACTCAGACTTAACTTAGACTTTTTTTTGAGTCAATGGTCTATGCTGATAAATCAGCTATGACCGACCAGTTGGAATTCAAATGAGTCACGTTGTTGGCGAGCCTAGGCTGGTTATGCTGGAAAAATTTGTTCATAATTGGGCTAACAGGATAGTCTTCATAAGTGATATTGCGCAAATGATTAAAGGCATTTACATATTGACAATTTCTTAATATTTCAATTTTCTATTATATTTGTAAATTATTTGTCACATAAATAAAATTAGATTTTTTGAACAAAAAAAGTATGTATGTATGTATTATACTTACCAAAGTTCTTAAAACGGAGTGAAATCGCTATATACATACATATTTTCTTTCGCTACGTTTATTTGCCAATAGTTTGGTTATTTCACTAACCCATTTGATAATAGTAACTTTAGATTTTTGGGTATTTCAAATTTTTATTTAAAACAAAGCAAAATTTAGCGTGAATAGAAAAAAGGGAAAACTTGATTTCAAAACTAAAAATTTTACAAAGTAAAATAAAGCTAAGGATATTGAAACAAATCCCACAATAATGAGGTATATATGCATGTATATTGCCATTGGTTATGTCGCAGAAAAGGGAATTGATGAATGTGTATCCAAACTGATCGCACCCTCATCTTCATGTTCGGCTGCTTCTTTATTTTTTTGAACTAACTAAATACACCAACATAATTTAATGCTGTTTTAAATATAAAATTTTATTCAAAAGAAAATAATTCCAAATCATTTGAAAGAAACCCCTGTTTCCCCCATTTAACATTTTTATAAAATATACCCCATGGTATGGCAACCTCGGTGTAGTCATAAGCTAGACCCCCATGAAAATCGAGTAGTTTCAGAGAGTAGAGAGTTCAATCATGCAACAGTCAGACTAAGATTCTGAAAATCATACAAATATATTTTATTATATTCCCTACATCACACAGTCGGTTTAAATAAATTTTTAATGTACATACACGACTTTTGTACAGTTTTATTATAAAATATAATTGGAAGATAAGCATCGTTAAGAAATATGTGTACCAAACCATTTCAACTCAACTAAGAGTGTTTGGTTAAATACCTATTGTTTGACTTTTTTTCTTCAATAGCAATGCAACCACTTTGGACAAATTGTATTCATATTAATGAATGCCAAGCGCAAATACCAAGTGAAGCCAATTTGGTATTCTCAACGCCGCCATTGTAGCAAGCACTTTTCGGAATTGTTATCTAATATTACGTTTTCACCGAAGTCTAACCCTAGGTTTGCAGGTTTTGGGTTTTAGAGGGTTATCAACTGTTTAAACTGCGTATTTAACGGAAATTGTGTTGAAACTGGAATTCGTTTGTAACTTTGTTTAGTGTGAAGTGCAAATTGTTAAAATTCTGCATACGTACGAATCGGCATATATGCGAATTTTTTTGGCGGACGGAGTGCAAATTGGCAAACTACTTAAAAATTAAAACATTCACACATCATTTAAAACACTAAATAACTTAGGGCTAATAATACGGACCAACACAATACAAGCCAATATATTTATGTAGGGCCAACATAACATAAAAAAAGAAGAAGGTTTTGCGAAGCCTGCTGTATTATCTGAGACTTCTCAGAGTAAGAATAAAAAAATTATCTATTGAAAATATTTTCGTTATCCGAAATAATCGTATTTTTCACATACAGTGCGACAAACTTCGAAAATTTGTCTGCGCATGTTAGAGAGTACTGCCATTCTGCATAAAAATATCAAAATGAGCTGACGTTTTACCAATTTCTAAACTATATGGTATTCGCTGATATCTATTTTCTAAGCAAATTTTAAAATTTGCAGTAAGAGTCTTAAAATTTTTTATACAATTTTTTTGATTCACTAGAAGTTTATTCTCGACCACACAATGATAAGCGTGATTATAAGAGTGTTCGTTTGGCTGATAACTTTTACAAGCTTGTGCTAACTTGTACCAAATCTCGTTAGTTTAGGCAAATAACTAGCAAGAGAGCGCAATTTCGGGATTTCATTTGGAGGTGAAGCTACTAATTCGAGTTGGGAAAATTTGTCACAGCACAAATTAGCAAGCAAGCAAAGCAGCTGACTGTGGCATATGACTGCATTTGAGACAATAAAACAATACGATATTTCAAATTATGAGTAATTTATTAATGACCAAACGAGAAACAACCAACTGTAAAAGTAAAATGGTTCAAAAATTCAAACTGTGCGGGCTTCATTGCAAATGTTTACTAAATCCTTTTCGCGAAAAATCCAGTAAGTTTCCGTTTTTTAAGCGAACCCTCCTTCTATGTGAATCAGAGAATTAGCTCAAATCCGTGTGGGCAAGTATTCATGTATGTCGTTCGCTATGTGCTGTATTTGACGGCCAAATAGTCCAATGCTTGCATGTCTTTATATTACTTTGTAACTTTACTCCCAGAAAACGAATATACTAGGGGTATTCAGCAAGTAGGGCAATTAGTCTGGCAGAAGGGTAAAAGAGCAGATTTGCTTAAAACAAAAACAAAATGCATTTGGTGTAGATTAGCTATACGTTAACTCTTTTGCTACACGAAACCCTTGAGTAGATTTCAGTAGCTAATTTACCACGGCGAAATGCAACTGTGTATCATATGTTTGCCTTCATTACAATTTTAAAAAGTGAAATGGAACCGCAGGCCAAAAAGAGAAAAATTGAAAAACCATTAAAAAAAAGTGGTCCAATAAAGATGTCACAATAATATTGGAGCATATTATGCAAGAAGGAACCCTTGAAGTATGTGCAACATCATGTAAGTAAATTTATTAACTAATTTCCTAACATTATTCGTGCCAAAGAAACCAACAGCGCAGATCTTTTACACAAAATTGCTGAAATCAACCAATATTGATGCTTCATCTTCAATTAGAAATTCAACTATTTCGCTTTTGTGCTTTTCCGTGGCATTTTTATTAAATTATCACTCACTTGCTTAAATTGTTTTGATTTGCGATTTAACAAATCAGCTGTTTTGGTAGCTCTTTAGGAAAGATGCCGCATAATTGAAAAAGGGCGTTCAGTATGTGACTTGCTACTCTGCTATTCAGCTCATATGCCATTCCAGCTGCTCTATTTAATGAATACCATTACTAATTTGTAATTTAATAATTTCGCGTCAATGTACTCATCATGCTATTTTTTTCTGATATATATAGTTCAACTCTGCAGCTATTGTAGTTTAGAAAAGCTAAAAATGGATAGTCACATACAGGTGAAACTAATATAAGCATGTTAAAAACAAATCAAAAGTTTAGGAATGCCTTAAAAAGAGCGGAAATCAAATTTATTTTATATATCTTTTTTTCTACTACTATATTCAAAAGTGTGATGAAGAGTGTGAAAATATAAGCTTGAGTACCAAAGAAAGAAAAGCATCGATTACTTAAACTTTTGATTTTATGAAAAGTATAGTTTTTTTTGGAAGGGTAGGAATTAAGTTATTAGAACTTAGCAGGCTAAGAAGGCACCCCAAAGTAAACGGATCCTAGGAGGGCATATAATACTCCAAATTATATGATTTGCCACTCTTTGGAATCGAGTACTAAATAAAACAGTTACGAGAATACTTCGATTTTGGCTGTTTTCAAGACACACCAAGGACGAAATTTTTGATGACCCCAAGTCCTCTCGAAATACACATTCAAATTAGGATGACTAATTGCAAACACACGAAGTCTTGGTTTGGCAAATACTTTAGCTAACAACAGCTATATAAATATGTTCCAGTTGACGAGAACGTAACACAATGAAAAATTATACTGACGGAGGCGTCAAAACTGAGTTGTCTCCTAACTAAACTTAACAAGGCCTGACGGAAAATCGTTCCAATATACATAAACTAATTTATAAGTTTGTTCAGGGACTTGAATTGCGGCACGACGATGAGAACTCCGGACACAGAAAGTTGTTTGGAATGTTGCCAGAGCAAGACTTTTTGTTTTCGGCCCCAACTTAAGGTAGCGCACTAGAAAATTGGCGAAAGGTGGCATGGATATCAAAGCAGAGTATGCAGTAACACTGCTCGCTCTTCTTATAAAAGCTATGAAAAAATTTTGCTGACATAATTTTGTCAAGATGTTGTGAGCCGCGAACTTAATACTACGAACTTAATACTAGGCTTTAGAAATTTAAAATTCCGTGAAAAGTGAAAATTCGCCACTTCATTTATAGAACCGTTCCAGTTTTATTTATTACATTTACTATCATGCGACATCTTTTAGTCGTTTCGATAATTTTTGTTGCTAGCAATCCAGTTGCTAGAGAAATTTCACGGCTGTGAAGTTAGTACTAGCCTTAAGATATAAATAAGATATTCGTTTCTAAATGTTCAACGCGTTGCAGACGTTCCTGGGGGCAGTTTAAGAAGAAGGCGGCCTCCTCTACGTTTGACAGACCAGGTGAGGAAGTACTTATTTTCAGTTTGCGTCGGCAATTGGCGCCAGTTAGCTAGACAAAGAAACGACGAATCGGCTAAATTAACCTTGGCAGTTATAGCGCCAATTAATACAAAGCATATTTACCAAAATAATTACTACAACTTGTTGGGAAATTTATTGGTCTAGATACTAGAGTTTAGCGCTTATTATTATAGGGCTATTTGAATTTTAATTTGTTCTTCCTTTTCAATTTTTTTAAAGATTTAAAAAGCAATAATATAAAAGAAGTTCTAAAGAAAGAAGATCTTGAAACACGTTGGTTTCAGCAAAGAATGTGATATGAGCATTCAAATACACTCGACATGTTAACCGAATAGTGTCATAATTAGGATTTACTTAACCCTCTCGACTCTAGCGCCATCAAGCGGGTTAAAACAAAACTTACACAACTTTTCAGACAAGCTCACAATAATTCAGCAATATTTCATTGCGATCGAATAAGTAATATTGGAAGCAAATGTGCAACGAGCAAGCAACTTTTCATACAAGAAGAAGTAGAATGTGCAAATAAACTTTCGCAATCCCCATTCGCAACCGTTGCGAAAGATCAAAAAAGTGAAATAAGTGGCGGAAATTGGAAAAATCAACATTACAAATTAATACACGAACAATAAAGAACGCCAACAACCAAAACAAACAAATATTAAAACAACAATGGGGTAGACAAAAGCAACCCTCAAAGCTTGCTGTTGACGTACCTCGGGGGAAGGTAGACAAAGTAATATTAATGCCCGATTCATGTTTACCTAATGATGTTCGCTGGTGTAATGTTTTGTGGGGCGAAGGCATGACGGCAATGTACCCGCACATACATATATACATAGAAATGTACATATGTACATAGATTCATAAATAATTGCAGAATAACAGCATACGACTACTTGCACATCTATGTATGAATATTTTTAACTAAGCGTACTCGTACAAGTTTTGCGTCAAAACTTTGTCTGTCAAAGTTTTGCATTACTGCATTTTTGCATATTAGGTGCATTCGCACGAAACAGGAGCCTTTTGAGAGGTAACCGCGAGTTTAAAGTCTTCTCTATTTGGGCTGAGCAAATTTACCAGACACACAAATATTTACATATTATATTACATACGCATTTTCATTGTTGCCTTAAAGTAAATGCGAAAGTTACAATTTAATTTTAGAGTAATCCCCAAAACAACGTACTGCAATTTTGAGCAATGTTAAGCAAAATACCGGAGTTATAGTGGAAATCATTGTCTTAATTCACATCCGGTAGTGACTTGTTAATTCCCAAAGCGACGCTTCCGCGCGTCTGCCTACAGAATACTGATGAATCGTCAACACTTTAAGGTCAGCTCCCTCATGTTTTAGAGCTCACAATGCTCTACGTATTAGGGTGGTCCGAAATTGTTTGGGAAAAAAATTGTTTTCCTCAAATTCTACGGAACAAATCGGAATTCACGCGACCTTAAAACAGCAAGCCACATTGAAAGTTACAACTACATTTCTTTTAGTTTACTGGTTGCGCAAATGTTTCAAAGAAACCCAAGAAACTCCATAATTTCTCCAGTCACAATAATTCATATAAAAATCAACTGATTTTCTATCATTCCTATTTTGCACTGGATTTTTTGGTTTCCCTTTTGTGCGAAACAGCTGAGCTAGCTATCAAATTGCAAAGTACAATCACTTATTATTGGGCCCGTTTCTTTGTAACCTAGTTGCAAAAGAACACTAGACATGATAAAGAATCGCATGTAAAGTAACAGCTAACTCGGAAAAATATGAGAGTTGAGCCAACTCAGTTAAATTTAGATTTAAGGCCTAATTCGTTTTTATTTGTATATTATTATAAACCTAGAAATTGCACAGCTATTTGCCGTTCTTAAATAGCACTAATCAAATCATAACTTACATGAACAGGGTTGCTTTTGCAACTAAAGGAAATTTTATCCGAGTTGGTGCGTTCTTTTGCAACTCGGTTACATTAAAACAGATATTAATAAATACATGCAATATCTGCTGTTAAGCTGAGACCATAAAACTGGCTTTTCAGCATACCAATTCCATTTGTGAAAAGAAGCAAAACATTTAAAGCATAAAGCATTATTACATCCAGAACAGACGTATGTATTTGGTTCTATTTTCCTTATTTTGTGAAGTGCAACATACGACGAGAAGTCTATTCAATCGGAATATGATCGCCAATATTTGGACGTTCCGTTCGTGATCGCTTTGCTGGTCTTCTACCACATTGGCTTTGTGTTTCATCTCTTCTGCTATCATCGTCTGGGCTAAGGGCACAATAAATTGAATGAGCGGATTTTTACTTCTGAACGTTTTAGATGCCCACTAAAGACAGGAATTTCTTTACAGGAAAGAAGTTTGGTTCGAAAGTGCCGTCGTCGCCAAACTTTGTCCAACTACATAGTATATTACTTAATTGTTGATCCTCTCTCTTCTCCAACGAATTTAATTCATCGCCTATAACTTGACCGTCATCGTCGTCTTGCTCCGATTCAGAAGAAGATTCATGCTCTGATGCACTTATGTATATACTTAGCTTTTGATACAGGAACTTCCGCGTCTTCATCGTCATCATCAGATGGTTCATAGCTAGACTCCTACACACTGAAGTCATCGGCCATACCGTCGCTCTCGTATTCTAAAAAATAATCCGCAAATTCATGCTCATCCAATTTCTTTCTTCCCGACATCTGAAGGTATAAACAAATATTGGGATATTATTTTCGCAATTAAATCTATTATTGGGATTATATGTCCCAATGTAGTTGCAAATGTAAAAAACTTACATTTTTCACTTCAATTTATTTCCACTTTCGAAGTAATAATCTTTAGTCACACCTAATTCATACCCACGGGGAATATTACGAAAAAAAAAATGCGAACAGTTAGACGTTTTTCACTCTGAAATACATCCATCGCGCGACTCACAAAATCTCCCGACTTGTCTGGGCAAAATATATGGTTAACGGAAAATTTATTTCAATAATAACGTTCACTGGTCATCAAAGGAGACTTCGAGTTTTTGTTGTGATCTTTTCAATGCGTAATTAGATTAAAAATAAAAGTGATATACATATTTCAAGTTTTCTGGGGCATATTGTCCCAGTAGGGGCGGAAGGGTTAAAGTAGCAGAACCAAAATCTTTGAATTCAGCTGCTGTAGGCCATTATCGCTGTGGATATAGCAAAATCATTGAGTCACAATATTTCTAATTCTACAATTTCTCAAAATTCTATTAGACATTCTTGAATACAAGTACAACAAACGGCTGCACAATCCGACTTAAAAAAATTCTCTCTAAAGAGGTCATTTCTCTTGCATTGGGATGGTAGTATGTTTGGCTTAAATTGATGGATCTAAACAAAAATTAGACCGAATATCATTTCTTATAACAGGGAACAGACGAAAAAAACTAATCGGAATATCAACATATTTTCTGTACACTCATATGAAAAAATGTGTATTTTATTTTACGAATAATAACATAAAAACCAATTTGTTCCAAAATAATTTGATTAGTAATAATTTTTTGGATCACCTTAATGTACCATGCAACGACTCTTTGCCAAGCCCACGTACCGTAAATGAATACGTAGACAAATATATTTATATGTTTGTAGGTAATACTCGTATCAATGTATACGTGCTTCATCATTATGCTCGTAGGCCAACCCTTAGTAACTTCATCAACGAAAATTTTCTCATCTTCCTAACAATAAAGCTGGCTACTAAAAAACCAGCCAAAGGTTGCATGAAAATCGACTGATGAACATGAAACCATTTCCAACGCCAACACACGACTTGATTTGAAATTTTCATACCTTTGGCTATTTTCCCATTACTCACAAGCAGCAGAATTGCCAGCTCCCTTAGGTCAAATTCACGCACACATCAATTTTTCGAATCACGTCAAGTCGTAGCCCTGTAGAAAAATGACTAGTACCAGTTTGGTTTGCCTCTACCGATTTATGTTCTTTTTTATACAATAACTGTGAAATGGCAATTAACTCATCTCATTATCGATAGTTTAGGACGCTCTGCCCCCGATTTTCTACAATTCCGAACCAGTTCTAATTTCACGCTACAACTCAGCTCAAATCAGTCCGCACTTTATTAATATTTTCTGGTAGTTTCCCTAACCGTTAATAAAGCATTCCATGAAATTGTGGTAGTTGGCTCGAATTTTTTTTTATGGACTACAAAAATTTTCATGTCTCGGCCTTAGTAGTTTTCAAACATTTTGGAAAAGTTGTTAAAATATCCTGTTGGAGCATAGGGCGTCCCATTAGCTCCCACCTAAAAGGGTCTATTAGACCAATACTTCAAGAAACCCATTATAAAACAAATTTGGAAATTTCAAAAGAAATAAAATTACAAATAGTTTCTTTACAAATAAGATAACGATCCGTTAACGAAGAATGTTTATATTAATTAAGGTGAACATAAATAAATGTGAGATATTTCAAGGGATATATTTGTTTTTTATTTTGTGTGCACTTTCAGATTAATTGCATAAATAAATCCTTTATACTCCAAATTTGTATTTTTTTTGTTTGTTTTTAGTTGTTTCTTGAAGTCAGGTTCCAGACAACACTTTTTGGTGGAAACTAATGGGTTAAAATATTCTATTTACTACATACGCAATAACCTTTACTTTTACCCAGACATATATTTCATCCATTTGCAACACCTTTTGAAAACACTTATGCCGGGGGCTTGAAAATTTTAGTAAGCCATACAAAAAATCAAGCGAACTCCATCGCATCACTCGCTTAAGGGGTTATATACAAAGTTGAGGTGAAAAAGTGAGCTAAGTTCGTGATTTTTTTTTAAGGTTTTTTGCAAATTTTATTCAATAAAGCGAAAGACAGTTTGTTGGTAGTATTATTGAAGAAAAAAAAACAAGTTAAATTTCAAAAAAATATTTAAAATTTTCCGAGTTAGAGCCCATCTCCCGAAGCGTGTTTTTTCTGTAGAGCCTTGCCGTTCACACTCTCCAAGCCGAACCGCTCAACTGAAATCAAAAAGGTACTATAATTATTGAAGAGAAATGTATTCTTGGGTACTTGAACGAACCGACTTCCAAAAAAAAATTTTTTTTCTGAAAAAAATTCATGGTTTTCAAAAAGTCAATTTTTTTGTTGCTCAAAAATTAAAAAAAAAAATTTATTGCAAAAAATCGAAAATTTTCGGATTCAAAAACGATCGTTCAAGTACACAAGATTGTAAATACGAATAATTATAAAAAAAATTATGATAATCGGTTTATAAGTTTTTGAGTTATCGTGTGAACGGCAACGGTACTTTTCAAAAAATGCCATTCCGAGATAATTGCGTTTTAAGTTTTGTTTTAAGTTAATTATGGATGGGTCCAGTTCGCTGCGAACGGCTGTAATTTCGAATCTAATGATCCGATCTGGATGAAATTTCGCGCTGATATTCTATAAAGTATGTACTTTTAGAATATGCAATAAAAATATTTTCGATTTTTTGAGCCCCAACTTTGTATATAACCCCTTAAGGTAAACTCTCAGAAACATTAAAGGTGCAAAATGTTATTTAATTACTCTTATAAATCAAGGAACATCGTATCGTAAACCTTAAACATTTCGGCACTTTACAATCGGCAAAAAGTTTATGGAAGTCAACTGGATGGACCGAATTGAATGAAATTTTAACTGAACATAGATCCAAGAATATAGAATGAAGTAAAAATATTGCTAAGCCCTGTTGAAAGTATAATTTTGTACTGAGCTTGTATAAAGCTGAAAAAAATGCCCTCATATTTTTATAGTGTTCCCCAACTGTATTCAGCCAGAATTTTATTCTGTTCCTGTTTAAAATCTCCGCTATAACTTTTTTTACACTCTAATAGTGCGGTTATTCGCAGACGTCACCGTGCGTTGAAATAAGAAAGTTAATAGTGAGCTGGTTGTCGTTGTAGTATATAGAGAGACAAATTTCACGAAACTTATGCTACAACGTAGAAAACATAAATAAATACATATTTCCTTCGATCAATATGCTATAATCTACTATATATGTATATACACACATATACGATAGTAATTTTTAACTATTTTAATAGTATTTTAAAAATCTTTTAGTTCATGTTTTAATAATTTCAAAATGAGCCAAATGGCAATTCTGCTAGAATATGTGAGGAGATAGAGAAAAAAATCTAATTCTCGCGGATTTCAGCCTCAAAAAAACCTTTACGTTGGCCAGTTTACATTTGCATGACACTCTGGTAAGATAGGTCATGTCAGCTCACACATTCTCCGTTTTTACGCCGGTGAGTAACTGCGCTACAATTGATATAAAGTGACGTTAGTAGAGCAGCTCATTGCTTCTTCTTGATTCGCCTCGTACATGAGAATGTCAGCTAAAGCGAATGACGAAAGATTTGTTTACTAACTACTAACAATTAATTATTTTGTTTTTCCTTGCTAGTAATTTGAGCTGGAAATAAAGTCGGATCTGGGACCGATGAACAGCTGACACGCGAAAACTGAGCCACCAATGGTTATTAATATATTGTGTTCTCACCTCAAAAACGAACTTAAAGAAAGGTTTTAAAATTAAAAACAATTTTATTAGTAATTCTGAAAAATAACAACTCGAAGAGGATACCCAATTGTTGAAATATTATAAGTTTCGCATAATTTTCCGATCGACTAAAATCATAACAAAGCTCCCTAACGACCATCCCCACTTGCGTTTTCGATCTAGTGGCACTATTAGAAAATATTCTAAAAAATTCACATTTTGACAGCGCTCTCGCGAGTCGCGTAACAAGTGTGGGTATCATCAAAGAACACTGATTGAACATTTGCTTTTCTCATTGAGCAACAGGGTAGCGCTTTCTCTTTTCATTCAATTGCAATTGGCCGATCAAGTAGGCGCTACCCTGTTGACCAACGAGAAAAGCAAATGCAACGTGTTCTCTATATTTATAGTTATACGTCCTTTGATATCACACCATCACCAAAGTATATTTGGAACATAAGAAAATAAAAAAATCACAAAATTAATTTGCCGTAATCGGCGTGAAACTGTAATTTAACATCAAGGCGCCCACCGAAAAGGAGAAGTTCTGCCAAACATCGAAATATATGATGTACTCGCCAAATTATTATTATTGGGACCGTTTCTTTGTAACCTAGTTGCAAAAGAACAATAGGTAGTATAACGAATTGCAAGGCAACAACAATAACTCGAAAAAATATGCGAGCTGAGCCAACGCGATAAAAGGGTATCCTACCTGAAATGTAATATTGGGAAGTGAAAAAACTGCGCTATTGTGAAGAAAACACATGGGAAGTTTCAGTTTAAGACCTAATTTGTTTTTATTTGCATAGCATTTTTAAATATATAACTACGTCAACCTAAAAATTGCCGGCACAACTGTTTTCCCATCATAAATAGCACTAAATGAATCGCATCTTTCATGAAAGATCCCAGCAGGGTTGCTTTTGCAACTAAAGGAAGTTTTATTCTCATTGGAATTATAAAACTTATTATGTTTTAAGCCTTCCGCGAAAAATAGGATTTACTGCATCGATTTGAAAATTCCTCCAAAAATGGGCATTTCTTTAAATATTTTTTTTTAATTAAAAAAGAAATTCACTTAAGCTGGTAAAACCGAGTGAACTTATAAGCTCCACTTAAAAATATTTAACAATTTGTTCAACAGAGTCATGATAATAATTTTGGTGAAAAATCTGGGTCGCGAGTGGGATTATTTGTCCAATGATTTATTTAAAAAAAGTCTTAATCGGTCAAGTTTTGGCTAAGCTATTCAAGTTTTTCTAAGCCAACCATCTGAAAAAGGTCAAAGACATTGTACAAAATTTCATTATTAGAATTTCGTTCAACAAAATATTTTTGTATGTATTTTAAATTTTGAAACTGAAAACTTTTTTCAATTAAAGAAAAAAAAGTGGACGTAATTTCAAGACGATTCAGTTCACTTAAGGGGTTACGCCTCTATTTGAATTTTAAAAAATCGATTTTTTTTTATCGGCTCAAAAAATTTGCGGAAGTCTGGCGAGCACGTAGAATATATAATTATCATAGTAACGAAATTGCAAAACACACTTTTAGCGTTTTCAAAACAGCGATGTCACGCGGGCTCCGGCGCCAAAAAAAACTTTGAACTCGTTTTTCTCGAAAGGACATTTTTCGGAACGGTTGGAACTGTATCTCCCGATTCTCACTATTTTTATATCAAAATATTCAGTAATCAATCCTCTATGGCCGTACGTGGCCTTTTTACAAAATATTAAAAATTGAATTTGTTATAACAAAAAATGTCGTCAAAAATCAATTGAAAAACTGTAAAACTTGATCCAATTTTTGTCAATTTGCGAAAAATAAGAATTTCAGGAAACCCTTACGTACGGCCATAGCTATTTGGATATTATTAACAAAAAAATTTTGTTTGTTGCAGAAAAACTAATATTTTGCCCAGGAGATTGGCACCGTTTGTGTATCTCAATTAGCGGAGACCATGTTCGCAGGACATTTGCACCAATATTTTCAACGATAAAAACCAATAAAAAATTGTTTTTTACTCAAAATTCAATGCTCAATAGAAGGCAATTCTTAGGGTTTCATTTAAATGTATTTGTACTTATGAAAATAAATTTTTTATTCATGCCTTTTTTTTTGCCCGAAATAGAGGCGCCCCTTAAATTTTAAAATTATTGCAAAATATCTTGGTTGTTGTTTTAGAATAATGAATTTTCTAATTCCAAGGTGAAACCATTTCCGATGGCTTTTTTCGATAGGGACTGATGCACACTAATGTACATATTCTTCAAAAAACAAAAAAAACACACAATTAATTACCAAAATCGGAAGTATTTTGAGAGCCAAAGCGTCTTCTTGTAATTAATTTTGTATAATATGTATAGACAGATTTATTAATAAATACGAGCTTTGTATAAAGGTCTTCATTATCAGAAACTTGGAAAAAATGTCTAATAAATTATTGCCATAAAATATTATCGTATTTCATTTTATTAATGTGGTATGTCAAACCCCGCCAAGTAAGTAAGTGAGGTTTGCATACTTCGAGCGCCTCAATTTCATTACTTTTGAACCAGATTTTTATTTCACCAGTTTAATTTTTCTCAACAGGGATTTTTTATACATATGTCGTTATATATACATGTATGATGCTAATCATAAATTTGTAAGTATATATACATACATATATATATGCATTCTCATATACATACTTACATATGAATATATGTTAGTTCGTCTGTATATATGCATATAGGTATATCTTTGGAAAACTGGTGCCTTCGTTGGCACACACGAAAATTAACATCGAATTTCTGGTTTGATTACCTACAGCAAAACCACCACCAACGCAATACAGCCAAGCCACAGCTGAATAAATTTTGCTGGGGAATAGTCGAGGGCAAGACAGTTTTCCACGCTTTATAAAAATCATGTAGATGTAGAATTTTTTTTTTTTTTTTTTTTTTTTTGTACAAGTGTGTATTACCTTAACTCAATTTAGCGATGAAACTTCAAAGATATTGCAGATACGGCTGCTATGTCTGTGTCACGTTTTAAAGTAGTGTCGGTTTATTTACGCTAATTCGACATGTGAAGAAGATTTGTGTTGATAAACTTGTCTGTGTTGTTAAAGCCAACGCTATTTACGCTGAAAATCAACAACGGCATTAAAATTCTATGCGTAGTTCCAAACATCCCGCGTTTTTTGTGTCCTGTGGCGTATAAGTAATTTTTTTGTGTTTTTTTTGTTTTTTGTTTTTTAGATTGCAATCATTCTACGTGATTACCATCAGACGCATCAAAATCCTTGCAATTAACTTTTCAGCTATCTAACAGTGTACTTTCCCCCAACATCAGATCTGTGCGTTCGACCACGAAATGACTCTGCATTATTCAAGAGTTGTTGAAATGCAAACGATCGAAAGTTACAAAATATCCGGTGTTCAGCTTTTTCTCCATACAAAAGTAAATTTGGTTCATGCGTTATATGGAGGAAAATTCCCAAAATTCTGTAAAAAAAATGATTAAAAACCAACTAGACTTTTGAGTCACTTGAAACCTGAATTTTATTATAATAAAATTAAACGCGCTACAAAACTGCATACCCAAAAAGTTATTACAAATTAAACGACAATATTAATTTTTGAGCTCAAGGCCAGTAAAAGAAAAAGTATATTGGAAAAATGACGACAACAGTCACATCTCCTCATCAGATTTCTTTCATGACTCCACCGGCATTCGATCCCAAAAAACTAAATAGATTTTGTGTTACCCAACAACAATTAAAACCACACATTCACTTAATAGCGGCGCACTATCGTACTTGAATTGTGTTGGTAGGACATAAGGAAAAGTGGTAAAAAGCAACAGCAGCTCACAAGCCGACTGTGGTCCATTGGCTACGCACTTGCCCAGCAAGTCGTAGGTTTTGGGTTCGAATGCCGGTGGAGTCATGAAAGAAATCCGATGAGGAGATGTGATGATCTCCGAAGTGGCTATAATTTCTACTGCTTCTGACCTTGAGCTCAAAAATTAATATTGTCGTTTAAAAAAACATCAGGCCGAAAAATAATATACATATGGTTAATAAAAATTCTGATTTAAAAGTTTTAAAACTTTATGAAAATGGTTTGAAGTTCGATGAATTTTTGTGAATTTCGTAAAAGTTTTATGTATATAGTTTATGTTGCACAATAAGTACTATTTGAATTTTGTTGCTTAAGATACCAACAATACTGTATGAGTTTCCTCATCATTTACTAGTATTTAATTTAGAGTGGACTTAACGTTGAAAATGTGTGGTTGGGGATAGAAAAAAGTCGTACTTTATTATTTTAAAACCAATTCGACGGCAAGAAGTGGTTCTAGGTTATGCATTTTTCCCCAAAAATATCAATCTATGAATTTATTTATTTAAAATGTACATAAAACTACCTTTCAAATAAGCCTACTTCTCCTGCTCTGCACTATAACCCCTAGTGATGCCAAGTCGTTCTCCACCTGGTCATTTCAATGTAGAAAAGCTGATGCCGCTCTTCTTTCCATATTCTGGAGTACTCGCCATGGCAAAGATGTGAAGGTAAAAATTTATTTCATATAATCTTTCTCTCGAGCACATTTTAGTTTGTCGATAGAGGATTTTACCACGCAATTACCCAATTCTGATGGAGATGGTGCTGATCGTCAACGTTATTTTACATAACCGTATTAATTTTACAGGGATACCAAATTCAGGCATCTCCCCATCCTTTTTATGCTGCTGAAAGCGGATATGAAATCAACAAAGATATGGCGTGTGTCGATTCTCTTCTCTAAGATATTTTCCGTTGTTTGGCGTGTGGTGAATATGTGATCGATTTCCAGGTCTAAAGCCGCACTGAGAAGGCCCAACCAGTTCGGTGGTTGGCTTCAGTTATTCCCACAATACGCTAAATAAAACGTTATATGAAATATTAAGAAGCCTGATCAGGCGGTAGTTGGCCCATATTGCATTTAAATTCCAATCGAGCTGTTGAATGCACCTTACCAGACCCTGGCCACCATCCTTGAAAAGCTCAGCTGGACTCCATCAGCGCCAGAGGCTTTGTTTTTCCAGCGCCGGATTATTGCTATTCGAACTTTTCCGAGGTAGGGTGATGGCATGTTACCACCGTTATCAGCGATTTATGGTTCGGCATCTTCATCCTTTCCGCTTTTGCGACCACCATTTAGCAAAGTAGTGTCAGGCACCAGGTCGTCATTCTTATATGGGAATTTGCCACGGTCTTCTGTATCTTGCGTAAGCCGCCGAACCTTTTCTCGCTTTTTATGTTAATTTTAAAGAAAACTGCTTGACGTTTTTACCGGAAAAATTTTTTATGGTACAATAAAAAAGGAGATGGCTATCAAGAGGTGGTTGTTGTAATTTCAAAAATTCCGGCATTCCAGTTTTAGAGTGATGCCGACTCTATTTATTTCAGGGCAAAATAGAAAGAAAAATGAAGCCGTCATATTAATTGTTTTGTCAAGAAGGGTAGTAGGCATCATTGTTTCTTTGCTTTTATTTTTCTTTCACTTTTCGTTGCAAATTTATTGAAAATCATCGTCCTGATAGTTTTATATTTCGCTCCAAATTTTCGTTCTCAAAACTTATCCACGAATGGAAAAATTTTCTCCAAAGTCTAACAAAAATATCAAAGCTATGCTGCTCACCATCTAGCTATGTTGCTCAACTCCAGTATAGATTTCAACAATTCCGGTACGTAGGAGCACAAGACTTCGACGAAGACGTGTTGGAAATATAGATGACGATTATATAGCACGAAGAGCAGCCAGTGAAAATGATAGTGGCGCTGACACTGGGACTCTTCGGCTTCCTTATCACCACCAAAGAAGCGTAAGCGCTTCCAATACACCTCGAGTTAAATCACACACTGGCAGCGGTAAAAAGGGCGATGAGAAGGACGATGGAATAGCCTGTCTCATTTGCCTCGAAACCTAGGAAAAATCGGGGGAACAACAACATTTTTTTTTAATGTAGAATGTAATATTTAAATAAATCTTCAAAGTACTGGAAATAGTACCCAAAAACCGTACTAATTTCCCCCTTTTTTTTAGTATCTTCAATTTCATGTCGGCAGTCGGCATGCAGAAAAAGTGAAGTTATGTAAGTGGCGTCACCTTATTTCATTACACCATGTGATATTACTCTCTTTTTGCTCTCACTCCAGAGGGTAATTTTGCTATTTGATTTTACAGCTACAGTACTAGATCAGATGCAACATGTGCCAGATACTGACGGCAGTCTTATTAAGTCAAACGAATATGTCAAAAGCTTATTCACATTGAGTTAACCCGTAAATGCTCGCTGCAATAATGAGGCCCGATAGAAATTTACATTATATCTTAGATCATAATGAAAAAAAAATTACATATTTGCTGTTATCACTTTTTTTTGTTAAAGACTTGATATGAAAATGCATTTTACATTTTAAGAATTTTTCAATTTTCTCGCTTTCCGCTAAAAAAATATTAACTTAAATTTAATAACTTATAGCTTGGGCTGTTTAAGGAGTATTATCTGATACTTAATAGCTACATATTTAATTACACGAGTATTTGTATCACCATCATAAATATCTTTTTTTAAATAAAAATCATACTTATTAAAAGTAATTGTTTGTTATTATATTGTAATTTTTTGAAAAAGTTTCATTTTACCATCAGAAAATCAACAACAACGGCAGTGTTCCCTGCAAGGAACTAAGTGATACCTTATAAATTAAAATAATATAATTTTTTTGATTTCATGTATGAAATGTGAGTTAACTGAACTGCAGTTTTAAAAGTTTTTGTACATGAGTTACAAATTTATTTTTATGCTCGTATTAAATGGGCTTTTCAAATTTCATACTAGCCGTTTACTTCGTATCGTGGGCCTAGGTACTGTATCTATTCGGCTATCGAATGACAAAGCGCTATTGAAGGGTATCAATATTTCTTTACTTTGTTTCACTCCGAGCATCACTAGCGTTTAGCAAATATTTATATATCTATTTGCGTGTCATCCAACCCATGATTTCTTGCCATTTTTAAAAGTTAATTTTTATATCATGTCCAAACCAAAACTTAATCGAGATAATTTGCCAATCCGCTTAATTTGGAAAATCACCCTATACAAAAATATGGCTTGAAAATTTCATCATATAGAAGATCAGAATTCAATTCACATATCATCTGCTGTGCAAATAACTGTCAAACTTCAGTGAAGCCAAACAAACCAAGGTAAATTCAAATAAGGTGAGCTGAATGCTTGTTTTATCTTCGCCTTGCGAGGTGAAAATGCCAAAAATTGCATGTTTTGTTTATATCAAAGAACGTATGTAGATTACAAAGAAGTTGAATTACATTTCGTTTCCTGTGGTAAGAGCTGTCGTTCAATTCAGCACACACAGAAACCAATTGGATATACTCAGATTATAATATCAATCACCAAAAGTCAAATTTGTTCTGGAATGGTGATTTGGATGAGATCTTCTGTTAGAGGAACGGTGGGACGGGATGCAACTTCTTTGTAATCTACCTTCTTTGCTTACATTTTCACTATCTATTTACATTCAAATTTTAAAAATTCACGCTTTCGTTTTTAACTTTCTACTCGTTCGTTTATAGTTCTCTTTCTTAGTTTCACATATCGCGATGCCTACACCAAAAGCTCGTGACGTAGATTAATTTCGATTTGAGTTAATTAACTTTTGGTTTAAATATGGCTTACCAAATTACCCTAATTTGAAAATAAAAGAAGATGCACGCGATACTCTAAATATAGCATTTTTTTAGATATCTGACCGCACTCTACTTCCTTTTTTTGGTATTCGGCTTGAAACTATACCACAACTGGATTTGCGTACCAATTATTGTCGAATAGTAATGACAGATTATTTTTGTATCAGGTTTTTTGTTGAAGTTTGCCATTGCTTTCACGATCACTATTTGAAAAAAAAAAAACAAACACTTTTTATAATTTTAGGTTACGTATGTACACCGGGAGAGATGCAAACCAATATGCCCGCGGACTATGAGCATTTGGAAATGACCAAAGTACAATAAATAGCTCGTAGAAGAGGTTCTTTAATTTTACACTCGCCAGTAAAGACTGTATTTTTCTATCGTAATATTTAGCAATTCAGCTCTACACATTTGGTATGTTAGGCATTCAAATTCGTTGCTTACAATTTCATTTCCAACGCCCATGCAACATTAAGTTACCCAAATCCATTTGAAACCTTCATGCGTCTTCTTCATTTTTTCATTTCACATCAACGTTGTGAAATGTTTAAAGCTCTAACATCAAACGGACCAAACATCTTACTACAAACCCTGCCAAGGCAGCACAATCAAATTGAAGCTGTAGTAAAAGTTTTTGTGCATCAATTTAGGATTCTATTGACGGCTGCTTACAAGAAAAGCCGACCACATCAAGCAAAGTCAGTGCTGAAAATTCGGAACAACTTCAACAAAAATAAAAGCTCTTTCAGCATCAGTGGCAACAATGATGTGGAAGCATTGCAAATGCTGGACCAACCGACGGTGGGGCGACAAATCTTGCTCTCAACATTATTGTGCGTTAAATCCGCAATGGATTTACGGCTCAATTCGAACATGCGTGCCATACTTGGATGCCACCCACCCAACAAGGCGCGAACAAAACCGAGCATAGGTAAGGAAACAATAAATGAATGAAACAATGAATGAATGAGTGGATGGGTGAAGAAATGTTTTTAGAGGCCAGCAGGCGTCAGCACAAAAGAAAAATCGAATGAAAAAAGGCGGCTAACAAAAGAAAATTGTATTGCACGCATACGCTACGTCATGAACCCAACGATCTCACCCGCAACCACACCAGCACCAGTCGAGCAATTGGCATCTTTGCAGCGGGGGTTGGTTGACTGACTGGATGGCTGGATGGCTAGCTCGAAAGTGGTGGCGTGAGCGTGAACTTGGCATGTGGCAATAGCCCACCCGCCGAGAGCTATTTGGCATTTTTGGGGTTCACGTTCATTGAGGTAAACTGGTGGCTGCGGTTGTCGCACGCTAACCAGCTGCCAGTTCCTGCTGGATTCTAATGCTGAGGCCGCCGTTACTGACTCTGACTCTAACTCTGCATAGTACTGCTGGTCTTTTATTGGGTGCGCTTTTGTGAATTTCTTGTTTGGCAGGGATTTGTTTTGCCATTTAAATTCTTTTCCTTCATTTGCGCCAGTACGCTATTGTTTGACATGGTCTGCGGTTAGCAGCTACATACAGCGGGCGCTATGGGTTGCGCTATACGATGTGCGTATTTATGGCGTTGACTGTTGCTAAATTAGAATCGTAGCAGTTAAATCGAAGCAATATTTCTCGTTTGGATTACATTTTTATCGTTTTGTGTGACAGACGGCATCCGTTACTTGTCATTTAAATGGTGCGCGGAGTAGAGAATGTACAAGCTCCGGTGACGGTACTAAGCGGTACACAGATACGGGCGAACAAGCGTGATTTTTGCCGCTTAATAATGTTAGACGGTGTATTCAAGCATTTTATTACTAGTGCGAAAATGCAAGTGGAGTGAGCGAGACAGTGGGTGTGCGATGTGAGAAATCGTTGGTATTTTCGCGTGTAATTAGCTTTTCTCAGCTGTGTATGTATAGTAAGTGTACTCGTATTGGGTACATTTTAGGCGGGCAGGATATTCATAAAAGTACAGACATATTACATTGTTTCACTTCTGATGACTTTCTTCGGTCGCGTTAGTAATCTTGTTTGACATTTTTATGCGTTAACACCTGCTAAATATGTTACAGACGTCAATTAATGATGGTAGAATGAAAGATTCAAGCATTTGTGCCTAATTAAATGGCAACGATTAAGCATTTAATAAAATGTTTTTTTTCATGACATTTTCTCATTATGTTCTGTGTGGCATACCACAATTGAGGCAGTCTGTAATTTTATATCACCTACAGAAGGCAATTCGTTTTTTACTTTACTTTATCGCATTAACGCGAATGGTTAAGTCAAACAAAAAAAAATCTGTCAACGTTTCACTAACACAAAGAACGTAGATCACTCCCGCCGTTCCGGTAACAGAAAATTTAGTCCAATTATATGCCAGCAAAATATTTTGGCTTATTTCACCATACTAGAACAAATTAGATTTTCGTTAATTGATATTAGCAAAGTACGTCGATTACAAAGAAGTTGCATCAGTGAAATTATCTTGTGGTAATAAATGGTAGCTTGCTTCACCAGACCACAAACCAATTGAATCGAATCAGATTCCAATATCAATCACCAAAAGATAAACTAGTTCTGGTATAGTGAAATAAGCTAAAATATTCTGTTGGCATATCCGGTGAAAGTACGTACCTATTTAGTAATCTCCGTTCTTTGATATTAGAATCTGATTTGATCCAGTTGGTGTTTTGCTTCCAGTGCGGTGAGGTAAGCTAACATTTCTTGCTACACGAAAATTTCACCGATGCGTTCTTTGTTGGCTTTATAATCTAATTTGATTCAATTGGTTTTTGCAGTGGTGAAATGGGCTAACATTTCTTGCCACAAAAAAGAGGCCTGAATGTGGTTAGCATAAAGGTTCGAGCTAGATAATTTTCGCGTCACAATAAATTCTGCAGTCGATGGATCGATTTCCGAATATACATATCTAATACAATTAGGGTCGGCTTTCCAATAAGGAACCATTGCCTGTTTTAGCCAAAGTACTGGGAATTTTTTAATGAAATTCGCAGGGGGTGTTGGGGAGATGCTCACTGACCGTTTTTAATAACATTTTGCGCACATATATTTATATTTTTTAAGATATTTGTTCTTAAAATTTCTTGGCTTACTTCACAATATTTTCATATATGCACTGCACTATTGAAGTTTATTCTTACTAATACATGCAATTTAATGCTTTTATAACTTCATTCACATATATTTTTTTACAAAATGTGTAAAAATTAATTAATTAAACTCAATTTTCTAAATCTATTGCTTTCTCCTACAATCGTAAACACACAATGGCTGAAAGATGGCCGCCATACTTCATTACTGGTGATGCCAGATCCTTCAAAATTGAAATACTCTTTTTTACTCTAAAACATGTTGGGATGCGGAAAGGTGTTCTACGCAAAAATCCTGTGGATGGCATAGCTGAAGTTGGAATTTAAAAAAAACGCGAAGACCCTTTCGTAAAACTGCTAGAGGCAATAAAATATACCTATGTATAAGCCTTTGTGTTTTTGTTTTATTTCGTTTTTTTGTTTTCAGAGGTTTTTTTAAGATTTTGTTTAGCAACATATGGCAACATCGAAATTTCAGTTCAACTGATGTATAAAGGAAAAAGTGAGGTTAAATTTGACCATTTTTTCAACTTTAACAACAAATAACTTACAACCTAGAAGCCTCCGGTAGACGGGATTTTCAGATTTAGTATCTGGAGGACCCCTTCTACCCCCCCATAAAACTCTTTTTTTTCAAAGCGTGGTTCCTTATTGGAAAATTTTCCCCAGGAAAAAATTGGGCAATTCACAAGGTCGTGGTATGTTGTATAAAGTAACAAAGAGTTGTATGAAAATAAGCAACCTATGAACACACTGCCAAATGTTATGTTTTATTTTCTTAAACTTTAACAGCAGATCAGAAAAAGTTGTCAAAATTAATATGTCAAGCGAAAGTGAAAAAAAAAATTATTGCTGCATATTGCTTTATTAGAGGAGAATCAAGTATGTACATATAAAAATATTTATGGGCGATTCCTTTATTAACTGTTGGTCATATTTTCCTTAGGTGATGAGACAGACGAAAGTATGGAGAGTTTTTTAATAGACATAATTTGCCTTCTAAATAATCGCGAAGTTATTCCCTTTGGTTTGGCAAAATCTTTAAAATTGCAACGGAACAGACTATAAACTTTAACGAGGGCATATTCATTCAAATGGTCCATGTTTACTGAGAAGAATTTCCATATATTTTGGAATCAATAAAGGTTTTCAATGTCAATTCACGTTCATTGCAACTACCTATGGGCCTGCATTTGCAAATATTTCTCTATCGGTTAGGCGCCTCTGGTGATTTTTGAATTTTTATTTCGACCCGATCAAGAGAGAAATTCAAGTTACTGAATCCATGACTGGCAAAGAGATCCTCGGTTCTATAGGATGTTTCGATGGATTAGAGCAAAGGCTAGCCGAAGCTCCTGCGATAGAACATGAAATTCGACATTCAATAAAAGTTCAAGTGGCGCGTTATTATATGTAAGTTAAGGATGCCCTGGTAGCTAGTAAATTAAAATAAATATCCAAAAAAAACTAACAAGGACTTTTCTTTAAAAGTATATATGTAGGTACATTTTCGCAAATTATTTCAATGCACTTTTGAGAAAACACTATGTATAATGGCTTGTACATAAATACATAAACTTATACGTATGTATGCTTTTCCGTAATCACCTATTTCAGAAGCCTTTCAAAATTGCAAATTTAAAACCAAAAGTTTTTATCACGTGAAATCTGTAATGTAAAGAAAAGTTTTTTGTTCTATAATTTATTTTTTGAGACAAACTCCTAAAGGCTATTTTATATAAAACCAAGATTATTCGCGACTTGCCACTTTATGAATAGCATATACTCAGTTTTACCTTATACTACAATAAAACTATTTGGAATCTCCGTACTGAATGCAATTTTTAATTTTTTTACAATACTAATTTAAAGAAGAAGGAAACGGAAAAGTTGTAAACAAAACCAGCTGATGAAATACAACACTCAATAAACATGGGTTACAGAGTTGTATTTATTACCGTAATTTAAACTTTACATGTGAAACCACAATAGTGCTCATACAACTGGTTTGAAACTATACAACAAATAACACCGCCTAAGAGATCTTGGCCGCCTCCGTAGCCGAGTGTGTAGCGAGTGCGCGCTTCATTCGGTGGGTCCCACGTTCGAATCCAGCTCGAGACAAGTAACATCCAAAAATTATAGAAAAAGTTTTTTTTTATAGCGGCAGGCAACGGCAAACCTCCGAGTGCATTTCTGCCATGAAAAAACTTATCACAAAAACATTCGCCGTTTGTGTTACAACTTCAAAACGCACACCACAAATTGTGCCATTAACTAATTGCCCAAATATTTACAGTGGCTCCAAGCCAAATTCGGACACCGTAGAAAAAAATGTTCCTTCCTAAAAATATTTCAACCAAAACAATTTAAAAAAATAGGTAAAATATTTTTTCAATTGCTCATTTATTGCACTTCCAAAATATAAAAACAAAACATATAAATTAATTCAGTATTATAAAATATTCTAGTAAAACGTCATATAAAAGTAAATTCAATGCACAAGCCAAGCTCGGACAGTGGCAACTATCCTCTAAATTAATGCAACTCTGTCGAAGAATTGCAACCAACTTCAAGTATAGTGTTTAACTCACTAACGGGAATTTGGATGGTTTTTTAATATATACATAGTTGGAATTACGGTTTGTGATTTAAAAATGTCTAGGCAAAGAGGCCAAACAAGTATTGAATTGAGAAAGTTGGTTATTAAGCATTCCAACTATGGAAAATCTGTGCGTGAAATTGCTGAAATTGTCGACTGAAGTCATTCTACTGTTCACGATATAATTAAGCGCTTCAAAACCAACAAACAAGTGGAAAACAAGCCTAAAGCTTCCCACAACAAGATTTTCCCGATTCAAATAAGCGATATCTGTTGCGAAAAGTAAAAGATAATCCCTTCTTTAGTGTGCCAAAGTTAGCTGCTATAGCTGAAAATGAGTCAGGAAAGTAATCTAGTGCATCTACCATCAGCAATCTATGTACTTCAAAGCATAAGGCCTACAAAATGTGTTCTTGGTTCCTCTATAATTGCCACCATGTTCTGGAAACCCCACTCCAAAGTCCTGATATTAATGCTATCGAAAATTTATGGGAATATCTAAACACAAAAATTCGACAGCATTCCGTTTCAAGCAAAAATGACTTGAAATCTATCTTATTACAAGAATGGAAAAAAATCAAACCTAGTTTTTGCGAAAAGTTGGTTAAATCAATGCCTAACCGGCTCAGAATAATTATAGAAAAATAAAGGTATTAATAGAAAATATTAGATTTTAAAATATATTTAGATATTTCAAAACACTTGTTGATTATTCGAGTTTGGCTTATGCATTGAATTTACTTTTATTTGATGTTTTACGATAATATTTTATAATACTGTTTTGCTTTTATATTTTGGAAGTGCAATAAATGAGCAATTGAAAAAATATTTTACCTTTTTTTTTAATCGCTTTGGTTGCAATATTTTTTGGAAGGAACATTTTTTTCTACAGTGTCCGACTTTGGCTTGGAGCCACTGCATATACATATATGGGATTATATTTACATACATATGTACATATGTATATCAAAAGTATGCCTCCAAAACTATACTAAGTGTGCGTTTAAGTGTGGCTGGATTATTTTTATAATACATATAATAACTAGTATGTTGTCCTCGATAATCGGCCAGTAGGTTAGCCAAGCTAGTGCCGCTTTTCAGAAAAATAATCTAGATGGAAGATGACTTATTTCATTGTTTATTAAAAACCAGAGACATAACTATTTTAAGTGAACAGAGTATAAGTCAAACAACAACTATTATCGCATGATACATATTTTTAAGTCATCGATAGTTATTATTTTCAGACTTATAATATAAGTCTTCATAAAAATTATCAGCAAGCATTTTTTAAGTCGTATGTTACTATTATTATGAGACTTATGTATATTATAAAAGTATTCTCATCATAATAATTATGAGTGAGTCAAATATTTTTTTAAGTATTCAAAAGACTTTTGTTTAGACACTTTTAGACCTTTTCACTGTGAAATTTCTTTTATTAGCAAAGTCTTTTCATAATAATTATGAGTGAGAAAAAAATGTATACATCTTAAAATACGGAACTATTTCAGGGCCATTTCGAGACCGGTCTAAAATTGTGGCGAATTGATCATAGAAGAATTCCGAGTTTTAAGATTTAAAAAAGCGTCTCACTGATTATTATAAAAATACTTCATGATGACTTAAAAAAATTTTCTCACTCATAGTTATTATCAAAATACTTTATAGTTCTTAACGAAAATTTTAATCACTATTCCAAAATTCTGCTATTACATAATTATAATGCAGTGTCACTGTTTGTTGACAGCGTAAATATATTAAAAAAACATAAATTCATTTCAAACAAGAAGTTTATTTTATCTCCTACGCGTTTCGGCGCCATTCGTTTACTTCGGTTTTGCTTTTGTTTTTATTGTGGTTGAAAACGGAAGTGTTAAAATAGTTGTAAACAAAAATAGAGTTATAATTATTGCTAACTCTCGTTTTTAGGTTTTATGTACGATAAAATGCAGAGTCCTGCCTGGGAAAATTAAATTAACGTTTTGATAGCACCGACCGAAAAGCTCATATAGCATTAAATTATTAGGATCGCAAAGCCGATACACGCAATTATTCAAAACATAAGATACGCAATATGATCCGCTTTTTCATCAGACAATGAAGCAAAAACAAGAATATACTTTCAAAACAACATTAGAGACTAAAATTCATATTGAAGTGCAACGATTCGAAACTATACCACCCTCAGAATTAAAATGTTTACACTTGACAAAACGAAAAAAGGAATACACAATATTGAACATTCATTTATAATACAAGCTTTAAACTTTGGAGTTAAAGAAGTAAATATAAAAATAAAAATTCGATCGCACAAACATTGGACTCATTAGGGTCCCTCTTTACAAAAAACTTATATCAACAGATTTCAATATGCAATATGTAAAAAATAAAAAAAAACAACACCTCTTCAAAGTGTAAGATAATAAATTATATAAATAAAAACTTATATTTTGAAATTTAGTAATACTAAATTGTAATGTAAAATCTATAGCCTATCGGCATTTTCACCTTGCAAGCTTTGAACAATTTTTAATTAAATAAAAATTTACAAATATTTGGCAAAAGTTCGATTTTGTTTTTGCCCGAAACCGAACCAAACTTTGGTAGCCGAAAATGGTCGGAGCCAAGCCCAAACAGCATGAGGATAATTTTGCCAAACACAACATTAAAATAACGTACAACCAAAATTCAAAAAAGTGAAGCTTCTTTACAACTACGTGGGTGGGCTCCCATAGGTATTATTTTCGACTGCTTTAGTAAAGAGTTAAATATACACTTCGATTTCAAAACGTAATCGGTAAAGTAAAAAACAATAAGGAATTGTTGACCTCTTATTTCCTTTAAGAAATCACACTGATTGTACTTGGCGTATTCGATTCAAAAGTTACAAAATTCGAAACACATCTCCCACACTATAAGTTTACGGTTTTAGTATGCCGAGTGTGCTTTTGCTTTTCTACAAATTTAAGATTATTCACATATTCACACAAATTCATTAAATTTAAAATAAAGATAATAAACAAATTAGAAAAACATTCGAGAATAGGGTCATTTTGTTTTGAAATACGAACTATAAATATATCAGATAAAAATATTTCTTATTCGGACGTTACAAATATGTCTTCCTTTTATATGAACTAAATATAAGTAAAAAAATTTGTTTTCTTTTTTTACTCAGAATAAAACGTTATTGATAGAAAATGTCTTAAGTGAACTTGCTATCTTGTAAAATTGTAGAAAAAAGAGCAACTTAAGTTGAAAATTAAAAAAAAAAAATTTGTAAATTTCAGATTGATTGCAAATTTTTCCACAAATTCAAACTATTTTCGCGAAACTCATTATTGGTCTGAAAAGTGCCAACATTTTTCTTTTGAAAGATATGCCAAAACCTAAAATAGCTAAAAAACAATAAAAGACAGATTGTAATTTTTTTTTAGACAAAGCCATACCAAATTGGTTTTTTATGAATAGGTTGAGAATTTGAGGGTGTTCGGAAATTTTCAAATATATTTTTATGAACAACTCGATCAGATCTACGACCTCTACTAGGTCACTTGTAAAGTGTATTTAAACTGTAGCGCAGTGTAATTTGAGCAGGTCAGCGAATTTTATTTAGATAATTTCTACTACGATAGCAACAAAAATTTTTTTCTTACATCAATTGATCATTTTCTGGATTTACCTAAATATAGTATGCAATGCGTGGTCGTAAATTGTATTTGCTGGAAATAGACCAAGTAATTTAAAATATTAAGACAAATAAATTTAAAAATTGAACACGTATGCTAAATTGAAGTCAGCTATTTTGAGACATTTTGCCATTTTGAATAAAAGGAGATTACTTATATTGAAAAATACTAATAGTGGTTTGGATCTCGCTTCATATGTATTTACTACCCATAAATAGCACTATGATACCAAATGAAGGTTTATGTGAAAAATAAAAAATAAATCAAAGTTTATACCTCCCATAACAAAAACTTTTTTGCCTATCTCTGGTCTTTTTTTGTTATAGCTAAGTGAAGTTTGTTATTTTTAGGATAAACTGTAAAAAAGAAAAATTTAGTAAAATACTATCAAATATCGTTTTTTTCTGTAATTCTTCTGGGATTCTTGCAAACGAAGTCAAACCGAGGCGCATATAGAAATATTGAGTGTGCGGTTTTACGCTAAATTAAAAGATTAAAATAAGATTTTGTGCGGAGTTTGAACCCCTAAACTAGACATTTACGCCGCCGAGCTACGCCGCCGATTTTTACCAGTTCAAACGCGCCGCCGCCGAGTTAACAAGAAAATGGCGCGGCGGCGGCGGCGGCGGCGTGATTCGGCGTACCATAACGTTTGGTACAATATAAAATTATTTCCATGATAAAAAAATTATGAAGATTTAACGTAATTTTTTTTGAATATTTGGCTATTAATACTATAATAACATGATCTCATCGGTATATAACTATGAATTGAACTGTGAAGGTTTGTTTTGTTTTACTTTATTAAATAGGCATTTACGCCAATTGTACTGCGACTTTTTTTATTACTATGTTTGAAACATCTTTTTTCAATAAAAAAATTTTCTTCAATTTCATGTAGTATTTATTTTGTTTGTAATTCTAACTATTGTATTTAGGAAAATTTCTTAAATTTGTTGCAAAAAAAGCCGGCTCGCCGCCGCCACCGGTTCTATTAGTGCTTTACACCGCCGCCGGAGCGAAAGCACTCGGCGTAAGCCTCTACCCTAAACCCCCTTTTGGGCGCGCCCATGCAATCGAGTATGGTACTGTCGTCTAGTTGTTTGCTATTTTTATGGGTTTTTTTTATTGAAAACAGAGTACTTTTTTTTACTGTTTTTAACGCGGGCAAACGACGTAAATGTAGAGGTTCAAAAAAGCTCAAAAATGTAGTTTTTAGCTATACTTCTATTTTCATAATTTTTTTTTACCATAGCTATTTTTGTACTTCTATAACAAAGTTTAGTGAAATTGTGTTTAATATATTCATAATTGCGCCCTTTGTTATAAATAATAATTATTCTTGGAAATCAATTTATTTCCACCAACAATTTTTTTCTTAGTATATATATAAAAACCAAATACCACTACGCAAATTAATGTCAAAGTGGTAATAAAACCAATTTGCTAATTGGAAAACCTCCAAATAATTAACACAAAACTATGAAGCAACAAAAAAACGCACGTGTATTGATATTCATTACATTAATGAAATGGCAAAGCTATAATTTCAATGCGTCAGTGTGGAGTGGAGTGGAAAGTTGAAGTGCTATCAACTGATTGATATATTTAAATATACTATATGTATATAAATTCATATAGTAAAAGCTGCAAAGGTTTCTGAAGGGAAAAGTTTAAACCACAATCGAATTGCATATCTGAGTCAAATCTCTTGGTTTTTGTTTAAATTTTAATTGAAATAATTTACTATAGCAATTTGATCTCTTTAACCCAGCATGGTGACCCTCATTTTTAAAAGTTAATGGAAACTTCAAATTTGCATTGTAGCCAGGAAGTTCTGATATTCTAACCTGTAATGCGCTGAGACATTCCCCCCCTCTAAAAAGGCTGATTTTCTCACTTTCCACTGAAACTGGATTTATCAAATTAAAATCTAATAATAATAATTGTTTAAAATATCTGTTGTAAAAAAATGTAATTTTCCCCGGTTCACTGCACAAAAAATTTACTTTTTGAAACAATGACGTCTAATATATAGGTTGCAAACATAAATATTTAGAATAACAAATATATATGTACATAAAAAATAATTTTTGTTTCTTATTCTTTAACACGTTGACTGCCAACTACGAGATAACTCGTAGTATGATTTCCCTTCCAGGAAGCCAACTACGAGTTATCTCGTACTACCTAAAACTACCACTTTTTGTGTAGCTACGAGTAAAACCGTATTGTAATAGTGTTAGTATCGATAAATGGCTTCTGGGAAAAGAAAAAAATTTTGGGTTTGGCTTCCGTGAACTATTTTTTTTTTTTTTTAAAAGCTGCAAAGGTTTCTGAAGGGAAAAGTTTAAACCACAATCGAATTGCATATCTGAGTCAAATCTCTTGGTTTTTGTTTAAATTTTAATTGAAATAATTTACTATAGCAATTTGATCTCTTTAACCCAGCATGGTGACCCTCATTTTTAAAAGTTAATGGAAACTTCAAATTTGCATTGTAGCCAGGAAGTTCTGATATTCTAACCTGTAATGCGCTGAGACATTTTATGGAAAAATTCATTCAATATAATGCAAAAATTCATTCAATATAATGGAAAAATTAACTCAAATACAAGAAATAAAGCAATATATTATTGTTTGTGGTAGTTTTTAAAACAATTTTCCACACAAAGGGCTGGCTTCTCTGGACAGGCTGGACAGAAGTAACGCGTTTCTCGGCGTTTTTTTTCTTGGGTACATACACGACATAGCTTTGTCGGACGCTGTTTTTTTCCCGTTGGTGGTAAACACTCTAAATAATGGAGCTCTTTAGATCTATTTTTTTTTAAAAAGTGGTTGAAAATCTCCAATCAACGCCAAGACGAATTCTTCTCTGAACTTTATCAGTTTTATTTTAGATGAAGTTACTTTTTGGTAAATTCTGTGAGCATTTTGTATATATATCTCTATAATATGAAGTGAAACCTTTTTGTGCCATCTAATAGTCTTTCTTAGAGATGAGTAGTTCGAAATCATTTGATCTGATCGGTCAATGCCAGACATTCCATTATTGTAATCTCGAATTATATTCGGTTTCATAGAAATTGTTCCATTGCGATTGGGCACCTCTACCATTTCAATAGCGTGCATGTTTGAAATGGAAAGGACTTCTCGTTTGTCTTTCCATTTGCATACAGTAACAGGACCATTTGTCTGCCAAAAACACTCCCCTCTTTTTAGTTTACGATTTACCACATCTTTGGGGTTTCCTTTTCTGTTATTATTATGATAATTATAATAAATAATAATAACTATAAAACAAAATACTATAGAAAGCAAAAATGATGTTTTTTTAGGAAAAAGAGGACCTACCTACTACGAGATAATTCGTAGCGTTCTTTCCCAGACGCCAACTACGAGATAACTCGTAGGTCCTTTTTCTCCTTTAAAAAACATCATTTTTGATTTTTGATGATACCAATGATCTAGAAATAGAGTTTTTAGTAATATAATGTGAAAAAATCAAAATGTCATTTTTGGACAGTTTTCAGAAAATGGCCATGGCAGTCAACGTGTTAAGTATTACACAGAGCGAAAATACCACATAAAATGCCCTATAAATTAGAACAAAATTTAGTGGAATTATCTATGATTTTGTTTCCAATAAGAAGCCATTTTTTTTACAACTGGGTATGTCTTTTCAATGAAATCAAGAAGATAATCCTTTTCAATAAAATCTAGTAGATGACCTGTAAAAATAAAATGAAAACCTATTCAGTATAATTAAGAAGGGAATACTGGTTTTCATTAGAATCTCCTCTTAATTTTAATAAACCGAATTCTTATCAATTTAAAGTTATTGGCACTAAACTTTTTTACGTAGGTACATACATACATATCGATGGCTTCATATATAGAAAAGGCGTATCTACACTTTTCGGTACTTTTCAGGAGAAGGAAAAAACTGAATAAAACCTTAAAAACTTAAGATGCAAAAAACATTTCTATTGAAATTTTTATTCAAAACAGGTAACAAATTCAATTCCGGTATAATTTTGTTATTATTTTTAATTTCTTTGAAGTTATTTGAGATAGGGCTTTTTGTTATTATATTTCTTGAAAATAAACTTAAGTTAGGGCTTTTTATTGTAAGTTAAAATTAAGACAAACTAATATAATAATTCATGTTTGAAGTAAAATAAATAAATAATTAAAACTAAAATACATATTTCAAGGCAGATGTTATTATACTGAAAACAAATTAGGTTTTATAAGGTAAATTATCATAAAAATGATGGCAATCTGCTGGAAGAAATTTTTTTAGATCTTGCAAATGGTCCCACTTTTGTTTAGATATGGGTATTTTCTCTTTATAAAAACAATCGGGGGACACATTTTCAATCGGAAACTTCGATCTCTGTGGGAGTAACTGATATTCATCTGTTACATTTGTTTTCAAATAAATTGATCCTGACGAGTCATACGCCAAGGCTCGAAGCATGCTTACTGTATGATCTCCAATGCCCCTGCCTTTAATTTAAGAAAAGCTTAAGTATATATATATAAAAAGAGTTGTTTCAGTGTGCAATATTCACCTGGTCGTATTGATGTGTATATCTTTGAAATATTTTCGAAATTTAAAAAATAATCATAACGCAAATGGTGCGCTTTTAGAGGTGCTGGAACTTTTTTAGCTTCCTTAATGAGTTGAACAAATTGAGACGGCAAGTTTATTTGTCTTTTATTTATTTTTCTCTCTATAAGGGAATGCGTTGCATCACATTCAATTTGCGTATGACTACTTATTAAAAACTTTTGTTCAATTGTTATTTCGGTTTCCTTTGAAAAATTCAACAAGGCGTTAGACAAAACAGTATTACGATTATTATTTTGTGCTAGACAAACTCGGGGAAATCCCTTTTTCTTTTAAAGTAAATACAAAAGCAAAACAATAAGAATAGACACACAATCAAGGCAACAATAAAATTCGCCAGGCAAAAACCTAAATTTCGCCATATTAGAAGCAATTATATTCTGACAAAATTTTAGTGTTGGCTCGGCGCATAGCTTGGCGAATTTTGGAGTACCATACAAAATGTATGGCAATTTCTGTTGTTTGATTGTGTGTCTATTTTATATTCAACCTTAAATGACTTAGGGCGTTTTTCTTTCAAAAAAAAACGTCGAATGAGTTAGGGCTTTTTTTTATAAGACTATAAATCCGTTATTTGCGATCATAGCCCACTAATTTTTTAAGGGGAGGTGTATTTGACAGTGGTCTACCAGAATACATTAAAAACGCGATTTCGAAAAAAATGTACATAGATACGCCTTTTCTATATTAAGCCAACGATATGTACATATATTATTTTTCGAAAATATGTAAATATCACACTGTTTTTATAAACTGTTTATTATTTGATTATTAAAGTTTTGCTTATAATGATAATAAGTTCAAGAACAATTAAAATGAGTATAATATAACAATCGGTGTGGTCAAACTATTCGTAGTGTGGCCCAGTTATTTCTTATTGTACAACTATCATTTTTAATGTCAATGCACAAGAAAGTAAATATATACATATTTTTTTAAACATTATTCATTGAAAACAATAAAAAAGCAAATCAAAAATTTTCATTTCGAAAACACAAAAATTCAATGAACAATACAAGGCGAATTGATATAAGGTGAGTTACTACAGCAGCCGATCTTATTTTTCTTTACATGTATTTTGTTTTTGCTTTTGCGTATGAGCTTTCAAAAGCCCTAAAAGCAAGAACAAAATGTATGCAAATTTTTACAACTCATACGCAGAAGCAAAAACAAAATACAAGGTATGGGTTCGCCTTGGAACAATATTCATAATAATAAATTAAAATCAATATAAAGTAGATTATTCACAAAGTACATATGTAAGTTAAGACGTTAAAAGCAAAATTTGAATTGAAAGGGATCTTTTAAAAATAAAAACGTGTCCTTATTAAAAAACTTACTAAGATTCTAGTAAAAATCAGAGAATCTCCTTATTAATTTCCTTTATTTTGATTTTTAACATAAAAACGAGAAGATTTCTTCTTACAATTGTGTATTTTTTTAAAGAAAATTCCATAAAAATTAATAAACAATACGTTATCTCCTTATTTCCCGCCATTTTCCTTCGTAATAAATTTTAGAAGAAATTCAAACCAATGTTAAAAAGATTTTCTAGTGAAAATTTCTTCGATTTATTCCCCTCTTGCACTCAATGGCCATCAAGCTTTTTAAGACGTCGATCTCTTTAATAATAGGTGAACAGAGCTGGTGTAGAATTTTTTTATTGTTTTTTTTTTTAAATTGAAAAAAGATATGAAACTATGTACAAGAATTTTAACATAACGTTCACAATAAAAGAAAAAACAAAGTAAAATGAATAAAAACTAATTTTTTTCTTTTTTGAAATCACTTTCCTTTCCTTTGAAACCAATTTTCGCTTAAAATGTCTAATATTAGTTAAAAGTAGTTTTTAGGTAGGTAATTGTTTACCACAAAATGCTCTCTTAACTGTCGTGACGTCCAAATCTTTTTCTTTAGTGTCTCTTTCCAGAAATATTGGAAAACGACGTTATCATTCATAATTTTACGCCATATTAAGCGAAAAAACTCAGATGGGTCACACCCGCCTTAACTATAAATTGCGAATTAATAATTACCGAATACCGGACCACTTTTGAGGACACGTTTATTTGAACTAATAAATCATGCGAAAACCATTGAAATATATTCTACACGAAAAGCTATTGAAAAGAAAACATCAGACAAAACAAATGAGTCACAACGTGATTCATATGCGCTCCCATGCGGTTCTCTAGAGGAGTCCCGTTTCACACCGCATCCGGAGCGCACCTATTTCGAATTTGGCTGGCTGGGTTGCACACAGAGCTAAAAAGAGCGAGAGAGATTGTAGAAAGTTTTTGCTAGAAAATCTTCTTGATTTTATTTTAAATTTCTTCTAAAATTTATTGTAAAACAAAACGGCTGCTTATTCATTAAGTAGAAATTTCCATGATTTCTTGTTAAAAATCATATAAGGTAAATTACTCTCATTTTTACGAGAATCTTATTCAATTTATTAATAAGGAGCATTTTTTATTTTTATAAGAGCCCTTTTTAATTCAAATTTTGCTTTTTCCGTATTTTCAAAATGTAAATTTTTGATACACATACTTATTTATTGTTCCAGAAGTTTTCATTGAATAAAGTTTCAAAAATTTCAAAAATAACATATGTATGTTTCTAATAAGCGTTTTCAGGAATAAATATCTTTACCCGCGATAGTCTAAACTTGTATTAGTATTGAAGAAATGGCCCGTGCAAACGACAGGTGGCATTCTGAGCCCACTTCCCTAGTTGCAAGTGCAATCTGTCCATCGATGAGTAATCAACGAACGAAATCTCTCTTCAACCTTGAGAGACAGGATATTAAGATGACGATGGCAGCACTAACCGGATATTGTTTAATAGGTGCGCATGCAGCAAGACTAGGGGCCCCCTGGTGGGACTACTGTAGGAGGTGTTGTGACGTGGCGGAGACCATACATCACCTACTCTGTCGCTATTCGGCACTATCTAGAACGAGAGCCGAATCTATAGGTAGCTATTTCCTTAACGCACTCGACGATCTTAGGTCAGTCGAAATTAAGTACCTGACAACGTTTCTTAGGAATACGGGGAAACAAGTGTCACCTTTTAAATTGTATTGAAGAGCTTTTCATCTTAGTTTTACAGATTTCGTTCTTGATTTTGTTTAAAAGATAAATCCAGTTCTAATAAGAAGAGTTTCTTATTGAAAAAAATTATAGAAAAATGCAATAAGTTTTGTTCTGATTGATCATATCCAAGGCAATTAATAGTACTCGCTTGACTAAAAGAACTCATCTCAAAAAAATTCAAATAAAGTTTCACTGATTCTACATGATTTCCACATATATGAAATCCCTCCGGTTTTGCCCATTGAAAGTCCGTAGCTAGCAGCAAGCTTTGCCGTTAAAAAACAAACTTAACTGTGCTTAATGTCTCGCTTATACTATCTGCTATTAAAAAACACTTGTAATTTATACTTTAACATTTAATTTGACTTTTTCATAATTCACTGCTAAAGAAAAGTATACAAAAGTGTGCTTAATTCTACTCAAACTTTGTAAATTTACAAAATAAATAAAAATGTCGGATACACTCGAAAATCCTTATTAAGCAATAATTACACTACTCGACAAATTTTGATCAACTTTAGTCTCCAAGAATAAAATAGTCCTTTCCTAAAGTGAAATTTTCTCCTGATTCCGAATATGACTTCCATTTTCTTGTGGCAGATCTAGTTTCCGAGATATCGGCGAAAATATGAAAATTCCCATTTTTGCAGAACACTACTTCATATAGGTACGGCAAAAATTTGCATTTTTCATTTTTTCGTTTTTAACTGTTGAATTATGCATTATACTAATTCCCATAAAAATTTCTTGCCTTCTTCGCCCTCAAGTATCTTCAGTAGTTTGGCCACTATGCCAAAAAACGTTCAAAAAATGTTGAAAAAAAAACGAAATTTTTTACACAATTTCAGATTTAACCACTTTAAAATCGGAAAAATTCTATTGACGAAAAAAAGTTAGCCCTCCTATGTTGTAGGTAATTTAACTACGAAAATTTTAAGCATACCAGCACAACAATCGGACGTGCCATTGAAACTATAGCCCCGTTAACTTGCAAGCGTCTATCCTACAATTTTAGTATTACTCTGATAAAATTGGCGAGACATTTCATTTGGTCACTCTACCTTAGGGTCTAATAAATTTAAAAAGACATCAAGTATTTAATTGTCACTACTGTTTGTTGTAAATTTTGTTTTGCAAATTGTAGTGCAAATTTATACATACTATATCGGTAGATGTGTTTACGAAATGGCTTGTTGCAAAAGAGATTTTAAATGTAAAAATAATCCGGATGATTTTTGCTTTATTTGCGGACATTATATTTTCGGAAACTCAGCTCGGAAAATAACTAATTCTGTCAGAGATGCATACTTTCATTATTTCGGTTTCCGTGTAAAAAATCTCGATAAATTTTGGACACCTAATTTTATTTGCGCCTCCTGTAGATTAACTTTAATGAGATGGGTATCGGGTAAAGGTCATAACATGAAGTTTGGTGTTCCAATGATGTGGACTGAACCCTTTAACCACGACCAGTGCTATTTTTGCGTGATAGACCTTAAAGGTAAAAGGAGAAAAAAGAGGAAATTAATAAGTTATCCAAATGTGGCATCAGCTAAAAAGCCAAAACTACATGACCATACCTTACCCATACCTAGACCGCCTATAAGTTTTGAAGCCTCAAGCGAAAGTGACTCCGAAGCAGATAATTCAGAAAGTGGACAAGAAGGAGAGATCCCACATCGAGTCTCACAAGCCGAACTTAATGACTTGGTCAGAGATTTGAAATTATCGAAATTTGATAGCGAAGTTCTAGGATCTCGTTTGCAGCAATGGGGCAGCCTGGGCCCTTCGACAAGTACTTCCAAATTTCGAAATAGACACAAGACTTTCTCTTCTTTTTTTACTAAAAGTGAAAATATTTCCTACTGCAATGATGTTCAAGGTTTATTTGAAGCACTAAAATTAGAAAATAAAGTGGATGATTGGCGCTTGTTTATAGACAGTTCAAAGCATAGTTTAAAAGCAGCATTACTCCATAAAGGAAATTCGTTACCGTCAATACCAGTGGCACATTCTGACAATACTAAAGAAACTTATTTAAGCATATCAAATTTACTTGAGCTCATTCAATATAAACAATTTAATTGGAAAATTTGTGCGGACTTAAAGGTAAGCAGTTTCGGTGGTACAGTTTAAAATAAATAGTATATGAAATACATCCTAGGTTGTAGCTATAGTTCTCGGACTTCAAGGAGGTTTCACTAAATATTGCTGTTTTCTCTGTCTTTGGGACAGCCGTGCTAGAGAAACCCATTATATTCAGGAAAACTGGCCACCAAGAGCTCAGTACGAACCAGGTGCCTTCAATATCGCAAACCCGCCTTTAGTAAATCCCGAACGAGTTATTTTGCCAGCACTTCACATCAAATTAGGATTAATGAAAAATTTTGTAAAGGCTTTAAATAAGGACGCGCCATCCTTCCAGTACCTAACGAAATTTTTCCCTAAAATAACTCAAGCCAAATTAAAAGAAGGTATATTTGTTGGTCCGCAAATTAGAAAGTTGCTGAAAGACGAAAATTTTGCGAATCATTTATCATCAGTAGAAGCAGCGGCTTGGGACAGCTTTAAGCAAGTCGTTAGTGGGTTTCTTGGCAACAACAAAGATCCCAACTATAGAGAGATGGTCAAAGCCTTGTTGAAAAACTACAGTGCTATGAAATGCAACATGTCCCTCAAAATGCATTTTTTGCATTCACATTTGGATAATTTTCCCGCAAACCTAGGTGCTGAAAGTGATGAACAGGGTGAAAGGTTTCACCAAGACCTCATGATTTTTGAAAAGCGTTACCAAGGTTTTTGGAATGAAGAAATGATGGGAGATTATTGCTGGACAATAATACGGGAGACAAACCCAGAAAATTATAAACGGGTAGTTAGAAGTACCCACGTCCCTCACTATTGACCACCACGGTAAAATCGCTCAATTTGACTTTTTTAGATGTAGATATGTATGTATTTAATGTTGTTGTCGTTGTTGTTTTTTACTGAATTGCTGATTTATACTCATATTACTCAATTGAATACAGTTTAACGTGCAAACATATGTCTATAATAAAACGTTATAAAAAAATAAAAACCTAGTTTGAATAAAAATTTTCTCTATAAAAAAATTGTAGGATAGACGCTTGCAAGTTAACGGGGCTATAGTTTCAATGGCACGTCCGATTGTTGTGCTGGTATGCTTAAAATTTTCGTAGTTAAATTACCTACAACATAGGAGGGCTAACTTTTTTTCGTCAATAGAATTTTTCCGATTTTAAAGTGGTTAAATCTTAAATTGTGTAAAAAATTTCGTTTTTTTTTTCAACATTTTTTGAACGTTTTTTGGCATAGTGGCCAAACTACTGAAGATACTTGAGGGCGAAGAAGGCAAGAAATTTTTATGGGAATTAGTATAATGCATAATTCAACAGTTAAAAACGAAAAAATGAAAAATGCAAATTTTTGCCGTACCTATATGAAGTAGTGTTCTGCAAAAATGGGAATTTTCATATTTTCGCCGATATCTCGGAAACTAGATCTGCCACAAGAAAATGAAAGTCATATTCGGAATCAGGAGAAAATTTCACTTTAGGAAAGGCCTATTTTATTCTTGGAGATTTTTTTTGTCGAGTAGTGTTATTTATTTGTTCGTACCAATCCATGTCACAATGAATTCAAATTGTATGCTTGGTTGTACATTTCATATTAATTCGATTGTACACGTAGCGCTCCTTTGAAAAAGTTTTAAATCATCCAAATACAAACGAATTATTATTCGACTCAAACTATTTCCGAGTACATATAAAATATTATCTCTCTATTGTAATAATTTTATTACTAAAATGGGTTTCCTGCCCAAACACACACACACATACACACGCACACACTCACATATACAGAATTGCGTAGAGCACTCGTACAAGTCTGAACCCTTGCGAGTTTAAAGGTGTAGTACCGTCCAACACAATGATGTCAAATTAAATGCAATTTATTAACCTTTTTTCATCTACCTAACCAGGACAACGTCAACGACGGCATCACTATAACAATAGAGAGTCACGTGGCAGCAATTTGAGCACACGCCGCACTCAATGTTCAAAGCCACCCTCTCCCTTCTTGCTCCAACCTTGCTGGTGCTTTTTCGCTATTGTTGCCAATACGCAGAGAATACCACTACCAACCGCTAAGCGGCAAGCGACAACCGTAACTTGCATTTGTACTCAACGGAAGCGCATTGGCATCGTTAGTCCCCTCGTTATCTGATCTGTTTTACTACATTCCGCATCATAACGCCACGTTCCGTGTTGGCGGCCTCTGTTTTGATAGTAAATTAATGTTTGGAGTTACCGAAGGGCGGACGGTCGGCTCGTTGATGGGTGCGTGTAATGCGGCATACAACAACATTGACAACATTGCCAATAAAAACAAACAACCGAAACACAACAACAAGCCCGCAGTGAAAAGCTAATCGATTTAACAAACATTCTAGTTCATTAAGTGGTATTTAATGAGGGTAGTCATACCAGTTCGGTAGTGAGTGCGACTCAGCGACATCTCGCTTGGAAATTTCGAAGTTTTGACGCCACAAAGAAAACGCAAATAAGCGGACGTGAGGACTACTAATAAAAAGAAAGTATATTAATTTGAAATCAAAATTGTTTTGGCTTGTTCAGAAAATCGGCCCGAAGACCTCTTGACTGACATGCAAATGATCTTCCCTATCGACAATGGCGCCACGGCGCCAACGAAATTATGATTTTATTTCCCTGCGAATTTAGCAAATAACATAGTTTACAACTGATCTTACAAAGTTAAGCAAAGAACGTAGAACACAAAGAAATTGCATCAATCCAACAGTTTCTCTTACAGAAAATCTCTTCCAATTTCACTTTACCAGAACTAATCTGACTTTTGGTGATTGATATTAGAATCTGATTAGATCCAATTGGCTTCTGAGTGTGGTGAATTGGACGAGAGTTCCTGCCACAGGAAACGAAACGCCATGTAACTCTTTGTTATCTACGTTATTTGCAACCATGGTGTAGAAAACGAATTAAAGCAAACAGCAAAGAACGTAGATTATAAAGAAGTTGCACCCCATCCCACCGTTCCTCTAACCGAAAATCTCATCCAATTTCACCATACCAAAACTAATTTGATTTTTTGCTGATTTATATAAGAATTACATCCAATTGGTTTCTGGTGTTGTGAAATTGGACGAAAATTCTTGCGACAGTAAGCGAAATTGCAGGCAACTTCTTTGTAATCTATGTTATGTGCATTGCGAACGAATGCAAGTGAGAAGTCTTCTAAATTCAATATGGCGGCGGCTAATATGAAATGTCACAAAGAGCTAATATTAAATGACAGACGTAGAAATTCGATCAGTTCATGACATAAGATTAGAAAAATTCGAGGACGCGAACGTGAGAGAAAGAAGGAAAACGGGTTATATACATCAGGTAGTATCAACTTTGGCGAATTTTGATGTCTATGGGCTAGGATTTTTCACTTGTATTTATTCACCATGATTACATATCTCTCTGACTACTCAGTTCAACAAATTTACTCTAGATAAACATCTCAATGAAAAACTGAACCTTAGAAATGACTTCAGTTATCGAACTGGTTCCTCGAATGGTGTGATGTTGAGGAAGAGGCAACTACTTTTTCAACTGGTGATGTATAGACTTCCTATAGATATTTCGTAGGGCATCACCATTTAAAATATGCAAGTTGTTTACATGAATACAAAATAGAAGATAAATAGTTGAGTTGTTACGTTAACTTATTGTAAGCTAGTTTAGAACTACAAAATTTTACTGCGGAGACGCTACAGGAAAAAATTGCCAACTAACATATACACACAAACATACACAAATACATACAATAGAAGTAGCGATTAGTTCCGTGAGAAGGGGAGCAACTGCTGCAACTCATAATAAATAGAAGCTGAGGATTGTGTGTGGTGTGGCAACAAATTCAAATTAAGTAATTAATATTGTAACTGGCCAGCGCAGGGGGAAAAGTTTGATTTAGGCGAAACAAAAGAGAAATAGAAGAACTTGCGGCTGTTTTATTTTACCGTCCGACGAATTAGGGGAGACAACTTAATTTATTTTCATTATGTTAGCGTAAAAAGCAGGAGAAATCTAGTAAGCAAAAAATATAATGGTTAAAGTTATGTATTTACTCTATCCGAGTATATATAGAAAATATCTCAAAAGGCAATTTTCAGTGACAATGGCACCAACGATTCATACGTGATGTAACTGTCAAAAATAGTCATATGAAAAGAAAACATCTGTGGATTTTAGTATTTCTTGAAATGAAGCTTCTTATGAGGCTAGCTTCTGTCTGAGCTGTATACATATATACCAAAGCTTTGGAGAGAGGCAAGGATGGTACTCATCAAATCGGGGAAGACCGGGTCACAACACTTCGACCAATAGGTCTCTCATCGTTCCATCTTAGATAATGGAGAGGGTTGTTAGTCTGAGGATTACGCACTGCTTGGCCCTCACCAACTTCAACAACCTTCTTGGATGTGGAAGGCGCTTTTAATAACGTTCAATTGAATTCCATACACTCTTCACTGGCTGTCGCAGGGTTGGATTCATTGACTTCATTGGATCGACAACATGTTGAAAATGAGGCCCACAACAGTTCCCTAGGATGGACTGAAATAAGGCAGCTGTTTGTATGCTGCACTCGCCAAGTTGGAGTTTTATCACTTCTATAGTGGAAGCTGGCAGCCGATCTAGTTGTCTTGGCTATAGGGAAAATCATCTCGCCGGCCAGTGAAATATGAACTGCAGTCTGGGCTCAACAACAACACCAAGTGGACAAAAGCGAACGGTCTAGAGGTTAATACCACTGAAACATAACTCGTCTTATTCACAAAACGTTATAATATAGACAGTTTTAGAATTCCATCAATTAGTGGGAATCCCCTTAAACTTTCGGAGGAGCAAAAAATGCTGGGATTCGTTCTCGGCTTTAAACTAACTTGAAAAAGGATTGGTCAAGAGCCGTTCTACTCTTGCAAGTGCACAATTGGAAGAAACTGGCGTCTGGCGACCGCACATTATTTATTGGATACATACAGCTGGCCTAAGGCCCACTTTAATACATGGTGCGCTGGCCTGGTGGGAAGCACTGCTCAGCTCATCTCGGCGCCGACGCGGCATTGGAGACGATCCTGGAGCTACCACCCATAGACATTTATTTGAGATGATATGCGCTCTAAGGCTTAGGGCGTCTAACAGGCTGTAGACAACGGACAGATGACATGCCTATATAAAAAAACCAGTAGGGGTGGAACAAAAAAGATGTATTGTAACTATTAGATCGTATAATTAGGAAGAGACACAGTCCGTTAAGCACTTCCTGTAGGACTGTCCTCCACTACGAGAAATGCGCTCCAGATTTCTGGACTCTCTACGAGAATAGCCCGTTTAACCTAACTAAGCCTAACCCCTTGGAACAACCTTTGTAAAACGTTTAACACCACAGTTTATTATCTTTTCACTCCTAATCGGCTAGACAGCATACAATTGGCCACATAAATAGCTCATAACCTGGATTACCACAGTTGCCAAACCAAATATTGAAATATGAGTGTCAAACGTAAGAAACTTAGAAGAAACTTAAAGCGAATTGCCACCTATTAGAATGTGTTGTTTGGGGATATCACCTGTTTAAAAAGTGGCACTCTATTCAATTAATAAGTTAACTGAATTATTATAATATCAGTGTGAAATACAAAAGTATTTTTGAAAGAAATTGGTACCTATTCAAAAAGGTTAATTCTAATTAACTACGAATTAACTATATTGGTAGTCAACTAAAGAAGTTAAAGAAATGCCAGTTGTGAAAATATGTTTGAAGTAAGTTGCCCCCTGTTTGAAAAATTAAGCAAAAATGAATTCAAAGTTAAATGAAATATAAGGAAAACTTGGGTTCAAAAATATTGAAGAGAGTTGCCACATTTTTAAGGCACCTTAAAATTTAAATTCAAGTAGATTTTCAATTTACAGTCTGGTTGTTTGGTTGATTGATTTAGATTTTTTAGATAAAGCAAAAATTTACTTTAAAGGAATTTCAGCCGAAAGCAAAAGTAGATTATTCTGATGCGTCACTTCTATAATGTTTCTAGAAAATTATACATATGTACATACATATAATTTATATACATATAAGTTTGTACAAGATTTCCAGCAAATTTAAAATTTGTCTAGAACATTCTAAGAGATCTTCGGAAGCGACTCCGCGTGTAAAAAAAGCTCCAATTAAAAATAGTTCAACCAATGCTGCGCTGGAATGCAGCAATATCAATTTATTTTGTATACTGTCGCCCAAGACTTAAGTGTCAGTCATCTATGTTTCAAATTTCTGAACCTCAGACTTGAATGACAACAATGTATCGCTGTCAACTAGTCACTTTTAGTCGTCAACTTTTTAAATGCCATCGTAACTCAAATGTCACAAGGAACAAATACGCTAACAGGGTGAGACACTGAAATAGCATACTGGTGATAGCAATAATAATGTACATATGTATACATACTTACATACTTACTTACTTACGTATCTATCGGCTTGAAATTAACGGCGCTCACGTTGCTATTGTTATATTTTGAGGGAAGGAATAAAAAAAAACAAAACTGGTTTGAAAAGTAAAAGACCATCGGCCGGCAAAATTTGCACAAACTAAAATCTCTGTGATTTTTTAGACTAGACCATTTTAAATGTTTAAAAATTACGTACACAATTTAGTTTTTAATTTTTAAAATAGTGAACTGGCTTCCAGAATTTTACAATAGACCTAATAAAACCAGGTGTTTTGAAAATGTAGCATTAAATTTCCGCGTGGAAGTGTTTAACAAAAACTTAAAACTTAAACTTAACTAAATGAAACCAAATTTAAGATCCGTTCTTATGAAATCGACACCAATCACAATGAAATTAATCATACAAATTAAGATATATGTATACTATTTCATATAATAATAAATATGTATAAGTCCAAATTTATGAAAGTGACGTACATAAATCACTAATACGCGTTTTCTCCAGTAACCTTTAAATTTCAAGTAACGTTTATCCGATACTGGCATCGTTAAGAGGTTATATATGCTGACGTGCGGGAAAATGGGGAAAGTTTTGCCATATTTTTATTAAATACTTGTTATACGTCCTGCGTAGTACAATGTCTAATTTATAAAATCATCTCAAGAACATAAAAAATACTAATAATTGTCAAAGTTATGACATTTTATGCAAAACGCGTTTTTTTCAAAGAGGTTTGCGTGACTACGATTCCAGTCCAAATTTCGTTAGTATGAGGACTTGCGGTGTCCTTAAACGATTCATTAAAATGAGAACAATTTTTTTCTGCAAACGGGGACGATTTTCTCAAAAAGGCTACTTTTTTCATCTGATGAAATGTATGGAAAAATTCATAACATTGATATGAAAATTTGAACGAAAAAATTAAATCGTTCAAGGACACGGCTAATAAATTGAAAAAAAAAATCGAAATCGGTTGAAAACTCTTTCGGCAATCCAAGTCACCGCCACGACGTTTTCGGAAAAACATGATTTCGAGATAATCGCGTTTTAAGTTTCAAGTACACTTTTGTCTAGTTTAGCGGTCAATCAGGTGAACTTACAAGTCATCGTCTATTCCAGGGCCGTAAAAGGAGTCCTCTGTATTTAATTCAACTTCCAAATTATCGGCTTTTTGTTGTCTGAGAGCCTTCCCTGGTTGCGTTGTGCGCCCGCTGCACATTGGCCTTGCCAGTGTCGTGCGCTACGCTTGATGCGCCACGACTTCCTAAGGGAGCAAGATGCAAAGCGCTATAACTTCGCTTCTACTGCTTAAATCTCTTTGAGATAATATTCTTAAGAACCTATACTTTAAGATGAAAGAATAAAAAAAATTTCGATTTTTTGGCCGACTTCAACATACATATATAACCCCTTAAAGCTTAAAGCTTAAGTAGATTCCTATTCTGGTAAGTTCCTCGGAAGGTTACCACCTTAATTATTAGATAAGATGTTTTGCTAAAGTAACCTTTAAATTTCAAAGAAAAACGCCGCTCAGTCGAAAACACAAGTTACCAGTTAAGTTAGATTCATTGTTAGAGCTCTGACTTTCTTTCTCTGTAATTGTTGCTGTATTTTTCGCACAATTCAATAGTAAAGAATAACAAAAAAAGTTCTGAATTCTTTTGACAAGAAAAATTATAGCGCAGTTACCCACCGGCGTACGGCAAGCGTGACAACCGACACGGCCTATCTTATAAGAGCGCCATGTTAATGAAAACTCTTATCCGTAGAATTTCGTGTTGACGGAGAGTAGACGTTGAAAATTCCCGGAAATTTTATACAGGGTTTTTCAATAGGAACGCTACAAAATATAAAAAAAATTAAATAAAACAAAAACGGTTTGGGATATGAATTAAATTCTTTATTCCTGTGAAAGTACATTCGATGCCATTATGTATGGAACTCGATTTCTATTGCATGGGCACCACGGGCACGCTTGCAGAAATCCGGACGGTGAACCCAATTTTCGACGGTTTTCAAACATAAATCGGCCGATACTGCTGCAATTTCACATCCGCTGGCTTATTGGCATAGACCATAGACTTGACGTAGCTCCACAGGAATTAGTCTAACGGCGTCAAATCGCACGACCGAGGCAGCCAATTGACTGGGTCATTTCGTGAGATAACACGTTCACCAAACTTGGTTTTCAATAAATCGATTGTAACATTCGCTGTGTTGCTTCTGGCGCCGTGCTGTTGGAACCACATATTGTCCAAGTCCATATTCGGTGGCGATTCCCATTCACAGTAACGTGCCGGTCTTGATCATCACGGAAGAATTACGGCCCAATGACCGCACCAAACCGTAATTTTTTCGGGATACAATGTTGACTCATGGAGTACGTGACGATTGCTGCCTTTCCAATAACGCATATTTTGCTTATTGACGAAGCCATTCAGCTAGAAATGACGACGACCATAAATTGGACGTAGCGCTCTTAAAGTTGAGGCCATAGACTCCGAAATTCGGTAGTAAATTTTAATAATTTCGACTCGTTGTTGGATTGTATATCTTTCCATGATGAAATGGCAAACCTTAGTGAAGAGAAATGTCAAAAGATCGGGAAAAAATATGGTGTCGTTTGCTGTCACTATCGGTATACTTTTGTGCGTCCCTATTGCAAGACCCGTTATGTGCTCCCCCGGCTGCTACGGCATGTAGCGACACCTTCCTGAATAACTGCACAGTTAATTTAAACTTTTTTTCTAATATGTTTTTGAAGTCTGGCTATAATATACACGTACATAAGTGTATATAATAAATCCATGGAAAATAAAAAAGAAATATTTACATAATATGGCAACTGATTTATATTATTTATATATATTACATTGCATATAGATATATTCTTGAAATCACTGACAGAAATGTACGACCTTTAATCTATCAATTTTCAGTTAAACTAGTCAAAATTCTCTTATTTACTTAATCACTTGATTATTTTGTTAGATTTATAAAGTATTTGCATGGAAAATGTGTACTCCCGTTTTTGACTTTTCAAATATAAATAGTTATCAAATTTTCTTTCAACCAGACATTTGTAATTATTTTTCTTATAAAGTTTATTCACTGAACAGAGTGAATAAAAATTAACAATCCTGAAAAAGCTCAAAAATGGCCGCCAGTAACTGAAAAAGTACTATTCTGATTTACAAAAAGATATTTCACCGTTAAGTGGTTGAATGTACTTTTAAAACTAAAGATCCATAAAAGGTTTGGTTTATTTACTATTCTGAAGTTTTTTGGCAATAACTGCAAAAGTAACTCAAAAGCAGGGTTTTTGCCAATATCTCAACATACATACATCAGATTGGACAATTTTTCCACCTTTTTTTGCTTACAGTGTACGGGAATTCAAAATTCCTTTGAAAATGACTTCACTTATAATACGAGTACAAATATTTTATAAAAAGAAAGTCGAAATGATTAAGTTTTCTTCAAAGTTCAGATCACTGTTTGTTTTTATATCGACAGCACAAAAGCGTTGAAAATTATTTTAGTGCCGATAAATAAAAAGCCAGACATATGAATTTGGTCGCCTCAAATTACGTTGCAGGCGATCATTTTTTATACCTCTTTTTTTTTGGCATCTTTCAGTTCCAAATAGCTTCTAAAACAGAGGTATACAAAGTTTTTTCGCATATAACGAGTGTTTTCGAAAAAAGTTGGAAACTAGAACAATGAATTTGGTTTTTAAATATACGGTATGTGCTGTTTACGATAATAAAATGATGGGAAATAATTAAATATGTAAACTAGTTGGTATTTACCAGTGCCTTTATACTAAATAATCGTTTTTTTTTGTAGTGCAATTAACATAGTACATTCGATAACACGAATGTTGCGAGCAGATTTTTTAAACTAGGGGCTTGAAGGTTTGACGACAAAAATGTTACAAATATAGCCACGAAATTTATTCATTGGCTAAAAATTCAATGACTACGATTTCTACTAAACTCATTTTAGTGCCATCGTGTTTTGTTAGGAGTTTTTAACTACAAGAAGAATTGCAAAACTGATGGGCAGCCATTTTATTTTCATTATAAACAATTTTCCAAATTTTTCTTGTTAGTTTCTTTGCGGTAGTTTTTGATAAAAATATAGTTTGCATTAAAATACGAAGCATATAATAGTAGGTATATAAAATATTCCGACAGTGTTGCACATATTCTTATATATAAGTATTGTATAGCCCATAATCGATTTTTTTGTGGACTGAAAAAAAGGGTACGGTTTGAAGAAAAACAGCCCTTGAAAAAAGAACAATGGGGACGAATTGGATCTAAAGAAAAATTTTCAATATTAAGAGAAGCCCGATTTCATTTTATGATGTTTTTATTTACTTTAAAGAAGCTATTCCGCAATCGGGTAAAGCTAGCGCGATTTGAAGAAAATACTACGACATCAATATAAAGAAAACTTCTCTTCGAGCTTTTTTTTTGTGGGTGTATATGGAGGAAAATATGCAACACCGCCCACAAGAGAACAAAATGTCAAAAATCATTGGCTACTAAATGCAAACCTTCATTTGATTACTCGTTTACTAAAACTCCACAGGCTATAAGATTGCATACCAAAAAAGTTTGTGAAATTTATGTATATTTAAAAAGTTATAAATTTTGATGAAAATCGATTATATGGCATTACAATAGAGTCGTGTTTAAAACCCACGCACAAAATTCTTTCAATTGATTTTTAACGCGTATATCATGAACACGCCTGTGAAAATTTAAATAACCGTTCTTCTTTAGTTCTTATTATTTTATTACAATCTAAAACATATTCATGGATGACGATGACGATTTTTTTATCTGCGATAACAGCAACTAGAGAACAATGTTTTATAAACCCCTGCAATGTTATTGTTATTGTTACGAATGCAATTTTACACAGGCCTCTATGTTTTAACAAAAAAAAAAACAAAAACACCAAAGCCGAAAATATTCAGTTTCAAATACTTACTTAATACCTAAAAACAAAAACAGGAGAAGAATTTAACTTATAAGGATAGCGAAATCAATATTTTTTTAAATCTATAACAATATACGAAAACCCACTGTATTTGTTTCCTTTTCGTTTGCGGCGACCTAAATTAGATTAGTGTTCGATTAACTGTTCAGCATCAAGTAGTCTGAAATCGACTAATCGAAATTATTCGAATAGTGACAATTACTCATAATAAATTTATTATAACGGAAAATACGGAACGGAAACAGAATCAAAATTTGTTTAAATCTATAAAAAATATACGAAAACCCACGGTATATGTGTGCTTTTCGTTTTCGGCGATCTGAAATTAAAAGAGATCTTGCTAAAAGTCGACCATTCGACTATTCAATTAGTCGACTAGCCGATTAGCAACTTTTTTGAATAGTGTCAGTTAATCACAACAAATTTATTGTAACGGAAAATGAGTTTTGTCAATAATCATAAGTATTCAAACAATAAAATAAAATAAATAAATAAGGGAAACAAATAGTCGAAAAAGTAAAAAAGAACGATTAGTTGAAAATTCAGTTAGATGGAATCAACTTTTTGAACAACTTTTGCTAATTGATTAATCGATTGATAAAAGCCCAGGAATTTGCTAGACTACCAGAAAAGTACCACACTATTTTCTCTACAAACCTGCATATCACTATAACTAATCAAACAAAAGTTGTGGTTATTCCACTGGTATTATAAAAATTATTATATTTTAAGACTTCCGCCAAAATATTTATTACTGATGACAAAACAGTTAAAGCCTAAAAGGTCTGCATAAATATATTTAAACCTAGTTTCAGTTTTTAGAATCGTAATATAGAGATTTTTGTTGGTATTTTCAAATCGCTCCAGCTTACGTACATCTTTATATATTTCCAAAATAGTCTGGTGGAAGTCTTATGATGGAAATATTATGATGGAAAAACAGTATTGATTTTTTTTATATGGCGAATGATACATCGTAATTTACATACATATACATATTTCGATACATACATATGTACGTAGTATACATCATGTACTCGTATATTGAATCATCCCTCGTAATCACCTCAGTAGCATCACCTTTTTTTGAAACGTCATAACCAGTGTTGATTTCGGATTTTTAATAAGATGTCAAATCGACGACGTCCTGCTGTGCATCCCTGTTATGCTGCTACGTGCAACCAACGAGATTAAATGTTGCCACTGACAACAGAATATAATCAAAAGTGCAATAAGCAACATAACACAAAGATTTATGATATTTATTTGAAAACAAAATTTAAAGTTATGCAAATGTTTATATTTCGATTTACGTGGGGATAATAATTCATTGCATTAAAAGGTTTGTATTTAAATCGTATTTAAATTGGCGAAGGATAAAAGTAAAGTTCATGTTATTTTTCAATGAGGTGAAGCGAGTAGCAAAAGGACATATATTTAATATACGCATATTTGGTGTAAAGTGTCTTATTTTTCTTCAAGCTTTGGCCCAACTGCTGTTGGCATTAAAATTGTGGGTTATTTCAGTCCTTAATCTCATAAAGAGAGGTTAAGATTGTACAGGTGACTTTGTGGGATGACTGACTGACTAGTCGCCAATTCTAAAAATGACACAAGTTAATTCTGATGTTGTTAACATATCTCACTTTGTACCTACTTTTTTTACATCTTTGGACGTGTATTAATGAAACAACAGTGCACAATGAACTTCTTTCGACTTTTGGTGATTGAAGGGTTTCCAACTGTAACAGAAAGCATCAATGCTGTGCGCAGGATGATAATGAAAGATTGTCATTAGACATATATTGAGGTTAAGCCCAAAATTTAAATAATACAAGATTACGTAGTCCTACAGCGAGTGGCATATCTCTAGTGAAAGTAAACAAAGTATGTGAAGGAAAAAAGAATAACTTGAAAGTTGTGAACTTGCAACTTTTCAGTGAGAAATGTGTTTCAATTTTAAATAGAAAGTAAAAATAGAGGCAGAGATCTAACTCTCAAATGACAACAGGGGTGTTCGCTCACCCCACTACTTCATAAAAGTACTAATATTTTCTTATTAATTTTTTCTATTTTATTGCTTTGTATCAAGGCTAATTTTTATAAGCGGATGCATTCTGCATGTCGATATCCGTCTAACGATATCGCGTTGAAAAATACTTCATCGTTTGCTCGATATCGTGTGAGCGATTAGAAAATGGCGTAACAGTTTGAATAGCCAAGTAATATCAATTCGACGCCCGTTTTCGTACAATAGTAAATTCAATATCGTTCCATAGGAAATAAGTAATTTAATTTAAAATGTTTCGAAAACGGCGACGAGCAGTGAATATGCAAAATGAAAATAATAATTTTTTTTTCGCTGAAAATCCAACAACTTATTTTCTGCGAAAAATTAAATTGGCTTTTATTGGTATGACTTAAAAAATAAAAGTCAGCGGCTGATTTATATTGATAACTTTTATAAATAGAAGTTTTCAATAACTGTTACTTTTGATTTATACAATAAAAATTTAAAATTACTCTTATTTTCGATTTGTAAAATAAAAATCAGAAATAACTGATATTTATGACTTTTAATATAAAAATCGAAAAATAATTGTTATATAAGATTTATAAAACAGAAATCAAAAATAACTGTTATTTTTTCAATTTTGCATAAGATATTTTCTTCAAGTGATTTTTTCATTGACAGTTTTCAGAAATAACTGTCATTTTCCGTCCCTGATTAAAAGATTAAAATTCAGTCTGAAAGGAGTGCATTTTGGTCACACCGATCAGCAGTACGGTTCTTTCAAAATGAAAAAACAAGTCCAATTATAGAGCGAGTCAGCGCTGAAAAACAGCTCAAAACTGATTTTCTCGCATTGATCAGCTTGACTCTCGGCTCCGGGTAACTTCCACTCTGCGGTGTCTGCGCGATTTTGTATGAAATTCTATGCAGCAGTTTTAAAGCTAATTTCTCGCATTAATCACCTTTACGCTCGGCTCGGCTTACAGCGTTCCATCTGCGTTTACTTTGAGCCCCAAGTTAAACATATTTGAAGAATTAAACAAATTGGTTTTACTCGTAACTATTATACAAAGACTTTTATAATATAAGTCACAAAATTTGTAGTTGCCGATTACTTAAAAAGTTCGCTCATGATATAATAATTATCGATTGACATATAATAGGCATGCCTTTGATAAAGATATATTAATTTTATTAGAAATTAAAAGTACTATTTATCTTTATTAGTTAGAAAATTTAATCAAATACTAATTTGCTTATCTATTTTCTATTTTCAGGATGGCGCGATTCTATTCTATCAATACCAAAAAAATGGCTGTCCACTGCAGAGTCCGTCGACGAATTTGGCTTTCCCTGCGTAAGTAAACGAGTGGTTTATCGAGAGCTCACTCTACACTGTTATTTCATATGCTTTAAACATTTAAAGTCGTTTTACACAAAACAATTTTTTTTTAAATCATAACTCGTAAGCAAATATTAAGCTACGAGTATGAGGGTAACCCTTAAATTAACCGGAAACGGTCATTAGACGGCTTTTTTGGATGTGACACTAAAATTTTCTAGGTAAACAATATTGGCAGGTTAACATTCCGCCAAGTACTTGTGATTTAACGGGGTTTCAAAGAAAGCAATTTTGTAAATAAAGTAAAATTTCAAATAAAAATTGTAGTGCGCGAATTAACTCAAAAAAAAAACTTGGAACGTTTCATTCGGATTTTGGTAATAAAGCAGCAACAACCCACTATTTATGACTGAATTTCAGAATTTAGAGGTGAACGTTCGTTCTTTGCACTCGCCAGTCTCAGTGATGAATTCCGCGAAGGTCGCTGAGCTTTCACGAAACATCACTTTTTTGAAAACTACTCAGTCCGAGACATGAAAAGTTTAGTAGCTCATAAAAAACAAATCGAGCTAACTTTTGTTCATTCTTCGAATGCTTCATTACTGAATAGATTCACTTTCAGAAAAGATGATCAAATATTTAATGATGCCAATTGCTTATATTGGCCCATTTCTGAGGAAGTTAGGTTATAATTAAAAAAACGGGTTGATGTCCAATAGCTCCAAAAACATTTGTTACACGCGCCCGAAAAGAGGTCCTTGATATGACTATAGGAAATGCTGTAATGAAAACGATAGTGAGGAATAGGTTAGTGTCTAGTGAACCCTCCATGTTAGATCAGAGGACTACTAGGTTCAACATTGACTTCCCGGGACTGATGTCATTCTTCTAGCCATGCTCCAGGAATGCATAAATATAATCGCTGTGGTGTGGGGAAGAAACCTGTAAGAGCATTCCTAATTTGCTGGTGGAAACTGCGATGGATCTACACGACTATTCTACGACCCATCATTACCTACGGGGCAACGGGCCACTACAGCGCTCAGCAAGCTGTCTTAACATAACAGAAGCTATGAGAACCTGCCCGACAGAACGTGGTAGCAGCCATGGAAGTTCTATTGGATCTAACACCTCTTGACGTTCATATTCAGACACAGGCGAATAGGGTCATCTGGCTTTGACTAATATCGGAACAGGTTCCTGAGCCGTTGTGTGATGAACACTCTTGCAAATCAATACCATGAATCTGCAATACCGACAGATAATATATAATCAAAAGTCAGCTTTTTAAAAAAGGTTTAACACTGAACTCAGTAAAAAAAGGAGTAAGTATAAGATAATCCAGAGTATGATAGCTGGGTATGCGGATAGTTCATTGACTGAAGAAGTTACCAGGGCTGAAATGCTCGAAAGCCATGGCTAAGCGTATAATTGTTTTTTGTTGTTGTATACTATAGAAAGTATATGCTATAGAAAGAAAAGCATTCCTTAATACCACCCGTAACTACCGCAACCGTAGCATTGCTATATAAGCAGATTGAGGGAGATGAGACTGCGGAAAAACCTGCGAATTAGGTTGACTCTGAGCCTTTCTGTAGTATTGGCATGAGGACACTATCCTCACTAGCCAAGGAAGAGGAAAAACCCTATACTGGGGAAATATGCCAGGCCTGGAGCGTTCCAGAGTGCTCCTAGGATCATATAACGTAAAGCGTTTTGTAGAATGCATGGGCTTATCGAAGAACAACCCGAGAATTATTGCGTGGACACTTACAGAGCACTGCAGGTTGAAATAACTCCTGACCAAACTGGGAATCTACTTGGCTGAATTCTGTAGATTCTGCAGAGTAGAAAAGGAAATTCTTCATTCAATTACGGTACAATATAATCGGGATACATGGCTCTATAGCGTTCGCCGTTTATTGCAATGTTTTTGCCGTTCTCATTTTACAGAAATAAGTAGCTACGATTCTAAAGGTACATAAAGCTCACCAAATGCTGAGTTTTTTTTTGATTTATTGTGGCCTAGTGAAACTATTGTGAGTTCTCTTCACTTCAAATGCGGCCATTTTGCTTTCAGTTTCATTTGGCACGGAACCGCCAAAATTAAAAACTTTAAGCCCCAAAATCTAAATATTTTCGAGCATCTTGTTATGTTGGAATGTAAAAGGAGTTGCTGCAACTGCTCACATTTTACGTAAGATTTTATTATCTATTATTTTATCTGGTGTATGTCCAAAAAATATTTATACATATGTACATGCATACATATATACTAAATCTTTAATGATTGCAAAACCTCTTTCAGTTGACACTGAACTAAACAAACACGCTACCTCAATTGGTTACAAAAGCTATATATCAATTGTTTCCTTGCGCTCCTCATCAGCCACCCATCATTTTACTTGGCACACTCACAGGAAAAGTCAACATCTCTTCAACAAATACACAACTAATCCTGTTTGTTATAATTAGTAATGTAAATAAAGGAAGTCGTACCTTTCTGCCTGCTAACCCAACAATCCACTCTCACTTTTACATTTCGTCGCCATCATCCACCAGACAGTGGATTCAATTCAATGGATTTTTCTTTTATTTGAGGACATGTTGACTTGAACTTGACGGTATAAAAGGAGCAGCAGCGCAAAGTGGGAAAATAATAAAAGTATCGAGATAGAAACTCACTCGCAAACACCCGAAGTCTTATTTAATCGAAGTAAAGGATTTGCATAGACGTAACTGAAACAAAAAGGATGAATTGTTTTTCTTATTATTTAACATTACGTAGGTTAGAAATATTTTTTAATAATTTTCTGTAATAGTATAAGGTGAATTCATAGAGGGCGATGGTATAATGGCGGCCGCCGTAGCCGAGTTTGTAGCGTATGCGCGCTTCATTCGGTGGGTCCCAGGTTCGAATCCAGCTCGGGGCAAGTAACATCAAAAATTACAGAAAAAGTTTTTTCTAATAGCGGTCGCCCCTCGGCAGGCAACGGCATACCTCCGAGTGAATTTCTGCCATGAAAAAAACTTCTCACAAAAACATTCGCCGTTCGGATTCGGCGTAAAACTGTAGGTCCCTCAATTTGTGTTACAACATCAAGACACCACAAATTGTAGGAGAAGTTTGAACAAGTAAGTAAGGTAGCATAATGCCAACAACAGCAAAAAAATAAAATATCATAGAAAGAATGGAAAACTTTAAACCGTCTTGGGAAGTCATTGGTTTTTGTGCTTATAATGTCATTGGGAAAGGAAAGCTATGAATATAATGGAAGAAGGTTAAATCAGCTGTTTCAATAACCACCCCCTTGCATGATTCCCCTTGTTTTATTTTTCAATATTATAGATTTTCTTTCAATCGGAATTCGTCGTAGCTCCTGAATATTCGATGACCAAAAACGTGTACAGTCGCTCAGCTGTTTTGTGTAATTAAATATCTCCACAACTAAAGAAATTCGAATAACGAAAAACAAAAACAACTAAAACATCAAAGCCTGCATGTTGAATTGCATACATCAATTTGTTTGTTTAACTACATTAGACAAATATCGAAGTAGTAGTGGTAGTGGAAGTTAGTAGTAAGTAGAAGTAGTAATACTGGTTAGCACTACTTATTTAGTAGTAATAGCAGTTAGTAGTACTTAATATTAGCATTAGTGAAAATAATACTAGTAACTAGTGGCAACAATAATAGAAATAATAGTACTTAGTTTAGTAAAAGCAATAAGTAGTACCATTTATAGAAATACTAATAATAACTAGTAGTAATAACATAAGTAGCATAGATATATATAGTAGTAGTAATTGGTAGTAGCATTAGTAAAAATCTACAATTAGTAAAAATAGTACTCGTAATTAGTAGTAATAGCCGTAGTAGTCGTAGGGATAGTAATAGAAGTAGTATTAGTCGTAGTGAAAGTGGTAGTACTTAGTAGTTGTAGTAGTAGTAGAATTTAGTAGTAGTAGTAGTAGAATTTAGTAGTAGTAGTAGTAGTAGTGGTAATTAGTAGTCGTGATGGTAGTATAAATAGTAGTAGTAATTGGTAGTAGCATTAGTAAAAATAGTAGTACAATTAGTCAAAAATAGTACTAGTAATTAGTAATAGTAGCAATAGTAGTCGTAGTGATAGTAATAGAAGTAGTATTAGTCGTAGTGAAAGTGGTAGTACTTAGTAGTTGTAGTAGTAGTAGAATTTAGTAGTAGTAGTAGTAGAATTTAGTAGTAGTAGTAGTAGTGTTAATTAGTAGTCGTTGTGGTAGCGGCTAGTAGTAGTAGTAGTAGTAGTAGTAGAAGTAGTAGTAGTTGTTGTTGTGGTGAACCAGACTCGAACTAGTCGTCTACTGTTCCCGAACTATCCCGAGATGGCTTTGAATAAGCTCTTGAAATGGTTGCAAAATATCTAGTATGAAAATAGTGCCGAAATGGTCCTCAAATCGTCCTGAACAAGTTCAGAAATGGTCCCAAGCTACATATGTATATAACGACTTCGTCCCGCGATTTTGACGTGACTTTCGTTACGCGTCGTAAAAAAAATAACTCGCATGTCAGTTTACTTCAAAAATACTTTATTATTTTTCAACATATTTGCCTTTAAGATCAAAATATTGTTGCATTCAAAGAAACCAGTTGGAGAAATATTTATTCCACTCTGAAGTGGGCACCTCAGAAACATAGTTCCTGAATGTCTCAATGGCCTATTCAGACGTTGAAAAACGCTCACCACCTATTTGGTTCTTAACAAACGGGAATAGGAAAAAGTCATTAGACGATAAATCCAGTGAATACGGATAAGTAATTATTTCGATTTATTTCTCCTTCAAATAACCAACTGTTCCATGTGCTGTGTGATAGCTGGCATTGACGTAGTGAAAGATGATGCTAAATTTTCTGTCGTTTTGTCTTATTTCGTCGATGAAACGTTCTATATTAATCCGGGAAGGACTGCTACTCGATCCTCAAAATTAATCGTAGCAACAATCCCAGTTTTACGGAAGAGGAAAGCGATAATTTTTTCGAGTTTTCGAACAACATTTTTTGAATTTGGATCATTTTGATACAAGCTAGCGGTGAGCTTCTTTTTTGTTGTGGTCTAATGCGCATAGATCTAAATTTCGTCCCCTCTTACGTTATTGTACTCAGTCCATCTGTATTATTTTTCACACAGTATTGATGTTTACTGCAACAACATTTGACAGTTGATGGACGAGCTTCGCCGAATTCATCACTGAAAATGACGCGTCCAAGACTAAAATTGTGGTTTAACATATGCTGAATGAACCCGTTCCAAGCTTTGGTTTTGTGTTAAGCCTCACTTAAAATCGTAATTGAAAATTAATTTACATAATTTTTCTTTGGCAATGTTGTTTACCGTAGGTTAGGTTAGGTTAATGTGGTATTCTCCGCAGGGGAACTTGGACATAGTAAAGTCCATTTTGACACCACCTGTTGTTTAGAACGGAAACGAACATCGGAATCAAGAAAGGTTAATCGGAGAAACGTTGCGTACCCCGAATGAAGTCACGCAAATTACCAATTTCCACCCCAGAGAGCTCTTCTGGGGTGCTAAAGAAGTAGGTGTCTAGGTACTTGAATCTCAGTCTCGCAAAGCTAGGGCAGCTGAGTAGAAAATGAAAAGATGATTCCACCTCATCATCCTCCATACAGTTGCGTCAGAAAGGGTCCTGACAGAACACTACAGTAGTTCGAAAGCCTAAATTCCGCCTGAGGGAAGGCTCCTCGCAGGAGACACGCCCTACCCCAACTGGCAAGAATTTCAGAATTTCCATAGGCCGAATTGAAGGTGTATTGCATCTTAGCCGAGTTGCAGCACGGGCTGCGGCAACCTTGCTGACAATGTCCACAGGTAACACGTTAAACATAACGTTGAGCGCGAAAGTGGGTGTGGTTCAAAGCGCCCCACTAATTCGAATGAGCGCGATCCGTTGCACCCGCTCTAGCTGCTTAACTTTCGATAACTTCTCCAGTGAGTTCCACCAGACAACCACTCCATAAAACATTATAGGCCTTATTATACAACAGTATACAGCAACCGGTGTCTTTTTCACTTAAACTTCCCACCGCCAGACGTTGGCCAAATTTCTCTTATTAAATTGAATTGCTTTGTTAACTGTGCAACTATTTTTTTCATACTTTATACAATAAAAAAATAAATATGTACATTTACAACATTTAAATGGAATTGTATTATACATTTTTGGAATTCTTTACCTTTTTTCGTTTTTATTTCATTCTTCTAAATATTTGGGTAAGAAAATATTTGCATGAAAATTAAAACTCAGCGCGTGTACCTTCACATTTAAGTTTTTTTTTATGTAACACTAAACAATATATACAAAATGTTCACTTTGAATTCAGTTCAAATGAGAAAACAATTCACAAAAGCCAACAATAAGTTCAACCACCACCTTCATTCGAACTTTTTGCTTAATGTCATCCCTTAGATTTTCTATTAAATCCCTTATGGGAATTTATCCAAATCATATGCTCGTTCGTTTTTTATGAAATTAATTCAACTTTACGGAATCTGATCAGAACCCTTTAGTGAAACATGCTAGTTCGAAACTTTCTGACTACCAATTGGCTTAAAAAATGTTTTTACGAGGCGATTTTAGAGGCAACTTTTCAGGCGATTAATTAAATGAGAAGTTGAACGCTAGAAAGTTGTCTGACTTGTTTACAAGATGTGATTCTAATTGAACAAAATATCTTGTAGTATGTAGAATGGTGTGTTTCCGTACTTTACGAACAAAATCATGCAAAAATGGAAATTTCAAAAGGGAACAAACCCAATGTAAACAAACAAAGGGTTGTACAAAACAAAATTGAATTGGCTTGCGGCCAATTTGGTTGAAAGCGATTAATAAGCTGCTGCATTCAACTAAAAGTTGCCTGCAAAATCGCTTCACGTAATCACCTATGTACATATTTAGCAACTCAACTGCTGGTATATTTTTAACTTGCTGATATCTTTTGAAGCACCAGTTTATGCCTTATGATGCTGATTGGCAAACCATTCAAGCTTTGTCTGATCATCAAATCATTCGATGAACCAATACGAATGTCGAATTTATTCCTGAGCGAAATAAATAGTGCCATTGTTCAATCAGGTAGCGCTAGGTTCGACTACTCGAACAGGCAAAGGCATATTTTTTTTAATTAATATGATATTCTTAATTATCTTAATTACCTTTTTTATATTTTAATGCATTTTTTAATTTGTTATGAATTTCATAATTTACATATTCATTTAGGAAACTACTTACAGTTATGTGCTGAGCAGCAATCGCTGTCGAACTAGTATGACTATTACCATTAAATGCCAGTTCGTGAACTGGAATATTTGTCGAATGACCGTTGGTTAAATGTACATCAAAATGTCGTTACACTCAAAAGGGGTGAAACTCGAAAAAGTCACAAACCGATCTCAAATGCATGTTAAAAAATAATTTTAGTGTTAAGCGGTAAATAATTAAAAGCTTTGACCGGGCAACATTTCTATCAGATGCTCAAGCGAAATTAGAAACCCTTAAGCGTTTCTGTAAATTTCTAAGATTTCCTTATTCTACGCCCATTTTTGTACCGATGTGTGATACAAATTTAATGCCAATTCTGTTTTTATTCGACCACTTATTCGTTTAAGACTTTCATACCTAATAATTGAGCGAACTATTTAAAACGGGATTTTTTATAACGTGTTCGGTTTATGTATTTTTATTATTTGCATATATTCAATTAAATATAACAAAAAAAATGTATAAGATATATGTATAATGTCTGTTAGCATACAAGCAGTATTGCAACTATTAAGATGTTGAGCTTAGGACTTTAATATATTTGCTTTAAGTATTTTCTTCCAACTGATGAGTGTAAAAAAGTAAGTAAAATTTCTTTAGCGGCAGTGATTTTTTACATCGCTTAACGAAATTCACGTTAGAATATCGTATAACGAAAGTAGCGGCATACGCGCTTTACGAATTTCCACCCCTATATTTAATAATTTCAACCACTCTTGTCACTAATGCTACTCTACTGCTAATTTCTACCGCTATTTTTATCCATTTCTACCACTATTTTTACTAGTGGTACTACTAAATACTACTACTGATTTTACCAATTTCTACCACTATTTTTACTAACTTCAACCACTATTTTTACTAATTTCTACCACTATTTATTTTATGCTACTTCTAATTTCTACAGCTTATTTTACACATTTCTTCCCCTATTTTTACTAATTTCTACCACTATTTTTACTACTTTCTGCAACTATGTTTACTAATTGCTAACACTGTTTTTACTAATTCCTGCCACTATTTTTAATAATAGTGCTAATATTTTCTAACACTATTTTTATTAATGCTACTACTAATTACTACGACTACTTTTATTAATTTCTACTACTAAAAAGAAGTTATACTTCTGTCTTGTGCGCTTATGTGAACGCGGCTTCTTTTTTTGAATTTATTTCCTTTACAAAATATATCTGATACATAACGACTTATAAATAAATATAAAATATAATATTTCTTGTTTTGTAGATTTTTTTTAAGTGAGATAGCATTGCCATGCATTAAAAATCCAAGCAGTGGTGGTATTCTTGAATAAAATGTTTAAAGTGAGACGATCCAATTGCGACGTATTTACATTCGAGTGGACAGCTCGCAATCCGTCAACGTAAAAAAGAGCTACGGTTGACCGGTAAACATTTGAAAAACTGCTATTGAGAAACACAACAAAATAACACTTTTTTCGATCAAATGTTTTGTGAATACTTCTTTTGACGAAATTCATAATTACGATAAATAACTTATATAAAAATATAAAATGTATACCTTGGCTCTTGGTAGGAAGAAAACATGGTATGCGATGATGTTTTTCGAAACGATTTTCCATCATCCCTTGTCAAATTTGTTTTGAAGACAAAACGGTTTCGGCGTTATGTCATTTATTATTATTATTAGGTTATTATTAGGTTATACGAAACACCTATAAAGAATTCGATGCAAGTAGGTATCGATACTTTGAATCCAATATTTTTGCCGTCTCGATACTTTCTTCCTATACCACTTCTTAAAAAAAGTAATGATATCTGCATGGTTTGTGGCTGTATCTTCTTCTTCCTTTATATTTGTATTCTACCTTTCCCCATGACATCCTAAAAACGAAAACTAATGGCTTCCATAGCTCCATTCTCTTTTATCATGACATCCTTATATTGAAAAAATGTGTGTGTGTGCGTTATGCCACCATCTTGTATGGTGTCATTCGTTTTGCGATTTTCGGTTTTCTAACAAGATTACAAATATCACGCAAAGCAAAAATTTTTATATGCCATACGCCTTAGGCAGCAGTGTGGCAAAAATACTTGTAAAATGTTGAGAGAAAAAATTCAATACAATTACATGGTAAATTTTTCAAATCACTCTCTTCTGACTAGATATGTGGACTTTTCTGTTGGCTATTGTATATAGTATTTGAATATATTATAAGATTGCCAAACAAACTTCTTCCGAACAATTTGACCCACCCTAACTCCTTTAATCGCTTTACACGCACGTACATTTTTTTGTACCTACATATGTATGTATAGTAAATGCAATCGCATGTGTGTATGTGACTAATTCCCAAATGGCCTTTTTTTGAAAAAGGGTAAATTCGATTTGTTGTCAACTGAAGTGGCACATTGCATATAAATGAAGAAAATTTCGATTGTAAAACTTTTTAAGTTCTCGCCACAAAAGAAAACGATTTTAACTTTTTGTAAACGGGAAGAAAAATTGTAAGCAAAAGGATTGCTGTAGCATATGAAATGTCTTAGGAATAGAAAAGCTTTAAAAATATTATTTTTGCAGGAATTTCTAATTGTTTAACTAGGTCAATATTTTCAATACATATACTTAACTATTTACTTCTTTTATATTTACTTCCAGACACTACCGAAAGTACCAGTCCCACCGTTGGAGGAGACCATGGCTAATTACTTACTTGCCATAGAGGCCTTCACGTTACCAGCAAAACTTGAATGTACGAAACTGTTGATCAAGAAATTTATGGCGCCAGATGGTATTGGTGCAAAATGTCATCAATATTTAGTGGAAAAACGTGAGGCTGAAGATAATTGGGTAAGCGGAAACGTAAATGTGTGAGAAAAAATAAATAAATTTTGTGAGAAATTTTACACGCTCAAGTGTCTAAAGAAAAAGTAGTTTATGTTTATCAAACGTATAAAAACCCTGGCATATTTTGAGATTTACATTTTAAAATCGTTAAAATCCAGAGATTCAAAATTTTAATAACTTTGGTCAAGGCACATTACACAGGTAGTATCAGTAGAGCAAATACAACAATCGCATGTACATATGTATATAGCTTTTGCTTTGCGACGCTGAGGTGTCAATGAAAACTCGCACCCAACCAATCGAATCGCACAAATAAAAACAAAACTTAAAAATATAAATAAAATTTTTCTGTTCATCGGTTTCTTAATATGGAAAATAATCAAATTAGCTAATCTGTTGATACTACCTGTGAGATGTGCTTTGACTCAGGCCGATTTTCCAAGTAATCGGCAGCGATTAGGGCTCACATCAAAAATTTTTGACTCAACAATTTGTTATTCGCGTGCTGGGTGCTATTGAAAACCAACGAATCAGCAGGTGAACGATCTTTTTAGGCAGTTACCTTAAATTGTAAAAGCATGTGAATGATGTAAAATCGAGAAATAATGCTTGAAGCACAATACCGGCGAATGGCGAATTTTCGCTCAGTGGAGCGACGACATCAAGAATATTCGCCCGACAATTTCACACACTAAAATACAGCTACGGCGACAACGAAATAAGCTAATAATTGATTTTACTAATGTTACACCAAAAACTTATATAGCATTTTTTAATTTCGTTTTAAAACCCTGAGTTCATTAAACATAAAACCGCAATGGAATGTGTTTTGCCGCTGTCTCCACTGGCGACAATAGAAATAAATGTTTCGCTGCGAATGGTCGTCGAGCGAAATCGGTAATGCGCATTTTCATATACTTATGTACATATGTTAGTCTGTTTTATTTTTGACAGCGAACATTCGCGACGAAATACTCGCCGTTTGCCGGCATATAAAAAAAATTATTAAAAATCAATGTGCATAAAACAATATGTGCCAGATACTGAAGGCAATCTTATTAAGTCGACTTAACCTATAAATAAGACAATAAGATCCGATAGAAATCTACATTATTTTTTTAGTCATAATTTAGTTTAAATTCAATTTGTTAAAGATGACTTGATTTTAACCTTTTTGATCAATATGAATTAAACTATAATTCGGGGAAAGGTGGGCTCCATTTTTAAAGGTCTGCTAGAATTATAATTCAAGCTTGTGATCACTCCTTTCTTTGAAAATCACAACGGGGAACCACATACTACATCGCAAATTGTCCAATGTTGTTCTTTACATGGCAAATTCACATTTTTGGATCTTAACTGGATTAAATTGTTCTTTTCACAAATGGTGAAAGGCGTATTTGAAAATTCAAAATGAAGATTTTCTTCAGGGGATGTGCAGTCTATATAAATACTTTCATTTGAATACGTCACAGTACCCTGAGAAAAAATGCCTATTACATATGTATATCCAAGTTATTTAAAAGAAATGAAGAACCTTAAACTTTGAAGGCTTAAAGTGCAGGAAATTCAAAGGAAACTTCTGCATGTTTATTAAAGTATTCAAGTAGTAAACATCGCGCGTCTATGGCCCTACAAAAAATAAATAAATAAATAAATAAATAATGCCACTTATCGGCTGTACTGTTCCCTTTTGTTCGAGCATATCCTATGAACAGACTATGAATGTAGAGTGGTCTCGTTTTATACATTCTTTGCCTCTAAATTTCAGCTTGGTTTACACATAAACATGGGATCAACCATTTTTTAAACCCACCCCATTTTTTATACTTTTTTTATACCATATTTAAACACAAAAATTTAATGTTTTTCTTCGTATATTTATTAGTTTACCTCATGTAAAAAGCAGATGTCGGATATAACCCTTTCCACTTTCGAAATATTCCAAAAAAAAACTGTTATTATTTAAAAGAAAATATAACACAAAAAAGAGAACAGGTAATTTATTTTTTGTAAATGTGGTTATTTTCATATCATTTAGGTTACTGTTGCGCATGGCAGAGCAAAAATAAAAGTTATTAGAAATGTCTTCAAGTTTAATGCCATAAAAACATAGTCCATATGAAATGTGTACGATATACATTTATCGGGCAAGCATATAACAAATTTAAGGTTTCACGTGCAACTAAAACGCTATGAAAGTTTTAAGAATGCGGAACAAAATAGCCAAGGGCATTGTAAAGTGCCAAAAAATAAAGATTTCTTACGAAGTGAACAAAGGGGAGTGGATTTTCATAATTTGTTCATTTGGTTAGGGAAGGATTTCGAGAAATTGTTGAACCAATTTATAATGCGCTATCGATCACAATTCACTCATATAAAATAACATCTACCAATATTTAAAACTTATTATATGAATATATACATAAATATTATAATATTAAGACAATTCAATATCCCACAAGCGAGGTCACTTAAGTATAAAAATCACTGCCAATGTGTCTTTTCCTAAGAGTTTTTTTGCTGTTAATTGTGGGATATTCATTAACACAGGAAACACAAAGAGTTCGTACAGAGGCATTTAGCACTGCAAGAAACCGGATTTGCTTGAGAATTTTGTGTTTGTGGCATTGAAAAACTTTATCGTACATTAGATAAATTTAAAATAAAAAATTTGAATTTTAATCGTGCCCATAATGGATGACTCGAGACTAATTGATCTGTAGTAATATCCGTTTGACGCTACTTGCGTCTAATTGACGCAATATTGTACCAGATTAAGACTAATCTTGAAATACTCACATTAAAAATTAATCGCACAACTTTTTGGAGGAAATTTAAAAAAAAAAAAATTATATATGTATTTTGGCGAGAATTCATTCATTAAACCATCCAAATGAACTTATTTCTTTCAATCTATTTTTGAAGCAACAGCAACATAAATTGCCGCACTAACTCGTGTTCATTCATTTTGAACTTTTCCACAATTATTAAATATGTAGAGAAACTAAGAATGCACCAGCTTATTGGTCTGGTTTATTCTTCGAGCTTGATAGCACAATTACCTGATTTCCCCTATTATTTGCAGCTCAACAGTTTTTTATCTCTCCTATTATAATTATAATTTCCGAATGAAGGAAGTCTCTTTGAAAATAATAAAGGCAAACTACCTAAAATTTTATGTATGTAAAAATCTTATGACTCATAAGGAGTATGTTAACTATTTGGGTCACCGGTTGAAATTTCTCTGGAAAAATCCCAAGAATTTTTTAGTTGCATAAACTTTTTCTATGGGAAAATAAACTTCAATTTCTTATTTTATTTATAATCTATTTATTTTATTATTATTATTATTATTTTTTTAATATTTATTTAAACGCAAGTTTCCAAATATTATTATTATTATTATTGATTGATAGAATATAATAAAATATTCACCCCTATGCTGAAATCCGTCGTAACTACGAATTTGCTACGAATCGTAACATCAGTATGCTCAAATCCGAATTGCGGAATCGTAATTTCGAAATTCGTAATGTTGGTATGCCTGAATCCGACGTAGCTGTCATTTCATTGCATTTTTCGGAGATTTTGTACGAATAGCAACTGGTGTCGGAACTTAGCAAATTCAAAACAATAACAATAATAAAATAAATAGTGTACACGGAAGACAACGAACAAATATGTAAGTTAAATTGTGCATAGAAAAAAGTCTGCTATTGCAGAAAAAAACCTTCAGCAGTGAGGCCAGTGCGAATATATTTATTGAAGTACTGAATTCAACTGTTTATTTAGTTTTAAGAAATTGATTTATGATACATTGTTTTTTTTAATAAATTTGCATCGTCTCGTAATAATCTCCTCTGCATATTCATGCAACTGTTGCTTATAGCATATTCTTCCTCCTGGGACAAAAGTGCAGCGGCTACAGAATCCATTTTATTTTAATTTAATTAAAAAACTTGCTTACAAATAACTAATAATCGCTGGTCTCAAAATTCACTCTTCACTTTGTTCATTTCACTTTATTTTAAGAACTTCGAATTTAATAATTTTAGTTGGCAACGCGGCCGTGAGTTACGAACGGATTTCAGCATAGCATTTTCGAATTGTTCGGAACGGAGCTACGAATTCGTAGGCTACGAAAATTCGGATTTCAGCATAGGGGTGATTAAAAGCTACCATAACAAGCACGCTAGCTACTCAGGCCTTAGGTGCTTCGATTAATTTATTTACATCGATGATACAAATAATCTTAATTGACTAAGTGTTTTAATCATATATTAATACTTAAGTTAGTGTTTTTTTTTGTTTCCAAATATATTTTAGATATTTTTTACGGAATTTTAAATAAAAAATTCTGTACGTTTTTGTTTGATTTAGTACATTTTTTCTACATTTGACACTTTTTCGTAAACGTCATTTATCATCTCTGGCATTCGTTCATATTTTGAGAATAATTCGTATGGAATCAAACAAAAAGAGTTATTTATAAGTTTTTTTTAAACTAATTTCAATAGTTAATGTTGAGTAAAATGGAGAAAGATTTAGATTTTGCTATTTTTGCAGATAAAAGAAACAACGAAGTACGGATGATAGAAGTTAAATTTTTTTTCTTCTAACTTCGCATTTATTTACGTCTGTTTGAGAAGTATACAAGAAAAATGTGTTTAGAGCACAATAACCCCTTTACGAATGATACGAAATAAAAGCATTATGTATTTAGTTTTAAATTGTGCTGGAGATTTTCCAACATTTCCACAAACCACAAATTTGTTTTAACAATTTTTTCACGCATCTGCATAAGGCGGCGTTAGCGGTATGTATGGTGGTGTTGGAGCTGGCGTTGGAGGCATAGGTACCTTTGTTGTCTGACCGGTTGCTGGTGGCGATGGTGGGCCAGGAAATGTCGTAGTTGGTGCAATAACTGTAACTGTAGAACTTTCGGCAGGCGCATCACTACTAGTACTGGTATCATCAGTTCCGGGGGTAGTACTCGTAGTAACGGTGCTCGGGTAATGCGGTGTCGGATATGTAACCACCCCATCGCCACTATTCTCACAACTATTACCCGCAATTTCCGCATTTATATCCACACATACAGGTGATCTTTGCGTTGGCAATTGCTTACACTCCACCGCCGGCAGGTATTGAGCGCATGGTGTGCAAATTTGAAAAACATAAACAAACACTTGTCCGCTTGGACAGGAAGTCAGCTGTGGATAATTTACATCAATACATTTATAATATTTCGTTTGATCATTGTAGTTTGGCCATTTGATTGCCAAATCCTTAACATCACAAGCTGGCAACAATTTTTGCTTATAAGATTTCACTGCACAACCATCAACGCAAAATACGCCGACTATGGCCATTGGCCAGTAGAGCAATCGCACTGAAAATTTAACGAAACATAAAAGATAGAATAATTGAAAAGACTTTCAAAATAATGCTGTTCTCCAATTTACCATTTAACATTTTTAGAACGCGCTAAACGCTAGACGAATGGAAACTAAATTATTATTTGAACAATTCTTGGTTTTTAACGATTTTTGGAAATTTGTATGATGAATCATTATCGATGGATTTTTAAAATTTGGTTTATATTTGTATTTCCTTGTAAATAACAAATATCACGCGTTTTCTGGAAGAACGGCATATCAAAAAAAAATAAAAATGTCGGAACAAGCGGGTTTCAGTGTTTATTTCTATTACACTTCCTTAATAAAAATAAGATATATTTTCTTCTAATCTGATAATCTTTATGTGTTTATAGAACCACTAAACGCTTTTTACACAGCGTAAAAGAAGAATTGGTACTACTCACCTCAAAAAACAAGTTCATGAACTAAGACACTCTTCCTACAAACGGCATTATAGTCATATAATCTTCCTTCATTTAAATCAATTTTGATCATAAATAATAAGCCAAACGTTAGGAGTCTCGCAGTTCTTATCTAAGAATACCCAGACCACCGTAAATATAACAAAATTTTCCAAGAAATTATTTCATAGTATTTGCATGTTGTTTATTGTTGTTCCGACAAAAAACAAATACATTTGTTGACATTTGGTTTAACGCTGGGTATTTGTCAATATAAAAAGGCCTAAATTTGTCACAACATGCCAGCAACTGCTAACTGATTGCAATTGAAAGACAGGAAAAACGACTTTTATTAAGTTTTTCTCATAGTGAAAAAATTTTGTTTTTATCAAATAATACCCATGTATATGTACATATATATGTATACATATGTATAGCGTTTTCTTTGTTAATAATTACTCAAAACCTATTAGTTGGGTTTAAAAAACACACACACGATCTTAACATTTTACAGCAGTGCCCGAAAGGAAAAACGTAAATTATTTACAGGTCATCAGATCTTCTATTTTAACCAAAACATGTACCTAGTAAATTTAAGGTGTGTAAGCCTTAATGGTAAAATAATGCCAACATGTTCGATTCTTCGCCAAAAATGTAGGAACTTTGTAATGTCACCTTTTTGAAAACAATGTCTAGATATGACATTAGTTCGAATATTAAAACAATCCGTTGATCATAATTCAATATCTGTCTTTGAATTGTATCGAAATAAATGTTACAACTTTCCAAGACCTATCCGGTTTTCTTAAATATAGCTTATTTGACAACTTGCCGTCTTACCTTCGAAGTTACAGCTTTGATGTCTAATAAATTTGTGTTCATTATAGGTTAGGTTGGGCATAGTAATATGATACCACCTGTTATTTAGAACGATAACGTAAATCGTAATCAAGAAAGGTTAACCCGGGAAACGTTGCTTATCCCGAATGAAGTCATGCAAATAACCAATTTCCACCCCAGAGAGCTCTTCTGGGGTGCTAAAGAAGTAGGAGCCTATGTACTTGATCCTCAGTCTCGTAAAATCAGGGCAGCTGAGCAGAAAATGAAAAGATGATTCCACCTCATCATCCTCCATACAGCTGCAGCAGAAAGGGTCAGAGACTATATTCGTCCTAACCGCATGAACACCCATCGACCAATGGACCAGTCAGAACTCCTACGTAGATCGAGAGTTGCCGCTTTGTTAACGACCTCAGTTCCTTCGAGCGTCCACGGTCCACCCACGGCCAGAAGGTCTTTGCGACTCTGCATGTCCTAGTAGTTTCTCAGCGCTCGCTTAGTCGACAGAGAGCCCATCTATCCAAGATAACTCCGTAGCCAGCCAAAGGAGCCCTCACCCTATCCCTGCATAGAGTGATAACTTCCAGGGTACCCTGCCAAGCGAGCTCATAAGCCATGCAGTTTCCCGCATTGCCGCTATAGCCCGGTACCTAAATTAGTCAAATGTCGAGGTATTCATTCTGTTCCTTATAAGCAGATAAACATTCCATATATGGACCGGTAAAGAAAGTTCTGCAAATTTTAAACTCGCTGCAAAATTTTTAGCGATAAAGTGGTAGTCTTTGAAAATATTATATTTTTGAAACTGAATTACTCAGACATAAGTGGTGGAATCCGATCTTCTCGATATCGGATTTGCAATCGGCAACTTCTTTCGTTAGGTGTCGCGCATGCCGATTTTATCGGGTTTTATGTTCGAATTTTGTTTTATCGGTTTTAGGCGTCGCAGAATCCAAGTTTGTTCGTATTTTGATCTGAGGTAAAACGGTCACTATAACTCTACCGTTTTTGCTTATTTGTATTTTTTTCTATGTGATGTAGTAGGCGTTTCTCATAAAATATAAGTATATTTTGTACAAAATATCATTTGTACGAGAAAACATAAAAAATTTATCAAATATTAAAACTATTTTTTACTATTTGAAATTTGCTTGAAAATAGCTCAATTGAATGGGCTACAAAACTGCATACCCGAAAATTTAAAAAAAAATTGGATTGGAAGAATTGAAATTTTGATGAAATTTTTTTAAAACTTTTTTGATTTTTATGCATTTTCTAAAAAGGCTAAAACTTTGATCTACATGGTTTTTGTAGAATAAACTACTTTTTATAATAATTGAGTCAAATAAGGAAAGACAAAATTATCAAAACTTGTCAATACATTTTTCTATTATTTTTATCGACACATTTATATAAATGTACATACATACATTTCCACTTGCGGTCAATGAAAACGCACCACCAAATTTACCTGAAATAAGATCAAATGAGCAATTTGTTTATAAAGTTAGAATATTAGGGTCATTTTTATTTGTTTGGCCACATAGTGTAAATTAGTTATCCAGAAACATTTTTCTCTAAAATGGTTTTTATAAGGAATTGCCATTTAACTAAAGAAATTAACAAAAATGTACACTCGATGATATTCATGATTAATTAAAAGAAAACAATGTGAAGTTATCTTAAAGCGACTAAATCATTTTCACCACTAACGGTAGAAATATAGACTTCACAATAGGCTTTCCTTATAACGAGTCGTTCCTCTTTTAGCCTCAATTAATTCTTGAAGGCATGGAATTCACAAGGACCTCAATTGATTTCCTTATAACGGGACCATACCAAACCAGTTCTAAAATCTTTATCAATCGACTTTTATTTGTTGGCTTCTGTTTAGCAACTTCATACTTCATTATGTGCCATAAGTGCTCAATAGGGTTTAAATCTGGCGAGTTTCCAGGCCAATCCAATCCAATCCAGCGTTGAATTCCTAGATCGTTAAAAGAATTGGCCAACTAAAAATAAAAATTTGAGCTAAATAGGATCATATACACCAATATTGTGTAGATGTTTTATACAAGATTTGCCTCCAATCAAACTTACCCATTTTGCACGATGGCATGGCGCTGAGTCATCCTGGAAGATTAGGCGATCCGTATATGCATAATGCTCTTCAATTGCTGGTACAAAAAAATTGTTAACCACTCTCGCATATTTTTGTGCATTCATTATTCTATTAACAAGGTGTGGAGGCCCCAAAACGAAAAGCAGCCCCAAATCATTTGACTTCGAGGAAACTTAACTTTCTTTTCTACACAATTATTTTAGAACCTCTCACCACCTGGACGGCGCACGTACAGTAATGTGAGCTAAGCAAATTAAATTTACTTTCGTCAGACCACATAATCTGTTCCCAAACATTTTGATCCCGATTGGTTGTCTTCCATATAAACCCACATCACTAAGCCATCGGCGTATGGTTTCGAAACTTAAATCCACTTGGTGAAAATTTTGCATCTCCGCCCTTATAGAAAGTGAACTTTTCAAACGGTAGCTTAAACTTATCCGCCGCAGTACGTTGTCTGTTCTCTCAGTTGACTTTCAAGGACGATCTGATCTCTTTTTACGCTCCGACACAGCACTATTCAATTTTATAAGAAATAATTTATTTCGCAGTGCTTACTAAATCTAGTAGAAATTTTTTTCAAATTTACTGTTTTATAGCTGAAGGTAGTCTACCAAAGTGGTGGTGCGTTTTTATTGACCGCAAGTGTATATATTGCGTACTTAAGCATATACTAATAAATAAGCGAAAAATAAGTTTAAAGAGCATTTGGTACGTCATTTCAAATTATTTGGCACCCATTTTGCATTCTGACATGTGATAAAAAATCAGGATTTTCCTCGTAAGCCATAATATATTTTTTATATTATAACATATTTATCTTATTTTATTCTGTTACTGGCAAAACAGTGGAGAATTATAAAAATTCTCAATTATTAACAAATATGCGTCAATTTTAGCACATCAATACAGCTTATTCGAATATCGGTTTTTCTCATGTTCGAAAAAGCAAATTACGGTAGAATTTCGCGGCACCAAATGAAACCGATATCGGATTTCCGGCAAAAACAAAATTCGAGTCTGATTTTGCGACATGCCCGAGATTTTGCAGTTGAGGCATCAACAACGAAAAAAAAATAATGTAAACGAAAAGCTCTCCAAAAACATTTTGTATATATGGACGAATAACCACTGTATTGGCACTGCACGAAGAATGGTTCGAAGATAATAATGTACATTTCGTAAGGAAAGATTTGACTCTTCTTAATGTGCCAGAGTTGCGACAAATTGGGCGATATTGGGATGTGATGAAAGCCAGATTTTTGAAATTTGGAAAACCAACCAAAACAATTATATAATTTATTTTCCTATCATCACTACAAATATGTATTTTTATACTAATAAAAACAAAAAAACAATTTAGTTATTGTATATATCTACTCTTTACTTCGCTGAGACTTAATTAACACATAAACAATTTTTTTTATAGGAACAAACTTTAAGCAATTCAGAATTTCTAACTAACAAAAATATTTTGCTTATTTTTAAAATCCGTTATTTGGTGCAGATTTGTTTACTTGTTGCAAATTTCAGTTGAATTTATGGTTATGGTCAAACGATAGAAGATGTAGTAAAATGGTGTAAGGTAAGTGGCGGTATAGAAAATTTAACCCGTTGTGGTCGACCAAATGCCAACTTTGAGAGAGGATCGCAAAATACTGAAATCCAACTACGAAAGTCCGCATTTATCCACATCAAAGTTTAATTCAGATCTCAAGACGAATAATATTCATGGTCGCGTGGCTCGAAGTAAACCACTTATTTCAAATATTTAAAAAGAAGAGCGACTTTTAGTTTTTATATGAGCCAAATTCTTTATCAAATTGCTTGCTGTGTTGGAGCTGCTTCGGCCGCCGTTTCAACGACTTTTATTCGCCAACACCTACAAAAGTAAAAGTTTCGAATTTTGGAAATCTTTAATATTCAACGACGAAAGCAAATATAATATTTTTGAAACGGATGCCCGTGGGGTGGGATAGACCGATCTAAACAACGTTGGATCGCCGAAACAGTCCTTGGCCGGGCAAAACCCGGGTCAATCCGGTACGTAGAACTGACTGTAGTGGGAATGCCGTTGTTCTTGTTCTTGTAACAGCATTAACTTGTAACAGCATACAACATTTCCCATTAAAATTTTGGGGAATGCTGCTGAAATGACAGTCGTGGGAACGGTGGTAATGCCGTCGTATGGTTTGGCGGAAACCAAATGAAGAGCTGCAACTGTTGCAAAACAACTGTTAAACACGGCGGAAGTTCGGTGATGGTGTGGGGATGCATCTTGGCTCAGGGAGTTGGAAATCTTGTTTTTATAGACAGCATAATGGACAAATATGTATGTATGTATTTATATTTGTATGTATGTATGTATATTTGCCCATCCTTAAAGACAATTTACACTCCAATGCATAAAAAATGGGTTTGGCAAGAAATGGGTCTTTGTTTCAACATGACAATGACCCGAAACACACGGCTCACGACGTTAAAATATGGCTACTTTTCAACGCAAAACATTTTCCAACACCCCCTTAAAGCCCTGACAAAAACCATATAGAAAACCTTCGGGCATACCTTGAAGATAGAGTGCGTGAAGACAAAATTTCATCAAAAACAGTCTCAAGGAGGTTTTGCAAACGGAATGGGAAAAATACTACTTGAATTTTGTCGAAAGTTGGTAGAGTCGATGACAAAACGCTTGGGACCTGTGTTTAAAAGTAGCGGTTATCATACGAAATACTAGATAGTTTATACATGTATTTATTTATCACTTTTAGTCAAATACAAAATTCTTTTGCGAATTACAAATCCTGAATTATCTTCATTGTTTTCCTGTTTTCATTTTTTTTTTTTTTTTTTTTTTTGTTTTAATGAACTCCCAGCGAAGTTATGAGTTGGTATGTTTTTAATACCTAATTTATCAATTAACCTGAAAAAAGCAAAAATAAAATCGTTTGTTTTATTTTCTTCATATGCAAAATACTTTTGTGAGCCGCTGTATATGAAATATATATTGTATGTATATCATTAAAAGACAATCTTAAGCATCAAAGCTGTAACTCTTCTAGTTTTTTTTTTACTTGGGGGTACAAAGCTCCCAATCTGCTTTTGTGCTTAATTTTTGGGTAATTACTTGTTTGCATTGTCACCTTCAATACACGAGAATTATCTTGTTAGCTTGATGAAAAAATAGTCTTCTTAGTAATTCTGCTAATGTTGTTGCTGTAGCGGCACGCCAAAACAACAGCCTTTTGTCGGGTAAAATCCGAGTCATTCCGATACTTAGAACCGAGTACATAGCGAAAGCTTTTAATTATTCAGTTATCGTTTATTTTTAAGTTCGTAACTTGTAAGAGTATGAAATAAGGGCACATATCTTTTGCAAGAAATAAGGTATGTGCATAATAAAATAAAATTCTACATCATTTTTCCTAAACCTCAACCTCTACGTCGATACTACTGTAGTCGAAGAAATCACACATATATTTTGGCACCGATTGGAGACTCTTCATATGGTAATCTGAACTTCGACCCCTGTGCGACACGACTTGTCCATCTCCAATCGGTGCCTTAATTAATATGTGAAAACGGTAAGAGTTTATATGTTCAATCTGCCAAGATTTAACAAAAATGTTACAAAATTAACCACATATTTTAGAATGGGCTCTTGAAAGAAAAATTGCGTGAAAAAAGTCGTTTGTAGCACAAGACACGTTATAGAAGTGAAACTTTTTAAAATGTTAAGAATAAGAGGGATTTAGAGAGCGAGAATGAGAATCAAAGAGACTTAAGTTCGCACCTACCAAGAAATATATAAATAAATGTCTTCTATGCTTAAAATTTGATTGCGGCATATTCATTGTCAAAATTGCGGAGGCACTTATGTAAAGTTTGTTGCATATTTTTATACATAATTTTCAATGAGTTATATGTTCTGAACGCTCTGAATGACAAATGACACTGAAGATGGCACAACGTCTTCAAACCAAACTTGACTAGGGTTGACGGAAAATCGTTCCAATATACAGTCATTTTAAGTGCTAACTTCATTGTGACTATGATTACAAAGAAGTTGCATCCCATCCCACCGTCAGAAAATCTCGTCCAATTCACCACACCAGAACTAATTTACCTTTGGCTCATTGATATTAAATCCAATCAGTGTCTGTATGTGGTGAAATCTGCCGCGAGTCTGTATCTAAGTTCTTTGAGCTGCCTATCAAAGAGCGTAGATTACAAAGAAGTTGCATCAGTGAAATTATACTGTGGTAAGAAATACTAGCTTACTTCACCATAGCACAAACCAATTGAATCCAATCAGATTCCAATATCTATCAGCAAAAGTCAAATTTGATCTGACATATGGCGAAAATTTTCGTCAAATTTCATCACACCAGATACTAATTGGATCTAATACCAATCAGCAAAATTCAAATTACTGCTGGTATGGTAAAATAAGACGAGATTTTCTGAAACGAGAGAAACGGTGGGAGTGACGCAACTTCCTTGTAATCTAGGTTTTTTGCTATGACAACGAACGTAACAATACTTTGATCAGCAAGTATGAAAAAAACAACAACAGAAGAGACAAAGCGAATCAAAGTGGTAGTTGTTTATTCTCTTATGTCCATCTTCCCGCTAATGCGCTGCAAGAATGTCAATGTCAAAAAAATTGCACGGCGTTTCGTTTTCTGTGGCATAACCCCAAAAGCCAATTGGACTTAATCAGATTCCAATATCTGGTATGATCTACTTTCTTTGTGCGCTGCCTATCGAAGTGATCGTACCAATGTTTTGCTCAGTGTAGAAATTTATAAATCTTTCCCCCACATATTTCACAATTAGGGTAAGAAATCCTAAATCTTAGAAGTTTGTGCAACTTTAGACTTATTCTATCGCTTTGTATCGTTTTCTACGTTATATCTTTCATCTCAACTATGTAACGACATCAGCTTTAAATATTTTAATGCCCCTTTACAATTCACCGCCTAAGAAGTTTCACTTCAGAAAGTAAAAATACGGATGTGGTCTGCTTTTTACTCTTTTTTTTTTAAATGGTATATAACTTGTTTTGGTCAAAGGAAGAGATCTTCATATAATTAAAATTTGTTTAGATATAAGGTTATTAATTTTTCGAAATTCTGACGTTTGGCCTTGAATTAAAAGTCTGAACAAAAAGGGTTGCTTACCATTTAAATTGGAGGAAAAAGCGGATCACGCCCATGACTTAATTTAACTTTTTAGTGAGTTGCAAATAATGATTAATAATAATTTTTTAGCAAATTCCCTGTTTCAAACTTCGAATGTCCATATCCCGTTTACGGGTGCTAACTACGAAAAACGCAGAAATCATTTTTTTTACTTATGACTCAATCTCTTAAAAAAATACCCATAAAAAGGTTAATTTTGCGGTAGAGTGTTTTTATTCTGCTTCACTGAAATTTACTTACATTCCATCACTTCTCATACCACAAATTTTATTATACTTATGGTGAATATTTTAATTTGCATAGGTTTCCGATATTTGAGCGTACAAGCTTTTGCACATACATTGGTGTTGAAGAAAGTACGCACTTTATCTGGAAGATGCAGCAGCTGTTGGTGGCTGATCATCAATGTTTGGTGGTGTTGGTGCTGGTGTTGGTGGCATGGGCACATTTGTACTGCTTGTAACCGGACTTGGAGGTCCTGGGAAGGCAGTAGTGTTGGATGTAGGAGAACTCGTAACAATTGGCGGTGTTGCAACAGGAGGTCCGGAAAGTGTAGTAGACGCAGTAGATGCTGTTGAATTTGTTGATGCGTTTGACTCTGTTGATGTTGTTGCTGGTGCATTACTTGTTGGTGCCGCCGTTGATGGATAGTTTGGTGTGGGATAACCTCCAATTGGTGTTGTTTGTGTAACTGTAACAGATGTGGTTGCATTTGCCGCAGACGATCCAATAGCTACACAATTGGGAGTATTTTGTGTTTTGAGATTTTCACATTGAACCGCTGGAATATATTCGCCACATGAACCGCATTGTTGATAGACATAAATGAAATAGGATCCACTTGGACAGGGTGTTACCACCGGATTGGCTACACCAAAGCAAGTATAGTAAGTGCTTTGATTGGCATAGTTGGGCCACTTGATGTAAACATCTTTTGTATCACAAGCCGGTACTAATTCAGTAGTGTAGGTTTTGAGCGCGCTGCATTGCGCAGCCGCATAATGAACGGCAGATAAAATGCAAACAAGCGTAAATACTGAGGATAAATAAGATAAGATACAGTTTAGATTTTGCATAAGTATTTTAAACTAAAAGGGGTATATTAGCCTGCTGTGTTTTGGAACGATTTTCCGTCAGCCCTTGTCAAGTTTGGTTTGGAGACATACCGGTTTCGGCGTTATGCTATTTTTAGAGTTAGAACGAAAAATATCTCCAAACCAAACTTGAGAAGGAATGTCGGAAAATCGTTCCAATATACGTCAACTCCACACCCTGTTGAAAAGCAGAGGATGTATTAGCCTTTTTTTTTTTGTTGAGTAAAAGTGTTATATATATATCAACTTAGTCGACATTTTTCATATTGCCTGAAAAGTTGCCAAGAAAATTGGAAGTTTTTTCTTATTAAGAAACTTTGTATCATCAAAGTCCTTTATTTTCCCAATAATTACGCTAACACTTTGCTAATTTTCCACAAGTAGTTTTACTTTTGATAATCGCTTACTCCTCCATTTACCTGTTTTCATGTTGTCGTCGTTTTACTGTACGCTCGATTGGAAATACTGAGTTCAGTTGCTCGCTCAATCCCTTTATATGCGACATCATTCTGCAAGCAAAATAATCAGATGTACTGCCAACAAAAAAATTTTTAATCAACTTGTTAAGTCATGTTAAGAACAGGGCTTGTAATTACAAAGCAGTGGGTACTTCGAAGAAAAAATGAGACAGTTAAACATTTCCTTATTAAAACAAATCTTACAAACATTTGTGATTAGAATATGTATAGTATGTACATATATTTGAAAACGAGTTTCTGTCATCCATTGTCAAATTTTTTGGCGGCAAATCGGCTACGACAATGTCATGTTTGAATTATTATTTTTTCATTATCACTGAACAAGCGAATGAATTTTGTGATTATACAGACGGGCGTGATATAAGCTTTGAGGAAACAACTCTACATAGAGACGTATGCGTTTTAGCATCAGATGTATCAAATTAGATGTTTCACATAACTTTAACCGCTTTTGATGTCAATTTTTTATTATTATTATTGGCAGCATAGAGGGGTAACTCAAAGCTTGATTGATTTTTAGAAAAATTGGAAGTGATGCCTACAGATCACTAATATGTATAATCAATAAGATCTCCTCGATCTCAATTTTTCTGGTTAACCGACCTTATCGGTTTATATGTTCGAATTTTTTTAGTTGTCACAGAATCCGATTTGTCGGTTTTGTTAACAAAAGTAAAACACCCATTCAAACTCTACATTCTTGCTCATAAAATGAAGGTATATTTTGTAAAAAATGCAATTCTGGTTTCAATATTAACATGATTTATTTACAGGGCAAAGCATAAAAATTTATCAAATATTAACAAAAAATTTTTGCTACTTGAAATTTGATCTTTATTCTACAAAGTGGGCCACCGATTTACTTTCTTAAATAATGCGCCGAATTAGTGACCATGTACATTGAAAATAGTCATCCGGTGGATTTTAGCGCATTTTGTGTATACGAAAATGCTTGAAAAAGGTCTGACTGACTTCTTGTTTCAACAAGACGTCGCGCCATGTCGCACAGTACGCAAACAATGCGGTTTTTTTCAACGAAAATTCCCTAACCGTGAAGATCCCGCGGACTTTTTTGTGGGGTTATTTAAAGAGTTAAGATTACGTCAGCAAGCCGAAGACCATTGACAAGCTCAATACCAATACGAGTATTCGCGCCGAAAAAAATTGTCATACCGATCTAGATGCTCGAAGAAGTGATGAAAAATTATCGAAAAACAGCACAGTTTGTGGTGATCATTTAAACGATGTTGTTTTTAAAAAGTAGTGCAAGTAAATTGTAAAGGATTAAACTAAATAAAAAACACTACCCTCATACCGGAGGAGCTGACGACGCACCCCATAGTTAAATTGAATGAGCTAAAAAACTGCATGCCCGAATTTTTTTTAAATATTTCTATTCAAAAGTTAGAAATTTTGATGGCATTTTTTTTTTAATTTGTTTGAGACGCACCTTTGACTTACATGATTTTTGTTAAAGAATTAACTATACTTATTTTTATAACAAATAATTCAAATAAAAAAAGAAGAGAGAAAAAATTGTCATAATTTGTCAATACAATGCGCTATTATTTTTATGGGTAGAGGTTGAGTGTCTAAACATATACTAATAAAAAAATTAAAAATAAATTGAATTGTGATAAAAAGGTCAGGATTTCTCTCGTGAACTGTAATATATTTATAATACATCTATCTTATGTTCTTGCTTTATTGACATAGCAATTAAAAAATTATAAAAAATTTCAATCGTCGACAAGCAATCGAAAATATATTGTACCAATAGGATAGCTGATTCGAATATCGTTTTCTTATGTTCGAAAAAAGGAAATTTCGATAGAATTTCGCGACACCAAATGAGACCGATATCGGTTTCCGATAAAATTCAATTATGAGTCGGATTCTGTGTAGATAACCAACTTATAACTTTCCCAAGCCATAATACAAAGAACACATATGGATGTAAACAGGTTAAATTACTTGAACATAAAAAACATCCTGTTTTTATTTTCATATATGTATAACTTAAAGAAAATGCTTGACGATAAGATAATTTCATTGTAAAGTTTTTGTCATTACTTCGTTTGACTTGCACATTTTATCAATAACTTAAACCCAATATTTACGATCTTCAGATTTTCTTTGTTAATTTTTAAAACTTTTGCAATATTTTATTATTCAAAGTTCATATTTCATGAATATTTCACTCAAAATATTAATAAGTTTTTATTTAATTTTCAAACAGTTTCAAACGTTTTTTCGAGTTTTCAGAAATCTCTATCAATTCCAACCAGTTTTTTTATGCTTTATTTATCTTATAAATTTAGTTCAATATAAACATTTTAAACAGGTGGCAACCCTGTCTCTCGAATAAAACATCCTGAAATATTTTTCGTTTGACATCAGTATAGTAAAATTTCCGTTGGCATACAAAATAAATTGCAACAAAGTTCTTTGAAAGGTGGCAGTCCTCAATAAAAAAAATTCTTACAAACGCATTCATCTCACACTAATACTGTTCTATTTCAGTAAGCTTAGAAATCGAAATAGTAGAAGAAGTCTGACGAGGTAGCCCAGTAACCTAGACGGCGAGAATACCTTTTATGATTTTAACGCATAACGCCCATTTTGATTTTTAATATTTACGTATATCTCTTTTTAATAATCTTATATATCTTTTTTTGAACGAAGTTACTACACTGTTATATGGGGTGCGCCTTGTTTTACCCACGGTGCACACTGGTCGAAATCAGTGATCTAGCGTAAGAAAATCAAAATTGTCGACGTGCAAAATCTACTAAAATTTGATTTTCAGCCGATAACTAACTGCTCGTTTAGTAAATCGATAATTTCCAAATTGATAAATTTGCTTTAATTGATCTACTGTTAGCTTTCAAACACAACCTATGTTAAAACATTTTGTCGCAAGTTGTTTCAATGCTAGGCACTGATTCCGATGCGTCTACAAAAATTATTTTATTTATTTTATTTTATTTTTACTTTATTTGTACAATAAATAAATATTCTACAAATACGTTGCGACTCGCAGCACTGGCGACGGAGGCCCTCAGCTGTCCTATGTATTTAAAACGAAGTTTGAAAATGAAATTATACTTATGTATATTGCTCTATGTTATTATGTATCAAATTCGTTTGAGCAGGTCTACCTCTCTGAGAAAATTATACATTAGTTGTATATTCGTATATGTTGGGTTTTTAAGCAGCTCTATGGGGTCGACAGAGTTCAAGATATTTTGTCGCGGTGTATTTATTGTCGGACATCTCAGAATATGAGTGAGCGATGCTACATCCTCGCAGAACGGACAAGTGCCGCTCGGGGTTCGTTGTAACAGATATGAATGAGTTACGATTGTGTGCCCAAGACGCAGGCGGGTGAAGGGTCTTAACGCACGTAGTGGTATGTTTGGGTCAAAGACCGGCCTCTTTCGGCATGGGTTGATTGCTGAGTAGTGGTGGTTGTACTTTTCCCAATCGTTGCTAAGTGACTTTAGCCTTTGTCTCGTTACCTCGGCTCGAATGTCTTGCTTAGATACGCAGTCAGTCTACAAAAATAAAAAGAAGTCTTGAATTAAATCAACAGCTCCCTATCAAGTATACGCCAGAGGAAGCGTTGGCTCTGTATATTGATGGAGGGTTTACCAAAAATTCATATCAACTTATGCAATCTGGTGCAAAAGCTCGCAATAGTAATATATACCCAACATACGATGTTATGCTAGCCGCCAAAAAGATGTGTTATCCAGATGCAAAAAGAACCGAAGAATGTTGTGCTGAAGTTTCCTTGCAAGAACTACTGGATCACACAATTAAAAGAATTGTTGAAGCCCACCCGGAGGCATTCAGCCAAATATCAGTTGATGAAAAAAATTATGAACACCCAACCGTCATTTATAAATGGGGATGCGATGGGAGTTCGGGACACGCAACGTATCGGCAAAGATTTACCAATTCTGAGCACAATATGGTAGATGAACATTTGTTTGCAGTTTGTATTGTGCCACTACAAGTACAATGGCGTAGCAGCATACTCTGGAAAAATCCGCGGCCTTCTTCAACTCGGTATTGCAGACCTCTCAAAATAATGTTTGCAAAAGCGTCCGCAGATTTGATTCGTGCCAAGATTGAAAAAATTCAATTGCAAATTATAAAACTTGAGCCCACGCGTCTGAGCTGTTTTCAAGTTCAACACAACTTGCAGCTTACAATGATTGATGGCAAAGTGTTTAGCGTAATTGCAGAGACTTCCTCGCAAACATGCGGAATTTGTAAGGCATCGCCGAAAGTTATGAATGACCTTGATCACATTATGAGCTTGTCGGGTAACGAAGATTTTGGACTGTCGACCTTGTATGCATGGATTCGCTGTTTCGAGTGTATATTACATGTAGGATATAGACTGCCAATCAAAAAGTGGCACGTCCGCGGCTCGGACAAGATAGTAGTCAACCAAAGAAAAGCAGAGATCCAAGATAGATTTAGAGTTGAAATGGCATTATTGGTGGATATCCCAATGGAAGGTTCCGGCAGCACGAACAGTGGCAATACAGCTCGAAGGTTTTTTGAACATCATGAATTATCTGCTCAAATAACCGGCGTAAATGTAAATCTAATTCAAAGACTAGGTGTGATTTTATGCTCTATGGCCTCCGTATACGAAGATATTTGTAAATGAATATCCATGTTTCTACATGCCTAGTTCGACTGAAGCATACACGTAAAACTTCGCGCATAAATACAATGGAGGATCTTATGAACTCTTTATTAATTTCTTCAGATCCTTTAATAACAAGTTTATCCAAAAACCCGTCTCGTCATTCCAATAAAGACATTTTTTTTGGATAGGGAGATGAAATATCTGCTTTTAGATGCTTCTAAAATATCAGAAAACTCCGACTCAGACTGGAGCACTGACGCTGAATAATTTAATAATTAAAAAAACAAATTAAAAAAATTTAAAAAAAAATTATAAAAATTAAAAAAAAAAATTGTTATTAAAAATTTTTAAACAAATTTTAAAATTTGGTTCCTTATTAGGTTACTGTTCCAGAAAAATTATCATTTGGTAGAAAACTTTATTATTTTTTAAGCTATTAATTTTCTTACGCTAGATCAGGCAAATCGGCCACTGTGCGGTGGGCTGAATACAGCAGGCCACGCCGTCAGAGGTACCGCTACTTTAGTTTTTACCGATTTCGGCAGACCCTTTTTTCTACCCCTTAGCAAAACTAAAATACGTTTCGCGCGGGAAATTGACAATTCATTCTTCTTGCGCAATTCTGTATTCCATCGTCCATTTCTAAGTTTAAAATTAAGTTTACTAAGTTAAATGCTAAGTGTCTACAAAAATTGGTACAGAATGTTAAATAATTTCCGAAATATACCTATGTACATATATATATATATATATATGGGCCTATATTAACAAACATGTAGTCGTTGTCTTTGTTACAACTTGGCTCAAACACCGATTAACGGATTTCAACAAAATTTATCTGCTTGGTGGCGCATTGGCCAATATATTCAGAAAATCTGCCTTTATCATTCGATTAATTTAATTAGAAACATATCGGGGAGGGGCGACAAGAAACACTTTTACGAAAAATGTATCCTATACTTAGGTGGTGTTAGAGGCGCGTTTTTCAAAAAATCCGTATTTATGGTTCGATTTTGATGATATTAAGACGGTATGTTGCTGGTACGATAAGAAATACGTTAATGAAAATGAAAAATGGATGCGGTAGGTGGCGCTAGAGGCGAGTAATTCATAAAACTACTATATATCATTTGATTTTGGTTATAAAAATGCATTCGATTATTCACTCAGTATATTATGTTTGGTGGAGCTAAACCATATACCCCTTGTTGGCAGATATCCCTTTGAAAATTCTTTCAAAAAACTGCTACGAACTTTACAGTTGACTCCATTTTTACTGTGCCTACGGGAAATTTTTTTTAATGTAAAAACGGCCGAGTTTGATTGCAAAGTTTTTTCTGTTATTTTCCAGCTATTATTGCCCTTTTGTGATACATCACTAAGAAGTTGATTTATGATGGAAATTGGAGCGATTTACCGTCATCCCCTGTCAAGTTTGGTTTGGAGACAAAACAGTTTCGACGTTGTGCCATCTTCAGTGTCATTTTTCGTTCGAACGTACAAACCAAACCTGACAAGGGATGATAGTAAATCGTTCCAATATATATCATATTTTCACCCTGTCGGAAAAACGGAAGATCAAAAAGAAACGGATTGATTTACATATGTTAGAGATTTTGAGAAACAGAAAAGCTACGAATGTAAAATAAACCAATCGAAGTCATTTCCGAAAATAATTTTGTTGAAAAGGTCAGTTGCTATTTTGTATTGCATCTAAAACAAAAAATATACTTAAAAGTCCGTATAGAAACGTAAAAGCAAAAACAAATCAACTTAAAGTCTAACCGATTGAGATGAGCGAACAACTTCGTATACCAGTTATGGGCAGTGATTTATTTTTATAACATAAAATAAAATAAATAACAATTTTCGACATTTGGATAAGTGGACCGGTTATTTTCGGTATCTGTATAAATGTTTATGAATCTGCTGTGGGTATATGATTTTTGACTTTTGTAAATTATCACGATATGAGAGGAAGTCATATCTTCTTCCCGATTACTATGATTTTCGCAATTATGTTTATAGACTTGAAAATGTTGCAAATTTGGTGGAGTTGGACAAATTAGTATTTGAAATATACCTCTTCACTCAACAGTGGTCTTTACCACGCCCATTTTCCAAAAACAAAAAATCATCTCACGTGCTCTTTTCTCCAGCCCATTCCTGTATATTTAGTTTGAGCAAATTATCTTTAAAAACGTATAATTGAGGATTCGAAAGAAAATGTATGATATACATACATACATACACTGTTTATTAAACAGTAATAAAAATGTTTTCCATTCCCCAAATTCGAAGCTAAGTACGTAAAGTCTCTAATGCTCTACGCTATTAGCTATTGCGATTGTCATAGTTATAGTTTTAATAAAAATAATAATAATTTGATATCGGCCGAAATTCTACTACAATTTGTGGTGTGCGTCTTGATGTTGTAACACAAATTGTTATAGTTTGATTTGAGTTAAATATAAATTGCAATATTTCTGTATTTACCTGGCCGCGGTGAGTATCTAATTAGTGGCTTTCAAATTGGACGACCGAACGTCATACTCTATTTGAGTTTATATCAAAATCTAGCTAAAGTATTTTCCATTTAAGCTGTCTATTTCCAACACAGAATTAAAAAAAAGACACTAAAGCCAAATTGTAGTTAATCGATTCATTAAATTTTTATTGAAAATCCGCTTGATTAATTAACTGTATTCATTAAACTACTTTGAAGTCGAAATTATAAAACTTAAACTTCGCTTCTGCACTCCATACATCCCTCTCTACGCCAAAGGTGCTGGTGCAACCTTTTTCGGTGGCTTTGCAGATTTCTGTGGTGGTGATGGTAGCGAATTTTTCCTTGGTGGTCCTACTGGCTTTTTAACTGATTTACTGTTGTCAGTTGCTTGTGGTGTTTTCTTGCCGGGTTGTTTTTTGACGACCGGTGGTGTTGGTTCTGGGGTAGGTGGTACTGGTACTTTGTTGACATTTGATTGTAGTTTTTTGGGTGACGATGGTTTCACTGGAACTGATGGTACCACTGCAGGTGCTGACGACTCTTCAGAATTACTGAATTCGTTTTGCTCCTCAACATGATCCACATGTGGAGGCTCAAAAGCGGAACTCTCGAGGCTCGGTGGTACTGGATATTGCACACTGTGCAATTGCGGACTTTGTTGATTCGAAATCATTGGTGGCTGATTTAAGCTGGGATACATCGGTTTTGGTAGAACCACCTCCTGATTTTGTTTTTGCTGCTGGTTTCCCGCTGATAAATATGGTAAATTATTAAGTGGTGAGTGTGTCGGCAAAATGTCCATAGGTGGTGGTGGAATAAACCTTCCAGGTGATGTACACTGTTGTAGCACAAAGGTGAAAAGTTCACCAGCATTGCAGCTCATTTTCACCTGTTTACCTCCGATGCGGGTACACATATAATAATCGGAATTACTGTGATAGCTCGGCCAACGTATGCCTATCTCTTCACGGTCGCATGTCAACTGGTAATCGACGAAGCCTTGAGCCAAAGTTGCTAGGCAAAAGGTCGTTACGGTCAGTGCGAATGCTGTTTTTTTTTTTTGGTGGGTGAATCGAACGGGATTTCAGTATTTTTGATTGTTCTTTCTAACACCTCAAATGCTTACTTACCTCTCATGTTTGGGTTCCTTTGATTCGATCGCTGATGCTGTCTCGTTGATGCTGTCGCCGATGCTATCGTTGTTGCTGCTGATGTCCGAATGGTTCCAAATGAAACTGATGAACTGTTTAATTTTTATAACAGATCTCATTATATATAGTAATATTCTTATTGCTTTTTTCTTTGCCGCACCTATTATTTCATTGCCAAAATTCCCGATAATTAGATAGCGATCTGATTGATTGTTATTGTATGTCGGAGAAATTTGTCAATTTTATCTTTACGATAACAATCGTTTGCTACACTGAACTTTGTTATAAACACCCCGAAATTCAGTTTAAGGTTACATCTGTCATAGCATAGTAAACAATCTTGTATCGAAATGATTCACTGATTACTCTTTTAAATGGTAAATCAACATATCTTGGCAAATGTAGCGGAACAAAACACATGTTACAAGCTCAGAGAAGTTAGCATCGTCAGGAATTCCAAAGAAAATAACTTGAAGTTTTAATTTGGTACAGTTCCTTCCGCGATATGCAATTAAACTTTTAAGGAAGAGTAATAAATAAGTAAAAAAATTAAGTTATTTAGTAAACTCAACAAAGATCTTTCTTTCTGTCAAACAAGCTTCTACGAATTCGGGGGAGACCCAAGTAGATTTTTTTAATTGTTCTTTCCAATATTTAGCATGATTCGGTTCTTTGGCAATAGGCTACATTATATGTTTACAATCATCAAACATTGATTATTATAATAACAAAACCTCATCTGCTGGACTGACAAAATTATTTTCCAAGGTTTCTCTGGCCTCATTTTTAGTTTATTTTCAGTTGTGTCTACTTGAAACCGGCACTTCTAAAGAATATTACATATTTAAAACCTTCCTCATCGATAATTAAGTTATTTAATGACGATATTTACTTTTTTGAATCTGTTTGTAGTTTAGTTCTTCAAATCCGTCAAATTTGTTATTTTTTTTATCCTATGGAAAATAAATTGATACTCTTATTTTCTTCCTAATTTATCAACAATAACTTAATCTTCGCTTACTGCTTATATGTCTAATATTTTATTTATTTATATTATACATATGTTGCTTAAATAAAAAAAATACATCAATATGTTTACTATTGTCGGGTCGGTTTTGCATAGATATGGTTTTGCCCTAATACAGTATCCAGATCTAGGGACAAGCTGTCGGGTCGTTCCCACGACAGCCGGTTCTACGATACCGGAACGACCCAGATTTAAATCCGGCCAAGGACTGTCACTTCAGCAGCTATCGGGCACAAAGTATCGAAGTACTCAATAAAATAATCGTGTGCCCTTAAATATCAAATTTCAAAGGATCAATACCCAAAATATTGATATTAAATTAAAAATGAAGTTCAGTCACAATATTTTATAAAATATAATCTCTTTATTAATTAGAAAGTGTTTGCACAAGGACTAATTGGGTCGTTTGCCTGGCATGCCAAATTTGTAGACTCCAGTTTTAAAAAACTGGTAGTCTTTCCGGTCCATAGTTTTATTTTATCAATATGGCAACTGGAACTTCAGCAAAGTTGACAGCGGAGAATGCACCGCATCTAAAATTGGAAAGGGATTAGGGTACAGCGCGATCTTGATGCGGTCCTTGTATTGGCATTGTATATTGTATCTTAATACTTTTATCACTTCCCCTAATTGGCATGTCCCTATATTGGAGCCCTAACTGTGAAATACTGATAGAAACATAATTTTCAAAATTATCTAAATGCTCTAGTAGTATTTCTGTATCAAAAGTAAATTTAGAATATCAATGTTTTAACCCAAAAAAATGTACAATCAACGAATCCTAATCTGCACATAGTAACGATATATCCAGAAGGGAAATTACAAAAATAATTAGATTACGAGAATACCTGCAAGTATTGCAATACCTTAAACCCTAGTATCAAACACATTCTAGACGACTGCACACATTTTTTAAACCACAGAAAATCACTTAACAATGCCAAACCTACAGACCTACTTTTGAATGACTCCACAGAAAACACTTTCAAACAATTGACATTTGGACGATTAAATTGACCGAAAGAATCACGAAGTGCACGGTAAGCATTTTGATTTGAACGCCCATTTTCATAATAAGCCTGAATAACTTTAACACGTTCCTCGATTGTGTATCTTTTCATGTTCAAATTGAGTTAGTCTGAAATTGAGAAATGTCAAATGAAATGCAGAAAAAGCTTGACGTTTAGGTGTGGTTCACATTCAACATCGGCCCTTAAAATTTAACCACCCTTTACATACATAATTTTGCTCGCAAATTCAATACGATACTGTGGGTCAAGTACTCGATTCCCAAAACTATCGGTTAATAGTGTCGGGGAAAAAATATCAGTAATCGATTTGCAGAAGTATCGACACGGGACAGTAACGTGAAGAAATTCGTGTCCTTAGTCAGATCTCATAAGGCCAGTGAAGCTCCTTCTCTTCAATTGAGGTAGGAAAAGGATTGGTTGTCTGCCCGCGGATGTCATTCATAGTAACTGATGGATTCATTGGTTATTTAATATAACTCTGGTTCTCGAACTTTCATCGATGTCTTGATCCAACTTGGTACACTTCAATGATGTTGAGAATATGGTAAGCCGTAAACTTAATCAAAGGAAAAGTCAAGTTCCATTTAGTAAAGATGACACCAAAGTCACAAAGATAGCCGCTTACTTTCGAGCACAAGTCGGTAGCCATAAGATGCAATGCAAAGTACCTCAGTTAGTTGATCGAGCTTCGAAATGTAACAACCAAACAGAGGTTCCTCAAAGGGAATGAAACCACTCTGTAGGACCAAATGTTTAATATTTCTCTATTTACATGCCTGAAAAAATTAACTTTTTTTAATTAATATAATAATATTTTCAACAAAATTTCAAACTTTTTAATCGGAATTTTCGGTCCAAGTTTTACAAAAAGTTAGCTAATTTAAATAAATAGTCATACACATTTCACACTTTTTGATCAGAATTTTTAGAAAAACATAGTTTTATACCCTATTCAATTTTAATATCATAAAGTGTTAGCTTTAAGAGGCTGAAAATGCCCATTGATTTTTGATAATTTTGCTCCAGTAGTGTTTACTGTTGTTTTCCATATAAAAATAAATTTATTTCATGCATTATAAGGAAAAAAATTCTCAACACCGTCAGCAAAAAGTATTGCCAAAAATCAGCAGTAATTTTAACAACTTAAAACTCGCATTTTAATATACTAAAATTAAGTATAGCTGCAAAACAGTTTGATTAAAAAATTTGCTATTTTGTTTGCTATTATAGAATGAGTTATATTTTGATAAACAATTTTCGAAAAGGTTTTAGCATAAAAAAGGTTGTGAATAATATTCAAAAAAATACCGTACTCTGACTTTTTTCGAACACTGTAGATATTTTTTTCAAAAATTACTTAATTTTATATTTTAATTTACATATTCTTTCTGTTGTAGAAACCATACCATAAATATCATTTCAGTCGGACAAAAAATAGTTAAATGTAATTACGAAATTGCGATAGTAATCGGGTGAACCTAGCGTAGAGATGTTTTGTTGTAATATGCGCCATAATTTTATCTACAGACTATGTTCAGAGTTTCTTTTAACCAAACCATCATATCCGTGTATGTAAAAATTTAGATGTAACAAATACGGGCGTATAGTTTGTATAGTAAATATTTTTGACAAATATTTTCTCTAATAAACAATTGATAACACTATGTAACTAAATTTTAATAAACAAACGAAATTTAGTTTTTTTTTCGTTTTTTTATTAGGTGATAAAAAACGATAATAATTGGAAGGTCAGAAATAATGATCTTCCAAATGGAAATAAGCCGTTTTGTATTTCTTAACCTTTAATATTAATATTAATATTAGACTTCGGCTTCGGCCATGTCGGTTTCGGTTCGGATGCAGTCAAAAAAAGCCGATCTTAAGCCAAACATTGGCCAATTTTTAATAATTCAAAAATTGTATAATAAATTTATGTTTGGGAAAAGGTCAACCAGCCTTTCGTATTTATAAAAAAACGATCTGATTTGCAGTAATAATTCTGAAATAAATTACTTATTACATAAAGAATTCGATACTCTTATCAATGAACATCTGCTGCCAAGAAATTATGGCATTTTTGAATACTAGAATCAATTGGTTAAAAATATCCGCCTGCTTCTTATACAAAAGTTTGTATATTTATATGTTTGTTGAACTGAAATAGATGTATTTTAAACTAATGAACATTTTTTAATATCAACAATAAAAATCTAGAATTGTTTAAAATTCAGAGATTATTTATAACATACATTTTTCCGCCTCGGTTTAGCGACTCTACTGAATCGATTCCAAAATCAGAGTTCTATGTGTGGCCAGGTATTAAAATTTTTAGTAGATAAAAATACTGATGTCGTGTAGGGTTTGCTACCTATTAAGAAAGTTAAAACATATGTTATATCTTTTTTCAGTAAAACGCACCAAGATGAGTATCAAATGCAAAGTTGTTTATATTTTCTTGAACAGGATTGCCAGCTATTAAAAAGTTAAAATAAAATATGGATAGCAAATGAAGGGTGTTACTGAGAATTTTTTTGCACGATACACTCTTGAATAGGGTTGCCATCTAATAAAAATAATAAAAAGCCAATAAGGTTTCGTTCATTTTTAAACGTTTTTTAAAATGCGATTTAATTTTGAAAAAATATAGCACCTTGGTTATGTAAAGTATAGCAAAGTTTGAGCATGAAATGCAAGCTTTTAGGATATATTTTTACGCTAATGTGTTCCTGATCAAGTGAAACAAATAAAATATATTACTTACTTACTTAATTGGCGCTATAACCACTTAAGCGATTTTGGCCGAACTTCTCCTACAATTTGTGGTTTGCGTCTTGATGATGTAACACAAATTGATGGGCCTACTGTTTTACGCCGACTTCGAACGGAGAACGTTTTTTCGAACCCGGGGCCCACCGAATGAAGCGCGCACACGCTTACGGCGGTTGTTCAAAATAGAGTAAAATACATATCACAAAAGAGGGTTGGTTGCAACCCCTCTAAAAAATTAAAACGTAAAAGGCTAGGTTAGAAACTATTTCAATATTGAAGTAAAAAAAAAAAGATAAAGAGAATAATTTAGCCACGATATCTACACACATTCATATATAGTACATCCTCTTATACTGTATATGCAATGTTTTGCTCCTGTTTCAGACTTTCAATTTGAATTGTTTGTTGTTGTTGGTTTCTTTTTTAATTTTAATAGTTTTGGTATGCTAGTCGTGATTGCGTTAAATTTTTTTCGTCTTCGCGTGGTTTCTAATTTTTTTGCTTATTCATTCATTCGGAGCCTGCGTTTGTTTAGTGAGTTTGTTTTAAATTATGGTCAACCAATATTATAATTAATTAATTGTCGACTAATTAAATTATACCCAGAGTGTCCCGGATTCGAATCTCGCGCGAGGTACTTCGCTTCAAAGAAATCTTAGAAAAGCATTTTATCTAATAGTAAAAAATTCTCACACAAATGATATTCGTCGATTTGCGGTTTAATATCAAGACGCATGCCACAAATTGTAGGGCAAGTTTGACCAAATATCTTATATTTAATATAACTTATTCATTAAACCATAGGGCATGAGTAAATGTCAAGAAGAATCAAAACGATTCCCAACTCGATTGGCTTGGGCCGTTTTATTAATATATATTATTAAATCCTTTGTTTCGGTAATACATAAATATTGGCAATCTACTCAAAAATGTTAAAATTATTATATTGATATTGAAGGTGTGTTTAAAATTTGGAATACACAATTGTTTATTACTCAAATTATTTATCGATGTTAGGTCGAGTAATTTAAAAAACAGACAATGTGACTGAAAGTTTTTAATTGAAAAGAGTTTGTTCTTTATCAAAACATTACCTCAATTTAATAGTAACATGAAAAATGTGTGTAGTATTTACAAAGATCATTGACATTGTTCGGAGTGTGAGAAACAATATAGGGCAGAAAAAAACTAAACAACATACATGGAAAGTTATCATTCTAAGCAAGCGTATCTACTTTTACGAATGGTAAGACGATAAATTTCCAATCAACATATATATTTACATACATTTTGTACGTACATATGTATGTACATATGTATGCGACTTTTTTTACATTTCAACAACATAGCTTGCTTTCGAATAAGTAAATTTCTTTGTTTGTACACTATGAAGCAAAACTGAACACTTGGCGACTTTTTTTAAATAAGTATTGTACACAATCTATTGAAATCAAACAAATTTTCATCAAAATAGCCCATGGGGGGTTGATTCCGTGTTTAGAAGTCTGGATGCGTTACAAACGGCTCACGACTTCCAGGTTATTTCCGCCAAGTGTTCTCTTTGAAGCTCCAGAAAATCCGTCCGGGGTGAGCTAAATTGAGAAGACGAACCTGGTGGTTGGGTTACTCCGACGTTTTCGGTTTAAGAGGCCACCAGTATCTGCAGCGTCGTATCTGGTTGTGCGCTGGGCTTGAGGCCCGCCACGTAAGAACTAGGTTCCAATGAAAAATTCTATTATGCTTCGGATGAAATCCCAGTTTTTTTATGATGACCACAGGCAACCAATACAGGATGATGATTTACATGCATGCACTTGGAATGTTCGAACCCTTAATGAAAAAAGTGTTGCTGCCCGGCTGGTGTTGCCCTCGCAAGAGAAAGGGCTGACATCACCGACACCCAGGAATTAAAATGGGAGGGCCAAGGTAAGAAACCCACTAGACCTTGCGACGTCACCTATTGGTGCAGAGTTGAGGAGCACAATTTCGGTGTTGGATTTGTGGTGGGAGACAGACTCCGTCACCCGATGAAAGGTAAGGATGATGTGATCAAATACGAGCGCTCAGAATGCACTTACGAGCTGACCCCGTCACGGAACACCCAAGCATTAGGAGCACATTTATCGTTATCTACGTACTGCCACTGCAGAAGTACTTGAAGCGCCAAAAGCAACTGGTGCGATGGGGATTGGCGCAGAGAACTTAAAAAAATGAGAGGTGCAAACGACTCAGGTTGAACATTTTTATTTATTTTCTTACAGAGTTGAAAGGTTTTAGCAGAATAACGCTAATTAACATTTTCTGGCAATACAAATAAAGCATTTTTGAAAGCTCTTTGGTGATTATTTTTACAGATATAGCTATTTCTGTAAAAAGTTTTATGGAAAGTGGCGAAAAAATTATTTGTGAAAAAAAATACTTTCTAACGATGCAATTGAATCGAGATTTTTTCTGGTAAGTTGTTTTAACTCATACTTTGATAATTTGTTGGTATTTTAATTTCTGAAGCGAACAATTTGTGATATTGGAGTCTTTTGCGAACACCGTCTATAGACGTTCTTAGTAGCTTAGGTGAAAAAAAAGTTTCTCAAACGTTATTTCACATTCGAGGTATTTCGTTTTTTCTCTTCTTATCTGATTGTTTTACATTAATTGTTAACAAAAGTGCTTTCAGGTGTTCTGTTGTAATTAAAAAGTGTCACGCCAATTCAAAAGAAATAAAAGCTGTAACTGAAAAAAGTCAATTTCTCTGCAATGAGTGATTCCGAAATTGAAGCTTTGATGGATTCTGTTGAAGTAGATGAAGAATTCGAAGATTCTGATGACAGCATCGAAGATCCAAATTATATTTGTGATCAAATCGAACCAGAAGATGATGAGATGATAAATGATTGCTTGGAAGTATTGGACTCCGCATCATTTGAGAGTGCAGTTAACTTGTCTATGAATGTAAGCAATCTAACTGAAGAACCACAACAAACGTCAGAAAAGGAGGTAGTAGCTAACGAAGAGGTGCGTCCAACGCGACTGGATGAAATAGTAGCGAAATCGGTTCCTAGACAAGATAACCCCACTACCAATTGTAGAAGCCTCAGGACCGCAAATATTACCATCAGATGGTGGATTTACTGGAGGCGGTCAATGGCGACATATTTGATTGAGCGGTTTGATTCTATTCCTAAAAATGCCAGGTTAAGCGTCGATGAACAAATGTGTTCAACAAAAATGGTTCATCATTTACGACAGTATTTACCTGATAAACCACATCCTTGGGGTGTTAAGCTCTTTGTTTTGTGTGACAGCAACGGATACTCGTATCGATTCGAAATATATACTGGATCTTGCAATGATGACATCATTTTGCCTGGTATACCAGGTATTAGAGCAACAGGAAATGTTGTGATAAGGTAAAATGTTTGTTTTGAAAAGAAATTTTACTTTTAGGTTTTCATTTCGCTTCACTAGATTGTCGCAAACAGTGCCAAATTTTGTCAATCATATATTGTATTTCGACAACTTTTACACATCGCTACCACTGTTGGTGTACCTGAGAGCTCGCGGCATATAGAGTCTTGGAACTGTGAGAATGAATCGGATTCCAAAATGTAAACTTCCAACCGATAAAAGTGAAGAACTGAAAAAAGGGCCCCGTGGATATTCAACAGAGTTCGTTGGATCAGCATACGGTGTCGACAACACCACAGTTTTGTGGAAGGACACAAGGAATGTCAAACTTTGCTCGACGTATGTGGGCATTAAGCCTTTTCGAAGAACTGATTCTCCAATTGGCTATCAGCCATCGTAAATTGCACGCTATAATAGGAAAGAATGGTCGTATATAGGCATTGCCTGTCCGCAAATTGTACGTGAGTATAACGCACATATGGGAGGTGTCGATTTAATGGACTCATATATGGGTCGCAACGGACTCCGAATCAAAACGCAAGATATGGCAACAAGAATATTTTACCATCTTCCCGACATGGCTATAACAAATGCGTTCGTTTTGTATAGAAGACTCAACGCTGAAAAAAATGTAACCGCTGAAGACAACATAAAAGACATGACGATGTATGAATTTCGCTGCAGCATTGCCAAAGAGCTCTGCGCTTCAGTTGGAAAAAGATCTGTTGGCCGCCCATTGGTTGGTAAAAAATCAATTCACCCAGGGCCAAGTGTCAGGTTTGACCAAATAAGTCATTTTCCTGAATAGGGATCGAAAAAATCGTGCAAATTGTGCAAAAAATTGGAAACTCACACGTTTTGTACGAAATGCAACATCCATTTGTGTTTTTCCAAAGCAAACAACTATTTTACAAAATATCATGTGGAAAAATGAGTTACGTTACAATAGAATTTACATATTTTTGTTAATGAATTAAATACTTACCTTGAATAAAAATGATTTTTTGTGCATAAATTAAAAAGTGCATGTTTTAAAATTGTTCAGCTAACCCACTATAGCCGTCCACAGACGGTCTTTAATTTTTTTCACCTAGCGCCTCCAGGAAAAATTTTTTTTATCAAAAAACTTTAGATTCGTTTTTTCACCCATAAATCATAGGTACTAAAACTAAAATTTTCATGGCAAAATATTCAAGATTCAAATTTCAGTGGTTTAAGGGTTAAAATGTAACTTTAATGAAGTTTATGGAAAATTTTAGAAATACCTATTTATTTTAATAATTTTTCCTGACAATTTTTTTGAAAACAAGATTGCAAATGTACATATTAATAAACACATTTGTAACAATATTCCCAAAAACATCTTCCACTTATCAACATTGCCGCAACAATTTGAATAGAGGAAAATGTTAATTCACATTTTTCAACCCTCGTTAAGTCGCTGGCGAAACCAAAATTTAGCAGCTCTGGATTCCTACCCGAAACCGTTCAGATTTCATTTGCTTCGAACCAAAATTAGTACCTTCTCATTGTTTGATCTTCTCTGATTGGCGCACCTTCGCAGAAAAGAAAGCTGCCGCATACAGGGTCACATTGCGATCGGGAGCTTTATGGGATATCTACCGGGTGTTGAGTAAGCAAAAGAAACGTATTATACGAAAACAGAAAAGTGAGGTCGAAGTACGTGAGTGCGAATGTTTTAAGACCAGGTAATTCCTCTATGAACAAAAACGGCGATCTGGTGACTGATATCCTGATATTCAACGGATGACGGAGAGAGCATTTTTCCACTTTGCTAAATAGCGGGAGCGAAAGCGTCGCAGGAGAAGATGAAGATCCATAGCCCAAAATACATGATGACGGCTTTAACGAATAGCAATATCGCGATAATACCGATGATAAGAGAATCGACACACATCTTATCTCTTTCTAATCAGCTTTCGGCATCACGAGAAAAAGTTGTGTAAAATGGCGTTGAGTAATACCACCAGCTCCGCCAGAATGGGGAAGGGCCTCTCCAGTCGTTTGATCACTCTCGTTTGATGACTTTTTTAACGTTATGCTAAAAAAGAGAATTAAACCAATCAGGCACCATCTTTTATAAGAGTGTTCAATTGCCGGTGTATGCCGTTAGCATCGGCATCATTGGCTTCAACAACCGCCTCTCTCGATGAACCAAAACCACGCTCTATGAGTCTCTCATCATGACCGTGCTATTGTATGGCCTTTGGAGTGCTCGAGAGAAAGATTCTCCGAAAGATTTTTGGACCTAGGTCATGTTGTACGCTGGTGGTGGAGAGGAGAAGGTATTAGTTTAACTTGACGTCTCTAGTTGGCGCTACCTAGCAAGGCAAGGGAACGACTGGTGTACTATATTAAAATAGACCAAAAACACCTAGGCGGTTAAATTGTAATATAACAAAGTTTAATTTTTAAGTAGCTAAATATTGCCGTTATTTTCGGTATTTTTTTGTTTGCTTTAATTTTTCAAAATCTAATAACAGTTTAGTGTAAATTTTTGTTTGATATACCCTCGACAATATTTTATTTTGATCGAAAAATTATTTTTTTTTTCTGAGGGATGAATAAAATTCTAAAAGTCTGCTATTTTTAAAGACTTTTTCTATTGAAATGCCCAAATTGCCTTGGTATAATAAGTGGTCGGGAAAACTAAAGAACCTACGAAATAAATTCATAAATTGTATAAAATACTTATACCTTACAATGTAATATTTGGCTGATTTTATCTAGTTTTAAACGCAAACTTTCGTCTGGCTGGCGCCAGTTAGCAGAGTAGAGGAGCGACTGGCGTGCTATAATGGAATCAACCAAAATCGCCTAGGTGTTTATGGCGCCAATGGAGAAGATGAAGCAACTGAACTTAGGAGGTTTTTAGATTTGGGTTGTTCTTTCGTTTTAACTGAGGGAGAAATTTTTATGGAATATGCCCATCAAACATCATACCTTTGATTAAATAAGTTTTTACACAAACATTGTTTCAATTCGTTTCATTACACATTTTAATGACCAATATTTTATAACCTTCGGAATTATAGTTATTTTATATCGGTAATCAAACATCTCTATACTGTAATGTTTGCTTACTGCAATTGCATAGGCGTACTACATACATATATGGCCGTAACCGAGTATGTAGTGTGCTGGGCTTCACTCGGAGTGCATCTGGTTCAAATCCGGGCTGGGGCAAGTAACATCAAAAACTTATAGAAAAACTTTGTTCTAATAGTGGTCGCCCCTTAGCAGGCAATTACAAACCTCCGAGTGTATTTCTGCCAAAAAAATGTCCCACGAACTCATCTGCTGCTTTGGAGACGGCGTAAAATTGTAGGGTCCTCAAATTGTGTTACGACATCAAGACGAACACCACAAATTGTAGGAGAATTTCGGAGAGACATCGCGAGATATGATGTAAACGCCAAATTATTATTATTATTATTTTATTCCTTGATTTTTTTACTATATAAATAAATTTTTTCTAAAGCTATGAAATAAATAAAACATAGTGGTGTCACATTGCAAAAACTTAATATCCACAGCTTGACACTTATTACTACTTACACTTTTCCAAGCTTTAAGAACTGTTGTTAAAAATATCCCAGAGTTTGGAGAAATATTTTTTTTATTCCCTGGGAAGTATCGTCTCGTCAAATAAACATAATTTCGGCTATTCTATAAATTGATCAATATAGCGACATGACTTTATTTGAAAATGTGGGGGTGTATTTTTAACATTTCAAACATATTTTTTAAACCTATCCAAATATCATTTGAAAAAGAGCAAATCAATGCCTAATATCGATACATATATTTTGCATTTACATCTGTATTTGTATAATTTTTCTCACTATATTATAGGCCTACAACTATTGGCTAAATGACATGTACATGGATGTGCGTTTACCTTTGCCAATCAACTCAAATCCCGGCATGCCAATGCCACCCGTCCGTTTCACCACGGTCCATGATGTGGCTCACTTTGCAGCATTCCTATTGAGCGGCATCATGAAGCACAAGGAGCTACTCGACAGGTTTGTAGACTTTAAAAACTTTGTACAAATTTTACCACTACTATATTAATGAGTCTAACTTCTCTTTTTATGAACAGCGGCAATTTACCCATCGATCGTGCTGGTTCACGTGAAAAAAATCAACCACTCTGCATGGCACAGTACTATCGACCGTTGGGTTCATGTCGAATACCTGGTCGAGAGCGTGACACTCAATATATTGCGGAACGTGGCGAGAAGGCCGAAGAACATGTCATTGTAATATGTCGCAACCAAATGTATTGTGTCAATGTGAAAACCAGGGAGCGCGGCCGATTGACCGAGAGTGAGATCGCATCAAGTATTTTATATGTACTAAGCGATGCGCCATGCTTGCCGACCAAACCACCATTGGTGGGTCTACTTACTGCCGAGGAGCGTACACGTTGGGCCACCAATCGCGAATTACTGCTCGAAAACGATGTCAATCAGAATAATATAATGCTAATTGAGAGGGCGCTGTGTCTGTTGTGTCTCGATGAGCCGCTACCGAATACTTTCAACGCTTACACATTTACTGGTGCGACGCCGACGGGCTATATGGTTGGGGATCGCGATGATACGAATATGTTGCATGAAATGATACACGGCGGTGGGAGCGCTTACAATTCGGCCAATCGTTGGTTCGATAAGGTCTTACAGATCATTATTTGTACTGACGGCACTTGGGGCATCAACTACGAGCATTCCTTTTCCGAAGGTGATGCTGTTGTAAATGTCATTGAGAAAATCTATAAAACTTTCGAAGACAAGCAATCAGCATGTAACAGCGTGTCATCACAACCGCCACCCGAACGAATGGCATGGGTTATAACGCCCCAGATGGAGCAACGTATCAGGGAGGCCATAGTATCGGTGGATAAGTAAGTGAACATTTTTGAGAACGTAAATGCGAGCATATAAAAAAACAATATTGAAAATATATGTATCTTTGATTGAACTCCTAGGGCGATTGGTGACTTGGATTTGTATGTGTATCGCTACAAGGGTTACGGAAAAAATTTTATCAAAAAGTGTAAATGCAGTCCAGATGCCTTTGTGCAGCTCATGCTGCAGTTGTCCTACTTCAAGTAAGTGCAAAATGCTTAGAAATTTTAATATGTGTACTATGTACTTAGTATTGAATTTAATTATTTACAACAGGTTATATGGTCATTTGGTAGCCACATATGAGAGTGCTTCTACTAGACGCTTCTTGCTGGTAAGCTCAAAAGTATATCATACTAATATTTTAAATGTAAAAGTTTGTGAGTGGGTGTATCTTTTAGATTTGTAAAAAAATTGCCACATAAACAGTTTATAAGCTGAATTAAGGAATAGACTATATTTTCGTTAGATTTACAATTGTGCACCACTTGCCTGAATATGCAAACCACTAGGAACTTTCCAATGAAAGTAAGAATGTTGCATTAATATTTCCTCTACAAAAAACAGTCAGAGCACCTCTTCTGCAGTAAACCAGAATGGAGAACTCTGCCGGTTAAGGGTTATGATCCAGTGGTGCGACACACAAACTTATTTTAACGATATTCGCATGGTTAACTCATCTTAACGAAAATTTTAACGACGTTGCCATTTTTGAACGATTTTCGCATACGCCGAATCAGCTGTAGTCGATTACCGAAAACTAAATGACAACAAATTTGATGTTGTTAACTCAATCGAGAAAGGAAAAATTCGTGATTTCAACTTAAATAAAAGAAAAATTTAAAATTCGGTGATTTGTTTTCTTGAAATTAAAAAAGGAACTTTACATAATGTTGCTTAAATATTTGGGATATGATTTATCACGAGGTGGCGAAGAAGTAAGCGCTCCAACAGTGGATCGACGTTTACTCCGTGACGTGGGCAATCCCTTTCATTTGAATGCAACAGAATTTCAGAAGCCGTGTCGTGTCAAATTACTTAAAAACTATGTGTCCTCTCGCGCAACAGTTTTCAGTTTTGTAATGTGTATTTTGAAAATAGTTACCACCTGTTTCAAGATTTTTTTTAATCAAATAAAAAGATTAAATCACTTATTGCATTATTACAACTATTCAATGGTAAATTATTAAGATAAATGGGTACAAACCAAAAAGTTTAAGAAAGCTTGACTTCCAAAGTATTTTTGAGAGAATTGCCATATGTTTAAAATGTTATACACCATTATATTCATAAGCCAAACCAAATATTGCAATGTGGGTGGTTGCGGAAAGAATTTTAAGGAAGCTTTGTTCTAAAATATTTCAGGAGACTGTTGTCATTTGCTTTAAAAGTAAATTTAATTGAACTAATAAGTTAAAAGAAATATTAACTCATGTGACTCAAACGAAATAGACTAAATAAGTTTTAGTTATGAAAATGCATTTAAAGATGGTTGCCACCTGTTTAATATGAGTAATTAACTTTACGTTAATGGAAATATAACAGAATTGGTGTGAAAGGAAACATTTTATACGATAACCTTTTTAAAGCGGGTTATCACCTTGTAATATAAGTATGTGCTTACAACATTGATGTCAAACGCAAAATAGTTAAGTAAGCTTAATTTCAAACATATTTTGGAGAGGGCTGCCACCAGTGTGAACCGCTAGAGATTTAGGAGGGCATAGGTTAGAATGGCGGCGAAGGAACTCAGTGCCCAATTAGTAACTGTTGAGTGACTCGAAACAAAATTTGAAGGGTTGCCAACTATTAAAAATTAAATAAAAATTATTTAATAACATACGATTTGCCCCCTTTCCAAAATTAAAAAGATATTTTGTGAAAAAAACAGTAGAACAATATTAAATTGGTACAAAAGCCAATTTTATCAGGGCACATTTTCAAATAATAGTGGCAACATAGAATCTCTTTTTACACTTCATACATATGAGTTTGTATATATATATAAATAAAAGTACGTATGAAAACCGTACGACTAACCGAAAGTTAGTGTACTATATAACTGTACAGAGTGTTATATATTAGAGGTGTGTAAATTTAAATTTAAATAAAATAGTGAGATTGCATAATTTTTTACCGATAATTGACTTTATTGGAAAGATAATTGTATACTATTAGTATTTGAATTTGATTTTTGACATGAGGCAAGCTCAAATAACCTATAAAAAAGCACATCCTCTTCAATATATCTGTGGCAGCATATCGAAATAGATTAATACTAAAACTATAATTTGTTTTAAGGTACATATTTCTTTTCAAAGATTTTAGAACTTACTTATCATTTCAACACTTGATATTAATGCGAGAAACTATTTCCTGTAGGCAAATTTGGAAGGTTTCCATTTGGAATTAAATTTAAACACATCGCTATTTACAGAAACTCAAAAGTAGTTCAGTAATGAGTACTGTATTCTTTTCGCTTATTGAAGAATGTTGTGGAAATATTCTCCATCGCTTCTCGTTGAAGAAAGTTTCGTTTTCGCTTTTTAAAGCTTACGGCATGTCTATTATCAGGCCTTTGGTAAAGTTAGACTTGCGGCAGGTAAGGCAGTTACTAGCAGGACTCACTTAGTCTCAAGACGCTTTGTGATACCACATCGGGGCTAATAAGTTACTTCTGTTGCCCTAAAAACCACTCCGTACTCCGAAGAAACTTAATCAAATGTCGAATCTCTATTGGCTTAAGTCCCCAAGCTCAGTAACTTGTAGCTGCCGGGATCTTCAGCTTTCCTTCTAGCTAGTACCGTACAGCGTCAGATTAGAATAAGTATGGCATCCTCTTTCACCATAGCGCGACAGCTTCTACATCAGTCATTCCAGGGATTCCCTTGCCTTTTTACGTGATGTACACTTATCAAACAATGTACGGTTTGGAACGCAGCGGTAGCCATCTTAATATGCTTTCCACTTAGGTTAAGTATTTGATTTTGTCTCTCAATTGGTTGAAGCTGTTATCATTTGCGTTATCAACAAATTTTCACTTATATCAGAGTCACGCAGAGGCGTGTCATGACGAGCAAGCTCCTGTCTAGCTATAGATTTCATCACCAGGAATTGTATCATATTTAGTATATCTGTGATGAGGCCTTTGAAATTACCATTAGCTCCGCCTAAAATAAACACCCGCTTTTTCTAACCGTCGTAACCACATTCAACCTCTGATCCGCCCTCTCGGTTTCGGTCGAGCCGGTCGGAAGGTCGTAGCCAGTTACGGTAGCACTTGTACGACACCTGCCAGTCTTCCCAGATATTTTTCTGTGCCTTTTCCTCCGCTACTTTGGATTTTTTGATAGTAACCTGTCGACAGTAATAGGAGATAACACTTCTCCTCAAGGTGTACCTCTTACCGCGGACTACTTCATAGAAGCGCAGAGTTGTTAAGTAATTTTACTTGTATCAAGTTTTGTCGAATATAGTTGAGACGAATTGCCGCTCCGGTTTCAGTCTTGGTATGACAATGTTCAATCTGTTTTGTAGGTGAACAAGTACAATACCGTCTGACCCTAGTGATTTATAGATTTACATAGTAAGAAGCTTCGAATCGTTGAGAGTTATGAGACCGTTTCGGAAAACCCCTTATATTTACATACATAACCGGTGTTCTTGCTCTGTATCTAGAAATCGATTTTAGTTCCACATAGTCCTTCCCAAGTTATTTCGCTTCCCGGTCTACAATTCCTCTTTACGATTTGTCCGGTTTGCCTCTACCGATTGTTGTATTCCCTTCTATGGCATCAAAGCGTAATAAGTGGTCTCTACATTTAGATTCCCTAGGGCGAAAAAAATGGCAGTATTTTTCTGAGACATCTGTTACTGAAAACTTGCAGAAGACTGGAACTCGGTTTGTTGCTGTGAGTGCCAGCAGTGGCACAAGTTCGCTGTTTTGAATGTGGCAACACTCTCCAAAATATGTTTGTATAAAGCTTCTCAGCGTTTCGAGCACTATGGCTTAGTGCTTGAAAAATTACTCTGGAGTTATCGGGGTACTACAAATCTCTTTAAAGACTCCAGAGTTGAAAATAAAATAAATGGGTTAAGTTTAATCAAATATTTGATTCAAATTGGAAGGAAAAGGGCTGTTTTGCAGATACGAAATGACGATAAAATACCGATGACCCTCACTCATCAAAGGTTAAGGGTTAAATATTGCTTGACATCAGTATTGTAAAATTTTAATTCTACGGGCAGTTATTTATTAATATTATAGTTGTATTTAAAGCAAAAAGATATTTTTTAAATGTGGTAACCTTTTTCTCCACTAGATGCAAATATAACTATATTTTAAAACACATATTCTCTTTTTCCAAGGGTCGCGTCGATTGCATACGAGCTTCCCACAAAGAGGCACTCGACTGGACCACAGCCATGTGCCAAGGTGAAGGCGCTAATGTGGCCTTAGAAAGCGAAGGTGAGGACGATGATCCACGCAAAGTGAAATTCAGCATTTATGATGTAAGTCTACCCCAAAAAAAATCCTAGTTGCGCATAATAACTACATTCCATCTTTTCTTGTTTTCTTTGCTCCCCTATTTGTGTAGAAAAACAAGCTCAGAGAACTTTTTCGTATTGCCTGCAATCGCCAAACTGAAATCATGGTTCAAAATATCCTGGGTCATGGCATCGATATACCGTTGTTGGGTTTGCGCGAAGCCAGTAAGGAATTCAACAATGGTCAGGTACACGAACTATTCGCCCATGAAACCTTCGCAACTGCCAATATTTTTCTGCTAAGTACAAGTCAGGTAAGATTTTGTTTAGTAAAAGATAAAAACATTTTTTTTTTACTTTTTAATACCTTTTCTAAATGCACAAACGTGTTTAGTTATTTATTGTGCATTGATGTAGTTTTAAATCGTTCGGGCTACAAAAATACACCACTTCTATATTTCATTAATAAATCGATAAAAATAATTTGGCAAATTTTGTTTTAACATATTTAATTTGAAAACAGATATATTTCACATGTGTACTTTTTATTTGCAAATATTAAATTAAAAGCACACTTAAAAAATAAAATTTTTACTTGATATAAACTTTGAACCGCTCGTTAAGCCTTTACATGGAATTAAATTTACAGAGACGTTGTAGAAAAACGAAAGTGAAAATATATATTTAATAAGTAAACCTTTTTTTTGACAAAATTAATTAGCCATAGAAAATTTCTAATTTATTTTCTAATATTTTAATATGTAATATTAACAACAAAATCCCTGCACCAAAGTGGTCGAGTAAAAAGTAAAAATTCCTTGCCGATTCTATAAAGAGATAGAGAGAGGAATGTGAGAAAGACTATAACCATTTTTGGTTTTCAAACTGGCAACACTGCCAACATATATTTAATGAAGTATGTAGCAATTTTCATTTCTTCTCATTCACAACTATTTCAAAACCTTATTAGTCTGAAACCAGTTCCAACCTACTCTCGAACGAGTAACACCCCGGTCCCGAAATAGTTCTAACTAGCCCATTATATTACGAACCCAATCCTCGAAGTTGTCACAAACCGGTCCCAAACCGGTGACGAACAAGTCCCGAACCCGTCTCGAACTAAATTCAAAGCAGCCCTGAAATAGTCCCCAACTGTGCCCGAAGTAAACAAAATAGTTCCGAAATAGCCTTGAAATGGAACCTAGATAGTCCGAAATGGTCCAGAACTAGTCCCATAATGGTCCTTAACTGAAGCCTTAATGATTCCAAGCTTCATTGATAGGTTTTATCTCACAAAAGCGTCGTGTCTCTAACTTCAATAAAAAGGTAGAATATATTTTTATAGAGTGTGGGTTAATCTGATAGGCCGTTAATCACTCAGATTAGCTCTGGAATGGCAGTACAAGTGAGTAGCATAATTGCCATAATTCTAAACTAGTTCGACCAAATAGAAATTTTAGGATGAGCAATTAATTGTTTTGGGTTGTCGTAATGTAAGCATTTAGTGAAAATCCCTGATTTTCCAATGAGTTAAATTCGGTTAGCCAGAACATATCTGTAGACTTTTAACAAAACCAATTTTAGTAGAGCGAGTTTTGCGCACTTAGAAGTAAAGTAGTGAAATCAATTTGATATTTAAGGCATTTTTTAGCTGTATTTCCAAATTTAGAAAAAACTTTATATACAATTTATTCAAAAACTTTATAACCGAATTTAACCAATTTAAAAACTTTTTATTTTCTTAAGTCTATTAGTATATATTTATTAGGATTCATTAGGATAGCTTAGGTAAAACGGGCTGCTCACGTACAGAGTTCGCTCGGTGGCCGCAGGACCTGTTGTGATGCCCAGAAGGTATTTTCCGCCATCCTGTTTTTACCCGTCTAAACTATTCCGATCTTTAGGCAAATCCCAAAAGCCTCTCTAATACGGAAGCACCTAAATCGTCTGCGAAGAAATGGTCCCCCAGAAATTTGAAGCGCTTTTGATCGTAGGACGATCTTAATGGACTGTTCCCCTTCCTCATCCCTGCAGCTCCTGCAGAAATCGTGCGGACATTTTGCCGTTGGCAGGTGTCCCATTAGCATTTCTGTGAGAAGCTTGAAATTCGGTTTGGAAAATCTCAGCAGACTTCGTGTTCTTCGCCCATTGAGGGATGACCAAAGTTAACACGGTATCCTGTATGTGTCCAGACTGGGCCACCTCTGTTGGTGGCTGTTCTAACCCTTTCCTCAATTTTCGAAAGCAGGAATCTCAACGGGGGTCGCATGCTCGATACTGGTTCTCCCTGACTAGCCTCGGTTCCACTTTTCGCACACTTGTCTGCTTCCTCATTTCCTGGGGTGCCACTTTGCCGCGAGATCCAGTATAGATTGAGAGCGTGCTGCAGTTATTTTTGGTCTCTGCATTTTCGAGCTGAAATGTTTTTTGAGATTAGAAAATACCATTAGTTTCATAGCGATATTTTAATTTGGTTAGCAGCAAGAGTCACTAGAGTAAAGCAAATGAAAGAAATGATTCAACAAATATTTTGTAAATTTTGGTTATTTCCTTTAAAACAGATTACAATAAGAATTACAAAAATTAGAATCTTGAATATTTTTAAATTCAGTTAAAAAGCTCTAACATTTTCGAAAATTAAACAGTTAAAATGGCCTTTGTTAAATTCAAAAAAAATTGCCCTATGCAATATGCAGTAATCCTGAAATAATATATTTACAGATCAGTCTAGTTTCATTTTTTATCTTGGGAAGAAAATTACATAGGTAAAATATCACTCATACGTGCCGTTATACCGTACATTTGCCGCCCACGCTGATGTGGGAGCGTATGAGTGACATTTACCCCAAATCCGTCATATTCGTTAATTCGACATGGTAGCAACTCGCAGTTGTTATTACCTGAATTATTTAGCCTGAACTTCCCTATTCAAAAATATGAAAAATTCGCAAACATAAATACACTTGGTTTTAATTCGTTACACATTTTCGCGAATACATTATTTACACTTTTCATATGAATTTGCAAATATTTTGTTATTTAAAAATTTCATTCATGTACACTCAAATCTAACACATCTTTGTATGAACTTATGTTTGTATATCTCTTGCACTGCACAGAACACAACTGTACTTATTGCACCATATGCTTAATTCTGCACCGTTAAAAAAAAATTCAAATGCACCACGTACTCGAGCTTTAGATAAGCACTCTCTTAACGAATGAGCGTGTACGCAACCACAACCGCCTATGCACATAAATACATACATACGTATTTCAAATAGATGTAAGTAAGCCACTGTAAGTGTTGGGCCACTACAAAAAATCACGCATCATACGTTTTGCACTTGCCCTATCTAAGTAACCGTAAATTTACCCCTTATTCATTCCCTCTAACCATTACATAGGTGGCTACAAAATCTGATGCGTTCATGGGTTATGGCGCTGTAACGCCACGCGGCTATGGATGCTCCTACAATCCACATACGGATGAAATTGTTTTTTGCATTTCCGCTTTCTATACCTGCGAGGATACAAGCACAACACGCTTTGCCAAATCGCTGAAAGAATCACTGGACATGATGAAAGATCTAATGAGAGATGAATCATTGCAAATGGATTGAAGAATGGACGAGAAATTGGGCTAACAAAAATATGCGACAAAATATTAACGAGTTAATTAGAGTTGTTCAAATTTGTATGAAGCAAAAAATAAAATAAGAGAAAAAATATCGCTGGCAGCAAGCAACCAACAATACAACAAACATATCAGCAAACGTACCTTAACGTTGTAGTAAACGTCGTTGAATTTAGTTAAATGTATTATACATATATATACATATATATACAATATATTTATTATATATAGTGACAAATATACCTACCATATAAGCATCCATATATATATATATATATATATACTTAGTATACATCTGTATGTGTTAGAAAAATTTATAAAACTGTTGAAAGTCTTATTGTTAGTTAAAAACAAAAACTACTTAACTTAGACATAAAGAAGAAATGAAAAACATCGCATATACTAATAGAGAAAAGAAAAACCTATATACAATATTAACTATAGAAAACGAACGATAGCCTTTGAAAACAAAAAAAGAAGAAAAAAACAACAAAGTATGCAATAAAAATCATCTAAAGGGGTCCAAGCATTCAAATAAAAGAAGCGAGCACTAGGTATGGTATACCAAAGTAAATGAGCTAGAGGCTAATTAAGTGGTTTTCAAAAATTCAATATCCATGCAAGAAACCAACTATACAACTAACAGTATTCACGCGACACATGTGGCTCTGCGTCCAAATCAAATGCCACGTGCGCAATGTGCAACATTTAAGACACAGTTTTGAAAATACTAACAAGACAGCGCTAAAAAAAAATTTCACGCAAAGCTTGCCGGTTAAAATTTTAATATATACTTATTGCAGTAAAAGTTATTGATATTATTAGCATATTTTCTGTAGCGAATCCCCCAAAAAGTGTGTACTAGAAATACGAAAGGATTCAACTTCGCTGTTGCTCTTAATTAACATTTTTTCAAATCATTTAAGTGAGACACGGAGAGAAAGTAGTTCTCGCTCCTGATTACATTTGAAGTATTTTTAGTATTAATTTCATGAACTGTATTATTTTCAGCAAATCACATTAATTCATTTAAAAATATTTTATTTTTGATACAGAAAGAAAAGAAAATTCTGAGAAAACTCTCCGTTAAGGGTTTTTGCGGTTCGGGCTCGAAATACTGTTTATCAAATCTAAAATATTTAAGAGCAAAAAATACTAACACGATTCAAATTATACAATTCATTTTCTGATGACTTCAAACGGAATTGTTTTGGGGTCATTCCCGCGAAGACAACACGACAGCTAAAAATAAATAAATTACGTACATAGATTGTATTTAAATCTGTGACAACAGACAACAACTACAAATAATTGTTTAGTAGTCGATTTGTATCGATTTAATTTTCACTATTTTCACTGCTCATAAACTCCGTCTTAGGGCGGTTATCTTTGTTATATGTAGTATTTGTACATTAAGTTGGCAAAAAAATGTCTCGTGACAAGTCTCGTGAGAAGTCTTCTAAATTAAAGATGGCGGCGGCTGATATTAAATGTCACAAATAGCCAATATTAATTCTCAAACATAGAAATTTGCTCACAAGAATGTCGAGTGTTGCTAAATCAGCTGATCTCAGCTGTGTCGAATTTTGACGTCTATGGGCTAAGATTTTTTACTCGTATTTATTCACAATGCATAAGATGTAGCTGTTTAGCTCAAACGCTCCGAAATGGTGGGCAGCAGTTGAACCCGGCACAATCGTCTTGGAAACAGTTTGATGAATAGAATACCAAATCAACAGCTGATAAATGTAAAGAATTTAAAATTAGATAGTTGCGCCGATAAGATTTCGGATTCAAAGCCAGGCTGCTACTATGCTCCAAAAAAAAAACTGTCAATGGCATAACAAATTAAATTAGTATAATTGTAAAAATGAGATGCAGCTGCGATCTAATAAAGCGGCGTTGCATTTGAATATAAGCGGCGTAACTTTCTTAGATCAACTGTTAAGGCTTAGCACAGCGTGTTGACTAATTTTATGATTAAAAAAAAATACGTTAAACAGTTGAGCTGAGCTAAACGTTTTCAAAGGTACTGACCCAATGGAGGCCTGTTTTGCTCGCCTTGCTGACTTTGTTTTACTTTATGACCTAACAAAATTTATCAATCTGACAGTTGTCAGGTTTACTGCGCATAAAACTATGGTGTATAGTATACAACGTCTGTAGTCATAATTAGAGGGTTGAAACTGGCAACTGTCAGGTTGATGAGTTTTGTATGGTCATCAGCATAAGGGGGTAACTTTGAAGGATTCGATAACCAAATGATAGCTCTAAATGCTGTCAATGCCAGCTGTGCGTCCACAAACTCAAAGTCTGTTTTTTTCTGCAACAAACAGACACCCCGTATTGACAAAAGCCAATAAAGCGTAGTCAAATAGAAGTTTCGAAACTTTGAAGTGCATAAAGCGCTTGAAGGAAAGCTGCCATTTGGCCAACTGTCATACATTTTAGTACATTTCTATTCGTTTTCGACAGCTCTCAAACCAATTCTGTGGCGTATTAGGTCAGCACTGTGAGGCTCAACACTCCACAGATGCGCAACTGCAAAGTGTTATGAATGTGCGAATTGCGAAGCGGAAGCTAATGTCCCAAAAAGAAAAAGTACATTACAGTGACCATAACAAATGAAGAATCAGCTTGTTTTTAAAACCCCATCAATATTTAAATGAGGATATTTTATTCAAATTATAATAGATATTTATATCAATTAGTGTGTATTTTATTCACGTACTATGTGTCCCCAATATTAACTCGTCTCACCCATCACAATCTAAAAGAGTTTGTTTTTTTAATTTTTCAAATTTAATAATGTTACTATTTAGAATGTGAAATGGGCATTAACATTCCATCAACTACATAAGAGAAAATATTTATTGTTTTTATGAAATTGGATTGAAAATGGACGCAATAAATTCAAAGAGACCGATCAATCTTGGAAAATGTGAATTTTCTTTCTTTATTTTATTAGGTTCGTATTAAACAGTTAACTGACTTCAGGAGAAAATACATAAATCTTGAAAAATACAAGTCCCACTCGTCACTTTGGAATGCCCCTTTCGCATCTGAATGAAGAGAAATGGCGCCTTTCTGCGTTCATTTATCAAAAGCAACCCCCGTTTGCTGTTTTTTTTTTTGTTTTTTCTTAGTTCAACTGATTTCCAGAAGTTATTGATTTAAAATTTACGAAGGAGAAATAATAGGATTATAGTTGATAAATATTACATCTCAGTTTTAGCCCTACATAGGACTTTTAGTAGATTTAGGTACTTTTCAATTTTGGATTTTTAAAATCTCGTTCGCACGACTATAGTAAGTTGTTGAATACAGAAATATTGTATATGTATATCTTCAAGATGAAAACTGAAAAAAGCCATTATAATAGTTATGAGAAACGTTTAAATAAACGAAAACCCAGTGTAAAAAAAAAGAAACTATGAACCTATAGTCAATTATGTGTATGTACAAGCAAAAGTAGAAAATGTTTTGCACAAGTTGTTCAAGCGCTTTTCAGCACAAAACTCTAGCAATGCATTTGAAGTAAATTTAATATTTGAAAAGAGCTAAATTCTGTTTTGTGACTTAAATGAAATTGCGAAAATTCGACAATGAAACTAAATTCGTTCAGTGAGTTTTTATTTAATTAAGGTTTCCACGCGTTATCATAAACAATAATGCAAACATACAAAAATACGATATTTATATAAGCCAAATTTTTATGAACATTACAAAGAAAGTCGCGCCTCAACTTAGATCTTAGCGCAAATTATACCAAAACAAGCGCATTTGCTACTTAAAGAAGATATTTAGTCATGAAAGAAAAACTGTTTGCATTAGCAAGTAAATTATATTTTTTCATGCCAGCTTAACACTTCTTTCTCAACTTTAATTATGTGTACTGTTGTGTTGCATTCAAGTACTTAAAAAAAAATTCAATTAATTGGCCTATTGCTATAGTTAAGTGTTACAAAATTGAATTTATTTATAAAATATAGAAAATATGCTAGTTTTGGTTTGTTTTTATTACTTATTGTTGTTATTTAAAACACATGTAAACATCTACAAACAAACAATGAAAAATTCTAAAACCATCGAAAGTAAACTAGCTATCTATTATGAAATTGATATTCTTCTAGAAATATAACGCATAGTCATTAAAAGAATTTGAATTCCTGTGTTGATATTTTATCTATATCTAAGTTGTTATATCAGAGATCTGTTAAATTTGTTTGAAATCTGTTATAATATATCATAGATATTTTTTTCACAAAATTGTATTTAGAAAATAGTGTGAAAATAGGATATAGGATATTACTCCAAATTCCTAACAGCCTAAAAGCACACTACACCAAGTAATTTTCATAAGTTTGTATTACATATATCAGTGCGTGTTAAACTACGCACCCTGTAGGAAAAATTTGAAAAATTCGAATATTAATCGTTCAATAATCGAGAACCTAATTGCTCAAAACAACCATTATTGATTTGGTTGTTTTTTTTTAATTATGGAATCGCCAAGAACAAACCGTTTTCATATTCCAGATTATTTTTGTTAAATTTGTGGCGATGATATGTTTGAAAAATATCGAAAACCGATAGCAGACTGTTAAAGCAGCGTATTTTAAAATTTCAAAATATATAGCTACATATTAGCAATTATATTATTATATTTTCTTTTCTTAAACAAAGCCTTTATTTTCTTAATCAGAACCCAGAAGATATTGAAAAACAATAAACAAATTTTTAAAAATTACTACATTTTTTAGTTTACAAATTTTTCTATTGCAAGAAAATTAATCGCATTTGCAAAGCAACTTTAGAAGCGCGACACAATCCAAAAATAAACAAATTTGAGTTAAGTATACAGAAAATACCGTTTCCTTTTCTATTAACTATGTACATAAAAATATTGCCAAAATATCGTTAGATATATTTTTTATCGGTTTAATTTTTCAGTATCTATTAAAACAATTATAAAATAATAATTTCACCGTCACTTGACTATTCGAAAAATACCATTATTTGTCCAATACTATCCCTAAAAATTAATATTTCGAAGCGTTTTTTGTATATTGCATTGGATAAAAAGATTGTTGTATGAATTTGCCCTGAGGTCTAATATTTCAGACACACTGAGAAATTAAAACTAAATGTTTTTGCCCGCTGGGTAACGCTGGAGTCGAAATATTGTGGTCCCATCTGGTTTATAATAAAAACGATACATTATTAGTTCGGTGACTGAAGATACTTCACCAGGAAGTTGATTCGCTAAGTGGCGGTTTGGTCGATAAAATTATGTAGTATCTCTAAGGAATTTTCGAAGCCAATTTTCAATTTAAATCGATATATCGAATTTGTCGAAACCTTCACTGGCAGTTGAAGAAATTTTTCATCATGTTTAGGGAATGTTAACCGAAATGTGTCGCCGGTATTTTTAAAAATAGTATAAAGGTATATATGCAAAACACCCAATATATGCATGTACTATTGGTACGGTGTAAAAGGAAATGTTTCTGCAAAAATATAATTGCTAAAGAGAGCAAGAGTTGGGAAATTCATGAACCTGTGGGAAATAGTAGAACCTAATAAATATTACCGATAAATATTTTTTGCCATCTATACAAATTGCTGATAGGTCGGACGATAATTTATGCAAAGAATTTACAGAGCACGCATTCAACCCAACTTCAACATACAAAATTTGGGTTCCGGTCTAAGTAAAGCTTGTGTTTTAGTTTTAATAATTATATATATAACATACCAAATATTAAATATTTAGCCTATAAGTTTAATTTACCTAACCTCTCCTTGAACTTGTAATATTATTATTAACAGGCAAAAATGAAGCCAGATATTAGCTATTTAGTTTAAAATAGAAAATACGTCAGTCAAGGTATAATGTTGGAAAGCAATAAAATTTATTGTACAAACTCAATAATAATGATAACGAAGACCACCATAAAGACGTAGTAAAAGTAAATACTTCGATATACCAAATTTTTCCTACAGGGTGTGCAGTGCCCTGCTGCGCTCAAATATAGTGCGTCACATAACTATACGACAATTTAAGTAATTCTTTATAAAAAATATAGTTAATTTTAAATTAAAAAATATAACATACAAATCCGAGTTTCAAACATTATGCCGGTTTTAAAAAAATTATCAACAATTTATACGTGAACTTTAAAAAAATGTCGGCAAAATTTATAACAAAAACATTTGTTTGTAATTTTACAACGCATTCAATTTTAGTATAATAGACAACAAATTTGGTGTGGCTCAAAAATTGCTTTGATTTTAATACTTTTTTTCTGTTAGTGGTGTTGCGAATTTTCTTCGATATAAAAAAACTGGCATTCATTATTTAAAGAGAATCCAAAACATCGACTGTAAAACTGCGTACCCAAAAATGTTTTGTCTGATTGAAAAGTTTGAATTTTTTGTCAAATTTATAATTTCCGCACAGCTTGAAACTTGGATTTATGTTGTTTTGTTGTAGAATTTGAATGAAAATGAATTTATTGAAGAATTTAGTATCTATGGAAAAAATGGTATGTGCCGTTTTATAGTGCACGAGATTTTTTGTATAGCAAAGCGAAAATTTGATTTTCGATCATTTTTCAGACGGGCGGTATTACGCGTTTTTTTTTCATGAAAATGGAAAACTTCTTCTGAAAAGCCATGAGCCCGAATTGGATTAAAAAATGTTGTGAATTTAAGTGCTTAAAGGTTGAAACTTGAATTTGTATGGGTTTCTTGTAGAATAACTATGTTTAAAAAAAGAAAAAAAAATAGTCAATAAGTCCATGACGTATAGTTGTGTCACGCGCTATACTTACGTTTTCAGTTGCTCTATTAGTTATATGAGAATTATGAATTCCAATAAGTTATCACAAAGAGATTGCATTTTAGTTAAATTCGAATTTCCAAGAATTTATCATATGCCAACTAAATACATACATATCTACTACGTACTAAAAATTGTTACAGTGCTTATCAAAAATAGACTTGAAAGGAAACAATACATATCGGCGTACTTGTAAATATGCAAGGAAAAAATATACATACATACATACATACATATATGTATATGTACATGTTACTGAATCTAATAAGGTACCAATTTAATGCATGAAAATATGTAATTATGAATTTAGAAATAGTATGGATGTACTAATGTAGGAAAACTATTGGTAGTTTGTTGTACGGTATAGCCGATGAAACTATTTAACTGTTTTAGAGAAAAGAGATATTTAAACAAAAAAAAAAACAAAAGAAATGCAAAAAATTAAACGTTAAAATACTTGCGAAACGCAAAATATATGAAATGTTTTAGCTTGTTGGAAAAAAAAAATGAAATTCATACATATCAACTATGTGCATTGGTTATATTTAATGTAAGTGTAGACAAGTAACTGTAATCCTAAATATTATATACCAAATGCTGATATATAGTATAAAATACATGTGAATGTACGTGAATATATATGGCAAATATTTAGCATAAAAAACCAACCTAAATCGAATACATATCACTTACGTACATGCATATATGGAGATATATAGAGATATATGTATGTACATGAGTAAGCTAGTTTACATACATACAATGTTCTGTTATTCATATAAATATACTTACATATACCGTGACGCACAGTGAAAATGATCCAGTGTTATTTTTTTCAATATTGATAACATTTTCCGTGTACAATTTTTTTCTTTCATTTAATTCATTCACATAACATAAACCACAAAAATCCAAATTTTAGACTTTTGTAAAAAATTTTACGAAAATTTAAAGAACTATTGAAAAAAGAAAAGGCGATAAAATCTTTTAAATTGTTTAGTCAAAATTTTAAGAAGTGGAAGTTTTATATAACTAAAAATGTCTGTTAATTTCAGAGTAAGTGTAAAAAATGCAGATTTTTGTTTGCAACAGAATAACCATGGTACTTTTCTGTAAGGTGGCATACGTGCTGAACAAAGTTATAGTCCAGCACGTTTGAGTTTTTTCTAATTGCCTTTAAAGGTTAAGGGGGTTGATATCTTGAGACAGCTTTGATACTTAAAAAAATGTTTATCCTTATTTAAGACTAGTTGATTCCCGCGGCTTCGTCTGCGTTGCTTACTATATGTCCATACACTTGCAGAAGATTTTTTAAAGCTAAAACGCAGCCTCGGTGAATTTAAAAAACAATGTCCCGTATTTTTTTTAGTTATCAATGGGACTAAGACTAAAGACATTGTTTTTAATACCATAACATTTATTGGATTTTTTAACTAAGTCAAACCATAACTATTTTCTGAAAATTTCGATCACATAGCATCTAATAGATTTTATACAAACTTATCAATGCCATCTAAGTCGGACTATGAAATAATTTATAATCGTGCCTACGGCACACTTTTCTAATATTATCAATAATGAACTATAAATCTAGTCGCGCCCACATTATACGTTTCTAATTTTATTAAAATCGTATCGAGAACAGAGATTTTCTAGCATATTTGTCTTTTTTCATAAAACTATTTTTCATTGCACCAGCACCTTATCTTTCTAATATCATCAATATCGGACTACAAATCTTTTATATTGTACCAACAGTATACTTTTCTAATTTTATCAGAAGCGAATAAAAAATACAGTTTTTCTGAATAATTCGACTCTAACGCCACCCAGCACATTTCTTTTTCTTCGAAGTGTTTTTTATTGTACCAGTAGTATACCTTTCTAATATCATCAACATCGCACCATTTGTACGAATGTTCTGAATAACTCGACTCATGCGCCACCTAACGGATTAAGGAATGTACTGTCTAAATTCGGTTGAAATCCGTTTATAGCTTTTTGATCCAATTTGTAACAAAGAAAACTACTACATTTTTATTTGCATATATAGATAAGAATTTCACATCTACACTTTTATCCACCACTGCCCCTCTGTCTACTATTAGTCCAATGTTTTTTTGCGAAAGCATTATAAAGTTGGTTCCACTAAAATTACGAAAAAAAATGACAGAAGCAGGGGTGGTGTAGACGTGAAATGTTCAGCTTTTCATAAAGCAAGCCATTAAAGCTGTAACTCTTAAATTTTTTTTCTTGGGGGTACAAATGCCAATTGAGATCGATCCCCTTAACCTTTAAGGTCATATAATAAACCCAGTTGTGCTGGACTATAGGTTTGTTCAGCAACGGTGTTTTTAATTATTGTAAAATACATACACTATCAGCAAAAAGAATTCAAAAATCAACAGATATTTTGAGCCACATGATATTTCCACTTTATTATACCGAAATTGGATGAATTACAAAAATTCATACTTAAAAACGGTCTAAAAATGCGTTTTTTAAAAAGTTTGAAGATTTATTAAATTTTCATAGTTTGCAACATAACACAATGCTGAAAAATTAACTATATTTTAATAAAAAATTAATAAAAAAAAAACAAGTGCATGTAGAAAATTTTGCCAACATTACAAAAAATAATACTACACCATTTTCACTATGAGTCACTGTATTTACATCTGATATATGTAAAAAAAACTATATGTTTGTATATTATCGTTATATATTATCTACTAATATACATATGTGCTTATCTATCTACTGATTTGTTATTGCGTTCATTGTTACTACATTATTATAAAAATGTATAGATGTATGTTAAAATGCTATTGGACTGTGAAAGAAATTAAAAAAATAATATGCATAGTTATTATTAATCCGTTGTATGCAAATATAAGTACATACACAATATTTATGTGCATATATGTACATATGTACCTACTCATGTGCTTATGTATGTATATAGTTAAATGTATTGGTATTAGTTTGCCAGTCGATTCCTGTTGTATTTTCTTGTTACTGCAAACTCTTATGAAACTATCGCATTATTTTCAATTGTTTTCCTGTTATGCCTACCTACCGTGTTATGTATGGAATGTATGTATATCCTGAATAAATTGTACTTTAAAACCCAGGGGGAGTACGTGTTTTAATTAAATATCTAATATATTTAGCAAAATGGAAAGAATTAAACCATGAGTAAAACAATATTATAAAGGGTGGTTAAATTTTAAGGGCCGATGTTGATTTTGAACAAAACAAATTATTTTGGAAATTATTGTAATTTTGTATAGAATAAAATATCGGCCAAATGTCCACCGCGACCTCGGCGGCACACCTTTATCCGATTGTCCAAATTTTCGATGACGCTGAGGCATAATTGAGGTTCTATGCCGTTAATGTGACGAATTATCTCATCCTTTAGCTCTTGATTTGTTACTAGCTTATCGACGTACACCTTTTCTTTCAAATAACCCCACAGAAAGTAGTCCAACGGTGTCAAATCACATGATGTTGGTGGTCAATTGACAACGCCTCCACGTGAGATAGCACGGCCATTGAATTTGTCGCGCAAAAGAGCCATTGTTTCGTTGGCTGTGTGGCGTTGGCAAGTGGCACCATCCTGTTGGAACCACATATCGTCCACATCTATATGTTCCAATTCGGACCATAAAAAGTTCGTTATTATCTCACAATAGCGAACACCATTCACAGTAACTGCCTGACCGGCCTCATTTTGGAAAACATACGGCCCGATGATGCCAGCAGCCCATAAATCGCACCACACAGTCACTCTTTGTGGGTGCATTGGTTTTTCGACAATCACTCTTGGATTATCATTCGCCCAAATGCGGCAATTCTGCTTATTGACGAATCCACTGAGGTGAAAATGTGCCTTTGTGAGGTGAAATGTGCATTTTGATTTGAACGCCCATTTTCATAATAAGCCTGAATAACTTTAACACGATGCTCGATTGTGTATCTTTTCATGTTCAAATTGAGTTAGTCTGAAATTGAGAAATGTCAAATGAAATGCAGAAAAAAACTTGACGTTTAGGTGTGGTTCACATTCAACATCGGCCCTTAAAATTTAACCACACTTTATTTGCTATTTTGTAAAGTAGACCGATAGTGACATCAAACGACGCCATATTTTCCCCCGCTCTTTTGACATTTCTCTTCAGTAAGGTTGGCATTTCATCATGGAAAGATATACGATCCAACAACGAGTCGAAATCATTAAAATGTACTACCGAAATTCGGAGTCAATGGCCTCAACTTTAAGAGCGCTACGTCCAATTTACGGTCGTCGTCATTTCTGGCTGAATGGCTTCGTCAATAAGCAAAATATGCGTTATTGGACAGGCAGCAATCCACACGTACTCCATGAGCCAACATTGCATCCCGAAAAAATTACGATTTAGTGCGGTTTATGGGCCGTACTTCTTCCGTGATGATCAAGACCGGCACGTTACCGTGAATGTCAATCGCTACCGCTCAATGATAACCGAATATTTTTGGCCCGAATTGGATGATATGGACTTGGACAATATGTGGTTCCTACAGAACAGCGCCAAAAGCCACACAGCGAATGTCACAATCGATTTATTGAACACCAAGTTTGGTGAACGTGTTATCTTACGAAATGACCCAGTCAGTTGGCCGCCTCGGTCGTGCGATTTGACGCCGTTAGACTAATTCCTGTGGGGCACCGTCAAGTCTATAGTATATGCCAACAAGCCAGCGACGATTGATGAACTTCGTACGAATATCGAACGTGAAATTGCAGCAGTATCGGCCGATTTATGCTTGAAACCCGTCGAAAATTGGGTTCAGCGTCTGGACTTCTGCAAGCGTGCCCGTGGTGCCCATGCAAAAGAAATCGAGTTCCATACATAATGGCATCGAATGTACTTTCACAGGAATAAAGAATTTAATTCATATCCCAAAATGTTTTTGTTTTATTTAAAAAAACTTTTGTAGCGTTCCTATTGCAAGACCCGATACTACACAATGTTACGAAGATAATTTCATAATATTTGTTAGAACAAAAAAATAATTACGATGGGAGAAATTTTTAATGGAAAAATAGCATTTTTTTAGGGAAAACAATTTATTAATATTTTTTGATACAAATATTGGGTTACTTTTAAACAAAATTGTGTTATGAAAGTAAAAAAAAATATGGCAAAAAACTATGAAAATAGAAATATACATAGTTAAAAACTATATATATTTGGGCATCGTTTGTCAGTCTTAAAATCAGTAAAAATGTCATTTTTTCAATGTTCGACTCCACTGGTGCGCTCAAAAGGGGTTGAGATGGAAACTCCACCGAAAATCATAAAACTGTAAAATCTTCTTGAAATTAATTTACATTTTTATATTGATTTAGCGTAAACCCCCCACTTCTATAAGCGCCTCTGCTTGAATCTAAAAAGATCGATAGTCAAAATATCCTTTTAAGTTTTTTTTATGGTGTAAACTTTGACTTAATTTTATTTTCACATAAACCTTCATTTTGTAGTATGACAGTGTTATTTATAGGATAAACGTAGTACATATGTAGGTATTTAGTAGTAGTATTTTTCAATATAATTCCTTTTATTCAATATGGCAAAATGTCTCAAAGCTGACTTCACTTCATCATCAGAGTTCAAAAATACAAAAAAAAAGAAGACACTCACTACTGCCGCTCATTTCTGGAAAAATCTTCGTCTACAAGAAGTTGAGAATTGCCAAAATAGCCAAAACTAAATTAGCGGTACCACTGATGTTGACACCTTCGGTATTTAGTCCACCGTGGTTTTACATTATAAATATTTGTACATTCGGTTGCCTCACCAAAAAAAAAGTTGTTGTTTTCCCACCGGGATTATAAAATTTTTGGAGTTTTTAAGTGAAACTTCTTTGCGCTCGTTGGGCTGTAATTCCACTATCGAATGAAACGAAAAAGCAACAGGAAAAGGGAGGGGATGGCGGATGGTACAATTTTTAGCAAGTAAATTTAATTTAAAAATGAATAATAATCCCAAAGACTCAACAACCAGATCAGGCACGACAATAGTTGCAATTTTCTCAAGATATTTAAATAATTTACAATCACGAGTTTTCATTTCATATTTTTCATACCACAAACATGAAAGTATGAAAGTGTATTAATAGATTTTTTATAAATGGAGACGAAAACATCAACTATCTTTTTTCATTAACCTAACACCCTTAAAAATTCCAGAATAATGAATAGTGCCTACTGTTATCGGGGAAATATTTCTATCTCATAAAACTTGCTGGCTAGGGTGAGTATTTTCATTTCAAGTGCCCATCGAGATCCATGAAGTTTCACTTCTATCGCCTACCTTTCTAGGCTGACAATTTTTTTTACAAATATAAATAAGTTTTAAGAATATTTTTTTTTTTAAATCACCTCAAAAATTCTTCATAAAATTCTTTAAAACAAACTTTAACGGAATCATTATAATGACATTTTTGATGTTGTGTTCAAATCGATCCAGCTCACGTAAATCTTAATATTTGTCTAAAATATTTTGGGGTAAGTCTTAAGATATTTATATAATATATTCTATAATTCCGATGAGAAAACAGTACTGGTTTTTTGTATGTGAGGCCTTGCATCCTAATGTGCAAATAAATGCATATACATTGTACTCATTTCCTGTCTAAACAAGAAAATTAAATTTAATAATTTAATGAATATTTCATTAAATATCAGTGCAATTTCGGAAAGATTTTTGAAGGAGGTTAGTTGCCACTTTTTGAATGAGTTATAAATTGAAATATTGCAATGCTGGTGTGAAACGAATGGAGTTTATGAGAAAATACTTTTGTCATTTAATTAATAATATGATGATATTGGTTTCAAACGAACTAGATTTACGAAACCATAATTTCGAACAAATCCAAATGAATTTATGGATTATAATATGAATTTAAAACGGTAAAGGATTAAGGAAGTTTCATCTGAAAAATATTTGAAAGAATGTTGCAGCCTGTTTAAATAACTAAAAACAAATTAATTACGGAGCAGTTTAAATTTATAGAGTTGTCGGGAATTCCGTCACATATTTTGGAACTACAGTGAAATTTTACCAACAATATATTGTCTATACCCACTAATCCTCTCCCGATCTAAACCCCATATTGAGCTGCTGGGAATACTTAAAATCAAATCCTAATATCGATACCCTTATATAAATAAAGGAATGTTACAAAATATTAATATGAATTGAAAATTGAATAATTGAAAATGGCATGAACATTTGTGCAATATTAAAATGAAAAGAAATTATTTTGTTCAAAAGAAAAAAATTATAATTTGAAAAAGTTGAAAAATATGGAACCTCTCATATCTTATGTGGTTGCCCTCATATTTATAATTTTTTGGCGTTTTATAGTATGTTTTATTAGGGTCCGCTCTATAAGAATCCGTTGTCGGAATCTTTTTATTTTGTGAAATTGTTTAGCAGTGCAATCTTTCACGCACGCTACCATTGTGGGCTCATCGAAGTCGAAACTTATATGAATTCAAAATAATCCTTTTGAATTGACATTTTTAATCATGGAAATGTAAAATTGCTTTAAAAAAAACTCTTCTAACTGTAGATCCCTCAATTTATGGTATAACAGCAAGACGCACTACACAAATTGTAGGAGAAGTTCAGCCAAACATCGAGCTATATGATGTAAGCGCTAAATTATTATTATTATTATTATTATTATTATTATTATTATTATTATTATGTAACTTTAGGGAGCATCATTCCCCATACAAAAAAATTTAACATCAACCATATATTTCGCAATAATATTGAGATTTAGGTGAGCTGAGCCGATTTCAAATTACCGCCACTTTTGTGGTTATTTATAAATAAAAATATATAATTTTTTTGTTTTTTTTTTCAATGGAATCCTAATAAAGCAATTTTAAAACTAATTTTGATGTTTTTTGGAAAATTCATTTAAGGAAAACTTGAATAACTCAGTCAAAACTTTAACGATTTAGACTAATGTCAACAAATCAAACAAATGTTAAACATTTGCGGTATCATAGTGTTTGTCTGACAGGTCATGTAAAATAGGAAATATTTTTTTCATTTTATGCTGTCTCATGAAATTCTTAGATGTTATGGGAAAAGTAATAACTGAAATCACACTGTTTTAAATACTTCAAATCTTACTTTAAAATGTTGCTTATAACTTGACCTTTAATTTGAACCACCGAAACAGAAAATGTGCTTAATATTTTTTGATTTATAAACAAATTTAACCATGGATATAAATTAGACTGGGTCGCGAGGAAAAGTTAGCAATTACACACCCAGTTTGAAAGCTTTCTTTGAGAGAATTTTAAGAACAAACAAATTTTGATCCTGAAAATATTTCTTTTCATTTCCTTCATAACTTTTTTATAATATTGCTAAATTCAAAACTGTAATATATCGATGAAACATAATTTTGAGTACTTTATTGTTACATTTAAAAACTTCTACATTTTTGGAGTCCAAGTCCGTCCAGCCCATGTAGAGCTTAATATTTTCCCGAAATATTTAGACAGAGGTTTTAAAACAACTGTTTTTGATAAAGGACCCTAATGTATAAGCACCGTAATGTAGAATTTTATTTTTTAGGTGACCCTAATTGGCTAAAGTTTTAGTTTTAATATGACTCTCTTTGGAAAAATGTCAAATAAGTCTTTCGGATTTACATGGTAGCGATGTGATTTAGAAAAATAATGCTTGCCAAAGAATTGCGAAATTTTTAAATACTTTTTGAAGCACATATTTTGTGTTGAAAAAAGTGCTTGAAAATATCTATCGTAACTATAGAAAAATATAATATAATAAAAATCTGAAATTTTTTAAAGTTCATTGTTTTATTATTTTATACATTGAGAATATTTAGTTCGGCTTCGGCCGAAGTTCGAATCGGCTCTAAAAATCGATGTTTGGTCGTGCGCAAATTATTACAATTTCTGTCCATAAATTTCTCTGTGGCGAAATTCACACAAAAATTGCAGCGTTTTGTACATATCCGATTAGAGAAAATGTTTTCGGCATTCGCATTTTAAAGCTAGATGGCTATTTGATTACATAGAGGTTGTCACAATTTCCTTCTATTCATGACTAATACCACGTATTTTAATTAAAAACTTGTTAATACAAAACTTAAAAATAAAAGGAAACTGAATTATCTGGAAACATAAATTAGAAAATTACACTTCTTCTAAAATGAATACTCTAAAATACCAAACTAAATAATAAAAATATCCCTTTGATAATTCAATAATTGATAAGCACTTTAGTCAACTGACCGTTAATTAATTAAAAAACTTTATCACTAATCTTAATTGTATTATAAAACATACAATATATCTACATACATACATACGTACAGTAGTCTCGTGTTTATATATTTCACACGATAGATAAAAAGCTTAGGATTTTACATATAAAAAGGCCGGCGCTGCAGCTTTAGCAATACATTCCACTTATTACAGGCAACAAAAATATTTTAGCGCCAAAATCATCCAAAATGAAAGGTAAATTTCACCAAAAGTAAAATACAAGTTAAAATTTAATAATTCTCAAATATTTCTAAATTTTTGTAACTATTATTCTGCTAGTATTCGAATTGGTGCTTAGCCTCTTGCTGGGCCTCTTGTTGGTAGCTCCATCTGTTTATTCGGTGGAATATACCGTTCCAACTGCTGCTCCGACACCGCCTACCATAAGCCCAACATCAGGTACTACAGCTGGTAATAATCCCACTGACGATGGTCCACCAAGTGTCTCCACAACCGAAAGTCCAGCACCAGTTTCCACCATCGTCCCATTGTATGGCACAACTTCAAATTAATCCTTAATGAAGTTAGCCACCAATATACCTATGTGCATATATAAAAAATTATATGATTGTATATATTTATCTGTTATATTTTTGGATTGTTGAATCCCAGCAATCGCATAACTATGTGCATGCATAAAATCAAAAAAAAAAAAAAAAAAATATGGTGAAATGCAAAATAAAATGAAATGGAAAATATTGAAATAACGAATCTGCCTTTCGAACGAAAAAACAATAAATATATTAATGGAAATAGCAATACAGTATCCAGATCGAGTTCCACGGCTACAATTGTGGTGACCATCTGTCCTGTATGATACCAGGTTGTCCTCTATAATAATCATATGTCCTGGCGATTTATTTACTTTAAACTTTGTGAACAATTTCTTAATAATCTTTTGGGCAGTGATCGAAACATTGTAAAATCATTTTTGCAATTATAAAATTTTTGTAGGCATTTGCGCACATTTTTCCAAGGGCACCGTGATACTAAAAACGACTGATTCTACTGAAGATAGAACGAAACCGCGGACACTACCACCGTCAAGGCTTGAATAATACCAGAGTGGCTTTCGCAAATCTACTCAAAAGTGATTAAAACCTGTTTCATAAATCAAAAGTTTAATTTCATCTTCAGACGAGATTTGTTCACGCATCCCAGGTATTTGCTTAAATGGAGTTTCGATGAAGGATCATCAAAGCTGAAAGTGATCAATAGTGTATGTGGTATCCATAACACTGTCCATCCACACATATTAATTTATTATGACAGTATATCAGTAATGTTGTGTAAAGGGGACTTTTGCTTGAGATTTCTTTCAGCTTGAATTCAATTGTCTTTACTCATATGCGCCCGAGCTATTACAGACAAAATATCGATGTGCAGATTGTGCTACAACGAATCCTCTCTTTTGACAGAATCAGCAGGTTTTTCTACATAACAACAGATTTTTTTATACCGTGGATGCAACTATTAGTGTGTATTCTTTTTAACAAGTCGAACAATGTGTTTTCTCTCAATTCACGCTAGTCTCTCTCACCATTTTCCCGTTGCTGCCAAGATCCGAATGCGTCACGTGCTGCAAAGAACGTAGTACACCCATTTTATATATACAAGGTAAGCTGAACATCGAAAAGCTGCAACCGCAACAGACAGTCGACGACAGAGTCGCTACTATCTCAAACCATCCATCGATTTGAAGCGACACGCAAGCTATGAATAAGTTGAATAGCCTAATTTCAGATATCCAAAGTATAGATACATTTTGGAGAAAACACTTCTCTATTTTGTTGAATGTTATATCTGATGACAGTATTAATATCTCGTTACTTCGTAGTCTGGCAGAATTCAAATGCTGCCACAAAACAAAGCCACAGCTACTAATGGTTGGTTCGTTGAATGCATGCATGCGAATTGGAATTTAAGTATGCTACGCCTGTAAAGCAGCTGTGGGGAAGCAAGGTGTTCTGAAGTCTCGAGTTTTACTACGGTTGTCTCACACATTATTTTCTAAGCGATCACTTTATAGTGGTCAGTTTTATAAAGGCCAACCTTTAAGAGCAAATATACATATATATTAGACCTCTCATCCACCCCTAACAAGGCCATAGAAACTCTAATATGTCTTCCTACCGATATGTTCAATAGGTATGTACCTCGAAGTTGCGATGCAACTTCCAATCAGATTGAATGCCACTTACGCAAGTTTATGGGATCTGGACTACACCGCTCCGATAACACATTTTCAATGAAAATTCCAGACAGAAGCGAATGGATAGACCGCTCGGTCTTATATCTGGGGTCTCCCGCTATTTTTACATATTTTTCAAAGCTTCACAAGAAGGTTGGTAGCGAAATCCACTTCAAAGATCTCTCAATAAACATCAGCATAAAGCTCCCTAACTGATGTTGTGTATTCCAGACTTTGGTTAATAATAGCCTCAGTATCTTCACAGTCGAATACTATTTACTCTGACATCCAAGCAGCGTTCAAATACAGCGGAACTCATCTGCTCAGTTACCAAGTAGATTTGACCAAGTAGGACTGAGGACGGACGAGAAGGAGGTAGAGAGTGTAGAACTTTACTATGCCCCGCTCTGGCAAAAGAAAACGATATTACCCTTTCTCAAAATATCTTTTTTAGTGTAAGTTTGATCTCGGCTCTGTAAATTGAGATAAGGTGCAGTGCAATGAGGTATGGTCGATCTCTTGGGTACGCAGTTACAGCTATGCTGCTAGTATACTCAATTCCAACTCTTACGTCCCCGTTCGTGCAATCTGGGCCACGTGAGCTATCCATGTGCCATATGCGATATCCAACCCGTGCGGAGCCTCACGTCATGGCTGAATGAGTGGGAGCTTTAGTCGGGCCATTCTGACTAACTCGGTTCAAGGACCCACTAAAGTCAGCAGCATCTGTTTACCAGTAGCTGCGGCTGCAAGCGGGCGTCTGTCTTGGAGCATGTCAAAATTAGCTTCCAATGAAAAACTCGAATATGCCTCGAATGAAATTCCCGTTTTTGATGACAACTACTGGCAACATACTAAAAACCTCGCCATGATTTGCATAAAAGCAGGATTATGCATCATCGCGTTGGCTTGTGCCCACGCCCCGATTGAAGAGGACGATGTGAGCAAAGATCACATCTACGAGCACTTCAAATGCTCGGTATCCTCGCCACGATAACAAAATCGTGCTTGGAGATGAGGGAAAATTCCTGTAAGAAAAAGAATGGTGACCTGGCACAAATTGTAGAGGAAACACTTCTCCACTTGATTTCAGGGAAAGCGTCGCCAGAGAACAAGAAGATCCCGACCCGCCCAACCACGATGAAGTTCGAATAGCAATAACGCGGCTACGGCACAACAAAACCACTGGAGCTGGTGGATTACTACTGGAGCTATTCAAGCGTGGTGGCGAAGAGCTGGTAAGGCGCATACACCAGCTCATTTCCAGAATATGGTCGGACAAATGCATCCCCGCCGATTGGAATTGCCTAATCAATAGAAAAGGTGGACCAGATATTCACTATGCGGAAAATATTGGAGAATACCCGTGAGAAGAGGATTGTCCCGCACGTCACTGTCAACAAGTTACAATTTTGACAAAGTAGACAAAGTTGTGTATCCTGAAATCAGCATTAACACCAAAAATAATTGCAGACTCGAAAGCCTGCGAAGAATCTCTCTTGCCAACAAGTGCCACTACGGTCTGAGTAGACAACTGCGTATCAAAGCCCTCTCCGGACGAACCAAATCCATCATCTCTCATCATGCCTGTGCCATTGTATAGCGCAGAACCATGGGCCCAGTCAACATCGAATGAGATGGTCCATGGAGTGTTCTAGAGACAAATTCTCCGAAAGATTTTTGAACCCGCACGTCTTTGCGACTGTGAAATGATGAGCTGTATAGCGGGTAACAACAAAAAATTATAAAGCCAACTTCATGGGTACAAATCATTCCGATAAATTTACGAGAGAACAAAAACAAAAGCGAAAAATTATAGATCAACAACCGACAAAACGCGAAAAATTATAGGTCTACAACCGAACCTTTCTGAACCGTTTGATACCAACAAGGTTTCAGGCTACCTAACGTCCAATTCATTTAAACTGTTGGTGAAAAAATAAATTAAGCTGACCTTTCGACTCCACCTTTTCTAAACTGGGTACAGAAACAAAGCAAAGCGAAGGGTGAAGAGGTGAACGTGGGCAACATGAAATATCTGCCGCTATAAAAAAAGCCGTATTTATTTCTCTTGTCATTGGTGACAGTTAAAGTTTTGAAGTGGTAGTTGTCTTTCTTTCCTTGGCGACCAGCATTACTAACTAAATAAAATCTTCTATTACCAACAGGCGTTATATTCAATGATGCCACTGTTGGTAGGAAATTACCATATTGGGTAGTTTTAAGACCATTCGGTAGTGTAAATTTCATTGATACCACAATGGCGAATGTCAACTGTCATAGAAAGCTGATCGACAGTCGCTCATTGAACGAGCTATCGACACTCACAATATTATCGATCTACAGGGTCGCTCAATATCCTGGTCAACAGTGGTATACCTAAACTGTTGAGATTCTGTTTGTATTACTATGTCGATTTTCAACCTTTTGGCGCTACGAGTATTACTGACTGCAGTGTCAATAACTAAATAATCTCACCCAGACCTATTGAATGCATGGTATGAAAAAATAATTCTAACATTTGTTGCCTTCAGGCATACATTTTACAAATATATTTACGTTTTGATTATGATACACATTTAATGTGCAGTTTTTACAGATACAATGTACATACAATTTCGTATTTTATACTAACAAATTCTTAGCGTAATCTTCATCATAAAACGCGCACAAAAACATTTAGTTCTACAAACTTTAAGGCGCATTTGAAGTCATTGTTCACATTAATTATCTAAGTACTAAAATAAATATACGTATGTATTCACGTTACACGTGTATGTCTTAACACCAAAGCATTTTGCACTTAATGCACTAAGTGTTCTACATTTCTATTACAATCAAATAGTGTACTCTACATTCACATAGGTATTTGTATTTGTAATTTCTTTTGAAAACGTAAGCAAATATACTTTATCCTGCGCGCGTTATCTCAAATTAAAGTTACGTCGAAATGAGCGTCGCATCTGTTCTTTCGTGTAGTCGCAGCAGCTCAACTCATCACCCTGGCCATACTGAAAAATCAAATAAATCGTTCATAGAATAATTACTGCCTTAGAATCGTAAGCCTCAAAACCTCCTTACCTTGCAAAAGTTTTGTTCCAGCAATTCCATAGCAGTCAAACGATCTTTTGGATCATGTTGTAGGCATTTGTCTATGAAGTCATGCCCCTCTTGTGAAAGACATTCAGGCGTTTCGGGTTTTTCACCCATTCCCACTTTGAACATAATTTGGAAATTCGAGTCAAATTGTGCCCATGGACGCTAAAATTGAAAACAAAAAACATTAGTCAAAGTGAATTTTTTTGTTTTTTATAGATAAACAGCTTACTTGTCCCGATGCCATTTCAACTACCACACAGCCCACAGACCAAATGTCCGCAGCACGGCCATGACCGTCACTATTGGTTTTGGTAAATATCTCGGGCGCCATATAAGCTATAGAAGAAAATAATACAAAAAAAAATATAGAATAACAAAAATTTTACCTTAATAGTATTCGATTTTTTAATCGAAATTCCGTCACTTACCTTGTGTACCCACATAACCTTGAAGTTCGCCAGGCACAGTGGTATGCGCTTGTATTTTTACCGCCGAACCGAAATCACCTAACTTTAAGCTATTACTTCCATCCACCAAAAATATATTTGCAGTCTTTATATCCCGATGTACGATGCCGTGTTGATGTAATTCAGCAACTCCTGATAGTAGTTGTACTGTGAAGCGCCGTACTAGGCCTTCTGGCAAGCCAGCAGATAATTCAACTAATGCCTCTAAAGTGCCCTCAGAACAGAGTTCCATAAAAATAAGCAGTTCTTCCTGGAAAATTCAATAATGAAATATTTAAAGTTTAATTATGGAAATTACAAGAAATCTTCGGTAATAAGATATCAAAATAATTCATGTTTTTTTTTTAAATGCCCTTCCATTATCGTAACTCCAATTTTTTCTGTTAAGGCAGTATGCCATTTATGAACTCTATATTTTAAATGTCTTATCTGCTAATAAGGCTAACTTATCTAATACCCCGCTGAAGCTCAAATAAATTTGCTTTATACTCAACAGATACTCACCCTGTGTACCTCGATACCATAGTAGCGCACCAAATTTTTGTGCTTAATACCCTCCAAAATCTTCAATTCCTCAGCGACATTTTTGAGTGCATGCGTCTCGCCCGGCTGTATTGCAATTTCCTTCATAGCCATCAGTTCGCCGGTATTATTGTTAACAGCAGTGTAAACTTTTCCAAAACGACCTTGACCAATCTACAATGGATATGAGTTGTTCGTTTTTTTTTTTTTTTATTTAATTAATATTGGAATCACATAAATTCATAACTACTCACTTTAATACCACGATGCCAATGGAAATTCACACTACGTGCACGTATCTGTACCTTATCGCAGGTATTCAATTCCTTAACATTGCCAATGAGGTTACGTTCACGTAGATTTTCTTCAATTTCCATATCCAATCGATTCACAGCGTCTCGCACCCGCACCTGCCGTGGTGCCAACGAAGAGCTACTGCCACCGTTCGGCGATTTTGAGATGGTTGGAGATTGTGGCACTATGAGACGTAATTCGCTGCCATGCTTCTCAGTTGTACTGTCATTACTGTCCGGCAAATCATGACTCACTGTATCTATGTACTCCGGTGTACCATCAGCAGCGTTACGCAACACTTCTTCTTTCAAACTAAACTGTGGATGTAAAAATTTATTGTACTGCGGCGAAGTCACTGGCGTATTCGGATTGGTACCGGCGCCAACAGATATTGGCGTACGTGTGGGTGTGCGCGAACGACTTGTGGCCGGCGATGATGTTTTGCGCGTACGTGGTGAGGCTTTTTTACGCGCTATCTTCTCCGGTTCTGATGTTATACCAATCACATGTGATATGCAGCGATCCATTTGCTTTTTCAATTCCTCAAATTGTCGTTCATCCAGATGTCGCGTAATCTGCGGATCACATGCGAGAATGAGAAAATCTAAACCTTGCGACGCCCACCGCGGACGCATACCACGGCCACGTTCACAACGTTCCATCACGAAATGCATCCACATTTTTGCAAAGTCGATTATACCCAATGCCAAATCAACTTCATACGGCTCATCTTTATTCGCCATTATGCGCTGCTCAAACAGCCGTATTACATCTTTATTGTACTCAAAACCAAATTTATAGCCCTGATGCAAAATCTCGCGTGTACGCGAAAGCACCGCTTGCCTATCCTGATCGTCCAGATCGGACATTTTCTCCGGCCCGCAGCGCTCTTGCACGCGGCCGATTATGTCTGAAAGTTTATTGCGCACATCAAGCACATCTTTTTGTAGCAACTTAAAAGATTTCTTGACCTCCGCACAAACAAAATCTTGCTGCTGATTAATAACATCATCTTCGTAATGTTCACGATGGAAGTCGGTCGTTTCGACATCACGGCAAAACATTTTCGCAAAGAAGAGTACCTTCACCGAACACTCACGTTCGACAATGAAAAGCGATTGTGTCTCTCTACAGATCGTCAATAGTTGCCATTTCAAATCACTTTCGCCATGCTGTGCTGTATCATCGATTTGAATGTCCAATTCCGAAGCGCGATTAACCAAGCGATCGGATATGCTACGCAATAAATTACGTATTATGGTGCAAAACTTCTTGGCGGCAATTGTGTGCATGCCATTTATCATGGGACTAATGAGTTTTGTAAACATCCATTCTTTTTCCAAAGCAGATTTCTTGTAGCCCTCTGCACCTGATTGCAGCACCAATTGGTCGATGTAGTCCAAATATAACTAAAATATATATAAATTTTAAATAAATTTTAACAAGATAAAAAATTAGATGAGTGTGTGAGACTTTGATGTGAACCCGGTTGGAAATGAAATAAATTTTAAAGTAATTTAAAACTACTTTTTTCAAATACAACTAATTGCAATTCTATACAACAAATATTGATTTATTTAATATGGCGATGTCATAGGAATCAGCCAATTATCTGTGTAAGACCATGGAGTCATACGTAGGCCATGTATTCCCTTAGAAGGTGAACCACCGAGTGCGTTTTACATAGTACACAAGATCTGGAATGCTCGTCGAGCTCAGGTTGGTTGTCCAAACAGTCTAGAAAGTACTTATTGAAGAATTGTTTTCGGGTCTTGCCCAGGGTGTGATACTTTCTACTCGTTTCTACAACCGTGGCAGAAATCAATAGGTTAGGCATCGCAATCTCTTCACATGTATTCCCATAAGGCAGTGCCCCGTTTTGATCCCGAACGTTAATCTGAGAAAAGCGGTAAATATAAATGAGAACTTTGGATCGCTTTGCATCAACCTTTGGCCAAACTTGTCGTGTAATCAGGCAGGTGAGTTCCTTAGCGCCTTGTTCACCTACTCTATGAGTTTTGGCTTTAAACTGTGTTTCCCGGAAGTTAGATGCATTCCTGCGTCTAGAACAGAATTTACCACAGATAATTCTTCCTTGACAATTCGTCTGACGTGCAGTTGCCGGGAATGTCTCTGTGCCCAAGGATCCAGGCGACAGGCACGGAACTTTTAGACGCGTGCAGATACCTTATCATGTAAAAGTTTTCAATTACTTTACTTGTAATTTAAATTCAACAACTAGAAAATTTATTCATTTCAAATTAGCACGACAAATCTATATATATAAAAGAAAGTCGTGTTAGTTATACCACTTATAACTCAAGAACGGCTGAACCGATTTGGCTGAAAATTGGTGGGGAGGTAGCTTAGAAGCAGGGGCAGGTTATAAGATGCTTTTTATCCCGTTACCGTGGGACGACAAAAAAAACGGTAAATTTGATTTTTTTTCTTCGCCCTTCATATATTTTGCTTTTGCTTTTTTGTATGAAAACTAAAATTTACATGTACTCTGGCGGCGAAAGGTAATATCGATGTAAATTGTAGTGACATCTAGCGGAGAAGGGCAATATTCATGTAATTGGTGTGAATTGCCAATATTAACATGTATTTTGTTTACTTTTACGAATTTTGTTGGGTGAAAAATTGACTGTTAGAAATTTTGAAGTTTACCGGTTTTTGTGTTTGTTTCGAGTGTCTATAAATATTGTGCCGATATTATTATCATTAAAATGCCGCGTCCAAGACGATCAAATCTTCCCCGAAAAAGCCGTAATGCAACTAGGATGCAAAACGTTGCGAATGAAAGGACTGAAGAAGTACAAGAAATTGCACGTGAACAGCGCCGCTTTAGTATGGCTCGACTTCGTGCTTCTCAATCACAAGAGCAAAGCGAGGCAGTCCGTGCAAAGGCTCGGTTGGCTATGAGAAATCATCGAGCAAACCTAAGAGATCAACATCTTGATAATTTTCGACGCACAAGGAGAAATTTATCAAGTACTGATTTGAATCGAGCAGCGTTTCGATATGATTGCAGCACTGATTACTGCTTGCATACTAGCGTTCGCATTGGGCTAATGGATGTGGTTTGCGAGTATTGAAGTTTTCCGGAGAAACGCCAAGATTGTGCTGCCTTAATGGGAAAGTGAAATTGCCATTATTGACTCCCCCACCTGAGCCATTGCACTCATTGCTACTACATAATTCAGAATGAGGTCATTAGTACACTACATTCGTTCAAATCTATTGACTGTGCAACAAATGCAGATGATGCCACCAACTATCCAATTGAATTTTTAAACTCCTTGGATGTGCCTGGCTTACCACCGCATAATTTACGACTAAAGGTGAACTGTAAACTGTGCAACGGAACGCGTTTGGTGGTAAGTAAATTGATGAACAATGTGATTTACGCGACGATACTCAAAGGAAAATTTGAAGGTGAGGAAGTTCTCATTCCGAGGATCCCGATGATCCCAACCGACATGCCGTTTGAGTTTAAACGACTTCAATTTCCGATCCGTCTTGCATTCGCCATGACCATTAACAAATCACAAGGCCAATCCTTGAAAGTTTGTGGTCGAAATATAGAAAATCCATGTTTTTCCCATGGTCAATTATATGCGGCATGTTCAAGGGTCAGAAGACCAGCTGCGTTATTTGTTCTTGCACATAGTAATAAAACTAAAAATATCGTCTATCACAAGGTGCTTCACTGAAGAGTGCAGCCTATGCACTAAAATACATGGCCAATAAAGAATCATTACAATAATTGATTTTTGGTACTCACTTATATTTATTATCCTAATAAAAATTTTAAACTCTTAAAATCAAGAATCTGCTCATTTATTGCTTCTACGGCGGAGCAATGTTCGCCGGGTCAGCTAGTAAGATTATAAAAACGAAACTGGCTCACGTTGCATTTTTTGTTAAATTAGTTTTAAAGTGGATTACAAAAAAATGTGTTTTGAATTTTCTTCTTATGTAACAGACTTAGTTTTTCCAAGTGGGAAACTACTTTTACAATATGTACAACATACATACATATATGCGGGTCTGTATGTGACGTTGAACTTAAGATTTCTAGCCTTAAAGTTATCATAGTAAATATGTAGATAATGTTAACGCGACCTTTATAATTTTTATTATCGTTACCGCTATCAACATTGCTGTGCTAAAAATATTAAATATAGTAATATTTTAAGAAACAAACAAAAAATAATTTAAATTTTCAGGAGAAAATGAAGGGGGTTTTACTACTTAAAAACTTTACCGTTAGCTCAACATGATAAAAAATATTGTAAAGTAAATCCACTGAGGCAATCTGAACGTTTTCCAATTCAGTTTTAGCGCAATAAAATCAATCTCACAAAACATTAGCACTTTCAGGCTAAATCAATTATTAATTTGAATATTTTCATATTCTAATACTCGAGCGCACCATTGTCCAGGGTTGTTGTTGTTGTTGTTGTTGTAGCGGTTACTCAGACCCTGCAAGATCAGTTCAATCATGGTCATCTAGGGGGAGGCCCAAGAAACGCGCAGTTTCGAAAGGGTCGCACCAAAGGGAAAGGGGGGTTAGATGGGTCGGTTTTAAGGGGCATGTGAAAAGGTGAGCGGTATCGTGCGGGGATTTATCACATGCCGGACACACATTGAGTATGTCTGGGTTAATTCTGGATAAGTAGGAGTTTAACCTGCTACAATATCTAGAACGTAGTTGGGCCAGAGTATTGTCCAGGGTATTATAGCATGGTTCGTCTAACGGTTGTTTGTAACAGCATACAGCAATAGATATAGATATAGACATTTATGTATACTCGAATAAATACTTATATATCTCAACCATTGGCCGTGAAAAAACTCCAATTTTTAGTAACTATAGTAACTATGTACGGTAATTTACAAAAAAAAAAAAAAAAAAAAAAATACGATGTTTTAGAAACTATTAAATATAATTAAATATAATTTACTCAAAAAATTTACGGAAAGAGAATACACTTAACTAACTACACTACACTTACAACTAAAAAAAAAACTAAAAAAATTAAAGCACATGTTTCAAAAAGAGAAGAATATTTCCAAAATAGCCCGATGAACATCCTGTGGTCACGCAAAAAACTTCAGAATGAATGGGATGATATATATGTAAATATAATTTTGCGAATATAAAACGTTCTAGTGCCAGAATAACTACAAAACTTCTAAATTGTACGAGAAGCATTGAATGATCCTTTCCCAACTTCAATGCAAATAGGAGCCGCAATGCAACAGGAGTATGGTGTAGATCAGGCAAGTAGGACTATTAGGCAACGACTTTTAAAAAACAACCTACGGGGATGTCAAAGTTTCAAAAAACCGAAAGTGTCGTGTACCTACCAAAAAAAAAGATGATACGAGTTCGCCAGTAGACACATTGATTGGTTCTTCACTATACATTTGCAATTCTGTGATTTGAAATGATGAATCGAAGCTCAATTTGTGTGAACCTCATGGCAGAACTTATTTACGACGTAGTCCCAACAAGAAGTTGGAGCCAAGGTACACCAGAAGGACGGTGAAGTTCGATAGCGGCAGTGTTATGGTATGCGGTCATTTTAGCAAACACGGGGTCGGACCGATTATCCTAATAAACGGCAAGTTAAACGGTTTGGCTTATCGGAATTTATTAGCGGAACACCTCGTACCATATCTGGATAACTTGCCACTATCTGTTTATTCAAGGGCAATGCACCGTGCCATAAGTCGAACAGGCAATGCACGTCATTGAGTGGCCTGCCCAAAGTCCATCCTTAAATCCAATCGAAAACTTATGGGCAATTATTAAAAAAAAAAAGTTATGGCATTGAAACCGAAGACTGTACAACAATTCTGGACAGTATTCGTATCCTCTATGCAAAGACGTTCAGCAGTAATTTCCCAGAAAGGAATCAAACCCCTGCCAAAATCTTAAACAGCAATATTATCTTGAAAGCAATTAACAATTTTTTAAACTAAATTAGCGTAAAACCCTTCCCCAAAATATTTTTCTGATTGCGTCACTGCCTGGATTTACATCCACCCAACGACTGTCACTCCAGCAACATTCCCCCCCCATAAGTTTATGGCGATTATTTTATGATGCTACAACAATAACAATAAAATAATAATGATATTTTTTAAGGCCACCAGTGGTATAAAATGTAAATGTTTAGAATGGAATAATTTGCATCACAACATTAAAAAAAATATAATATTTAAATCATTACCTCAAATACTTTTCGCACGGTTTTATCGAAATGATGTAGTATGCCCATATACCCTTCCAATTCTACTTCGTTCTCCACCAGTGCTGTCGTTATGTGCCGCTGATAACGCTCGCGATGAGTCAGCGCCAATGTCAATCCTTCGCGTAACTCCTTCATAAGCTGCTCCAAACTAAGTGGATTTGGTTTCGGCGGTCGTGTTTCGAGACGCATGCGCAAAAATTCGTGCATAAATTGCAAAGGTATGCCGCTGAGAAATACAAAAGAGGGAATGTATGTAGGCAAGTTTATGGACTTGGCCTCGTCACTCCAATAACCAAAACGACGCAATTCGTCAATTTGTTCGCGACCGATTTCCGGCTCTAAACGAGGTACATCCTCATCGATGCGCTCAGTCTCGAAGTCATAGTCCTCAGTACCGGGTTTCTCCAGCGATATATGGGCTTTGTATAGGACGATATTGTGTAGTTTATTCAAAAACGATAAAGATTTTGCTAGACCACGAGATTTCAGAACATTTTCAATAAATTTCCTAAGCGTGAAAAGAAAACAAAATTTATCAAATACATTGATCGATATTACATAGCATATTGAGCTTAGCGTATAAGCGCACCTATAAAGCGCCGAAGAATTAGCATCGTTGCAGCTGGTTAACGGTTCTACACTAAATATATTTATGTCATGCATCGAGCCTTTGCGCAATTGTGAACAATTTGGCTCCGATGACAAATGACTAACTTCGGTTGAGGTAGATCTGCAATATAAAACACCAATAAAGGTGTAAATAACGTATAACCAATAAAGTAAAAAATGTTTGAGAGAAGTAACCTACTCGTTGCTACTTGAAGTTTCACCTGGCACTTGCGCTACATCGTTCAACATGAACTGTACCTTAGGTGTTGAGAAAATTGATGAAAGCTTACGTTGAGGTGTAGCTTGACTAGAAGTGGTTTTGGTTGAATCAACGGAATTCGCAACAGAATCATCGTTCTCCACACCAGAGGAGACGCCACTGTCGGTGCCCACATAGGACGTCTGTACGGGCCAAGAAAACTTTTCACCCTGCAACCTGAAGAGCATACAATGTATTTTAGGGCAAGAATTATTATTTTTTTTTTTTTTTTGTTTTTAATTTCATTATACCGTGCCAATATTTTGCCAAAAATGCAAAGTTTTAAGCGATTCTGACGCGTTATGTTGTACCACAGGCACATGGCTTTAATGCGTCCCACAAAATGTTCGTTCTTGTAAATGGGATGAAATGCGCCCATCACCTGCGAGGAGGGATACAGCGCTTCGGCTGCTTCCAAACGTGTCAGCAGTTCCTCCACTTCCTTCATGGCTATCTCCTGCTGATCCATACAGTCTTTGCAATATAAAGACATACAGCCAGTGCAAACTTTTCCAGGCTGCGGTGCTATGAATCAGTGGTGAAATAAAAATTGAATCAAATTTCCATTCAACTCACAAGCTGAAAAAAACAATTAAGGGATTCACAAGATGGCGCAACGAGTTGTAAAATCACAAAACCATAAACCTTCAAACATTCATTGTTAAGTTATTCAAATTCATTTTTTCTGCAATCCAATAATAACAAGCAAAAAGCAAATGTTAAGCTATTTTAAAATTATGTGACTTACAATTATCATGACCTTACAACACATTACTACGACATCTTGTGAATCGCCTAACTATGTATCTTACAACTTCCATTGCTGTCCGTACTAATACCGCTATCCGTGCTCATTTCGCTCATGGCACGATGATAACGTGGTTGAAATTTGTAGTTTATGATTTGTGAAAGCAATTCGGGCACTGATTGACGTGACGTGAATAAATATTTATCCTGCTGTTCCATGGTACGATCTGCTTGCCATGCTTGCAGTTCCAGCCAAATGAGATCTTTCAGTTCTGCTTGCCAAGTGTGCTCTTCGTGTGAAAGCTAAAATGAGAAAATGAAAGAAATGGGAAAGAGTTATAGAATTTCCTAGACGGATAGCTGTCAAAACAGCTGTCAAAGTCGGCAAATATGTATGACATTTACAGTGATGTGCGATGGAATAGAGCCACGCATTTCCTGATATGGAAAAATGACAGCTAATACATTTAAACTTTCTGCAACGCAATGAAAATGATTGAAAACGCAATAAAGTAACTATAGAGTCAATATTTGTAAAGCGGGCAACTACATTTTAGTGAAACATTTTTTGTGAAAGTTATTAAGGTTTTTTCTTAATTAAAGTGAGATATAAGCGAAAAGAGTATAAATTATTTTGAAAATTTCTCTATTCTAAGGGGAGAGAAGGTTGCCATCTGTTTAAAGATAAATACAGTTAAAGTAATAAATTTAATTAATCGTTCCAATGAGTGTCAAACTAAAAGGTTTATGAAAGCTTATTTTCAAAATATTTTTGGGCAGGACATTTGAAAAAAAAACTATTAAAATTATAATAAGAGAAAACAAATCTTGAAATATGGATATCAAACGAAAAAGGTTTAAGAAAACTTTATTTTGAAAAACTTTTGGCGCGGGTTACCAGCTGCTTAAAAAGTGAATTAAATTAAATTATTATTGTAAGATAATGAAAAGTTTACAGCATGGGATTCAAAATTAGTAGACTTAATCATGAAAATCTGTTTAAAGAGTGTCACCACTTGTTTAAAAATTTACATTCAATTCAATTTCTAGGCTTACTGAAATTTAACAGTACTTGTTTGAAACGAAAGGGTTTATACGAAAACATTTTTGAAAAGGGTGATGAGAAAATTTTAAAGCAGTATTTTGGATACGACTTTTTTCGGATCACGTGCTTTGATAATAAGATAAACTTAGCAAAATTGGAAATGTCAGTAAAATTTTTTTGTTAAATCGCAGCATAGCAGATCGAATGAAAGGAACTTATGTTTTTATTATTATTATTATCTCAAAGAATCTGTTTTTGTTGTTGTAATTTAAATATTTGAGCAAATCACAAGGTCTCTTATTTGGTGATATGGTTGTATTAGCTATAGTTTTAAACCTGGTTTATCATACCAGTTTTTGGTTCGCATGCAAAGTAATCAAAATTAATTGGATATAAAAAACAACATGTAATTGTAAAAAAAATTGGTAAAAATTGAGCCAAATCTTAAAATATAAAAACAAAACTTTTATGAAAATTATTTATTATTAATTTTTAAAACAATGCCTTTTCATTGATAAGTTTTCGAATTACATGAAACCCCATATTTTGTATATAACGCCCAATGTACGATAAATAATTACCATCGCCAAAAAATATCCGAAGGGCCAACTCTCTGCCTACTATTTAATAAAAAAAACTCGAAATGGAACTACCTGTTGTCTTGTATTATATCAAAAACTGTGAATAAAGTTTGACAGTTCAGCGATTTCTTAAAATGGTGAAAACACTAATTTTGAAGATTCTTTTTTCATTATTTGGGTAATTAAATTTGAGAAATTCATTCCATTTTTAAATATAAAGCAAACACAATTTCTTTTTATGCCAAAACTATAGTTTTTTGATCCATAGCAGTTGTAAGCCTCACTTTATGGTACCGCTAATTAAAAGTGCAATATATTTTTTGAAGATAAATTCTATTAATTGCTTTGGTTTTTTTTTCTTATTTATGAATTATTTTTCTGATTTGCAACCGGTTTTACCAGATATTGAAATGGAAAATGACTTTTTATTTGCTGGGAATTTTTAAATGATTTTTCATTTCAATTGCTTCTTTTGGTTCTACGTACCGGAATTACTCGAGTTTTACCCAGCCAAAGGCTGTTATTTTGGGCGATCTAACCCTGTTTAGATCAGCATATTCCAAAAACGTGTAATTAGGGGCTTTTGCTTTCAAGAATTTTACTGCATACAGATAGCGCTTTTTAAAAAGAGGCATAAATCTGTGGTTTTTGAACTAATATTGAAATTTTTGATTTTTTTAATGAAGATAACGAAAAGCTTATTTGAATCACTAACTACAAGTATACATACCTTGGCATCCTGACGATCGACGCTCCCAAGCTTGATAAGATTGGCAAACGTTTCATGAAATTCTTTGCGTATATTCATGCCAGGCGTACGCTCACTACGAAGCTGCTGCACAAATGCCGATGCCGGTGCCGATGCACGAAAACCTATGGGTCGCGAGGATACACACATATATCTGTTGCACGACTCCACCACCTTTGATGAGCCACGTAAGGACACCTCCGAATTTAGAGGTGTGCATTTATCCATCGATTCCATATGTAAGGAATTCTCCAACAAATTTGGGCCGCGCGTATGATAATTGCCTGACGTTGCTGAAATTATGGAATTCTTAAGTTCACGTTCGGCATCACGCAACAGATCCTGTGTACGTTTGCTTGTACGTTTGTTCTCCTCATTGACGAACATTTCATTTAGCAGAGCACAGTCCATTGTGTTGCGACGTAATACACGCGAACGTGCCATACGTGTCATGCCTTTCTTGGGTGTGCTCGGTGTGGGGTCTATTGATCTACATTGATAGGTGGTGTAAAGAATGGATTAAAAAAAGTTTTTTTTCTTCTTTTTTCATTTCAATAGATTTTTATTTTACTTACGATCCAACCGAGGCGACGGCATTTGCCTTTTTTCGCTCCCAATCACGACTTTTGATCTTCATTCTCGTGCGTGGTGGTGTTGTGCCGTATTCTTCGAAACGCGACGCTAAATCGTCGGAATGTGGCGAAAGTAATTCATCGTCCAGTTCGATGGGACGATAGTTATTGACACTTCTATTTGGTGAGGCCTTCATGCGAAATTCAACTCTGAAATTGATATATGTATATTATTCAATTAGATTTTAAAATTATTTCAAATATATACTATGTGTATGTATGTGAATATCTTATAAGTACTTATATATTAAAGCATGTACATATGTGTTCACTTTAAACTGTCAAAACTTCATAAAAAAAAAACGCGAAATACTAAAAATGATTCTACTACTTTAGGATATATGATTAAAATAGTGAAGTTAACGGAAGCTTGGTAAACGACCATTAAAACATATTCGGCGTAAAGTGCTAAATAGACCTAATATGTACATATGTATGTATATAGTAAACACTTTAAAGTTTTCTGAATTCTCTAGGCAAAATAAATTTTAAAATATTTATCTAAGTGTTTTTCTGAAAAGGAGACAAAGTTTAGTATGGATCGTTTTAGACAAAATATGGACTCTATGAAAAATTTCTGTAAGAGATAGATTGCATCTGGAAAAGTATAAATAAATGCAGAAAGAATTTAGTTATAAACAACACAAAAATAAATTTTAAAAAATATATATACACTTGCGGTCAATAAAAACGCAGCACCACTTTGGTAGACTATCTTTAGCTATATAAATGTAAATTTGAAAAAATGTCTACTAGATTTAGTAGGCACTGAGAAAAAAATTATTTTTTATAAAATTGGGTTGCATACTGTTCAGTTATAGTCATGTTTTGGTTGTGTATTTAAAAAGTTATGCAAAATAAAGATTCGGAAGAAATTAAAACGTGATCAAAAAATTCGCATATTGGCATAAGATGAAGAAAAGTTATCTTCTCGGCAAATAGCAGCTAGCATTGGTTGTAGCCATTCAACTATTGTTCGTATTTTACAAAAAAAAGAGAATAGTGATGTGTCGGAGCGTAAAAAGAGATCAGGTCGTCTTCGAAAGTCAAATGAGAGAACAGACAACATACTGCGGCGGATAAATTTAAGCTACCGCTTTAAAAGTGCACTTTCTATAAGGGCGGAGATGCAAAATTTTCATCAAGTGGATTTAATTTTCGAAACCATACGCCGATGGCTTAGATATGTGGGTTTATATGGAAGACGCCCTGCCACAAAGCCACTATTAACACAAAAAATGAAGGCTGCACGAATTTCTTGGGCTAAAAAGTACCAAAAATGGGATCAAAACAATTGGCAACATATTATGTGGTCTGACGAAAACAAATTTAATTTGCTAAGCTCAAATTGCTGTACGTGCGCCGTACAGGTGGTGAGAGGTTCCAGGATAATTGTGTAGTAAAGAAAGTTAAGTTTCCTCAAAGTCAAATGATTTGGGGCTGCATTTCATACCATGTTTTGGGGCCTCCACACCTTGTTGATGGAATAATGAATGCACAAAAATATGCGACAGCGGTTAACAATTTTTTGTACCCGCAATTGAGGAGCATTATTCTTATACGGATCGCCTAATCATCCAGGATGACTTACCGCCATGCCATCGTGCAAAATGGGTAAGTTTTGATTGGAAACAAATCTTGTATAAAACATCTATACAATATTGTTGTGTATGATCCGATTCAGCTCGAATTTTTTTTTAGTTGGCCAATTCTTTTAACGATCTAGGGATTCAACGCTGGATTTGATTGGATTGGCCTGGAAACTCGCCAGATTTAAACCCTATTGAGCACTTATGGCACATAATGAAGTGTGAAGTTTCTAAACAGAAACCAACAAATGAAAGTCAGTTGGTAAAGATTTTAGAACTGGTTTGGTATGGTCCCGGTATAAGGAAATCAATTGAGATCCTAGTGGAGGAGGCTAAAGGAGGAACGACTCGTTATAAGTTGATTATCTATATCTGCCTTTATCAAACTTGTTTAACTTGTCGCTAAAACAAGGTAATTTCCCGTCTGTTTGGAAAAAGACTTTTATAATCCCTCTTCATAAAAGCGGAAATAGGTCTTCGATTGAAAATTACCGTGGAATAGCAAAGCTATCGGCAATTCCAAAACTATTTGAAGCAATTATTACTAATCAGTTAAAATATTCGATCTCTTCATCAATCGCAAACTCTCATCACGGATTTTGTAAGGGCAAATCAACTATTACCAATTTACTGGAATTCATAACTCATGTTTCATATGGTTTTAGAGAAAATATTCCAACAGATGTTATATGCACCGACTTCAGTAAAGCTTTTGACAAAGTCTGTCACCCCTTACTCATCCACAAACTTGATCTGCTGGGCTTTCCACCCTCTCTCCTCCGCTGGATTTCTTCTTATCTACATGATAGATCTCAAATCGTTATATTCAAAAATGATTTTTCCAATGTCATTAATGTTACTTCGGGAGTTCCCGAAGGCAGCTATCTAGGCCCGATCCTGTTTTTGTTATTCATAAATGATATTACTACTGCAATAAGATATTCGAATATACTAATGTATGCCGATGATGTAAAACTTTTTAAATCATACGCTTTGATTGAAGAAAGAAATTTATTATAAATAGATATTAACAGCTTAGTTGATTGGTGCAACATAAATTATATTGCACTTAACCTTAAAAAATGTAAATTTATGAGTTTTTCACGAAGAACTATTCAGCCAGCTTCTTACACAATATATAACTATACTCTGGATCAAGTGTTTGACTTTGTTGACTTGGGAGTTACAATGGATTCCAAACTTAATTTTAATAGTCATGTTAATGCTATAGCTATTAAGGCTAGCGGGATATTTGCCTTTATAAAACGATGGTCAAAAGAATTCAAGGACCCATATGTAACAAAGGCTCTTTGTACAACTTTAGTAAGACCTATGCTAGAATACGGTTCGATAGTTTGGAACCCACGTTATCAAGTTCACATTGATCGGCTGGAATCAATTCAAAAACAGTTCTTACTTTTTGCCCTAAGAGACTTTAGATGGGATTCTCGGCTTAATCTTCCTCTTTATACTGATCGTTTGAAGCTAATAAATCTTCCTACTCTTTCCAGCCGTAGAGAAATGCTAGGCATAATGTTCATTACTAAACTACTCACAGGGTCTATCGCAAGCACATTTCTTATTGCCGAAGTTAAACTTAATGCTCCTTCTCGGATTTCAAGACACTTTAAACTTCTTTATTTAAAACAGTGCAAAACCAATTATGAATTAAATGAACCTTTCCGATGTTTATGTCAAGATTTCAACTGTCTTTCCAGCACTTTTGATATTTCGGACTCACTTTTCACTATAAAAAGAGCTGTACTGTCCTTTCTCAATAAATGATTAACGGCGGTATAATATATATTTGATTCAGCTGATGAAGTTTTTTTTCTGTAGCTGAGCAGTTTTGGATCTCGACGCTTAACAAACTTTTTCCTTTTAACAACTCGGCACAAAAAAAAATTATAGAAATAAAAAAAAAAGATCCTCGTGTCGGTTGGGCGGGAAAGAGGGTAACTGTTGGGCTTATTATTATTATTAAAGCCTATTGTGAAGTCTATATTTCTACTGTTAGTGGTGAAAATGATTCATTCCCTTTATGTTAACTTCACACTGTTTTCTTTTAATTAATCATGAATATCATCGAATCTACATTTTGGTTAATTTCATTTAATTAATTGGCAATTCCTTATAAAAACCATTTTAGAGAAAAATGTTTGTGGATAACTAATTTACACTGTGTTGCCAAACAAATAAAAATTACCCTAATATTCTAACCTGATAAAGAAATTACTCATGTGATCTTATTTCAATTATATTTGGTGGTGGGTTTTTATTGACCGCAAGCGTATGTGCATTAGGATGTCACACCTAACAAAATGCCTCCAAAAATAATATAAAATACTTACTTCATTTTATGTGAGAAACCTGATTTATTACGCATTTTCGAGGCATTCGCGCGTTTAGACGAATTCCCATAATGTTTTTTAAATTGTTTATTTCCAAAAATAAACAACTTGAGGTCATAAAACAGTGTAAGCTTAAAAGGTCTGCTAAAACATATTTAAAAATTTGTTCAACGAAATCATAATATTTGCCATAATAACGCATGGCAGGACGTTTCCAATGACAGTCTAAATCGGGCAAGGTTTGGCTGCGTTATTCAAGTTTTTCTTAAATCAATCTTCCAAAAAAGGTCAAATTGAGCATCAAATATTTAATTATTATGATTCCCTTAATCCATTTTTAAATATTTGTATGCATAACTTTTAACCTTAAACTGTTTTATGATCTGAGGTCTTATTTAAAAATATGAAAAAGCAATTTTATTTATAAATAAATTGTTAAAAATGGAGGTAATTTCAAATCGGTTCAACTCACCTAAATCGTAATATTAGCAAAATATTTTGGTTCATGTCGTATTTAATATATTTTTAAATGGGGAGTGATTCTGTAAGTACAAGAACGGCAACCTGTTGACTGATGTCCAAAGTACACTTTTATTTTGAAGGGAACACCTCCACACTTTACTAAATGGTGACAGCGAAAACGTCGCAGAAGATGAAGATCCCCAACCTCGAACCACTGAAGACGGCATTAACATCCCGTCATCTGACCTCGATGGCGCTGATGGGTTACCAGCTGAGCTATTCAAGCATGGGGCCAAGAGCTGGTAAGGTGCATACACTAGCTCATTCCCAGAATATGGTCGGACGAATGTGTAGTCTGCCCAATAGACAAAAGTAGGAGATCCTGCAATATCCGCCAACTACTGTGGGGTCAGACTCTTTAACGTTTCTATAAGGTTCTATCGAGCGTATTGTGTGATAGACTGAAGACAACCGTCATTTAACTGATTGGACCTTATCAGTGTGGCTTTAGACCTGATAAGTCTACCATCGACCAGTCATTCACAATATCCAAATATTGCAAAAGACCAGCGAGCAGATGATCGACACACATCATCTTTTCGTCAATTAAATCAGTTTTCGACAGCACGAGAAGAAGTTGCCTAAATGCCGCGATGTCTGAATTTGGCATCCCTGCAAAACTAATACAGCTACGTAACATGACGCTGAGCAACACCACCAGTTCTGTCTGAATTGGGAAGGACTTCTCCGAGTCGTTTGATGCCAAACGAGGCTTCATTCGTTAATTCTGCCTATTCTAAGCCAGATAAGGAGCGAAGCGAATAGGACTGGGGGTGAACGAGGACATAACAAAGTAACTCCTTTGGAAATGTGGACTAGTTTGTTTACCACGGAACCAGCATTTATGTCAGCCTGACAATCCAACGTTGAATTTCTCTTGCCAACAAGTGCTACTTAGGGCTGAGTAGGCAAATGAGCAGTAAAGCGCTCTCTCGACGAATCAAAACCACACTCTATAAATCTCTCATCATGCCCACGCTATTGTATGGCGCTGAACTATGCGCACTGTCAGCATACCGATGAAACGGCCCTTGGAGTGTTCGAAAAACAAATTCCCCGAAAGATTTATGGGCCTTAACGTCTTTGCGACGGCGAATACCGCAGACGATGGAACGATTAGCTGTATGAGTTTTACCGCCACATAGACATAGTCCAGCGAATTAAAATACAGCGGCTACGTTGGCTGGGGCATGTCGTGCGCGGTACCAGCTGGTGGTGGTAGAGGAAGAGGACGACGCCATAAAGAAGATATTTCAAGTGTTGATTCTGGGGCAAATCGCCCACTGTGCACTAGTCCCATTAAGGGTTCGTACATTCCTGAAATAATAGAAAACAACATAGCGCCTTGCGCGCTGGGAGCAACTGAAAGTGACGTAATAAAAGCCAGACAATGGGAGAGCAAAGGAAAACATCTACAAAATAAAATAAAAGTATTTCTATTTTGTCAGTGAAGGGGTAGATGTTGTCAAATCGACACAGAGAGGAATAGTGGTCCGCGGTATGAGGAATCTTGTATTCTATCATGACTGGGCAGAAGCTGTTAACGCCGACAAACCTCATACCAACATACAGACTCGATCTAGAGATTTTTAATTCTGCTTTTAGATTTGTGTTTGCTACAATTCAGGGACACAATTTATAACCCTGAATGTGACTACAGCTCCTTGTTTAAAGAAATTTTAATAAATAACAATCGTCTTTTTAATATTAGGATATATTAGTTTTTATAGTATTTATCTGTAGTTCGAGCAATATTTTCCCATCAAAAATCCTCTGTTTGACTCAGATGCAACACGATTGCGTCAAAGTGGCAACCAAACCTAAGCGTACCACGACAAAGTGTGATGGTGTTGTCTGCCTATCTAATGATTACACACACCAATTGAAACCTCCTAGTAAGGGACTAGTAGAGCTTAGAGAGAAGTCTCTCCTACAGTAAGGAATAATATAATGTAATGTTTAATCGTTTTTCACAATATTTACAAAATTACTCACTTCCGCCTCTGCCCAATATCTTGCTAATAGGAATATAAAATTGCTATGGATACCGAATTTTAACAAAATATGGTTGAGCCAAGTTCGTCCGTGCAATCAATTAACTTCGTATTGAAAACTTATTCGAATTACTGTGCGTTCATAAATCGATTGAAATCACGAAATTCTTCTGTATCACCTCACTGCCTGATAAAAAAAAAAAGCACGAACGGAGCGTATTCCGCTCTCACTACACAGTTATTCTGCGCTATAAATTCTTTCTCTAATTTACTAGATACTGATTGTATACTACTTTTTATATGAGTTTGTGTGAGTGATTGCAAATGTAATAAACATGTTAATATAATTTTTTTTTTTTATTTGCATATGGCGCAAACTTGAATAGATAATAGTTCTCGTAGTTGATCGACCCTTCAATGTTTGCCTTATCGCATAACGGTATTACCGTTGCAATTTATCGATGATAAGCGTACAAAGTTAAAGCGTATCAGTGCTGAGCTATAGGCTAACACTTGCGAATATTTAGATACATAAATATATATATATATAGCATTTACCGTGCTGTCACGCCTGTAATTATACCTTAATAATGCTTATAAATGAATTTATTGACAGTTTTGATTGACATTAAGAAAATTACTTGAAGTGTAGCAACGCGACCATCCACATACTATAGGTACATAATATATACAGACATAGATAAATATATACAAATGTATATCTATATTTACCTACATATGTGACTAAATTTAGTATTACACTGGCATTACGCAGTGATTCATCAGAAATATGAGTACAGGATAAGTGGTGACGTAAAACAAGAAACTTTTCAAAGAAAAATCAACGGATTAAATGTTAATGCAAGCACAAATAGTTCATGTACATACATAAATATGTTTTTATGTAACACATTTTAATGATGAAATTCGAAAGGTCATGTCGTTTTTACTTGCACTCATCTGTTTCATAAAATTTAGCTATACAAATTATGCCAGCTATGTGCAAATGGAAGTCAATCAAATACGATCTGTGATATCTTAGATTTAGCCCATGACTGTCTATAATGTAAGCGTCAATATTATTATGATTACACTGTGATACAAAATGTAGCTCCATATCTCCGTATTTTGATGAAACCAAAATTAAATGAGAGCTTACATCTGCCATAACAAAATCTTTTTTCTTTTTTTTAGCCTATAGATCTAGTTTTTTTGCTATCATTACCAAAATTTAGTATACCCTGTATATAGAGAAAATTGAGAAAAAAAAATCCAATCAAATTATGGTATTGTGTGAAATTCTTCTAGAAAATTAGGTTATCTTACAGTTGTTAGATATTGATTTTGGCTTAAAAATTAAGTTAGGTTCAGCGCAGTTGTACAATATTGCTGGTATTGTTTTTTATTTAGTTTAAATTTGAAGGTATAAAAATGTCCCAAAAAGGTATTTTTTAATATTATTTCTATTTTTATAATTTTTTTTGCTAATGTTTTATACTTTCATAACATAATATTTTTTTCGTCTAACATAAATTTGATAATGAATAGACATAAAAAATTAATTTTTTAGTACTAAAACCAGTAAACCTACTATATTCCATATAAAAAAGTGAAAATTGTGCAACTGCGCAACCTAACGAAAGTTTTAGGTAAAAACGAACATTAAAAATTAAATCGTTGATCCCAAATACTTCAGATACTATAACTTTCTAGAAGAATTCCGCAAAAAACATGATCAGACCTATTCATAATGAAACCCCTAGATATATAAGCTAAAAATCTTTTTGGAACTTGGTTATGGGAGGTGCAAACTTGCATTAACAAATAGGTACAATCTTGTTACACTTTTTTAGCGTAAAATATTAAATTTTAATATATGTACTATAAAATAAATAGTTGGAAAGTAAAAACGCATATCTGAACAATCGGCGCTATGAAAGCTATAGCTTCGAAGTTTGCCAAACGACTTCGAATCGAATTCGTTTAAGACGCGAATGAAAAGCAAAGTACGCCGGCGAGCCGTAAAAATGACTGGGCAGCGAACCACAAAACTTACTCGTCGTATTTTTGTAAAATTTGTTGAGTTTAAGTGCACGTGCAGGGTGAAAACAGACCAATTTCGGAACGATTCTTCACACCGACGTCGTATCGATCCCGATTCGATAAGAAAAATCGAGGTCGAAACGACGTTTCGTTTTGTATCGAACTCGATTCGAATTCGTCTTCGCTATGTGACAAATTGGGTTATGGAGCAATGAATTTGAAGATATTTTTCAGTAGTCAGACGGACATGTGGATAAGGTTCTTATCGCCCTGGCCATCGTGATGGCCAAATAAGCCTTACCACTAAGCTTTTTAAGCAAATAAGCCTTGAGAGCCAAATATCCGGCATCCTTTGTTTTTTGTTGATGGTAAATGAACGCCCAGAAATATGGGAAAGTTGGACCGAATTTGATACTGCCAATCATAGAAGTTGTAGAAGATCAATATCGGCACAAATCGGTCATTTGATGTTGTATTTAAGCCTAATAATAATGCTATAAATGTGAAAGTTTGTATCTGAGTATGTATTTATGTTCTTTACCTTTTCACGCACACGGCACATAAATGGATTATGACTTGGATTAACGTATTAGGGAATATTTTAAAGAATTAAAGTCAATCAAAGAAATATGGAGTTTCTGGAATTTCGACTACAGAGCCATCCAATGGATTTTTTTATACACATGTTTTTATTTCTTGTAAATATAGTCCAAAAACAGAGATTTTCTGAATAAATCGCCTCTAGCGCCACCTAACGCATTTATTTTTAATAAAGTTTTTTTTTTATTGCAACAGCGTCATGCCTTTTTCATATCATCAATATTGAGCCATAAATTCGAATTTTCAGAATATCTCAACTTAAGCTTTTGTATAATTCAATCAAATTCGACTTTTCAAACAGGTGGCAACCCTCATAAAGTTAGCTATGAACCTTCTTTCTGAGACGAATTGTTTGACACTCATTTTCTTAAATTTCATATAACTTGTGTGTAATTTAATCAAACTCGGCATTTCAAAGAGGTGGCAACCCTCTCCAAAATGTTGGTATGATTTTCTTCGCGAACCGTTGACACCCTCATTTTAATATTTCATATACCTCACATATGTATAATTAAATTGAATTCGACTTTTTAGGCAGGTGGCAACCCTCTTCAAATATAGCACGCTAAGAACGGGCTCCAAGAGCGAAACGAACCATTTGATACTCATATACTTGTGCATAATTTAATCAAATTTGACTTTTAAACAGGGTGCAACCCTTTCGCAAGCATAAAATTTACTTTACGACCTATTCTCATAACTCCCAATTATGCATACAAAATTTCATAGAAATCGGTCGAGCAGTTTTGCAGAAGTTCGACCACAAACATTGTGACACGAGATTTTTATTATGTATGTACATATGTACATACATATGTATGTATGTATATATGTAGTCCTTCATATGGTTTACCATAAAAACAGTTCTTTAAAAAAAAGTTGCCACCTATTAAATAGGTTAAATTCAATTAAGCAATAAGTGAAGTCTAATACGGGTATCAAGCGAAAAAGGTTTAATAAAACTTATTTTCCGAAACGTTTGGTGAGAAGTGCCACATGTTTAAAGCTTAATTAAATTGGATTAATAAATTAATCTAAAAGTTTAAGAAATTTTTGGAAGGGTGCCAAATGTTAAAAAAAATTTATTAAAATCATAATAGTTAAATCGGATAAGTTAAATCAAATATTGAAATATAGGTATCAGACGAAGTTACTGAAACCAAGCTTTATTTTCTGTTAAAAAAGTAAATTTAATTAAATGATTAAGTTAAGTCGGAAAAAGTTTAAGGCAGCTTTATTGGAAAAATATATTTGGAGAGTGTTGCCACCTATTTAAAAACAATTAAGTTCAAGTAAATTTCTACGACAAATGAAATAAAAGCTGGTTGCCAATACGTTCTATGGTTTAAAATACATTCTATAGTTTAAAATACTGCCAACTGTCATCATTTTGTCTCTTCCAGGTGCAAAAAATATCTACAGACCTCAGAATGTCGCAAATTCATCTTTGGGTATTAGTTCCAATAGTACTTAAAAATTTGGCGATTCAAAAAATTTGTTCACGTTGGATGCCACATAATTTGGCAATCGCTAAAATAAAGATCTCGTCGATTGGTGCAAAGAAATGGGCGAGAAATAAAATCGCGTTGCATCAAAAGGCGCCATTACGAATTATGAATCTGTGCATATGACGCCGAAACTAAACAACAATCGACTATATGGGTCTTTCCAAAACGCACGAAATACTCCGCAGCAATTGAACGGCCGTTTGTTCGGACTGACTGGACATCCCGCCACTGTTCCATTAAAACAACGTAGAATGTGAATGTTAAACCTGCATTTTTTTGCCAAAAATATTCTGAAAAATAACATCAGCGCAAAAAAAACCTATTTTTGAACACTCAAAATATTAAGCAGATGTGATTTGGCACTTAATTACTTCGTTTTATTCCCGCAGGTCTCAAACAAAAAAACACATTTAAAAAAAAAACATTTAAAAGATGTAAAAGATTAAAAGATTTTTAATAAATCTCGAAATAAAACATTTATATAGTTAATACACATTTTTCAAAACCATTACAGCATTTGATTAAATGTAAACCCCATTCTTTTTAAAATAGCCTTCATTAAACTGCACCACTCAATACAAAGCACTCACACACTCACACACTCACAAATATTTTCAGAGCACTCACGTTTGAACACACCACGTAGGAGTCCGGCAATTTCGAAAAAGCATTCACGTTTGTGGCTCATAAAAACTGTAAGTGTACAGTATGTGGCCAATGCAATACGAACGGTACTGAGAAATTGATATTTTCAATTTAATCTGATCTTTTGATGTTTAATAATTTTTTTTGTAAAACATGAACCAAAGGTTCAAATTATATGTAATTCGAATTTTCATAAAAATTTGTAATACTCAGTTTTACACAAGGCGAATTCCTTCCTATAAGGTGAAGTTACTATAGCAGCCGATTTGTTTTTTTTTTTATTTACCTACATGTATTTTGTTTTTGCTTTTGCGTATGAGCTTTCAAATGCCGTAAAAGTAAAAACAAATGGATGTAAGTTTTGACAACTCTTAACAGAAGCAAAAACAAAATACATAGGAATTTCGTAGTTGTATTTATAACACCCCTTATATAAATTCGCCTTGGTTTTATAGCGCATTCTATTTTAGTAAATGAAATAAAAGTATAAAGTCGCTAGAAATCACACTGATTTTTGTAAATTTGTTTCTTTACGGACTGTAAAGAATTTTGAGCATACCCATAGTTTTCTGAAAATTCTAATGAAAAGTTTGAAGTTTTAATTAACTTTTCTTTTAGTTTCAGCGAGTTTGCAAAAAAAATGTAAGCTTTCAAAAACAAAAATTTTGAAATTCAAAAGGTCGAATAATTCACGGTCCACAAACTGTACAATGTACAAACACAACTAACACTGCGACAATTTTTGGACAACTCAAGCATATCTACTAATAAAACGCTCGATAAATTTACAAAATCTATGATTTTTTATAAAGTTTTCAAGTCTCTGCTTACATTTCTTTAAAAAAAAAAGGTGCAAAAAATTTACAGGAAATATTTTCGTAAAACATTTTCACTCATTCCTCAACCACTAAAACGGTTTCACCGTTTTAATTTAAGAAACCCCTCAAAAACCAAAGAATTAAAGTGTTCTAAAAAATTAATCTTGGGAAAATTTCACTAAGGGTCTTCTCAGACAAAATCTGTGGGGAATAAAACCGAATATATGTATGGATAATGTTTGCCATGATTTGGCTCTCCAATTACTGAACCGATTTTAATAATTTTTTTTTTAATATAACAATCGGAAAAAAAAAGATTTGCATACTTATTGCATCACTCTCCATTCAAAAAAACTCAGTACTGTTTTTCTATTGGAATTATAAAAATCATTATATTTTAATACATTAACCAAAATATTTCACAATAAAATTGGCATTTAAGTGCGCTGGACCGATTTAAAATTACTTCTATTTTTTAATTTTTTTTTTATAAATAGCATTTTTTCACAAATCTCATTATTACGAATCTGTTTAAAACATATTTCAGAAAAGAATTTTTATTTATAGTACTTTTATTATTTAAAGTATTTTCAAATCCGCGCAGCTCAAACAAACCCTAATACATTCCATTTCGCGTAGGGATATGTTTTAACCATTTCTAACATTATTTTTTAACAACTTAGGCCGGGATATAAAAATTTTAGTAGGAGATACAAAAGAAATCGATCTAACTTTTACAAATCCATCGAATGTTTTATTACGGGATAGGTATAGTTTCAGAAAACTTTAACAAAGTGCGGTCCTCTTCTGGTTGTTGCACAGTGTAATCAAACTATAAGTACCATTATCGGTTTTGTCAAGTTTTGAAAATTGTACTATTGCTTACATTAGAAAAACATATTTATGTAGTGCATTTTATAACGAAGCACTTATATAAATCCAAGTTTCAAGCATTGTGCAATATTTGGAAAAATTCAATGAACTCCGTCAAATTTTAGAATTTTTTAATAAAAATGTTAGGAAAATTATTAGGTTGCAGTGTTATTTGAAGTTTCTATTTTTAGTCTTGCGCATTTGCTTCCATGTTAAAAAAATTTCGAGCAAAATTCATATGGAAGAAAATCTGCAACGCCTTCAGCAACATTGAGCCTGTTTTATTGTAAACGAATTGCAAAAGAACGTCCCAGGTCGGATAAAATTTCCTTTAGTTACCAAAGCAACCCTGTTAGCATCTTTCATGAAACTTGACATTTGATAAGTGCTATTTAAGAACGGAAAATAGATGTGCAATCAAATTTTGGTTGTCGTAATTATATATTTAAAAAAAATACTTTGCAAATAAAAACGAATTAGGTATTAAACTGAAATTTCCCATATATTTTCTTAGCGCTCATTCACAATAGCGCAGTTTTTTTCACTTCCCAACACGGTCGGATATCATTTAACCGAGTTGGCTCAACTCGCATATTTTTCCGAGTTAGTGTTATTGCTTTACAAGCAATTCGATATTTTACCTAGTGTTCTTCCGCTAGTCAGCTACTTAGAAACGGGTCTATTATTATGAAAAAAACAACACGAATTTTACGTCACTTTGAAGTTATAGTTTACTACACTAAAATTGTTTGGTTGCTTAAAATTTTTATTAAAATGTTTAAAATTTTTATGATAATCTATTGAATTTTTCAAAGTTTAAAACTTCGATTTGTATGATGTCTGTTTTAAAATGAACTACGCGCATATACATACATATTTGTGATACTTTGACAAAGCAGGCCAAGGCAATAAATTCTGATATTTCACTAGGAAATAAAAATATATTTTGACCGATATGGCCCGCTAAACTACAGCTTTGCTTAACCAAACGTTGAAATATTTCATCAGAACGATGTCATTCGAAGGCTGACAGAAGAAAGTGATAACTCGAGGCAAGTCGTTTTAATCAAATTGTCACATATATTTTCACAGAAAGTTAATTAAAATGAAAGCAAGGAAATAAAAATTGTTTCAAATTATCAGAAGAACGTCGTGTACCTATTGTATTGACGAGGAGTGTATTTACGCTCTATGTAAGTGCACATGATATATGTACGTATTGAATCTTTACCGCATTTTTAATGCAAATTCAATCACTGACATATATATGTAGATATATATATACTTAATAAATATCACCAACTTACTTTTTGCGCCTCATTTTGCAGTCACTTTATCGTATAGTTTGTTTATAAATCGGCTGAAAAATACCAGCCCAACAACACTCCACGAAATGTTGTTGTAATTCAATTTCGCAATTCACACTCTGATTTGAATCGAAATCAACAATTTATTCTTTCACTTTAGGTTTTATGATTTAGGCAAAAAGGCTGCAACTGGAACGGAAAATGCAAACCGATTGCCACAATGAATATGTTTGTAAATTGATGTGGATACATGCAAACATTCATGCACACATATATGTATGTGCATGCATTTGCCGAAGTACAAAAGCCTGTGTAAATTTTGTATTCCACGTATCTACAGTCGTGAGCGCGAAAATAGTAGCAAAATGTATCGAAAATTGTTTTGCCTTGTCTTATTTAATTTTGCTTATTTTTTATACATAAATGTATAGTTAATTTATACATAAATGTATAGTTAATTTATACATAAATGTTTAGTTAATTCTTTAACAAAAACATGTTGAAGCTCAAAATTTTCTTGCATAAAAATTACTAAAAATTCGACAAATTTCAAAAAATAGTCATACAAATTTTAAAATTTTAATATGGATTTTCAGAAATTTTTATAGTATGCAGGTTTGTAGCCCATTAAATTTCAGTATAATAAATTGCAAGTTTTAAGTGCCTAAAATTTTTGCTGATTTTTGATATTTTTTTGTTTTTGATGGCGGTGTTGCACTTTTTCTTCCATATAAAGTCCCCTCATATTGGCGGTTTGTTGATCAGAAAAAAAAACAAAAATAAATTATTTGCGTGCTTATTCTTAAGCTTCGTCTTTTTATCTTCCCTACATAATCGCCATTGATTTCAATCCATTTCTCAAACCTAAAAATCCACTTATCAAAACAGTCTTCAAAATCAAGTTTCGTAAGCTATCGAGTTCAGCATTAAAGCGTCAATTATCTCTGCGTTGCTGTTGGAGGCAATGCCTTTTAATTTTTTTTTAAACAAACAGAAATCAAAAGATGCTGAATACCGTTTCGTTTCTTGTCGCAAGAATTTTCGTCCAATTTCACCACACCAGAAACCAGATGGTTTAAATCAAACTCTAATATCAATCAGCAAAGGTCAAATTTGTTCTGATATGGTGGGAGTGATGCAACTTTTTCGTTTTCCACCTTCTTTGATACCAGCTACGATTTTTGAACGGGTGAAGTAAACTGACATCACTACTTTTGTAGCTGATTTTTGTCGCTTAACTTTTACGGGTGGGTTTGCTGCTGTTGTGTTCCATACCATGGACTGCTGTTTAGTTTCCGTATCGTACTTAAAGAACTAAGATTCGTCCCCAATAACGACTTTACTAAAATTGCTAGACCGCCCATTTTCGAATTTATTAGGAATTGAGAAAATAGTAGTCAAGCCTCTTTTTGGGCCTCACTTAAAATTCGTGAAACCCGGCGTATAGATATCTTCGCGTATCTTTGATGATGAGTTGATATTCCGAATACAGCCTTGGCTTTAGTTTACGCAGAAACACAAAGAGAATCACAAAATCCGTTTGCGTTGATGGTGGGATTTCGTCTCCAGTTTAGGATCAACTAACTAACTAACGTTTAAAAAGAAGTCTCATAAAACAATTGCAAAAGAATTTTAATTTTTATTCTTTTTTTTAGATTTAAGAATCAACAACTAAGCGAACTTTTGATAGTACATATACCCCTAATGCATAAACAAAATTTACGTTTGCATGGAAGAAAACAGCGTCAGCAAACAAAAATTATCAAAAATCAGCTGGAACTTCTAGCTACTTCAAACTTGCACTTTAAATTTTGATAACAATTTTTTGTTAAATTGACCGAATTTTTATAAATTGTCTAGACATGGTTTTTGATATAGATTTCACATTTCATATTTTTTTAAAGAGTAAATAAAATTAAATAAGGAAACACCATATTGTTAAAACAGGCCCATATATTTTACTGCTATTTTCGTTAACACAGGTGTATGTACTTACGTACAGACGCATAAAAATTTATGTACATTTGTATTTGTAAAAAAAATTAATATTGCAATTCGCAAAGCGAAATCTTTAGGGTGAAAAATATGAGTGTTTTATTTTTTTTCTTTTTCTTTTACTGCTCACTACACAATCACATGTTGTTGCCGCCCCTGCTTCCACTGCGGCAATAAATCACTGAACTTGTACCACAACGAAATAACTAAAGTTACCGGCGTACGAGTACCACAAATACATGCAAGTATAGTAAGTGAAAAAAATTATCAAAAGTCAACAAAAATTATGTACATATATGTTAACGGAAGCGAATCCACCAAGAGGCAACGAGCGCACTGCCACCCTACCAGTCCGCCAGCCATAGCAAGTCGAGCAAAAGTTATTTTTTATTTTTATTTATTTAATACATACATACATATATTGTTTTAGGAAGATCACACGACTCACTCGATTGAGTACACGAGCGCTGAGGGGGTCGCGTTCACTCGAGTGTAGAGCAAAGTCAAGAGCGCTGCCAGTGTCCGACGACGACGAGATACATATGTAAGTATATGAAATGTATATTTTATTTTAAATAATTTGAGACATTTTTCAAAATAATTTATTTGCGACAAAATTATGCGAGCAGCGGAAAATTCACCGGAAAAATTAATAGTCACTAGAATGCAAAACAAACAACTGTCAGTGAACTAAACTGGACTGACAACGGTTGGCATTAGCGAGCATGCTGCCATCGGAATGGATTAAATCAACGCTGCGCATCAAATGAAACGCCGCAAAACCCACTTCATATATGTACGTCAACGCGCACACAAACACACACGTGATAACCGCACCGACTACCATCTGAACACTCACAGGTTCACTTTGTTGGATGGATAGGTAGACGGGTGGTCAAGGGAGCGCGTAGTACAAGTACATAACAAAGTAACACCAAGTAAGAATGTAATAGCAAAATAATATTGAATTCAAATATTAATAGATATTAATGAGCAACGCACAAGACAATCTACCGAACCGCTAATAATTCAACTGCATTTTCCGAATAAACACCATCAACTGAGGGTATTCCCTGAGCGTACCTAATATTTTGAGGCAGACAAGGCCGACACAAACCGCAAGATACTCGTTTCTGTTCGACGACACGCACGCTACGATTGGCGCTCTTTTGTGATGCTCTTAGAGCTCTTTTGTCAACAAAATATATAGTACATATGTATGTACATTGGCTACAATCAAAATATCTATGTAGATATAAAGTATACATATATGCGAATATTTGTATTTTAGTATAGTATATGTTCGCTTCAATTGCTGTATTTGATAGTAAGGAATAAGCAAACAATGGTGTGTTTACCGGGCTACACACCTAAATGGTCTATAATCGGTGTAGGCCAACTATTTAAACAATAACTGAGTGCAATTAATAATTTGGAGGCGGAATGATTTCAATGCAGACAAAAACTACTAGTCAATCATGGAATGTAAACAAATACACTTATGGCTCAAATAATAGAAACACTAAGTGTTTACAAGGTTTCCAATTACTTTTTCCTACATTTAATTTAAATTACGTTTTACAAAAGTATACCTTATTCTTTGATAAAAACTATAAGGTTTACAAATCCACATTACATTCGTCAATGCCACATTGCTAATTATACTCTGTAAGGTTGGGTTAGAATGGCGGCGAAGAAGCTCAACACCCAATTAGCAAATATATTTCCTGAGTAAAGATTTCCTTGACATATGGGAAACCTGTATAATAGAATTTAAGTTACCTTACCAATGGAATCAACGTTCCTTAAAAGGTGGCAACACCCTTCAAAAATATGTTCGTATAAACGCTTTCGATTTACCCCAATACTCTGATATTTCAGTAAACTTAGAAATTCAATTAAATTCATCATTTTAAACAGGTGGCAACACTCTTTAAGCTTACTTCCCTTTGAATTCCATACTATTTCCTTTAAATTAGTTATTTGATTTAATTTACTTTTTTAAATAGGTGGCAACCCTCTGACAAAAAATTGACAACAAAGCCTGTTTAGACCTACTTCGTTTAGGATCCATATTTAAATGTTTATGTTATTATAATTTTAATTAAATTTTTAAACAGGTGGTAACCCTCTCAAAACATATTTTTGATATTAAACTTGTTTTAAATTTTTTTTGCTAACGGAGTCACACATTTCTTCCATACTTTTTTGAAAGGCATAACTGTTCAGCGCTCAATAAAATTTCGTAAAAAGTTAGCTAAACTTTCGTTAAAAATAAACATAACTGGCAAACTGTTTAATATTGTATTTAGTCGAATATGATATGTAAAACAATGTATAGGCAAATGTTAACCAGTTATTTTATAGCATTGTATATCTTAACGTATTTTACACAATGAGTATTTTTTTAATAAAAAATTACATCACCTATCGCATGTTTCCGTATTGATAAGATTTTGTACTTTATGAACACATCCGATTTCACCATAGTAATAATAATAATTTGGAAAAAGGCGAATTCATAAAAGGTGGTATTTTGTTTTTGCTTTTGAGACGAGAGAATGTCAGGTGAGCTAATAAGTACAACGGTAAGCGAACAGGTGAAATGTTACAAAAAAAAAAAAAGAATAGAAAGTGTCAGTCATTGTGAATGTATTTAAAATGACGTGAATTTCTATTAACAATGACGTGAATTTTCCAATTCGAATGTAAATAGAAAGAGAAAATGTAAGTAAAGCAAACAATTTTGACAATTTCACCGCGCAAGGCGAGGATATAGCAAGCAATCAGCCGATGGGATAATATCTGCTTCTATGAATTCGCCTTGATTTGGCACTCACATCATATACATACATACATAGCTCGACGTTTGGCCGCAGTTCTTCTACAATTTGTGATATACACATCTTGATGTTGTACCACAAATTGAGGGGCCTACAGTTTTTTCCCGACTCCGAACGGCAAATGATTTTGGTGAGAAGTTTTCCATGGCGGAAATACACTCGGTATGAAAACAAAATTTCTTTGATTTTTTTATTTTATTTACCCCGGCCCAAACTTGAGTCACACACCTGGCGGCTACGCTATCTCGAAACCAACTTAACTAACATAAAAGAATTATAAATAAGATTTATATAAGTTTTGCTAACTGTAATAGTCATTTTCAATTTTTTAAAGCTAATACATAAATTTGCAGCACCCAGTATACAAATGTTAATATTTTTATGTACATATGTATAATTAATTGTCACTCTATTATCTCTTAGCATTTATATGTGAACTAGAGAGTGTACTGAAAAACCATTGAGAAATTTAGCACAAAATATTCGAAAGAGCATAGCTGTTGAACCATAAAGCAAGAGAACGTGATTAGTTTTCAGTTATTATTGTAAATTTATCATTTATTAAAATACTCGTAGCTCTGGTAGTGTTTTTATTATTTAAAAATGGACTACATTCTCTCTAATGAAATACGGCTTAGATGATCAGTAAATTAAATCTGTAGCTTTGGAAGAATTTGCAACATATGAATGTAAGTGCATTAGACTGGTTTGCGAAAAAAAAGAGTCGTATAATTAACCTCCAAGTTTGAAAGCTTACTTCGAGAAGATCTAAACCTCATACAAATTTCCGCTAAAGCCACGCTATAAAAACAGCTAAAATTGTGCCTTCTTGATTAGTTTTTCATAATTAATATTATTTGGTAGGTATTTTCGGGAACTATCGTATTGACCTAAGTTTACCTTCACTAAACTCAATTATGCACTTCAATTTCTATCCCTATAAATTTAAATTTACATAGACATAAAGTAGATAATTTAGTAGATAATTAATTCGTTTTATGGTGGAAATTTTTTTTGCCGGGGACCAACTGGGTCTAATGTCATTTATCATCAGATAGTTCAATTTAAACGTGGAGGAAGGAAAATTATTCGACAAGCGAAACTCATAGGATGCAGTTACGTCACTGGTCTTAAGTCGTTAAACAAAATGGATGCAACAAATACAACCGCAAGGACTCCATGAACTGAATTCAAAAATAGAAAGTGTGGACCGCAATTAAACAAAAATAACCTGCGAACGGTATGGTGATGTTGTTATTGTTGTAGCAGCTAGCTACGACCCTTTAGGATCAGATTCGCCCATAGTTATTGTCGCCTAGGGTAGGTTCAATGCGTATCAATTAATGGTGGTAGCGATAGATGACATTCTTCTTCTTTTGAAACACCTTGTGTCAAATTATCATCGCTTTTACTTTGTGTTATTGCTCTTTATGTTTTCCATATTGTTCTTTGTGTTCTTCATATTTTTCTTTACATTTTCGCTGAATTTGACACATGGTATTTCATTTATCAACGGTAAATGTTTTTTTGATTTTGGTATAATTGAATCATGGGTAGTTCAGGAAACGTGTTGTTTCGACAGGATCGGACCAGCGAGAGGGAGGTGTTAGATGAGTAGATTTAAGAGAGCATGTGAAATGGTATCGTGCGGAGAATCTCCACATGATGGGTATGTGTTTGGTATGTTGGAGATGATTCTGGATAAGTACGAGTTCAGTCTACTGGAATATCCAGAACAGAATCAATGTGACTTCGTCTACGATACGCAGGAGATTGATACCTGCAAGCTTAGTACCTCAGATATCAATTCTAAATACAAAAATGCGCGTTGCTCGGCTCATTCTCGCCAAACAGCATCGAAATAGGTCTATAAATGATTGGAAAAGAGTGGTTTTTATGGACGAATCCAAAATAAACCTGAACCAATCGGATCGCAGAAGAACACATGAAGATTTCAATCCTGAGATGATATCACGGTGCAAATTTCCACCAAGTTTTATGGCATTTCTTACTATGGTTGTAGTGACTTCGCATTCGTCAATGGTACTCTGAATGCTCGATGCTATTTATATTAAAATAATAAGAGCTTTTGGAACCTACAATTGATACGATGCTTCCAATAGCCATTGAGCCGATATTCCAAGGCGATTCCACGCCATACATAGAAAAAAATTGTGAGTCTAATATTTGTCGGTGCTTTATAAAGGGCAATAAAATTAAAACCAATTCTGATAGGTAAATGAATATCTGTACTTTGCATAAAAACTATATTATGGCCTAGAAACAACCCGAGCTAAATCACATTGAGAACAGTTGGGCGACTCTGAAGAGACATGTAGTTAGAATGAACCCAAAAAATAAAATAGAGTTAAAGATGGCAATAACTGAGGCCTAGAATACAGAAATCACTGTAGATTACTATCAAAAGTTATTTTGATCCATGCCGAAAACAATTTCAGCTAATATAAAGACCCTAGGAGACTTACCAAATACTAATGCACTAGATTTTGTTAATTTAATAATGCTTTTAGAAAATAATAATGTTATGTTAAAAAAGTGAAATTAATAGTTTTGTGTTAGTCAGAAAATTTCGAGTAGTTTCCTCAGATCGAAGGCTTTTGAGGCGTTCATTAATTTTTCTATCAGAAGGCATATTTTTGCAATAAATTATTTTTTAAAGGTTAACCAAAAGTAATTTTGGCATTAAAATGTCTAATTTCCGAGTGTTTATAGCCTTTGACTGGAATAATGCTCAGTGGTAACTTTTATCTGCACAATACTGTATTATGTTATAAATTGTACTTCTGTCAGGAAGTAACCGGTGTTTCTATGAACATCTACTGTCAAAGAGTCAAAGTTTTCGCTCATTGTAGTAATCAATTGATTTATATTCTCGTATGAGCATTCATAACGATATCGTTTAATCATAGAGAATTAATAAGAAATGCATTTAAATTAATAGCAAACTAAATTGCACAAAATTGAGAAGTCATGTATCTATTTTTTTTTTTTCATACTAGCTTTTTGAACTCCTCACACTTCGCGTTTTCCCACGAACTAAGGTTTTCAATTATTATTACTAAAAATCCAAAATAAAAATGGGATGTTCCACACATAAGCGGGCCACAGAGCCGTCTCCAAGATTGTATAGGGTCTTGCAATAGGGACGCACAAAAGTAGGCCGATAGTGACAGCAAACGACGCCATATTTTTCCCGCTCTCTTGACATTTATCTTCAGTAAGGTTTGCCATTTCATCATGGAAAGATAGACGATCCAACAACGAGTCGAAATTATTAAAATTTACTACCGAAATTCGGAGTCAATGGCCTCAACTTTAAGAGAGCTACGTCCATTCAATTTATTTATTTATTTGTTTATGAAGTCAATGAATACAAAATTCTTACAGACTACACATATTAGAAAGTACTTAATATTTATTTGGTCTACAGAAGGATTATTTCTCGCAGACAACTTATTGAGTAAATATATACATGAAGTTATAAAAACAAAAGTTTCCGTACGGACTATTAACAATATTATGCTTAATAACTAAGAAAAGAAAAACTCAAAATCTAAAAAATTGAATCCAAAAGTTTTTTAAAAACATTTGTTGAATAAGAAAAATCGATTAATACCTTGTTCGATATCATATTAAATTCACTAACCGCGCGGGCAATAGGGGCATTACGAGCATATTCAGTTTTGAAATTAACCCCATAAAATGGCAAAAAATTACGTAAACTTCGCTGAGGAATGTTAAAACTAATTTTTACTAATAAAATGGGACAATCAACAACGCCAATAATCAAATTAAAAATAAAAGACAAGGAGAGTATGGATCTTCTAGATTCCAACGACTTCAAGTTTATTAAAAGTAAACGTGAACTATACGAAGGTACTGGTTCCGAAAAATTTAAGGTTCGTAAAGCAAACTTAAGGAACACTTTTTGGACACGTTCAATTCTATTTATTAAATTAGTATGGTATGGCCTCCAAATGATCGTTGCATATTCTAAGTTAGAGCGAACAAAAGACGTATATAATAATTTAAGCGTGTAGGGATCAGAAAATTTCGTGCTATTACGCCTTATAAAACCTAACATCGCAAAAGACTTTGCAACAATATGACAAATATGGCTGTTAAAAGTAAAATTAGAAGAAAAAATAACGCCAAGATCCTTGATTTCAATCAGAGATTCTAAGACTGACGAAGCAATACTATAACACGTAGGAACAATATTGCGAATTTTAGCATAAGTGACTTTAAAGCATTTTTTGATATTCAAAGGAAGGCGAGATTTAATGCACCAACATTGCAGCTTGTCTAAATCAGCTTGAAACTTAATAGCATCAGTTGAACTTTTTACAACCGAAAATATTTTCAAATCATCAGCATAAAGCAGAAAATTAGCAAATGTGAAGCAACTGCTAATGTCGTTTATAAATAGCACAAAGAGCAAAGGACCTAAAATACTCCCCTGAGGAACCCCGGAAGATGCTATAAAAGGCTTAGAAATTGCGCCATCTGCCGTGACTACACAGCGTCTATTACACAAATAAGATTTAATCCATTGCAAAAAAAATAGAATCAAAGCCCATGCAATTCAGCTTGCTAACTAAAATCGAATGGGAAACTTTATCAAAAGCCTTGGAGAAATCTGTATAGACACAATCAACTTGAACACCATCCAAGAAGGAATCAATACAGTACTCACTAAAGACCACTAGATTAGAAACAGTCGACCGATTGGAGACGAAGCCATGTTGATTTGGCGAAATTAAACTCTTAGATATAAAAAACATTTTTTCTACGATAATATTCTCAAAGACTTTAGATACTGAAGATAACTTCGATATTGGCCTATAATTGCAGACGTCACTTTTATTTCCACTTTTGAAAAGCGGAGTAATAGAGGTAAATTTCCAATCATCGATAAAAACTCCAGAAGCTAGCGACATATTAAAAATAAGTTGCAATGGGAGCACTAAAGCTGGGCAATTTCTTAGCAAAATGCCCGACAAACCATCAACATCGGTTTTCACAGACGGTTTCAGTTTGGCAATACCATTAGTAACATCATCGCAGGACAAACTTAAGGATCCAAAACTAAAAGAGGAATTCACCTTGAGATCACTATCAGGTGGCGAAGTGCCCACATCACTGGTGAAGTTCGATCTAAAAAATTCAGCAAACAGATTGGACACATCAGCAGGGCAACGTGCAAATTTAGTTTGAAAGAACATTGAAGAAGGTATACCGGCACTTGAATTCTTAGACTTAATAAACTGCCAAAACGTTTTCGGATTTGATTTTAATTTAGACTCTACATCAAGAATGTAGTTTCCGTAAAGAAATTTGTCTAAGCAATTAAATTGCTTTTGATAGTCTTCATATTTACCACGAAAGATCTGTTTCCCAGTTGTCTTATACTTTTTAAAAAATTTATTTCTGAGGTTTTTTAATTTTTTTAACTCACGATTATACCAAGGTTGCTTATAGGGTCTTTTTTTTATGGCTGGAATATTGTTTACACATAAATCGAGTAAAAGCGTTTTAAAAATTAAGAAAGATTTTATAACATCAGAGCCATCAAAAACTTCTTCCCAAGCAATGTCGGATATTAGATCACTAAATTTAGAATAATCGCAGGCTGAGTAGTTAAAGCCAACTAATTCAGCGGACGGGTTAACTGAAAACTCATAAAACTCAAATTTTAGAACCAAAGGCACATGATGTTTATCACAAACTGATATTGGAAAGTAACATTCCTCAACATTGCAACTAATATTATCACTTATAAAGATGAGATCAAGAACTCTATTCAGTTGATTAACAAAATTATTAATTTGCAATAAATTAAGACTAAGATTGTCAAGCAGATACGACTCAAAAGAGGCAGTAACATTTATTGGCGTAAGACCATAATTTTCAAAAGAACCGCACCATGTCACGTTGGGTAAGTTAAAGTCACCTAACACACATAAATGGTTATCGCCTAGCTTATTTAAAACTAAAGAAATTATATTATCTGCATGTGCACGATAAAGGTCTTCATTGCTATTTGGAGGAATATAAGATACCAAAATGAAAAGCGAGCCCTTAGAAGAGGTCGTAGTCATCTCTGGCTGAATGGCCTCGTCAATAAGCAAAATATGCGTTATTGGACAGGCAGCAATCCACACGTACTCCATGAGTCAAGATTGCATCCCGAAAAAATTACTGTTTGGTGCGGTTTACGGGCCGGCGGCGTCATTGGGCCGTACTTCTTCCGTGATGATCAAGACCGGCACGTTACTGTGAATGGGAATCGCTACCGCTCAATGATAACCGAATATTTTTTAAAAATACAGCACTTGATTCAAAAAACCACCGTGTATATTAATGGTTGCATATAAACCACCCGACACCTGATTACTCTCTTTTGAATTCCCAAAATACATATATTCTACGGAATGCGTTACAATAAAAAGTGTAATACAGGTTAATAATAATAGCATTAGCTAGTAGTAACAGAGCAAAAACCACTATTGCATATATTGGTTGTTACTTGTGGTCTCTGGAATGTCAAAAACAGCTGATTTCATTTCGTTAGTAGTAAGAAAGCTTTTAGCCATATTTAGGCAAAAAAAAAAACACTAAATCGAAGAATATTCAATAAGACGTTTATAATGGATTATTTATTAGATAAAAAATTCAATACAATTTAAACTAAAACCAAGACATATTCCAACAACAATCGGGTGGGTATACGTTACCGGAGCAACTCGGTTTCCAATCCCACTAAGGACTGTAACTTCAGCAACATTCCCAGCATAAGAAGATATTTGGGCAATTTGCAAGGTCGTCCATGTTGTATGCTGTATTAGAGGTGTATGCTGTGTAGGGAAATAAGAACCATATGAACAACCTGATGAAATGCGACACTCAATAAACATAGGGTACAGAGTTGTAGCGTTATTCAAACTTTCCATGTGAAGCAACAACAATGCTGATGCAACTGGTTTGAAAATATAGCACATACAAGAAATAACACTAAATAAGAGACCTTGTGAATTGCCCAATTTTTAGTATTTTGATATAAATGATTCGAACATAATATTATTGAATATAATGCATTTTAGTATTATTGCAAATATTGATAATTAACCAAAATGAGAAATAAGTACGGAACTTCACCGGCATGAAATAGATAATCACATTTGGTTACTAAACTGTAGAACTAGATACTGATCGCATGCATACAATAGACATGCAAAATTTGGCTAATTAGAGTTTGTTATCAGTGTTACCATTTTCTTTACTTCTACCCCAATTTGGTTGTTTGTTTTTATTTTCATTATTTATGATGTTTATATATAATATGTATAATATGTATGTTTGCATATCACGACGCAATATGACGCCCTTTAACTTTTTTCGTTTCAAAAATCATGACTTTTGAACTAATGAATATACTTTAAGAATTTACATTGTTTAAAATTTATTGTCAAGGTTGGGATATTTTTTAAAAAATGTAAAAACCAAAATTAATCAGTAAATACTAAGTAAAAACTAATGGAATTTGGTGAATAAAGTTGTATTGAAGCCTAAGATAAAATAAGTTAATAGTTTGGGAAAAGAGGCGAGTCATCGCCCACTTATGTTAAAAGGTTGTATCTCACTCACTAACCGCTTTACTTATCTCTACTAAACTCGGAAAAGATTTCAAATGCAACTGACAAAAAGACATAAACGCTTTAAATTATAAACACAGGGTATCACAATAACAGCTTTCTTTAAAGTTAATTAATAAAATAAATTTCTTTTTTTAGATAAACTTATATTTATTTTCTTTTTTAATCAAATAATAAGAATAATTTCTACATCATTTTTTGTTGATATGTTTAAAACGATATTGGTAAGTTACTTTTCATTTGTGTAAGTCGAACACTCGTTACTTTCGCTCTACTTCAATTGGTTGACGTACAAAGCTTTTCTTGCTCAAATAAAGTTATACCCGCTAGCCATTTTACATGCTGCTTTACAAACTTAATAGTAAAACGATTGGCGGATTTGCCATTTGCTTTCTATCCTAATGTACAAGGTGGCGCTAAAGTAATCTTCCTATCAGAAAATGCTATAAATTTTGCGATTGGCCCCTAATGTCAGTTCTGTTTTGACATTTGTGTAGTAAACACATGCGAAATACACGTTAATAAACAATGTTACGCTACACTGCTCCAGAACGCGGAATATTGCTGACTATTTATTTGACCAATAATCGATCGGTGACTTTGGCACAACGTGAATTTCGTCGCAGATTTCCTGGCCGTCCAACGCCTACTGGTGAAACACTGCGACGTTTAGCCGCTCGCCTCGAAGAGACTGGCACAACACGAGATGCTGCCAGGCGTGGCAGACCCCGGAGTAGCCGTTCTGCAGAGAATATTGCTGCTGTAGCCGAGGATGTCATGTAAGCGCCGTCGACATCGACCAGACGACGTGCCACGCAAATGGGTATCAGTCGACGGTCTTTACAGCGAATTTTGGTACAAGATTTGAAGATGTTTCCGTACAAAGTCCAGACGGTGCATCAGCTGTTAGCTGCTGACCGCCAATCGCGTCTAACATACGCTCAAGCCATCCATAATCACCACCAAGAGGAAGATGATTTTTCATCAAAAATAATCATGAGTGATGAGGCCCATTTCCATCTTAGCGGGTACGTAAATAAGCAAAATTTACGCTTCTGGGGCACTGAAAATCCGCGTGTAACCCACGAAGAGCCATTACACCCGCTCAAAGTCACTGTATGGTGTGCTGTTTTCGCTGGAGGAGTCATCGGACCTTTTTTCTTCGAAGACGTCGCGGGCCAAACGGTTACTGTGAATGGTGAGCGCTACAGAGCAATGATCAACGAGTTCTTTTTGGCGCAACTTGATGAATTGGGATAGAAAAACATGTGGTTCCAACAGGACGGTGCAACGGCACACACTGCACGTGCCACAACCGATATGCTGAAGGATGCATTTCCCGGGCGCCTAATCTCCCGTTTTGGCGATTTGCACTGGCCAGCAAGATCGCCTGATTTGACCGCTCCAGACTTCTTTTTGTGGGGCTTTTTGAAGTCGCGGGTTTATGTCAACAAGCCTCAGACTCTTGCAGCTCTTAAAGAGAATATCCGTCAAGAATGTGAGGACCTATCGCCGGAAGTTTTGGCCAAAGTGATGGAAAATGCCATAAAAAGGGCTCAAATGACAATCAACTGTGGCGGCGGCCATTTACATGACATCATTTTCTTGACTTGAGGTAAAAAAATTAAAAGACCAAATAAAAATAATCCACAAGAAGAATCAAAGTTTTTAATTTTTTTTTAAATTACAGCCCAAAAACATCGGAAGTTTACTTTTGCGCCACCTTGTAAATTAAATAATTTTTTTCAGTAAGTCTCGGTCGTCTCCTATGTTCTGTATTTTACTCCTTAATTCTTTCATAATAGCTGCAACGAAGTCCCTTTGAAGGTTAGGAATTATATACAGACATTATTACAATACACTTGAAAATAGATTATGAATCATATTTAAAAATACTATTCACTGTTAATTAAAGCACCAAAGAATACTTTACTATTTTAGGTCCTAGAACGGCTGTTGTTAAACACTATGGTTATATAAGCAAACCCTAATCAGCAACCGCTTCACTACTTGCTACAAATTTTGCAAATAAAAGGACGAACATAGGCTTTACGAAAAACAGGTAGATCTAGCAACTCTTAGGAAAAAAAAGAAACTAGCAACTCGTCGCTTAAAATACAGACAACATGATTTTAAATATGGCAAAAAATAGACATGTCCAAAATTTTCCAACTTTTAGCGGCTCTACCTCCTAAACTAAAAATCCGTGTGCAATAAAAGCTATATGTTCCTAATCTCATGAAATTATGTTTTTTTTTTTTGGACGTTTTTGCGGCAGAGGAGCCACAGAGCGACGGTTGAGCAAAACAATTTTTATGGAAAGCAAAAAATTACCATATTTATAATTCACAAAAAAAAAACCCAGCCCATTTTGAGGTGAGTCTTCTTAGTAAATACATATGTATAAATATCATGTATGTACGCATACGAATATCAAGGCACATTGAAGAGGTAGCAGAGCAAATACAACAATGGCATGCATTTTATTGTCGCCTTCAGACGCAGAAATGTCAATAAAAACCAATACAACCAAACAAATTGTAGCAATAAATTAGAACAGTTTCATAAATTGGAATGTTTTGTATTACGATGAAATTTTAAATGTAAACAAACAAAGATTGACAGTTCAGCGTCTTTTTAAAAACAAAAAAATCAATTCGTTTGACGTATGATATGTATATATCGAGATACAAGAAAGAAGGTAGTTCCATTTTGACTTTTTTTTTGTTAAAAAGCAGATTATTCACATTTCCCCAGATATAAACTTTTGGCAAAGCGTTGTCCCATTGGATATTTTTTCGAGAGGGTAATTTTCAATCGGATATTGGGCATTATTTACAAAATGGAGGTTGGGTTTCATGTAATTCGACAACTTACCAATGAAAAAGCTTTGTTTTAAAAATGAATTGAAATCGATTTCGTAAATTTTTTTAAGTGATAGCCTAGTATATTCAAAGAGACATGTTTAAGAATTGTTTGCTGGTTTTACTGCATTTTTTTATATTTTAAGATTAGTTAGTTACAGTTAACGAATTTTGTAGAATGAAATGGTTTTTTATAAACAATTTTTATTTTTATTTACCCAAAAACCCATGTTAGAAATTTCTAATCTAAATTAAGATTTGTGGTCAATAATAAAATTTGCATATAATTAAGATCTGCGGGTAATGGATCCCAATTAATTTGGGCACATTTGCATTACGTGCTCCACAAAAAAAAATTAAAAATTCAGATCTTAACTCTTAAAAGCAATGTGGTCATTTCCACACAGGACTTCGGCTTAATCGTGCTCGTAAAATGAGCTGGGCATAGATACTTTGGGCAGGTCATACTCGGTAACACCTCATGCCAGTAGCGACTACTCCCGAATATGCAAAACAACTGGAACTACTTTGGACTTGTTTCTATTGCTTCTGTTAGGAGAAATGTCAAATATTTGACTAATTCTTCACCCAATAAATATTTTGCAGCATTGGATGCTGATACCCGTTTTGTTGAATAATTTTCCATTAATATTGTGAAGAATAAATGCGTATGGAACAAAAACACAAAATAATATGGATGCCGCTTCGATTTCTGTTTCTGTTCTCTGTTGCACCAAACCGAAAAACAGCAACAGATAAAAACGGCAACAGAATCAGTCAGAATCTGTTCCGGTCTTTGTTTCTGTTCTTTGCGAGACCGCGCCTTTAGGTAGCATCAAGGCGAATTTATAGAAGTTGATGACATAAGAGCAGCTGATTTGAGTTTTTTATTCACCTACTTACATGTATTTTGTTTTTGCTTTTGCGTATGAGCTTTCAATAGCCGTAAAAGCAAAAACAAAATGTATTTAAATTTTGACAACTCTTACGCAGAAACAAAAACAAAATACATAGGCATTTTGTAGTTGTATTTATAACACCACCTTGTGTGGATTCGCCTTGGGTAGCTTTTTTTTTAATGCATTTAATTTTTGTCATTTATTATTGAAGAAGGCGGTTATTCATAACTCATAATTTTTTATTTTTATTTCAGATACCATTAAAATGCAAATAAAATAAATCAGGTACTGCTAATTCAAACTCACAAATACATTCTCACTTTCAGTAGTAGGAAGCAACAAATTTCAATAAAAAAAAATAGATAGATAAGTTACATAATTCATGGTGATTTTTTTTTAACACGGTAAGAAGAAAATTTCAACAAACATTTTTAAAGGGGCGTAAGTCTAATCGACTAAACGAAAACTGCATACCAAGAATTTTATATTGTCACTCAAAATCTTGACTTACGGATATACCGGGTATTAACTTTATGCCTTAAAACAAACACAATTATCTGGATCGAAAAAAAGCAGCTTCAATAGAATGAAAAATGTGAATGAAATGTTTGCATACGGTGAAAATAAAGTAGTCCGGCATTTTGTCCAGCTTTTACTATTATTTATTTATTTTATTTTATTTATTTGGCAGTTTTGCCATAAGGGCTGCATTTTTAGTCATAGTTTGATTTAGTGTATTTTTAGTTTTTAGCGTGGCTTTCGGTTCGTGGTTCGGTTGGGAATCCGAAAAAAACTACGGTTTGGTTCAAACCCAGTTTGCAGCTCTGGTTTTAATACCCGGAGACGATCGCTATTAGACACAACCTTTTCTATATATTTAGAAGTCACACAGAACAAGATCTGAACCAGAGCGTTGACACGGTGAACCAGGGATTGGTTGAATATGTGTGCTTTAAAATTAACTGAATGAGGAAATTTTTTTTTTAACTCGGAATGCTAACGTTAAATTTTTCTTTTTCAGAAATTACAAAAAAACACTATTTTAAAATGTCACTATATTTTAAGGAAAGTTCAAATTTTATAAAGATATTGTACTTTTTTTTCGTAAGCTGGATGGTGTTCCTAGCATGGTTTCTGAATAATAAAAAATTAGTGTGAAGATAAATTATTTTAAACGAATTTTTGAATTTACTTTTTAATAATAAAAAATCGGCATTTTTACTAAAATTTTATGTAAATGAATTTTTCTTCTAGTATTAATAGTTTTCGAGACCCAAGTTTTTTTTTAAGTTACTCCTTTCATTTTTAAAAATTTCAATCGCGAATATCTTGCAAAATAAACAAAAAATTGCAAAACAGGTTAGCATAGTTATTTAGCAACCCAAGTACTAAAAAACTACAAAGAATTTGTGGTCCACCATTTACCTTTCATATGGAACTGCTCTATATCACATTTTTGAGTCGATTAATAAATTTAAAAAAAGTTATGAGCAAATTCGATTTCGTCCTAACAAAAAAAAAACTGTGTGGGTAGTTGCTAACTTTTTTTCACGACGCAGTCTAATAATAAATTTACCGACCTTTTAAAAATATTTTCTTCATTATTGATTAAGTGTTATTATTTTGAGCGCGGCTGTACATTCGTCGCATATAGTAAGTACGTGTTTAGGGCTATCATCGCTTTCAGCGCGGCGATCACAATACAATAGGCAACAGAGAATAACTAAATTATAGGAAAAAACAAAACAATAAATAACCAGAGCTTGCCAGTAAAAAAGAGACAAATGTAAGGAAAACGTAAAAATGCAAATCAATGAAATCCATTCAAAAATTATGCAAATATCCACATACTTACATACATACATGGAAAGTATAAACGAGTGTGCGAATGTTTTGTGTTCAAATGCACTGTCTAATCTTACCCCAGAAGTGTTGAAGTCGCAATGGGCAAGCAAACAAGCAAAGAAAATAAACGCTAATTGCATCGAATACCAAAATATAAACCGGCAATAGCGGCAGTTCAATAAAGGCGAATCAAAGAGAAATTGTTGTTAAACAATCGACGAATGGGGTTAACAAAAGGGAATTTTATGTTAGCTACATTGGTATGTATGTATGTGTGTATGTATGTATGTCGGCAGCTACTAAGTTAGAGTCGCTCTTAATAATTATAAATAATACATATAAAAGTGTTATGATTAAAAATTGAAGAAGAAGAAAAACAACTAACAAAATATAATTTGAACTTGAAGCTGATTTTTGCTTTTCACGGAAACTGAAGAATATGAATGAAGTGTTTTCACTAGAAAATATTTGGCCTTGCCAATGTGTGCCTATTAGGTTCGTTCGATATTTTTTTTTTTTTTTGTTTAAACGAAATTTGGGTAGAGTTAAACAAAAAGTACTTTTGGGAAATCTATAATACATTTACACACTTTCTATATCTATTAGGCTGCTTCAAAAATTTATAAAAAAAAATTTGTATTTTCCGACGGGACAAGGTTTTTTTTCTAATTTTTTATAGGAATTTTACTGGCCGCTATCAGGCATGGAATCTGCTATTTTTAGCCGAACAAATAAGATAGATTTTAACATTGATTTTGGATCGAATAAGTAGGAGCTTTCAATTTAATCGGAAAAAATAGGGTTAAATTTTTTGATTTCAATTGAAAAAATAATGGTTAATTGCTAACTTTTAGAAAAAAGTAAAACAAAAAAAATATTGTTATTTTGTTAACACTTGTTTTTATGTTTTATGTACAATAAAATACAGACTCCCTGATGAAGGCGCGGAAGACGCCGAAACGCGTAGGAGAAAAAAGAAACTTTTTGTTTGCTTTTAATACATTACCGACCGAAAAGCTCCTAAAGCATCCCAATTGTAAAACAATTCAATTAAATAGGTTTAACAATTGTTAAAAAGGCAAACTTTTTCCGATTGACTATTTCAATTTAAAAAAAACTATTATTACCTTATTTTCTCATTTAAAATTTGTTATTATTATTATTATTATTATTATTTATTAAGTAGTAAAACGTTATAATATTAGATATGTATCACTCAACTTACAGAATATGGCTTATGCTACCTTAATTCTTAAATGTATTTTAACGTAAGAGTTGTACATATGATCCAAAAGCTAGGCTATCTACCACTAATACCTCTAATAAACAGTTCAGTTTTATATACTATATCTATCAATAAGAGAATAATTTTCATCACAATTTGAAACGTTTTTCTTTTTTAACTTTTAGATATATTCGGGTACACAGTTTTATATTCCATTATATTTTGGTTTGAAATAGCTCAAGTATCACGTTGATTTTTATATGAAATGCACAATATTATCAGCAAAAAAATTATAAAAACTCAACAAGAACATTTTGCCACTTCAATGATCCACTTTTTAATACCAAAATTAAATGGGTGACAATAAAAATGCATACCCTGAAAATGTTTAGAAATCCTGAAACTTGCCACTATGTTATTATTCTATTATAGTTATTTGTTATCATTAGAACTAAACTAATAGTTTTTATTAAAGAAATTATGAAGAATATTTTTTAATATCACTCCCGATAAGTGAGACGCCAAAATCAATAACTCGATTAATTTGATTTAATTCCCTAAGAGCTCGACTGATTGAGCCATAATGACGTAAGTTCTTAGTAGATATATTAATAGGAATCCTACATAGGATAGCAGGACAGTCCAAATTCCCAGTTGTGACTTTAAGGATAAATGAGCAAGAGAGATATTTTTCTATTTTCAAGTGTTTCTAAACAAAGGGAAGTTATTTGTAGACAGGGGCTGAGTGAAATTTAAAGATCGGAGTGCAAATCTAAAAAAAAAAATCTGCTGGATTCGCTCTATTCCTTTTATTTATAACGCCTGGGCAGGCCGCCAGATAATTGCAGCAGATTCCAAACTGGATCTAACAAAGGCAATAAACAATTTCTTATGTGTTATATGGATCCAAGAAATCTGAACTGTTTCGACGCACAAATGCTAACGTGGAGTAGGAATTCGGCACATAATATACTCCTAAATCGTTAACAATGGCAACAAACTGCAACCGAGAACCCGCAATAGTAGAATTAACAGTATTCGGCTTTCTGGAAAAAATGCAATTAATCCTCCATTCTTGCTACGACTGAGTAAACCTTCAAGTCATTCGCGTACAGGAGAAATTTTGAGTGAAGGAAGCAAGAGCTAAAAGCATTGATAAAGATGAAATATAATAGGCCGTGCTGATTCGAAGATATGAAGTCTCGAACAGGAAAAGCCATTTTATCCTTTATAATGACTTCAAACAATTAAGCATTTGGGGACAATTTAGAAATAGGCCGATAATTCGTAACGTCGCCTTTAGTGTCACTTTTAATTGGAGTAATATTTATATTTTTCCAATCACTAATCAATACTCCCGAAGAAATTGAAAACTAATGCTTAATAAAAGCCTGGCAATTTTTAAAAAGAATGAGAATTATCATGGAGTCAAAAGACGGATAGGAATGAGATGCGCTAGAACTATTTAGCTCCAGCCCATCATCGAAAACATATTTGGCACTAAACAAAAATCGCCAAACAGATTAGATTACATTAAATGACCAAAAAGATTTCGGATTAGTTTTAATATTGTCATCGAAGTTGTTGATGACTTTTTTAAGAATTGGCCGAAATTATTACACTGGCACATAAACACAAAAAAAATAAAACCAGATTTTAACCACTAAAACAGTTGGGGTAGGTCGATCTAAACAGGGTTAGTTCAAACCCACTCATCTAACCCCCCTCTCCCTCTGGTCCAACCCTGTCGAAACTGCACGTTTCCTGGGCCTCCCCCTAGATGAGTTCGACGACAACGATCATGGGTGAATCCGCTCTTTACGGGGCGCGACTAGCCGCTACAACAACAACAACAACAACTAAAACAGTTTTTTTGTTAATAAATACTATTTTAACTCTATAATATTCTTTCTCTATAATTGGGTTTTATGTTTAAAATGAGGTGAGCGGAACAGGTTTTAAGTTTTTGATATATTTTTTATTTCTTGCATACTTTTGAGCGCCCTTTTTTTTATAAATCAGCTGTCACAGAGCGAACCTATTCAAATACTGACATTTCTTCCAAGCGCTTAGTTAACTTTTTAATTTCATGTGAGTTGTTGTTGTTGTTGTTGTAACAGCATAAAACATTCCCCATAAAATTTTGGGGAATGCTGCTGAAGTGACAGTCCTTGGCCGGATATAGATCCGGGTCGTTCCGGTACCGTAGAGCGTGAGTGTTTCTGTTCAGTCTCATTTTAGCTTAAAGCATGGCATGTCTATAATTTGCTCGAATTAAAAATTTTTTTTTTTTTAATTTAAAGCTTGATTTTAGTTCAAAGGTATTTTATCGTACGACTATCACTAAGGGCCAATGTCTTTCAATATATTTATTTTGACCCTATCGGAATCCCAAAGGGGACAACAAAATTATCAACCCAGCCTAATGTGTATATTGGCATACTAACATAAGTAGCTAAATATGTACAAATGTATATGCGTGCATATATGTATGTTTGTTTCCACCCACATACATATGTAGTATATACAACCCATAATCATAATCACATAATCAGAAAATGTGCGCTTTTAAGTGGAAACGATCATATAATTCACTTTTTAATTTGTCATGACAAATTTAGGCCAGGAAAAGAAAAAAGCAATTTCACCAGTAATAACAATAATCATTCCAGCTGAGATATTTTTTTTTTTTGTTAATTGTTTATAAGTATTCTTAATATGAATAGCACACTTCCGTGTAAATTTATTTTTTATTTTAAAAGCCTTTGTAAAGATATGACTGTGCAAATGTATCTAAAAATTTCCTAAAGATAAAATATATTGTCTTGTATAATTGATTACATTGGAGTTTTTTGTTAAACGTGGTCTTTTTTCAAGAACGTCTAAATAAAACGAAATGCAAAACAGTTTGCAAAATGTTGACTCAGTAAAAAAGCAACGAGCAATGCGCTCAAGTTCGCATATGTACATTTTTCCGCGTTTTCCTACACACATGCTCAAAATAATAAGTTGTATTTAGATGAAATATTTAATTATTTTTAAAACCAGTTAATTTAATACATATATTTCATAATCACCTAATAACTTTCCTATTAAAAGGTATCAAATCATCATATCGGAAAGAACAATAACAATAATGCAGTCGCATAATCAGAAATCCTCGCAGAACACGGCACGACATATACTGAGGTTATCTTTAGGTAATGCAAAAATCCTACAGAAATGTACACAAAGGGGCGACCGCAATTAGAAATTGTTTTTATGCTACATATCGATACATACATACTCATTTACGCCGGCTGATTGTAGTCTCCGAGAAAACATTTGTCTAGTGTAACCCCGGTTCTCTGGTTAAAAATTAAAATATTCATAAAATATAATAGTCATAATTTTAGGCGCAGTAAACATGACAGCTGTCTGGTAGGTGAGTTTTGTCAGTGTAACAATATAGGGTTGTAAATTTATGTCATTTAAGTATTACCATAAAAATGGCCCATTGCATGGTTCTTTTTCTCTAGTACATAGCTTAAATCAGTGTTGGATATAGTATACATATATGGAGTTTATATACTGGCACACAGAATAGATATCAATTTACCAAATGTAAAAAGCATTTTCAATATCAGTTACTGTTCCCCTATCGCAGTATAATAGCTGGCAAAATCACAAGAACCTACATTTATTATTATAAGGTCAAGGAACGAACGTAAAAACAAACAGACGCCATGACACATTTCAGATTATTTCGAAATTCCTGAATAAATTAGACGTTCGCTGATTGATATTTTTTTATTTCATTTATTTCATTTATTGATAAAAAAAAAATATTAGAATAAGATTTGATACAATTGCTTTCTAGTGCTAGCGTTTCTTGCTATCGGAAAGCAAAATTCTTTGTGATCTGAGTTTTTTTGTAAGATAGAAAGTTTAAAAGAAAAACTAGAATTTTTTTTAAGTGTATACTTATATTTTTGCCATGTGTGTATCTTATTCCAAAGAGTTGTTAAAATTGCGACAGTCGCGCCATGAGTGAACCTTCTACACATAACAAAACCTTATCATATCTTTCTTTAAAAACCCGCAAAACTGATAAGGCAGCAAGACATTTTAAAAGCGGACAGAAAATCAAATATACGAACTCACTTTGTTACCCACATACATACATATGTACATATAACCCATTATGTGCGTGTTTGTAAATGTGTCCGCACAGCCTTGGGCAAGGTGGGATTACGGGCAAAATATTTTTTTTTTTGTAATATCAAGTGAGCTTTTGTAATCATTGAATTTACTCAGGTGACTAGAAAAAAGTACCTTAAATAGATATTGAAAAGAAATTAACTTCACTTGTGGTGTCGTTTGCTACTATTAAGTACCTACATACTTAGTTCATAGCTAAGTGAAATCCCGGTTTTGCCAGATAACAGAATTTGGAATTCCGTGGCATATTTCGCACGTTTAATTTAAGTTTTATATAACTTATATACATAGGTACGTAGCTAATCTATAGCTTCTTTAAGAGTACGTGGGTAAATTAGAAATTATGTTTTTTAATAGCCTGACACTTACTTGTAATAAACCGGTTCAAATTCAATTTTAAAATAACAAATAAATGTATTTTCAATTACCATCCACTTATTGGCTTTTCAATATAGCATTTTTGGTTGTTTTTTTATGTTTTGAGTAAAACCCAATCGCAGCTTTGCTGTTGCTGCTACGTATGATGTTTTTGTGATTTGTTTGCTTACCTTGAGACATCGTCATCCGTCTGCGGCTTAACTAAATTGTCAAATTTAGCTTCTTCATTTTTGGCTACGTCTGCTACAACTTCGCTTTTGGGGCTATTGTTATCGTCGATGTGGAGCTGACGCAGTAATACTCCATTATCCAATTTTCCTAAATTTATCCTCGATCGCAACCTTCTCGTTCGTTGCTCTGACATTTTTTTATATACTTTTCTTTATTCTTTACAAACAGAGCTCACAATTGCAAATCAGCTTTTTTTTAATATTTGGAATTTTAGCTCTCTAAATTGTTACACTTTCATTGAAACTTATTTCACACAAAATTAAATTGATGTGCAAAATTATTGGCTTTCAAATGAAGCATTTCACTTTTTAACAACCGACCAAAACATATAAACACAACCGACACAATTTGATTTCTTCAGCCACTGAGAATAAATTTTTAGTTGTGGAAAAACCACAGGCGCGGGGCAATAAAAAAGTACAGAGAGACTCGATGATCGAAAATCCTTAGACAGCATGTTAATAATTTAAATTTTGAAAATACACAAATATACTTATACAGCACTTTTACTATTTTTATTTAATGAAATTCAATTAATTAGACTTTAAATATTTACGAAAAGGGGCATGAAAACGGGTATAGCCTGATTTGTTTCATACGTTTTCATCTTAGATCTGCCGGTCTGCGGTTCTTATTATTTCATAGCAGGCTTCTGTGTTCGATTTCAATTTGCTACAGTCAGCTGTTTTGATGATAATAACCCAACAAACCTTCAGATTATGGTTCACGTAAAAAAAATTGATGGGAATTCAATTTTTTTTTAAGTTATTTAAGCTTACTTAAAATATTATTAAAGTACTCTATGTAAATAAGTTTTTTCATTAGTGACATCTGACAGAAACAGAAAGAAATATATGGTGGTGAGTGGGTATGTCCCAAATTTAGACGGCTTTACAGTTTGCGTCAGCTTTTATTGACGTCACAAATATAATATCCCAATTTGTTAACGAATATGAATATGCTGGGCTTTTTTGATAAAAAAAATCAATATATGTGTACAAACATAAGTATGACTCTGTTGAAAAAAATTAAATATGCTTATTTGATTTTTATTTTGGCATAGTTGAATTTATTCAAAGCCTACTTACTTTCCGTTAGTTCCGCATAAATTGTAATTGATTAAAAAATATGTGAAGTTTTTGTGTTTTAAACAAAAAGTACAATTGCTTCTTTTTAAGAAAGCGCTTTTCGGCATACGTTAAGTTTGTTTATCAGATATGAATACGCCAAAGTACTACTAAATACGTAAGATTTTACTGTTGTCGTTTGTTTTGTTATGGATGAAATAATTTTCACAATAAAAAAATTTTAGCCCAGAAAATAATCGTTATTTCTTGAGTTTTATTTTCTGATTGGAAGATAACAAAGACTATGTTGTCTTACTTTTTAGCTTTAGTGAAGAAGTGACGTCAAGTGGCACTATTATTAAGTGCTTTTGCGGAAATTTTATAAATCTTGATCAAACTAATGGGAGTGCGACAAAGGCAAAGTTGAGTATAACCAAACGTGAAGAATTGTGTAGTAGATTTTTATTTTGAACCGAACCAAACATTTGTTTTCGAAGTGGTTTTCTGCTCGGTTTGGCATTTCCAAATAAAAACGGGTTTGTTCACAAACAGATTTTGCAGCCCTGTTTAAACTGTACTTGTTATATTCGAGTGAAACGTGAATATCTAGTTTGGTAGAGTTGGAGAAAATGGTTTCGAAGGTATATATGTATATTGTCATGAAATTTTGTATCCCTAGTGATATGCATATTTTCGTACTATCCTACTGAAATATCGCCTTTGTTTAGGACATTGAAAAATACCTTTATATGGATAATGGGCGCATGGGATCAACGTAACGCTTCCATGGCTTAAAACTAACTAAACTATTGTAATAAGTCGTAAGTTGCTTTAGTCCACAACAGTGGAATTAATTACTTTTTCAATTTCTTACAAGCAATTTCAAAAGTATGTTTAAATGCAGTATTATATGTATGTATATATAAACATACTTTTTAAATACAAACACAATATACAATTCCTTCTTAAATAGTTTAAAAACTCAAAATTAGTTTTAGAATAACCTCTAAGGGACGGGAAAAGTGATGTTATTGTGGTTGTAACAGCATAAAACATTCCCCATAAAATTTGTGACAGTCCTTGGCCGGATATAAATCCGGGTTGTTACGGTATCGTAGAACCGACTGTCGTGGGAACGTGGGGAAAGTGATCGATTCGTTTGCTGTGGGCCGAAGAAACAGATTACTAATTACAATTCTTTTTAGTTTGAAATTGCGAGTATTTCTAAATGAATTTTTATTCAATATTGTATTTTTTGTAATTGCATCTTTCAAATCAATTTCCTGAGAAATATATGGCTAAATACGGTTTTTTAAGATGTCTTGGCTCCAGTGCCACCTTTTGGTACAATTTTCACGTAAAATATTTATATTTATTTGGCTAATACGTAATGTGAATTTGAATTAAATCGGACTGTTAATTCAGTTAAAAAATATGTCGACTCGGAATATTTGTTTGCCCTATGTACAATAGACACCAAAATTTCTTCATCGAAAACTTCAAAGCTATATGTGCATAAATTATTGTTCACAATTTTTAGCAATCACTTTATATGCAACGATCTTGTTCGGAAAAATTATTCAAATTAAGCAAGTCTGGTAAGGATAGGTTCAAGTTAGCCAGTTAGCACTGTTTACACTTTATCCTTATTAATGGGCGGAGCCAACTCCAATTGGAAGGCTTTATTAAATGCAAGCGCGCGTACACACATACTTACGCATATAACAATTTATGAACGCATATAAATTTACATTCATACAAATGTATTTAAGAACTCAACACGTACAAGTAGCCTACACAAAGGCGCAAACACGGTACACTGTAAAATACTAAAAAAAAATAAAAACATTTAGATATACATATATGTGTAAGTGATAAGTTAGCTATTTATGGTTTGCAAGGAAGACCATTCAGATGAGATAAATATGCCAACCGCGAAAAGTTATGTTAAAAATTTTCTCAAAAGAAACGAGAATATTATAAATACATCGATATATTTTTTAGTACATAAGCTAATCCTAAGTTTTTATCAATTATCGAATTGAGAAGACGCTTTTCGTTTCAAGATAACTAGAAATGCATTTAGAAAAAAAAATAGAGAATCAAATTAAATTGCTAGGAATCAAAAAAAAAATTGGGGCTTTGATACGACCGAGATTAAACGTTTAGTAAAAGTAAAAAAAAAGCATGAAGATGAAATCGTATTATAACTTTGCTCCGATGTTTGTTAGTATTTGAAGAGGTAAACTCATAATCAAGAATACCAAAATGATGATGATGTATTTCCATACAACTAATGGTTCAGATATGAGGTTTTGTTTTAAAACTCTTTCATTTAGACAGCTAAAACCGTGAAATTTTAGGAACAATTTACTTATCAGTCGTAACAAGATCGGTACTCTATAAGGTATAGCTCCATTACCACTGAATGTTCAGATATGAGGTTTTATCTTGAACTTCCTTAATTTTATTGTAATTTTTTTTGCTCGTTTGTTTTTCCGACAGCGTGATAAGTCTACGTTTATTGGAACGTTTTTCCGTCATCCTTAGTCAAGTTTGATTTTGGCACTTTCCCTTCCCACTAGTCATTGATAGTTGACCACTATTGAAGCTAATCGCTGAAGTAGAAATAAATAAAATACTATTCTTAATAATACCCTTTTATTTCAAATTTTGATTATAGAATTTATTTATGTACATACATATGTATATCGTTTCGTATATATTTAGAAACATTTAAATAAGTTGATTGTTTAATTCTTTACTTTTTTCTTTGTGTTTTGAAAATTAAACGTTGAAAACAATTCAATTTTTTACTTATTATTAAAGGACATATTGACCCGCCAATTTGATTTTTTTCATTTAATACCAAATTTTACGAAAGTCTATTAACTTCCTACATATTTTGCACGCCACCTTGCGTTTGACCAAAGCAAAATGATATTATAGTTAGTGTATAAACACGAACGAATTTCAGAATTATTTAACTATCAAAGTCCGCCTCTACGAATCGGAGATTAAGATATTACAATTTTATCGAAATATTACGTTTCATTGCAAGGATAACGATATTTGAGAATTATTGAATAAAGGATATTCGTTGACTGCCCTATTATCTGAAACCTAATTTTTCGAACCATTTAAGGTTTTGTCTAAAATAAAGGAAGATGGGACTATTTCGAGTTTAAACTCTTGTTTAATCTTGTTTTTTTATCATTTGGTAAAGGTATACATTTGTACATATATATATTAATTTAAAAGGTGAATTCATAAACGGTGGGGTTATTATAACATCCGAGAATGATAGAATACCATAGATTAAGGATAATAAGGTGATATTAGTAACTTAACCCCAATTTTTTTCAGGGAGTTCTATTGCGGTCAAGTTTTTAAAGGTACAAAAAAGGGATACATTTATTAACCGTTTTGCTACTTACTTTAGTACTAGACTAATAAATAATATATAGTTGAGCGAAATATTAATAAAAAGTTTGTAAACTTTAACTAATGTTATTAAAAAATAAAATACGAACTATTGGAGAGTGTAGATTTTTTGATTGAATAAGAAAGAAATAAGCATGTCGATGACATCACTTTATTACGGTTGCACCATGATAGAGTTTTTCAGGAAGAATTATTCTTCCAGGGAGTTTATTGAGTTAATTGAAGGTTTTTATCTTGGGTAAAGCAAAACTCCGGGAAAAGAATTCGCGGGAATATTTAGATTTGGGCTGTAAATAAATGCTAATTTTTCGTCCGCTTGTTGTACGAACATACATATGTATGTATAAACTTTGTGAACAGCTGTTTTTCACACTTACAAGCTCTGATGGCTCCGTTATGCAAACTTATACTTCACTTGACTTACTTAGAATCTCAGAAACGATTACTCTGGCATATAAACTTAGAAACGGAGGAATTTTATTCGAAAAAGGGAAAAAATATATGGAGCAGAATTCTCACACAGCTCTATTTGCACTTAGTCTTGCCTTAGAAATCAAAACTCAATAGACTTCCAAGTGAAGTTATGTAAAATTAAAAAAATATTCAGGCATTCGTTCAAATGAAATGTCACTATGTGCTTCTTCGCTTGCTTACAACCCTTTTGAGGATAAACATCCCCGCGAGAGATTTAAAACTTAATTTAACAAGCGCATGATTTAATCGAATGGTAAATGAAAAACTGCGGAACAATCGATTTATAAACCCTCTATTAAACAAAATTCGTTGTACTGTATATATTTTACGTATGGGCATTTCTAGTAAATAACGTAATTAGTATAACGGGAAAACAGCATAATTATTTTTCGCAGTGTTCCCATTCCTGCTATTCATTTAAATTAGGGATGAAACGGTCCTGCGTAATAACCAATCGCCAGCCAATTGCTGTTAACTCACAACAAAAACAACACAACAAAGCATAATAACAAATTGCCACATATGCTTACATACAAATGCACACACATCTCCCACACAAATACACCTAACCGTAGCCTTGACAGGCTTTACCTTTTTAGCTGTTTTTTTTAAACAATTTTAATTTAACGTTGCAAGTAATTCGAAACTTTTTTTGTGCTTACAAATCGTTGCATTTTGATTGTAGTGGGAGCGAAAGGCTACATTCGCTAAGTGTGTGTAATGTGGTGCTGGCGTTGGCACCAATACTAAGATTTTATGCGCGTAAAACTGACCACCACGTAGTATTGAGCCCTGTTATATTAAACTTCCTCACTCATTAATGTTTGTTTTTTTTTGGTTTATTAGCCGCAATAGTCGCAGCTAGCGGAAGTAAAAGTTCTCAGTGTTAATTTGCAGGATACGAGCAGGTCAGAAATAGTTTGCAGTTTGAAAACCGATGTGTTTAAGTGCTGCTCCTCAGCAAGCTCATTCGATTCTAGAAGCTCCAATAACACGGTTGTTACATAGACATATATGTCGGTCGGTAGTTGAGTAACTCATTCATATTCATTTAAATAATGCTTCCGATTAATCAAAATCAATCGCCTTCGCCGCAACTTCAGCAACTTAACAATAAAATAACCGCGATGACAGATGTAACCACCATTGGTAAAGTCACACACAATCGCCCATCGTCGCCACGGCAATTTTTCGAACGTCTTTACGGTCATCTCGAAACGAATGAAACGCCAACGAATAATAATAATCACAGTGCCAGTACGACGCATAATCTAACCACAAGTGAAAGTGATAAACATTTTGTTGGCGATTTGAGTGCAACTATTTGTGATACTACTTATCAAAGCGATGATGGTAGTCTCTCATCTCCAGAAATTTCCATCAACGATGAGAGGTGTGTTCGAATGTGTAACTAGTTAAATAAATGAAACAGCAGCCCGAATCATTGAATTAAATAAAATTAAAAAAAAAAAAAAAAAATACCCAGTTATAATCAAACTTAGCAAATGTGTTTAATAAAATATTCGCTAGCATCCATTTATGGATTTATTTAAAGCCTAAAATTTGTTTTACTCTAGATTACCGAAAGATTGTTCTACGTATGATCCCTACGGCGCACACGAGTATAACAAAGCTTGCTATGACGCGAGGACAGCGATGCCAAGCATTCCATTTGGATTTCCGAGTGAACCTCACTTTACCGCCGGTTTCACTGCTTTTCGTAAGTAAAAAACAAAATGTTTAGCCAATATTATTTAGAAAATAAAGGCTTATAGCGCCGGAAAGTTCAAACACTACTTTATATTCAAATTTCCAAGAGGAAAATTTATTTTTATTTCCAAGAGCACGCACGGGGATTTTTCATGAAAGTAATTTCGACTTGATGTCTAAAGTATGCCTGTCATTTAAAACAAATTTTCGCAAAAGAAAATACTACTTTTGAGTGTCAAAATCATAGTGGCGCACAGTGCGGATTGTATGAAGCCGCTGAAATAATTATTAAAATGAAATAAATAGAAAAATTTCGATTTTATGAGATCTGAAAAAAGATAAGTCACTTAACTGTTATGAGTTGGAACGATTTTCCGTCATCCCTTCCCAAGTTCGGTTTGGAGACAAACCGTTTTCGGAGTTGTGCCATCTTCAGTGTCATTAATCGTCAGTGTCATACATAGACATTTCAACCTGACGGAAAAACAGAATATCTAAAGGAATCACTTAATCTAAACATAGCTGGCCGATTTAAAATTTCTTTTTATTTATGTGTAGGTAATACAATTTCATATAGTTCGTGTGGATACAATTTTCTAATCGGATCATTGGTTTATAGAATTTTATCAAGACGGACACCCCGAACTGTAGGGAAGTTCGGCCAAACATCGAGCATTACGTTTTAAGCGCCAAATTGTTATTATTATTATTATTGATTTGGGAGCCTTCGACAATTTTCCACAATTTTAACAAAATTTTCAGAAACAATTTTACTTTCGATGTCGAAACCCAGATTACGGCAACGTCGGCAGCGCACACGTCCCAGCGGTTGCCGGTTCCCTTAGCGAGACGAAAAGGAGGGTGATAACTGCACTTGGACGCTTTATTTGCACTGCATTATTCTGTGTTTAACTTTTTGTAAAAATCACTCAAAACTCAGAAAAATCAACTTTTTAAGAGCCATTTGTGACGTCATTCCTTCAAACAAGGCAAGTACGAACTAACGGAAGTGCTTTTGTCGCCACCTTCTTTTCTCTGCATCGTGGGGAATATGTTTACTTCCAGAGCCTTCCATTTACTTCGAGCCTGCTTTGCAAAATTAAGATATTAGTGTAGATTGCTATAGGTCAAATTACTTGTCGTCCAGTGTAATTAATCAACAAATATAGTTAGTAGTATCAATGTTGGCGATAGATAAATCAATATCATCAACATATGAGGGTATGAATAAAATTCGCAGTTTACGCAGCTGAAATGGATTTTTATCAATATAAAGAGAAATCCGAAGAGGTCCAGCAAAAGAAAATATAACCTTTAAAGGTGGCAGAAAACGCTGTTGTCATAATTTATAATTAGAATACTTTTTATCGAAAATGAGTCCATTAGGCTTAAAATAAAAGTATAAATTATAATAAAAGGATTGTACTATTCGAAAAATTTTTAAAAAAAATCACACCTATTGGCATTATATTTCTTTTAAGGCTTATACTTCATAAAACAGATTTGCGGTGACACAATAAATAGTCAATCCGTATCTATTCCTTATTCCGGTATATTAGGTCGTTGTAGTGATTAAAATCGAAGATCTGAAGACCTATACAAAATTAACCTTTTTTCTTTCGTTGGAGTCGTAACTCTCTGTCAGTTAATTGAGGTCAACACTCTAGTCAATATTAGAAAGATACGCAAACTAGTAGTAGAGAATTATTACATGTATCTGAGGTTTTAGTTTTGAATTTTTAAAAATCTACATTTCCACACAATTGACAACAAACTCAACCATTTGACGACGTATGGACGTATATGACGATGATCAATCCTAATTCAAACGAGTTTTTCGTGAGCTGGATGAAATATAGCTTCATTACAGCGAACCTTTCGAAGTAAATGGAAGGCGAGTGTAGTCAATATGGCTTTGTCGGCCAACAATTAATTTTTATCACCTAAATAGGATTGGACTGGAGAAAAGTTGGCAATTTGATTGGTATTTGATCTTTGAAGCAAATATGTAGGTATATCGCCGAGACTTCTTCACGAGGCTCTACCAAATTTGGTATACACTTTAAATTTTATCTCAGCAGGCTCTATTTCGAGAACCATAGAAATTGGGTGTAAAACTACACCCACTCCACATGTAACGGTAATTTACAAAAATCAACAAAAGCATTATTTTAGTAACTACTTATAAAAAAATAATTTGCTCTAATATAATATACAGGATGGGATTGAAAGAGGAAACACGCGACATTGGGCGTAGCACCCCAAAAAGCACCCGCATCTCTCTTATGACGGTAATTTACTAACACCAAAAAATTCGATATTCTGTACCCTTATATGCAATTGTGTATGGGGCAAAAAAAAAATCCGATAAGTGGCGTGGAGTCAAGATATCTCTAAAAACCCTGTTTACAGTAGGGTGTGTTTCAAATTCAAAGCGCGTAACAACATTAATATAAGTATTTTATTTGAAAATGTTACTTATAAACGCCGCTGGAACCGGTATATGTACATATATATGTATGTATATCAAAAACCCGTTTTCACAGTTTAATTTGATTCAAATTGATACCTTATATTTGTAGAACTTAGCGCAGCACGCGGCATCAGCTAATATTTAAATACTTGATCTATATGAAATGCCTCTTGAATTTCGAAGAACAAAATTCCTCTTTTAGTTTTGAAAAACATAATGGCAAGAAAGTTTGGTTTGGTTATGTCTAGGTAAAGCGCTGCGCTAGAAACCAGTATATAGCTTAGCCTGGCAAAACTGGTAAAATCAAAGAGAGGATGATTTATGTCCTACGGGCAGCTATTACAGTAATGCTGCGCCTAACACGCACTGAGTCAGTAACAGTCCGCTGATAGTCGAGGAGCACACCCTGTGCAAAATTTGATATATTTTTGACATGATAAACCCCTTCAGGCATCTATGTATAAGGTTTGCTCATATTTACATATATATATGTACATACATATGTAGTCTCTTCAACAACTTTCTCAATAAATACTTTCAGCGAGAGCGTAAAAGCAAAATAGAGAGTTAAGATTGTGTGATAGATAAAATTATCAGGACAAAGTTATTGAACCCAAAACCAAAAGCTTGCAAGTAAATTTATTTTAGTGTAAACAGTTGATTAAAATTTTATTTTAGTTCAACTTCATTTATTTTAGCATTTGGTAACAATTTATTGATTTTGAACCACCTAATAGCAGTATAAAAAGTTATTAAAAAAATAACTCAAAGGGGTTTTTATTTAAATGCTGCTTAAAGTAAAATAAAGATTTTCTTAAAGCTCTGCACCCAAATAATAAAATAGTTTGATTTTAAAAATCGCAACAGCAATTTTTCATTTCTCGAGGATTATGTTTTTAAGCTTATTTAACAGTTTTCATAATTTGTATAAAACAAATCAAACCGAACATATTCTTTTTTTAGGGCCAATAGTTGCCACCTTAGCGGTCTTCACCAAGGCGTTTTGCGTAGAACATTAGTTCAGTGTGAATCTCTTGCCAGTGTCATGTCTTTTAACTGCAATAAACTGCTAAGCAAATACTTTAAAAACCCGATATATCGAATTTTTCTGAGATGGATACTTGAATAGTTAATTTAGTGACAAAACTGGACCTCTATTGAGTCAGTTTATCCGTCATGCAGTTCAATCCAACGACGCACCCTTAGTAAGCTAGTTCCAGATTTAATGGAACGTTACATTATCCAGATATACGGTATTATTTTTTCAAGATTAGTCTTAAACGCTGATACCCGCGGCATCGTCTGCGTTGCTTACTGCGTTTCCATATACTTACAAAAACATTTTTAAAGCTTAAATTGCAGCTTCGATGAATTTAAAAACAATGTCAAAGGACCCACGTTATCTCGACTATTGCTATTGCCTTTAATTACACTTATAAGATTTTCACTAAATCCAACCATGAATATGGAATTTCTAGAGTTTCGACTACATAGCCATCCAATGTAATTTTTTTTTCGGATCAAAAACAGAGATTTACTGAATAACTCGCTTCGAGCGCCAAAAAGCGCACCCATTTTTATAAAAGTATTTTTTATTACAACAACACCATATCTCTTTTAATATCATCAATATCGGACCATAAATACGAATTTTCAGAATATCTAGAATCATGTGCCAGCCAGCGGATCGAACAGTTGGCATTCATATTTTTAAGATTAAATTCGACTTTTTAAATAGTAGGCAATCCTCATAAAGTTAGCTATGAACCGTTTGACACACATTTTTTTATATTCCAAATCACTTGTGTATAACTGAATTAAATTCGACTTTTCAAAGAGGTGGCAACCCTCTCAAAAATATTGGTATGAATCTTCTCCTCACAAACTCTTCACACCCTTTTTAATATTTAATCTATGTATATACAATTCGTTTATAATTAAATTAAATTCGACTTTTCAATCAAGTGGCGACCCTTTTTAAAGTATAGCTAGCTATAAACATTCTCCTCATCGAAACGAACCGTTTGATATTCGTATTTTAATCAGTTATATACTTGTGTATGATTTAATAAAATTTTATTTTTTAAACAGGTGGCATCCCTCCCAAAAAATGAATGTATCAATCTTCTCGACCCATATTTTATGTATATAACTTGTGTGAAATTCAATTAAATTCGACTTTGCAAACAGGTGCCAACTGCCATAAAAGTTAGCGAGAAACCTTCTGTCCAAGACGAACCGCTTGACACCCATATTTTAATATTTTAAATTTGAATTTTCAAACAGGCGGCAACTCTCCCACAATCATAAAATATACTTTATGGCCTACATACATATTTCCATACTTACCAGATATTCATACAAACGCCGTTACATGCGATTTTTATATATAAGATGAATAAATATTTAAATCACAACAATTCATAAATATTGTATACATAGTTCAGTCGAAATTTTATTATAATATTTTCTACTTAATTGTACAAACAATATATTTTGACTAATTACAGTTTAAGAAGCGGGAAGTCAAAAATTTCACTACAGTTAAAAAATTTTACTACTTTTTATTTTTATTTTAGAGCTACTGATCCGTTTTAGAACTGTCTTCTTCATCGCGTTTCTTTCTTACAATATTTCTTAGCTCCAAACTTAAAAACATTTTCAAATTCGGATCTGTTATTTTACTCAATATTATTTGTCTTGCTTTTTCATCATTGCCTTCGAAAAGTTTTGATAGAGTTTCAGCATATTCGATCCAAACGCAATTTGCACAGCCAGACATGCAACATGTTGTGGGCTCGGGTGGTATCTGGTGGAATAAAAAGCACACATATCTATGTTATTATGTAAAAAAAAGAAAACACATTATAAATTAAGTAATTTTTAAGGCTATCATCAAAATATCAAAATATTTTATATTCAACACAGGGATAACTCACCTCAATTTCACTCGATGTATCACCAATTGTACGTAGTAGATTATTAAGAATTGTTTTTACAGGTTGTATTAAGAGGCCTCGAGTGTAGGGTTGGCCACAGACAGTTTGCATATCTATAAGCAAAAACAAAAAATACCATGATAATATTTAGTTTATTTTTAATTTGAATTACTCAAATCAACAAATCTAGAATGACAAAAATTAATAATATATTAAGATTAATTAACAGTATTATAATTGAAAACAAATAACACTGCGTAGATGAAAATTGTGAGTAAAAAAATACACCCTCAAAATCTGGAATTGGGGCCAAAAACTGTTTTTCGAAGATCTCATAGTATTTTTGTTCATAAGTTTAATATTTCTAAATCTATCTTAAATTTTTATATGTTGCTAAAAGGAGGGTTTAAAGATGATATAATATTTATTATTTATTTATTTATTTAATTGGCGCTATAACCACTTAAGCGATTTTGGCCGAACTTCTCCTACAATTTGTGGTGTGCGTCTTGATGTTGTAACGCAAATTGAGGGACCTACTGTTTTACGCCGACTCCAAAGTGAGAAGTTTTTTGTTATTGCAGAAATACACTCGGAGGTTTGCCATTGCCTGCCGAGGAGCGACCGCTATTAGAAAAAACTTTTCTGTAATTTTTAATGCTACTTGCCCTGGCCAGAATTTGAACCAGGGACCCACCGAATGAAGAGCGCACAACCTACACACTCGGCTACGGCGGCCGACTAACTAACAGGTTTTTCAATAGGGACGCTACAAAAGTAGACCGATAGTGACAGCAAACGACGCCATATTTTTCCCGCTCTTTTGACATTTCTCTTCAAAAAGGTTTGCCATTTCATCATGGGAAGATATAGTACGATCCAACAACGAGTCGAAATTATTAAAATTTACTAACGAAATTCGGAGTCAATGGCCTCAACTTTAAGAGTGCTACGTCCAATTTATGGTCGTCGTCATTTCTGTCTGAATAGCTTCGTCAATAAGCAAAATATACGTTATTGGACAGGTAGCAATCACACGTACTCCATGAGTCAACATTGCATCCCGAAAAAGTTACGGTTTGGTGCGGTTTATGGGTCGGCGGCGTCATTGGGCCGTACTTCTTCCGTGATGATCAAGGCCGGCACGTTACTGTGAACGGGAATCGCTTCCGCTCAATGATAATCGAATATTTTTGGCCCGAATTGGATGATATGAACTTGGACAATATGTGGTTCCAACAGGACGGCGCCACAAGCCACACAGCGAATGTCACAATCGATTTATTGATTTACTGAAAACCAAGTTTGGTGAATGTGTTATCTCACGAAATGGCCCAGTCAATTGGCCGCCTCGGTCGCGCGATTTGACGCCGTTAGACTATTTCCTGTGAGGCTACGTCAAGTCTGTGGTCTATGCCAACAAGCCAGCGACGATTGATGAACTTCGTACGAAAATTGGGTTCAGCGTCTGGACTTCTGCAAGCGTGCCCGTGGTGCCCATGCAAAAGAAATCGAGTTCCATACATAATGGCATCGAATGTACTTTCACAGAAATAAAGAATTTAATTCATATCCTAAACCGTTTTTGTTTTATTTAAAAAAACTTTTGTAGCGTTCCTATTGAATAATCCTGTATGTATGTAGATTAATTGCGATACATTTTTCGATGAATTCTGAAGAGATACTGCTTTGGTTCGCATAGCACAACTGTTGATACCGAATAACTAAGAAAGATGTTTAGATCTCAATGTGATATCATCTTCAGCAACTCTTCACATGAGATTGGGCTGAAAAAGGAAATGCATGTGAATATTTTTTTTTTTTGGGAAACTTCGAGAGGCTCCTTCCACTTCAGAGGAAACTACCGAAACTACCTCACGAATCTCTACCAAATTTGGTAAACACTTCACATTTTAACTCAGTTTACCCGATTTCTAAAATTATAGAAATTGGACGAAAGCCGCGTGCACCTCTGACATAACGGTAATTTACAAACATAAAAACAATTCGATATTTTTTAGCAATTCGAAAATTTGCTAAAATTATATACACAGAATTTGGTCGGGGAGAGAAAGACGTGGGCTGAAATTCTTTTTAGAAAATGTGAGTGGCATAGCCCCCTTTAGAGCAATCAGTTATTTCACCGAAACTACTCAATAAAACGATGCCAAATTTGGTACACAAATTGCATTTCAAGTCAATAACCAAAATTTCGAAAAAATAAAAAAATGCTATAATTTAGCAACTATAAAAGGCAATTTACTTAAATTTAACATATAGGATCCGGTTGTAGAGGGAAAACGGAGACAAAAAAGATTATGAAAAATGGATGTGGAATAGGTTTATCCATAAAAAGCTAATTTATTTTTGTTTGTATTTAAATTATCAAAATGAAGTATTGATATTAACTGTTTTTATCTTCTTTCTTCTTCTTTTTTTTATATATAAAAGGGCCGTGAGTGTCTGTTTGTATGTAGCATACAGACTCAAAAACAACTGTACCAATTGAGAAGAAATTCATACAATATGCAAGATATTTCTAAATACAATCCGATTTGATTTAAATTCAAACACCTATTAGCCACATAAATACCGATATTTAATTTAATAGGTGGTCTTGGAAGAGCAATATCTCTAAAAACCGTATTTACAGTTAAAATTAGTTCAAATTCAGAAAATGTATTTTTAGGGTGTAGCTCGGTTGGCCAGATGCGCTGATTTAATCAATGGATGTGCTGATTTTTTTTATTGTACTGATTTTAATGAAACTGAAATCAGTGAGCAAAATCTACGGACTTTCTAAATATGTACTGATATATTTATTTTCATGTTCAATAAATATTTATTTGTATTGGTATAATTGACATTTAGTTGAGGTTAACATATTTAAAAAAAAATGGACTTTGACAAATCATAGATATGTGTGAGAAATCTTTTGAAGTGCAAACTATGTTAATTTTCTAGAAAACTTATAAAAATTCCACCGATGTAAAAAAATATTCAACAAAATTTCGAACTCTTTAATCAGAGTTTTAAAACACTTTTTGAGTATGCAGTTTTGTAGCATATTCAATTTTAATAAAATAATGTGCGAGTTTGCAGTGGCTACAAATTTTAAGGCATGAAAAAAATCTTCACAAAAATGTATCAAAATAACAAGAATTTCTGCCATCTTAAAACTTACAGTTTGTTATATTGAAACCGAAAGGACTAGAAACCTGCATACCAGAGTTTCTTTTTTTTATCGGATAAGTTTGATATTTTGATGAAACTTTTTTTGAATTTTGACAATTTTTATATCTTTTCTAGAAACTTATAGACTTCAACTTACGTGGTTTTTGTTAAAGAATTGGAAAAAAAGTTTCCAAAACATTTTGCTATAATTTTTGTGAACACTACTGTACATACATGTTTTGTGTTATTTTAAACTAATGAATTGTTATTTTGATGTGAAATGAAAAAACTGCGCTATTGTGAATGACCCGGAAGGAAATACATGGGAAATTTCAGTTTAAGACCTAATTGATGCGAACAGGGTTGCTTTTGCAACTAAAAAAAATGTTATTCGAGTTGGAGCGTTCTTTTGCAGCTAGGTTACATTAAAATGGGCCCATTATTAATAAAATATAAAGAACTTGATAATAAGTTAATTTTTAAGGCTCTGTACTGATTTGTTATCTCATCTGTACTAATTATGTCACAAAAATATATGGCTATCCTAGGTGTAAAGAAGCCCGCCGGGCCAGGTAGTATGGAATAAAAACTCACGACGAGCTAAGATTATTGTTTATTTGTTTTTGTTTATAATTAAATAATCAAAGTTCGCTTTCGGTGAACCTTAAAACCTTCTTTACTTGTTTTAAATGGTTTTTGTTGAGAAGCTTACGAAACATACATAGAATATACTGAATTACCAGGCTTCGAATCTTTTATTTATGATTGAAATTTTGCAGTGTAAGTTTTCCTTTTTCTAATTGTTTATATATATATATGTAGTTATGTATGTATATATGTTTTTTTTATTATACTTTTCCGAGACGCTTTCTAGTTGAATATAATGAATCAAATACATAATTCTAAGCCTATTCAAATTTCTAAGTATTAATACACTTCAAGAAAATCATTTACCTTTTCATTCCTCAAAATTCTTGGGATCTCTTTGATGTAGGATACTTTTCAGTTCTACTTTCAAGAAGCTTCGTAACACCGGATCTGAGACTTTATTCAATACAATTTCTTTAGTCTTCTCATCACAACCATTCATCAAATCTGCAATTTGGTGTGCATATTCGACCCAAACGCAATTCGTACAGCCAGCCAGACAACAAGCTTTTGGCGTAGGGGGCAACTGTAAAAAGTTCAATTGAATTTTGTTTCTTTTTGGAAGAGTAAAAAAACTTAGAAAACAACAATTGACCCACCTTAATGTTCGCTGGTGTCTGTGTGAGTTTCCGCGTCTGTTGACTAATCAAAACTTTTGGCAACGCATTCGGCCACACAGGTTTTGTGCAAATCTGACGAAATGCCGGATACATTACTAGGTAAAACCGGAAAAGAATAAAAAAAATTAATATAAAGAGTGGATGCGTTTGTTTAAAAATCAGGAAATGTATCTTTTAAAAGCAACAAAAATTTCTCACGCACAATTTGGCACAGGTGTTAGGTGTGCGCACAAAAAAAAAAACGTGATTGTATTGACAAAAAATCGTATCATTATAATACAATAATTACATAAAAAATATGGTTAGGATATAACAGCACTTGCCTAAAAAAATACAACGGTATTGAATTTCACAACAATTTTTTTATGCAATCTATGTATTTGTATGCGCCAGATCACAGTCGCCAAAGCTGAAGAGCAAATCGGAAAAGGATTGCAAAAAAATATGACTAAATATTTTTAAGCCAATGCATGCGGTTTGCTCGTTTACGCTTTGCGGTAGAACCGGTTAGCAGTGTGCGGTTTTACTATGCATTTGCGACAGCGCTTACCACCAACGTTTTGAAGGATTCGTAAAATGCAAAACTAAGAGCGGATTAAGAACTCCTTAGACAAAAAAAAAATTAAAACAATGTAACTGATATGAAAAGGAAACCTAAAAAACACATCCAGGATTTGCAGCAAACACGCTGACTTTAACGCGCTGAGAGGTAGATCAAATTACCATAAAAAAAGTTTGCCGCAATTTAAAAGCAGGGCAAACGTAATATTGATGAATAGTATGATTGAGGGTTAATAGTTTTTTTAGCAAGTGTCTTTAAATGTTAAAAACAAAAACAAAAACAAAAAACACTTGTCAAATACTATTGCAAGTCTGCTCCAAAAGGAATTATAATAAAATTATACAGTCTTGTTTTAAACAACGAAAATTTTGAATAAAACTACACGCATACAAATTTAAAAAAAATTATCCAATGCATGGGTGTGTAAATTTTTTTTTTTTGTTTGGTCGATGGGAAGTAGTGCAGAATTTGTGTAATAATGCACAGGCAGCACATTTGTTCGTAAACAATGAACCTGACAGCGCAGCTGTTTGCTTTGTGTGAAAATTCCCGGATCAGGAGTGACGACGTAGCATAATGAGGCAAACGAGGAGGGGGAAGGTGGGAGGGTGGTGCGGAAAGCATAGAGATGACTATTTTGGAAAATATTCAGACCGCTGCTAAACTATGAATACGACGCGCTCGCTGCTGCAGCGAGGAGGTGGGTAAGGTATTAACGGCATGCTCGACTGGTTGAGGGCTTAATTAGCTGTTTATCATTTTCATTGGTCGGCACGCAAAACACTCAAAACAATTATTTATTCGTAATACCAATAGGCAACCGCAAGAATTTTACTGCAGCCGGAAAACATTAAATCATTTTTTAAATATGTTTTGATCGCGTAAACGAGAGATTAATTTCCATTTAATATCTACAATGTGGGCATCTTGCAGTCCACAAAAAAAAAAGATAATAAATAAAAAGAGGGATGATTTACTGCATATAAGTTTTTTTTATGCAAACACAATTTTTTTTTTTTTTTGTTTTTATTGTATAACTTAATATCAGTTACACATGTAATGGGAAAATTTGTGTAAATAGCAAGTGTTATAAGTAGAGCTTAACTTTCTTTATTCCAATTATTTGATTGAGTGATAACATTGCTTTGGCAAGGAAGAGTAAACATTTTATGTTTTTTTTTTTTGCTTTCATTTTAGTGGCTCGACGCAGACGAAAGGAAGGTCGTCAGCGACGTCAACGCACTACTTTCAGTACAGAGCAGACGTTGCGTCTAGAAGTGGAGTTTCATCGTAACGAATACATTTCGAGAAATCGTCGATTTGAATTGGCGGAAACGCTGCGCCTTACCGAGACACAGATAAAAATTTGGTTTCAAAATAGACGTGCGAAGGATAAGCGTATCGAGAAGGCACAAATTGATCAGCAATATCGGTAAATGAATTATAAATATTAAATTATAATAAATGATTGCCATTAGTGCCTATATATTGTTTTAGAGGTAGTTTGGCTATTTAGAGCATATGTACATATCTCGTGCTACGAACGGGCAATTTTCCTACCTTATGTGATCAGTGTCAGTTGATCACATAGTTTTTTTTAAAAAACATGGCGAATTTTTTCATAATAATTGGTTTCATTCATTTTTTATAAAAGTAGAATTTGTTATATAATAAAAAGCATATACATATGTAAAACAAATCTTCAAACTTCGTACAAAATTCATAAAAATAAACAAATTTTCTTCAAAAAATTCAAGAAGAATTTATGCTAAAACTTAATTTGCTACATAACAGCATATTAAATATTTTTTAAAAATTCGAATTAATGTGTTTAAAATTTTTGTGCCTGCATTTTTTACTTTTTATAAATTTGGTAAATGATACTATATGTACATGCGATCGATATATTTGAGTTTTGTTTTGAACGAATTCTTCCTAAGGACTTTATGTCCGAAAAATCACAATAGCGATTATTTTCGGTTCCTGGTTTTAACTGGGTCGTAATGCCATTTCATTTAATATATGTATGTACATACTTATGTATGTATATATGTACATTGAGTCAAACATTTGACCACATGGTGAATGTTTTTTTTACAATATTTGTATCGTTTTTAATGATAAAATTTTTTGTTAATTTTTTATAGACGTAGTATCGGGTCTTGCAATAGGAACGCTACAAAAGTTTTTTTAAATAAAACAAAAACGGTTTGGGATATGAATTAAATTCTTTTTGGTATACATATAACGAACAAAATTTAAAAAAAACTAACAAAGCAGGTCATGAAAAAAATTACAAATATTGTAAAAAATTATCATGTGGTCAGTTTTTTGAGTCAATGTACGTACATATGTACATAAAGGGTCTTGCAATAGGGACGCTACAAAAGTAGATCGATAGTGACAGCAAACGACGCCATATTTTTCCCGCTCTTTTGACATTTCTCTTCAGTAAGATTTGTCATTTCATCATGGAAAGATAAACGATCCAACAACGAGTCGAAATTATTAGAATTTACTACCGAAATTCGGAGTCAATGGCCTCAACTTTAAGAGCGCTACGTCCAATTTATGGTCGTCGTCATTTCTGGATGAATGGCTTCGTCAATAAGCAAAATATGCGTTATTGGACAGACAGCAATCCACACGTACTCCATGAGTCAACATTGCATCCCGAAAAAATTACTGTTTGGTGCGGTTAATGGGCCGGCGGCGTCATTGAGCCGTACTTCTTCCGTGATGATCAAGATCGGCACGTTACTGTGAATGGGAATCGCTACCGCTCAATTATAACCGAATATTTTTGGCCCGAATTGGATGATATGGACTTGGACAATATGTGGTTCCAACAGGACGGCGCCACAAGCCACACAGCGAATGTCACAATCGATTTATTGAAAACCAAGTTTGGTGAACGTGTATACATACATATGTACATACATATATTAAATGAAATGACATTACGGCCCAATTAAAACCAGGAACCGAAAATAATCGCTATTGTGATTTTTTCGGATATAAAGTCCTTAGGAAGAATTCGTTCAAAACAAAACTCAAATATATCGATCTCATTATACTATGCCATATACAATGCAAATCCGGCCTTATTTTTTATTAAGGAGATGATTTGCTTCAAATCATTGCATAAACGTTATTTTGTGATTTTATTTTTTTCGATCACATTTAGTCGATATGCCATTTTTTAGATCGTAAGTTATCATTATTCTTGGATTTATAATTTTCCGATTACACTGTATCGGTATTTTGTGGTTTCTTTCGTTCAAAAATAATCGTTATTCTTAAATTTAAATTTATCCAATTAATTTAATCAGAATAAAAGTCGATTTATTTTGCGACTAGTTAAAAAATCGATCGATACAATTACAATAAAAAAGCTACACGTCCAGAATTCGATTCATATTTTTATGCATATCATTTCATAATTTTATCTCTTCTCATATGTAATTTCAATAAATGAATTCAATATTTTCGAATCGAACCAGCTCACATTAATCTTAATAACATCCCCAAATATTTTTGGGTTGTTTATAACATAATAAATTTTATGATTCCGGTGGAAAAACGGTTGCTGTTGCTCAATATTGCAATAATGTAAATTTTAAAATTTTAAGAAGTCTTGTGACAATACCCCATTCAAGGTATTACTACTTAAACCATTTAATTTTGTTCGAACTAATTTTAAAAAAATATATTCAACATATACAGAAGACAAATTTGGAAAGGGTTGTGAAAACCGAAGAGGAATCAGCGCTTTTACATTAGACAAAACTTTCCAAAAACGCAACTGCAGTGGTATTTTGTTTAGAAAAAAAGCGCGTGTGTGTAGGAAATCGAAAGAAAAATTGTCTGAAAACCTGACTTTGAAAACTCTAAGTAAATTACTGATAAATTCACTACATTTGCTTTGGTGGTGACAATGAAAATTATAGTTGGCAAAGCGCCCATTGTAGCGAACATACTTCTAATGCTTAAAACACAATACCTACGAACGGCGAATTTTTCGTCGCGAACGTTCGCTGTCGAAAATAGAACCGATTGACATTTTTACATGAGGATGCACAACACCAAAGCGAACGACGAACATTCGTTGCGATAGACTTATTTCTATTGCCGTCGCTGGCTGCAATCCATTGTGACCATATGCTTAATACACTCAGGATTTTTTAAATCGAAATGTTTAAATTTCACCACAAAACATTATTCTCACCTTTTCTAATTCAAAATTTGAATTGCGACTTGTCATAATTAGCTGTTTTCGTTTTCGCCGAAGTTGTGTTTTACTGGGCGAACGTTGCTGACGTCGTCACTCTACTGAGCGATAATTCGTCTTTCGTCGGTATTGTGTTTCAAGTATAATGGTGCCCACAGTCACCGACGTGTCCGTTTGCCGTGTCTGTTTGTCGGGAGATACACAAAATTGAGCAAAACTTGTGCCCGCGCGTATGTTTTGTAAACAAACTTTGCGTACATAAAACTGTGTTTGTATGCATCAACACAATGTTGCCATTCCTTTGTTTGCATACATACTTTTACACACATCCGCGTTGTCAATCACAATTTTTCATTGTATAATAAACCAAAGCCAAAAACCAACAAATGCAAATAGTTCATTTATCTATAATTAACATTATTAAACATCGATTTTAAATTAATTTAATAAAAATTTAAATTTTTATAAGGTTATTTTGTTAATGATTTTAAAAAGTTCTGCTTGGCAACACTGTGCGGTGAGAGAGAACTCAGCTGACACGGCTTCACGGCAAAAATCTAAATTTCTCAGTTTACACACGTACACGTCGCGCGTACCCGTCACACGCACACGTTGATGAGTTTGCATTTACATGGCGCTCTCATAAGTTTGATCGTGTCAGCTGACACGTAGCGTACGTTTGCGTCGGTGACTGTGCGCACTATAAAGCGTGTCAAGCCAACTACAACGCGAAATTTTGGCAAAAGATTTGTAGAAGATGTTTGTTTAAGAGCAATCCCACGAAGGTTTGACCCAAGGCTAATTAATATACGATGGTGTCAAGTGCATATATGTATGTACATACTTATGTAAGTTAAAATACTATATATTTTGTGGTTGCTTTTGTGCAGTAGGATGTCATGACGAAAGAAAAGAGAAAATGACGGCGAACTCATTTTCTTAGTTAGAGCGCCATCATCCACACTCATAATAGGTCTATGTAATTTCAAAATTTTCAAAATTTTTCATTTTAAGTATTTTTCTATTATAAATTATATTTGAAAAAAATCCCAAATTTCTAAATAATAATAATTATTCTGCCAAGTATTTTTTAACCAGTTTTGATTTTGTTCAGAACCTTTTTCTTTGACTACATCAGGCATATATGTAATACTTCTATATTGCTGGAAAGCACAGAGTACATTCCCCAATATCAGAGTGCAGAAATATAAAAAATAGAATGAGTGATCCGATAATCGAATGTACCTAAAATGACAACTTCACTTTAAAAAATACATTAGCGTATCAAGCCTTCATAGAAAAATCGTTTATATTTACACGTTAAAGAAATTATTTAAAAATTGTTAAAAGCAAAAAATATTTACAAACCAAAATATATAATGGTGAGGATATGCTTTGTGTGCAAAAAAAATACAGATAAAGAAGAACATCTTCATGCGTAAGTACATGTATTCCAATTTTTTAAGAAGCTAATAAACACATTTCCCATTCCAGTTTACCAAAACATGCAGAGCTTCGCAGAAACTGGATGGATGCATGCGGTATCCAAGGCCAACACAAGCATGCAGTTTATATTTGCTCAAAGCATTTCGAAAAGAAATGTTACCACAATATTGGCAGATATTTGAAGAAAGACGCTTTCCCTACACTACACCTGCATCCTGATATGACGGACGCGCCTGACTGTGAATACATTGATACTTTATGGCGATTATCTCCCTTTGTCGACGATGTCGTGCGTTATACAGCAGGTTTTGTGTCGTGGAAGGTATATCGCAAATTAAAATGTTTAACTTGTAGAGAGCAAATTATTGGTAGTGAGCTGCCTAGGTTATCAGCATTAAAAAATCAGGGTCCATTTATTCCGCCTTCAAACGACGTTATAAGCTTATGTTTGTTCAGCGAGAAAGTTATTAGACAAAACTTGAAAAAACTTGATAGAACTAATATAAAAATGTTTTTAATGATTCAAGTTTTACGCAATATTGGAGAGGTATTTACAAACGAGTTTATGGAAGATCACGTAAAAGCTGAAACTTTTTTTAGTAACGATGTATTAAATGACCACCGATTACAGCTTTGTAAGTGCATAATAAACATGTATATTGATACACGCCTTTTTTACGAGAGTACAAAGCAAACGGCAGATAAGGAATATGTACGAAATAAATTTACAAAACTAATTTTATTTGCAAATCAATAATGTTCATCCCAATATATGTTTATGTATATAACATGCCTTGAATAATAAAATTGTTCTATTATCATAAATAAATATGTTCTCATTTAATGGAAATGTTCTCATAGGCTACTTTCATTTAGTTTGCTGATTTCTTGGCCCCTTTTGTACTTGAACCGCCCCTGTAATTATTTGAATTTTCAGTCAATTTGACAATTTACAAGTTTACATTTATACTACTAAGAGCTCAAAAATTGATGTAGTCTGTCTCGTTTTGGTTTCGTTTTAAAAACACATTACGAGCTTCTCCCACCCGCAATATAGAAGTATTACATATATGACATCAGGCCATTTCTGCCTTGATTTTGTATTTTTTTGATAGTGGGAGTTATTCTAATATTAAAAAAAAAACCATTCATCACCAAGGCACATACGAATTTTGCCCGTCATAAAGTATTTTTAGTATTATAAGTATTAAAAAAAAATTTACTTGTATATAAATTTGCAGTCTAATACAATTTCAAATAAAATAAGTTCAAATCATGTTTGATACAAGCTTTTATTTATATAAGTATATTACCAGTTTATGGTTTATCAGAACCAAAGATGAATAAACTTATTAAGAAGAATTTGAAAATCGATTGATTTCAAAGTTGTAACCTGATTCTCTATTAGCCTTGATTTAAATGTAACTAAAACATTTTGTCATTTCTTTCTATGTCCTACCATACAAGTGTATAGACAAAACAGTCTAATCAGCTGTTCTAGTAACACCAACTTATGTATATGATTTCGCCTTAGTTTGACAAACTTTTTCTAATAGGTGGTATTTGATGTCCCAAACACCAGCATACACATTCTACTATACTACAACGAGAGCGCTCTTATTCCCTCTTTAATATTTAGTGAAATAACTGAGTTATTTGCTGAAGCATAAAATAAACGGAAGTAAAAACTGTCATCTCAAAAATTATTGTTTACAATAAAATTAACACGAAATTAATTTTACGACATTTATGCGTACACTTAAAACTAATTAGCTCTGATCAGGCTATTCTACATAGTACATACAGTGTATTCCATCTTCATAACAATCTAACTTTTTTTTTACATTTCTTCCCCTATTCTTTGTTCGTTTTGCATTTCAGGAATTTTGTCGTGGCCAATGGTTTCATGACCACAATTATGGGACACACCGCAACAAGCTATCCACCCCCCATGCCAATGATAACGAATCTTCATCAGGGCTTCTACCAACAGCACAACCACACCAACAATAACGTTTTACAAGCAACAACAACAACGACGATACCAAGACCACCTCCACCAACAGTGCTACCATCAACGACGCAACAACAAACACGCACATCGATAACACCGCATACACTTACACCTTCGTTGAATACCACCAACGATAATAATATCGTCGCTTCTACCCCATCGTTTAACGCCAACTTGTACACACAAACAACGGCACATTCAGAGTTGCAACGCCAGACGCGTACACCTTTACTGACCACAAATCAACTTGAACGCATGGATGTCCATTATAGCGGTTTGAATGAGCGCACTTTTTACAAACAAACGAACGTCAACGCTGAAAGCAGTGGGTTGAGTTCACTCATCAATTCCTGTTAGCCAATTATGAGAACTACTTATCCATGGGCCGCTTGTTTGGAATTCTTATTGTAATTTTTTGCAAACATATTTTGCACAGTATTTTTTTGGATTAGAGCGCATTACGTATTAGATGTTTCAGAAATGTAAGTTGCGATTTACTGGAGTTTTGAATTAAAGAAATTTATAAATAAATATTTAAAGTATTTTATTTCTACTGCACCTACTTGGATAAAAACGCTATAAACGTTGAAAGATTCATGGTATGTTTAGATAAAACGTATTTTCCGGAAGGGGATCTTTATTGAAAAAAAATATTTGTACATTAGGGCGGTAATTAATGTACGAAGAAAGTTTGAATTTTTCAAGAACCACCATAATGTACATTGATCTGTCACTCCACAATCAATAAGTCTGATCCTTACTCCATGAATTCACAGGTTTACAAACTTAGAGGAAGTTACAGGAAAAATGTGCCCATAACTACATCAAAATCCTGTAAATTAGAGCGATTTGTGGAGAGTTGTGTAGAGAATGAAGTTGCAAGATTTTACCAGAACTTTTTTTTAGGTAAAATCATCATAAAAAGTGTCAAACGATCAGTTGTGGCACAAAAGTAATCAAAAAATGTACGTTGTCAAGTTTATAATTTGAATGAAATTCAATTTATTTTTAGCTTGAAAAAACTGACGTTTTTACACTCTAGAGAGTCATTTTGTTATTTGGCATTTCTACAGGATTTTACAGGAAAAGTACTGGATCAGAGCTGCTTTCCATGTAATTAAATTTATCAACTTCCCCTAAATTATTTTAGTTCGACATTGGCTTATAAAAAAAAATCAATTTTTATTAGAAATTTTTCAGTAACTGACCTCACATGATACTATATTGTAAGTTTAAAAAGGTAGCAATCAAAATTCCAAAAAATTTGCTGCCATGTTAATTTTTTAAAGCAGTGTTACAAACCAAACCAAACCTGCATATGTGCATAGCTTTGAAACTATTTACTAGAAAGTATTAGCACAGTAACTTATCAAAATATGGCTCATTCTATAACCAACCCCATATAAGTCCCAATTTCTCACTTAGAACAAAATTCACAAAATAATTTTATCAAAATTTAAACTTTTTAATTCGAGTTTAAGAAAAATTGTGTAGCATGAAATCCACGGAGGATGATATAAAAAAAGTTACTGTACCAATATTAATTTTCGGCATTGTATTCATTTTCATTAGAAATTAATTTGTATACTGATTTTTTTCAATACAATTTTTGAAAACTTTTAATGTTTTTTTTATTAAAAATATGCCTGTGGCAGACGAACAAAGTTAATTTGCATTAAGAAGCAAAAGTTATAATCTGTTTATTTATTGATTTTAATTTGGATGATAGAAAAAAATTCAGAGCATAATTCTTATTTTGTATTTTTTTTTACTTTCATCCAAAGTTTTGAAAATTAAAAATATGTGTGAAAAATATGTCGTTTTAAGAAACCCATTTTTTTTAAACTGAAAAAGTAATATATTTAATTAAGTTGTATCTTTCCAGAAATTAAATGTTGAAGTTAGCGATTACATCACCCGGCCTTCACTGCTCCGAGTCATGCGTAATAACTACATCACTATAGCAGCTAAGAACATGAAATTTGGCACTTCTTTTATTTATCACAAATAGAAAGTATAAAATGAACATTATCAAGATCGTGTCACTATAACTTATAGATTCCATTCCACAGTTCGGATATGAGGATTTGTTTTAAAACTCGTGAATGAAATCGATGATTAGCGTAAACGAACGTAGTGTTAGGTTATTTTTATAAATGTATTAAGATCAATTATATTTTTAATAGTTTCTTATAAGTGATTGGTAAATCGCTTACAAAATTGACGATAAAATTAGCTGTCTAAATGAAAAAGTATTTTATGTTGAAGTGGTCCGATCTCGGTTCAGGCAAATGATTAATGCATTATTATCTGTCAAACATCTCAAAAATTGAGGGACCAGTTTGCGTTCAGAGAGACAAGCCACACAATCGACTACTTGTCCTTATCATTTTGGTATACATTTGTATCGGCCTATCTGTTATTTCCTAATACTTATAAACTTGGGACATTTGGGTCTTCATAAAAGGTATACAAATTTTACCCTGACCAAATGCCCTAAAGTGCATTTAAAACAGTTGATTTCAGCAGATTTACTTCATTTCTATACTTTTTAAGTATAAATTAGCTAAAAATAAGATATATGTACATATAGTTTAAAAATATATCATTTAAGAGGATTATGCCAAAACAGACTGATATATAGAAAAATTAAAGAACTAAGTACAGAAAAAATAAAAAAAAACCAAATTTAAACATACAAAAAATTATTATACTAATTTTAATAATGATAATAATAGATTAACTTGTTATTAAAATTTTAAATTATTTCAATTTAAATACACATTACTTTCGTGTATTTAATGGCCATAATTCACGAGGTGCAGCAAGTTAAGACAAATTACTTGTTACCCTTATTGTATATCAGTTTTTCATTAGGGAAATTTTTTGGTTAGTTGATCTCTAATAGAATTTCTAGCGAGAATTCATGACTCTTACGATACACTGAATGAGATAATCGGTTAAAATCAGGCTAGCGAATTTCAATCAAATTAAAATTTCGCGTCTCATCAAAATCTTATTATAATCGGATGGACGATTTACTAAAACCTATTCTAGATGCTTTTGTCAGCAAAAGTTTTATGATTTAAAAGTAAATAGCTCACACGGCTTTAACTGTCTAATTATAGGAACTTTAAAGTAAAACCTCATTTCTGAACAATCCGTTGTACGGGAGCTATAACTCATAGTAACTCGTTCTTAATGATCTTCTTTGGATAATTTTTATTCATAATAAACAGACAGAACTTTTACTTACAAACATTGGACCAAAGTTGTAATTCCATTTCATCGTATTGACTGATTTAGAATTATAATATATTATTGGATACGTATCATTTCTTAAAAAAAAACTATTTTTCGATCAAGCTCACGTAAATCTTAATACATAACAAATTAATGCATAACAAATTTTATAACTCCAATGGAAAACCTGCAACTTTTTTTGCACCCTTTTAAGTTGAACCCAAGTTTTTTTTTTTTTTAAATCTAAATCTAAAAAAATCCCGGTTTTTCGAAGTTCGTATTTTAAACTCCCGAAATATCGGGCCTTGCATGATGTTCCGGGATTAATGTCCTACTGTAAATGAACAATAAATATGAAGTGACTAAGAAAAAAATTTGGGTTTGTTTTTCTTCAGATTATATGCGTGGAAAATCATTCAAGGAGAATGCCAGAAAGATTAACTTCTTCACTATGCATTCAACCAATGTTTATTCTTGAGTGAGTTTTTTGTAATCAGAATTGATACCGCAACACCCCAATATAACAATTAGAACTGGTCAAATTTCAGATTGCATTTTTTTGTTTGTATAATGAAAATATTGTATGTATGTATGTACGTTACCCTTCTCATACCCCTGCAAAAGTGGGCAGTTAAACATAATTTAACTGGTAAATTCGCACTGAAAACCTGACCCGTAATGGATTTGCAGAGAAGAAATTATTTGTATGTTATTATAACAATAGGGAGTGCAATGGGGTGTGGTAACTCTTCTGGGCCTGCAGTTACAGATGAGTGGCTACACTCAATCCCTACTCTTGCGTCCTCGTCGCGCACTCTGGGCAACGTGAGCAACCCTTGTGTGAGATATGGTAACCAACCCGTGTGGAGCCTTGGGTCACGGCAGAAAGAGAGGGAGCTTCAGTGGGGCCACTCCGACATATTCGGTTTAAGGGCTCACTGAAGTCAGCAGCGTCTGTTCACCAGGAGGTGCGGCTGCAAGCGGGCGTCTGACTTGGAGCAAGCGGCTCGCTATATAAATGTGTCTTCAAAAACAAAAAACCCTCCAGTATTTGGTTGTGCGCTGGGCTTGGGACCCGCCACGTAAAAAACTATACCCAATGAAAAATTTCAATGTGCCTCGGATGAGATCTCCCTTTTTTGATGACGACCACAAGCAATGTTTTAAGGACTACGATTTAAGGGCATGCACCTGGAATGTCCGAACCCTTAATGGGGAAGGCGCCGCTGCCCGGCTGGCTGATGTCCTCGTAAGAGTAAGGGCTGACATCACCGCCATCCAAGAAATGAAATGGACGGGGCAAGGCAAGAAAACCGTTGGGCCTTGCGACATCTACTACAGCTGCCATGTAAAGGAGCGCAAGTTCGGTGTTGGATTTGTGGTGGGAGAGAGGCTTCGTCGCCAAGTACTGTCGTTCATTCCAGTGGACGAGCGTCTCGCCACGATTCGCATCAAAGCGAGATTTTTCAACATCTCGCTGATTTGTGCCCACGCACCGACAGAAGAGAAGGACGATGTGATCAAGGATCACTTCTACGAGCGCTTAGAACGCACTTACGAGCGCTGCCCCCGTCACGATATCAAAATCGTGCTTGGTGACTTCAATGCCAGGGTGGGAAAGGAAGGGATCTTTGGTCACACTGTCGGAAAATTCAGTCTCCACGATGAAACCTCCGCCAACGGACTGAGACTGATCGACTTTGCCGGGGCCCGAAACATGGTGGTCTGCAGCACCAGGTTTCAGCATAAAAAAATACACTTGGCTACGTGGCTGTCTCCAGATCGAAAAACGCGAAACCAAATCGATCATATTGCGATAGACGGAAGGCATGCTTCCAGTATATTAGACGTGCGTACACTCCGAGGACCGAACATCGACTCGGATCATTATCTTGTCGCAGCCAAGATGCGCATACGCCTCTGTGCATCAAAAAACGTGCGTGTAAATACACAGCGAAAGCTTGACGTCGGAAAGCTGCAATCGCAACAGACAGCTGCAAACTTCACCACTCGACTCTCACACCTGCTCACTGAGAGCTCTTCTCAAGAAACCGGAATTTGCGAGCACTGGGAGCACATTTCTCGATCACTGCGTACCGCCGCTGAAGAAGTCGTTGGCTTTCAGCGAACCCGAAAAAATGACTGGTATGATGAGGAATGCCGCGCCGCTTCGGAAAATAAAGATGCTGCCTACAGGGCCACGCTGCGATCGGGCGCAACGCGAGCTGTATGGGAACGCTACCGGGAGTTGAGAAAGGAAGAGAGACGTATCGTCCGTAGAAAGAAGAGAGAGGCCGAAATACGTGAGTGTGAAGAGCTTGAGATGCTAGCCGACATGAAAAGCGCCCGAAAATTTTACCAAAAGGTGCGGCGACTTACGGAAGGTTTTAAGACCGGGGCGAATTCCTGTAAGAACAAGAACGGCGATCTGGTGACTGATGTCCAAAGCGCACTTAGATTGTGGAGGGAACACTTCTCCACTCTGCTAAATGGTGACAGCGAAAGCGTCGCCGGAGAAGATGAAGATCCCGAACCCCAAATCGCTGATGACGGCATTAACATCCCGTCACCCGACCTCGATGAAGTTCGAATAGCAATTATGCGCCTACGGAACAACAAAGCCGCTGGAGCTGATGGGTTACCAGCTGAGCTATTCAAGTATGGTGGCGAGGAGCTGGTAAGGTGCATGCACCAGCTTATTTGCAGAATATGGTCGGACGAATGCATGCCCGCCGATTGGAATTTAAGTGTACTCTGCCCAATCCACAAGAAGGGTGATCCTGCAATATGCGCCAACTACCGCGGGATCAGCCTTCTTAACATTTCGTATAAGGTTCTATCGAGTGTATTGTGTGAAAGACTAAAGCCAACCGTCAACGAACTGATTGGACCTTATCAGTGTGGCTTTAGACCTGGTAAATCTACCATCGACCAGATATTCACGATACGCCAAATATTGGAAAAGACCCGTGAGAAGAGGATCGACACACACCATCTATTTGTCGACTTTAAATCAGCTTTCGACAGCACGAGAAGAAGTTGCCTATATGCCGCGATGTCTGACTTTGGTATCCCTGCAAAACTAATACGGCTATGTGAAATGACACTGAGCAACACCACCAGCTCAGTCAGAGTTGGGAAGGACCTCTCCGAGCCGTTTGATACCAAACGAGGTTTCAGACAGGGTGACTCCCTATCGTGTGACTTCTTTAACATTATGCTAGAAAAGATAATTCGAGCTGCAGAATTAAACCGGTCAGGTACCATCTTTTATAAGAGTGTGCAACTGCTGGCGTATGCCGATGACATCGATATCATTGGCCTCAACAACCGCGCCGTTAGTTCTGCCTTTTCAAAGCTGGACAAGGAAGCGAAGCGAATGGGTCTGGAGGTGAACGAGGACAAAACGAAGTACCTCCTGTCATCAAATAAACAGTCAGCGCATTCGCGCCTTGGCTCCCGCATCACTGTTGACAGTTACAATTTTGACAAAGTAGAGGACTTTGTTTATCTTGGAACCAGCATCAACACCAACAATAATGTCAGCCTTGAAATCCAACGAAGAATCTCTCTTGCCAACAAGTGCTACTTTGGGCTGAGTAGGCAAATGAACAGTAAAGCCCTCTCTCGACGAACGAAAACCACGCTCTATAAGTCCCTCATCATGCCCGTGCTAATGTACGGCGCAGAAGCATGGACCCTATCAACATCGGATGAGATGGCGCTTGGAGTGTTCGAGAGAAAGATTCTCCGAAAGATTTTTGGTCCTTTACGTCTTTGCGATGGCGAATACCGCAGACGATGGAACGATGAGTTGTATGGGCTGTACCGCGACATAGACATAGTTCAGCGAATTAAGATTCAGCGGCTACGCTGGCTAGGTCATGTGGTACGTATGGAAGAAAATGCTCCAGCCCTGAAAGTATTCGACGCGGTACCCGCTGGTGGTAGCAGAGGAAGAGGAAGGCCTCCTCTACGTTGGAAAGACCAGGTGGAGAAGGACTTGACTACACTTGGGATATCTAACTGGCGCCAGGCAGCAAAGCAGAGGAGCGGCTGGCGTGCAATATTGAAATCGGCCAAAATCGCCTAGGCGGTTATAGCGCCAATTAAGAAGAAGAAGAAGTATTATAACAATAGAAGGAAATCAATAAATTTATAAGGTTATGAATAACAAATCACTAAAGACGTGGATTCCCCGATAAGTGATTTTTCATGCATTCGAATCAAGCAAATGTTTTCCGAAGATGAAATTTCAATTTCTGGCGATTGAAATAAAATCAGCATAAATTTATAAATGGGGAGGGGGCAGGTTGGGTCTTGCTAAGGAGTGAATTTAGGTGAAGTGTTTTTTTTTTATCAACGGTTAGCACAGATCGGACAGATGTAAAAAAAATATCAAAATTTACACGTACATTTGATTAATATGGAACATATATGGCTTTCCGATTTGGGTTCAAAGCGTTTTAAAATAAACCAAGAGCATATGAATACTAATAATTTGGCGCTTGATGTTTGGACTAACTTTTCTTACAATTTGTGGTGTGCGACTTGATGTCATACCATAACTTGAGGGAAAAAAAGTTTTACTCCGACTCCGAACGGCCGATGATTTTTGTGAGAAGTTTTTTCATGGCAGAAATGTACTTGGAGGTTTGCCATTGCTTGCCGAGGGGCAGCTTCTATTAGGAAAAACGTTTTCTATAGTGTGAGGATCTCATTTTTGACTGTTTTGTGTACAAACAAAATTGCCGTATATGGAGTGAGAATAATCCTCTTTAAACTCTCGTGACACCTTTGCATCCTGAAAAATGCACCGTATGGTGTGGTTTACATGCTGGAAGAATCATCGGTCCTTATTTCTTTAAAAATGAGGCCGGAGCGAATGTTACTGTCAATGGTGATCATTACAGATCAATGATTACCGATTACTTGTTTCCAAATTTGCATAACATCGACCTGCAAGAATTTTGGTACCACGCCTCATACTGCCACTCGAACTATCGATTTGTTGAAAGAGCAATTTGGCGATAACATTATGTCAAAAAATGGTACAGTCAATTGGCCTCCAAGATCATGCAACTTAACCCCATTGGATTATTTTCTTTGTTATGGGTTATGTAAAGTCTCTGGTTTACGCTGATAAACCAGCAACAATTGAAGCTTTGGAAGCCAACATAACTCGTGTTATTACCGAAATACGCCCACAGTTGCTCCAAAAAGTGGTTCAAATTGGACTGATCGCATCCGATTCACCAAAGCTAATTGTGGCGGGCATATGCCAGAAATCGTTTTTAAATATTAAATGTCATGAAAATATCTTTCAAATAAAAAAAACTGGCATCATACTTCATTTTTTATGTGTTTTATTTCAATTTAAAGTACTATCAGTCTAAAAAAAAACACCCTTTATGTATTGTTTTTGTGATTAGGTGAAATCGACTATATTTTAAAAAATTCGTTGCTTATCGATTAACTGATTAGTCAATTAACAAGAGCTATACAAATTAACATTATGGTAACTGAAATATCGACTTTTTTATTTTCGCAAAACACCTTTATGTAGGCGTGGTTATTATCAGATTTCGTCCGTTTTCAGAAATGGCTTAACCGATTTCCCATATCATTCAGAACATTTGATAGATAGGAATCTTTATCTATATCAATTGATTAAGGAAATTTCAAAGAACCGTTAAGTAAGCAAATTAAAATTTTTTTTCTGCAAACAGGGACGATTTTCTCAAAAAGGCTACTTTTTTCATCTGATGAAATGTATTAAAAAATGCATAACATTGATATGAAAATTTAAAAGAAAAAATGAAATCGTTCAAGGGCACGAATACCGTTCCCGGATTTAGATCCGATCAAGTATTGATACTTCAGCAACATTCCCTAAAATGGGAAATTGTTTATGTTACTACAAGAACAACAAAAACATCCAAAACCAGAAAAGTAATATTATTATACGCATACATATGTATGCAGTGCCGGACACTAATATCGGCTCACGACATGTTTACAAGTTTTCACTATTTTTTTCTTTTGTCTGTTTAATTTTTATTGATTTTTTTTTTTTTAAATAGCTTATTATATAACCATACCCGTACAAATCCACATTTCAAAAATTGGAAAATTAAACAGAGTTGTATCAAATTTCCAAAGTTTTCATTTATAATTTTTATAAAATTTCTAAGTATGCAGTTTTGTTGCTCAATAAATTTTAGTATAATAATGTGTCAGCTCCAATTAGCTGAAAATGTCCGTTAACATACAAAAAAAAATTGTCTAACGTTCTTTGTAGGGAAGAAAATGCGTGACACCGTTGGCAAAAAAAAATTTACATATACTGCATACTTCAGATTTTTATAAATATTATATTTGAAAAGTATGAAAATTTGATGAAATTTTGTTTAATTTTCCTAAAGTATTCTAAGTATGTATATTGAATTTGGTTGTTTTGCACATAACAAATGAATATATACATACATATGTACATATGTATATACTGCCGCACTCTGAAGAGTTTGACGGTTATTTAAATCGTCCCGTGGTGAAGATCTTACAAAATTCACTCCCAAAGTCAATTAATGATTGGTTAGCTTCCCTTAATGATACTTAAATTTAAGTACGGGAAAAGCAATAATTGACTTGGTAACTATTGTTGTTGTTGTAGGGCTAGCTACACTCTGCTAAATCAGCTTACCCATGGTCGTTATCTTCAAAATCATCTTTTATTGAATTCGTGGACTATGCTGAATGCCATAGTGAAGTTCGTTTTACTTAAGTCCTTTTCACTGCCAAATACATTTTTCAAATCGGACCTTAGATATTTATACACGTTCGTATGAAAACGCTATCAATATAATAACTAATTTCTCGGTTAAGTCGACTTAAGTTACTCGTCGCATGAGTTTATTGAAGAAAAAATAAAATAATAATAATAATATGTCGTTTTGTTAACCCGGCCGAGATTTGAAACTGGAGAACTTCCGAATGAAGCACGAGCATTCTATGCTTAATAATTTGGGGCACGGTAAGCATGTTGCATTGAGTTTCTTTGTACTTTATACAAATGCAAAGCAACATGCAAATTGGATCTCGCCCTATGGAATGCAATACAAAAGGGGCCGAACTGAGCTATTAAATTGTAACTAATTAGTTATAGGCTGGTTAGAAGGAATTTAATTAATGTTCCAGAATGCGGCAGATGGGCTAATAAAAAGTGTTTAGTATTCACTAAAGTTATAAAAACTAAAAACCTACTTTGGTATAAAATAGCGAAACTGTGAAATACTTTACACTTGCATACTTAATATTTGGTTACACTAAGTATTCCAAAATCTTTAAACAAAGAAAGCGATAAATCTTCCCCGTAGGCTCCCAAACAAATGATGAAAACTATTTGAATGATGTTACTGCAAACCAGAATGGAATATTTGTCTCCTCTTTGATGAACCAAGGAAGCGTTTAAAATGTACATATTTATGAGAATGATACCACCAGTTTTCCCAACTACCTAAGTACTACTTTGACAACAATTATGCCAGCAATTTGCACAAAATAAATGCATACATACATACAAGCGTATATTATCATATCTACACTCATCACTTTAATCCTGATATGATTTATCAAAAGTTTTGCTGCCGTTACATATACAACCTGTCCTCTATAGGATATTTATAATCGTTGTTTTATTTTTTGATGTGGGTCTCCGTTACACAACAGCTAAGCATTCGCACTCGGCAGATAACACTTTGCAAATTCATCTCCAAACATTATGTATGCACAAACGACGCCAATGCTAAAAATTTCGCAAAGTAATAAATTTATTTATTATTTCTACCTTTATTTATTTCTCCGCACAAGTAGATTTGCTGTTCTAGGAATTTATTTGGATGCAAGAGATCAGCTGCTTTTATCACCTACAACGGCGCTAACAGCTGATATTAGCACCGCAATGCACTGTGGTGTGTTATAATACAGTAACTTCCGGAATAATTGGATCAAATCTTAATCTAATCGGACCAATCAGAGTACGCCGTCGTCATGCGATACATTTCATAAGATATATTGCAAAGGGAGACCACTTATGGCAGATATCATGGAATAAATCTCTAAGCAAATCGCATGAGAACTATTGCTTGCAACTATTCCATTTAAACGAAAGTTTTGCGGTGGCAACATCACTGCGAAGAGAAATCGACATATTTTTCAAAGTTTCTACCTATATATACATATTAGATGGTTACTGATTTCACCTAGCATTAATTCACCTTGTGCTGTGCTAATTCATAACTTTTTAATGAGGGAAATTTTTGACGTTGCTTTGATGAAGACGAATACCAGCGAGTTAAATCAGCCATGGCCCGTTTTAATGTAACCGAGTTGCAAAAGAACGCTCCAACTCGGATAAAATTTCCTTTAGCTGCATAAGCAACCCTGTTAGCCTCTTTCATGTAAGTTGCGATTTGTTTAGTGCTATTTATTTATTTTATTTATTTATTTATTTATTTAAGTCTATGAACAATAAATTCTTACAGACTACTAACAAACTTACATGAGATTATTTATTTATTATTTATTTATTTATTTAATTAATCTAGAAATATTAACATTTATTTATTTATTTATTTATATATGTAAAGTCTTTGAATTAACAAATTCTTACAGACTATAATTAAACTGATTTGGAATAGTACAAAAATTACTAAGAAAAAAATGACTTGAGGTGGTTTATTAAGATGGCATAGGGCCACGAAAAATCAGCACCCGAAGAACTAAAAAACAAATTTAAATCAGCACATGGTTGTGCCGGAAATTTTTAGGTTTTTGCAGTTATATATTTAGAAATACCTTGCAAATAAAAACGAATTAGGTCAAAAAACTAAATTTCCCATGTAATATCTTAGGGCTTATTAACAATAGTGCAGTTTTTTCACTTCCCAACACTACATCTCAGGTTGGATATCATTTAACCGAGTTGGCTCAACTCGCATATTTTTCCGAGTTAGTGTTGTTGCTTTACATGCAATTCGTTATCCTACCTGGTGTTCTTTTGCAACTAGGTTACAAAGAAACGGGCTCAATAAGAGGACCGTTTCTTTGCACTCGAGTTGCAAAAGAACGCTCCCACTCGGATAAAATTTCCTTCAGTTGCAAAACCAACCCTGCTCGCATCTTTCACGAATTACGCTCTCTCTTTGCAAGTTTTGCAAGTTATTTGGCCAAACCAACCCGATTTACTGCTACAAGTTGGTAACAGGATTTATAAGTTTTCTGCCAAACGAACACTCTTATTATTTTGAATTAGCCCCAAGAAAATACATGGAAAATTTCAGTTTAACACCTATTTCGTTTTTATTTGCATAGTATTTGTAAATATCTAACTATGGATTCTTTTCTTTTTAACCTAGTTGCAAAAGAACACTAGGTAGGATAACAAAATGCACTTTAAACCACAACGCTAACTCGGAAAAATATGCGAGTTGAGCCAACTCGGTAATATTGTACCCGTATAGCCGTAAGAAAATACATGGGAAATTTAGATTTAAAGCGTTCCTAAAAATTGCTGGCACAACTATTTTCCATTCGTAAATAGCATTTAACTAATCGCAACTTTCATGAAAGAGGCTAACAGGATTGGTTTTGGAACCGAAGGACATTTTATCCGAGTTGGAGAGTTTTTTTGCAAGGCGGATACAAGCAAACGGGCCTACTATTTAAATTAGAACCCTTGAATGCGATGATGCGGTGTGAATGTACACATTGGCGGTTTTGCTTTTCGAAAATAGGGTGGCAAGCTTTTAACGAGGTGCCGAAACAGAAACTCGATATTACACATCTGGCAAACCGCTCGCCATTTTGTTTTAATTAGTATCTATAAATGAAAATTTTCTGTATACGGAGATCATCAAGCGTGTGATTTTAATCTTTCTTTAACAATAATTATTATATCAGAATAAAGTTTATGAAAATGTCTGCAAAAGTCAAGAGAGAACAAAATACAAGTATTCTTGATTTAGAAAAAGAAAAAATAAATCCCTCAAAAATTCCAGAAGAGGTACGTAACATTTCATATATTTTGTTAAATTGATAAAATTTTTAACTTTCAGGACGATATTTGCGAGTTGGAACACCTACGGAAGTTATTTATTGGCGGTCTAGCACCGCTTACAACCGAAGCAAAATTGAAGGAATTTTATGGAAAATGGGGTGTAGTAGTGGATGCCGTGGTAATGCGCGATCCGACTTCCAAACGTTCTCGGGGCTTCGGTTTTATAACCTATACTAAAGCGGCAAGTGTAGATGAAGCTCAAAAAAACAGACCCCACGTTGTCGATGGCAAGTAAGTAAACCCGTATAATGGTATTTTTATAATTGATTTATACAATGATATAAGAAGAAGGAGGGATTCGCACATTAGATAGAAATTTGTATGTACATATTTGCTTGTATATGTACATGCCACTTTTCCGATACATGTATACCATCGAAGAATCATTCCTGCAAAACCCCTCTGCTCTAATAATCAAACTACTCATGTATGTCTTCAAAATTTTCATTATTGCATAAACCAAATAAATAGAAAACCATAAACTTTTTTTTGTTAGATGAATAGCAATAATAAAAAGGATGAGTAAATATATTTCCAGTTATACTTTTTAAGTCTAAATCTGAAAATTTAAATTGTTTTATGATAGGAGGTGATTTTACAAACTATTTTGTTTAAAAAAAAAAAATTTAAAAAAAATGGATAATTTCAAATCGGTCCAAGTCTACCTTAATCTTAATATTATTATGAAATATTTTGGTTGATGTCCGGGGCGTCCGATAACGTAGACCCGTACGATATTCAAAGTGTGTCCATAACTAGTTTTAAATTTTGTCTCATAGAGCCTTGCTCTATGAATATACAGTGTCGAACCTATAATTAGTACCCTAATTAATGTAATAAATTTGCCACTTATGTTTGTTAATTTACTTTTAATAATTTTTAACTTATTCTATTATATAAGTCGTATAAAGAAAAGTTTCAACAAATATTTTTCTCATATTTTCAATCTTAAATCACTATTTTTTTTTTTTTTTTTTGCTAAAGGTGTTGCGAATTTTTCTCCATATAGCGAATGCTTAGCAAATATCATCAAGAATTGTCTAAAAAAAAACTGCATTCTCGAAAATTGTCTAAAAATTTGGAGTACAAAGTTAAAAATTTTGGTGACTTTTTTTAATTGTTGAATTTTTTCTGCTTATCTAAAAAGTTTGTACTTGCACAGTTTTAGTAATAGAATGAATTACAAATTAATGAAATATAATTGAAATTAAATAAGTTAAGAAGAAATTGTCAAAATTTGTAATTAGATTTTACTATTATTTTTATAAACATAGTTCGCCACTATTGTATTATATTGAATTTTGTCCAATATGTTATGTCCGATACTATATGGGTAATTCCTTTGCCCGTAGTTCTACTATTATAAACCAGCTAAAAAACCATGATTTGCATGAACGTTTCAACACTAAATATATTTTTTTTATATAGAACTGTTGATCCGAAACGGGCTTTGCCGCGACCTGAACGTGAGGTGCGTGAAGTTAACGTTTCGGTTAAAAAACTATTTGTTGGCGGTTTAAAGGATAATCATAACGAGCAATGTCTTGAAGAATACTTTTCGAAATTCGGCAATGTTATATCTGTTAAAATTCTTACTGATAGAACCACTGGAAAACGTCGAGGATTTGCGTTTATTGAATTTGATGACTACGATTCCGTTGACAAGGCAATATGTGAGTTAAATTTTTCGACAAGTTGCTAATTATGTATAGTCCGTTATTAATTGTTTTGCATTTTTTTCGCAGTGCAAAGAGTGCATACCATTAAATATGTTGTCGTTGATGTTAAAAAGTCTGTGTACAAGCAGGAAAAACCGCAAAATGTTGAATCCAATGATAGTGATGTTAATAAAACTGCACAAAACCAATTTCAAGGTGGGCAAAAACCAGTTAATGGTCGCCCTCCACCAACACAACAGCCAATGCCACCTTATCAGCCGGGACCACCGGCACCATATCCACAGAATGCACCATACAATTATTGGGGACCACCACAATATCCAGGACCACCGCAAAATGCTCCATATCCGCAGCCACCAGCAAGCGGTTGGAATCCGCAGCCTGCTTGGAATGGTTGGAACGCAGGACCACCACAACCACCACAAGCAGGCCCTCCACCGAACGCCTGGTATCCGCCCAATCAATGGCAACCAAATAATGCGCCAGCACCACAACGACCAAATGGTCCAGCACCGCCCGCAAACTGGAATGCACCAAATAATGGGCCGCCACAACAAGGACCACCATCAAATTTTGGTACCGGTTATCAACAAAATTACGGCGGTGGTCCGGCTAAACAGAACCCACCAAACACTAATAATCGTATGCACCCCTATGCTCCACCACAAAATCCCAATTATGGTAAAAAGTATTATTTTTTTTATAGAAAAAAATCTAAAGTAAATAATTACAAATTATTCTCTAGCTAATGGGAATCAGCAACCACCACCACAAGCTTATAACGGTTATGGGCCAAATAAACCGCCTGCAGCAGGTATGCCACCAGCAGGACCTCCTGTTAATCCGGCTGCACAGATGGCTAATAAATTTAGACGTTAAACGCTTAAAAGGTAATTAACGATTTGAAAACATTCCATTTTAAAGTGTGTTAATAGTTGCTAGACTGCTACTGATATTCATTAGATGAGTAAGTTTCACATTTAAGCTACTTATGTAGGAATTATTGCTGACTTATTCCACATTTTTTTATTTTTTTTATCAAAATTAAACACACACGATTAGATTATTTAAATATTCACTTTCATTTATATTTTCCTCCCTTCCACCTGGCAAATAAAGACTTGCGGAGACAAACAATTATTATTATTAATACTTTAGTATTTATATTTCGAACAAGAGTCAAGTCAGCGCAAGTCTTTAGTGATCTTATTTTTTTATCAGCAAAATATTTATATTAAACTTACATATTTATGCGTATTTATTTTTAAAAAAAATAATAATTAACAATTAAAAATTTTACTTTTAATTTGGTTCTCTTTAATTTAGGTATAAAATACAACAAGCTCAATATAGAAGAAATGCTTAATTATTAAACAGAAAGGTCTACCTGTTTTGTCTATCACACTTAATAGGTCAATGCATAAAAGGAATATTATTTCAGAATAAATATATATATATTGACATTAAATATACATATGTACTTTAGTGGTAAACATACATATTGACATAAGTTCTGGCACTTCTCTAAGTAGTGTAATTTATGCTATAATAACATTGTTATTAGTTTTAATCAAAGACTTTGGTAGAATTTATGAAAATATTGTTATTTCTATAACTGTAACTTCTATTTAATATTCGGAATATGTATGAAAAATTTTTATTATTATTCTTTTCTTTTTTTTTTTTTAAGTTGTAATGCATTCGTAAGTTTTACTTTTTAACATTTAAAAAGAAAATGTTCACAATAAGTCTTGCTTATCATTGCACTTGGCAAAGCTAGACTATACATGGGTAGGTATATACATACATATATAATACATATATAGGCTTAGTATTTACGGTTATAAGATAAAAAGGAATTTTAATAATACATATATGAGAATTTAAACTAAAAACTTACGTACATAGTAAGTACATAGTAGACTCATATCTATGATACCATTATTTTGAAGACTAAGCGACATAAGATTGTACTATACTTTATATAGGGCTTTATTCGAGACATTCAAATAATGCTATAATACTGCAGTCCTTTTATTCATTAGCAACGCTGTTGTAGATGCCTTGCCAAAATACGATACACAAAAAATATCAATTTAGTTTACCTTGCATTCACGATAACGTAGTATTGTATATACAGTATCGGACAAGTTAATAGGGTATCGGCACTTTAATAGGTTTTGAAATTTTTGCGGCTGTTTAATTGTTATTAATTTTTTTTTTGTAAAAGTACAATGAAACCCCGGCAAACTTCTTTGTCCAGCCTATATTTATTTTTTTAATTGACCATTCTTTCCATATGCAACCAGAAATCGCATTGCGGTTTCTGTCACATATTATAGGTGGCAACCTTCTCAAAAATATAGCAATGCACCAAGAATGATAGAAAATCAGATTACGACAACGCCCGCAGCGACACGTCGCAGATGTTCATACCACAGAAATAGCGAGAAGAAAAGGAAGGTGATAACTGCACCTGGGCGTTTTATTTTCGCTGCAACTGGTACAATACAAAGCTCGGCACTTCACATCGTACAGGCAAGTACGAAGTAACGGAAGTGTTTGGCGTCACCTTCTTTCTGTATCGTGGCCATGCTCCTTGCCCTTGTTAATACGATCAGTTTGGCATTTATATTTCAACGTTTTATATCCTTGGGTATAGTTTAATTAAATATGACTTAAAAAAGAAGGTAATTCTATCCAAAATGCATCTAAAACTTTCTCCTAGCAAAACAAACGGTTTGTTACTCCTGTTTTACTATTGCACATAACTTTTCCGGAGTAAATCGAACAGGTTTGCATACAAATTTTCATATTTCATGGAGCTTGTGATTAATTTTATTAATTTCGGCTTTTCGAACAAGTGGCAACCCGCTCCAAAATATAGATATAAGAATTTTGCTCGCCGATACGAATTGTTTGACACCATATTGATCCAGTGAGGGCGTTCTGCATCGATCGGAACACTGCTTTCCAAATAGTTGTTAACCGGAATAGCAACGTGGGGCCGAGCGTTGTCATGGTGGAAAATTATTCTTTTTTTTTTTTTTCGTCGAAGGATTGCTACAACTTGTAGTATTAGAAAACAAAAAATGAAATGGCTGGCAAAACGCTCTTCATTGTTTTGTGGGATTTTATTGCATCGAACTGAACCTTGGAACAATGAAATACACATATAAATCAATAATTTTAATTTTGAACATCAAAAATTCAATGAACAATATTCATAATATTAAAGTTAAAAAATATATAAAGTAGACAAACCCTACAATGGAAAGTTGGAAATTTCTATCTATATAGTATTTGTTTGGAAATGAGCCATACTGTCATAAAAATAATTAATAAACATTAAACAAACAGAAGAAAAAAGTCAAAAGTTGTAATAAAAAAAAATGTCGCGTCCCTATTAATTTGTCTGTTTCTGTATATTCTCGATGTCGAAGTCTTGCATTATGTACACCTCAAATGTTAAATTTTTAAGCGCTGGAATGTAAAAACAGTAACACATTTCCATGAAACCTGATGCTTTGAAATATTGTCCAATATTGTCAAAGTTATTCTGGAATACTCGAATGATCCCATGCTTTCAACGGTTTCCCTTAGGAATATGACACATTTAATGTGTGCACACAGTTAATCGTTTCACAAAAACACAAATACAATTTTATTTGTATAAAAAATATATAAATTATTAATATAATTATTAATTATGTAATTTTATTGTATAAGTACTAGGTTTACCAAAAACACAACAAAATTTAAATTCGTTTCACAGTCACATACAGAATATAATAATAAAAAAAGTTTACATAATTTTGTGTAGAGCCATGTCATAGTTTACGCATTTTACTATCTACGTATAATAAAACAAAAAAGTTATACTAGGCTATAGATAAGATTGGCTTGTGTAATGTGTATTTTCTTTTCAAATATCAACAACATATGTTACTTCTTTTATTAAATAAAGTAATAAGTAAATGTAATACAATATTATGTATTTATTTTATTTCATATATTTAATAATAAACAATACTTAAGTAATTAGTGTGTACAGGTAAATAGGTTTAAGTCTATTTATTGTATGCAGAGAAATTTATCCCTAAATTACTTGATAGGATATTAATTAATTACTAATACTTTTTTTCTCCTGTATGTTATATATTTTTCTAATCTCATTTTATGAATCGTGACGACTGTACAAGTTTCAGGAGCTCGTTTAAAGATATGAGCAGGATGCCGCGGCAATTGCCGACAATCGAAACTAATTACAAGGATTGCTTCCCTATTTCATTGTTGGGCATTTTGGGGGTAAGTTTTCCCCTTCACAGAGCACGTGAATACCTTGAAATTGAAATGTATTTTATAAATATTGAAAGAAAAAAATAAAATTAAACATATTCTACAAACGACAATGCATTATTCGATTAAATAGAAAGTACTGGAAATTCGGTAATTATAACAATATAGATATATTTTCGAGGTGGACACTGGAATTATTTATTTATTTCTGAAGTCTCCGAATAACAATATTGTTCATTATTAGTGTTACATAAATAATATTAAAGTTGTTTTTGAAAACTACTCTTCGGCAGAGACAGATAAAGGTCAAGCAAACAAGAGACAATCTCATTGAGAGTGACTCCACACGCATATTGGAAAAGTATACGACGTCTTATGCTTACTTACTTGCTTACTAAATTGGCGATATAACCGCTTAAGCGATTTTGGCCGAGCTTCTACAATTTGTGGCATTCCTCTTGATGTTGTAACACAAATTGAGGGACGCCGACTCCGAACGGCGAATGTTTTTTTTTTTTTTATTTTTTTTTTTAAAGAAGTTTTTTCGTTAATTGCAGAAATACACTCGGAGGTTTGCCATTGCCTGCCGAGTGGATGGTGGAAAAGCCGAGGGCCGAGCGCTATTAGAAAAAACTTTTCTATACTTTTTGATGTTACATTCGCACACGCTACACTCTCGGCTACGGCGGCCGACATCTTACGCGGTATAATTTATTTCGAGAGTATAACTTGATGGAATATTTTAATATTAAGAAACAGCCGATTATTAACACAGCACAAAAACTGTCAAGATCGCCTTGCATTAACAAAAGCTTAAAATATTTATTTCATAAATAATGGAAGGCAAAAATCGACAATAATAATAGGAACCTAAATAATGAGGATAAGCGCTGCGGATAAGCTGGCGATATACATTGCCGAAGACAATTGCAATGAGATGGATTAACCAGTTGAGGAATTTCTTCTAAATAAAAATATTTTTCTAAAGTTAAAATTTAAAGAAAAGAAGAGAAAAAGCAGCAGTTCACGCAATACATTTGTGTAGGAAAACGTTCGGAGAAATTTCCCACTTGTATGATGAGTTACGGCAAGGCGGCCAGAAATTTGACCGAGTATACAAAGATATCAATTAATACCTTTCATTACATTTTTTCAAATTCCTCGTTCATAACGACATTTTTTTTTTAAATAACATGCGTTTATTTCACAATTGCAAGCAATTGAATTAAATGTAAACAACTCATCACAGCAAGCGAATCATCTTTGGAAAGATTGCCGCACAGTTTCAAAGTGTTTTCAGCTTCGACTTCGTCTTCAGAAAAATGAATGCCCAGAAATTGACTCGGAAGCAAGAACGACCTCCCAGCGGATATTATTACCGAGGAGATCATATACTGCTTATAGGTGTCCTACCATATATGTAAGTCTCCGGGAGCAGACGGAATTATTCCCGCTGACTTACAGCGCGCAGAAGAAATGATTGCGTCGTACATATTACGTTACGACTCAATCCAGATTTAGTTTTCATTCCTAAAGGACATAAAACCACACTCGAGGCCAAAGGACTTTAGACCGATTAGTCTGTCATCCTTCTGCTCAAGTCTCTTGGGCGACTGCTAGACTGGTATATTATATACAAGGTTGGCGGTAATTTTTTGGCCGCCCAGCTTGCCTATAACAAAGGGAGATCAACTGAATCGACTCTCCACTCCCTGGTGATCACAATGGAGAGTTCACTACATTACAAAAAATAAATCTTCGATACATCGAGTGTTCTTTCAATAACATATCCCCCGCGACTATAATCTCACCATTGGTGAGTCTAACGAATGTTTATCAGTCGGGAAATAAGCGCAGGATTAGCAGGATGAACTATAAAAAGTTCCCGGTTAGAGGTACGCCCCAAGTGAGAGTGTTCCCACCACTTCTTTGGCAGATGCAATAGACAGCCTCCTCCATGAACTGTAAGGTATTGGAGGTAAAATATTTGCATACGTCGATGATATGGTATTAGGAATCTCAGGCAAAACCATATCAATTCTGACTGATCTACATCAAAGATCTCTCAACAAACTCTCTGTTGTACAATAGCGGAGGGCTGGGAGTAAATCCTGTAGAAACGGGCCTGGTGATCTTTACTAGGAATGATAAGATACCGGAACTCGAACATATACCCCTCTAAGGGGGTGACCCTCATTGTACATAAAGGGAGAGGCCAAATAAATAAATTGGATATGAAACTCAACTGTGGTAGTTAAGCCAAAGCCTAGTGGTATGGTGCAATGCTCTTGAGAAAGGAGTAAATTTCAAAAATATGGATAATGTCCAAAGATTTGCGTCCATACTCATAACGGGTGCGATGAGAACAACAGCATCCAAGATTGTACGCCCTTCAGATCTTACTTTTCTGCTGGTCCTAGGTGCCAAATAATCCGCAATGGGTGCGGCAATTCGACTGAAGTAGACAAATACTAATTATGGTCTCAGCAGGATACTTACGGAGCTCTCGGAACTTTCTAGGCTATCATTTCAAACGATCTGATTTCTTTTCTCGAATACCATAAATAAAGCACCATGTTTTTCATACGACCAATTGTATGTTTTCATGTTATCTCGGTATATTTTAAGCGGATATAATTTTTATTAAAAAAATTATGATTTATCGTTATTTTATGATTTTTTTCGATCAAAAATAATGTTATTCTTGGATATTTAGTTCATCTTAAGTTTAATAGCTATTTTTTGATTTTTATTTTCCACTCTCTGGTTTTCAATTTGTTTATAAAGGGCATATACGAGCTTTAGATCGTGTCGGTCCCCATATAAAAGAAAAAAGTTGCAATTACCTTACCTAGTTTGAAAGCTTATATGAAGCGGATTTTATGATCTTAAAATGTTTCACTCGATTTTGGCTAGGACACCAACGACGAAAAGTTGTATAGGGTGTTTTTTTAGACGTGTGGTTTTCAATGAGGCAATAATTTTTTCGGAGTTGGTCTTTTTGACAGTTGTTACTTCATTTATACTCAGTTTGGTTTGCCATTTCATAACGAACAGACTTACTCCGGAACAACGTTTGCAAATCGTGCAAATTTATTATCAAAATAATCGTTCGGTTTGCGCTGCGTCCAATATTCGGTCGACATTTTTGTTCAGCGATGAAGATCACTTTTGGTTGAATGGGTACGCTATTAAACAAAATTGTCGCATTTGGAGTGTCGATAAACCACAAGCCATTGTTCAGACGCCGTTATATCCTCAAAAAGTCACTGTTTGGTATGCTCTACAGCCAGAGGGAGTCATTGGTTCATATTTATTCAAAAATCAAGCCGGCCATAATGTTACAGCCATGATCATTGACTTTTTCGTACCCGAATTGGAGGATGTTGATGTGGACAACCTTTGGTTCCAACAAGACAGCGCTACATGCCTGAAACAATAAATTTATTGAAGGAAACTTTTGGTGAGAGCACTGTCTCGTGTCGCTGGACTATTTTTTGTGGGGTTAAATGAAGTCGCTTGTCTACGCAGATAAGTCCGAGACTATTGACGCCTTGGAAGGGAATATTCGGCGCGTTATTGCTGACATACGGCCCCAATTACGCCAAAAAGTGGTCGAAAATAGGATCTCTCTCTAAAAAACCACATGTCTAAAAAAATATATCACTAAACTCCTCTCAAAGTAAGCTTTCAAAATAGAGGGGTAATTACTAACTTTTTTTCACGACCTAGTCATGCCAGTGAATTAAATAATTATGGTATGTTTGAACTAAAATTTCTGTTGGAGAATCAAACATGTCTTAAAAAGAATACATCAAGTAATTCGCTACGTACCACTCATCACCCAAAAATATATAATACTTATAATTTTTATTTAAAAAAATCATGATTTGGGAGTTATTTTTTAATACGTTTTTATTTGTTCAATCAAAATTCATCGTTATTCTTCGATTTTAATTCGATCAAATTTTATCGATATTTTGTAATTTTTATTTGTTCGATCAAAACTAATCGATATTTTTTGATTTTTATTTTTTCGATAAAAAATAATCATTATTGATGAGTATAAAATGTGTCGATCTTAACAAATGCAAAAAATTTGCCAGCGATGACGGTAACAACAACAATACGATGTAGATGTATGTTTTATGATCGAAAAAAATAAAATAAAATTTACAAAATAATGATCACGCAAAGATTTAAAACACAAAACTTCTTAATAAAAATAAGGTAAAATTTGGTTTAGCATATGACATAAGGATTAGATCGATACATATATTCGAGTTTTGTTTGGAATGCATTCTTCACAATAATTTTTTTAACCGAAAAAATCAAAATGACGATTATCCCCTGCCCCCCCTGTCTGTTTGTAACTTCGATTTGATGTTTTTTCGAAAATGTTCATATATCACAGCAATTGCACTGGATTACAGCATCAAAACACATACACATCATTCGAGCGTTCAGCGACTTAGTACTGTTTCCAGTGAGGAACGTTCTCATGTGAGTGCAGGTTTATTTACGTGTGTACATACATATGTAACTATTCCCCCGATTGTTCGTACCCACATCTGTATCTGGAATTTGAATATACGAATAGTCTGCAATACTTTCGGCATTTGGAGCACACACGGTTGTTAAATCTACAAGTGTAGAATCACAAACATATACAAGAATTAAACATATGCAATATATACATAAGTATATGTACATACACATACATACATATGTATGTAAACAAGTGGGGTACATCCGATTTTCTTGATGATCATTGATCAGTCGTCTGGTGCTGCTCGAACTGCTTGGATCGTTTTATTAAAATCTTCATTATACTATTTAATTGAATTTAAATACTTTCTTTTTCTTCGTGCTTTGCCGCTGATAGTAACGATAATTTATTTTTAGAAATCAAGTAAGTAAATAAAATTGTAAAAAATGAAAACAGCTAGCTGGATACATATGCATGGATTTTGCAATCATCACAACTGGAACATCCTTTTTGTTTATAGTTTTTCTCAGCAATTATTTTTTTGCGGTCTGTATATGTACATATGTGTGTGGTTTTGTGCAAGCTCGGCAGGAAAATGCGAAAGGTTTCCATTTAGAAGTAAAGTTGAATCACTCCTTAACGGTTCTTGAAGAAAATCAGTTAGTGAGAGGATATATACAGTGCACGGCATAACGATAGCGCAAATTCTATTTATTTACTGTTCTTTATTTAAATAAAAAAATGTTTAAATCAAAATATTGTTAATTTTACATCAAGATTTGCCAAAATGGGGTAAAAATTTAACAAACTTTACAAAAAAGTTTAAAATTTTGAATTAGAATTTTAGGGGGGTATGAAGTTTTATGGCGCATTAAATTTTTAGAAAAGTGCAAGTTTCAAGTGTATACGATTTTTGTCATTTTTTTTCGTTTCTTTCGCAAATTTGTCAGCAAAAAAAATGTAAAATCTTGTGTAAAATTTGTTGAATTTTTCGCCCATTTGAACATATGCAGTTTGAAACTTTGATTTAACTGGTGTTAGTTATGGAATAAACTATGTCGTGTATTAAAATAAATTGTGTATGTGCCTTGCATTGCGGAATGATGCTCGCTTTCCCCATAGCAGTATAAAATGCATCTGTGGAGCTACGCTAATTTCTGCTTTAAACAATGCCAAGTGTACAATTCCTTAATTCATTTCAATGAGAAGAGATATGTATAGTTAAGTATATACATATGTATGTGCATATGTGTGCATTTTTGTTTTTATGTTTACATTACAGTATTACTTACACACATAGTACATATTATACATTTGTGGTCATCAGTGCATAAATTTCTTTCTATGCAAAAGTTTAGTGACCAAACAAATTGCATTGTAATGAAATCATCGCTTAAAAAGGATTGTATTACACTGTAAAAAAAAATAAGTGCAACGAACTTTGGGTTTCAATTCACATAAACGACCGGTCATACGAATAGAGCCAATCCATCACAACAATAGTCTCGAGCGTCTATTTGTATAAGGGTGCCGCTTTCGTAGCTTTGCTTGACTAGTAGAAAACCTATACTGCATAGTTACAACACTTCTGGTTCAATGATTCCAAGTTGAAACTAAAGTACTAAGCTAACACGCAAAGTATATGCCAATGGCGACAACACATGGTTACCATAGGCATCATCGATGACCCGATGTGCATATCATGCCTGGGGATGTTGCTCTGTGTCACTTTCTCTGTATCTTTTTGCTAGGCTGAGATGGAGCATATTAGGATTAGCGTTCATTATTTCACTATCTATTATCAAAAAGTCTGAAAGCTTTGTCGAGGAGAAATGAAGTGCCATCCCCACTTTTTCCCGTATCCTCTATTCCGTTCCTCATTTACATTCCTTTAGTGCAATGCCTGAGTGCTTGGATACCCGATTTCGGATTTCTGCCCTACCTCAATTCCATTCTATTCCATATACCAATGAAAAAAAACAATATACATATGTACATACATTACATACGTATGTACATACGTGCATACTTTGAAAAACTGTTTTTTTGTTTATTTTTTGGAACATTTTTATCTAGCTTTTAACTAAGCAGAAAATTGGTGGTAATGAAAATTTGTAATATCTAAAAGAAAATTTCAACAAAAAGTCTATGGTGGCATTGGTCTGTAGTCATAAAAAAGCCGGTTCCAACGACTAAAAGTGTATTTCAAAATAAACACCATTATAACTGTTATTTATCTCTAAAACGTGTTTTAAGTTTACACTGGTGTGGTTTTAGAATTTTTAAAAGCAGATTATAAGTTTTTGGTGGCCCATTCATTGCCACAGAGCGAATTTATTAAAATACCCGGAAGCCCGGAAGTCATTCCCATACCAAGAATATGGGTAATAGGGAGCCAAAATTGAAATATATTGGATCATAACAGTCTTCTTCTTCGTGTCCGAAGCATACCGGGACTTTTATCGTGACACAAACCAAAATTTCCGCTTAAATAGCTTAAGAGTTCACATAGTATAATTAAAGAGATCGACGTCTAAAAAAGCTTATGGAGAGGAACAAAATCGAAGAAATTTTCATTAGAAAATCTACTTAATATCGGTTTGAATTTCTTCTAAAATTTATTTAAAAGGAAAATGACTGGAAATGACTTCTTGTATATTAATTCATATTTATGTTAAAAGTAATATAAAGGAAATTAATAAAGAGATCCCCTCATTTTTACTAGAATCTTATTGAATTTGTTAAAAAGGGGCATTTTCTATTTTTAAAAGAGCTTTTTTTAATCCAAATTTTGCTGTTAACTACTAAACATACCCATGGCACGGCTATAGGCTATATTTTCGTCCGCTAGGTGGCGCATGATTCGAGATATTCCGAAAATTCGTATTTATTAGAAAGGTATGAGGTTAGTGCAATAAAAAATACTTTTATGAAAAATAAAGAACGCTGTAAATACAATATTTCCTTCCTTGCCTAAGTCGACTTAAGCTACTCTTCCAAATGACCACAGGTACATAAGTATGCACATAAATACACTGCTCGAAACTTTAAAAACTGTTGCTCACCAAATCATCATTTTGATTTGAAACAAGGAGTCTGTTAAGCTTTAAATTTGATTGCTCTCAACCGATTAACTCATATCAGCAGTTCAAGAGGTTAGCTTAACTTAGTACATATGTACATATGCATTAAAATATTATTATGTTATTCTTAGATTTATTGGCCAAAAAGCAAAAAATTTAAAGTCAATCGAGTTGCTTTGTCAAATATCCACAGTGACCAAGGTTTCGGATATCCAGACTTGGATACACTCACAAACATACATATACATATATATATATATAGATCATAAATGAAAGAAATAAATGATGACATATGTCCGCCGCCTGCAAACGATTTCAATTAAAGCTGCAAAAAAAGAAGCTGTAAAAAGCAACACATCGGCACTTTTATAAAACAAAAAGTACGCATATACATAGTACACATAAAATACATAAATAAATGCATACATAGTATAAGTATATGAAATAATGCGAATGTAGACACATTAGTGTGATCCTTACTTTTCAATATTGACCTACCAGAATTTTGTTGTACTATCCCACCAAAAAGCTGGATTCGGTTCTAATGGTAACGTGCTGACCACAGAAACGATTGCTGAATCGAAATAAATTGATAAGCGCTTCCTCTTTCGCTTTTAAAATGCATTACATTAACATGGATATGTAAAGTTGCATGCCTAACATGTCTTTCCTGTTCTTGCTTTTCGAGCTTTTTGGCCGTTTCGTTTAAAATAAAACAAAGTTTATTTTATCTCCTACGCGTTTCGACGCATTTTCGCGTCATCCTAAGGGAGCATTAACTTAAAAATACTATAACTAATCACATTCTAATAAAAACGACATAAATACATTTTTCCAGACACCACATTTAACGAAACTTCCTTTCCTTTCTCGTCCAATAGCTTAAACAAATCTTTCGCTTCTTTAACCCATTACGGTAAATGCCAAGCCCCACGTCTAATTTGTCTTTCGTTTATTTAACTCATTATGGGGTATGTAAAGTCGTCTGCTAGCCATTATCGCCAATGACATGTCCATGTTAAAGTAATGCCCTCTAGAAGCGAACGAGGAAGAGCTTACCAATTTTCATAAGATTCTACATTCGTTTATGAGGTAATCGTGGATGTTATTATTAAGGCTTACACTAATGCAACTATGTGAGTACACACAGTATAACCCATTTATAACGACTCCGTTATACAAATTACTGTAAAAGAACATCCGTTTAATACGATTCCGGTTTAAGCGGACATTAAATATATTGTCCGGTTATTGTTTATTGATTACTGATGAGTAACTATTTCCTATAGCATGATTATATGAAAAAATAAATTAATTAAAAAGAGGAGTTCTGTTTACACGGCGCCCGGTTAGTACGCGTTAACCGGCTAGTACTGTATACACTCATACATATGTCCATGTATAAACAATACTAAGTATTATATATAAGAATAAAATCTGTGTACAATGCGCCATCTGGTCGATCGATATGCTTGAATTGGCTTTCGAGAAAATAAAGCAATTCTGATCGACGAGAATAGAGTAAAGAGTGGCTAAAATGCATATCATTTTGCTTACATTGTTCATAGTATATGCAGTTAGTCCTTCCCAGTAAACGCTGAAGGTAGTTACGGATTAGAGGACTTTAGAAAACTTGCAATATCCTATAATATGGACCAATACAGTTCTCGAGTTGCCTTTCTATTTTGCAATGTTATCGAGGGCATTGACCAGATTAACAGAGACAACTTATACATATATGTATATATAGCGGCTCCGTATACTCCAAGTGCAAATCAGTAAATGGGGGTACTTGCCTCGTTTTCGATTTCAGTCATGCACACATCGGAGCTTTCCAACTATAGACAGGTTCATATAGCGACCATCTTGTTCCAAAATATGCGTCCGATTCCAGCTGCACCTCGTAGTGAATAAACCCAGTCGGCTTTAAGGGACGCCTAAAAAGAATATGTCGGAGTGGCCCTACTAAACATCCTTCAGGCGTGACCCAAGGCTTTACATGGATTGGTCGCTTCACCGAAGGTGCATGAAAGTGGTTGCAAAAGTCAATGAATAAATTAACAGGACCTCCAATTCGAATAAAATTTCCTTTAGATTACTTTGGTTATTTTGTAACCAGCATTAACACCAACAATAATGTCAGCCTCAAAATCCAACGGAGAATCTCTCTTGCCCAAGTGCTACATTGGACTGAGCAGGCAAATGGGCAGTAAAGCCCTCTCTCGACGAATGAAAATCACGCTATTTAATTCTCTCATCATACACGTGCTATTTTATCAGGGGCGGCAGATCCAGCAAGGGGAAATGGGGGACATTTCCAGCCCCCAAGAGCTCGAAGTATGTTAGATTACTTGTATACCGTAAAAATATTGTATTTGAGATAAATCGAATTCAGAAATTTGCTTTGAAATCATTCAGGAATAAGCCATATAAAAATGTGACTAAAATGCAAATTGTAATTTTAGTTGCATTTTTTAGTGTCATTTCGTACCAAAATTGTTTTGTAAGAAAGATGTTACTGGGAAGTAGGGGAAAAAAGGGTATAGTGGATTTTTTCTGCTTTCGATTGAACTTCACACCGACTATCATTCCGAATAACACTTACTCCAGATTTGAGGTATAAAATTACTGGTACCCGCCCGTGGTGGCAGAGAAAGAGGAAGGCCTGGAGAAGGACTTGGCTTCACTTGGTGTCTCTAGCTGGCGCCAGTTAGCAAAGCAGAGCAGCGACTGGCGTGTCATGTTGAAATCGGCCAAAATCGCGTAGGCGGTTATAGTGCCCGGATACTTAAAGCCGGTCAAAATCGGTCAAAATCGATTAAAAATTGTCCATCGAATTTAAAAGCATCAATTCCGTGAATTCCTAGATAAACACCAACTCGGATAAAATTTCCATTAGTTGCCAAAGCAACCCTGTAAGCATATTGCATAAAATATGCGATTCGTTTAGTGCTATTTAAGAACGGAAAATAGTTGTGGTATCAAATTTTAGTTTGATATATTTATATATTTAAAAATACTATGCAAATAAAAACGAATTAGGTGTTAAACTGAAATTTCCCATGTACTTTCTTAGGGCAAATTCAAAATAGCGCAGTTTTTTCACTTCCCTAGACTACATCTCAAGTCGGATATAATTTCCCGAGTTGGCTCAACTTGCATATTTTCCCGATTTAGTGTTGTTGCTTTACATGCGATTCGTTATTTTATCTAGTGTTCTTCTGCTAGTCGGCTACAAAGAAACGGGCGTAATAATATACATACGTACCTCACCCTCACATATCGAAACATTCCGAGTGCGTTTATGATAAAGTATGTCAAACTATGCAATGGAAACGTCAAAGGCGGCAGAAAATACTACAAATACCCAAGTCCAGAAATATAAATAGCAACCCTCGTATAAAAGCAAAATACAGTTTTTTTTTACATTATTCAAACATTTGCTACAGAACACCAGGCATCAATACCAACTGAATTTGTTTTCTAGGAATTCTGTGTAGAAATGTATCTACTTGTATACGTACGTAAATTATATACATATATATGTATGTATGTTTGTATGTGGAGCGAAAATAGATGCCCCTTCAAGGTTTTTTTTTTGCTTTTGGCCATTAAAAATTGCATTCGACGGAAATTGATGCTGCATCCATACTCATTACTTTATATATCTGTATCTATGTATGTATGTATATCTAGTGCTCGACATAATGACAGCACAACCACATTACAAGTTCTGACTATTCTGACTATTTATTTTTACTCCTTTTTTTTATAAAAATGGTTTTCATTTTACAAACAAACTCCGGTTAAATCCAACTTTGTTCAAATGCGTGAAAAAATTCAACAAACCTTACAACTTTTAGAAACTATAGTTAGGCAGGTATGCCGCTTTTTGCCCATTCAATTTTAGTATACATATAAATATAATAAAGTGCAAATTTGATGTGGCTAAAAATTGCCGTTGATTTTTTACGATTTTTTTTACTGGCGGTATTTTGCTTTTATCTATATAAAAAAATCCGAGCATGCGTTATATGGAAAAAAAAAATTGCTAAAAATCAACGGTCATTTGTAGCCACTTTAAACTTACACTTGATAAGATAATATTTATTAACTTCTTTCAAAACAAAATACTGAAATTCAAAATAGGCTGATTCATATACATAAATAGAATAGTCTACGATTTTCGGAAATAGTAACTCGTTGGAAGGCCAATATTTTTTATAACCGCTTCAATGTGTCGTGGTATGATCTCTGCAATATTATAACATGTACCCTCATAACAGTTATAACTCATTCAAATTTTTAGGGCTTCTGTCTTTAACAAGTAAGAAAACATCATGCCATTAATTCTCAATGGGATTGATATCTAGACTTTGAGCAGGCTAGTCCAGAATATCGATTTATTTTACCATAAGCCAATTATTGACTATCCGTAAAGAGTGCTTAGGAACATTTTCATCCATAAACTTCCAAATAATCGGCATGGGCTCTTCTGCCTATGGTTCCATGGTATTCTGCAGAATATTTTAATATTTTTATTGATCATCAATTTTGTAAATCGGACCTACGCAGCCCCATGACATCGCCGCCCACACCATTATACTTCCGCCTCCATGTCTTTGCTGTCTTCACAATGTACCGTGTGTTGAATTCTTGGTTGACCATCCTCCTTACATGAACTCTTCTAGCAGATCCAATTTGATTAAACTTTAGCTTTAGTCAATCCATAGCACAGATTTCCAAAAGGGTCTGGGTTTATCTCTATGTGATTTAGCAAATGCTAGTCGTCCTTCAAATGCTACTACATGTTCATTTTTCAATCGATTCATTATTTCATAAGATGTGAGAATAAATTCAAATTTTTTTCCTTAGTTTTTGGATGCTATACCTCTAAAAAAAATTTGGGCTTCCTTTATGTGTACATATCGAGCGCTACCCGCGGGAATTTTCATATTTATATATGCAAGAAAAATTATAAGAGCATCTACACGATGTATGAATTCCCCTTGATATACACCATTTGCGATTGTAAATGAGAAAGGGACAAATTAAAATGCGAAAACGTCAATTCAAAACAAGAATAGTCAATTGTGAATAAGATTAGTCATTTTGAATTGCGAAAGCGTCAAATGAATATGTGAACAGTCAATGGTATTCGAGAAATCATCAAATTAAAATGCGAAAGTGTCACATGAAAATGAGAATAATCATTTGGAAATGAGATGCAGATGGTGTAAAGTTAAAATGTATTTATATTAAGAAGGGTGACGTTGCAACCCCACATGAACATAAATCGGCCAAATGTAGGAGAATAGCGACTTCAGTATATAAAAAAAAATATCGTAGATGAGTAAAAGGCCGTTATTACAGGAGGAGGATGGGCAATTATCGTTCTATGCGGAAGCAAAAACCCATCAAGATATGCCGGTGGGAACATACAAAATGCTATTGTAATTATTATTTGAACAATATGTTATGAAAATAAGTTCTAATTCCCATTTGGCACATTCTAATTTTCATTTGATGTTTTCTGATTCACAACTGACTATTCTCATTTTTCAATTGACGCTTTCGCATTTACAATTGGAAATGGTGTATATTAAAATTTAAAAAAAAATGTCGCTAACTTTTTTTGACAGTTAAGGCTCGATATGCAGGTACATACACATATAGTATGTGTGTACATGTAGTCACCTGAAATGCAAACAATTTGTTTTGACATAAAACAATGTCGAGACATGTAATTCGATGAAATGCATCAAAAATAGATTTTTGGTTTTTGTTTTGTATTTCAGGTGGCATGTATTTATTACATGCATATCAAAACATTTTGACGAAAGCACTGAATTTCTAAGCCAATTAAAATTTTCAAATCAGCTAAGTAATTTCTCACAAACAAACGCAACACTTTGTGCATTGCTCTAATATGGGTTGCATTTACTTGTAACGCAACCTCTAATTTTAGAGAAATTTTGATTTTCGGTTTAGATGACATCCGCAATACGTTTTTAATTGTTTGATTTCCAAAAGTGTAATAATTAAATCTTAGTATATTTGCTGAGTGAAGTCAAAATGAACGATGAATGTAACTCACTGTAAAATAACTTTAAGTACATATATTAATTTCCTTTTAAAAATAATGCTATAAAACTAAGTGCATTAAATTTTAACTAGTTTATTTTTATTAACTGGAATATGTTTAATGTATTAAAATGTTTATACATATTTTCACTAAATCTGAGTTAATATTAATATCAAACGTACCGATGCTTTGTATGGGTCAAATGACACTTAAAAAAATAAGCGCAACTGTTACGAACAATTGAATAACTTTGTGCGAAAAATTCAAATAAATCAAGGTTTTAATCTGGGATGACGTTTGCAAAAATCGAGTCTATGAAATCCCTTAAAAAACCCATTCGAAGCGTTATCCTCGATTAGTAATTTAAAAGGTGCCACTTTATTGCGAGCTCACAAATCTGCGTTCACGATTTTTTTTAATTATTTAATTTAAATCTCGTTCATTGTTTTAGGAGTTGCATAGATTTGATGTTCCCATCAACAATAGTGTAGGAATTTATGAAAGATGCAAATATTTTTTTTTTAATTTTGAATGAGGTTAATCGATTAACTTTTATTTTTTTTCACCAAAAATATTACGGAAAACTTTTATTCATAAAAGACAGCAATCAAAATCAGTCGGATACTTTTATTTAAAAAAAATATCAATTAAAATCAGCCGGGGATCACGATAATTGAACGATATTTCACTATAACCAAAACAATGTTTTCAAATTGGGATTTTTTTAAAATAAGTATTTTTGCATTTCCAACTTCCTTCATGTGAAATGTTTTTTATTGAAATGTAGTTCATACAGTAACAAAAACAATTTGAATCAAAATTTCAAGCATTATACAAATATTAAAGGAATTCAGAAATATTTTCATTCATTTTTAAACTCTTTAAATGGAGGTTTTATAAAATTTTTTGTTGGGCAGTTTTATAACTTATGGAATTTTATTATAATAAAGGTCAAATTTCAATTGGCTACAAACTACCGTTAATTTTTGAAATTTTGGTCTTACTCACATTTTTCATGCAACGTATTTTCTAATATACTATATGTATGTAAATATTTGTGTTATAGAAAAAAGTTTGCGAGACCAAAATTTGAAAAAAAAAATTATATTAAAAATCAACGCAAAGTTCGAGCCACTTAAAAGTTGTACTTTATTATACTAAAATTTAATGGGCTATAAAAATGCGTACTCAAATTTTTTATAAAAGTCCATAATAACAGATTTTTAAGAATTCAAAAATATTGTCATCAAGACTTACACTTTTTACTAAGGACTTTGATAAAAAAATTTATTATGCTTTGATTTAAATCATTTTTTTATTACATGAACGGTTTAGTCCCCCTCTGTATGTACATATGTATGTATGTAGGTCCTCTTTTTGTTGATAATACTTTAATTCTCAAATGTTTCTCAAATCGCATTTTAATGTTCGAGATTAGAGAATAGGCCTATTTCGTAAATCGTTAACCAACTTTAATGTTTGCTGGGCGGATAATAATAAATTCGATCAACAGCTTTCAGCTTTTCAGTTTTCACCCACACACGTTTCTATGGATGCGCGAGTAGCATGATTGTTTTTACTCACATTCTTAAACCATGTAAATACATACATGTGTTTGTATGTATGTTGTGTATATGCGCAATAGCGGTCATGGAATCGGCATTTTGAAACAGAAACGGAAGTTGGCGATAAGTTGAGGAGATAAGCCTTCACTTGCTACATAAAGTAATCAACTGAGTATTGTATATTAAAATCTATGTACACATGTATGTATGTACATATCTATGTATTTATTAGTAAATATAAGTACATATTTTAGAATTTTTTTAAATTCGTATACCAAGCACATTCTTGTACATATTTCTTTATTTAGCTTTTCGCTCGAAGGTTTTACCAAACAAATTATGAATTTTAGGGAAGGCATTGGGTAGTATCTCGGACACTCAAACATGTCAAAGGTTTCATCCGCTCAACAAGAGAGACATCAAATAACCTATTTAAATTAAGCAGAGAGGGTCTTCGAACTCTCATTGGTTACTTCACGGAACACTGCTGTCACTGCTATTACCTCAGTAAACTGAAGCCTTCAGACACTGGTGTCTGCCGTTTTTGTTAGCTGGACGAAGAAAAGTCAGAGCATATCCTCAGTGAGTGTGTAGCTCTCGCTAGACACAGACTTATCAACCTAGGTGGTTTGAAATGTGGGGTAAACAACCCATCAAAAGCTTTTACATATAAGGGAAGGGCTAAGTAAAATAGCCCAGAAGATAATTAAGGGAGGTCGTCTTAAATGAAGCCATATTAGAAAACCTAACAAAGAAGTGCATTCCCACTAAAAAAATTGTTCTATTTATTATTTAGATTTGGATATTTTTTTATGAATAAAGTTGTTTTAGAACTCTTCTGTAGATAGCAAAGTAAATGGGAATTTCTTAACACGTCCTAACGTCTTACCACGTCTTTACAATGGGCCTTCTGTAAGCCCAGAGTAGCAAAAGTAGGACTTCATTTGATGGCACTCTATAGAAAAAGGAAAGGAAAGGAATAAAGAAAGGAAATACCCTCGACTTTTGAATGAAATGACCTACTAGGAGATCATATCGGAGGTCTCGGTTCACTATGGGCCCCATAGTAATAATAATGTGTTTTACGAAAAATGCTAACAGGATACAGGATTGTTGTTGCAATGAAAATAAAATTTTAATTGATTTGCAGAGTAAACGCTTGATGTTTCCTGCTTGAAATTTCTTACTGGAGATTATACGCGAACAAACCTGCTGCGATATTCCAACATAAATTTGCTGCTTCGTCTCATTTCCCTCTCCCAATTTCCCTTACTTTGCAAGTATTTTTTGTATATGTAGTAGAATGCAAAAATTGTGATAGTTTGCAAAAATTTTAAATAACTTGGAATACAAAAACACGACTATTCTCTACATGGAAATGAATAAGGCTTCCATAAGGTGGAAACATTCCTTAACGCTTCTCAAACTGGCTTTGTTTCATCCTCGCTTCTCAAAGAATGTTGAGTAAAACTTCCATTTAAAAATGAACTGAATATATTTCTTGTTCGTATTGTATAGGTTCAGCATTTATTTATAAGGAACTTATGGCACAATTTCTAATCGTTCGCCAGTCAATTAGAGCGTTCAATGGAGACGAATCTTTTCAATACACCTCCAAAATTCCCTATAGGATCATTTCCTTGCGAAAAAAAACATGTACAAATAATAAAATTTGCTACAATCAACATTAATTTATAAAACTACATATATTTTTTTTTTTTTGGCCTTATTTATAGTTTCAGCTTGAAAAATAGCAATCTTAGCAGGGTTTGAGTAATGTTGCGCCTAAAATTAAAAATTTTTTATTTGATATTTACAGTTACTCAAACAATTGGTTATATGATGATTTTTTATATTAGATATGTATTCGCAATGCTTTTCGTAATAAATTTTTTGAAAAATATAGTTACATAGTTATCTTAAGGTTGACACAAACCCTTAAAACATTTTCTCAAAAAAAAAAAAATGGTAAGGTCCTGTGGATAAGGAGCAATCACATTACTTACTTACTTACCTAATTGGCGCTATAACCGCTTAAGCGATTTTGGCCGAACTTCTCCTACAATTTTTCCTATAATTTTTGGATGTTACTTGCCCCGAGCTGGATTCGAACCTGGGACCCACCGAATGAGGCGCGCACACCGTACACACTCGGCTACGGTGGCCGCCAGAGCTATCACGCTAGTACTGATAATTTACTGATTTATGAACTTCTGAAATTTCGTACATAAATCGAAGAGTATGCAGAGCATTCCACTACAGAAAATTCGGCAAGAAATCGGAAATATGTAGTGATACTGATATCTTTACGATTTTTTGCGGTTTTTTTTAACATTGAGATAACTCTGGATGTATGGTTTCATTTCCATTAAGGTTTTAGGTTGTGCATTTCTTTAATCTTTAATTAAATTCAAACGATTCATTTTATGAGAACGCATTTTTATTATATAATAACAAACACTATAAGATCCTTATCGAGGTCGTTTACCAAATTAATGCCTAAACTTTCTAAATATGTATGGATGTATGTATGTACATACATAAATCAAAGCATTTCGAAAGACTGATAGCCTTTCAAAAAAAAATTAAGTAAAAAAACTGAGCCACAATCGCTAAACGAGGTCATCCACAAATACAATCACACACATAGAAAGACTTGAAATACTTATTTTTATTTTTGTACTAAAAACTCAGCTTATCTCTTCGTCGTCTTACTTCCAACATTTTCGCAACGCGAAGCTACTCTATTCTCACAATAATTTAGTCAGATTTATTCAATACTCTAAGCTACTAACCAGCACTTTGGTTAAAAATTCACATTTACTTTTTTTCATTTTCGGGTAGCTACAGTACATTACACAACCATGAAGTGGGCAATCCTGCTTGCGGCAGGGCTCCTTTGCCTAGTGCCAATGCACGCCGATGAACTGAGTGATGATTTCGATTTGGACGATCTTACCGATTTCGATGAGAGTGCAGAGGAATTGCTGCGTCAATTCGAGGAGAAAAATTTGGTAAGCACAACTCACAAGGACTATGTCAAGCACAATAAATACATGCAGTGTTGAGCATATAAATATTGAACAAAATTCAATTCCATTTATACAAAAGTTTAAACCATATAAATTAATAAAAATTCAAAAAATTGTCAACAAACTTTTTAACTTGAATTTTTATAAAATTTTAGAGTATGCGGCTTTGTAGTGCATTAAATTTTACTACAACTAAGCGCTAGATTAAAGCGATTAAAAACTCGCGTTTATTTTTGATAATTTTTTTGTTTTTGCTGTCGGTGTTGCTCAATTTTTCCATACAAAACTAATTTTTGAGCATTCGTTTTATGCCCTACAAAAATATGTTGGAAAAAATATATAGAACAAAAAACAACACTTAAAACTTGGACTTTATTATTGAATGGACTACAAAACTGCATAGTTTTAACGTTTAAAAAGCTTCTGATTAAAAAGATTGAAAATTTGATCAAATTTTTTTTTTAATTTGTTGAATTTTGGTAAATTTTATTTTTAAAAAAGTTTGAAACTTTTAGTTATATTATTTATGTAATAGAGTATGATCATGATTCAATTATTAAAGGTTTGCCCAGTAAACAGTTTTCTCGCTCCCTCTTGACGAAATCGGCTCGCTTAGCAAGGCGTCGTGATACTAAATCTACAAATTTACGTGCAAATTGAAGCAACAGCAACATTTCTAGAAAAAATTAGTCTAAGTTCTCTTTGATTATAAATTTAAAATTGCATTTTGGATGAAATTCATGAGTGTTTTTGCTAAGATTTTATGAAGACAACCTTTGGTAAGGGAGTGTCAAAACTCTAATGTCACTATCGAGCAAACCTTTAATAATTCAATCATGGAGTGAGCTATACTTGTATAAAAAATTATTAAAACTAAATAAGTAAACATTAGTGGAAAACTGAATTATATTGAATTGTGTCCAATATGGCTTGTCCAGCACTATACAAACAAATGTACATAATTTTTTTATTTTGCAATTTCAGAACAATGATATAGAACGTGAAAATGAGCTCGCCGCTAAAATAGCTGCTGAGGCACTAGATCAAGAGAATAACATATTGAACCCTGTGGTTGAAAGTGAGCATTTAGTAATAATTACTATCCTTAAATGATCAACTAAACAATAATCTTTGTTCTCTTTTTTCATAGTTGATCCATGTGAGAAGATGCATTGCGGTGCCGGTCGTGTCTGCCAACTAAACGGCAATGAGGCTAAATGCGTTTGCATACCCGAGTGTCCGGAGGAGCCGGAAGCACGTCGTCACGTCTGCACTAACCGTAATGAAACCTGGCCCTCAGATTGCGCTGTCTATCGGCAAAGATGTCTGTGCGACATCAAAGCGCCCGGTTGTTTAAATACCGAAAATAGTCACGTGCACATTGACTACTATGGTCCGTGCCATGAGAAACGCGAGTGCTCCGAGGAGGATATGAATGATTTCCCACGTCGTATGCGCGATTGGCTGTTCAACGTGATGCGTGATTTGGCCGAACGTGATGAACTTACGGAACATTACATGCAAATGGAATTGGAAGCTGAAACCAATATGACACGTCGTTGGGCTAATGCAGCTGTATGGAAGTGGTGTGACTTGGATGGCGATACCGATCGTTCTGTGTCGCGTCACGAACTCTTCCCCATACGTGCACCATTAGTTAGTCTGGAGCAATGCATTGCACCATTTTTGGAATCTTGCGACTCAAATAATGATCATCGCATTACTTTGGTGGAATGGGGCGCTTGCTTGGAATTGGATGAGGTAATCACGTTTATAATTAGAAGGGTAGTAAGTATCAAGTTAATAATAATTTTTATTTTTTATAGACCGATTTGAATGAGCGTTGTGACGACATTCACAGAAGCACTCCACAATTACTTGGCTAAAATTCATTATATTCGGAAAGATTCTATTAATGTTTTTTGTATCATTATTACTAATTACAAGCGCATATACATATGTAGGTATATAATTTGTATCTCCGATTTGTATATGTAACTTATCAGCAAATAATGAAATTGTAGTTTAAAACTAAGCGAAATAAATTTTGTAAAATGTATTGAAAGTAAATGCTGACTCTGGCCGGGACAGGCGGATGAAAGGGGGAAACATATTTAACAGCGTACAATGTACATAAGTATGTACATATGTATATATTAAAAGAAATACAATTTTCTATTGATACATACACACGGTGTACTGAATACTGAAGGTGACGCCTTTAGAAGTACCGCTACTTTGGTTTTGCCGGGTTTGACAATTCTCAACTTCAACTAGACAAAGCTTTTTTCACAAATTAAGAAAAAGAGACACTTTTTTTAGTATTTTGTGAATGCCTATAAATTCATACTTTTACACTTTAGAACAATTAGAACACGTTTTTCAATGAAATATTGGAAGTTGTTCAATTTTCTCTCTCCCGTATTCTTGTTTACTAAAGGCGAGATCTGTCATTTCACCGCGGGAAGGCGCAATCTTGTATTCTATCATTCTTGATACATACATACATATGTATGTATGTACATACATACATACACCTGTATTCACGAAATATATTGACAAGTTTTGATAAAAATGTGGTTAATTCTATCAAAATTTCAAACTATATAAAAACTTTATGAAAATTCTACAGAAAGGTCATCACGTTTTTTTAAGAATTTTTAGAAAACTTTCGCCTATGCGCATCAAATTTTAGAAATTGAAAAACAGGACATCACATTTTAGAAAACTTTCGCCTAAGCCTATTAAATTTTAGTAAAATAAAGTGCACGTTGAAAGTAGCTAGAAATTCTGTTTGAGTTTTGTTAGTTTTTTTTTTTAACGAAAATTCTACGAATTTAAAACACTTTGAATCAAAATTACTAACTTTTTAATCAGAATTTTTAAATAATTTGAATATAATAAAGTGCAAGTTTGAAGTAGCTGTGATTTTTGGTATTTTTTTTTAATGAAAATTCGACAAATTTCAAAAACAAAATTAGAAAACTGTCGAGCATATCCAGTCACTTTAAATACATATAATAAAGAGCAAATTTTAAGCATCTAGAAATATTGATAGACTTTTCATTTTTCTAATCAAGATTCGAAAAATTTTCTTCAAAATTTCTAACTTTTTAATAAGAATTTTTAGAAATTTTTTAATATGATATCTAAAGTGCAATTTTGAAGAAGTTGGAAATTTTAGTTGATTTTTGATAATTTTTTAATGAAAATTTGTAAAATGTAAACAATATTTCATAAAATTTTCTAACGGCCGTATTATTCACTTTCGATAAAACCAGCCTGAAAACTAGTTTTCGTGAAAACTAGTTCTGGTGGAAAAAATCTGAAAATCGTTCAAAGCTAGTTTTAAAAAAAAGTTGGTATTATTCACGTTTGAAAATAAAACTAGTTTCAGTTTTCAAACGCATGGCTGGTTTTGTTGTCAAAACTAGTTTTGTGCATCAAAACACATGCTTTCGCAGTCAGTGTTTACATTTTGAGTGCGAAAGGACTGCTTTATAATTTCATTGCTTGAAACAAAATATTGTTTTGTATATTTTTCGTGAGTTTGAGTTAAATAAATATTGCTTGCAATGTGTGTTAGATTTTATTTATTTTGTTTTAGTTCTATTTCAACGACTAAAGTGTTGATAAAAATATGCAGCGCCATTCTAAAACCATTTCGAAAAAAATAACTTCCGCGTCGTCTGATGGTATTCGCAGCAAAGGTGAAAAGTGGCGCCAAGGCGAAATGGAAACATTGGTGTCTTTCTGTGTTTCACATGGTCGAAGTGGCATATTATCAAAGGAGACCAATAAATCAACAATCGCAAAAAAAGATACTCAGTGGGCGACCATCATGGATTTTTTTAACTCGGTGAGTCAGTGCATTTCATGGGTGGAAAATTTTATAAGTGAAATCTTTCTTTTTTGTTCTCATCGCAGCTACATCCACCACGAGATAAAAAAGCATTGGTCGGCCGATATAAATTTATCGTAATGCATTTGCGGAAGAACAATGCGCTTGAACGCCGCAATATCTTAGCGACAGGAGGTGGCTTAAGCACTTTGAGCAAAGAAAAAACGCCATTCGAAATTACAGGTCCATTTTTCAAATTGTGTAATATTTTGGGAATTTCCGTCACTGGTCTGCCTGGTAAACGCAACATCGATGCAGTTTCTGATGCAAATGCCGAACGTCGAAAAGACGAAAAACACGCAGCGGTGATGAAGTATGATACTATGATAATGGAGGCCAAAATAAAAGAGTTGCGCGAAAAGGAGACGGACCGGCAGTTGGAACGAGATCGAAGTGCTCAGTTACACAAACTTGAACTTGATCGACGTGCCACGATGATTCACCACCAAGAAACCCTTTTTTCCATTCAAAAAGAGGTTCTATTGGCGCAACGCGATGCTTTTGCACGAGTTTCGCCTCAAAATGTTATGGTACCGATGCCGATTGATGGTTTAAATATGACGCCGATCAGAGTAGCAGAATCATTAAACACAGTTAGTGCAAGCGAAAAACACACAGACTAAATTCCATATATTCGAATAACTGAGTATTGTATTTATTTCAGTTTAGATGTTATTTTATAATAAACTTAAAATGTAATGTTTCGCAAAGCAATAATTTTTTAATTTAAATTTCGATGCTGGTGTCGCTCAGCTTCTATGAGGAAATATTGGAGCACTTCGTCCCTTGCCAATTGGTTTCCACCCGGCAATAATTCTTCTTCTGTTAATTGCTCGTTGGCTGACTCTTTTACGTTTTCATTTCCTACCTCTTCGTCCACATATACTTCACCTTCTTCAATGCATATATTATGCAAAATTGCAGCGGCAATAATTAGTTTTTGAGCGGTGGGTAATGATACGTTTAATCCGTGCCGAAGTACTGGAAAGCGACGTTTCAATACGCCATACATACGCTCCACTACGTTCCGAGTGCGTATCAGAGAGGCTTGGTAAACACGCTTGATTGGGTTAGTAGCCAATCCTGGATGACTAATGGTGTATGGTGCGGCCAAATACGATGTGTTAGCGTATCCTGAATCGCCGACCATGATGTATTGGCCGAAATAACCTGTATCGAAACGCATTTTCAAATTTGAGGCAGAAAAAATGGTTTGATCATGGCTTGCACCCGGCCATCTTTCAACAATATCCAAAATCTTCAAATCGGCAGAAGAAACCGTTTGAACATTGAGAGAAAAGTACCCTTTTCTGTTGCGGAACGTTTCGGCCTGAAAAAGTAATACATATATAATAATTTGTTTCCTTGTAAAAGCGAAGAGATAATCAGCACTGTTATCAATATTAACCTGCAAACCTCCTGGCGATAATATTTTGATGTGGGTGCAGTCTATTGCTCCGATAGTCCGCGGAAAACCAGCGAGAGAATGAAATGCGAGTGCTGCCGCTTGTCGCTCCGACGATGTCTGTGGCATCCGAATAAATTCGGTAAAATGATTGAGCAACGCATCGCACACAATTGGCAAATTCAGACTGACAGTTGGCTGAGACACACGCACTAAATCTGCAGCATTCTGCTCAAAGCTGCCAGCCGCCAGAAAGCGCAGCAGAATCAAAACTCTCTGCTCAGTGGTGAGAGAACGGCATCTATTGAAACACGAATTATTTGTACTTAATAGCGAGCACCCAAATAAAGACACTTACCTCCCTGGCTCCGTTACCATGTTCGGTTCCACCAATGCTACCACGCGCCGAAAATTGGTCTTTTTCATTCGGAATCGCTGATGAAAGGCCACATCGTCCCATTCATCAACTACTGCGTGGGCTCGTAGTGTATATGGTCGACGAGGGCGAACGGCTTCATATTCTTCGTCAGAGTTGGAATTGGTGTTATCGTCCTCATCCGCTAAGAAATCGGCCATTCCCATTTCATACAGTGCTGCTCGACGTGCCATTTCTTCAAATCAATAATGTGATTCAGAGGCAAAACTAGTTTTATCGACGTCAACGCCAGCTTTTTCTGGTTTTGACGCAAACTAGTTTTCACTGAAACTAGTTTTCAAAATCCGAGTTTTATTCCCCAAAACTACAGTGAATAATACCAAACTTCTCAAAACTAGTTTTTAAATAGCCTATTAAACCAGTTTTCACCTTAAACTAGTTTTCAAACTTGTCAATAATACGGCCGTAACTTAATAATAATAATTTGGCGATTATGCCATAACTTGATGTTTGGCTGAACTTCTCCTTAAATTTCAGGTGTTCGTCTTGATGTTGTACCACAAATTAAGGGGCCTACAATTGCAGCAAATGATTTGTGTGAGAAGTTTTTTCAAAGTGTAAAAATGCACTCGGAGGTTTGAAAAAACTTTTTCTATAATTTTTGATGTTACTTGTCCCGGACAGGATTCGAACCCGATACCCACCGAATAAAGCCCGCACACTCTAGCTAATTTTTAACTTATTAATCAGAAGTTTAAGAAAATTTTCGCGCATATCCATTCAATTTCAGTAAAATAAAGTTGACTTGCTAGTTAGTTAAGTTTTGGTTATTTTTTAATGATATAAAAGATTAAAAAAAAAACGAGTTAAATGGTTGAAAATTTAAATTACCATTTTTAAATTTGTCGAACTAAATTTTCTAGAAAGTTTTGAATTTCGACTTACATATGTACATGATTTTTTTTATAGGTACAATTTACTATATTTTATAGAAAATTATTAAAATTAAATAAGGAAAGACAAAATCTTCAATATATTTTGTTAATTCTCTGCATTTCTTTTAGCTGCATTAAAAATAAATCAGTGCTAGCGTCGCAGACCCTTAAACAAACGCTAACACAAGTGGTTATAATAATTGCGGCACACAACGGACAGTGTTTATATTTAAATAGTTAGGGAATTCACAAAATGTCGTAATGTTTTATACGATATATACAATTTTATACATATATTATATTTATAATTATATAATTTTATTGGGAAAGGCGACGCTTAGCTGGGCTAACAAAGGTAAAATATATATCAAATGAAAGATATTGACGAGTTCACTTTGCATAATATTATCAAATCGAAAAAATGGATAGGAAAATGTTAAAATTTTCATTTTAAGTGAATCGTAAAGCGAACCCGATAACATACCAGTAGTCTTAAAATTTAAAAAATACAAGGTTTTGTTTTATTTTAATTGTTTGAATGTTTTATTTCAATCCAAAAGTAACAACAAAAAAATTGTAAGCTACTCTAAAACTTTATGATTTTATGAATTTACCACGCGTTACCACATCTTGTGAATGTGTGGGTGAATTTAAAGCTGCACTGTTCTTTGCATTGATATAAAGTATAGAGTTTCTTAATGCAATACTTATAATATGCAATGTATCGTCACAATTTATTTTTCATAAGTTTTCGAAACGCAAACTGAAACTAAGCTGCAAAGAGGTACAGAATGTATATATTTCGCAGTAAGAAGCAACTTGGAACGCGCCCTTTATGTGGAAAAGAATGAAAAGTTGCTAATCGCAAAACAAAATACATATCCACTTTAGAAATGACTTCAACTACTGACTGACTATACCATCAAGGATTCAGACTTTAAAGCCAAGAATTAATCAAGAATGGTAGACAACAAGATTGCGCCTTCCGCGCTGTTAGCAACTTATAGTGACGTAATAACAGCTAGAGAATAAGAGAGTAAAGAAAAAAATTGAAAAATAAGAGGAAGAAGCGCAGAAGAAGCGGGCAAGCGACAGAACGATTGAAAATTTTGTTAGCAATGTTTCGTCAGCTAATAGCTGAATGTTGCCAAATCGAGTAAAGCGAAAGTAACGTGTTGTCCCTTCTTATAGTGATATGTTCTTTGGCGGAGGGGAAGGCGCACAGCTATATTTTAAAGTTTTGAAGAGGGTTGTTTGAAAATAATCAAATTAATTTAAGTTGTACACAAATTGAAACCAAAATGTGTTTTCTGATTAATTGTTATTTGCGATCTTTGTTTATTGATTTAAGGATTTTGCTTTGCTTTTTTTTTGTTACATTCGTGAAATAAATGAATTTAAAAAATGCAAACACATCATTTTGTATACATATGCAAAGACCTTAAATAAATAAATATAAGCAGGACAACGTCCGTTGAGTTTTTCTAGTTATGCATAAAATGCGATGTCCCAACAACTAATTATATTATAATTATTTTCCAGATATTAATCTTCAAATTAAGAATGATCTTTACAATAGATGAATAAAAATTTCTTGCGTTTTTTTTTTAAGTTACATTCCTACTTTCATTGGTATTATTTAATTTTTCAGTTTTTCTATATTTTCTTCTAACAGGGTAGATCATCCAAACGAGTATTCCAATTATTTTCAGCCCTATTCTGAATGGGAAATTCCGGAGAGTTTGTTTGCTTTAGCATGGGAAAAGATAAAAATTCCTCTGGAGTTTCTATTCAACAAAGGGCTGTTTATTTTAACGAATTGAACATACCCTGGGGTTTTTTCGTTCCCACAACAGCCGGAACGACCCGGATTTATTTCTGGCCAAAGACTGTCATTTCAGCAGCATTGCCCAAAATGTTATGGGGAATGTTTTATGATGTTACAACAACACCAACCCGGATTTTTTCAACATTCTAAAGACCAGGATAAACCCCCAGGAAAACCTTTTCAATCATGACTAATACAGGCATATTAAAAACGAAATATCACCAAAGATAATACATCACCTCATTGCAGTTTGGCACTATCCACTTATTCCTGAACAAAGTCTATGTTGTATCAATTATTCTTATATTTCTATCGCGACCGCATAGCAGTATGAAATATTCTTCATTTGCATTTTTCGTTTACCAAATGTTCAATTGCTATGAACGAGAATGTTTTATTGTTGCCTGTTTTTCGAATTGCAATTATTGAGACTCGAATACGCAGATATTTGCTAGTACCTTGGGAGTAAATAATAAATTAGTTGAGGGTCTTCTACTTTAATTTTAAAAATAAACTGCTAATTTTTGTATGAAAATAAATCGTAGAGAATTAAAATTGTGTTGTTACACTTACCTTCAAAAACACAATTTTCCAATGGTTTGATATTTGGAGTAATTTTTATATATCAACATACATCTTTATATTAATTAAACTATGTATTTGGTCTTCTCTAAATTTCGACAATTTTACATTTTATTTATTTATTTTATGCTTTCATCAATTTCTTATTTTGCGTGTAAAATATTGTTTTAAAGTTAGGCTTTTCATTTAAGAAAAAATTATATGATAATTAATATTACTTGTATAACAATACGAAAATTATCATAAGTTGTTAAAAAAGAAGTAAATGTTATTATTAAAATAAGAATTAATACCCTTGGGAGAGAATTACAGTATTTTTTCTCTGCGGGTCTTGTACGTTGTCCTCCTGCAAATAAACATTTTTTTAATAAAATTAAGAAATTAATTTTCTCCAAAAGAAAAACATACCTTTTTGCCGATCAATGATTTGTGAATATGTGGAATGACACCACCACCAGCAATGGTAGCTTTAATCAGACTATCCAATTCTTCGTCTCCACGTATGGCCAACTGCAAGTGACGCGGCGTGATACGTTTAACTTTAAGATCCTTTGAGGCATTACCTGCCAACTCCAGCACCTGGAAGATAAAAAAATAAAGATGTTTTATTTGTTCGACAATTGTCATTCATGCTCGATTGGAACTGCCAAAAACAATTCAATATCAAATTAGCTACTCTGATGCCACTACTTTTTGGACTTTTACGACTTTGAGGCGCCGCAATACCGCAAACGATCGAACATAGACACAGTACAGATAATCAAGACTTAACGGAACGACTGGCGAGCTATGTTGGAATCGGCCAAAATTGCCTACGCATTTATAGCGCCAATTAAGAAGAAAATGGTAAGTCCCGTAAAGAATTTATTACATTTTTTAATTATAACAGCCCGTTCTTACGAGATGTTGTTTTATTTCCTAACTTATTCGAGAAAAAACTGCGCTATTGTGAATGAGCCGGAAGAAAATATATGGAAAATTTCAGTTTAAGACCAAATTCGTTTTTATTTGCATAGTAGTTTTAAATACAGCTCCGGTCAACTAATTAACAACGCACCGATAACGAAATACTTAAGATATTTTGCATTTTTTATAATAATTACATAAAACAATACCTAACCTGTCGGTCATATAATTAACAACTCTTCGTTTTTGATTTAAAAAAAAAGAAGTTTTTTGTTGTAGTTAAATTAATATTTTGTTTGATGTTTGATAGCGAACTCCAATCTTTTCTTGCGATTTCCTTCCGATAGCAAAGGTTTCTTCCGGGAAATCTTTCCAAATATACCTTTTTATCTAAAACGTCTCTTAACTGTTTCTACCGTTGGAGAAGCGTTTCACCAAAAACACTAACACGAATTTTTTAGATTCACGCACTATGAATTCGTCTTCCCTAGTGGACGTCATTGTTGTTGTTGTAACGGCATTAAACATTCCCCATATAATTTTGGGGAATGCTGCTAAAGTGCCAGAAATAAATCCCAGTTGTTCCGGTATCGTAGAACCAACTGTCGTGGGAACGAGGATATTATTCGGGATCTTTGCTTTCATCGAACTTTTTTGACGGTTCTCTCACTCCTGAAATAGCTATTATGGCTCCCATAGCTTCGTCGCAGAATTTATTTTTGAACATTATGTTCAAAGACTAAAATACGCTAGAATATAACAAATTTGTTGTATTTTTCTAAAAAAAAATGCATAATCTTTCCAAATTTATGCAGTATGTGACAAAAAATGCGAATCAAATCTTCCGTCGTTAATTACGTGGCCGACTGTTTTTCAAAGAAATGTGGAAATCTCCCGAACTAACAGACGTAAGTAAAAAATTTTGGCATTTAATTCAATGTACATTTTCAATAATTTTATCCTTTATGAAAGGTGAATTTATTCATTGCAAAATTGTAAAGCAGAAGCAACAAGAAGAACTGATTACACATTGGACATTGTAGCTAATTAGTTGACTGGAGCTGTGTATGTATTCTTCAATTACTTGTTTACGGTACCAAAATGGCTACTCGACATGAAAGTTCTTAGCAATGATGAGGGTTCTAAGATCCATCGAATAGTGTGCTTAATATAAATGTAAAAAGAATAATAATAGTGAATATAAGAAAAAGCTAAACTTAATAAAATGTTCGAAAATTAATCAAAATATCAAATACAATGAAGATAATAACAAGAAATGTATACACTTTTGTGTAAAAAATGTTAAAACTTTGAAACTATAGCAATAAAATGTTTATAAGAAATAAACTATCAAATTAAAAACAAGAAGCCAAATAATTTGAAAATTTAAATCAGACGTAAAATCCAGTACCTCTCTCAAACTTTGACTAGTTCATTAGATGAGACTATTGATTATCAATGTTTCAAATCATTAATTTTTCAAGAATTTATTTAATAATCTTTAACAGCAACAAAATGAAAAAGTACCAGAAATAGTTGACACAGCTTATTTCAATCAATTCGCTTTTACATTTGCAAACAAAAGTAGTACGTTAGTTTTGCTGAAGTTTGTGGCATATCGGTTCATAAATATAAATTTAAAGCAATGGGACCACATAAGACTGTTGAGCTGCGGGAGCTTGTTCTTAAGCATTTAAAAATGTGCACTCTCGCTGAAAAATAGCTAAAATGGTTGCTCTAAGCGACTCCATCGACCAGAGCATTATTTACAGGTTTGTCCGCAAGAATAGAATCCACAATAAAGGCAGAGAAGCGCCTAACAAAATATTTAATTCAACGGACGAGCGCTATATTGTGCAAAAAATCAAGGAGAATCCGAAATTACCAGCTGCGAAAATAGTGAGGTCGACATGATTTTAATGGCCGAATTTCCAGAACGAACCCGTTTATCAACGTAAAAATTCAGAAGTGTCGTTTAAATACAGTTATCTTTCCCAACGAGTCCAAATTTAACATTTTTGGCTCATATGAACCGTCATGTTTGGCGCAAGCCTAATTCAGTGCTGCAATGCAAAAATTTAAAAGCACCAGTCTAACACGGAGGTGGCAATGTCATGGTATGGGCCGGTGTGTCCGCATGTTTAACTTAGCAAAATACAAAAACACTACAGCTGGTTGAAATAAGCTGTTGCAATTATTTCTAGTACTTTTTAATTTTTTTACTGATAAAATTCCCTACATTTTTTTTGGAAAATAAATTTAAAAATTTTCAATAGCTTAGTTTTTATACTCGTTGCTAGTCACAGATTGAAATAAGCTGTGAACCACGTAGTGAAACAAAAGTAAATGTTAGTATAAAAACAATGGGAAGTTGATCGAACCCGTAAATGGAACTTGTATCAAAAAGTAGCGGAATTTATAGAAAAAAGCTTTGAAGATGCAAATAGAATACAATAAAAAAAAATAATTAAAAAAAATTATAATAATTTGAAGGGAGCATATTCATTTTGTAATTACCCTGGCAACTTAAATATGCAAACTTAAGCTACAAAGTCTAAAGTGAAAAAAAATAATAATTTTGGAAAGAGAACATAATCAACTTATATTACCCTGGCAATATACGATAATATTTTTGTTATTGTTCCAGTTTGATTTATAAATTATGTATTCAATTCAATTATATATCTACTCTTTTCTTCGCTGAGACTCCATTAACACATAAACAATCTTTGTACATAGTAGGAACAAACTGTAAACAATTCAGAATTTATAACTCGCAAAAGTATTTTGCATCATTAGGCTTATTTTTGAAATCCGTTTTTTTAAGCAGATTTGTTTACTGGTTGCAAATTTCACGAAATGTCAGAAACAAAATAATTTTGTACCTTCACAATAAAGGAGAATCTACAAAATACATTTACGATATGTTTAGCCGATGTCGTCAAACGATAGAAAATGTAGTAAAACGGTGTAAGGTGCGCGGCGGTATAGAAAATTTAACCCGTTGTGGTCGATCAAATGCCGACTTTGAGAGAGGAACGCAAAAAACTTAAATCCAACCGCGAAAACCCGCATTTTTCCACACCAAAGCTTAAATCAGATCTACACACCAAAGGTTCTGATAAGACAGTGCGCAGAGTGCTCAAGACGAATAATATTCATGGTCGCGTGACTGGAAGTAAGCCACTTACATATTTCAAATATTAAAAAAGAAGGGCGACTTTTAGTTTTTATATGAGCCAAATTCTTTATCAAATATAATATTTTTGAATCGGATGGCCGTGGGGTGAGATAGACCGATCTAATCCCCGTTGGATCGCCGAAACAGTCCTTGGCCGGGTAAAACCTGGGTCATTCCGGTACGTAGAACCTACTGTAGTGGGAATGCCGTTATTGTTGTTGTTGTAACAGCATAAAACATTTCCCATAAAATTCTGGGCAATGCTGCTGGAAAGTCCTAGAACCGTCAGTCGTATGGTTTGGCGGAAACCAAATGAAGAGCTGCAACTGTTGCAAAACAACTGTTAAACACGGCGGAAGTTCGGTGATGGTGTGGGGATGCTCAGGGAGTTGGAATTCTTGTTTTTATAGGCAGCATAATGGACAAATATATGTATTTATATTTTTCCATGTATTTCCCCATCCTTAAAGACCATTTACACTCCAATGCAGAAAAAATGGGTTTGGCAAGAAACGGGTATTTGTTTCAGCATGACAAACACCCGCATCATACGGTTCACGAAGTTAAAATGTGATTACATTTCAACGCAAAACATTTTCCAATACCCTCTCAAAGCCCTGACATAAATCCTTTGGAAAACCTTTGGGCATACCTTGAAGATACTACTGCGTGAACACAAAATTTCATCAAAAAATAGTTTTAAGGTGGTTTTGCTAATGGGAGAAACACCACCTGAATTTAGTCGAAAGTTGGTAGAATCGATGCCAAAACGCTTGGAAGCTGTATCTAAAAGTAGCGGTTATCATACGAAATACTAGATTGTTTTTACATTTACTTATATATATATCACTTTTAGTCAAATGCAAAATATTTTTGTGAGCCACTAAAGTGAAAAAAAACAAACAAATTAATTGCTCAGATCCTGCTGAATTGGGTGCGAGAACTTTTATGAATTAAACAATTTCGGGGCGCTGCACTTCCAAATGACATTAATCTTAAATTGTCATGACTTCTTAATTTATATTCTAAATGCAGTTTTCCAATACATTACATATATTTTTTTATAGCCGTGCTGTAATTGCGTTTCCTAATTCTTTTGAAAATCTTACTTTTTCGCAACGCAGTGGATCCTCGAAAGAGAATCGATGACTCTTAGATAGATATTTGAGGTTTGCACTTCGACCTTAAAGATCAATTGTGCCCTCTGTTCTTTACAGTACCTCGTCTAATCCCAACTCCTTTAGGAAGTCTAATATAGTAGTTGGTGGCAACGAGCGTACATGTTCTTTCGCTGGGCTATGTGTACCTAGGTAACTTTGCCGTCTTCTCGAGATAGCGTCACACTCTATCAACAGGTGCATCGGGGTCTCTGGAGGCAAGTCGCAAAATCGAGAGGACTCGTCGTCCTCGGGGGTAGGGGTAGGCCGATCTAAGATGACCTCGCAGCCTGCAGTGTCCTGTGAGAAAGCCTGTCAGCATCCTCAGACTGTTCTTCGAGTGGTGCATAAATTGCTTGAAGTGTTTATGGTTGTATCCTCCCAGTAGACACTTCGCCTGACGAAACCCCGGCTCAAATTGCCAGTGTTCTTTCTTCCCTTTGTACGATATCACATAATTTGCTCTCGTATTTTCTTCTTGCTATAATGACAATGTCATCCGCGTATCCCTGGCAGCGAAACCCGTTGTCAGTCAGCAACTGTAGCAATTCGTCCTATAATTCGCTAGTTGTTTCCGCTGTTTTGTGTCTTAAGTAGTGCCTCTATACAATTGCATATGGATGAGTACATATTCCTTTTCGTTAGCGCTTGGCATACCCCTGTATGCGAGGCGTAGTCGAACGCTCCCTCTATGTTCAAAAAGGCACATATAACTGTTTCTTCGAAGTCGAAAGCACTCTGTATCTCCGTCGTCAGTTGGTACAGAGCGGTATCCGTAGATCGTCCTGCCCTGTACGCATGCTGACTGGGTTAAGTGGTTTCCTTCGCAGAGTTTTTGACCTTATTTCATTATCAATGATCTTCTCCATTGTTTTGAGTATAAAGGAGCTTCAACTAATTGGTCTAAAAGACTTCGCTAGCGAGTAATCCATTTTCCCTACCTTCGGTATAAAAATTACCTTACCCCCCCTCCCGAACCTCTCATAACCTTCACAAGGTTTGAGATTATTCCTTCATCACCCTGCTGTAACATCACTGGCATTATGCCAATCGATGACTCTTGTTCTTTGAGTTCTTTCGCAAATCAATTTATTTCACATGATCCGACAACATATATCTCTAGCTTTTCACTATTAGTACAACTCGGTAGTTTGTTTCGAAGGCACGCTTCTTGTCTAGAAAATTACACAATATCACTTTTTCAGACAGATTCCATTCATTCCATGATGTTAACATAAAGCAGATTCAAATAAGCGTACTTTCCTAAACCCCGACTTATTTTCGAATATTGTTTGTTTCGAAAAAAAAACATTAGTTGATCAGGTACAATCCTTTCTAACAATTTTCCATATACAGGTAAAGAATTAATATCGGTCTAAAATATTCACAATTTCAAAACATTTTGGATCTCACCAAATCTTTTATTTTAACTTTTGAATGTATCGCAAAAACAAATTATTTTAAAAATTGATTCGCGGTGAAATAATAAATCTATTGTCATATTACACGGCTGTAGAACATGTCTTTCAAACTGAATTTTACAATAACAGTTATCAAAAATAACTTATTTTCAATCTCTGGTTTTGGCAATTTTTTTTGTTTACTTTATGTTTAATATTTTATTTTACGAAAAAGGACCAGCTTATTACATAAAAAACAACACATAAATCAACAGTTCTAGCTTTTACCAAGATTTCAAATTTCTTATTCAGAATTGTCGGGAAATTTTAAGAATGCCGTTTTATATCCTTCTAAACTTTTGTTGGATGTTAAGGTGCAAATTCCTTGTGTTTGCTAAATTCAGTTCCGTTTGGATTTTTTGTCGATGTGTTATGCTTAATTAAAAATTTGAATTTTTGGTCAACATTTTTTCAATTTTTCTAAGTTACACTTGCATACAAAATTATTAAACAATAAATAAATCAAAAATATACTAAGCTTGTTTAAATGCCGTTTCTATAAATTTTTCCACCACTGTAGATTCAAAATATGCACACTTCTAATCTAAAATTGCTAAAAACTATAGCTTTTTGAATATTTTGGATTTCTGATATCGACTATACGGAGTAACAGAAATCGATCATTGATTACTAATAAATAATCAATGATTAGTATATATTTTTGTTTTGTTACCTTAATAAACACTAATAATTGAAGCATGTTAAAAAAAAAAAAAATTATCGGCCCTAATCATGTTTATTAAATTAAGACACGAACAAATCAAATAATTCAATTAAAAATTGCTAATATCATATAGCCTTATGTATGTATTTTCATTTGTGCATATCAAGGCGAATTCGACTTGGTGCATATGTTGTTGATTTGATAAACATATCATATATTTTCTAATTTTATTTCCAATATTTATGAAATTGATTACGAAAAAAACAAGCACACCAAAAATAAAAAATGGCGGGCGAATGACGCTACAAACAAAACTCCAAAAAACGCCACTTTCAAATTGACATGACAGGCAGCAAGAAGAGTACAGCACATACAAATGTAACCATAAACACACACACAAACTCTATACATACATGCATACAAAAGAAAATGTTTGCTTTTGTGGTATCGGGGGAAAATTTGGCGCGTTTACACAGCCATTTCCATGGTTGGATTTTCCTCATATAAATGAAACTTACCTCAGCAGTCAAGTACTCGAGAATTGCAGCAGAATATACGGCGGCCGTTGCACCAACGCGACCATGCGATGTGGTGCGACTCTTTAGATGACGATGTATACGACCAACTGGGAACTAAAATAGAAAACGTTAACGAATTTTCATTAGTGACGAAAAAACATGTTGTAATTGTACACTGCACAAGCTAAAAAAAAAAGGCGCGAAAACAGCATATCATCGCGGTACAGCCGCTGCATTTTCTCAACGCTTACCTGAAGCCCCGCTCGTGCTGAACGAGATACTGCCTTCGCTTTTGCTTTACCAGAATCCTTGCCTGCTTTGCCTCCAGCCTTGAATAAAAAATAAGTATTAAAAATTTGAAAATTTTAATTGCGCCAAAATTGCCGGAAAACGCTGGTCAATGTGAGGTTAAACACGAACATTTAAAAAAAGGGCCATCGCGTGTGGCCATTCTAAATTGTTGTATTGAGGTATCTCATGCCATTTCTTACAATATAAATTTGCAAAATAGAAAGCTTCACCTTTCAATTTTCATCTCTACATTTCACAATCCCCCATAATACTTCGCAACACGCGCACTCACGACGTCCATTGGCCAGCGCCAGCAATCTATGTATTCTAAAAACTTAATTTACCATTTCTATTATTTTCTAATTTAATTCACAAGCAAAACAGAAATGCCAACAAAATCTTGTAACACTTTTGGAATGGATTTAACACTCAATCTGTATTTTTTAATAAATTTTCCTTGCACGAAAACTTTTTTGCTTTGGGCAGAGCAACGTCAAGTCCGGACACGACAAAGTTTTTTTCACGAATGACGCGTTCGCGCAAAGCAAAATACTTCGTGGCGTTGAACGAACGCTAGTAGTTATAGGGTTGTATTTTCCACAAAATGCCCAAAAATTATATTTGAAATTACAAAAACATTTAGCGGTATTCATTTTTTTCAACTGTATTTGTTTCTTTACGATTGGTTTGTATAAAAAGCGGTTTATTTTCGCAATTTTTCCACTTTTAATTTAACAAAATAAAACAATTCGCAATATTTTATTCTGACTTTCTAAATTTTCCATCCGAGAATCAACTTGATCAAATCAATGCAGAAACTGGCCCAGTCGGCGATTGATATACAAACGCCAATATTTCTTATTTAATCATAGTGAGTGAAAAAGTGAGAATATTTATATTTTCTTTTCCTCTTCTTCTTACAAAAAAATGCTATAATTTTAATAAGAATTCGTTCCGATACTATGCACGGTGGGCTGAATACTTAAGGTTTTGACGATTTTGATAGTTCTCAATTACAAGTAGATCAAGTATTATTTTTTTTTTTTGCAAATAAGCACCAATGAGTCAGCTGTTTTTTCGACTTCTTGTGAAAAGATACAAGTTACGCAAGCGGCAGATGAATTTTTCGCAGAAATAAATTTCGCTTTCTCAATACCCTGCTAAATATTCATTTACTTCCAGTGAATAATTCGCATTACAGAAGGGAATGAAACAAAAACTCAAAATCAGTTGCTAAAAAATAATCAAATCCAGAAAGTTTTGTGTGTTGCATATATTTTTAAATAAAAAACATGGATATGCATATAGAAAACAAAAAATTGGTAAACAACTTTACTTTCGAAGAGGGCAAGGCGAATTCATACCACAGTGTACTGAAATCTGAAGGTGACGCCTTCAGATATACCGCTACCCCGGTTTTGCCAAATTTGACAGTTATCAACTCCAACATTGCGAATAAATACAATGAACTGCAACTAGACAAAGCTTTTTGCATAATTTGGAGCAAAGAGTCACTGTTTTTAGTATTTTGCTGATTTATTTATTAAATCTCAACCTATAAATCATCTTTTTACATTTTAAACACGTTTCCCACTGAGATATTGGAAGTTATCCATTTTTTACTCTCCCATATTCTAGTTTACTAATGGCGAGACATGTCACTTCGCTGCGGAAAGGCGCAATCTTGTAATCTATCATATAAGGTGATGTATTATTCGTCCACCTTTCCTCATGACATCATAAAAACAAAAATTAATGGCTTCCATTCTCCTCTTCTCTTTTAGCATATTTAATTTTTTAAATATTTTTTTTAGTTGGCGCTATAATCACTTGATCGATTTTGGCCGAACTTCTCCTACAATTTGTAGTATGCGTCTTGATATTGTAACACAAATTGAGGGACCTGCTGTTTTACGCCGACTCCGAACGGCGAAATGTGTTTTGTGAGAAGTTTTTTTGTCACGGCAGAAATTCACGCGAAGGTTTGCCATTGCCTGCCGAGGGGCGGCCGCTATTAGAAAAAACGTTTTCTATAATATATCATGTTACTAGCCCCGGCCGCTTTCTCCCTTTTAGCATGACATCCTTAAATTGAAAAATATGGGTGCATGCGTCATGTCGAATTGATATACATATATGAATTCGCCTGGAAGAGGCATGATAAGCTAATGCCTCAAACAAAAATTTGTAAACTCGCCAGCTGTTTACGTTCCAGGTGTCTACGTTATATGTAAACGTAGTTTTTATTTTTAAACACCATAAAATTATTACATTTAATTTTTTTAATTCGTCTTGATGTAATTACAGTCGCGTAATTTTTACATATAATTTACCAAACTAAATTATTTTATAAATTTTTCCAGTTTGCATAAACGGGTTTCCCGGCTTATAAAGGCTATATGGCACTTGACGCGTTATATGAGTATTCTAATACTTTTATTACGTTTAATTTATGCTATTGTATAAAATTGATTTTATGCCAAATGTTTGTGATAATAGAATCGGAATTTTTTAAATTCTTTGAAGAATATGTACATCGCCGGGCACCACTCCCCATTCAAAAAATATCTGTACTCCTTTCTTATCGGGATTATAAAACTCATTATATTTTAAGACATCAACCAAATTGATTCGCAACAGTATTAAGATTTAGGTGCGCTGTACCGATTAGACTCAGTTGTTGGGGGTTTTATAAATAATAATAGTTTGATGAAATATTTTTCGGCATAAAAATGTTAGAAATTATTTAACGGAATCTATTAATAACATTTTTAGTGCAACCTTTGCCCTGTTGTAAAAGTTAAGAAATCTTAAAAAACGTATCTACAAGTTGGCATAGTAATTATGGTAGTCTTTAACATATTTCAATTTAATATTTTCGGTCTGTTTTAAATAAGGATATTAAATTTTTGTAAATAGCTAACGTTGGAAATATATTATATTCATTTATTTTTATTTATATTTAAATGATTAGTTCCATAAAAAAATCACTTATTTGCATTAATTCAATTTCGGTTAGTATAAAAGTGGCAGTAAAAGGCATGTTCGATTTCATAAAAGCTATTTTCGTTAATTTAAATACTGTAATTATATAATTTATAATTATAATAATAATTACTCGCATGCAAATAAATTTCAAAATTTGATATTTTAGTTCCCATTATTTTACAACTTCAGTGGCATCACCCTTGGAGTTACCAAAACAATAAGAAATCCACCGAAAATTTAAAACAAAGGAACAAGCAAATAAAATTCAACGGCTCGCAACAAAACGAAGCAAAACGCACAAGGATTGAAAACAAGCATCGTTTAGAAAATTGGCGCGTTTGGTTCAACATTTTGAAACTTTACAAGAATTTTCTGAGCAATAGGAGAATGCCGCGTGCAGTTAAAGTAAAAGCCGGTACAGCTGGCGCTGTAGCTGGAGTGAGCGCTCCAAAAAAAGCAGCTGCTCCAAAACGCAACAAATTATATTCGATGCCGGAGAAAATCGCTGAAGGTACAATTCTAACCGATTTATCTAAAGCGCAATGGTCTATTGGATCTTCGATTGGAACTGGTGGTTTTGGTGAAATCTATTCCGCTTGTCGAGTTGGCGAAAAAAATTATAACTACGTTGTGAAGTGCGTAAGTAGTGCAATGTAAACTTAAGAGGAATTTCAAGGAATCGCTAAATATAATTTGTCTACAGGAACCTCACGGAAATGGTCCACTATTCGTGGAAATGCACTTTTATATGCGAAATGCTAAATTAGATGATATAAAACGCTTCCAACGGGAACGTGGCCTGAAAGCCCTCGGCATGCCGCACATGATCGGTAATGGATCAGTAGAGTTAAAGGGAATAAAGCACCGATTTATCGTTATGCCACGTTTTGGTAGTGATATTGCAAAACACTTCCTAGCCAATGGATGCCGATTACCAGAGGGTACAATATACAGGCTAGCATTACAAATGTTGGACGTTTATGAATTTATACACTCATGTGGTTATGTGCATGCTGATCTAAAAGCGGCCAACATTCTTTTAGGCTTCGGCAAAGAAGGTAATAGTCAAGCATATCTCGTAGATTATGGACTAGCCTCACATTATACAACGAAGGAATTCAAACCGGATCCAAAGAAAATGCACAACGGTACCATTGAATATACATCTCGCGACGCCCATCTCGGTGTAGCAACGATGCGTGCAGATTTTGAAATCTTAGGGTATAATTTGATAGAATGGACGGGCGTCCAACTACCCTGGGTAAAGAACAACCTACTTGCAGTACCAACTAAAGTGCAAAAGGCCAAAGAGGAGTTCATGGAAGGTATAAGTACAAGCTTAAAAATCTTGTATCCCAAAGGCGTGCCAGGTGCGGTAAAATATACATATGTATATATATTTTTTTTTTTTTTTAATTCTAATTTGATATATTTTCCTTTTAGGTCCTTTATCAGAATACATGAATTATGTAGCAAAATTGGAATACAATGAGAAACCAGATTATGAAAAATGTCGTAGAATATTTAGCAATGCGGTAAAAGCCATGAAAATATCCAATACTGGCGAATTACAGTTCACTATTAAGGGTGATACGAAAAATCCAGCCCCTTCAACAAGCAAGGCGCACGCTAAAGTGCCAGCAAAGCGTCGAGCAATAGCAGATAGATCAGTAGAATTGTGTGCCAGTGACGATGATGATGATGATGTTATTTTTGAGGAAACTAAACCCGTTAAAAAAACGCCACAAAAACCACTTAAAACTATTCCCAAGCGTTCACCAAGAACTGTAGTTAGTCCCACAAAACTTTTATTTCCAGCAAAAAAATCACCACGCAAAGCCACACCCACTCTACGGGGATCACCTGAACTTAAGACTGAATCGCATTCGACCTCAAAAGCGACAGCCGCTCGAAAACGTCGGTCATCGTCTTTCTCGCCAAAAAAGGTACCACGCAGTTCACCTTTGAATAAGAAATCAAAGGCTACGCCACGTGAAACTGCCAATGGCACCAGCACCAGTACCCCAAATGCGTCAAGTTCGCACACATCGCGATCCACGCCGGTGGCTGCAAGAGCGAATATCAATTTTAATCCAGCGATTTCGTTGTCAGCTACTCGACCAGGAAGGACTATTGTTAATGATAATACTACACCTGTTCCACGACCCGGCAAAACTTATGAATTCAATTTCGAATTAGATGTTAGTATGGACGCTAATGTTGTAGTTAATGTTAAACGCAAGAAAAAAGCTGCAGCGGCTAGCGGTACCGGTAGCAAAGATAGCTTTGCTCAAAGTAGTACGAAATCCACGCGTTCGATCGGTCACTCAACAACAAAGAGTGGGGAAACGCCTGAGCCGGATAAAAATACACCAGTTACAAGAGTTAAAGTTCGAAAACTTGCCAGTGACGATTCCAGCGATAGTCCACTTACGCCAGCGGTTACTGTAAAAAAATCGAGGCGTGTTGTTTCATAGAGAAGTATCTGCGCTGTAATAAATATTGCATTTTTATTTTCATAAAAACTTAATACATCCTTTTTTTTTGTTAGTTTATTAATATACGAGTATATATGTTATTGTTTCTTATACATCAAACATTTTGTTGAAAATTCGTAATAGTTCCAAGAGTTGATTAAGATTTGAATTGACATCCTTTTCCGGGCAAGGGATTGAGAAGATGAAACTTGTTGCGCTCTATGCATTGAATAAATTTTTATATAAAAGCAAAAAGTGTTTTAATTTGGATCGTACTACTAATTGTTATATAGTACCTATAAGGTTTAGAACTTTAGACTACCACCACAATATATTGATGGAATATTGAGTTTCCGCTGAGCGGTTTGAAAGCGGAGCTGAGACGTTCTTAAAAGTTCTGGATTCATATAAGGTATAGTTACTATAGCAGCCGATTTGAATTTTTTTATTCACCTACATGTATTTTGTTTTTCCTTTTGCGTATGAGTTTTCAAAAGCCGTAAAAGCAAAAACAAAATGCATGTAGGTGAATAAAAAAAATCAAATCAGCTGCTCTTATGCCATCACCTTCTATAAATTCGCCTTGGGAATAATATTTCGATTCAATTTCAATAAAAACTTGGCTAACTTCGTCATACCTTAACTTATTTTCATTTCTAAAAATTTATCAAAAATATATGCTATCTTTCGACTTTGCGCTTTCTTATTATGCGAAAAAATATTTTTAATATACATACATACATACATAGTAATAATAATTATGTATTTAAAACGAAAACTTTGAAATTGAACTGGTTACAAAACTTCTTACCCGAAGTTTCCGAAACTTCAGATTAAAAAGTTTGAAAATTTAATGACCATGTTTTTGAAATTACATTATTACATACAAAAAAATTCGGTACTTTTTCCCATTTTACCAAATCAATTATGATTTTTTTTAAATAAATAAAAATATATTTTTAAAAATATTAAAAAAAAAGTCATACCCAATCATAAAATCTGCATAACTGTTTAAAAATTTGTTCAACGGATTTATACCGAAATTTTGGATGCTGTTTGTTTTTTTACAAAGTTATTTACAAAACACCTGGAAAACTTTTTTATTGCTTTACAAATAAAACTGCGTCTCAATCTTTTCGCAAATCTCATTATGATACCGTTGATAGTGTTTTTCTTTTTAAATATACTAAAAAAAAAGTATTTTCATTAATGATATTGTTTTTATCTAAAAGTCAGTTTTTTTTATTTGGAATGTATAGCACAAATGCATTCAAAGCAGCACATCCTTTTACGGGCAAGGATATATGTAAGTAAAATTATGCCAAAATTTTAATATAAACCTATCTTTATTTATAAAAAACTTGGTAGATAATTTCAAAATGCATAATCTTAAGATTCTATTCAGAATTGGCTTGAATAAATTTTATAATTCCGATGGAAACCCGTCATTGTTTTTGGTGAGGCTGTACATAAATATGTATATTTTTAAAGTTGAACCAAATTTGTTTTTAAATAAATTATTACAGTACGCAAAGCGAATAAAGTAAACCGGATTTTCGCTAGTGTATGTATGTACATACATACATATGTATATGTTCTAATATATTTAAGTGGTTGTCATAAATTTCTACTCCCCATATTGAAAATTATGCCAATTTTGCTTTTTCATTGAGCTTAGGCAACTTAACTCAAATGCGATTAAAAAAAAAGAGTACTTTAAAAATCTACACAGTGTTTCCACTTTGGGGATTCTTATTTTATTACTTTAATCGTAGCGTGATATTACAAAATATATCAACTAGTTAATTGAATTTATTTTTACTTTGTTTCGAAATAATCTATTTTCATACATTATTTCGATTTACGTTTGCTACTATCGTGATGTTTTGAAGACGACTTCGATGAGGATGATTTACTCGACGAAGAAGAGTGTGATGATGATTTCTTTGAGGAATGTGCGGAGCCCTTCTCGCTAGCACTAATAATATTAAAAGTTGGATTAATGGCGCTATTAGACGAACCCGATTTGGAACTACTAGATGATGGTCGCTCCTCTTTATGGGATCTAGAGCTTTTATGGTGATGGTGGTGTCTACTTGACGAGGATGACGACACTTGCACAGTTGCTGCAGCTGAAGTACTGGGTGCATCTTGTTGTAGAGCTGCAAATGGTGAAGAAGAATTCGAGGATGATGACGAGCGTGACGATGTAGCTGATGATTTTGTTTTTGATACCAAAGAAATTGGCTCTTCAATTACAACACCAGCTGCCTTACTGGTTGATGGTTTATTAAGGCAATTATCACACTGCCAGTTGTGCTCTTGGCCCTCAGATGCTTCTTCGTCGGTGATAGGTGGTTTGTGACATTCTTGGTGGTAAAGAGTTCCACAATTTGAACATTCGATTAAGCGATTAGTAGCAGTGAAAACCATTTCACCACAAACCGCACAATTTAAATCACCGAATTCCTTTAGATTGACATCTTCATCGCCGCCAGTCAACAATGTGCCTCCGACATGTGCGCCATCATCAGAGTCCATGATAGTGTCAGGTGAATCGGAAATGGTTTTAGCTGGGGAACCTGTTAAATTAATAACTTCGTCGACTGTTGGATCCTGTTCCATGGTGTGGGGTTGTTCCTGAGGCGGCGGTGGAGTTGCAGCACGACCTGGAAAGTTTGCTTCAAGTTCTTTTAGATTCTTGCTCATATTGTTGGATATCATTAGCTCTGGACCATAACGTTGCTTTATTGCTTCATCCAACATTAATCTCAATTCGCAGGCAGAGTTTGGATGCGACGAGTACAGTAATCGAATTGCTTTGCGCAACATTTCCATTTCATTAGTATTAGCAGACATTGTTTAACGATCAGTAAGTAAATCAAAGGTTTTTTATTTAATAAACATAAAAAAAATTACTCAAAAGATGGCAAACAGCAGCTGATCTTAGTAAAACTGTAGGGTTGCCGTTACTCAAAAGGTTACTGTAACTATCTTCAATAAATGAAAATAAAAAATAAACGTAATAACCTTTTTATATATGTGTTGCATTTTTTAAATTAAACTTCGAAAGTTAACCGCATTAAATTCTTATTATCCCAAAACTTTTCTGTAGGAAAATTTGTGAGATTGGTGGTGCGCAATTAGTCTCAAATCACTTGAATGCAGTAACCGGCAAATCGTAAACAGCGCATATGTCAACGTCGTTTCTATCATCTCTACACCGTTGCAGTTTCCGTGTTAATTTCAACTGGCTTGGTTTATTTCGTGGGAGCAGCTGATTTGTGGAATAATAAAAACAATCTAACCGACATTGAAAAGCGTTAATCAACGTGTGTATAAGTTTTACGTGTTTATTGGTTACCATAAAAGGATGGCATGTTCGTACCTTTATTCGACAAGGCATTACGCATCAAACCACACGGTGTACTGAATGCAGATTCTATCATTCTTGATTAAACAATCGCTACATTTGACGGACAATAATTCCCCAAATAAATAAATCTCGCCAATAGGGCGCCAGCCAGATTGCTATAAAAAGAGTCGATAAATAGTCGTGTTAATGACAAGTTTCAGCAGACAAGCAATTTATGCATATTATTTAAGTGTTTATTCTAAAGTGAATTTCATAACAAAACTGTCCAGCGAATTTGCATGCATCAAGTAAAAGTAAAAGCGATGAATACGCAGCTGATAACAATAGCGGTTCTAGTGTTCATAGCTAATAAAGGCTGTAATGGCGAAGACAATAATCCATTGGTAAGTATCAAAGCAAATTTTAAAAAATTGGTTAATAAATTCTGTTTTTGTTCATATTTTCTATTTTGATCATTTCCTCAACGTCTACATATGTTTTTTATCCCAATTATTTCAATGTCGCTTTTTCGCAGTTTCCTTTTATGATGCCACCTGATGCAAAAAATCCTTAACTCCTATAGGTATTCACTTAAGATGCTGCATTGCGGCAAAAGCTATCTTTTCGTATTTTTCAGTAAGCAACTAGCCCGTAAAGAAATTTCTGAGCTTAAGCAAAATTTACAAGTACGAAAACACAAAACCACCAAGACGTTGCAAGTTTTTGTTGGTAGGGCAAATCCTTAAAGCCACTTCGGCTGCGGTGCCACACACTACTATCCTCTCCAATATACAGATTCGGGATTTCTCACTAATATAAGCGTGCATACATATAAACTTACTACTGTTTATTTATTTATTTATTTAAACAACATATGATATAAATAAATTTATATAATATGGAATGGTGCTGAGTTACAAGACTATTAGCACCGATTTTTTAACATTTAGGTAGTAATAAGTAAAATAGTGTCGGAGGTAGCGACGTGAATAAAGGATAATAGCTATAATCGTTTAAATGTCTTTGTGGACTCCTTTTTTCAATAGCGCTGTATATATATCTGAAAAAGTTTCGGCATTACTACAGTCTAGTATCTCATGCAACGGTTTAGAAAACTGAATATCTGGGCATTCTCCAAAGATGTGTAACACCGTGAGATCACAGTTACATGTACTACATTGTGGTGCCTCCTCTCTTGCGAAAAGTCGTTTATTTGTGAACAGAGTAACTCCGACTCTAATACGTCCGATAGTAATACATTGTTGTCGGGAGTAAGAAGGATTGTATTTGGGTCTTACTACTGTTTTATTACATTTGGCAAAGAATCGGTTGGAGGAGTTCCAGTTCCTCTTATAATTCTCCATTTTAATACCTTTGAAGCAAGTTAAAGGTAATGTATATAAGGGTGGGACTTCGGCGACCAGAGGTAAATGTAATGCGTCTTTTGCTATACGGTCGGCAAGCTCGTTTCCAGGGATTCCACAGTGTCCTGGTATCCATAGTATGTTAATTCTACCTCGGATATTGAGACCATTGAATACAAACTTAAAATTTTTTCCTTCAGTATTACGTATCGACTGGGTGACACTTAAGCTGTCAGAGCATATAAGGACGTTATCGTTTTCGAGGTTGGCTATACCCACAGCCGAACGTATAGCACAAAGTTCACTATGGAAGATGCCCGCTTGTCTTGGAAGTAGAGCCTGTTTCATAACTTCGAAGATGGTGCCATTCGATTGTTTAACGACCGCGTATGTTGAGTTTCCTTCCGAGAACGATCCGTCTGTATAATAGATGGCATCTGGTGCTAGTTGCTGAACTTTTTCTGCAAAGAGTCTTCTGTATATTAGAGGATTCGTGTCTCTCTTCATTCGTTTGTTTAAACTCAGGTCTATCGTTATGTTAGTTTGCCCTTGGGACCGAATGCTGCACATAGGCGGGATGATCGGTAAGCCGGTCGATTTCATAAAATGCACGATGTTAAAAATTGAGGACCTGTTATTTATTTTTGGCATATCAGCACCATTAATTACTTTTCGGGCTAAGTGGGCGAGTGCAGCTTTGTTAGATACCAATGCATTCGAACCTAGCTTAACTGCACGTTTATGTAGTATTGAATCGAATTCATCATACCTCGCTTCGTATCTTAGCGCTTCAAGTGGAGTTGTTTTAAGTAGTCCTGAGGCTGTTCGGTAGCAATTATTCATAGCGGAATTTATTTTTTTGATGTTGGCAGTAGATGACCATCCATATATGGTAATACCATGTTGTAGCGTTCCCATAACTAAACTTTTACAGATATTTAGAGCCGTTTCCATGTGCGGACCTTTATTTCTGGAGCAAACAACTTTCAGTAAATTATTGATATTTTTTAGTTTGGAGACTACTTGCTTTATGTGTTCGTTCCATAATAGTGACTTTGTAAATATTATACCAAGAATTCTCATTTTATTTTTTATTTGCACATTTGACTGTCGTAGTCTTATATATCGTGCGTCACAACCTTGTTTACGACAAACGTGTAGAATTTCCGCTTTGCTTGCAGGAATGCTCGCACCTGTCCTTTTGGCCCATCTATCTATTTTTGTGTCTACTATTTTTAATGCTTCTTCGACTTCGTTGGGATGCCCGGACCCTACAACAAATATGTTATCTGCATACAGTGCAACCAAGTCGATGCCTTCAATGTTTTTGAGCCCACGAATCAAAGAGTTAGCATATGCTGCGTACAGGATGACTGACAATGGCGAACCTTGTGGGATACCATTATCTAAATTAAACGTATCGGAGAAATAGCCATCAACACGTACTGTGATACTACGGTTACTCAGAAAAGACACCACTAGTTTTACTAGCCATGTAGGAACATTCCATAATTGCAGTTCCAAGATGACATGTGTCAACACCACTCGATCGAAAGCTTTTTCTAGGTCTTCAGATAGAATCAGGCAATGTTTTTTACGTTCAAGACGTTCCTTGATTTTCGATTCTAAGCTATGACAGAGGGTGTGAACACCATGTTCTGGGATAAATGCGTGCTGCTCTGGCAGGATACTATCCTTACCGTATTCCCAAATTCTTTTTGCAAGTATTTTTTCAAGTACTTTGGATAGCACCGTAATTAACGAGATGGGGCGATGTCCTTCGAGCCTGTTTGGTGCTTTGTCTGGCTTGGGGATAGGTACCAGAATTGCGTGTTTCCACTCATGGGGGAAAGTCCCTTTGCGCAGGATGCTATTGTAGAGTCGGCATAGTCTTGTTTTCAGCACCGTTGGACAATGTCGTAGCATTGCATATGTGATTTTATCCCTACTGGGCGTGGATATACCCCCTTTGTCTTTGAGAACCATGTCAATTTCGGGCACTGTTATTGGGCAGGTTGTTTCCTGGCCGACACTGGCAGTAACTTTAATTTTCTTTTTGGTTTCCACAATGTTTTTTTGAAAGGATTGGTCAGATCCAATTGAGCTCCAAAATGTGGCAAAGGCGTTGGCGATATCTCTGGGATGCGAAATGGTGGATGTGGCTGTAATAATTGACGGAAAATTCGAGGTACGCGTGCATCTAATTTTTTTAATTTTTCCCCATAGACATCTAATATCCATGGTTGGATTGAGGGAGTTAACAAATTTTTCCCACGTGGCGCGTTTTGCTTGTATGCACTCCCTTCTAACTTTAGCACTAATTTTTTTGTAAAGGATTAGGTGCTCCGTAGTTCTTTCTCTGCGGAATTGTTTCCAGGATTGATTTTTTTCTGCTATAAGCTTGGCAATTGCTGTGGTAAACCATGATGGGGTGTTGTTTCGGTTACTTTCTGTACGCCTTGTGATTGGTATCGATTCATTTGCTGCTCTGCGAATGATTTTTTTGACTAGGGCTGCCTCCCTGTTAACATTACTAGAACAAGAGACTTGTGTGGAATATGTGTTTGCCTTAACAGCAAAACTTGGCCAGTTTGCTTTTGTGTCCAAAAACTTTGAAATAAACTGTTTCTTGTTGCTGGTATCGTGATTTGTTATTAGTATTGGAAAATGATCCCATGTTTCAGGTGGTAGGCATGTCCACTTCAACAAGCCACTTATTTGCGGGCTAGCCATGGAAACATCAACTGCAGTGAGTGTCCCTCTGGTATTCAAAAGTGTTGGGGAGCCATCATTGAGAATCACCAATTCACGATCATTAGCAAAATTTTCCCAGATTGTTCCGGCTCTGGAAGTGCAGGCGGAACCCCATAAGGTGTTATTCGCGTTTAAATCCCCAGCTATTATTTGATGGCCTTCTCTTCTGCCAGTTTGTGAGTTTGATTGATTATTAAATATTTCTTCTACCATTTCTGTTGTTAATCTGGTGTCTATTTCTTTATAAACATTGGTAATATATAAATTAGTTCCATTGTTTATGGTGATTGACTGGTGTAATAAACTATTTTGTGATGTTATGTGTTGTGTGACGTTAATATTGTGTTTGATGAACATTGCAATTCCGGATCTTGCAGTGGTATAGTCTTTATTATGGGAATATACTCTGTATCCTGGTAAAAATAACATTTTTCTATTTTTATGAATAATATGTGTTTCTTGCAGAAGTATAATATCCGGTTTATGTTTGCAAATTAACCTTTCGAGTCCAAATTTATTATTCATGAAGCCTTGAATATTCCATTGCAAAATTTTTATATTTGTTTCAAAGTTCATATGTATGTATATTTAGTTATTATTTAGATTTTTCTTAGTTAGGACTGTTTTTTTATAAGTGTTTGGTGATATTATGGCGTTTATTTCAGGATATTTACTAAAAAATTGGGATGTAGGTGAAAGAATTTGTTGAGGAGATATTTGAGACGATGTGGAGCTTATATCATCAATTTCATTACTTGTTTGTTCTGTATATGTTTTATTGCTTGCAGATGTTTTGTGTAAATCTGTTGATGATTGGTTAGTTATTGTTGTTGTTTGAATGTTTGGGGTTGTTATTGTCATGTTAAAGTTGGGTGTTGGATCTATGTTTATTTCCTCCGTATCGATATCAGTCTGGTTATTTGTTGTTGGTGGTTTCAAGGTAGAGTTGTTTGGATGTAGGTTATGAAATAGTCTATTATTTTCTGTTGCTTGCTTGGTTGAATTTTTAGTTACTTCCGCAAAGGTTTTTCTCTTTTGGTTGTATGGTAATATTTTGTGGAAATCTGGGTTTTGGTTATATATTTTCCAAGCCTCCTTGGCGGTGCACCTATTGTTGATTTTTATTTTATTTATGGCTTTGTGCTTTAGAAAACTTTCACAAGTTGCTTCAAATGAGGAGTGAGTTGCGACGTTACAGTTGATGCAGAATGTCTGATCACAATCCTGGTGGGGTGTTGGTTTAGCACATATTCTACAATTTTCAATATTCCTGCAGTGTTTTTTTGTGTGCCCTAATTTCTGACAATTAAGACAGCGCATAGGATTCGGAATATATTCGTACACTGCCACTTTTTCCCAGCCGATGTTTAGCTTCTCTGGTCGGGTAATGAGATCGAACGTTATGATAGCGGCTCCTGTAGGGATCAGGTTATCGTTTACTTTTTTAAGGATCTTTTTGACGGATATTACTTTTTGGTTGCCTAGGTGTTTGGTTAATTCCTCATCAGATATGTTTATTATTTTTCTGGAAAATATTCTGCCCTGTGTTGAGTTCAAATTGATGTGTGAGGTGATTTTAACTGAAATTAAGTCGATGTATGTCGCCTTCATGAATTTTTGTGCCGCTTTGAGGTTATTCGTTTTTATCAATAAGTCTCCCGATTTTAATTCGGTAACTTCGGTGTATTCTTTAGAAATATGTTGTAGTCCTTTTTCAATTTGGAACACATTATATGACGCAAGTGGAGGCACATCGTGATCGGGATTCGATCCAATGGCTTTTGCTACCACATATCGCGGGATATGATCATCTGATGGTACATCTAATGGAAGGATAGTTTCACTACTTCTTTTTCTTTTATTTTTAACTTTAGTTCCTGGTATAGGATCAGGATCGAGATCCTTAAACCTATTTTCATAGAGGGATATACCCCCTACCATATTGGTTGTTATTAAATAACCAATAGAAAAGTTTGCACTGAAAACACGTGTAATATGAGAATAACAACAAATGTTCTTTAGTAAATGAATAGTCACTAATCCAGACAGAGAGAGCACAACCGTATGCACTGAGAGTTTGTCGATGACTTGTTCACGAATTTTATTTAATCGGGGTTTTTTGTATTTTGCAAATTCCAAATCGAGTTTTTTTTTATTTTTTACTACTGTTTATATTTTTCACAGTTTTTAATAGAAATATTTAAATTTCACCAATTGTTTATTTTTCGACAGCTTACTATCTTACTGGCAAATGCTTACTAGTAGAAACTGAACCAGTAAAGCTTGCGAGTTCAGCTGCCATTTTCGCTCTGTCAATTGTCTGGGGGGGAGGGGGTTGGCCGATCTAAACAGGATTAGATCGCCGAAACAACAGTCTTTGGTCGTTTGAAAGTCCCTCTTTTGGTGGTTTCTGATAAGTTTTGGCGTCACGGTGAACTGAATGTAAAAGGTGACGCCTTCAGAGGTACCGCTACTTTGGTTTGGCGAGTTTGACAATTCTCAACTTCAACTAGACAAACCTTTTTCACAAATTAGGGAAAATATCCACTTTTTTAGCATATTACAGATTTATTTATTGAACCTCTCTATAAATACATATATTTATACTTTAGAACAATTGAAACATGTTTTTCACTGAAATATTGGGAGTTATTCAATTTTCTCTCCCGTATTCTTGTTTGCTAAAGACGAGATTCGTCACTTCCTCGCGCGAAGATGCAATTTTGTATTCTTGAGATTCTGTTACTGTTTCTGTTTCTGTTCTTTGGGGCACTGTGATTACAAAACACAAGACAGCTAATTATAGGCATAAGTTGTCAAAGAAGATAAGTGTGTTCGTTTAGGCAAAAAGTTTATAAAACTTGCAAGGTGAGAGCGCAATTTTGACATTGCTAATTTGTAGTGGGAAAATTTGTCCCAGCATAAATTAGGAAGCAAGCAAAACAGGTGATTGTGGCATTTGGCTGCATTTCGGTCAACAAATGAATTCGATACTTCCAATTATAAATTTGGGAAAGCGTAAAATATGAGTGATATATCAGAAAAAAATAGTCATCGATTATAAAGGTATTCAGCTGCATACCAACTATAAATTATACCAGCGAACAATATTTTTTGTCACATAAAAGTTCAAAGCTATTCTCACATAATTTTGCCTGTTAAATCAAAAGTACTGAGAAATTTGAAATTGATATATACCTCTACACGGAGCCCAAATATATACTAACTCTCTTTTGAAAACAAATAATAAAAAATTATATCTACTTTTGGCTTCATGAACCGAAAGTTTATTATATCAATAAGGACTGTTCACGAAAATTATACATTCTTATCATAAAAATTAGTAACAATAGCACTCTATAGAGCCATCATTATAAAAACTTCTATTTCATTCCAATCTAATTTTAATGAAAACAAAGGAGTTGCATAGTTTCACTGGTACGCTAACATAACATTTTAGCTCATTTCCCATCCCAGAATAAATATATGTTTCAGTGATTGATATTAAAATCTGATTCGATCCAATTGATTTTTGGTGTGGTAAAATAATTTAGCATTTCTTGTCACTGGAAACAAAACGACATGCAACTTCTTTTTGCTTGACGTTCTTTGCGTAAACTAGTTTTCAATATATATATGTTTCAAGCAAATTCATGAATTTTAATCGCGGCGAACGAGAGGATAGCGCTCGACTGTTAAAAAAAACCAATGTAGAAAAATAAAAGGTACACGACATTTCCATTCCACCACGCCAAAAACCAATTGAATTGAATAAAATGTTACTATCCATCTTGCTGTTACACTGGCAAAACTCACTAACTTGACAATTGTCATGTTTACTGCGCATATAACCGTTGGTCAACACATTGTACAACTTGATTATTCTTGTATGCGTCGTGCTGAATACTTGGCCCTTTACATTCTACGTGCAATTTCCTGTACGTTTCTGTGAATTTATCTAATTTTTAATATTTAAAATGCTGCCATTCGCTTTTATCCAATAAAATATAACTTAAATAAAAAGACAAAACAAGGAAATCAAAATAATGATGTTGTACAATTTCACTATAAACGTTGTACACATTGGTACAATCGTTGACTCCGCCCACCAAAAATTAAATCAGTATAATCTTCATCCAACCGCTGATACAACCCTCACATCGGTTGTACAACCATACTATACACGGTACAACATTGACATGTTGATACAACGGTTGGAAGGTGTATACTCTGTATTAAGGGTTGTTCACCTTGAGCTTAGATTGTGAAATTTTCCGTAGCAAACATCTATTAAAGGTGCGACTTAATTATACGGTGAAAGTAACCAATTATTCTAAAAAGCTATTTAGCTCTTAACTGTGAATACCGCAATTTAGCGAAAAAGCATACCCCAAAAAGAATGTAAGCTTAAATCTTATCATTGTGGCAACACTTTGAGCGTTTACTTTTGGCAGCAAAAGGTGCATGGATTCAAAGATAATTATTTACTTTACTTCACCTTCTTCTGATGCAAGTTTGCAAAATTCCTTATTGTGTCCCGTTTTCTTTGTCTTTTACTGACATTTGGTGTTGCTTTTATTCAAAATGGCGCTGATTCTAAATAAAAAAAAACATATATTTACATAGTTTTTACAATATGGCACCTTAGCAACTTTTGTTTTTTCCATTTCACATAAATACAACAACGCGAAAATTTGATAGTCATCGCCTTTTATTATAACTGTAATTTGTTATAACTGCTCTTTTCCAAAGCAATTGTCAGGATTTCGACACAACATCTGGCAACATTATTTGTCTGCATGCGTTTTACATTTTTGACAAGACAATTTGCATTTCTTTATTATCTGCTTGGATAGTATTAGTTTTTGTTCTCTAGAAGGCTTTGGCGAAAATCTGGAATCAAGTAATATTTTATAACAGTTACCATTTACCGTTGTCTAAAAAGAAGAATTTAACATCAAATTAGAAGCAAAATGATTACAGAAAATACGACGAATATGCATGCAAATTTGGGGTCAAAAAATGCGATTAAAGCGCTTCAGCTGGTCAAGAATCCACAAGACGACATGGGATGGAAATCAAAGCTGAAGATTCCGCCAAAAGACAACCGGTTTAAGACGAGTGATGTTACCGATACTCGTGGAAATGAATTTGAAGAATTTTGCTTGAAAAGAGAACTTCTCATGGGTATTTTTGAGAAGGGCTGGGAACGTCCATCGCCGATTCAGGAGGCCGCAATACCAATAGCTTTAAGCGGAAAAGATGTATTGGCTAGAGCAAAAAATGGCACTGGCAAAACCGGAGCGTACTGCATTCCTGTTATAGAGCAAATCGATCCAACAAAAGATTATATACAAGCCTTGGTGATAGTTCCAACAAGGGAGCTCGCGTTGCAAACATCGCAAATATGTATTGAACTCGCAAAACATCTCGATATACGAGTGATGGTTACAACGGGAGGTACAATTTTAAAAGATGACATACTTCGTATATACCAAAAAGTACAGTTAATTATTGCCACACCTGGGCGAATTTTGGATTTAATGGATAAAAAGGTTGCGGATATGTCACACTGCAAAATTCTAGTTTTAGATGAAGCTGATAAATTATTATCTCTCGATTTCCAAGGCATGCTGGATCATGTAATAATGAAGTTGCCGAAAGATCCCCAAATTCTATTGTTCTCTGCAACTTTTCCGTTAAGCGTTAAAAATTTTATGGAGAAACATTTACGGGAACCATATGAAATCAATTTGATGGAGGAGTTAACATTGAAAGGCGTAACACAGTATTACGCATTCGTACAAGAGCGCCAAAAAGTTCATTGCTTAAATACGCTATTTTCTAAGCTACAAATAAATCAATCAATAATATTCTGTAATTCCACCCAACGTGTTGAGTTGCTCGCGAAGAAAATAACGGAACTTGGATATTGTTGTTATTATATACACGCCAAAATGGCCCAAGCTCATAGAAATCGCGTGTTTCACGACTTTAGACAGGGGTTGTGTAGAAATCTTGTTTGTTCGGACCTCTTCACTCGTGGTATCGATGTACAGGCAGTAAATGTTGTTATTAACTTCGATTTCCCAAGAATGGCAGAAACATATTTGCATCGAATTGGTCGTTCCGGACGTTTCGGGCACCTTGGTATCGCAATTAACTTAATAACGTATGAAGATAGATTCGATCTCCACAGAATTGAAAAGGAACTGGGAACCGAAATCAAACCCATTCCAAAAATTATTGATCCAGCTTTGTACGTCGCTAATGCAGCAGCAACTTCTGTGGAAACCAATAATGATCTTAATAATTCAGTAAACGAAGAGGTTAACATCAGCAAATGAACTATTAGTATGAGGAAATATTATTTTAAAACTCAACAAAACTGAATACTGAAATAATAAAATCATTATAGAGTTTGTCAAATAAAAGAAATGAAATGTAATGAAGTTTGGCAAAAACTGTTTTTTTTTTTAAATAAAGAACGTTAGTTCTGCGAAAAAAAAACCAAGCAAAATATGATGGTGGTACTTTATTTAATTAGGTGTATGATATTTAAACGGGGTTTCATGGGTAAATTGGAATTTCCATTTTTCAATTTTCCTTAAATGGTATTTTACTGAGAGTATTTATCTGTGGTGACCGGTAAACAAACAAATTGGTTATAAATTCATAGCTCCAACAAATGTTCGCACATTTGGTTAATTTTCAGTGGTAACAATATTTGGATTCCTAAATACTTTGTGTATTTGCTTAAAAGTGTAAAACGGCACAAACGTCAAATAGCTACTCCACTTTTATAAATTATATACAGATCCATATGCGCATACATATCATATATGTATGTGTGTATGTGTGTATGTATGTGTAAAAGAGTGATCGCACTTTCGCTTAGTAGGCATTTAGTAATTACAAGGTAAGTTGAGCCCAAATTCTATTGTTTATGTTCCAATAATAGGAAAATTCCATCAGGTGAAATATACGCCTCAAAATTTCAATTTGAATTTCTAAGCAATTTATGTACATATGTACATATGTATATTCATGTAATTCCTCGGTGAGGTTTAACTTTGATGAAAAACAATTTATCGTTTATTTTTACTATTGAAATATTAAAACACACATACATTTCGTTTTTCAGATTTTCTCCACTCAGGACTGCCATTTAACAGAGCCAATTTATGGACACAACTTCAACTTCAGTGCCTTGCGTTCCGAACTAGCTAAAGTGGCGAATAGCTCCAAAGGTGATAAATTCGAATACAATATTTGTGGCAATATAAGTCGGACATGTGATGGTAAAAACAATGTGGCCGCATGCTTAAATAGAGCCGGCAAAGAGTACGTACTAGGTAAGGAAGGAGCAGCACAAATCTCATCGAACTTACATATCGTTTCCATAACTTTTTATTTTAACCGTAAAAATTTGATTTGGGGTTTTGTATTTGGGGGATTTTCTTTGTTAAGATAAAATGTTATGTGCCATATAGAGCATAAAGTCCATATTTCACTTCTAAATTTGTATTACCATCTGCTCTGAAGGCACACAACACAAATTGTATTACCGTCGCGGGAAGATGTATTTTGAATTCAACAATGGCGCCAAATGTCCTCGTGGAGATGGAGATTTTAAACTAATAGTGTTCGTTGCTTGCGACTACACATTGGATAAATTACAATCTCAAGTAACGGAATATGTAAGTGCATCAGATTATTTAGTTTGCATTGATTTTTAATTTGCACTTGACATTGATTGGTATATGTACATGACCTCTATTGCAGGAGAATGATGCTTGTTCATTCTATATTACATTGGAGACGCCATATGCCTGTTTGCCGGAACCTGATGCAGTTAAATCGAATGGCTGCAGTGTGCAGGATCACGCTAATGGTCATACTTATGATCTGCTAGCGTTAAGTGATTTCAATTATAGGTACAAAAAGGAAATTACTTTCAATAATAATAGTTTGCACGATAAAAGTATTTCGCTAAAATAATGTTTTTTTTAGACTAACTGGCAACTAACATATAGGCAAAAAACTTTTTTTTATAGATACCTTAGCAGATATTCCTACAACTAAAACCAAGGCGAATTTATAGAAGGTGATGGCATAAGAGCAGCTGATTTGATTTTTTTTTATTCAGCTACATGTATTTTGTTTTTGCTTTGCGTATGAGCTTTCAAAAGCTGTAAAAGCAAAAACAAAATGTATTTAAATTTTGACAACTCGTACGCAGAAACAAAAACAAAATACATAGGAATTTTGTAGTTGTATTTATAACACCACCTTGTATGGATTCGCCTTGCCTAAAATCAAATAAAAAGTGACACTGATTGTTGTTGTTGTTGTAACAGCATAAAACATTCCCCATAAAATTTTGGGGAATGCTGCTGAAGTGGCAGTCCTTTGCCGGATATAGATCCGGGTCGTTCCGGTATCGTAGAACCGACTGTCGTGGGAACGATATGACACAGCGCTGATTCCGGTTTGCCGCAAAAACAAACTTGACAACATGAAGGGAAATAGTTCCGATATGCAGTTGCTTACAGAATTGAGCGTATACTACTGATTATTAGAAATAACCCTTAACATAAATTGACACACCAAACCCATCGTTAGTTTGTTTATTTAAGTACATTTAGAGGTATTTTTGCAGTTGATTGGTAGGGAAATGAAGATACATAGTTATTTTCAAATAAGTATAATATTTATTTAGATTGATGTCTGAGGTTGAAAAAGAAAAATTTTTTACAAAAGTGAAAATTGAAAATTAATAAAATTTTCATGGATCTTCTAAGTCATCTCGCCGCTGACGTCAAGCGATGCTGGCCGGAATTTTCATCTGAAATCACCAAAAGAAAACATTTTCTTCCTCAAGAGGGGTTTTTTTTATCATAGATAGACTAAAATATTTGCGATATTTGAAACAGGCTCCCAAAAACAATTACCATTTTGAAAAAAAAAACTTTGTACTTGCAGTTAAAAAGGGTCTACAAATTATTTGTTTTTGAAATCTTTAGTCTATATAGAACATGTTCTTTATACTAAAAGTTAGATGATGGAAATCGGTTCACTAATTTTTTCATTATCACTTACACAATTTTGAAAAATATGGTTTCGAGCAAAAACGCTCAGGAAATTCATCCAATATGCAATTTTAAATTTATATTAAAAGATAAGATATGTAAAATTGAAGATTTAGTAACGCGGCGCCTTGCTAAGGGAGTCGATTTCGTCAAGAGTGAGCTAGAAAATAGTTGAATCATGGTTTCGAGAAACCCCCGTTTAAACTTTGTCTTCTAAAATTTCGAGAATTGGCTGTTGAAACTTTGCCATGATATTCTAAGGCGATATATCTATCGATTGAAACAGTAAAAAATTGGGTTTTGAAATGTCTAAATGGCTACTAAGACAACTAGCATTAATACATACGAAATTTCCCACATAACCAACGCCGAAACCAAAGCGAATCAGAAAATTCGCCAACTCTCATCATTTCGTGTGCTCTCGCTTAGAAACAGACGCTAACTTAAATTTTCTAGGAAAAACCATATACTTTTGAAGTTTAATTAAAACAGATGCTCATCATTATAGTTTTTCAACCTTTGACAATATATAAATGAGCGTTGGCAAAGCGTTTATTGTGGCATCCATTTTGGAGGTTTCGCTTTTCGGACAAAGTTCCAGTAATCGCTTTAACAGTTATAACTTTTATTAAAAACGTTCTTTTTTTATCGTTATTTGTGGAGTATTATTTTTTCCTCAGAAAATAATCATTATTTCTTGAGTTTTATTTATCGCTCAAGTAATAAAACCTAATTTGTTTTCACACGATTATTTCTTAAGCAAAATATAAAACTCACAAAATTTAATCGTTATTTGATTTGATTAAATACAACTTTATTTTTTTGAATTAAACTCAAAAAATAAAAATCAATGTTGCCTAAGGTAGCGCTTGTTACAAGGAGTATATTTCTCTACTCCTGCATTTCTATTTCCGCATGAGTTTTTGTGCTGAAATTTGGACGATAATCGCTATTTGTGGTTATTTCTATTAAAAATAACACTCCTAGAACTTAAATAATGAAAATGTAAAAGGATTTTTTGAAATTAACTATTACACATTTTATTAATAACTTAAATATAGGCAAATTCACAGCACAAAATTGTGCGCACACTTCGGTTAAAAAGTAGATATTCTATGGAAATTGTTGCATTTATTTAAAAAATATCTAATATTTTATATGCATTATGATATGGAATTTATTTTTAAAACAAGACTACTCCTAAATCGAATCACCGGGCAGTAAATTTGCAAAACAAAAATAAAGGATTCAATAATAAAGTTTGCAATGCGCAATTCCATAGGATTACTGAACATGAATGGACATGCCGCACACTTTGTTCAAATGGACATTAGTTGTGTTTTCGTACGCACTAACCAGTAAAATACAAATTAAATTATTAGTTGCGTTTTCGTACGTCAAAACTTGCAAGAAAGCAGCAAATGAGAGACAATTGAGAGACCGAAAATGACAACTGAACTTATGCATAAGTTTTACTGGATAAATTTCTACTAGTAAGAATTTGTCAGTAAGATAAACAGCTGATTGCAAGTATTCAGGAAAATAGGAAAATAGGTATTAAAAATGCTAACTAATTATTTTCATTCAAAAATGTGACAAATAAAAAATAAGTGAGTAAATATATAAACACTGATAGCAAATTTAGCTTATGCTCAAAAATTTCGTTATTGGCAAGTTACTACATAGTTTTTATTTACTAGAGAATACGAAAACACAACTATTAATGTAAAGCATAGAGTAAAGATTTATGAAGTGAGCCACCATTTTTTTGAAGGTCAAGTTGGTTTTTGAAATTAATTTTACCTGATACACAATAATAAAACATGCATATATGTAAGTTTAACGATTTTTTGTAATCTGAAGTATTTCTTAAGAAATTATAAAATAAATAAAGTCCAAACAATTTCCAAAAAGTTAATATACCTATAAATATTAATATTATTCCGAATTCCGAAAAATCGTCAAACTTATATATTTTTATCGCTGTAAACCAGAAAAAATCAATTTTACAAAAAAATTTTGCACACTTCCCAATTTTTTACACATACACACTAAAGGCACACAATAAATACAATTAGCCACTTACGTACATATGTATATTTATTTTTTTTATTAAAAAAAAAAAAACAACTATAGTTCATTTCATAAAATAAAGCAGCCAAAATAAAATATTCAAACTTTGTGCTGCGTATTTTTTCATACCTAAAAAAATGTTGATTACACAGTGCTACAAAAAAGAATGAAGTCGAAATATGTACCTGGAAAGTGATGTTATTTTCCTTGTAGGTCTTATCGAGTAGAACGAGAATCTAATTTTGGAATTTGTCAAACACCCCCAAAATCTCGACTTAACCTTAAAAAGCCGATTTTTTTTATCTTAGCTAATTAACAACCGATTCATTCTAAGAACGGTTTAAGAAAGAAGAAACTCAGACCTTTTGAAAGATATATAGACGTCTTAATAAAGCTGAAGAAATTTACTTGTTTTTGCACAACAAACTTAAATTTTGCTACCCTTTTTCTTCTTTTTTTGACTTTGGCGATATGGGATGTTAATAGCGAAGCTTTTCTTCATCTTAAAACTGTCTTCCCAAAATTAAGTGAAGCTAAAATAAAAGCCGGTATTTATTAATTTGTTTTCATACCAACTTGTTTTTTTTTTATAATATGTGAATATATGTAGGTATTTTCATTGGACCTCAAATTCGTAAAATTATGAGCGACGTTACCTTTATGAACAAGTTAAGCTGTGTTGAGAAACGTGCATGGAAGAGCTTTGTAGCGCTATGTGATAATTTCCTTGGGAACAACAGAAGCGACGACTACATCACGGTTGTAAACGAATTTTTAAGTGCATATGGTGAAATGGGTTGCAAATTGTCGATAAAAATTCATTCGCATTTGGACTTCTTCCCACATAATCTGGGCCAGTTCAGTGATGAACAAGGCGAACACTTCCACCAAGAAATGGCTACGATCGAAAAACGTTTCGAAGGAAAAAACAAAATAAATATGATGGCAGAATATTGCTGGTCAGTACAACGCGAAACTGATGATGCTGACCTAAGGAAAAAACGGCCAAAAAAGCACTTTTGATCTATATATTTTCATTTAATAATATTTATTAGTAAATTAAGTTCGTTGTAAATTTTTGCAAAAATTTCGTTCTTATAAAAAGTAAAATAACTCAGTCACTTTTTGGCCGATTTTTTAAAAGAAACATTCGTTGAACTCGTACTCTTTGAACCTAATCAAAACTCATTTTGTGTTTTTATAAAATAGTGTATGAAAATATCGCCAAAGTCAAAAAAAGAAGAAAAAGGGTAGCAAAATTTAAGTTTGTTGTGCAAAAACAAGTAAATTTCTTCAGCTTTATTAAGACGTCTATATATCTTTCAAAAGGTCTGAGTTTCTTCTTTCCGTTCTTAGAATGACAGTCGGTTGTGAATTAGCTAAGATATGGGCTAAGAAGTGCGCAAAAGGACGAAAAATCGGTTTTTTAAGGTTACGTCGAGATTTTGGGGGTGTTTGACAAATTCCAAAATTGGATTCTCGTTCTACTCGATAAGACCTACAAGAAAAATAACATCACTTCCCAGGTATTTTTGAGTGTCACACTGTGTTATTCGTTATATGGAGGAAAATACCCAACATCAAACAAAATTATCAAAACTCAACGCTCGTTCCCATGACAGTTTGATCTACATGCGTACCGTAACGAACCAGATTTATATCGGGTCAAAAACTGTGAGTTCAGCGAAATTCCACAAAATTGTATGAAGAATGTTTTATACTGTTAAAACAATAACATTAGAAAATCAGCTCGAGTTTTTAGTCTCTTACCTCTCACTTTTTTATATTGAAATTGATTTGCCAATAATAAAAAAAAATTTTTGATTTTCTTACAAAGTTTGTAAGCATGAATCTTTACATATGTTACGTAATGAGCTATACCTTTTATAAAAAAATATTAAAAATAATTAATAAACGTAAGTAACAAACCGTAGTTTACAACAAAATATAAAAATTAATAAATTTATGCTGTTGCGAGTGAGAAGAATGTAAGGAATATGTATGTATGACTTCGAATGTTTTAAGCTAACTTTCCAATTGAAACCGTTTTCTGAATTTCATTTATGTTTCCTTTTTCTTTGTAGAACAACTGATCGACATGGAAATGCATTTGTGATAAATATATGCAAGCCGGTTTTGTATGGAGAGAATGCAATGTGTCCGGCTGGCAGCAGTGTCTGTTTTATTCAATTAAACTCCACCGACTATAAAAAAAGGTTGGTGAATTTTAATCATAAACTATCTAATAATCATATATGTATGTATGTATCTGATGTACATTGGGGCGTCTCATAAGAAATTTCATGTGTTGCTAATACAAAGAAATATTGGAATTCAAATGTACACCTGATTCTCTTTTTACGCGATCTTTTTAAACATCTCACAGCTTCTTTTTGTACGCGTTTTTTTGCGCGCATTTTTTTATAATTTTTTTTCTTATACAGCATTTTCATTTAAATTTTAAGTATTTATCTACATATGTAAGCATGTATGTACATATCGTGGCTCCAAGCGAAAATCTGATAGTGATTTTTTTCTAAATATACATAATAGGTATTCTTATAGAATTCTGCTGGAACATTTTTTGAATTTTAAATATGTTGCATTTTTGTAAATTTTGTATAAAGTTTGAACATTTAGCGACCTAAAATCATTTGCCACTCGTACTCGGCGTAAAACTGTAGGTCCTATAATTTATGTTCTAATATCAAGACGCACACCACAAACTGTAGGAGAAGTTCGGCCCAGCATCGTGGTCTCCGGAGCCGAGTCGCAGTAGCGACACAACTTAGTCGACTATATTCCGTCATACGCACAAGGACTCCGCAATCTACAGTGACCTGTGAGAAAACCTGTTATCATCCTCAATTTGTTGTTTGAGAGTTTCACAATCTGTTTGAAGCGTCTGTTATTGTACCCTCCCAATAGACACTTTGCCTGGCGTAGCCTTACCATGAGGAGGCAATGTCTTTCTCTTTGTGTGTTTTTTTTCCTAAGCTCTTCCTTATTAGAGTGTTGCCCTAACGCCATTAGGGGCACGGGTCCTATGTGCGTCCTTGTGACCGCGTTCCTAGCTAATTTATCAGTCCTCATTTTTGGCCCGGAACCCAGGTGAGCTGAATATGATTCCCCGTTCTTAGAGAGTTGAATCCCCCATACGCTCAAGGTCCAGAGAGGATTATACCTCATATCATGTTAGGGCCTTGAGTGGGGCTTAGCTGTCACTTAAAATGAGTATACTCTCATTTTTATAACTCATTCTCAAGTTATCTTCTACACATAGGATAATGCATATACCCCCGCTTGGAAGATACTGGGCATCTTTCCCATTGGCACAGACATGTGTGTTCTTGGACCAAGGTCACCGAGCCCTATACCCTCCGTGTACCAGTGCAGCTTGCTCATCTGGAGATGTCTTTCAAATGAAGACCCACTCTATGTTGATTGATTTCCCAGTTCGATCGTAAATCTCCTCTTTCCGTGACCTTTCCTAGCTATATTGAGTAGGGTTCGATTGGCTGATTTTTCTATGACCATGTGAAGCGGTGTCAAATCTAGAATCATTTCCAAGACCCCTTTCGGATACGTACGCATGGCTCCGGCAATGCATACGCATGCTCGAATTTGGAGCTTAGATAGCGATTTCCTCACCACCGAGAGCGTTGTCCTTGAGACCCACGCCACCGGCCCGTAGGTTATAATCCGTCTGACTCATATGGTGTACATCCATCTGAGTAAACTGGGGCTGCATCCCCAGCATTTACCCGCTAGACGTCTGCATACCATTATTGCTTTAGTTACTTTAGTAGAAGCCTGGAGTCCATGGTGAGACCCAGGTACTTTACCTGACTCACCACGCCGACTTCGGTCCCGACCAATGAGATTGCTCTCATTCTTGACAGTTTCCTTTTTCTAGAAAATGGTACGATTGTTGCCTTGAGTAGGATTATTTCAAGCCCTACTCCTGCACACCATGCCTTTGTCAGGTTTAACGCTCTTTGCACAATGTCACATAGTATGCTCTCATATTTCTCCCTACCTATAACGAAAATGTCATCTACATAGTCTTGGCAGCGAATTTCAATTGTCGGGATAGCTTTTGTAGGAGTTCGTCCACTACCAGACTTCACAATAGGAGTTAAGGAATTCCCCCTTGAGGCCATTGTTTACTGGGCTTTAGCTATATACAGTTATCTGCTACTGCTGTGTCTGATATTGTGGTAGCAGCGCTTGTATCCATTTGGTTCACGTTCCTCCTTGTCAATGCACGACGCACTACTGAATGCGAGGCGTAGTCGAAGGACACATATAACACTCTCTTCGCAGTCAAAGGCACTCTGTGCTTCAGTCGTTAATTGGTATAAAGCAGTATCAGTGGAGCGTACCGCCCTATATGAAGCGGTTCTCTTCGAAGAGTGTTTGATCGGATCTCATTATCTATAATCTTCTCCATTGCTTTGAGTACAAAGGAGATTAAACTAATTGGGCTTAAGAAATTCGCCAAAGAATAGCCTCAGCGTCAATAACCGGACAAATTTTGTATACACAGACTTCTTATTAATTTTTCCATAAAATTTTTTTTTTAAACATTTAAACACACATTTGTGTCGTATGTTTGAAATAGAGGGTAGGGTATAAAAAATGAAGATGTGCACAAGTTTTTGGCAAAACACAGCTGCAGAAATCAATAAAAATAAAAATACAATTCGTTCTAAAAAGGAGAATAAGATCGATATAGCTGAGTTTTCTTTTGATCAATGGCTGTTAACGTTATTTTTATTCGAAAAAAATAAATTAACAAATACTTCGGTCATACTTTCAGATTCAATAACATCAGAATTTCAAATTAAAGAGATATTTTATTTAAATGTTCTCACAAATATTTTCATAGATTTTTCGACTATGGCAGCGTGCAACCCAATCCAATAGTAGAGGATGGAAGGCTAATTATGCGCCTGCCGTCGACTACGTTTTGTGATGCAACAAATAATTACACATCAATCATACATTTTATATGTGAAGAGAAAAAAAAGGTAACTGCTTTTCGTAAAATACCGATTTATAGCAATAAAGCATTTATTTTACTGTTATTATTGTGCGTTTTATTACAGAGTGCGCAGCTGTCCCTAATTGGCATTAATGGTTGTGTATATGAATTTTCGCTTACCACTCCATTGGCCTGCAACAACTATGCGCCTTGTACAACTATAACACATGACAGTGAGGTGTAAGTAGTATTTCTCATATATAGCACAATATATACATACATATGTAAATATATATTCCGATTTTATAATGAATGTCACATGGCTTGATTTTTCACGCACAGCCTTGATATGCGACCGCTGCAGGGTAAATCATATACTTTACCGATCGATTCGAAAACCTATATCTTTGGGATTTGCTCGAACGCGCGCCAACAGTGTCTGTCCAATGATGGTAAGTTTTGTATATTTTTTATGTTCGTAGTATATAGTTACAGTTTTGTGCAAATTATAAGTAAAACAAATTCAATATAATTCAGTTGGTCATTTAGTATGCTTATTAAGGTATTTTCAATAATTTTATATAAAAGTATAGCTGAATCCATCTTATAAACCATATAAATAATTTAGGAAATTCACAAAAATTGAACAAATTTCAACACAGTCTCTACTTACCGTAAGATCATCCCGAACTTTGGCGAACAGAATAAACTCTCTTCGCCCAAGGCGAATCCATACAAGGTGGTGTTATAAATACAACTACAAAATTCCTATGTATTTTGTTTTTGTTTCTGCGTAAGAGTTGTCAAAATCTAAATACATTTTGTTTTTGCTTTTACGGCTTTTGAAAGCTCATACGCAAAAGCAAAAACAAAATACATGTAAGTAGGTGAATAAAAAAAATCAAATCAGCTGCTCCTATGACATCACCTTCTATAAATTCGCCTTGAATTCGCCTTGACTTTCATTTTAGCTGTAGCCATGTATGCCAAATGCTCTCCAGAAAGACTTGCGACTTAATTGCTTTCTGAAATCCTCTATTAATAATTTTTCAAATGCTTGCTAGAATTATAGATAGAATATATGAGCAAAAACAAATTTTGTATTTCATATAATTTTTTTTTGCCTTTTCCCACAAAAGGATACCTTCACAAATCAAAAGTTCAGCACTTTTATTTACAGTTAATTTCACTTCCCGAATACTAAATAAACAACAACACTGCTAGAATCTGTCGAATTGACGTTAATTTTGCCCTAGTTATCTGACGTTTTACACTTCCCACTAAATAAATATATTTTTTTAGCACTTCATAATTCAATTGCCACTATTTTGAAAACAAATTAATATGTGCCACGCGCCCGAATTGACACAACAATGACTAATTACACAGGCACGCGCCCATTACCCCAGACGACTTCCATGAACTTGTGGAGATGCAAGTCGGTAGGGGTTTTCATTTATGGAATGGGGTAAAGCTTGGGTTGGGAGCATAATATGGCGTAATAGAAATTATTAGAGGGTATGCGAACTTTTTCGATAACTTTGATAAATAAAGCACACCCTAATGTACTTATGTATATACTTATATGCACATATTTGAATGTGTGAATATCTGGGTATTCAACTATAGTAGCTGCTATTAAATGTGCACTTTTGATAAACCACCATAATCGCCTTTCTGTCCACTTCTGGTCATCAATTTTATTTCGATGGCTACTTAAATTCACTGAAGTAGAAAAATAAGCCTTAACAGTTTCACTTTAAAATATTCAACCTTTCAGCCAAATTGCAAATATGGGAAAGTGGATAGAAAATACACATATTGTACGTGTGAAGGTACTTACATACATACATATATAATAATTGCGTATGGCGTAACGATTGGTTTGGCTGATTTTTATGGCTTTTCGGTTGAATGGCGAGCAGCGACACAAATCACAAACCCCCCGCCACCCGATTACGGCCAAAATGGAAGCTAAGTTTTACACATTCACATGTATACAGGGTGGTTCATATAGTGTTTTTTTCTGATGGCGAATATGTCCTACTCTTCGGTATTTAGATTGTTGTAATTGTAATCTTGGAGCTTTACAAAAGCGCTTACTGAACGAGAAGTAGGTGTTAAAGAAAATACTTTAATTTAATTTTAAGAAAAGAAAATGTATTTAATTTTCTGTCGGAGAAATTACGCTTAATATTTATTGGCTTATTTCGGGGTCAATGTTGAGTCTTTAAAGTGCTCTAGCTTAGATTGTAAGAACTTACTTTCTCTAAAATTTAAGAAGTATTATTTTGTACAAGTTTAATAGAAATTTGCCAAAAATCGCTCCTTTTAAGGTATACAATTATTAAAAAGTTTGTATTTTTGTTTACGGAAAGGCTCAAAAACCAAGTCATAGGTTTATTTTTTAAATCAAATATTCAAATTAGTTTCTTTTGTTTTTTTTGTTATATGAGAAGTATTTGTTGATATTTTCCAAGTATGTTTATTTTATTAAAATATTTGAGTTATGTCTACAATTGAATTTTGAACTTTGAGTTCTGTGATCTTATTATTAGTTCTAGTCAGAAAAAGATTGTGCCTTCATGAAAAACTGAAAATTCTTATTTTTGATCAAACAAAAGGGGTGTGAGTGTGTCCGGACCACTTACAAATTTTAGATCTAGAGCATCCACAATTTCAATAATTTTAAGGTCTAGCACTTCAATCGGGTTTTCTCCAAACCAAACTTGACAAGGGGTAACAGAAAATCATTCCACTATACATTAAGTTGAGCCATTTGAAGAAAACCTTCGCCGCGGAGAGTGTGCGACTCAGTTCTTGAACATCGACGCTTACAAGGTATAACCGACTCAGCAATTGAAGTCCCACCCCCATCCGCTCGAAATGGGCAACGCTTTTTATCGGAAAAGCATTTTCTCTGACGACGCGCATTTCCATCTAGGCGGTTATGTTAATAATCAAACTGCATCATCTGGTGATCGGGGAATCCGCACGTAATCGCCGAGAAGCGAATTGATCCTAAAACAAGGGCCGAAAAGAACTGTTTTTTTCGGTGTAATAAAAGTCCCTGGCAAAATATTGTTGTAGATGAAAGTTATCAATTTCCTTTGAACCCAGGACCTCCTGGATTCTTGCTGGATTCATTTTATTTTTGAAACTGTTTCAATAATAACTGAAAAATCAGGACTTTTAACAGTTAGTAACAGTTAAACTTTGACGAATATTTTTTCAGTTAGTATTACAATGGAACAAAGATTGGATGAGTTGATCATTAAAATTTTCAATTAGAATTTCCAGAAACTTTTTGAGTACGTAGCCAATTTAACTTAGTGCATGTTTCTGGTTAATTTTTGATAATATTTTTTACAGACGGTGTTGAGCAGTTTTCTCCTATAACTATACCGCATGAGCAAAATTTACTTTAAGTAAGCAAATACTGAAGACCGTCTGCAAAAAAAATTATCAAAAATTTTTATTCATTTTAATGGGAGACATTTCAGTTCTCTTTTATTTGATGCTACATTTGTTTAACTTGGATAAGCGGTTTGTTTACTATTTGGAACGGGCTTTTATTTCGAACTAAAAAATTTAACTGTTATTACTGGACTAAAAAAAAAAACCCCGTTTGACCAACTACTTTATTTCAAGCAAAATAATTCCTAAAATAACTTTATTATAAAAGTCCAGGTCCCTGATTCTAAAGGGTGAATTGCCAATTGGCAACCTTGGAACTGCCATTTGATACAACTTTTTTGTGAGATGCAGTGAAGGAGCGATGTTAACGATTCAGTTCCTTAAAGCGGATATCGAGCAAAGCATTCGCTAAATAGATAGAACCAAGAATCCGTCACCAAGGTCTTGGAAGACGTTGTTAACAGAATGTACTCGTACTACGAAGCTCTTTAGAATAAACCAATAATATACCAAAAAAATTGATTTTTGTTCCTCATTTTGAATTTTAATATCTACACCACTATACGGGCCACATTCTTTTTAATACTATATTATAAAAGAATTAAATTATTAAATTTCTCATACAAAAAACGGATAAGTGCGCTCTATATAAAGTCAATACCGTATCAGACTAAGAATATCAAATACATAGGAAAAAAAATTGAAGCAATCCGGGAAATCGACCAAAAGCCATGTGGACCCTAAAGTTAGTAACCCAGACGAATTTAGGAGCAAGAATATCTATCCATTTCGACTCCAAAAAATTTGATCCTAATCGAAATACAAAACAGGCCTGATTTTAATTTTTATGCAATTGAAACAACCCCCATCAATGCTAAACTGCTTGTATAAAAATTTAAACCGGAGCCCATCCCAGAAGATTTTCATTGACATCGTATGCGTTGTTGACAGTTTTTACATTCGCAGTACGACAGTTTTATTTTATTGATTATTCGGCCACCAAACCACAGAAGCAAAGAATATGATCGAGAGGGATTCTCATTATTAGGTTACTACTTATATATTAAATATACATAAATGCAGAACTTTTATCGTAACAAAAATCTTAGTGGATTAACAGGGTTGCCTAACACTCTATGTACCTCGACGGATTTTTTCAATTCAATAACTATTTCACAATTTTAGCAAAGGTTTAAATAAAAAATTTTCTAGCATATTCAAATAAGGAATTTATTGTACCTAAATTGAACCGAGTGTACTGAAGCACTTTTTGTCGTTTCTTATTTAATTTCAATTATTTTTTTTTATAAAAACGTGCTTAGTTTTTTAACAAAAACCATATAAATAAGCCAACATGATGCAGAGAAAATATTGTGGTGACGACAAAAGCACTCTCGTTACTTCGTACTTGCCTCGTTTGAAGGATTGACGTCATTAAAGTCTCTTAAAAAGCTCATTTTACAAATGTGAAGTTCCGAGCTTTGTATTACCATCTGTTATTAGGTATTCACCCAGATTTCTTTTGCGTTTATGCATTAGTGCGGGGCACTGCTCCAGAATGTATGTTGCAGTTTCCTTTTCTATCCTGCAGAATCCACCCCATCCATCCGAGTAAATTCCCAGTTTAGTCAGGTGTCCTGCAAGAATTCCCGTGATTATTTTTATGTTATTCTTTGATAAGTCTATGCAACCTCTAAAGCGTTTTAGTTTGTAAGAACCTAATAGCGCTTTGCCCCCTTTCCTATCCTGCAGATGGGCTCTGTTCATATAAAGCTGAAGCTCCATTTTTTGCTACAATAGTTTGTCCGAAATTTCGATACCTTCAATACCTGTATGGCCCAGAGAATTAACACATGATTGGTGAGACCAAGTGTGTTCAATTTTTTAAGGCACTCCTTCCCCAGTTTAGAATATTGAAGTATTGAACACATCTACGCACATCTTTCTATAGCATATAATTCTGTTTGAAAGATAGACGTTCGCTTCCCCATAGATTCCGAGTATCTTAACTCCGGGCCAAATACTTCTATCCCTGTACTTTCTTAAGTTAAGGAACTATCCGTGTACCAGTTTGTCATACATTGGTATATTTTATACGTTTTAGATATACCTACCCAATCCTTTTCGTTACTGTTCTGTTTTGAATCTTTTTGTAAAGCTAAACTCTGGCTACAAGTATCTGTCGGTATTGCAGTTTCGGGGTATTATTTCGCAAGATTCATATACCGTTTCATATACCGTCCTGCCCAATCGTTGGTACTAGTCATCCTCCAGATGGCCCTCTTCGCTTGCGTGTGGATGCGAATCTGCAAGTCATAAATGCTATTACAGCTTTCTTTCCCACTTCCTCTAAGCGTGATTTCCAGAGTAGTTTTTGGTCGAGTAGCAGACCAAGAAATTTAACCTCTTTTTGGTATCCACCAATATTACTACCCATTCTAATAGGCTTAAGACCTTAAAGCCTATATTTCCTTGAAAAAGGTACAATTGAAAATTTATAAAAATTCGACAACTTTAAAAAAAAAATTGTCATCAAAATTTCGAGTATGCAGCCCATTTTATTTTACTATAATACAATTAAAATATAATGTACCAAAAATTACTTTTTTATTTTTGATAAGTTCTTTTGCTGACGGTGTTCTTTGTTTTAATTTATTTAAGACTCAACTCCGATTGTATTGAGAACGCCACCTTGTGACCTATAGCTGCTTTTAAAGTCACGCAAGAACAGTTAGGCAATTGGTTACAAGTCTAAGGCAAGCAATAGGGTATTTAAATAGAATTTTGCATGTGCTTGGTTCACCAGTTACTATCCCCTATAGTCTAGCTTATGGATTACTCTAAGTACACTCCAAAATCCTACAGGGTACATTTGTTAAATGATATTGAATTCAGGTCAGTAATGGCTGGCCTCCGGCCGGTCAATTTATTGCTAATATTCACTTCGCAAGCTATTATTTTAAATTCGTGCAGTGTTGTGTGCTGAATTTAAATTTTCGTATCTCTGCAAATAAAAAAGTTGATTGAAAAAACAAGTTGCCTGATTGCCGTTTAGAAGGGGAAAGTCCGATTAGAATGGAAAATTATTGAGGGAAAATTCATTCAAATTAATCGGCGTAAAAATTGGCAGGGCATGGAAAATATTTCAACATATTCTTTGTATAAGTATATATGTAGTTAATGGTTACTCAATCCTGATTGGTAGAATTTAGCATTTCAAGTTATTCGCACACACGCATTTTAGTCTTTCTCTACTTCTCCCGATGTCGTACGCACTTTTCTGACACTACAGAATGCCAGGTTTGGGTCCCAGGCGAATACCAATAGTCTCAGTTCGTTGGTAGATGCTACTTCACTCAAGCGCCCAATCGTCCAATCAAAGATTTCTTCTAGCCCATGCTGGCATAAAATCCTCCAGGTATTTTATTTTAATCACGAACAAATAATTTCGGCTCTAAATTTGATCGATAATAATCGAAAAATGTGGTCTCCTATAACGCATTTTGAAATATTCGGATTTCACTCAATAGTCCCTTGATTAAATAAATTAAAAAAAGATATTATCTCAATAAAATGGAAATATATTAAAAATGTACACAATCTCTCACATTCCTTTGGTTAAAGAACTAAGCAAGCCTGTGGACAAAAAGCTGTTAAGATACAATAGGGATGTCAAGTGTGAACGCACTTGGTTTATGCGAAGTAATTTGGACGAAGGTAAGTAATTTACATTGTAGTGTATCCGGCATATTAGTCTACTAGTTGTTTGTGGGGGATTAGTCGAAAAAGTCGCAAGGAAACGGTTAGTCGATTATTTTTTAAAAAACTTTTGCTAACTGATTAGCCGAGTAGTCGATTAAAATGAGTTTTTAATGAAACGTAAACAGGGCGGATAAATAATGATAACAAGTAAAATAAAAAGGCAAAGTTCATTTTTGTGTTGCATTTCATTTACGAATTTGCTTGACGAGGTTCTTTAAACTGGCAGATGATGTGAAAAATTCTGAGTGGCTGGGAAATAAGGAATAAAGTTTAGAATTTGCTTTTAGAAAATAAAAATCCATTCTAATCTACCGAGTTAGTATATTATTGCTACTTAGTACGTTTAGATCGAAAATCCAAGAGTGCACCTACACAGCAATCGTCTGTGAAAAAAATGATGTTAATGGTCTTAGTTTTCATTTACTTATTTCATTTGTAAGTATTAATTGGATTTGTAAACGAGGCTAGCTTTTGCAAAAAGTTCCCGAAATTGTCCAATTTCCCTATTAAAATCAACGATTTTACAATAAAACATCCGCAAACTTTTTTGCAGGAATTTATAGAATTCGTAATAAATCTTTTGTTTTGTAATTTGCAATAAAATAAAAATTAGTTATTCATTAGTTGGGAGATAACAATATAGGCGATTTTGAGTGAAAAGTTACCAATGTACAAACCTTTTCATTATTGCATGATGATTCATTTGTAACTAATAGTTTAAAAAAAGAAAGCAAAAAAAGCGTATAACATTTTTATATATTTCTGACTTTTTCTTTGATACGTGTATGTTTTTTCCGCTGAAACTCCTAACCATTGAGCGTAGTTTAAATGAGCAACTGTGCAGCCGGAAGGCGTAACATACAATCGCATTTCCGTCGCCATTCTGTTACAGCTGGGTAGTGGCTGTTTTTGGTTTCCTACATTGTGTTGTATTGTAGCCGCTTTGTTTTTTTGTTTTTGTGTATAAAATGCACACAATGCAAGTTTGTATAGTCAGTTAGACTATTGGCCTCTGGCGGATTGACGTAGCGCGTTGGCGGATATTTGAATTTTTCCGTTAGATGATTTCCACTCGGTCACCGTTCGATAACGATTGTTGTCTCTAAACGAGTACAATATTCAATCACCACCCGGTTTACAATTGTTTGTCCTCTGCCGTATGGATTTGTATATTTACGAGGTTGGGTCAGAAATTTGCTGAAAATTTTAACAAAATAATTTTTCTTACAGGAAAAAAGGTTTGGCTTTTCACAAAAGATTGGTTTATTTCATTGATGAGATCTGCAGTCGACCTAAATTTCTTACCATCGAGCCATTTCTTTAACTAAAAAATTACCTGAATCTCTTAGGACCGAGCCATTTCTTTTACCAAAAAAAAAGATACGCTGCAGATGACCAAATCTCGAAAAATGTTGGATAAGTGTGGAATTCTCGTGTTGTTCTGGAGAATAGAACTCTCCCTAGCTAGACGTGAGGTCAAAAATTGTTATTTTTTTTTTTCAACATAAATAGGACCTTTAAGAACCATTAACCCTCTAACACGAAATTCTCAAATTGCGGACCAAAATGGTTGAGATTTTTTCCCTAGCTCAATGTGGTCATGAGAACTCAATGACATCTTTCACTTGTCATTTTGTTTGTCTTCCAGTAGTGCGATGCATTAACTTAACTTTAACGATATTCGCATGGTTAACTCATCTTATTGAAAATTTTAAAGATGTTGCTATTCAGCAGCCATTTTTTTAACGATTTTCGCTATCGCCGAATCAGCTGTTGTCGTTATCGAAAACTAAACGACAAAAATTTGATGTTGTTAACTCAATTGAGAAAAGAAAAATTCGTGATTTCAACTGAAATAAAAGAAAAAATTTTAAATTTGGTGATTTGTTTTCTTGAAATTAAAAGATTTATGATTTATCATGAGGTGACGAAGAAGTAAGCGCACCAACAGTAGATCAACGTTTACTCCGGGATGTGGACAATTCCTTTCATTGGAATGCAACATAATTTCAGAAGCTGTACCGGTTAGCTCCAGACTTGGCTGAGAACCTAATTTCTCAGCTTGACAGGTTTTCTATGACCTCAGTTGAGCGTCAAGCTGCTAAATGTATACATATTTGTTTCAGCGTCCTCACCCTTTGTAAGAAACACTATCGTTACAGAAATATAGTTTATTTTTAATAGATAGATAAATGATCTCAATTAAAAATATCTGAAATATAAAACCCAAATACCCTGGAATACAACACGATTCATAATGGAGCCAATCGAAAAAAGTCAAAACGAAACCTGTGACATGTTTGTAGGCCATTCCGGTTATTCCTTGGGGTCGTGACTATTCTACCAAATCACTCAGAGGATAGTCAGAAATTCCGATACAATGGAAGATTGCAATATATATACAAACAATTACAAATATTTGTAGTTTTAAATAAAGCAGTATCTTATTTCACTTTAATGAAATATAATAAAAACGATCAAATCTATATTTGGCAGCACCCATTCATATGTTTTTTTTTATTCCCTTTTGTGTTTTTCGCTCATTTCGGCATTTTGTTTGACCCAGATGCCACTCTTTAATGAATAAATGATGACAATGAGGCAGCTGTTAAGTGGCGTTAAAAAAAGTTAGTGAATCGCACAATCGTTAGTGCAAACGACAAATATTGTCGACGAAAATTGCGATTCTCACATCGTTTAAAGTTAGCGAATCGCACTATATAGAGAATCAAAAGAAACAGTGACTCCAGGGAAACTAATCGGGTAGATAAAAAAAATTACATTAGTAGAAAGTTGATTACCATTAGTTATATTGCAAAAAGTTGAACTGAATATTGAAAACTAAAAAATGTTTAATATGTACTCCGGAAAACAATTTTTTGCGGGGAATTAATATCATCAAAGTCAACTGCATACTTCGCAAATGCTTACCCTAAGCATGTGACCTTTTCAACAAGGTCACAAACTTTTTTTCGAGCTTCTTCGAAAGATGATTGTTACCGTTAGAACAAACTTCATCAACAGGATAGACAGCTTTGCAGTCCAGACTCAGATGGCCGACTTGTTGAAAATGCCAGAAGTTGCGCTGTTATTTGTTTTGTCAAAAGAGCTTCGCACCGATTGCCTCTGAGCATAGCTCACAAGATAATCAGCGATATATTCTTGGTATTCATAATTATTTTATTTATTTATTTATTAGTTTTGATAAAAAATACTAAGCCATAAACAGTAAAGTAGTTTATAATAAATAGAGAATGTAATGAATTCAATACCGCCAAACTTCATTATAAAACAGAAAATATAAATTAACTTTAAACCAAGGCTTATTAATGTAAGGTGGAGCTATTAAAGCAGCTCTGCCCAAAGTGTAATTTTACCTATTACATTTCGATAACATTTATTTCATTAGTATCGAACTTACATTTTTCAAAAACATTTCGTTTTACAGCATAACAGTAGCAAAATAATTTTAAGAAGAAGCGAAAAAAGGCTAGATGCCACATTAAAATTTTCCGGCTAAAAGAAAATATAAAACATAAGCCTAGCTGGGAAAAAGTAAAGTGACAAAACTGGACGACACCACATCGAACTCGGTTTGAATCCAAACCAAAATCAAAATTATAAAAAAAATTTCAGTGAGTTTTAATAGTCAACAAATAATTATATTCTTTTCTTAATGCATAAATATCACAGTGCTACAAAACGAAAAAAATGCACGCACTTTACAAGTGACCTAGTAGAGGAAAACTCGAGACCGTATATGTATTTGGAAAAAGTTAAGCCGTGTAGAGAAAAAAGCGTGGAAAAAGTTATATGTATCTCTTATGCCAACAGCCTTTGGAAAATGAACGGAGTTCTGATTACATTACTAAAGTGGGAGAATTTCTTGAAATATATAAAGTAATGGGGTGCAAAATGTCAATGTCGTTTGAATAATTTTCCTGAAAATCTTGGTAAGTTTAGTGGCGATCAGGCGAGCACTTTCATTGAGAGATTATGGCAATCGTAAAAATCGGATCAAAATGCTAGCAAGTTATTGTGGGTCCCTCATCCGTGAAACACCTGACAATTTATTGCGTAATATTTTAAGTATTTTATGTAATCATTTATAAGTCTGTACATATGTACATATGTATATCTATATTTCAGTTTTTTTTTCAAAGTTTTCAATGAAACGGAGAATATTCATTGCAATTTGGATTTTTTTTATTTTCCCTCTTTGATGTAAATGTTATAATTTCATAACCCTTCAGTTAATTCTGAACAATGGTACCAAGGCGAATCCATACAAGGTGGTGTTATAAATACAACTTCAAAATTCCTATGTATTTTCTTTTTGATTCTGCGTAAGAGTTGTCAAAATTTAAATACATTTTGTTTTTGCTTTTACGGCTTTTGAAAGCCCATACGCAGAAGTAAAAACAAAATACATGTAGCTGAATAAAAAAAAAATCAAATCAGCTGCTCTTATGCCATCACCTTCTATAAATTCGCCTTGAATGGTACCTTATTTTTCTCAAAAAAGTACGTTCTTGCCAGAAAATGACTTAAATGTAAATGATTTCTTGTAGAATTGTAGAAAAACGAGCTATCAAAGTTGAAAATTAAAAAAAAAATTGATTGATTGCAATTTTATTTTTCACAGATTCAAACTATTTTCGCAAAAGCCATTATTGATCTAAAAAGTGTCAACATTCTTCTTTTGAAAGATATATCAAAACCTAAAATAGCCAAAAAATTCAAAGAAAGAAAATTTGTTTTGTAGACGAGGTCATGCCAAATTGGTTTTTAATGAATAAGTTGAGAATTTGAGGGTGTTTGGAAATTTTCAAACACATTTTTGTGAACCACTCGACCAGATCTGCGACCTCTACTAGGTCACTTGTAAAGTGTATTTTCACTGTAGCACAGTGTAATTAAGTTAAAACCAAAAAGGGTATTCAGCGGTAAGAATTCGAAAAAGTATGTTTCTAAAAAATCTTCTGAAAAAACTACAAAAAAAAATATCCCTTCAATTACCCTAATATTTACACATGTGCACAAATTTATATTTTTCCAACATACACTAACAGTTGGTTTGCGATTTATGTATATGCACATGTATTGTGCCTACTTGCTTTATTTGTATTTCGTTCTTTAATACACATTCCGATGGCGGCGTTCATCACCAATTGTGTGGGTTTAATATCCTATTCGCGTATAACAATGGCCGCCATATTGATTCCGCTTTGCAGTATTTACCCAGCCCTAGGGCTGTTGTCATAAATATTGACTTGCATGTGTTGGCAGTTATTGTCGTTTTAGTTGTTGCTGCTACTGCTGTAGCACAATGTGTTAGATGCTGTTAATTGTTAATTCAGGACACGTTTTAACAAATTCGCATTTTGTACGCGTTTGATGGAAAACTCGCGTACATTCGATGAATATAGTACATGAGTGCAATCATTATTACTTGCATGTCAATTTGTGTACTATATAACTATGCCCGTATATGTGTGCGTGAAGCTTCATAAGGGTGGTTTATATTAAAAAGAAAAATGTTTAGCCTCCATATCTCAAATCTATTTGGTTTGTTAAAATACTCGTTTTATTGCCTTACATTGAAATATAAAACCAAACTGAGCTTTGAAAAAAGAACACTAACTGGAGTTATCTGCTATGCCAATTAAATTCAGACCCCAGCGAGAGTTGTTAGAGTTACCGACATCTTGCAGTACCTTGAGCTAGACCTGCAGCTTCTCGACGTCTAACGAGGAAGTTATTCATCCATTTACCGACGGTATCGTCGATGACTAAAAGAGTTATTGCTATTTCTGATTTCAGATCAAGGAAAACTCGGTTAAAACACGATCTGGGCAAATATTCAGTTGTCTCATTTCCAGTTAAATACTCCCGTGAGAAGCGACCTCAAAAATTATTAAAAAAAAAAGTCTTACCAGTAGTAATCATTGACTTGTAGTTCTGTATCAACTTTGAAGTAATGCTTTGAAGTCGCATATACCCCGGCTTAGAATATTGGAACGTGTACACCAAGATAAAGATTACGCTTTGGCCACATTATCTTCAGTAAAGACTTAAATTCGGAGCTATTGGGTCATGCATGAGCCCCAGTTCGGAGCTGCCATATGACCCACCGGTGGTTCAAACGAATCTTTCTCGTTGGGCCATGTGGACCACCGGTGGGTCACACGCTACTTATTTTTATATGACTGTTTTCACCACAGCCTTTTAATCAAACACTTTTTTCTCTTCATTGGCACCTAGCTGAAAGCCTTTTTACAAAAAGAAGTAGTTGATTTGATAAATACCTACAAAATATCAATGTGACCACCGGTGGCCAGTGCCATGTGACCCACCGGTGGTCACACTCTAAAAACACAAAAAAAAACAACACAAACGAGTAACTAAAGACACAGAACGATTCACTAATACTTAACATACACTTTTAAACAAAAAAACACTTTTGGCACACTGGTAATATTTTTTCGTTTGTTCGGCGGCAGCGAACGTGTTAAAAAAGTAGAAGATATTTCTTTAGACCATCTATTCTCCGATATAAAGATTAAGCGGTCACAAAGTGGTTAGAACCGACAGCGCCATTATAAATTGTGCTCAGTTTGCTTTTCCAATTCATCAATAATAGAATGACATCAGATTTAACTCGGGTACGTTACCGTGCGCTACGTTTGTTAAGTGATGAGGCTCATTTTCGGCTCATCGGTAATGGCAGTAAGAAAAATTGCCGTATATGGAGTGTAGAGAACCCGAAAGAGACGTCCCCAACACTCCTTGGTGTGCTTTATGAGCCGATGGAATCGTTGGCCCCTTTAAAAGTGACAACGGTGATTTCTATAGAGGCATTATTGCTGATTTTTACGTCTCCCAATAGAGTGGAACTTTGGTTGAACACATATGATTTTATAAAGACAATTGTCTTGCTGAAGGAATCATTTGCGTGCGACTTCTTTCTTCAGATATCTTCTTCGATTGACGACCAAAGTCAGATTATTTCCTGTGGAGTTACGTGAAGCCATTAGTTCTATAATAGATTGAGATTGTCTTACATAACGCTCGCTGAGTTTTCTAGGATAATCTGAACAAAGACCTCGCCACATTTTTTTTAGCTCTTAATACGTTTTTTTTTTGCCTAGACATTGCCCAAATCCCCCACTGCTTTGTTGGTTGAATTATCATACTCTGCCCAATAAGTAAAACATACCGTATGCATGTGTACATATTTTGCTGAGCTCAAGAACGGTTGCACTGTTTTTTGTTTAATTTGGGCTATAAATTCTGCTTCACAATTTTATTGATAACTAATACATATATTCATGGATCCAAATGACTACGACTCGTAACAAAGCAAGATCCGATGCTAAATAAGAAAACAGAAAAATATGGACCCGACAGGTGGCGCCGTAGTTGCACGATTCATATTTGTAACATATAGTAGATAGTTTTGATGCAAAAAAAAAATCTCCCGGTAGGTGGCGCCATAGTCCAACTACTGACAAATTCTATATTTATAAACAAAATCAAGTTTTATTCACAACATCGGTAGATCTGTTGTCAGAAAAGAAAATCGAAAAATTTAAATTCGCATAAATATAGAATTTATCAATAAATCGGTGTCTTTCGGAGAACGAAAAATGCCACTGAAGATCGCACAACGCCGAAACCGGTTTGTCTCCAAACCACACTTGACGGAAAATCGTTCCAATATACATCAAAGCTATAGGACTGTAGGTTTGTTCAGCAAAATATACCAGAATAATGCCCTCTTTCTTGAAAATTCCTTCGCTACTCTGCAGCTCAAAATTCCAGTTCTACAGTGTATTTATTACAATAAAAATATGGATACAAATTTCCATACCGATAACATTATTTTAGGGAACATGGAAAAGTGCTTTATATTTTACAGATGTATTTTTTACGTAATTTATGTTATTTACTAATTCAGAAAACCTAATTTTATTGTTTCCAAAAAGTAGAACCACCCTTACATATTTTTTCACATACATTTTTTCGCATACAATACAAATGTGTATGTGTCTGAAATTATGCGACTGTGCGCATCTGTCGAGTGACAGTAAAATTTATTACCGCTTCGCTGGTTGTCAACACATAAATCTCATCAATTGCTATTGGTCGTGATTTCATGCAAGCATGTACGCATAAATAAATTCATATGATAATAAATACTCACCAAAACCAATGTTTCTGAATTTGTCAGAATTCAAATCTTACTGCAGAAAAATCGAAATTGTTTTGATCGCACTTAACGAATTCTTAACTATAACTATAGTAGTTTTATAGTTTTTTGAACATCTGCAATACTAGATTTGCGATACCCGAGGCAGATCTAGCTGTTTTTGACATTCCATATACCACTAACAACAACTAAGTCCAATAGGATTCCAAATTGTTTGCTGCGAACGTGTGAAGCGGATCGATGAGCAGCGAGCAGACGCTCAGGCTTTTCTCCCTAATGCTCGAACCGCTTTCCGGAATGATGAAAATGCTCAGGAGTTTAGCCTTAATGCGTGAAAATGAAAAATGTTTGAGCCCCCCAAAAACCCCACCGTGCGCATAGGTCATCCGAAACTCTGCTTTGCTAACTGGCGCCAGCTCGAGATCCCAAATATAGCCAAGTCCTTCGCCACCTGGTCTTTCCAAAGTAGAGCACTCCTTCCGCTTTCTCTGCCTCCAACAGCGGGTACAATAGTACGGACATGATGAGATACCTATATAGAGTAATTTCAGTTCGTCGAGAGAGCGCAGTTGCCTACTCAGCAAAGTGGCCCAAAGTAATCTACTTTGTCAAAATTGTAACTGCCAACAGTGACGCGTGAGCTAAGAGTCAAGTTTTCCAATATTTGGCGTCTCGTGAATATCTGGTCGATGGTAGATTTACAAGGGCTAAAGCCACACTGATAACGTCCAATCAGTTCGTTGACGGCTGGCTTCAGTCTTTCACACAATACGCTCCTTAGAACCTTGCATGAAATGCTAAGGAGAATGATCCCGCGGTAGTAGGTGCATAATCCAATATGCAGAGCACTCTTAAATTCCAATCGGCGGGCATGCATTCGTCCGACCATATTCTGGAAATGAGCTGGTGCATGCATCTTACGAGCTTTTCGCCACCATGCGTTTTTCCGTAGCCACGTTATTGCTATTCGAACTTCACCGAAGTCGGGTGACGGGATGCGACGTTTTCGCTGTCACCATTTAGTAATGTGGAGAAGTGTTTCCTCTACAATTTAAGTGTGCTTTGCACATCAGTCACCAGGTCGCAGTTCTTGTTTTAACTGCAATTTTCTCGGTCTCAAGCTCTTCGTACTCACGTTTTTCGGCCTCTCTATTCTTTTTGCGAACAATATGTACCCCTTCCTTTCTCAACTCCCGGTAGCGTAGCCATACAGCTCGTTGCGTCCGATCGCAGCGTGGCCCTATAGACAGCATATTTACTTTGCATAGCGACGCGACATTCCTCATCGTTCCAGTCGGTTTCGAGTCGCTGACCGCGTATAGCCGCGGCACGAAGTGATAGAGAAATGTGGTTCCAATGCTCGCGAATTCCGGTTTGCTGAGAAATGCTCTAAGTGAGCAGGTGTAAGAGTCGAGTAGCGAAGTTAGTAGGTGTCTTTGGTGATAGCAGCACAATTTGAATATTAATTTCTTTTTAAGTTTAAATAAGCTGGCAACCCCTCCAAATTTTTACGAGGCTAAGCCCTCCTAAACCCCTTTCGGTTGACACCTGTAGTTTTAAAGGAATTAACATTTTTGGAAAATGTGCGAATCCAGTATTGAAGAATTTCAGTTACTTTACTAACTACATTAAATCAGCGTTCGAAAAAGGTGGCAACTCTTTTCCATTTTGTACCAACACTTAGAAATTTAATTTAATTACTATTTTAAGCCTACTTCCTTTGAATCCCATTCCATGCTTCGTTTAAGATCCATATCGCAGCATTTGATTTCACTTGTTATATTTTTAATTATTTAAGTTTTTAAGCAGGTGGTAAATCTCTATAAATATATTTTTGAAATTGAGCTCTCTTAAACCTTTTAGCTCAAAACCCATATTGTAAAATTTAAATTAACTTGTTAAATTAATTTAATTTATGTTTAAACAGTTCCTACACTGTAGCGGCCATTAGCATTGGAGAAAAATTATAGTTAAAAAATTCACATTCACTTATTTCATAAATGAAAATATCAATATTTCGGCCACACATATAATAATACAAACACAAAAATATCAAAATTTTGTCTAAGACTCCGATTACTTTCGCATCAATTCCGTTGCGGTGTTTTCGAAACTCTATTGGTAAAAGACTTGATTCTCTAGATCCACGCTTGTGAGGCCGTTCAATAGAGTGCTGGATAGATGCTGCACAAAAATGCCGAAAATGCCATTTCCATTTATAAAGGGTGTTTTTTTTTTAGACTGACAGAACTCTAAATTTAAATAAAACACATAAAAAATTAAGTATGATGCCAACTTTTTTTTTATTTGAAAGATATTTTCATGACATTTAATATTTAAAAACGATTTCTGGCATATGTCGGCCACGACTAGCTTTGATGAATCGGATGCGATCAGTCCAATTTTCTTTGCGCAAACGTGGACCATAAAATTCATGAAGTGCTCGATAAGGTTGGCGAACACAAAAGTGATTTTTAAAATAAATTTCCACTATTTGTAAACTTTGTTGCGGCGTCATTCTTTCCATGATGATTTTTCAATGCTTACTGAACAGAAATGTCAGAACGAAATGTCATTTACCTACTGTCAAGTGACAGCTATCCTAATCGAAAGTTGTATCAGTCGAAAAAAACACCCTATACTAAGTTTTGTTTCAAGTAAAGTGAAACAAGAAAATGCATTCAATTTTTTGTTTTTTTATATCATTCACTCGCATACAAATGTTTACCAAATTTCATTTTCAATTCCCTTTTCAACTCACTACTCTGTCTGAAATTGGCTATTGGCTGTCGCTCGTAGTGACATTAAGGCGTATGAGCAAACACTACCATGTCAATTTCCATGCAATCAATCACATTTGTCAATTGGCCCTGTTCGTTTTCTGCGACTGACTTTGGTTGTGTCTGTTTTGCAGCTAAAATTGTATGAGAATATATTTTTTTTTATTTCATACACAGTTGGTTAGCTTTTTGTACACTGTGATGTGTTTTGTGTGCACGTCTTTTGTCCAAACCACTTCCCAACGAAATTAAATTTCAACACAATTTATATGCACCTTGGTAAATGGTACTCGTTCTTCATTCATGCCAGCTGATAAAGTTGCATCAATTGGCATATCAGTTTCTCTGTTAGCTGCAGCGCGACTACAACAAAAGTTATATACAAATACTACCTACCATGGACTAATATCTTTTTTTATTGAAGTCTCCGCACGGAGTTATTTTAATTTTTTTTTAAATGTTAGTATTTGACGGCGTACCTTGGTTGATCTGCCGTTAAGTTTAAAAAAAAAAGGTTGGATGTGGAGATCTTCGAAATTGCAGTTATAATTTCTACCGCTTTAGACAATTGTAGTTTTTTAAAGGCGATTCTAAAATACCGTGCCAGTCGTTTTTTTTTTTTCCTTTCCAAACCGGAAACAGCTAGAGACCTCAAATGAAGCCAATTCCTTCTCCTCCTGCGCTTTCCAACGAGCGTGGAGCTTCCTCTGCCGCTTTAATAAAGGGTGGTTTTTAGACATGTGATTTAGAGGAAGAAATGAAAGGCATATGATTTAATGTTATCGCCAAGAATTTAGCTTTATAATAACGATAAGGGTTTGCCATTATGTTTTAAAAATGATTTCGGGCAAGTGACCGCCGCGGTTAGCTCGAGTAAATTCCAGCCGAGAGGCCCAATTTTCGACCACTTTTTGCAGCAATAGGGATCCTATGTCAGCAATAACGCGCCGAATATTCTCTTACAAGGCGACAATCGTTTCGGGAGTATCTGCGTAGACAAGCGACTTCACATAACCTCACAAAAATTAGTCCAGCGGTGTTAAATCGCAAACCAAAGGCCATCCACATCAACATCCTCCAATTCAGGCACGAAGTTAGTCATTAACCATGGCTCTAAAGCATTCCCCATTGACTTTAACGATATGGTCGGCTTGATTTTTGAATAAATATGGAGGACATCAAACAGGGACATTTAAACCTAACTGAATATAAATCAAAACATCCTTTACTTAATGCTGGTTCCCAGATAACCAAAATCCTCAACTTTTTCAAAATATTCAGTGTCAACAGTTATGTGGGAGCCAAGACGCTGCCTGTTTTATTATTTACGACAGAAGTTACTTCGTTTTCCCTTCATTCACCTCCATACCCATTCGCTTCGCTTCTTTATCTAGTTTGGAAATGGAGGAACGTCTTTTGTAACTGGGATAAGTTCATCATGTTCGTATAATTTAAACTTTGATCCATCACTAAACAGCACAAATTTCCAAACTCCTTTCCTTTTTCCAAATTTTTGATTATACCTTCAATTTTTTGTTTAATATCGTATATAATATATAATTTAGAATTGAATTCAATGAATGGGTATTCATAAAAGTGGTGAATGCTTTTTAATCGAGTTACCGATTACTTTGAAAACGAAAGTTACATATCTACATATCGATGATCAAAAATTTAAAGCTCATGACTAACAATTTTTTTTCGAAATTTGATTTGAAGTTTAGAAAATTTTGTCTTTCATTTTTTGATTTGATTTTTGACTTTTCTAACTACTTTTTCAAATACTTACAGCAGATTTTTAAAGCTAAAAGTAAAACTAAAGACAATGTACCATAGGCACAGTAAAGACTCTAAAGTAAGTGACAAAACTGGTATAATTTTGAATGAGATATCTGCAAAAAATAGTTGTAACTAATTTAAGAGTCTACTTTATCTGTACTATGACTAAGGGACATTGTTTTTAAATAAATTTTATGATATTAAAAGATTTTTTAGTTATTTGTGCAATGTTGATTTGCAGCAAATATAATGAAGGTCTTGTATTTGTAATGAAGCGCCACCTTATATGAAATGTAAACTCAAAACCGTGGTTTGGATATGGTATAATGATTTTATAGAAATATCGACTACAGAGGTATCTAATGGATTTTGATACATATTTTCTATATACAGCATACATATATATGTGTTAAATTCGATCTAAATCGGAAAATCTTTAATATCATCAATATCGGACCACAAAAACGGATTTTCTGAATAACTCGATGCCAGCGCCTCCTAACGGATTCATTTTTCATAAAAATATTGCTCATCGCACTCCATTATACGCTTTTAATTTCAGATTTTCTTAGTAGAACAAAAAATAATATATGAATATTTGAAATGGAGGAGCACACCAAACATAACAAATTCTAACAATAATCAACTAAATAGAATGTGTGTTACCCAACTACAATTAACCACAAATTCACTTTAATATCGGCAGACTGTCGTACTTGAATTGAGTTGGAAAAGTCGTAAAAAGCAACAGCAGCTCACAAGCCGACTGTGGTCCATTGGCTACGCCCAGCAAAGGCAATGAGGGTTCAAATGGCGGTGGAGGCATAAAAGAAATCTAATGAGGAGATGTGGTGATCTCCGAAATAGCTATCATTTCTACAACTCCTGACTGTTGTCTTTTTTCCAAAATACTTTTCCTTATACTGACCTTGAGCTCAAAAACTAATATTGTCGTTTTTTCGATATTTTTAATCGTAATCGGAGACATTCCATTGTTTAATTGTTCAAAATGTATTAATAATAATAATACAATAACTTTGACCGAACTTCGCCTACAATTTTTAGTGTGGATATTGGCGTTGTAACACAAAAAGTGAGGGACCTCGAGCGTACTTGGAGCGGTAAATGACTTTAGGTTAGGTTAATGTGGTAGTTCCCGCAATAGGAACTCACTTAGACAAAGAAGAGTCCATTGTGATACCACCTGTTAAATGAACGGTAACTAAAATCGGAAAACCAAGAATGATTAACCGGAGGAAACGTTGCGTACCCCGAATGAAGTCACGCAAATCACCTATCATCACCCCAGAAAGCTCTTCTGGAGTGCTAAAGAAGTACGAGTTTAGGTAATTGAACCTCAGTCTCGCAAAGGCAGGGCAGCTGAGCAGAAAATGAAGAGATGAATCAACCTCATCATCCTCCATACAGCTGCGGCAGAACGGGTCAGAGACTATGTTCAGCCTAACCGCATGGATACCCATCGTACAATGACCAGTCAGAACACCTATGAGGGTCGAGAGTTGCCTCTCAGTTCCTTTGAGCGCCCACGATCCATTCTCGGCCTGAGTGACTTTTGTGAGAAAGTTTTTAATAGCAGAAATGCACTCGGCACCATTGTTAGAAAAGTCTTTTCTATAATTTTTGATGTTACTTTTCCCGGCCTGGATTTGAACCCGGCTACGGCGGCCGGTGGACAAATTAGTTCAAAGTTATTATCAGTCATTCTGAAGATAAGATTACGTTCTAAGCAAGAAGTATTTTTAGTGAGCAAATGTGGAAGTGTTGTTTTAGGGCCAAGTCAATGCAGTAGGTGCCTCAATTATTATTTAAAAAAATGTGCCAAGAAAATATGGCTTTGAGAAGCAGTATGTAAAAAAATTATAATATTCCTACGATGCTAGAAAAATGTGTCCGCCATTAGCTTTGGCGAATCGGATGCGATCAGTCCAATTTTGAATCACTTTTTGCGTGGCACCGCCTTGTTGGAACCAAAATTCTTGCAGGTCGATGTTATGGAAATTTCGAAACAAATAATCGGTAATCATTGATCTGTAACGATCACCAATGTCAGTAAAATTCGCTCCGGATTCATTTTTAAAGAAGTAAGGACCGATGATGCCTCCAGCATGTAAACCACACCATACGGTGCATTTTTGGTTTACGGTTTGGCGAACAGAACACTGATTTTTAAAGTAAATTTCCACAATTTTTAAACGTTGTTGAGGCGTCATTCTTTCCATGATGATTTGTCAATGCTTACTGAACAGAAATGTCAAAACGAAATGTCATTTACCTACTGTCAAGTGACAGCTATCCCAATCGAAAGTTGTATCAGTCTAAAAAAAACACCCTTTATTTGTAAAAATATAACTACATAAACCTATGCCAGCAGAACTATTTTTCGTTCTTAAACAGCACTAAACATTCATGAAAGAGGCTAAAAGGGTTGCTTTTGTAACTAAGGGAAATTTTATCCGAGTTGGACCGTTCTTTTGCAACTCGGGTGCAATGAAACGGACCTATTGTCCCAAAACGAGTAATTGCAACAATACAGGATATACTTCTCTATGACAGCAAGAATTTAAATAATTTTGTTTCATAAAAAAGCTAAAGCATTCTTTATCCGCTTAGAAATCAAAGTAAGTTGTTTTGCGATAGGATCTTTGGCAAAAAAAGAGAAAATTAAATATAATATAAGGTAGGAAAACGATTCTTTCATAATTTGACTGTCTCCAGAGAGATCATTGAAATTGATCACAGCCTTCAATCGATTACTGGCATAGAATGAAGACGATAAGCAGTACTTACTGCTAGTTGTTGAGCACCTCTGACAAATGTATCCACTTTTCACCAAATCATCTCTCATTGAATATACAGTCTAATTTGTTGTGTATTGAAAATTATATTGCTTTATATTAATACGCACTAGATTATTGTAATGGTTTTGTTTTTGATATTTTGGCTACTTTTGACACTTTGTGGGTGTTTTCAACTGATTTTGTGATTTTATAGACTCGTTTTAAAGATAATTTTGCATAGAAACAAGACTAAATTTAAATAAAAAATCTTTGGAAATATAAAAAAATACGTAGAAAATAAGATATTGTCAAATCCTATGTCCTTTGGGTTCCACTAGTCGCGGTTATTACTTTAAACCTCATTTTAAGACCCGAAAATTTACGGATTTGAAAAAAAAAACAAAATTTGCGGCCAGTCTAATGTACATATACAATACAACTATAGATAACAAAAAAATTTAACTTAAAAAAATTGTAAATGTTGTAAAAATATGCGCTTTCAATTATTTTCCGATTTTTCGTACAAAGCTTGAAATGTAGATTTGTATGTTGCTGGTTTTTTAATGAGTTATATAAAAAATTAGTGAACATTAAACAAACAAACAAAAAATACTCAAAACTTATGTAAATATCGTGTGCCTATTTTTATTTTGTTCCACACTGCATACAATCTTCACGGAGCAGATTTAGAAATCTATTGTATATAAAAAGATTTAGCGGCTGGTTCATAAATTATGAAAAATTAGTTTATGATTAGCAGTACTAGAGTTCCACTGCAGATTTGCTGAAAGATGTGGAAAAATATGGACCCTTTGTTTGATTTTTAATACACAAAATATTTGTTTTTATTCAAAAGCTCAATAATAATATAACCCTATTAATTAGTTGTGTTACGGTTAAGGGACTTATATCAATTATATTTTATAATCATAAAATTCACAAAATTGGTTTGAATATAAACTGGTTTGGGCGTAATGCCCTTTTTCAGCGCCTTAACTCCTTCTGGCTGTACTTGCGCTCATACTGATAGTATTTATTACACATTCGCCATTGTGCCTGTAAGCATCTCCCAATTCCAATTTACCCATTTCTCTTTCCAAACGCTCCACGCATGTTTCCTGCGGCAATGCGGTACGTAGATAATTCCAGAAGTATGGATCGCCCCACTTAATGTAGGTGTTTGCTTTGATGCACGCCTGCAATTCCTCCTCCAAGTTGTCGATACTTTCGATGTCACCGTAGATTATGATTATTAAACGATTACGCATTGAAGTTAGCGCAGTTTTATGCGCCATACGGAATTCCAAATCTGACCATGATTTTATAAAATTTTGCGAAAGCACCACTATCGTCCTATGTGACTCACGCACGAAACGTACAATTTGTTGTGTCAAGCATTCTCCAACAATCCAATCACGTCGCTGGAGGCACAATCTAAATTGTATAGGACCATTCTCTAGTTCGGGTATTAAATGTTCAACGATTAATTGCTCATCTAGTTGTGCATAGGTTACAAAGGCGTCGTATTTTAAATTTGCACTCTCTATATCTGCAGCGAAGCAACAGCTGAACATTTTGTGTTTCTGCATAAATAATTTAATACCTTTTTTGTATTTCTGATAAAGCACTGCGCAGATGCCGATCGTGAATATCGTTATGGTCAGTGCCAAAGCGATGACGACAAAGAACATCGGTTGCATGGGACACAGTTCGCTCGTGACGATATCTATGAATTTGAATCGGGCTTTCGTGCTTGCATTTTTCATTGTGCAGCGCATGTGACGAAAGTCCTGATCGACAAACTGCTGTCGCATTGCTGTACTACGCATTAGCTCCACCAGCGGCTTTGTGGCACAATCGCAGATCCAAGGATTGTGTGCGAGAAAAATTGCTTGTATGCTGCTGCTGCTACTATTGAGATAATTTAAGAAACTTACATTCAGATGCTGCAATTTATTGTGTCGCACATCTAAGTATTCCAAACTCAGCGGTATGTTACTAGCATCGATGCGCTGCAATTTGTTACCGGCGGCATGGAGTGCCAGTACATCTGCGTAACCCGGTGTTGTGTTTAGCGGCAGTTGTGTAATATTGTTATGTTCGACATTTAGTTCAATAGCTCTGAGTAGGGATATGCTTGGCAGTGGTGGTAAATGTGTTAGATTGCCATGTGAGCAGTTCATCAATAACATCAAATCAAACGGGCGCACCAGACACTCGCAATTCTGCGGGCATAGTTTCTCTTGCGCCAAATGATCATCTAGCGGACAAACCAACTCCATGTAGCTTAAATCAATCACCTCTTTCTCGCTCACCGCTGGCGGACCTTCACACCTCAAATTATTCGTTAAAATTTCAATTTTATTACGCACTTTGTCCTTGAATTCACCGAATACGAATTGTAGAAAATGTAAGAGTACACAATCGCAGTGGAGCGGATTATGGTTGAGATCAATCAGCAAGGCATGGGCGTTGTTGAAGAAATCCATGCTATTGATATTATTAAAATCAATTTCCTCAATCAGATTATGTGTGAGATTAACAATAAGTGCATTGTTGCTAACAAATCGCAGTTGATGATCCGCAAAGCCACGTATGTTGTTATAGCTTAGGTCGAGTTTGCGCAGCTCGAGTAGCTGTGTTTTCCAATCCTTGTGCAGATACATTATGGAGTTATTACGCAAATCTAGTTCTTGCAGCTTAAAGAGAAATCGGAATGGCGAAGTGCTGTCGTTTACGAAACCGTTGTCTTTATCGGCGAAGTTAAGCTGATTGTTTCGCAAGTTGAGATATTTTAGGTTGCCTGTGTCGCGAAAAGCGTTAAAGTTAATGGTAACCAATTTGTTGCCATCCAGTTGCAGGTGCTCGAGTTTAAGCAATGAGTTGAACAAATTACTGTAAAAAAATAAATAAATAAAAATATTTGAAATATGTTCAATCTGCAAAGTTTTCAGTGTGCTTTTTCAGTGGTTCGGAATATTTATAATTCAGCAGAAACTTGCAAGGTCTGCATACATATAACGAAAACTATAAAATTGTTTTTGCATTCTTAAGTGCATGGCTAAAGCAAAAATTATTTACTGAAGTGTTTGCCACAAAATGTACGGTTAAAATACATATCTTGGAAAAATATTTACCATGAAATTTTACTGTTAGTACTTATGTTTTGCGTAACGATCTATAAGTTATCGATTTTTTGTGTAGATAGTTTTGTATTCCGGAAAGTCTACATTAAATGAATTTTGATAATTTTGTTTGATTTGCTTAAAAGTGATTCTTACAAAAATTTTTACTGGTTGAGGGAAATCACAAATGGATGAAAAAAAATTAACCTAAAAGTAAGCAACACTATTTATACTCTCTTTAAAAAATGTATAAAACTTCAAAAATTGAATTTGTTTGTGTAAGTAGTTATGTAGACCATTAAATTTTAGTAATTTCAAACATCAAAGAATTCACCTTGATTTTTGAGCATTTTTCCTGCCGAAGTCACTCACAAAATATAAATTTTGTTTATTCGTTATATGGAGAAAGGCGACAAAAAAAACTGTTCAAAATCGACAGCAATTCATAGGCACTTCAAAGCTGAACTTTATTGTGTTCAAACTTCATGGGTTAAAAAACTACATACTCAAAAATGTTCTAAAAAGTTCTGAAGTTTGAAATTTTCATGAAAATTCCTTACATTATTTTAAGTTTTTTGTTAGAGAGTAAACTGAATTTTAATTGAAAAATTACATCGAGGATGTGTGAATTATAATTTAAATAAAAAAATAAAATTATATTCACAAATTATCAATTTTTAGATTGAGAATGCATTTTCATTCAGCATACAAATAATTGTGATTAACGAATAGATTTTCATTCAGCATGCAAATAATGTGATAATTTGATGAGAATTTATTCGTCATTTAAAATTCCTTGAACAACGAGTGAAAATTTGTATGCCATTCTATTGTTGAGTTTTTTGATAAGCCCATCCCTCTCATTATACGAGGCATCTACTTTCATACTGAATTACAATTACTGCGTCCCCGAAATGGCTGATGCAATCGGCAATGCCGTTTTAATAAGAGATTTTTTTACATTTACTTAAACTCACCTTGATATTTCGATTAGCTGATTATGTGATATCTTTAGTTCGATTAGATTTTTTGTATTTTCAAAAAGTGTATCCGGCAATGTTTGTAATTGGTTATGCGACAAATCCAGATTATAAAGATTGTATTGATCCTTGAGCAAGTATTCCGGCAGCGTTTTTAGCATATTATCTCTCATTGTAAGGTTCGCTAGTTTTGTGGAGTTGGCGAATAGGTCCATTGGTACAACCTCCAAACCACATCCCAAACGCACTTCTTCCAAAAAAGGCAAACTTTTTAATAATCCACTTGGCAGACTCTTCAGCGCTACTCTATTGTTTATTAATCTAAATTCCGTAAGGTACTTGTTATGCGCAAATAGCCCCGCTGGTAGTTCATGAATTTGATTTCGACTGAGATCTAAACTACCCATATCACGTAGTAGTGAGAAAACATCATGTTCCAAGTTTTCTATTTCATTAGAACTGAGATCCAATACTACCAGCGAGCTCGCACCGCGAAAAACTGTCTTGCTAAGTTTGTGCAAACGGTTACTCCACAAATTCAAATGCTGCAATTTTTGTTGATTTTCGAATATACCCGCTGGCAGGCGCTGCAAAAAGTTGTGGCCCAAATCCAAGAATGTTAAATTTGGCAGTGGCTCAAAAAATCGCTTGCTCAGCGTAAAATTGTTAGAGCGCAAATCCAACCATGCAAGATTGCTTAGGTCTTGAAATAAATCAACTGGCAAAGTTTGCGGTGTTTTCGAGCTTAGCTTTAAATGTTGCAAATCCTCTAGGCCGCTAAGATGTTGACTCGTTATGCTCATGCTATGCTCGTCAATGGCGAACGATAGGTAATTGACTCGTTCTATGCCCCAGTGTGTCAAAAGTTCAGCTATTGACTTGTCTGCGGGCAATGGACAGTGTTGAATTTGCACGATTTTGCTATGCCCTATATCCATTGCTGGCAAAATTTTGTATTCATCTGCCTCAATGACGTCACATTCGATTTTAACATTTTTGCCTGGTCCGATGTGTAAATTGATTTTGCTACTGGATTTTTGTGACACGCATTCGATTACGTAACGTGCCGGTTCCTTTGCGCACTGACAGTAGTAGCCAGTGCTTAGCGCTTTGCAGTCATCTGCGGTAAAGGTGGCATTCGTGAACGGTAGCTGTGCAGCGAGTATGTAGAGTAGTATGCACAAGCCTATTGTTGCTCTTAAAGCTAGAAGTTGGTCGAAATAATTCATCCTCTCTAGGCGATTTCGCATTTTCAGCAAGTTGTTGAGGTTCATAAAAATGTTATTATTTTTTGCTATACGTGTGTATCCTCACTGAATTGAATTCTGAAACTGTTTCATCAGCGGCTTCTTCCACTCATTTATATTAACTTATTTTGAACTCGCTCTTTAGCTTTGTGCTACCTATGCTGCGTATGGAAATAACCACACTAATGACTGGTTTCGCTTACCTGACATCCTTGCAAATTTTCCCACAATTATGTTACCTAATTCTAGCACCGCAGATGTAGTTAATGAGTAAAATAGTAAAATACACTCTGCCTTTGCAGGTAGTAATTTAAAAATTTCACAACATCTTTTATTGCGCTGCAAAAAGGCCCTTGGCCTTTTGAAACTCACACAACGGACTTTTTTGTTTGTAATAATCTTTCTCTAGGAAAAATTGGCAATGCAAAGGAGTTTCCATATATTTTGAATGCAGTTATATAACCAGAGTCTTTAAAAAAAGAAAAAAACGTATGCCAGAGCCCATCTTTAAGCGTCTAGATAAATAGTGGATGGAATATCTGTTTTGTTCTGGGCTGTTTAACATTTTTATTTTTATTGATTCAAAATTTGGTAGCATTTCTGAAATTAAGCCATTTTTATTTCATTTATTTGGTATTTTATGTTTCCCACATCTGAAAAGAATTAAGTGTTTTTCTGCGCTGACCATCCGTCTTTTATTTACAAGTAGAAAGATGATCCTTTATTTTATACTTCTGTCTTTTGTAATTTATTTTTTGGGCAGCTTTTTTCATTGATGAATTTGTAAGCTGATTAAAATTCTGTAGCGTTTTGTAAATTGAACTGTTTTTATTTCATTGCTTTGGCAAGCATTTTATGTTTCTGAAATCTGGAAAAAATACTTGTTTCATGCCTTCTTTTTTATTAATCCCATTGTTTTAATCTTCTGGTTTTGTTAATATTTTCAGCAGCGGTTATTTTCATTGCTAATTTTGTATTTAAGTTTCATAAATTTGAAATAAAAATTACCTGTTTGTGCGGTGATCATCTGTCCTTTATTTCGAAGGTCAGTCTATTATTTTACGCTACTGTGTTTTGTTATAGTTTTTTTTTTGTTTTTTTTTTCAAAGAAAGGGTGGATGTTGTCCTTCATTTCAAAAATTATACTATAAATTATCTTTGAAACTCTTCAAGGTTAAATGCAGTCGTTTAAAATTCTATACTGCCATGAAAAATTAACGAAAAATATATAGTGACATGACAATTATTTTAAATGCTGTACAAAATCTTAGAAGCTGAGTGCTACTTTGAACAGCTGGATTCAAAATCTTTTGTTGGCCACTTAATAAACAAATTAATTTTTCATTTTTTCAAACATCTTATCTGAATGTTGAACAACTTCCTACTTTCCAACAATATTAATATTGAAGCTCAAGGCGGGTATAAGGAAAATATTTGAAAAAAAGAAAACAACAGTCACTTTCCGACAGCAAAAACAACTTAACAATTTTAATAATACTAAAATTGTAATCTCCAGAATGACACAATTTCGGCACTGACTACCACAATTTGAAAAATGATAAATTATATCAATAGACATCTTTAAATGGTTTTTATAAATAGTTGCTTTATAAGTAGGAGTAAAAGTTAAACAAATATAACTATATTGTTATAAATTAAAAGTCTAAAACTAGACCATATGACTTGTATATGCTACCTATATATATATATATATATTTTCATTTCATTAAGGTTATTCGCGATCCGCTCCATGAGCATAATTAACATACATATTTGCAATAGCGAAGCCTGTATCAAATCGAGAATTCATTTTGTTCATTCATAGCATAAAAAAATAATAATAATACTTACTGACTCCATCGTTTTGCTTGGTCACAAATGAAATAACAGCTGACTCAGGGTTGCAAAAGGCTTGTTATCATATCACCAAACATACGGGTTGAAAGTAGCATGACCATGAAAATATTACATAATATTTGAATCGTCCAATCGTGCTATTTATACTGAATATGCACCATGTTAGACAGTATACAACGGATCGAGAATACCCCTATTGATGTTGGCTTAATACACAATTAAAGAAAAACATGTAACGGTCTAAGTTCGGGTGCAACCGAACTTTAAATACTCGGCGCAAGTTTTTATATCAAATAAACCATACTTGTTGTATGCAATAAAACCAGTGAATGTAGTCATCTTTATTTTTAAAATAAATTGGAATGCTTTTAATGTATGTGTTTATGTACCTGCTCAGGAAATTATTGTTATATTCGCTATATTAAAATATTATATTTGAAATATATTTTTAATTGTACATATTTATTCTATATTATATTAAACAATTTCCATACTATACTTGTAAAATATAAGTAGGGGAGACGTGGCGGTTGTGGGCACCTATTTCATTTTCATTCATAACTTTTGACTATATGCATGTTATAAAGATGTGTAGGTATTTATAGCAAGGTAGAAGTATCAGCTAACTACTAATGAAGAAATGTTGTCAATTTCTTGAAAAAAATTTTTTTTTCCAAATTTTGTAAAAGGGTAATTTTTGGCCATACTCATTTTTAGGGTCGGTTGTGGGCACCCCAAGTAAATCAGGAAATGAAAATATATGAAGAAAAACCACCACAAATATTGAAAGAGTGAATATTTATTAATTTTAGAATACTTTAGTTTCATTCATCTTCTGAAACACAATTTTTACATGTAAAGCAGCCAGCACGCATGTCAGCACACTTCAGATGGAAGGGCCGATCACATTCGTTGCGATTCGCTTGCTACATCCACGGAGAAAATCCAAAAGAGCACCATCGTCGACGGATTCGGTGTCCTCAGAATGTTCCGTAGTTTTCTTAAGATAACGTTGAAGTGTCGCTCGGGGAATCGCATGTATCTTGGCAGTCGATTTTGTGGGTGGCTTGTCCACGAGACAACGTTTGATAGCACGGAGCAGCACATTACAATCTATATGAGATGATTTTCCAGATTTATCCTTAGAAGGCATGAATGAAAAATTCGAAAAATGCCTAAAAAGATCAGTGACGCTAATATTCTACTATTTACAGAAATAAATATTTAATAATAATAATAACACGTTTAACATTTCTCCTTGAAAAACTTCTTTATCCTGACATGTTTATCTTCCGTCGGTCAGTGTCGGTACGAAAACATAGCATTGTACCGACATTTCATTGTAAACACATGAAAAAATGTGTTAATACTATGTTTTGAAAAGGTTTTCAAAGAAAAAATGGGTGCCCACAACCGACCTAATTTTGGTGCCCACAACCGGCTTTTGCAAGCATCTTGAAAAGTAGCGAAAAAAAATTTGTGCCCAAAATATTGGTAACTGTCAATTTTGGACCACAAAGTATAATGTATTATCTCAGTACATATGTATTGCACTCACATTTAGGATCAATTCAATGCCATTTACAGCGCTTTGAAAAAGGCTCGAAGTTAATCTAGTGGTGTTTTGCTAGCGCAAAAAAAAAAATAAGTTCACTGAAAAAAGCACACGCGTGGGTTCCCTTCGTTGCACGGTACGAAAGTGATGTGCTGCCATGAAGCACAAATGGCATTGGTCACACTAACCAAACCTGAGTTCCATCGAATGATATCTAGGGGTGCCCACAACCAACACCATGCCCACAACCGCCACTTCTCCCCTACGTATAACTATTATTAAAGTTTAGACAAAGGCAAATTGCGCTCACCATATTACCATCCAAATTTGAAAACACCCAGTCAATTTGCGTCCCTGCAAGTGCAGTAGAACATTCTAGACCTAACACCGATCTAAAACTGCTTTCCTTAAGAAACGTCTCTTTCTATTCTCAGTAGACTTTAGCCATAGATTAAAATCCTCTAAAATTATTACTTTCTGATTACAAATGTCATTACTAAAAATATCGCGGAGCTCTGCTTCCAGATACCCGATAGAGAAAGCTGAATTCCTTTAGAGCACCAGCACATAAATATTATTATGCTTAAATATAATAGCTTCTAAAGATTTTCGCCCAGAATATATTATTTTCAATCTACAAAGTTCAATTGAAGAAACAATTTCAGGCTTTGCATATATACAATTAACCCGTTTATTCCTATTCCGCGTTTTGGAGCTATCTATTCTTAACTTACTTAATAGCATAAAACCTGGAATGTTTTTATTCCAAAGTTAATCTTATATGTAGTATAAATATAAAAATGAATGTGAGTCCTTTATAGGCGTCCAAATTACTGAAGCAATATTTATGTTATTTGAACAGTAGATTCAAGTGATCCTCGGACCGAACATAAAGTATATATAAATTTGGAAAAGTGGGCGGTGCCTCGCCCACCATGGAAGAGAAAATTTTATTTTGTCTTATATCCGCAACTATTCGGAGCATGTGAATAATATTTGGGTATGTACATATATATGTCATATAGATCAAACTGTGAATAGGTTGGAAAAATGAGCGGTATCTTGCCCGATACAATAAAAAAGCCAAATTTCTTGCAACTCTGCAACTATTTGATGCAGATGAACAATATTTGGCATTTAGATCCTATATATCAGGCTATTTTATTTAAGATAAAACTTCTATTCACCATTTGTTTCCAGCTATTTGGCGTAGGTATATGATTTTCGATGTATACATATTTACTATAGATCAAAGTATAATATATAATCCCAAAAGCAATATTCAATATTAAAAAAAAAAGTATGTCTTAATTGGCCGGGTGTGCTAGTATAACATTATTTTGAAACCTTAAGGAAGTTAGTATAATTTTAACGTACCACATTTATTTTACAAAATTTTGATTCTTCAATGATTTCTCTCCCCAATCAAAGTTCTTATACCAAATTTGAAAGAATTCGCGACATGATTTAGTAAAATATATTGATTTTTCGTAAATTAAGGTTATATGATTTTTGGCAATGCTGATTTCTGACTATAAATGCAAAGTGTACGTAATATGGTAGAATTTGACAGAGAAGTTTCAGAGGTATATGTCTCATTTCTTCTAAGGTGGGCGATCCAAGGCCATTCCTTACACATTTCATTGTATGTGTTTCATTCTCAAACCAAATCTTGTCTATCAAATTTGAGAAAATTACCTTGTTAATAAATATCAGATCGTTTTGATTCTTGTTTTTTTTTACCGTTATATGAGATATGTCTATGATTTTTTGACGATTTTTAGAGTTTTCGAAATTTAGCTTTTGATTTTAATTATCGCGTTTTTTTATTTTTGAAAATTACCGTTATATGAGAGGTTGCTATGAAATTTGGTAGTAACGGGATTTTCAATAGGAACGCTACAAAAGTAGACCGATAGTGACAGCAAACGACGCCATATTTTTTCCCGCTCTTTTGACATTTCTCTTCACTAAGGTTTGCCATTTCATCATGGAAAGACATACGATCCAACAACGAGTCGAAATTATTAAAATTTACTACCGAAATTCGGAGTCAATGGCCTCAACTTTAAGAGCGCAACGTTCAATTTAAGGCCGTCGTCATTTATGGCTGAATGGCTTCGTCAATAAGCAAAATATGCGTTATTGGACAGACAGCATTCCACACGTACTCCATGAGTCAACATTGCATCCCGAAAAAATTACGGTTTGGTGCGGTTTATGGGCCGGCGGCGTCATTGGGCCGTACTTCTTCCGTGATGATCAAGACCGGCACGGTACTGTGAATGGGAATCGCTACCGCTCAATGATAACCGAATATTTTTGGCCCGAATTGGATGATATGGACTTGGACAATATGTGGTTCCAACAGGACGGCGCCACAAGCCACACAGCGAATGTCAGAATCGATTTATTGAAAACCAAGTTTGGTGAACGTGTTATCTCACAAAATGGCCCAGTCAATTGGCCGCCTCGGTCGTGCGATTTGACGCCGTTAGACTATTTCCTGTGGGGCTATGTCAAGTCTATGGTCTATGCCAACAAGCCAGCGACGATTGATGAATATTGAACGTGAAATTGCAGCAGTATCGGCCGATTTATGCCTTGAAAACCGTCGAAAATTTGGTTAAGCGTCTGGACTTCTGCAAGCGTGCCCGTGGTGCCCATGCAAAACATAATGGCATCGAATGCACTTTCACAGGAATAAAGAATTTAATTCATATCCCACACCGTTTTTGTTTTATTTAAAAAAAACTTTTGTAGCGATCGTATTGAAAAACCCTGTAGTTCCGAAGATATACAATTTTCTTATAAAGTGGGCGGGGCACGTCCATTTTCAAAAAAAAGTGTTGAGTTTCACAAAAACACCTTTATGCGGGCGTGGGGTCCTTCTTCGCCCATTTGCAATACCACAGTACCTTGGTTCGGACGGACGGGCAGATAGTATTGTATATATAAGTATCTTTAGCTATATATCTATATATCTATATATCTTTATATCTATCTCGGTTATTTTATGCTGTTACAAACAACCGTTAGGTGAACAAAGTTATAATACTCAGGACACCACCAGTGCGCTCGGGTCTAATAACGGACTAACTAATCTCCAATTCTACCTGAAAGGGATTAGTTAGGGACTAATTATGGATCAATTGCACACAAAAGAGACCTAGCACAATTTTTTGAAGTTTAGATATACGAACCACCAAAATAACGTACATATTCTACGAGTATATTCTCAACTGAACAAAGTGATATTTTTATGATAAAATAAACTAATAATAAACTAAACAGCAATCACTTCGATATCTTCTTATTTATGAAGCCGTCGATAAGCCTGGCATGAGTTAGCCTCTCTTTAAATGCCTTAATATTAAAATTGTATGCTTTGTTTGGCACTTTAACCGCCTAAGTGGGTTTCAAGAAAAAAAAAACGACTTACTTTGCATCTTCACTGAATTTCTATTTCAATTACAAGACTAACCGATATCAACTTTAACTAGATTTAATGCAAATTCTATCCCTTTTTATGTTTCAAATTTTATTCTATTGCCTTTCTATCAACCCATCAGACTGCACACAAATTCAATTACGTTTTTTACTGTTCCACTGAAGAGCTGGACGTTTATTCAGGCGTAGCAAGTCACTCAAATCTGCACAAATCCCCTCACTGTCTTCAGCGTTACCCTAATTGAAACATTTCTAACATTTGGTATGAGTCTATTCATCTACATACCTTTATGCATATGTATATGTTTGTATGTATGTATGTTAATAGATAGCCGCCTAAGCCTTTTAGCTAACCATTTATGTAGTCCTCTAGTCAGTAAGCCTTCAAAAGCCTTACCCATTGCTGTAGCAGGCGTCATAAAGTACTGCACCATGGAACCGCTCTGCAAATCTACGTGTAACAAATCTACATTGTCATTTATCAATTTAGTTGACAGTCAATTTCTTTTCGATTCCGCAACATCACTCGAATTGATTTAGTCGTTTTTGCTTGGAGTCACCCATCAGGAAAAAATTTCGCTATATTTTTTTCTGTTATCGCACGGCTAGGAATACGAAACTATGGCAAGTGTGATTTTATTTCCTTTTGTACTAGCGATTTTTATAATATGATGATCTTATTTTTTTCGAAAGTTCTGAAAAAATTTGATGTAACTAAAAATGATTTAGCAATGAATTAACTAACAAATGCGCGAACTTTATAAGAGCGCTAATAAAAAACGTTCGAAACACCATTGCAGAAATAATTTGTTGAGTAATATATGTAGAAAAAAATTTATATGCTACAAAAAATCTATTGTTTCTTAAGGAAACAAAAAAATTAGTTTTAAAATACGCTCAAGAAATAAAATATAAATTTTGCTTAATTTCTTTAAGAAAATTTGCAGCAACGATAAAATATTTTCTGTAATATTTTTCGGGAGCTGTATACTTAGCTTAAGGCTAGTACAGATCTGAGAAGAAAATGAGCAGGAAACAATTTTCAATGCAAAATTTCATGTTTTATGAAAAGGGAACATCTTTTCGAGAAGCAAATACAAGTTGTGCCGAACTGTGATCTTTTTTTTAAATGTGAAAAGAGGGAAAAATGATCAGAAAATCAGAAAAAGAAATTGCTATTTTTTTTATAGAAATGGAAAATAGTGGTAATGGGATATTAAATACTTGATGCAAAGGGAACATTTTTTCGATGAAATGGGAAAAGTTTTTCTAGAAACACTCTTACATGGAGTGCCGAACCGGGTCCCCGTTTTTCTTTTGAAAGTAGAAAGGGGGAGACATTGTTCCTGGATAACGAGTCCCCGCTCTTTCAGCCGTTCTCAACTCAAATACTTTCAAACAAGAAAATAAAATTTCAAAATTATGACTCATCTTAATGGAAAACTATACAGCTGAAAACAATTAACTTTGAAACTGGAATAACTCACTGGGTAGTTGTCACTTAGTGCAATTGGAGATGCAATTTTCGATTTACGTTTTCTGCCTCTTTTTACTCTCAGAAATACAACCAAATTCCTTTTGCCGCAAACTTTAAGTATAACTCTGATTTTTTCAGTATACTTAGGTTCACTAATTCGGCGTTTCCTACAGGGTAGCGCCATCGAGTCTAGATATCTAAGTTTGCGTGTATTTAAGAGTGACACCCTTCAAGCCGGGTGCATCGTGTGAAGTAGAGTAATACTGATGAATTGGTAATGGTAATGGGGGGAAAATGTCAATGTGGGTGGCCTAACAAGCAGTTGGTGTCCGTCAGACAGCCAACACTCAATCAATTCCAAGCAATTGAAATAAATTGAGTGTTGTCTGTGTTGGCGACTATTGGAAGGAGAAAGGTGACTGTACGCCGTAGAGTTTATCCTATATACTATGTATCTGCACATAGTGCTGCACAAAACTCTACGTATACAAAAATTTAATATGAAATATTAACAGCTTAATTAAGAAGTAATTACGAGGTCAACTATATTTTCTTTTTACAATTTGTTTTTGAAATATTTTCATCTCATATTAGATTAAAATGTAATAGTTAATTTTAGCACAAAATTTTAATTCATTTGAAAAAAAAAAAGACAAAAGAATTAGTCCACAAAATGTTTTATTCATTAGAAGCTAGGAATCAAAACAAATCAAAGGCGATACTAAGGATTTTCCTTTCTCTCATACCACTAATGTAAGACCAACGTTGACAACTCGTAATGTCATCGAAATACAAACTTGTATTACGAACAGCAATTTTTGTCAGTTCCTATAAAGTTATCGAAAGCAGAATTTTAATAGGTAGGTAACTATCGGTATTATAAAAAACTGGTTAAGTTGGATAAATAAAAAAGTTGAGCTCAGGAAGTGAGGTTAGGTTGGAATCAAACCATTTCGAAAATCTGAATTTGAATGGTAATTTTCTGAATTTGAATTGCAATTTTCTGAATTTAAATTGAAAATTCTGAATAAGAACTGGAACTTTCTGAACTTTAATTGGAAATTCTGAATTTGAGTTGAATTGAGATTCTGAATTTGAATTTTAACACTGCTCTTATGTTGATTTCCACTATTTCCACAAAGTTTTAAAGAAATTGCAAAACATGCACGCCAATTAGAATTTTTATCTAGTTTAAAATAGGTTATTGGTATACTTTCCCTGTCCTTCCCCGGAAGGATGGCGACAGTCGTGTCATTCGACGGAAATTCGTCAACTTTGCAGGTGCCCTCAATGTCTCGATCTGTAAGAATCTATATGAGTTACATTTTATAAATATCGGCAATTTCGTTTATACATTTAGTGATAGACATTGTGCTTTATACTCACTAGTTTAAGGCCTTCAGAATACCTGTATTTTCTCCTTGAGTCTTTTGACTAGGTGTTGAGTGGTCGCCTAGATAGCCAGCATATCCGCCGGGCATACACCACGTATACTTCGTCGCCCGTAAAATTTTCGACCGACGGGACGTACCACGAGTCCAAGACCCTGCCACTTTGAGTCGTGACGCTGTTAGCTTTCGAGTAACTACGCTAACTTAAGGCATTTAGATGTTCAGTGGGCGAAGAGCATAAAACTTCAATTGTGCATAGCGCTGACCGTGTACAACCATCGAGTCTAAGGGGCGGTTAAAACCGATAATGTATACTGTGTGGTAAAGAGAACTAGTTCCGTTTTGCCTAGGCTTACGTCAAGACAGCAGTATTTGATCCAAGTAAGCTCAGTAGAGCTCCAAAGTTTTTACATCCATCGACACGCCTGACTGTTTACAAACAACTTTCATTAGGTGGAACCGTTGGGATCTTTCCCGTCCTCTGAAACTGCAAAGGAAAAATGATTTCACCTGATTTCAACACAAAACAGCGATTGTTTTTTTTTTTACGATTTTTTACGGCAGGAAGTCCAGAAGTTTCACGGCAAACGACTTCAAACTGGTAAGGGGGTAACCTACGTTGTCTGCGAGTTGAAAAGTGGATGTTTTATTGAATGAGTAAATAATGGATTATTGTAAAAATAACGAAAGAAGAAAAAGGCACAACTATAATCTCGTGTTGTTGGTTCCATACTTGGTAAAAATGCCTACATTCATATTTACCGCGAAAAATTACGCTTTTTATCAACTTGAAATGAAGAAGTCCAATGGATTTAAAGCTTAAGATATAAAAAAGGAATCAAATTTTAGCGCATTTAAATTAACACAAATGCGTACAGGAAAAAAAATAAAACACATCATCTAGGCGTACGCCCATCATATTGTTTCGGCAATTCACAACGCATCTTAAGTTTTCTGCTATTTGGTGAATTCGTTCACTGCGGAAGCCATCTAAGTTTCTATGGGTTTCTTTAGATCGCGTTTCTAAGGCAAATCGGTTTCGGCATTCTGCCATCTTCACTGTCATTTTTTGTTCTGCAAACTGCATTATATCAAAGCTCAGGTCTCCAGTATTAATTAAGTGCCTTGTGTTTAGATTCTCTTCTTGCTTCCTCCGTACTCTCGCTGTGATTCATCTAATCGAAATTCATTTTGGGTAATATTTGGTCTGGTTAGAAATGGCGCGACTTTCTGTGTATCAAACAACTTAAAGGATAATTTCAGACAAATTACAGTTAAATCTATAAATCATTGTACTCAAAAAAGTCTAGATTGAAGAAAAACTGCTATCAAAAGAAAGAAAAATGGGAATAAATTGGCGCTGGCGAAATATTTACTATTTTTGGAGAAAACAATTTCATTTTACGTAGGTTTTTATTCATTTTGAGCAAACCTTGACTCAATCGGTAGAACATATCGCAATTTGAAGGAAAAACTGCGAAAATTAGAAAATAAAATAAAAACAAAAGTAAATTTTTCATTGGTCCTTTTTTCGTTTATAGTTTTTTAGCACACTTTAATGAATTTGTTTTCATCATCGGTATACTTGTTTTTCGGTCGTGAGAATTATTTTTGCGTTCCTAGTTTTAGCTTTATTTGTAAAGCGGTTTCATAATCCCTGATCACTGCCCCTACCACGCAGGTATCGATACTTTTATTTACAAGTAGTATCGAAATAAAATATCGATCCCTCAGCAATATCGGATCTAAAGTATCGATACCTACTCGTAGCGAATGCTACCAAAAGTTTTGACTACTTCTTTCTTAGAGAATAATTTCTCTAGTTGACATCTACTTTTTTCCAGACTCGATGCGAACATGGCGTTTACATTTTCGGGGAGAGTACTTTATTTTTTAATACCTACTCAAAACTTGGTTGAAAAGTATCGATAGATTAATATCGGACGAAAAGTACCGACTATGTACCTGTATTTACTCGTATCGTTTGCCTTGGTATCGGTCTATGGTATGAGGAATTTTTTTCGATATCTGCTCAATACTTGGCTCAAAAGTATCGATACTAAAATTACTTGATATCGGATGAAAAGTATCGAATATGTACCTGTATTTACACGTATCGTTTGCCTTGGTATCGGGCTTCGATATGAGTACTTTTTTTTCAACAGTTTCTGAAAATAATAATAAAAATTTCTTTCGCTGATTCTTCTCAGGCCTTTGTGGGGGACCTTCGAGCTCGAGACCAGTTTCGTCTTTCTGTTTTGACTACACAGACTTACTTACATCAATTTAAGATTTTACATACTCTCTCTCTATTTAATCATTTCCTAGGTGCCTGCCTTGTCGAGACTACACAGACGACCGCACAGACCGCACAGACCACCACTACGAGTATGGGTGAAATCAACTCGCAATTGCGTTTTAGTCAATCTGGTTCACCGTATTTGCTGTACACCAATGGAGCGCCTTGCGATGGCCAAACCAAGTGGTCGACGAAAATTGAGTTTGTCTGTGCCAACAATGCCACAAAAGACAATGAGACTATCGGCAGCACCAGCAGTAGCAACGGCAGCAACAGCAACGACAGCATCACAATGAATGCAAAAATAATTGAAAATAAGAATTGCCAACTACTAATTCACGTTCAAACGCCATTGGCCTGCCAAGAGCAGATCAACTGCAAAGTCAAAGTCTATGTTGAACATTCGGAGGATGGCACGGGCGAAGAGCTGGTCGATCTGACGCCATTGATTAGTGCAACCGACAACTATGAGGCCACAATTAATACCGCATCAATAACAGAACAACAAGTGCCCAAATCCACTAAGGTGAGAAGTTTTATAGAGTCAGTCGTTTGTTGTTTGTATGTAGTAGTTGTAGCCCCCGCCAGTACGGTAGATGATTGTCAAATAATATCTACTCTTTGTTGCACCACCTCAAGCCACAGCCCAGCTCAACACTCTTGCAATTCATTTTCAATCCAACAAGTTTTTAATGTCTACCTTCCTTACTTCATTTACTCTATTTTCATTCTATTTGCAGTTCTATTTGAATGTCTGCCGTCCGTTGGTGCCGAAATTTGGTTTGGGTTGTCCGGGTGGCTCTGCAGCCTGCATGGCTAGAGTGGATTCAGCATCGCCAACACCAGAGGAAGAGAAGGTGAGTGAGTGGGGTTGCAAGCAGTAAATTATTTTTCTTTTTCCAAATTATTCTCTTCAAAATTTAGTGGCATGAAAACGAGTAGTTGTTATTGTTGTTTGAAGGCTAGGCATTCGCCTTTGGCGCATTTGCATTGCAGCTGGTAGTATATTGAAGTATCCTTGGGAATTCCTTGTGGGAATTAATTAAAAACGACACCACTACAATTTGCCGTTGCGCTCCATTGTGTCGTGTTCAACTAAGTAGTAAGTGTATGTATGTATGTATGTATGTCGGGCGTAGCCATGTTGTACAAGTTATGGTATACTGCACCTTACTGTATTGCACTACTGATGAGTGGTGCTTTGTGTTGGTGCTGCATTTTTAATTTGCACACCGATTTTGCTACTGCATCTACTTCTGCAATGCTATATACAAACGTCTATACATACAAAGCAGTATTTTTGTTGAGGTATTGCCATTTTAATTATGCAATCACTTATGAAATCGTTGAGCACATCAACGAGTGGTTGCTGTAAATAATAATACTAGCACTGCGCAAAACAACAATTACAAACAGCTGACATATTTAACAAGTTAATTTTGAATTCGTGTTAGCAAAGTGATTAAATTTTCAAAATTCCCCTTCATCGACGACATGCGGTTGAGGCAGGGTATAGAGTAGCTTAAGAGAGTTAGGTTAGGTTGTAGCGGCTGCCCTCGTACCATTGCATATACTAGGGGCACACTTAGGCCCCTAAAAAAGAATGTAATGAAACATTCGAGATCGTTTACGTCTGCTGATCCCAGATCCGACAGACAGCCGAAGAAGTATTGGTATAGGCATCTCCTTCTTACACTCGCCAAGGCAGGGCAATAACAAAGGTAGTGTTCAATGCTTTTCACCTCCTGCTCCTCCTTACGACAGCTGCGGCAATAGTTGTTTTCCGGCAAGCCCATCCTCGTGGAATGTGCTCCCATAAGACAATGATCAGTCATTATACCTGTCACCAGGTGCAAGAGGCGTCTTTTTAATTTGATTAGACAAACAGATCTATCTTTGTATAGTCTAGGTCAGAGCTGACAGGCTATCCCACAAGTGGGTACTTTTTGGCCCATCTTACGTTTGCCAGCTCAAGGACGTGGGCCTTCAACCAGAGCCTACAAGAAGACGTCTGCTACTCAGTGACCTAGTAAATCGCTATGGCCCATGGTACACACGTGTTGTATCTGACTGCCAGCTCGTTGAGAAGTTTTCTACACCTAGACACAGCCCTTGAGGATATTAAGCCGCACTCGAGCGACTTAATAACAGCTTGACTATCGGAGAAGATTGTTATTAGTTGCAGATTAAGTGTCGCATTTATCAGCCAAAGCGAAAGCTTCCTTATTTGTCGTAAGCTCAGCCTAAACAACGTTACGACGATCAGCCAGTCGAATGCTGAGTTTGAGCAAAAGATCTTGAGAGTAAATTCCACTTCCAGCTCTATCGTTCAATTTAGAGCCATTAGAGTAAAGTACTGTTGTGTTGGTATAACATCCGATAACTCTGTCCTCTTCCCAGTCACTCCTCGGAGGAACTCGTGTGGTAAAACGGTTTGCCTGTTTGACTTTTATAGTGATCAAATCTTCTGCCACTCCAACTTGACGATGTGTTCAAGCGAATACCATTGCAGCTTCCTGTAGTTTTCTATATAGATCTGCAGGAAGAATATATAATAAAGTTTCGAGAGATCTAGCGGTCGAAGAGGACAATGCTCCTGCCACTACAATACACGTCTCTTTTTGTACTTTTGTAAGCTTGTTCTTAATTATAGATTTCTGTAGCGATTTCCACCACCCTATGTCGTCGTAGAATAGAATAGGGCGTAAGCACTACCGCGGTGTATACCCAATATTCAATGTAGGTCCTGATACTTCACTCTTTACCTATAGCAGATTTGCAGACACACATGGTAGTTGTAGCCTTCCTGGATCTTTGTTGCACATTACGTTCCAAGCTAAGTTTCCTTTCCAAGATAACACCCAGGTATTTAACCTCGTTTGACAGTGTTAGAGGCACCACGTTCAAAGATGGAAGCTAAAACTTCGCCATCTTGATTTTATTTGTAAAGCATAGTCTTTGCTGGATTGCCATGCTGCCCGCATGATCTCGACTTTGGGATCAATCGAAGTTTAAATACCCAGCAACGGTTTTTATATCCGATAACCATTACATGTTGTATGCAATCAAAAAATTTAATCTTAAATATAAGTATAAAAATGAATGCGAGTTCTTTATAGGCTTCCAAAGTACTCAACCGATCGGGTTGAAGCGGCCCCAACATAGGATATATGTATATAAATTTTGAAAAGTGGTCGGTACCATGCCTCCTTAGCAGAGAAAATCTGAATTCTTATATTTTATCTTATATCTAATCGGTGCAGATGAATGATATTTGGGTATATTCGTAGAAATATCTTAAAGTTCATACTAATATAAATTGGGAAAATAATACAATAATACAAAGTCAAATTTCTTATAACTCCGCAACCATTTGATGCAGATGCACAAAAGTTGTTATAGAGATCCTATATATCAGGCTTTATATTGCTTGTTCAGAAAAAAAGCGGACCCCTGCCCAGATTCAAGATAAAACTAAAGGGTGGTTAAATTTTAAGGACCGATGTTGATTTTGAATAAAACACAAATTGTTTTGGAAATTATTGTAATTTCTTTCTATTATGATAATATGGTGTGATTCAATTATGTATGCCAAATGTCCGCCGCGACCTCGCCGGCACACCTCCATCCGATGGTCCAAATTTTCGATGACGCTGAGGCATAATTGAGGTTCTATGCCGTTAATGTGCCGAATTCTCTCACCCTTTAGCTCTTGAATTGTTACTGGCTTATCGACGTATACCTTTTTTTTTTTCAAATAACCCCAAAGAAAGTAGTCCAACGGTGTCAAATCACCTGATCTTGGTGGCCAATTGACAACGCCACCACGTGAGATAACACGGCCATTGAATTTGTCGCGCAAAAGAGCCATTGTTTCGTTGGCTGTGTGGCAAGTGGCACCATCCTGTTGGAACCACATATCGTCCACATCCATATGTTCCAATTCGGGGCATAAAAAGTTCGTTATCATCTCACGATAGCGAACACCATTCACAGTAACTGCCTGACTGGCCTCATTTTGGAAAAAATACGGCTCGATGATGCCGCCAGCCCATAAACCGCACCAAACAGTCATTCTTTGTGGGTGCATTGGTTTTTCGACAATCACTCTTGGATTATTATCCGCCCAAATGCGGGAATTCTGCTTATTGACGAATCCACTGAGGTGAAAATGTGCGTCATGACTGAAGATGATTTTCTTCGATATGCATTTTGATTTGAACGCCCATTTTCATAATAAGCCCGAATAACTTTAACACGTTGCTCGATTGTGTATCTTTCCATGTTCAAATTGAGTTAGTCTGAAATTGAGAAATGTCAAATGAAATGCAGAAAAAATTTTGACGTTTAGTTGTGGTTCACATTCAACATCGGCCCTTAAAATTTAACCACCCTTTACTATTCACCATATATTCCCAGTTATTTGACATACATAGATATAGGGTATTCGATAAATCATCGTTTGGGGTGCAATTCCGCGTATATGTTGCAAACCAAATTTTATAGTAGGAAGAAAATTCTGATTTTTAGCAAAACTGTTGGACTTTTATTTTACTGCAGGAATAAATTATCACATTTATATTTAACTCAAAAATATATCAAAAGTAATTCGCCAAAAACGTCGAACAAGCAGCATAAAGATTTTTAAAATGTACGCTCTATTGCAGTGATACAATGATATCCATAAAAGTGAATTTGTTTCAGAAAATAAATTTAAGTATACTACTTTTTATAAATTAAGTTAAATTTTTATTAAAAAGTAAGTAAAATTAGTATGTAAAGTATATAAAACAATTGTTATGTATATTTTTCATGGGGTAAATTTTAGTAGAAGCTTTGTCAATCAGGTGGTTAAATATCCTTAAACTGTTGTAAATGTGTAAAACTTCCTCACAAAGATAAAAATCAAAGCATAAAGAATAAATAATAATTTGTTCGATATCGCTTATAATAGTTACGGTCCCTGATTTTAAATACACATCATAAAATTTTAAAGTTTTACCTAATTCAGACATACTGCCACTGCTGTTGGCGCTTATTGAATAGGCGGAAGAAAATTCTTTGTAATAGAAATCCAATATGTTTTATAAGAAACGGGTCGCTTTTTTCTAAACTCCAACTTTTCGTCACAATACGTATCATTGGCTTTAGAAAGAATCAAAATATTTTTATTGAAGTTAAAGAACTCCTGTAGTTGATGAGTGTACTCACTACATTGACAAAAGCGTAGCACAGGGGAGTGCACCATATTTTTCTAAAATAATTAAATTATTAAAAATTAATTCACCCAAGATTCTTGTCGATTTTACTTTCTGCACGAAAATCGGTTCCTTCTTGGCTAGGAGAACGAGATTAACACACTGCATTGTTTATTTTAGTAATGACAAAGATACAACAAAAGAAAAAAAAAACACAACCTTATTCAGGGTTACCAAATCTTGATTTTGAATTTTTTGACCTTTTGGTATATACTCGTACGCGGTATCGCACGCCAAACGACGATATATACCTATTTCCATTAGATCAAAATATAAAGAATATTGTGAGCTCAAAGACTCTGTTCAATATCCAAAAAATGTATGTCTTTATTAGCGATTTAAATCAAGCTGGGTTTGCTAATATAACATCATTTTCAAACCTTAAACGATGTTTAAAAACCAAATGAAATTAATGTGATTTTAATGCACCACATCCACTTACCGAAATTTTAATTTTTTAAGTATTTCAGTCTCGCTAATTAAATTCTTTACACCAAATTTAAAAGAATTCGCGACATGATTTAATAAAATACTGAATATGTTTATTGGTTGTAAATTACCGTTATTTGTTCTAAGGGTGGGCGAAACCTTGGCCATTCCTAACAGCTTTGATTCCATGTATTTCATTCTCAAATCCAATCTTGTCTATCAAATTTGAGAAAATTACTTTGAGTAGGTAATAAATATCGGATTTTATTGAATTTTGTATTTCACCGTTATACGAGAGGTAAGCGTGGTTTTCTACGATCTATACACATTTCAAAATTGTGGTTACTAACATCAATTGTGCTACACTAAATTTTGTAGGTTTTCGGAAATATGTACATATATGCACCTACATATATGCTTTATAGTGGGAGGTGCTACGCCTATTTCCGAAAAAAATAATTTCGTCTAACGCATCCTTCAGCTCATTCCTGCACATTATATTTGAGTAAGCTGTCTTCCATAGTTAAACAAATATTGAACTATTTGATTTTTGTAAATTACCGTTAATGAGAGGTGGGCATGGTTTTTGTACGCTTTCTAAAAGTTTCGAAATTTTGCTTATTGACTTGAAATGCAATGTGTACACCAAATTTGGTGGAGTTTGGTAGCATAGTTTTCGAGATATATTTATTTGCTCAAAAGTGGGCGGTGCCCTGCCTAATACGAAACATTTTTTATTCCGTTACGCAACTTAATACTGCATATTAAATTTAAGCAAATTCTGTTTAATAGTTCTTTAAATATAGAGTTTAATTTTTTTATTTTTGTAAATTACCGCTATATGTAATTGTTCGTCCGCCTGTTCGTGCACCCGATAACTCGACTAAATATACATAAGTATATACATAGATATATCTTAACAAAGCTTAGTACATACATATATTGCCCTTGACCTAAGGTTGGTTGAGACCGTAAATAGACAGTATCAGACAATAACGAACGGCAATTTGCTCATATTTGCTAAACAAGACTCATAAAAAATTTGGGTAAATGGGCGTGGTACTGCCTACTTTAAAGCAAATAGGTCTAGGTATTTCAAGTCAAGAAGTATGATTTCGAAAAAAGTAGAAAGCGACCAAATACATATTATTAGCTCTAATTTAACGATCATTTGTCAAAAGCACCCTTCCGGGTATTTAAAGTTCGTTTTCATCCGATATTAGACTCTTGCTTGCTTTTTTAATTGTATTTATATCATTTGTAAAAATTAATTAATGAACATCCATAGACATCATTTTAATTTCGTCCTCTGAAAATTAATTAATCGATTTTTGATTTAATAGATTTAAAAGCTGCATCTCTATTCTAGAGAGGCTCTACATCGGACTCTCAATAATATAATATACGTTGATTTGAGCCTTATGACTATTTAGGGATAATTCATAAATTGCATAGAAATATGGGCCTAAAAATTTCTCAATTATATATTCTAAAAGAGTTCTGTAATTTTTCGCAAAGTATTTCAAATCTACTTATAGTATATGGGAAAACTGCGCAACATCGCCTGCAAAAAGATTTTCAAGAGTCAGCGGCAATTTGTAGCTACTTGAAACTTGCACTTTACTATGCTAAAATCGATTGAACTATAAAACTTCATATCGAAATTTTTTCTTAGAACGGGTTAATAATTGTAGCATTTACTTATTCCAAACATTTAATTTGACTGCCAATAATTCAAGCGGGTCAACTAGTTTAAGTTTATTACCTTTTGGTAGGAACGATTCTTTGTCACAATTAAAAATTGATATTGCTTATTAAAGTTGCTAAGTGCTTTAATGGTGTAGGCCAAAATGAGCTGACTATTGGAAAATATTACACAAATAACAATGATGTCTCGATAACGAAAAGTCGACGCAAATCCATACTAATAACCTCCTTCTTTCCTAACCAAATGTGTAGATTAAAACTGACAAGTGACAGCCTTCTTCAAACATCAATTATAATCGAACGAGACGAAAATTCAACAGTTCCAGCGCATTGAATGAGCAAACGAAATTCTTTTCAACCAATAGATGAATTGATGAGAATGAGTGGGTGAAGAACAATTGAATGGCCATATGGTTCGTTGGTTGGTTGGTTGGGCGAGAGTGATTGTAAATGTACAGTTACTCAAACATTTGATCACATTGTGATTTTTTATAATACATATTTGCCATATTTTTCATGAACATTAATGAATATCAATCAAAATTTTCAGAAAACTTTTGGGGATGCAGTTTGGTAGCCCATTAGATTTACCATAATAATGTGCAAGACTGAAGTGACTGAAAATTCTTTTTGATTTTTGTATGACAGAAGACGCAAATAAGCTAAAAATAATACAAAAAAATCCACGACAGTTTAAACAAAATTTATGAACTTTTTTAGAAAAAAGTGCGTAGAGTTCATTCTAACGCCTACGGTCCATCACCGGCCAGATAGTCTTTGCAATTTTGTATGCCATGGTATTTGTCCAAAGCTTACTCAGTCGATATGAAGGTTGTTGTTGTTGTTGTAACAGCGTTAAACATTCCCCATACAGTCCTTGACCGGATATAAATCCGGGTCGTTCCGGTATCGTAGAACCGATTGTCGTGGGAATGATATGAAGGTATTCAGAGGCGGTTGAGAGAGAGAGGTCCGGTACTCTCTGGCCAGTTTCGACCTGACCATTATCATAATAGACGCTTGCCTGTCTAATGGGCATTCCATTGGTGAGTAGTCATAAAGAAGTTCCCATTCCTACCTTAGCGGGATGCAAGTGAAGACCCCATTTGGAGCCATAAACGACAGATAGAGAGATCTATTCCTTAAGGGATAAAGTCGAAGCTTGCAAGAATTTTAGAGTGCGCGTAGGCTGAGTTGAAGCTGTAGCCCTCGGTCTTTGGTCTGTCTGTAGCACGATCTGCAGCAACCTTGCTGGCAATTCGCTCAGGCACCACGTTTAGTATAACTCTGAGTGGAGCGTAAGAGTAGGTGTGGTCCGAAACGCCCCACTGATGTCAAAGATTCACACCAGACAATGAGCCCATAAAAGATTATTGGCCCAATTATGGTTTCATAAAACCAATGGTTTACTTTGGGAGAGGGGCTTCCTTTCTTCCTAATGGCACTCCGTCACAGCAACTGACGCTTTTATCACTCTTTCCTCCATATTTGGTTCACAGGAGAGTTTCCTGCTCAGGATCAGGCCCAAGTACGACGGCGTCGATTGAGGGAGGTCGGGCTTCAGGCACTCTATACCTTCTAGTTAATAAGACGAGCTCCATCTGGATAGAGTTAACAAAGAGCACACACCCCGTGGTTCATTTCACGATCAGTTTTAGATGTCCGTGCATGATGTCAGTGGAGACTTGAATATTAATGAGCTACTTACCCAAAAGTTTTTAAATGAAAACGTTTGAAATTTTGATGAAAATTTGATGAATTTTTATAACTTACTTACTTAATTGGCGCTATAAGCCGAATTTCGAAATACACCTTTCTAATTTTTGATATTACTTGCCCCGGCCAGGATTTTAACCTGGGACCCACTGAATGAAGCGCACACACGTTATTCACTCGACTACGGCGAATTAAACTCGCGGTGTGTACTTGTGAGTTCTAACTCCAAATTGAGTCTGTCTTTATTTTATAATTCAATTCTTAATCTAACCTAAGCTGCTGTCGGTTGTTGCCGTCGCTGCTGCAATTCCAGGAATCTGTTTTACTTTATTTTATTTGCAAAATGTATTTGTAGTGTTGATTGTAAGAGTGAGACATTTATGCAGGTGCATCCGAATAATTTGAATAGTTGACTTTATTGTTGTCAGCAGTTTTGGTGGGAAAGCGGTTGCATTCCTTAACTCCCCCCTTTGTTGGATGAATAGTAGTTAATTCTTTCCATCATCTGGTCGAAGGACATTACTGGTTCTTTCACTGGTGTCTGATTGATGTTTACTTTGACTCCGTTTTTCTTGTGTTTCCAAATTATTAGTATTATTATAATAAAACTTATAATTATTATTAGGGTGTAACTCATTATGTTGCTTTTCTTAGCTTCATATTTTAGTTCTTTTATTTCATGAATATTTTCAACGTTTCTAAAATGCAACTCTTCCATTGTTAAATTTCTCATGATTGTTACATTGATTAATCTGACTGGGTTTGGTAATAATTGAATTACAAGAGGTTTACGATGTTTATAGATTATGTTATTAATTTCAACATTACAGTTTTCAAAGCGTATTAAATAGTTTCCATTAATAGTAAAATTGCTTGAGTTACAATTGTGATATATAGTTTGATTTTTTGCGTTAATTACATAAACATGATTTGTATCTACTTCTATTACTTTTGATTGATTATTGTTTATATATTGGCAGTGCATTTTTTGTTTGAATAGATTTCTAATACATTCGTCCTTATATTCTTTTAGTTCTTCCTTAAGGGAAGTCTTTTTATATGTAACATCATTTAGAGATAATATTTCATTTTCTTTAAAATAAATTTCTGCCTGGTTAACATTAGGGATAGGTTGTATATATGTTAATTGATATATTTCTTTAGTAAAACAGGGAATTTTAACTAATATTACAATATTTCCATTCTGCGTGACAATTACAATTTTTATCTTACTTAATTTATCAAAAGTTATATTAAAATTCACAATATCGTCATCCGTAATTATATCTCTACTTAAAAGGCCATTCTGACTCGTCATTAAGATTTCTTTAATTCTAATAGATAGGTTTCAATATACATTAGGTTTTCCAAAAGCTTATTGGTCCATTTTTCTTTTGATACTTCCTCAAATTCTACATTTATTTTATTCATGTTTTGAATCAACTTTTTGTAATGATGGTTTAAGTTAGTGGTAATAATTTCAATTTCGCGGTTAAATTTTTCATTAATATTTTTCTGTAAATTTATTTGCTCAATTGCATTATGTGCATTTACCGTATTTACTTGTAATTTTCCTTCTATTTCTTCGCGATCTTCATCATCCATTGTGCCGTAAATATATTTTAATCCTGTTCCTAAAAAGTTAAATAGTCCCCTTTTCTGAATTCTATGATGTGGGGTTAATGTATCTATCTGAATTCTAATATGCTTTATTTTAGCTATCAAAAGTGAGTCAGGTTCTGTTTCATTAAGTACTAGTGCTTCTAGATTGTTAACTTGGTCTTTATACAACGTTGTGTTAATTAAGTTGGTAATTCTGTCATATCTTTCAATTAATATTATTTTATCTAGTTTTTGGAGTGCATATCCGTTTCCGTAATTGAGATCTATGATTTCTATCTGCGCTGTAATCAACGGGATCGCCATGCCAATTATGATGAAGTGCAACATTGCGAACCTAAAAATTTTAAGATTTAATATTATCCTTATGTATTATTCTATTTCTATTTTGGATCATTATCTTATTTCCTAAGTCTGATTTAACTACTTGTTTTTTATACCTAGGTTCTAGTTTACTTTGATATTGATTATCTCTTTCAAATATTATTTCATTTTCATTAAATGTCCGCGTTTGTCTGTTTTTGTTTCTGCTAGTTAACGTCGTTACTTGGGCATCCCTAAGTTTTTTGGATAAATCATTATGTTTAATTTTATTATAAAGAACTTCGAATAGCTTTTTATCTGTTACCGTATGTATTGTTTGATTATAGGATTGAGCTGCTCTAATTATAACTTCTATATCGCTAACTATTTCGAATTCTTCCTTAATACATTTAGCAATTTCTATTAGTGTTGAATGAATGTACTCTTTCTATTTGTCCATTAGTTGTTGAATGTTTAGGGTCGCAATATTTAATTTGAATTTTCATCCTTTCTGCAAAAGATTTAAATTGTGCTGAGCTGAATCCTGGTTCGTTATCGCAAGTTATTCTTTTTACTTCTGGGAAGCATTGTATTGCTTCTAATACTTTATCCTGTAATTTAGTTTTATCGTCGATATGTTTAATTACTAAAAATTTGGAGTATGCATCTATTAGTGTTAAGAATTTTAAGTTTAGAGCAAAGAATATATCAATATGAATCTGCTCTCCCTCCTTTGTTGGAATTGGTGCCTCGCCAATTGGTATTTTTTTGGGGTGTCTGTCGTATTTATTTTTATTACAGATATCGCAGTTTCTAATAAATTGTTTAAATTGTTTTTTTCATTTCAGGCCAGTAATAATCCTGAAAAATTTGTTTGATATTTTCCTTATAATTTCTGTGTGCTCTAGTGTGTGTTTCTCTAATAATTTTCTCTTTATCTTCTTCGTTGATTACATCTATTACTACTATGTCTGTGTGAAAAATTTTCTTTGATATTCTATTCCGTAATATTTGTTTTACTTCATTCAAATCCTTTAAATTACAATTTATTCCAGTTAATAGATTTTTATTTAGTCGGTTTGTTATTATTTCTTTCAAAAATTCCAAGTCGTTGTATTTTATATGATGCCTAAATGAATGAAAACTTTTCGTTCTAAGATGGTCATTGGTGTTATCCCTACTCAATATTATTTGTTGGGGAAATGAATTTAGGGGCTTGTTGATTGTTTTAATGTGAAAAATATCTAAGCTTTCTACTGAATGTGCGGTATCTGTTAAGTCGTCATTTTCCTTTTCTAAATTACTGTTATTTAACATCTGTCTAGAAAGGGCATCTGCTATATGATTTGTCTTCCCTGGTTTATATATAATTTTGGGTGCGTATTCTTCTATTAATGCGTGCCACCTCTTCATTTTCGCATTGGGGTTCCTGGTAGATACTGCAAAGGTTAAAGGTTGGTGATCTGTATGAATTTCTAGATTTGCTACTCCGTATAAATAATTCCTAAGATTTTTTAGGGCCCATACAATTGCATATAGCTCCTTCTCGTTAGTTGCGTAATTCTGTTCTGTTTTAGTCAGGGTTTTGGATATAAAGGTAATAGGTTTATTATCCTGCGAAAGTACTGCTCCCACAGCTTCATTTGACGCGTCTGTTGTTAGAATAAATTTCTTATTGAAATTAGGTTGTGTTAATTCTACCTGTTGAACTAATTCATTTTTTAATCGATCTACTGCGTTTAACGCTTCTTCATCTAATTCAATTATAACTTTTTTTGATTGGTTTTGAGAAATTCTTCCGTTTTCTCCCGCTAAATATTTTGTTAATGGTTTTGCTATATGTGCATAGTTGTGCACAAACTTCCGATAATACCCTGTCATTCCTAAGAAACTTCTCAATTGCCTCAATGTTTTCGGTACAGGGTAGTTTTTTATTGTTTCAATTTTCTTTTCATCAGTTCTAATAACATTATAGGCTACTTTGTAGCCTAAAAACTCCACGTTTGACCTGAAAAATTCTGATTTCTCAAGCGATATTTTCATATGTGCTTTTTGCAGTGTATTTATTATCTTAATTAAATGTTCATAGTGCTCTTCAGCGTTGCTAGAGTAAACTATGATATTGTCTATGTAGACGTGACAAAACTTTCCTACGTATTGCCGAAGGATGTTATTCATGGCCCTTTGGAATATTGAAGGAGCATTTCTTAAACCGAATGGCATTCGAACGAACTCGTACTTGCCATTGTTTACCGAGAATGCTGTTTTTTCAATATCCTCTGGTTTCATTAGTATTTGGTGAAAACCCGATTCCAAATCGATTGTAGAAAAAAAAACTTGCTTTTCCTAAATTTGAGAGTATTACGTTGCAATCTGGGATAGGATATTTATCCGCTATCGTGTTCTCATTCAATTTCTTGTAATCAATAACCATTCTCATTTTTTGAGTACCATCTTCGTTGGCTCCTTTTTTAGGCACTACCCATATTGGAGAATTATATGGGCTTTTGCTTTCTCTTATAATATTTTCTTTTAACATTTTCTTTATCTCTTTATTTATGAATTCATTAGCTGATAGAGGGTAAGGGTATTGTTTACTCCAAACAGGAGTGTCTGTAATGGTTCTAATTTCTGCGCTAACGTCTGTTCTAAAAGGGAGAGACGTATCTATATTTCCATGTTCTTTTGAAATTATGTTTTTTATTTTCTCTATCTTATCCTCATTTTTAGTACTTAAATGATTTATTTGACCTAATTCAATTTCGTCAAGTGCATACAATTTTTCCTTATGATTATTAGTTACGACGGGACGTTGATTAAAACGTAAATAATTTGAATATTGCTGATAATTATTTTGTCTTGGGAAATTCCCATTATTGTTACTAAAATTTCTATTATCATTCACTTGTCTTCGAGCTTGATGGAATTCACTAGCAAATTTGATCCTAATTTGGTTTGACTCCATTTCTTGGGCTTTAGCCAACGCATTTGGCAAATCTATCGGGTTAAGAGACATTAAAATATTGTTTAAAGGATGATTTAGTCCTGTTATAAAAACCCTAAGTGCATCTGAACGATGTCTTTTATTGTATTCTTTAGTTATTTCCGAATTATTCCCGTAAGTCATTATTGTTTTGTTAATCATTAGTGTTAATTGGGAATTCACTTTGTAATAATAATCGATCAAATTCAAATTTGTTTGCCTAATTAAATTCAATTCTTGTTCTAATATATGCAGAGGGCGCTTGTCTGCATAGGCAAAATCTAGACGGCTGACGAAATTAAGGGTGGTGCCATGATTTGTTAAAGTATCGTTGGCTTCTTGAGTGATTTTATTCCTCAAAATAGTTAATACGGCAAAATACTTTCTACTTCCTTTAGCGTATAAGGACATTGTATTATTAGCTGCCTCTCTCCAGCTTACATATCCCGATCCGTTAAATTCTGGTAGGGATTTTATAATGTCTAAAGTTTCATTACAATGAATATAATAGTTTGTTTTTCAAAATCTGTAACCTTATGGGTATCTGTTAAATTTCGTAATTGAATTTTCAACTGATCTATCTCAATTTTTAAATCTTGCGTCTGCGCTGAAATCAGTCGTGCTAACACTTCATCACTACTTTCTGTGGCCATATTTTTTAGTTGTATTCACTTATTTATTCACTTATTTATTCAATGTTCTATATAAATATGTATATATAAATTAAATATAATATATATATATTTCACTTGTTATAATTAATTTTAATTTTATTCTTAATACACTTTTTAAATTTTTAAAATTTCTTAAACTTTCTTTCTCCTTTTGCTTCAGGATACTTGTTTGTGTTGATTTCAAACTGATTACTTTATTTCTCCTTATTTTTATCAAGGATACTTTTTAGCGCAATATTAAGCTTTGATCTTAAGGATTGTTAAAGAAAGTCCTTTTCCGATCAATTAACTTCACTTTTAATTACTCTGCCCCTCGTTGGGCGCCAATTAAACTCGCGGTGTGTACTTGTGAGTTCTAACTCCAAATTGAGTCTGTCTTTATTTTATAATTCAATTCTTAATCTAACCTAAGCTGCTGTCGGTTGTTGCCGTCGCTGCTGCAATTCCAGGAATCTGTTTTACTTTATTTTATTTGCAAAATGTATTTGTAGTGTTGATTGTAAGAGTGAGACATTTATGCAGGTGCATCCGAATAATTTGAATAGTTGACTTTATTGTTGTCAGCAGTTTTGGTGGGAAAGCGGTTGCATTCCTTAACTCGGCGGGTACCATAGCCAGAGTTTTTATAAAAAAAATAAAATTATAAATATTGAAAAAAAAATCACCATCCGATCAGTTGTTGCAGTCACCGTAACTGCACAGAAGGGAATGTGCAATAAACCCCGCTTCTTCTATTGCAATTTGCTGTACGTTGTGTGTGTGTTTTCGAGCAACTTAACGTGTTAATGATGCTGCAAACAAATCGAATGCTCAATGCTGAATGCTAAATGATGAATCGAAAATTGTGAAACCTCAATGAGAAATGCAAAAAATGGAGAATGCATAGATGCAGTTTGGCATGCACGCTCCCAGCATGCTAACCGTACTTGCTAAACCATGAATTGTGAATTGCCTGCAATAGCTAAGGGTAAAAACAACGATTTTGCTGTAACGATTTGCATGCGCTTGCAACAATGACAAAGCAGTGGTATCTACTATCTGTATTACAGGGCTTGCTGCTGCGTTGAGCTACCGCCATTGAACGGCAGAATCTGCTTTTTTTTTTTTTTGCTAACAATTTCCATATTAATTCCAGATTTGCTACTAGAAAGTAACCGTCCGTTGGAGGGTATCTAGGGCGCACAACTGACTTCATCTCAGCTAATGCGTTGCGTGCCAGTGGGTACAATGCACGCCCTAAGGGATTCAAAGCACTGCAGTGTTGTGCCGTTGGAAGAATCCTTGTGCTCTTCTACTATATACCTACATGTGTAGTTAGAATGTCTATTGTCTTGGTGGATTGCTTCAATTGCTGTTACTGCTTTTGTTTATTGTCGAGGGAAGACAAATTGGTTGTTGTTGTTGTTGCGCTGTTGTATTGCTGCAATTGCATTGAAGTTCAGAATTTGCTATCAATACATGAAATTAACAGCTAGTCTTAAGTGAGCTTCATGGCAACCCATGTACAGTGTGTGTATTGTGTGTGTGTACTCACTTTCTGCATATTCAAGTAATACCGATTTGCATTATGTAAATGTGGACATATGTACATATATACAAATATATGTATGTATGCAGACGGTTACATTGTAATTGTGCATTAATGATTTGTAAAATAGGCTCTAATATGCCTGATGTATTGCGGTTGTTATTTTCAGGTGGCAAGTGGTGCATCTTGTAATAATGCTGCATTGATTTTGCCTCATGTTGCATTAAAGAAAGGTGATATTGGGTGATCCAAACCACTCACCACATTGTGTTTTTTCACACTAAAACGTAAATTACGTATTTTCGTCTAAATTACTTCGTATAAAATAAGCTCGCCCATTCCTAATTCCTAATTTATCTTGATAGCTCTGTAGCCGCAGGGTTGCTTATTGCTTTGATCAAACGAAAACATGTGAGTGATTCTGTACATTTTTATTATATTTAAATTTTATTGTGACAATATCTTTTTTTAAATTTACGATCACGAAAGGCAGTTGAAGTCATGAAACAGTTGGGTGAAATGCTAACACTTCAAAATTCATAGTACAGTTTTGTTCTATATTTTTCGATTATCATCGATAACATTTAGAGCTGGCATTAGGTGTTCGCGATATGGTTATTGATTTATGATAAATACCCAATTTCAACTTAATTAATGGACAGATTTTACAAGGCGAATTCCACTTAGTTTCATCGTACTTTGCTCATAAATTAAGATAGTGTAGTCGAGCTTTAAATCTTTTTTTGATAATTTTTTTTTTATAATATACCAAAAATCATACAAAATCCTATTTTCAAGCTTTGTACATCTAAAATCTTGCGTTACTTTGTTTGTGGTCGGATTCCGAAACGGCGAAACGGCTCGACTGATGTTTATGGAATTTTGTTTGCACATTTAGTAGGTATGAGAATTGGCTGTAAAGTATATTTTATGCTTGGGAGAGGGTTGCCACCTTGTTTGAAAGGTCCAATTTACTTTAAATATACACACGTTATATGAAATACTATAATATGGGTTCCAAGCGATTTGTCTTAGAAAGAAGGTTCATAGCCAACTTTTGTAAGGGTTGCCACCGGTTTCAAAAGTCGAATTTAATTAAATTTAGACAAGTTATATGAAAAATTAAAATATGGGCATCAAACATTTTGTCTCGGCAAGGAGAATGTTTGTACATATGTTTTGGAGAGGGATGCCACCTGTTTGAAATGAAGAACTTAAGAGTTAAATTATATGAAATATTAAAATATCGGCGCCAAGCGATTCGTCTCAGAAGGAAGGTATGAACCTATGCTTTGGCGACCGTTGCCCCTGGTTGAAAAGTCGAATTTAATAAGAGTTATATCAAGTATTAAAATATGGGTACCAAGCGGTTCATCTCAGAAAGGAGGTTCATTCCTATATTTTGGAAAGTAGAATTTAATTAAATTATACAAAAGTTATATGAAATATGAAAACATTCACGACAAACTGTTTATTTTATACAGAGGGTTGCCACCTGCTTGAAAAGTCAAAATTAAATTAAATTATACACAAGTTATATTAAATTATAAAATATGGCTATAAAACTATTTGTTTCGCAAAATTTTCTAAACGACTCGGATTAAAACATTGAAAACTTGATGAAAATTTGTTAAATTTTTGTAGAAAGTTTAAAATTATGACCGATATAATATTTATTATAGAACGAACTATATATATTTTTATACAAAAATTAACGGAAAAAGGAATCTTGAAAAATTTTGTGAAAATTAAAAAAACCCATCTTGTGTTCTGTTGCTTGCAATTTGCCTCTTTGACGAACTACTTTTGATATTACAGCGAAATAGTACTAAACATCGTACATTCACAAACAAACTTTTTTTTATTAAATACATGACCCATTTCAGTTCGGAAAGGTCAATTATATATTGTATTTTTCCCGGTATGTATGTATCAAAACGTTGTAGATATAAGCCGTGTTGGTTGTTGGCGAATTGATAAAGCATCTGGTATAAGTGAGGACCAGCACAGTTTTTGTTTTTGTTTTCAAAAGTGCAAGAACGTTTATGCGCAGCTTAAAACTGGTCTAACTGCTCTACAGCATTAAATGTAACGAGTTCGACCAGATATGGCGAGTAGAGAAATGGCGAATCAAATCCACCTATTGTGTGTGTAAATATTATAAAAAATATTGTATTTAGACTTAGTAAAGTACACTTGCGCGAGGGGGTTGTGCCAACTTTCCTCCAAACCTAATACCATGCCCAGACCAAAACTTTATCGTATAATTATCGTAACTATCGTAATTATCTCGCCAATCCACTTGATTTGGCAAGATTTCGTCATACAAATATGTGAATTGAAAATCTCGTCTCCGAGAAGATCTGAACATAATCCACATTTAATTGCTCTGTGCAACCCTGTGTAGCGCCATCTGTTTGTGAAAACAACTGTCAAACTGTAGTGAAAACTAAACAAACCAAGGCGAGTTCATGTTAAGGTGTAGCGTTCCATGAGCTGAATGCTTGTTCTATCTGCGCCTTGCGTGGTGAAAATATCAACATTTTTTGGTTTGTTTATATTTTTGGTTCGTTGATGGTTGTCTTTCTTAGTTACTCTGACATTTACTCCACTCAAAAGCAAAAAAAAAAAAAAAATACATAGAGTTCTTGTATTTGTAATGACGCTACCACCTCATATGAATTGTTAACCTCAAACCGCGGTGGTGTAAACAACAAGAATTAGGGATGCGCATTAAGTTCAATTTGAGTTGATTAACTTTTGGTTTGGACACAGTATAACCTATTTACGATTTATCAGACCAAATTGGTTTCCCGAAAAACGTCACAATTTTTGATTGGCTTAGAAAAAACCTTGATTAATGCTTCTCTCAAAATCTTGATCCGAACTATCAGATATACCTAGCGAATTTCAAACAAAATCCCAAAGATTGCACCATATCTGTGACCCCTAAGTTACATGCCATTAGGAAACACTAGTTATTATTAATCAAAGTAATTTACATTATTATAATAAAATAATTGATATATTTGTCTGCACGTATTTCATTCTTGAAGATTTACTTTTTTACTATGGAGAACATTTAAAGCTAGAAAATTGGAGGTAACCGGCAAATAAAAAACACATTTTCATGAGTAAGTTTTCTAACCCTACTTCCTCTGAATCCCACGCCGTTATAGTTCTTTTATCTTAATAATTTAATTTAGTTTACTTATTTTTTAAGCAGTTGGCAACCCGCTCCAATATATGAACGATAAGAACCTCAGCAACTGCATTGTGTCGAATTGGGGTTTCAGACAGGTTTTCCAAAAAGATTTTAATATAGGTTTTCATTTGCCAAAAAAAGATAAGTGCACTAATTGCGAAAATATAAAACATCTTGATGAAGAGGAAAAAAATCGTTTGCAGAATTCCGATGAGTATAGGATGCATAAAAGAGACAAAGATGAGGCCAAGGCTAATCTTTTAAGAGATCAAAATGAAAGCAAAAATGTTTCTAGTTTTGTTTGCGCCAGCTTCGATTTGCAAAAAGTTTTGAATACTCCGTTCGAAAATAATATAACCCTTTTCTACTCGCCCAAGTACGCCTACTACAATTTTAGCGTTTATGAAAACGGCACTAGAAATGGCTATTGTTATTTGTGGGGTGAGCGTGATGGTAAGCGAGGCTGCAGTGAAATTTCCACAGCCCTGTACCTCGTTTACTCGTAACTTGTTTCTTTTAATGCCCATATCGCATACGTGATTTTATTTTAATGCATTTTTTTAATAAATTACACAGCTCCACGCAAAAAAAATTGCTTCATTCGAGCAGACCATGTCTATTATATGTTTTCGGGGTCGCTGAATCTAAATCCGAGGTCAGTTTTGTGCCATCACGCCAAGTTTGGATATAAACTAAAAACGGCAAAAAGATCAAAAAATAGATTCCTTTTTTTTGAGGTTATGTCCAAACTTGACGTGATGGCGCAAAACTAAGAGTGATTAACTGTGATCCACCTATGATATAAGAAGTCGGAGTAATGGAATGGGATTTGGAGTAAGAGATTTGGAAACACTTGCTTATATTTATTTTCAACCTATTTTTTAAACACCAAGCAACCACGTTATAAGCTTGGATATCGATAGAACCTGAAACATTTGCCACAGCAGTGTAGATTTTCAAATCGTTCGCATACAATATAAATTTAGAAAGCTAAAGCAATCAGATAAAAACTAATATTGGAACAAACTACGAAAAGTAAGGAAGTTTCGTGAAAAAAGATACGATTTTACAATCGCTTAAGAAAAATCCATAAACTCCGTCGTGTCAACTTGTAGATGTTTGTTACATACCTTCTGTTCGACAATAAACTCGAATAATTTTGATATCGTTGTATTGTTGATAATTTAGATATTGGCCTATAGTTGGTTATATTATTTTTATTGCCATTTTTGAAAACGGGGGTAATAAGAGTAATCTAATTGACTCTCACTTTTTCAACAAGCAAAAACTCTTTTTAAAATATAGCCTATCTATTAATATAAGGGGTAAGGTATTTGTGTGCTAAATTTTATGCAAATCCACCTCACTGTTTGGGCTTGAGAAGGTTATAACATATCATCACTAGCCCACACAAAACTTCACTATTCAATTAAATGTTAGTAGTATTATTTTGCTACCTACTTTTCATTATTTCTTTTTTATTTTTTTAGTTTAGATATAAATTTTCAATGCAACTATTTTATATCTGCTTATCGTGCACATGAATTCAACTAAATGATTAAATCAATAAATATCAAGCTAATGTTTGCATATCTACTATGTGCCTAAGCTTTTGATAATCTTAAACATCAGTTACCCACCACGAACATGATTTTGTATTAAATTTACAAATAGCTATATGCGGTTAATGCTGTGAGAAAAAATATAAATATTTATTAACGCATGTAAGGCGTGGTGTAGCACGAAAGTAATTTAATATTTATCGCATCTGGGAGTTTTGTGTCACTCGCCTGGCTTCCTCCGAAATTTGCGAAAATTCCATGATGTACGCCGAACTTCGTTGATTTGATGAAAATAAGCACGTATGCTAAGGCATACTAGCGAAAAGAAATCAGCGTGGGGAGAGATGAAAGTGAGCGTGTTAGTACCGCAAAGTTGCTGAAAGATGGAAGGAAAGAATTCAAATAACAGCACAAAGGTCATAGTGATGACACGTTCGCATCAGCAAAGTGGGGAGCTGAGTATGGACGCGCGCATACAAATGGTATTAGAAAAGAGCCAATCTAAAAATATTGTCATATTTACACACACACACACATGCACGAGCACACACGCGCACACATGCAACAAAACTAATTTTATACCCGCGAATTCCCAAGTCAACTGTTACGTATACGCCATGTGACCCCATTATCCGGAAACTGTGCGACACTGTCACACACAGCGTTGCGTTTTCAAAAAATGTTGCAGCATTGCAAATGTCAAATGCGTCTGGCACAATGCGATTGCTGCCTCATATGCTTTCGTGCACATTTGATGCTCGAGTGCAGCAATTTGAAGAAAATAAACAAATGTTTGCGTTCTCTAAGAAATGAAAGCGTAAAAAAAAATGCGAAGGACGCGTTAGCAAAAGTTTTTGCCATCCAAAATGTTTAGTTTCCTTATAGCTCTATTTTGCGTTTTTGGCATTCCGCATGAATGACATTGCCAATTGTGGAAACGGAAAGGGAACCGGAAACAGCAGTACAGCGGAAGTGTAGATTGTACATATTAAGTGGGTGCGCAGAAGGCGCGATGCGCTTGGCTTTGGGGGGGGGGGTAAAAGGAACTTGACGTCTACGGATGGCATACAAATCAATGCTTTACTTTTGTCACGACGGAAAAGTTTCTGCTAAACGCCGCTTTCGTACTTCCGTTTGATGTGACATTCGCTCGCTGAATATGAAGCGGTACTGAGGATGCGACAACCACTTGGTAAGCTCAAGTCTCTCGCAGAGTCTGCATATTTTGCCATCCCTAGAGTTACTTAACGCTGAAATGTCGATGGAAAAAAATTATAAAATAACGTATACACAGTGTGATTTTTCGATGAAGTTTGTAGAAATGCAAATAGCACAATTTTGTCAAAGCCGCTGGTTAAGATTTAAAAATAAAAGCAGTGCATTGGGGATTATTACATTTCCTTTTGGTTCTGAGTTCATCTATTGAGTTTATCAATTTATTTAATTTTATTTTAATTCACAATTTTTGTGTTAATCAAACAGTGTAAGCTAAAAATATCTGCTTGAAAATAATTTATGTTCAACGGAATCATAGTAATGCGATTTGAGCCGTGAAAAGGGTAAGAAAATAACTTTATAATGTATTATAAGTTTGGCTAAGTTATTAAGTTTTTCTTAAACCAATCTTGCAAAAAAGGGCAAAGCAGTATCAAATATTCCATTATTATAATCCGATGAACACATTTCGAAATATTTTTATGTACAACTTTTAAGCTAAAACTGTCTTATGATCTATTTTTATTCATAAACAAAGCTCAAAACTATGCCGGCTTTGGCCCCGCCGTAGCCTTCATACCTTCCATTAATATAAAAGCAATATAATTTAGCGGAAACATATGGAATTTTAAAATGATATATGTAAATAAAGTAAAGTATGATAAAAGAAATTTTATTTTTATAAAAAGAAAAATTGAAAGCACTGTGCGAGTTGATGCAACGTACGCTTCGCGATGTATCCAAATGGTTCACCCGTTGCGGGCTTAGGGTCAGCTCAAATAAGGTGGAACTTGTTCTCTTTACGAGGCGGCCTTCGATAACTACACCGGATTTGAACGGCGTCCGATTAAGTCTTGCTGTATGTGCCAAGTTTTTAGGCCTTATTCAAGATATGAAGTAGAACTGGGACGATAATACAGTCCAACGTTGTGGAAAGACTTCCATAGCCATCTCTACCTATAAGAGAGCCATAGGCAAGAAATAGGGTCTTAATCCCCGGATTTGTCAGTGGATCTTTACAGCAGTCGTTAGACCAATTCTCCTATATGGGATGATCGTATGGTGGCCGGCCTGTATTAGAAAAAGAGGTTAACCTCAGTCTACTCACCAAGGTGCAAAGATCTAGTATGATCTGCATAAGCGGGATGCTCAGAACCACCCAAATGAGGTCTTGAACGCTATTTTAGATCTCCTACTTTTAGATTTCGTAGAACAACAGATGGCATTGATGACTGCCTTGCGAATAAGAGAGACATCCCAGTGGCACCCTGAAAGCGAAGGGCACTCTTGTATTTTGAACAAATTTTTCTCTATTCCGAGCAACACGGACCGTTGTGCTTCGATATCGGTTTCTGAAAGTAACTTTATTTCAAGAATTCCGAGCAGAGAGGAGTGGAAACTTGAGTTTCATACTCCACCTGATAGCATTGTCATCTATACAGATGGCTCGAAACTCGATAATAAGGTGGAAAGAGGTGTTTTCTCACAACACTCTCTTCTATTGTACAAATTTCCTTTAGGGTACCAGATCACTGCAGCGTTTTCCAGGCTGAGGTTCCAGCTATCATGGAGGCGGTAGAGAAGATTGGGACCGGGATTATAGGAAGAGACATCTTCATTTTTAGTGACAGCCAGGCTGCAATCAAAGTTCTGAGCTCTTTCACGTTTAACTCAAACATCGCGCTGGATTGCCACCACTGTAGAGATAGTAGATAGCCAAGCAGAATAGACTGTACCTCATTTGGGTGCCTGGTCACCGGGACATAGAGGGAAACTGCATGGCAGACGAACTTGCAAAATAAAGTACGGCCAAGCAGGTTCTTCAGGAGAACGCATTGGTATGCCGTTTGCCACTTGCAAACTGCTACTCAGAGAATGTACATATATATAAATAAACTGACAATAGATGGAGACAAAATACGACCAGTCGAACCTCAAGGCAGACGTGGTCTAAATGGCACCGGAAACGGTCACACAGTGTTTACTCTCCAAGGAGGGAAAATATTTCTAACGTGATGGGTGCTCTAATAGGGCACTATCTAATTGGAAAACATGCTGAAAGGTTAGGCGTACCTTACCGAAGATACTGCTGGAGCTGCAAGAATGACACAGAGGAGGAAACGGTCTAACATCGACTGTGTAAGTGTCTTGCACTGTGCAAAAACATGTAGATGTATCTTAAAATAATAATATTTCCATAACCAACGTGTAAAATAAAAGTAAACCTGCCTTTACGGCGAAACGATTGAACAGATCTGAATGAAATAGTTTTAACCCTAGTCTAAAATACAGAATATGTTTTAAAAGGAGGAGGCAGAGCAGGTGACAAGCTTTAAAAGCCAATATCAATTCAACTAATAAGTTAAATCAAATTTTGCACAACGGTTATCAAACTGAAGGGACTAAGAAATACTAATTTCGAAAATATATTCGAAAATTAATAAAATAAATTAATTATTACTATACTGTTATGCAAAGAAAGATGTTTATATGGAAATATTTTTGAAGAGTGTTGCCACCTGACTAAAAGGGGGTTTTCAATTTTATTTATAACTTAGCTAGAATTCGACTATATTATTATTAAACGAATCATTATAAAACGAAAATGGTTTGGAAACCGTAATTTCGAAATTAATTTGATAATTGAAAAAAGTTTTTAAATTAATTTAATAATTTTAATGAAACATTACAATATTGGTGTCAAACGAAGGCGTGTAAGAAAACACAAATGAAATTCATTGCAATGAAATAAAATAATCAGTTCATAGAAATATCACAATATTAATGTGAAACATAAGAGGTTTATGCGAAAACAATCTTGAAGGGAGTTGCCACTTGTTTAAAGGTGTTAATTCAATTTAACTACTGAGCTAGCTGAAATGCTTTTATATTGGAGACAAAGTTAGGAAAACTTGTTTTTTTGTTTTAATATTTTTTGAAAAGCATTCCAAACATAATGTCATTAATATTACAATATAAAATTTGCTACCTGTTTAAAATTTTAAGATATTGAAATTAATTAATAAGATAAAGAAAATATTATACATAAAAGTGGTGTGAATCGAACGTGGCTTAGGAAAACTTATTTTTTAAAATATTTTGGGAGAGAGTGTGCCATCTGTTTGAAAAATTAAATGCAAAGAAACGATAAATATATTAGAAGATATATTGTAGACATTTCCCTTTTTAGAATTTGTTCTATGAAGCCTCGCTTTTGCAACGCGCAGAGACACTACGCTCCTGATTTTTCTATCGATGAAAATTTTCGTTAGACTGAAACCTTCATTTCGAGAAATTGAAGGGCTCTTTATACCTCCCAGATTAAAACAATTGAATCGAGACTTGCAATCAGTTTCGGAGCTATCACTAAATTTATTTTAAGCCCACAGAAAAAAACCTGTAGAGAAACACAGAGAAATGCTAAGTGTACGTAGCAGCGAATCAAGTACAGCGTCAGACGTTGTAGAGAAGGCGTCCGTGCAGCCCACGCCGATTGTCCTTTGAAATTTGGCAAGCAAATCTCATTTCATTGATTTACTACTGATGCGTAACTGATAACCTCTCTTATAATAGGAGTATTTACATATATATCCCGATATAGATGGGCGTGGAACGAAATATTCGGTCCTAATCCCGTTCATTCTCATACAACATTTTTCAAATTTACCCAGCGGGTTCCGTGGGTCTCGATAGTTTTGATAGTTGGCGATTTTATCGAGAGTATGGGGAACGGATTTTTATTTCGAAAATTTTAAAGACCTTCTGTATCCGCCTATCCTGGCCATTCCAAAATTTCTTCCGTGGGCTACGTTTCCACCGCTCATCTCTAATCCAGAAGATACTTCTTGGCGATAGACCCCACGTTTTGCTAAAGACCAGTTTGTATTGCCAAACAGCATGCGCGACTTTGAAGGTCCTAACTCTAGGTGACATTTCCATGAACGCTTGTCATTCGGAATTACTCCTAGATACTTCACTTCGGTAGAAATCTAGCGTCTAACCCACACATTACTAGTTTTGATTGGGTTGGCGATAATCCCGTAATTAAGAATGGCAGGCACCTTAGACGTATTTATAGGACCAGACATGAAAAAAACCCAATTCATTGTAGCAAATTGCCTCCAAATGACTCTTCTCTAAATAAATCCAAATGATATAAACCTCCATTCATGCAGTGCTCTGCCTACGTTTAAAAGATAAACGTAAATCAACAATAAAAACAGTGCCAGACACGGTGCAGAAAAAAAGGTGACGACAAAACCACTTCCGTTACTTCGTACTTGCCTCGTTAGAAGTATTGACGTCACAACTAGCTCTTAAAAAGTTGATTTTTCTGGGGTTCGAGTGATTTTTATAAAAAATTAAACACAGAATAATAAATGTGAAGTGCCGAGCTTTGTACTGCAGCAGTTGCAGCGAAAATAAAACGCCCAAGTGTAGGTGATAACCTTCGTTTTCTTCTCGCTATTCCTGTGGCAGGGACCGCTGTGACGTGCATGCTGCCGCCGTTGTCGCAATCTGGTTTTCCATCATTCGTGAGCGCCGGATATTAAAAGTTAATAGAGATTCTAAGTAAGCGTCTTCAGCGAGGCATCGAAAGTTACTGCACTGCACATTCTGGCAGTTGATCCGAATGAGAAAGTCATTCGTTTCCTGGCATGTTCTGAGAAAGCTTAAAAAAATTTAAAATGAATGAATTGAAGCGATTCTGAACATACTTAATTTGCTTGTCTGATTCTATCGATTTCTTCCGAAAATTTCTATTTCAAAGAGTTGTCTTACTACCGTGATGCCTTTATATCTTTCTCATAAAGATAATATAGACATTCACCTGCAAAAATTATAACTAGGCCGATCAATAACTTTTTGAGCGTCAATACGAGCATTTGTTAAAAACGGCAGCTTGTGCTTTTAAGATCCCTGCGAAATTTATATACTTTGCTTTGCAGATATGAGAAATTTTAAATTTTTAAAAGGTTTACTCTTTAATGTATAACTACTACTGCTATTGAAAAATCTCTGTTTTGTATATTTGTTTTTTATATACATACTACATATGTACTACATATGCCAACATATTAGCCCACTGTGTCCTACATTCGCATGAATGCTTACGCGTTTTGGCGCATAAGTTCAGTTCAATTACCACCTCCCTCGCTTCGTGCCGTTGCCGCTGCTTGTGTTTCTCAATTGGCTGTTAGATTGGCATGTGCTCAGCACCGTCGACCTCTAATGCTACAATATGTGCACTTCATGTGCATCATGATAATTTCGACTTTTGGCCTTCGAATGCATTTGACTTCGCTGGTATTGTTGTTGTACGAACGCGCTTTTTTTTTGGCATTTTAGATGTAGTGGCATATGCTAGGGTTTTTTTGTAGGTAGCTTTAAATCGCTTCGCACTTCGAAATGTTTTATATTTTAACACAATTAAGTAATTCAACGAATTTTGAACTACTCGTGGGCTTAATTTTTACCGAATTAAAAGAATAACTGACCAAATTCGATATATTTAGGAGAATTAGTAATATTTGTCAACGATGTCGATAAAGATATCATCTACTGGCATTATCTTTACCATCAAAATTCACATCTATAATCGTCCTTTTGTTATCGTTGTCATAATCGAAGTCCTTATTGTTATTGCTATCGATATAATTATAGTTTTTATTTATTTTATTTTGTTGTTCTTTTATAATAATTTACACAATAAACATCTATTAAATATAAACAATAATTTTTATGAACTCAAGGTCATATATTTATTATGAAGTTATTGAGAAAGCAACAATGGTTCGTTTAAAGCTTCTCAAACCCATTTTTAGTTATAGTCGTGTTACTTCTTCCATAATGGAACTTTTAATTCGAAAGCAGTAGTATGGGGAATGACAGCAGATCAGCAAATTCCACAGGTTAACGAATCTTAGATATAGCAGCATGGCTTGGACTGGATGTAGCAAACAGAGAAAATACTCCTACAATTAGAAGAACAGGCTGTGGAATGGTCCCATCCCATACATTACTCTGGTATCCGAAGGATTGTTAAAGTAAATGAGGAACTGGAATGTCCTCGAGAAATTGACCGCCAGTGACCACCAGTCCATATGCTTCAGCATAGAGCAAAGAAATCAGCCAGGCCCTGTAGAAAAGAAAAAATAGTAGGAAGTGGGTGTCTTCCAAGTTAAACGCAAGAAAATTAATCTATGAACTCGGTAAAAATAGTATGCCTGATCAAGATGACATTGAGGTGAGAACCCTAGAAGAAAGAACAACGTTGAGTTTTCCTTTTTCTTAAATTTGTCTGGTACTTTGATGCTTGCTTGATCCGATAAAGCTCCATAGTTCCTCAAAATTGTTTCTTATTGATGTGGAGTGGCGAATTGCTTTTCCATTTTCAAAATAGTGGAGGAATGGTAGGGGAACTTTTCGAGTATATTCTTTTTACCTTACATTACAGCGTTTGTGTGTCTAAATGTGCATTGAGACAGTTAAGAAAGCTTTTCGACGACTCTTGTTTTGCGTTCTTACAAGTTCTTCTTACTTGAGCACAGACTGTTTTTTTGTAATTTAGGATATGGGTAAAGTTTCTAAAAATTAAAATTAAAATATTAATAATAATTTGGCACTTACATTGTAGCTTGATGCTTGGAGAACTTCTCCTACAATTTAAACCTACACCTTTACGCCGACTCCGAACGTGAGAACGTACATGTCCCGGCCAGAATTTGAACCCGAAACCCACCGAATGAAGCGCACACACGCTACACTCGCGGCTAAGGCGGCCGCCAGCTGAAGTTTCTTACTTCCTTGTATTTGGTTCTCCTTTTGGGATTGTATTGTGAAATATGATTGCGAGTGATCACTTCCCAATGGCCTTAGGAATACAATTTCACGTTAATGTTGCAGTCAGTTCAGCACTCGCTATAGTTACGTCTAACGTCTACTGATGTCAGGGTATTCCTTGTGTTGAGTAGCGTGGGCGATCCGTCATTTAATATGGCCATGTTGGGATCATTCGCAAACTGTTCCCACCTTAATTCGCTTTTGGAGTTATGTTGTGAAGCCGAAAGAATGTTCTGGGCATTTAGATTCACGGCTATAAGATGGTGACTTGAGCCTATCTACGGGATGTCGTCAAGTCGGGTGTTAAGTTTACGTCGGTTCTTTATATATATATTTGAGTTGTACAGATCTTTGGGCCCGTGAATTGTAATCGCTTGATGTAGTAGTTCTTTGTGGGAATTTATATGAGGTGCTATCTTTTATAAGACTGTATGCTAACGACATCGACATCATCGGCCTGAATAATCCCACCGTCCAAGCTGGCTATGATGAACGAGGTCAAAATGAAGTAGCTCCTGTCATCAAATAAAAATTTGCTGCATTCGCGTCTTGGCACTGGCATCACTGTTTACAGTTAAAATTTTGAAAAAGTGGAGAACTTTGCTGCATTTGCAACCAGTGTGCTATTGCATGGCCTAGAAGCTTGGAGGCTACCCTTGGCCCTTGGTGCTTTCGAAATAAAAATTCTCCGAAAGATTATTGGATCCTCACGTCTTTGCCACACTGAATACCATAGGCGCTGTAACGATGAGTTGTATTAGCTGTACCACGACATAGCTAGATATAGTTCAGCGAATTAAGATGGCTAGGCCATTTTGTACGAGTGGGGCTCCTAAAGTCTTGAGGGCGATACTCACTGGTGTTGGCAGAGGAAGGACTTGCTTTTTAATTGGTACCAGTTAGCAGCGATAATGGTCGAATGATTTTTGTTGTCTCTGCCAAAATAACCTACGTTTTTATAACGTAAAGTATTAAAAAAACACGAGTGGACCTAAGTTCCCGAAGTCAAACTTCTGTACCGGCTCTACAAAGAAATGTAGAATTAAATATGGAAGATATAGAGTTTTATAAGATACCCTTTTTGGTTTTTTTTTAGTTTAGCATGAGTGAAAATAGTAGTTGAAATTAGCAAAAATAGCAGTAGCATTAATAAAAATAGTAGTAGGAATCAGTAGTAGCATTGGTAAAGCAGTAGTAGAAATTAGTAAAAGCAGTTGTAGGAAATTAGTAAAAAAATAGTAGTAGTTAGAACTAGTATTAACAAAAATAGTAGTAGAAAAGAGTATAAATAGTAGGAACAGTTGATATTAGGATAACTAAAAATAGTAGTAGAAATTAGTACAAATAGTAGTAGGCGTAGTGATAGTAGTAGTAGTCATAGTAGTAGTAGTAGTAAAAGTAGTAGTAGTGGTAGCAGTAGTAGTATTAATAGAAGTAGAAATAAAGTAAGTAGTGGCAGTTAGCAGTTGAAGTATAAGTTGTAGGAGTAGCAGTAGGACTAGTAATGAGGACTTGTAGTGGTAGTAGTTATAATAATATAGTAGTATAGTAGTAGTAGTAGTAGAAGTAATAGTAGTAGTGGTGAACCAGTCTCGAACTACTGAAAGGTCTCAAAATAGTCCCGAAATATCTAGTCCGAAAATAGGGCCGCAACAGTCCAGAGCTTTTCCTCAAATGGTCCGGAACTAGTGTCGAAGTGGTCCAAAGCTACATACATATGTATATACATATGCACTGATGGACATAAATAGTCCTTACATCTATATATATACTAGCTGACCCGGCGAACTTCGTCCCGCCCAATTTTTATTTGAAATAGTTAAAACGCTTTTTGAACTTAAATATTTTTGGCGAAGTTCGTTCTTTGTTTTGTTGTGTAGCGTGTAAACAAATAAAGAAGATGGCTCTCCAACACGCTAACATGCCACATACATACCTACATATGTATGTACATATGAAACTGTAAAATTTTGAACTTAAACGATAAATCGGTTTGAATCATTCGAATTCTCAGAATGAACATTTCCTCACTTTCAGATTTGCTGTGTTGTAGTAAACTATTCAATACAGTGAATTTATTTTTTATGAATAAAGACGGAAACCTTATATATCTGGTATAAAAATCCACGGGATTGAGATTTGAACTTGAGGTCAAAATTTTTAAAATTATAGATGAAAATTTTCGTAGAGTTGATAATAAACACAAATTTTCATAAAATAGTTCATTTTTGATTTTATATTCAAGTTTTTAACAAATAAGTTAATTACAAAATTGTTAGTTGATAACATGTAACATTTAATTTTATAATCTTAGGATAGATAATTCTTAATTTTTAATAGTAGTATTTATTTTTTTGAATTATAAACATTTTAATTTAACTTAGCACTAATCGGTGCACAATATTTTTGGTTAACCTGTCTCGAGCTAAGACAAATAGATTTGATGGTTTTCCCACACGTGAGCATGCAACATATAATTGCCCATGGGAAAAACATGGATTATCCAAATCTAACCCACAAATGGACATTGTTTGGCCTTGGGACTTATTTATGGACATGGCAAAAGCTAAACGAATAGGAAACTGTAGTCTTCTTAATGGTATCGTAGATTCTGACGGTATCATTGGAATACGGGGCAACAGGACCACTTCTCCTTTAAACTTTCCAGTCAAAATAGTTGCTTCAAGAATATTCCCTGTTAACTTTTTGATGACCAAACGTGTACCGTTGCATAACCGAGGTGGATTCAAATTACGCAGAAGAATAATAATTGAACCAATCTTCAACCGAAGAATATGTGGTGGCATTCCGGGTATATCTAGAGAGTTTAAAAATTCAGTTGGAAAATTTACACTTTCATTTTCATCAACAACAGTATCGATTGATTTAAAAGACATCAGATCGCCTGGCAACAACTGTTGTATCTGGAAGTTAATTTCGTCAACATCAACATTTTTGGCTGCCAAAATAGCCTGCCCACTGAGCCAGTTATGATCTAAATAATTATTTTGTATATCCGGGAAAATACTTTCAATTAATTCAATTTTTGTGTGAACAACAGTGCAGAAATTGTCTGGCAGTTTAATGCATTGCGTGTTTGGTTGCCGTTCTATTGTACCGTTCCCAATATCTAGCAATTGTTCCGAAAATATATGTGCTAATGGATCATTTAGTAAATGTACGCGCATGTTTATAGTCAATCGAAGTGTTTTAACATTTCTCCATAAAAATGATTGTTTTAAACATGCGTTAATCTCATCGGCGAAAGTAGAGCGAGGTATGACCGGCAACGTCTGTCGGAAATCACCAGATAGCAATATGACAGCACCTCCAAAAAGTTTATCATTGCCGTTCAAATCTTGCATAGTTCGGTGCAATGCCTCGAGTGAATATTTGTGAGCCATTGTGCACTCATCCCAAATAATGATTGAACTTCTTTGCAACACTGCAGCTATTGCGCTATTTTTTTTATGTTACATATTGCGTTTGGGTTGCTATGAATTTGTGATGGCAACTTGAATGCTGAATGTGCCGTTCGCCCACCATCTAGCATAGTAGCAGTAGTATTATTCTTCTGCGTAATTTGAATCCACCTCGGTTATGCAACGGTACACGTTTGGTCATCAAAAAGTTAACAGGGAATATTCTTGAAGCAACCATTTTGACTGGAAAGTTTAAAGGAGAAGTGGTCCTGTTGCCCCGTATTCCAATGATACCGTCAGAATCTACGATACCATTCAGAAGACTACAGTTTCCTATTCGTTTAGCTTTTGCCATGTCCATAAATAACTCTCAAGGCCAAACAATGTCCATTTGTGGGTTAGATTTGGATAATCCATGTTTTTCCCATGGGCAATTATATGTTGCATGCTCACGTGTGGGAAAACCATCAAATCTATTTGTCTTAGCTCGAGACAGGTTAACCAAAAATATTGTGCACCGATTAGTGCTAAGTTAAATTAAAATGTTTATAATTCAAAAAAATAAATACTACTATTAAAAATTAAGAACTATCTATCCTAAGATTATAAAATTAAATGTTACATGTTATCATCTAACAATTTTGTAATTAACTTATTTGTTAAAAACTTGAATATAAAATCAAAAATGAACTATTTTATGAAAATTTGTGTTTATTATCAACTCTACGAAAATTTTCATCTATAATTTTAAAAATTTTGACCTCAAGTTCAAATCTCAATCCCGTGGATTTTTATACCAGATATATAACGTTTCCGTCTTTATTCATAAAAAATAATTTCACTGTAGTGAATAGTTTACTACAACACAGCAAATCTAAAAGTGAGGAAATGTTCATTCTGAGAATTCGAATGATTCAAACCGATTTATCGTTTAAGTTCAAAATTTTACAGTTTCATATGTACATACATAGGTACACGCTACACAACAAAACAAAGAACGAACTTCGCCAAAAATATTTAAGTTCAAAAAGCGTTTTAACTATTTCAAATAAAAATTGGGCGGGACGAAGTTCGCCGGGTCAGCTAGTATAGCTCTAAATTTAACTCCAAATGTACATTTAGCCATACAAAATTCTATACCTAAATGCTACTAAATAAAATTTTTTTTTGAATTTAGGAAATACATGCAGAAATCAACTCTGCAATTTCCTAAATTTCTCTGAAATCTCCCAAATTCGAGGAAGATTTACTGGAAAAGAGTGGCAGCATTGCTTATTTGTCTGACCATACATATGTACATAACTTTATTTATTTCACGGATTGTATGTGATTTTTTCTTAAATTTGGAATATTGGAAGTCATAGACTCGTATAACTTTACCACAAATAATATAAACTTCAAACAACGCATTTTCATTTAATGTTTTTAGCAAGTGGCAGCTTTTGTTATGACAGCCTAAATCCATGAACATTTACTGTTGAAATTGATAAAACACCGCCAGCTGCTAGAATCATAATAAATGTAGCGCCATCTACTGTAACATACCGCACTTACTCAATACCGCCAGCTGGTGGAATCACAATAACTGTAGCGCCATTTACTGTAGCGCACTTACTCATACCGCTGTTAGCGCCACCAACTGGTGGATAGCTCTTTGCTAATAATAAACAAATAATTTGCAATAAATAAATAATGCGACTATAAGGAGAGTTATAAACTATCCTATCTTTCAAGTTGAACCAAACTGCACACAGTGTTAAAAATTTCATTAAAATCGGTTCAGTAGTTTAGGAGTCCATCGAAATCAAACAACGTGACACGTGATTTTTATATATTAAGATATATATATAAAGATAAACATTGATATGTCGCTTTCTCAGTACGTATATTGTGTTTTTTCTCATTCAAGCGTGATGTCTGGACTTCGTGACGCTATTCTGACGCGATATAAATTATCACTGCCGCTAAAGAAGTTTTATTTCGAAACTAATAATAGGTTTAGCTTTCATTTTTATTGTTCTGTCTGTAGTATTTTGGAATCACGCTTAACGTAAAAGTTTGAATTTGATACAGAAGAGTAGATTATGTTACAATTTTCTCTAGAGCAGAATGTCCGGAATGTACATAAAATGCCAAGCAATCGGTCAGACAAATAATCTCACATATGTTTGTATATATGTACATTCATATATTATCTCCTCTCATCTGCGATAATGTCTTATTTTCCTTCTGTTTTTCATTGTATTTAATGCACTTATTTTTTTTTTTTTGAGCAAACAAGTTTTTTTTCTAACATGTCAGACATAAATATATATATCTTTGTACACACAGCAATGTGTATGTATATGTGAAAGTTGGTTAGGAAATTAAGTTTTCTGTTATAATCAGAAAAGTTTTTTTTTTTATCTATTCTTCCGAAACAAACTTTCGCCCCACCTTCGCTCATTGTGCTTGTAGCCGTTACAAAGTTTTTCAATAAATTCACTGATGGAAAAAGAACTTTCTATAGTTATTTAGTTGGTTAGTTTGTATCTATAAATGGCAAAGCAATATGTTGATCTGCCGTTTTTTTTTTGTTTATTAAATTTTCGATTGAAAAACTCTCTCAGCTAGATGTCGGCCAAAGAGAAGGGGTCATAGAGTTTTTTAAGGCTTAACAAAGCAAGTTTTATAAATTCATTAGATATTTCTTATTCAGCTCGCCAAACATTCATATTAAGTTGTAACTTGTCTTTCGCGATGCAAGTACAAAGCTACACAGCCGCCCATAGAATCTCTCGAATATGACTTTAATGTTTAGAGATAGGAATGCTACCGACCGTTTGACAATACTAAATATTCGCATTTCCTGCCTAAATTGCGTTACTATAGTTTGTATAAACTGAAAAAATTAACACAAGACATATGTATATGCACTATGTGTGTACTTATAAGTTTAATATTTTCGAAAAATTACGCTAAATTAGTAGCTCCCACATTGTTAGAATAACGAAATAACATAATTGACTTTTTGAAGAAGACTTATTTAGCGGCAAAACACAATCACATGTCATTTCTTGACAATTTGTTCACCACTACAACTACTACTACTCCTACTTATACTACTACAACTACTATTATTAATTACTAGGACTATTACTAACTACTACTACTAAATACAACTACTCATTACTAAAAGTACTACTAAATCTACAACTTCTATTACTACTAATAACTTCTAACTAGTACTACTGCTACTACTAGTACTTTCTACTACTACTATTATCACTATGACTACGACAACTACTGCTACTACTATTAATTACTACTTTTATTTTTACTAATGCTACTATTAATTACTACTACAATTTTTGATAATGCTACCACTAATAACTACCGCTATTTTTTACTAATTTCTACTACTATTTTTACTAATGCTACTACAAATTTCTTCCACTATTCTAACTAATGTCTCTACTAATTTCTACTAGTTTTTACTAATTTCTGCTTCTATTTTTAGTAATGCTACTGCTAATTATTCTACTATTTTTTTTACCAATTTCTACTATTTAATTTTTACTAATGTACTACTTCTCTTTTTAATAATGCTATTACCAATTGCTACCATTATTTTTACTAAAGCCACTATTTATTACTACCATTATTTTGACTTATTACTGCCATTTTTTTTCTAATTTCTAGTACCAATTACTACAACTATTTTTACTTGTGCTACTATTAACTACTGCCACTATTTTCTAATTAATTTCCACTACTCTGCACTAATGCTACGACTAATTTGTACAAAATTTTTCAATAGAAAAAGAAAAAGAAAATATTATGCTTTAAATGTACCATGCCCATTTCCCAAAATTTTAATTTTTACGCTTTTCTCTCTCTTCGTTGCAATTTTGTGTGAATAAATGTTTCAATATGTTCGCCGATTTCAATAATTTTCGAAAATGCACCTTCTAAGTTGAAATGTACAGTGTGTACGAAAATTGATAAGATTTTATACAGTAACTCCAGGATATACTTGTTAAATAATAATAATTTTGACGTTTACATCATAGCTTGATGTTTGGCCGAACTTCTACAATTTGTGGTCTGGGTCTTGATATTGCCACATAAATTGAGCGACCTACAGTTTTACACCGACTCCGAACGGCGAAATGTTTGTTGTGAAAAGTTTTTTCATGGCAGAAATACATGCGGAGGTTCGCTATTGCTTGCCGATGGGCGACCCTTATTAAAAAACTTTTCTATAATTTTTTTTATTTTTTTTGACCCTGCCAGTATGCGAACCTGGAAGCGGCCGCTTGATTATTTGCTTGCTCTATATTTCTAAAGTATTTTCATCCCAGTGATTTCTTTTTTAATCTAATTTTTGTAAATTTCCGTTATATGAGAGTTGAGCGTGGTTTGTGGTTTGGTAGAGTGTGGTGAGCTCATTTCAGAGGTTCACCTATTTCTCACATATTCTTTTCTCTTATATCAAATGTGAGCAAATTTTTTTACTGTTACTGTGTTGCCAGCTTAAAAAGCAATAATGGGATGGGCTCTCTCACATTAGTTTAAGCTATTGTGGCAGCTCCTAGGAGCTCATATAGACCCTCCCGATATCTCCGCCTTGGGAGCCATGGTAGGCACGCAATGGTCAGGTGTCGCCGGAATGAAGTCGAAACCTTGTGTCCAATATTCCGCAGACTGACAGCGGCCTGGGCTACCAGGTTCTTTCCCGCAGTATCTACTGATTCCAATGAGAGCCGATCTATTCACCTTTTCCAGCTTGGCGACTATCACAGTCTATCTAGGGCTTGCCACCAGACAAGAACCCCATACAGAAGTACTGGCTTTACTACCTGCTTATATAACCATTTAATAGCTCTAGGCGGGAAGCCCCAGCGTTTACCGATCGCAGCACTACCAGGAAATCTGTATCTTCTTAAACGCCTCCTAACGAAGTCAGGTGAACGCTTGGAATTTCGTACTTCCTGGTGAAAAGAACGAGCTCAGGTTTTGCCGGATTTAGAGTAAGTCCGTAGGTCCGAGACCACCTGTTAACCGTAGCTAGATATCCCAAAACCTCCCTCTGACAATAAGCGCCAGGTCATCCGCGTATACAACAACCTAGCAGGGGTCCGTCTCCAATCTTAACAACAGTTCATTGACTACAAAACCCTAGAGTATCGGTGAGCGAACACTCCCTAGGGGAGCTATAACAGTTCTGCCGATAAGCAGATGGTAGATGTGGCTTATGAGGTCAATTTCGACTCCTAGTCTGCTTTGATAATCTACTATAACCCCGGGTAAAACGTTGCTAATGATCCCCTCGATGTCAAAGAAGGTACCCAGTGCGAAGTTCTTCTTAAGAGATTCCTCTATGAACTTCACCAGGGTGTGTAGGACCGATTCCATCGATCTTATCTTAAAATAGGCATGCAGTGAGAGCGATAATCTCTCACGCGGAATACCATTTCGTGCAGGTCAAGAAGGAGTAGATGTTACATTTTTTGCTGAATAAATTTCATAACAGAACTCATTACTATATTACATATTATCTTGCTGCTAATTTCAATTCAATTTAATTTATCAAATTCCTGCAGTAATCTAGCCTCTACAAGCAACTTGTACTATGTTCGTTGTCGATGTAATCCGAAATCCTCCAGCAAGCGATTTTCTCCAAAATACATTAATCACAAATAAAAAGTTGTAGAGAAGTGTGAGGAAGGAGAATATGAAACGCAATAAATAAATATAAATATATCTGTATAGTAGTAAGTGTGTACTTTTGCACATCACTTTACGCTTACACTATACATATTGTATCTATAAATAGTTTAAAACTCAAAGGGAATAATAAATCTGTTTTTGCTGCATGAGCGTTCGTCGTTTTGGTAATGCGATAAAGATGAGCGGTTGGCTGCTTGAACGCTCGATATGGACGGGCGAGGAAATAAATCGCTGCAAAACCAAACATATTCCATCCATTCATACATTCTTACTATACACATCAGACATGCGGTACTTGTACGACGTTCAACATAACCACAGAGAAACATTTACACGAATTCCAAGCAATGTAAGAATAGTGATTTAGTGGACGGAATTACTATGGTAACTAAAGCAAGCGTTGCATTTTTTAACGGCAACGAGTGGCAGTGCGCGATATACCCAAATAATCGGGTCAAATTGTTGAAGTTTTCTCATTCTGACGAAGTTCGTTGCTCGCCTTTTCCTTTTCCTTTTACTCTTTCCATTTTTATTTTCATTCTTTTTCACTTCTGTCTTCCGCACCCAATTTCAAATTTGAAAATTCCATTTTCTCATACAAATTTTATGGGCATGAGAAATTTTGACACTTCGTTGACGCCTGACGCGGCAATTTAGGTATACCTCTTAATTTTGGCATTCAGTCTTCATCCGGTAGATTTTATTCCCCCGAATGGGGAGCTACCAAGTACATTCATCTGCAATACTTTAACAACAATATTAGCTAGAAGTATAGTTGAGTCGGTGGCTCTTCATTCTTGGATCCAGTGACTTTTTGAGAATTTAGATTCTGATGGCTGATGCCATTAATCACCTTGTTCCGAGTCACGTTCAAGTCGATAATCCTCTCCATTATCTGAGGTATTGCCATTAAATGGGAATTTTCCGACTGCCGTGAAAAATATGCGCATACGATTCTCCAGGAATTCGTAAAACTTCTCTTTGATCTCATCATTGTCGTTGGCAAAAATATACCTGAAGACCTGCTGGAGTTTCATGGCTAGTATAGAAAAGGTAGAGATGAAATAACTCTTATCAGATAACGTAAAAATAAAGGTTTTATAAAAAGTGCTATCTGGTAATTTAATAATCAACCGTTGGGAAATAACTCTTATTGGAAACTCTTATTGCCTGTATTACAGTTATGTAACAGTTACCGTTGGTCTATGCTTTTTCTTGTATTTACGCGGTAAATCACAAAAGATTCACATTCCTGGGGGATTAAAATAAATTGAGATGCATTTAAAAAGTTTCTAGGTTGCTTATTCTTCAGCTCGGGTCAATCCGGGACTAGTTCGGGATCGGCTTAAGACCAAAAGTTTGGGACTAGCCGCGAAACAATTTGTGAGCGATTTTGGGCCAGTTATCATTGCCCTTCTAAAAAATTGAGATTCTAATAAAAAATGGAGTCAATTTTAAAACTATCGGCGCACATCTGAACTTCCAGTTTGCGCGACATCTACTATGAAAATAGTTTGGCAATGAATAACACGTGTTTGATTAAATAACGGGTGTTTTTTTAGACTGACAGAACTTTCGATAGGGATAGCTGTCACTTTACAGCTGGTAAATGACATTTCGTTTTGAGATTTCTGCCCAGTAAGCATTGACAAATCATCATGGAAAGCATGACGCCGCAACAACGTTTCCAAATTGTGGAAATTTACTTTAAAAATCAGTGTTGTGTTCGCCAAACTTATAGAGCACTTCGTGAATTTTATGTTCCACATAATGGAGCATCAGAGCAGCTTATTCGTTGAACTGTTGATAAATTTCGAACAACATTTACACTACTTGGTGAAAAACCAACAACAAGACAAAGAACTGTACGTACAGAAGAAAATATTGGTGCTGTAAGTGATAGTGTTGGAGATGAGCCGAACTTGCCTATTCCCCGCCGTGCTCAACAAGTTGGACTTTGTCCATCCACAACATGGAAATTTTGCAGTGGTTCAAAATTGGACTGATCGCATCCGATTCATCAAAGCTAGTCGTGGCGGACATATGCCAGAAATCGTTTTTAAATATTAAATGTCATGAAAATATCTTTCAAATAAAAAAAAAAGCATCATACTTCATTTTTTATGTGTTTTATTTCAATTTAAAGTTCTGTCAGCCTAAAAAAAAACACCCTTTAGAAAAACTTTTAGTTACGCTAACTTGTGATGCTTTCTATTTATTTTCCATCTACTAACTTGAAAATTGGTTAAATGACAGTTTCACTTTTCGAACCACAGCCGCTTTGAAGTTTCGAATATCGCTTTACAGACTGGACTGAGAAAATGAGGTGTGTTCGTCGCTTCAAATAAATCAGAGGCATTGTAGGTATTATACAAGTCTTTCGATAATTATTACAGAAGGATATAATTATAAAAGTTATCCGTAATTATTATTTTGGGATTTATGTTATAAAGTTGTTTCCATATTAATTATGATTGAAAAATCAATTATTAAGTCATCAAACGATTTATATTATACAAGTATTTTCATAATAATTATTGGTCAGACAAGTTTATTTAAGTGGTGACTGCTGGTTCATGATCATAACGGGATTGATCCAGAACAAATACCCATGTATTTCTGAACTTTTCCCACAATAGTTCCGCAAAGGTTGGGAAACAGTCCCGAAATGGTTTTGAACTAGGCCCAAAGTTATCCGCTGCCTACGTAGTTCAAGACTTAAAAATCTTAAAATATTAATCCAACTCATAATTATTGTGCAAAGACTTTTATCATATAAGAGTGTTTTGAAATTTGGCTAACGCAAAATTAAAATACAAAAACTTTTATAATAATAATTTTTACGAAAAAAGAACTAATTAAATTCACACTCAGAATTATTATCAAAACACTTATGAGTTTAGTCTTAAAATAATAGTTCTTGACGACTTAAAAAATGTATTTCATACTATATTAATTATTGGTTGGCTTCTATTCTTTTGTGTTATATTAGTTATACCACTGAACTAAATCATACAACATATCACAAAACCATTTTCGTCTACATTAAACATATTACGATAAATTAAAGAATGACAAAATTGCAAAGACATAACTATTAGTTCAAAATAAACCAAGACTTAACACAGTAATTTTTCAATTAATCTATAACTATTATTCAAAGACTTAACCTCAAAAAGTCTCTTAATGATTACCAGCGAAATAAATGTTTTGAAGTTTTCAAAGAATTAATTTTCAGACGTTTATTATAAAAGTTTTCTCATAATAGTTATGAGTGAGAAAGCATTTTTTAAGTCTTGATGGACGGGACTTTTTTAAGACTCTTCGAGATTAGTTCGGAGCTATTCGGAACTAGTTCTAAATCAGTTCGGGACCAGCCCGGGATCACTTGTTTAGTAGCTCGGTAATATTTCGGGACCAGCTGGAGATTAATTAATGGATTAATTTTATTTTAAATTCAAGTTCTTTCTAATATTTCGAATTTTTAACTATTTCAGAAGTGAACCAGTTCGGGGGTTCCGACCCCAAATTAGTGCCTGAAATAATCCTGAAGTTTTTAAGTCTTGAAAGATGGTTTTATAATTATAAGTCTCAAAATAATTATTATTGAAAGACTTTTATAATATAAGTCTCAAATTGTTGATTTCAAAAATTGTTCCCACCCATAATAAGTGTGAAAAGCCATTTATAATAAGAGTCTCAAACTAATAGTTATTGATAATTTATTTATTTTTTTTTAATTATTATCAAAAGACTTTTATAATTCTGTTCCAAATTCGGATGACTATTTTAAGACTCAACGTTCAAATAATTATTATTCTAGATCTCTGCAAAATTTTCATTGCATTTCGCTACTATTTTCGCGACCACAACTGTGATCTCTAAAAGTAAGTGTGAACGCACTATTACTTTAATTTTTATTTTTATTCCCTAGAAATAATAAAAAAAAAATTCAAATCGCGTTGCCCATTTTTTTGTTTGATATGAGAAGATGGAAACGAACCTACTTTAAACTTGCAGACTCACAGCTAACATTTGGACCACAAAAGTTTTCAAACTAAAGGCATCCAAAGCAATCAAGGTGAGCAAAGCAAGCGTCCATTGAGCCAGCGCCTTAAGGGGCATTTTGTTTTCACTACTGGGTATTTCTTAACACATACATTATGCATTCCTATAATTTTCGTATGTCTGGTGCTGCGTCTGCACATTTTCCATGTAGGATTAAGGATTCTTAACCGCCTGTGGCCAAGCAAACACACACACACGCGCGCATACAATTGCAGATCTGTTGAAATGCAATTTGTGTGTGTGTGTAAGGGCACAGACCTAAATACATACATATGCAATTGCATTGATATGCGCATACATAACATCGAAATCCTTTACAATCCTGTTATTACTGATTTCAACTCAGCCACAACAGCTGACTGACCGCGCTCCCCCAACTTTGCTCTGATATTCTTATCCTCAATCTCGATGCTACTCCTGGAAGCGTCCAGCGCAATGCCAATTGCATTGGGTATTGCGCACTCGGTTGCGGTTGCAATATTGCCTCCTGCACAACCTTTGCATACTTCAGCTCGCTGCTGGTATTTGTGGCTACTTTTGTTGCTGATGCGTTGTCACTGTCATTTGTGTGGCAATGCGGTTTTAAGGAAAATTCTTGCTATTCTTGTACAGTGGTTATGTTTTTTGTTCACCAAGGAATACTTAGAGATTTTTTGGGGTTACTTGAAAACTCACCTGCCCTGTGTAGAATTGTTGCTATAGATGCTGCTGCTGGTGGTGCTGGGGTGACAATTAAAAGGTTTTACCGATAAACATAATTTACTTTAACTGCTCTTATTTTGTTGTGGTTTTCAATGTAGATTGTGCGCATGAGTATCAGCGGCAGGTGGTGGTGAGTTCACACAGCAGCACTCAGGTGTTTTCGCCATTAGTTAAATACTAAAGAAAGTTGCAGGTCACTGATTCGTAATGGGTTTCATAAGTTTGTTTTAATTAGAAATTGACCCTCTAAATCAGAGGTGTACACTTCACGCGTGACAATTTTTTCTATTCTGCTTTCACACATTGTCGACAAAAGCTACGCTGCCCTCGAACTAAAGATCGCACTTTTAAGGATTTTACTGATCCTGGGATTCTCGCGAGTATATTATGTAATAATGGGATTCCGCAACTGCCCCGAAATTATAATGGATTGTTAAAAAATGTAACAAGTGGAACAATGTAATATTTAGGCGGATTAAACCTATAATGGTATTTTAATGCGGAACATTAAGAAACAAACATTATTTTTAGTAAACCCTACATTTATTGAGATAAAAAATACATTGTTTTTATAACAAAAAAAAAAAAAAAAAAAAAAAAAAAAAAAAAAATTTTTACCAACTTAAGTCTTCAATATGGTGTTTATCCACAAGTTCAAATTTATTTGTTTGCAGCTGCTACTGTTGTGTTTTTAAAATTATTTTAGATCAATTATTGAGATCGATATATGTACATATATGGAAAATGACTCTAATTCAGAAGGTTATACAATGATTATCCTTATAATATTTAATAAAATGAATTGGAACTATTCATGTATAAAAAGTGATTCAATCAAGGATCAGACTTTAAGGTCAACGTTCGTGATACAAAGTATGAGACATTTATGGAAAACATAGAAGAATGCATCGAATGTCATCTGCAAATATTGGCTGATAAATTCCATTGTTGTTTACCAGAAAAAAACAATAGTGAAATTGTAGTTGCCACAAAACTGATGCCCAACAAGTTTGGCATGTCTACTATATTTTGCCACAGGTTGACACAATAAGGGGCTTCCAAGTCTAGGATGAAATGCACGAAATGCTAAAATCCTATACTAAAATATGCAAGAGTACGAGAACATCTGATTGCAGAATCGTCACGCTCATTCAACTTCTTATTGGGGAACCGGCTCTTTTTTGTCGTGTTCGCCACCGACACAGTAATTTTTACCTAAAAATGTTAAATGAAGCTTTAATGTCACAAGGGAATAAAATTCCAATTTATTTTTGCATGGAGTTTTATGCTTGTTGTTGACTACGTTGAGGTCGCTAATTTCAAATCTGCACCCCGTTTTTCTCTATTAGTTCTAGTTTTTGATATACAGGTGCCAGACATATTTTTGCACTAGTGACTTTATCTGTTCGAACCAACTTAGCTGTTTTTTTTTTAATTTTTTTGTTCACGTCGAGAAATATCTGGGCGGCTTTTGCGAAGAAAAGGGGAATTTTATGCGAGTTACAGCATTTTTTTTTTTGTTTTTCAATAGCTTTTATCAATCCATCATCTTCTAACAATATCTTGGAAATAATTGTATAAGAGTTTGACGGAAAGTGTTGCAACATGTAATTTAGGTTTCTCACTAGTCCCAAAATAATTTGGAATTTATACATTTATTAGGGCTAATTTCTTCAAATATACCATTGTGGTTTATTTTAATATTTGTAATATTTCAGAAAAAATTTTAACACAAGCCTCAATATCTGTTCAATTTTCTTGCGATGAAGTAAAAAAACACCACAACAACTATTGCCTAGGCGTTTGCTTTCGATCATTCTTTAATATATTCAAAATATGTTTGGTTGAACTTCTGTCTGTGCTGTTACTTTTCAAAGGCGGGCATATCTACAAAAAAAAGAAGAGGGAAACCTTTACTAAATTGTAAGAACTATTGATTCATAGATCCGAAGTGTTGCAGATCCTAGCATCGAAGAATCGCATCTTGTTTTCGTCAGCTGCCCAGCTTTTGCGAGAGAAAAAGTTCAATCACCTAATTCCGGGATTCTATGATTCAGTATCATCTCTTACTTACTTACTTAATTGGCGCTATAACCGCTTTTTGCGGTATGCGTCTAGTTGTAAAACAAATTGAGGGACCTACAGTTAAACGCCGACTCCGGCGAATGCTTTTTATACCTTTCATGAGAATGAAATGGTATATTAAGTTTGGTCCGATGTTTGTAAGTGCCAGAAGGAGAAGAGATAGACCCATCAAAAAGTATACCTAAATGATCAGGACGATGAGCTGAGTCGATTTAGCCATGTCCGTCTGTCTGTCCGTCTGTTTGAACGCAAACTAGTCCCTCAATTTTAGAGCTATTTTGATGAAATTTGGTGAGCAGGTGTCGTTGTACAAATGATTAAACATTTGTCGGAATCGGCCAGATCGGGTGACTATAACATATAATACAACCGATTATTCAGATATTGAATTTTGCGCCATAACTCCTCCATTTAAGCAGCTAAAGGCTTGAAATTTTGCAGAAATATCAGCCATTATTAGCTACGTATCAGTATTGAAAATCATGAAGATCGGAGAAATATAACATATAGCTCCCATACAACCGATTGTTCAGATATTGCATTTTGCACCATAACTCCTCCATTTAAACAGCTAAAGGCTTGAAATTTTGCAGAAATATCAGCCATTATTAGCTACGTATCAGTATTAAAAATCATGAAGATCGGAGAAATATAACATATAGCTCCCATACAACCGATTGTTCAGATATTGCATTTTGCTCCATAACTCCTCCATTTAAACAGCTAAAGGCTTGAAATTTTGCAGAAATATCAGCCATTATTAGCTACGTATCAGTATTGAAAATCATGAAGATCGGAGAAATATAACATATAGCTCCCATACAACCGATTGTTCAGATATTGCATTTTGCACCATAACTCCTCCATTTAAACAGCTAAAGGCTTGAAATTTTGCACAAACATCAACCATTATTAGCTATATATTAGTATTCATCAAGATCGGAGTTCACAGTGTAAACCGGCAAGATAAATTCAGGACAAATATTTATTGCGAAAAGTAATAAGCTCAGCGCAATATCACATGAATCATAGCGTTAAACGTTTGGGAACTATTTACGGATCTGATAACTGTTTTCAAAGACCGACATATGTTGGTCTTACATATTAATACTTAATTATTTGTATTTTTTAAATGTTGAATATCAAGCGTCGATACGATATTAAAAATATGCAAAAACCATTCCCTTCTTAAAACATAGTTCTTTTTAATTACATAAGGAAAATCATTAAATAATTTATAACAATGCCTTTACTAGAATTATTTTTATTGATTTGAAGGAAATTTTCGCTTTTAACTATAGGTAATACGAAATTGTAATACAATAACACGTTTTTTACTATTCTTCCATTCATGAAAGGTATGAAGCCTTCGGCATAGCCGAAGACAGCGCTGTTTTTACTTGTTTGAGATGTTTTTTCATGGCAGAAATTCACTCGGAGGTTTGCCATTGCCTGCCAAAAAGGGCAACCGCTATTAGAAAAAACATTTTCTATAATTTTTAATGTTACTTCTCATCTCAAGTCACTAAATTTGAGACTTTCAATGAGAGACATTTTTTGTGGCTTGAGAAGACAATCAGCTGATCATATGTATGCTCAGCTAGAGATGCACAATCAACTGCAATGGAAATGTGTTCATCGATAGCACACTTTATACTTTTTAAATTCTTTGTCAACAGCATTATTGCTCTTTAAAAATGAAAAAAATATCATTATCGTAAATTTTACATTGAAATTATTCGTTCAAAATTCCTAAAATAATTATAATTTTACGTGAACCGATTATTTAAAATATGTGTAACAATTAAAATATCAACAATCGATAAATGCAGCCTCTCATCCATACGCACATTCGCTCAAAGTGGCAAAAGAAGATACATATGTAAGTACATGAGGCGGCTTACTGATAACCGAATAGTCTCAAAATCGATCTAGCCATTAGTGACTAGAGACTACGTCCAGTATACCGGCCTTAATCCCACTTTAATTGATGCTCCTAAGGAGCTCATCGACCTGTGTTTAGTTTATAAACTTTCTGTTATTTTTGTGGCGGCATTTAAAAAAACTTAGTATTATCATATCGATTCCTTCATATATTACATATGAGGTGTTGATAACCAAAGTGGTCTGTACAGATGCGGCCTCAAATGCCTTAAATGGCATTGGTAATGGCTACAGTTACACCCCATTTTTATTACATGATTTATTATGACTATATCGAATGCATGTTGCATAGATATTTAAAATCAAATTGAAATTTAATCCGAAATGCTATTTCGCGTATACCTTAGCTGCTCCAGCTTGTCCATAATAGAAGTCGATTCGAGAGCCATGAGAGCTACGCGAATGCAACATAACTACAACAACACGGAATGCATGCAGTAACGGCAACATTATTGTGCAGTCTCTTTCAGAATAAGTTTGCAACAACACTTTCAGTGGCAAAGTACCTTGTTTATGTTTGCGTGAAATGTTGTGTACCGTTGCATCACGAACACCTTCTCGAATTGCAATTGTTTGTTATGTCTACTTGCTGCTTCCATAGTTGCTACTCTATGCTCTTCTATGGATTTAGTAGTTGCTTGCCTTATTGTTGGTATTGTAGATATTTAGTTGTGCGAGTTGTTGCTGTTGCAATAACATTAACATTAGCCCCTTACCGAAACATTATGCTGCTGCCGTTTTGTGATGTAAACAAACTTCACGTTTTTTTTTTGTTTTCTAGCAACTTACGTAAATTTGCATTTCTTGTGTTGTGAAGATTCTTTTCTCAAAACAATAATTCTACTTCATAGAGATTTCTTAAAAATACAATTTTCTTAATGCAAGGATGCGTTGCTTGTTTACAATGAGGAAGGAAGGTAGAATATTGTGACTTGGTTTTGATATAACGTTTGTTTTCATTTTTATTTTTATGGTAGTTGAAAATTGAAGCATTTCTTTTTTTCACTATTCAATGGCAATACTCTGAATAATCTTAAAATTGAGCAACTAAATTTCTTAGCTTTTCGAAAAATTCTTTACCTTAAATTTTCAATTAATATAGGTCTTGGGCTATGTGGGCCTCTATAACACTCTTTGGTGTGAACCCAGAATTCAAAGATTATAGCGTGACTCTACTGCGCGATCGCTTGGTTGATTTTAACCTAATTCCCGTGGTTTGCTGGTAAAATAAAGTGGAAAAACTGCCATACTTCCGTTCAGCGCAAACTGCAGAGGTTGGACTGCCTCACGGTCACTAGAGTTATGAGAACTTATCCAACAGTGATGTTGGAGTTTCTTTTAAGCTCGACTCATCTTCACATTTTTATACAGACAGACAACGCTGTTCCGTATATCTGAAAGACTTTTCTATTTAACAAGTCTCGCCCAAGGATGCTGAGAAAGCTACAAGGGTTGTAAATATGTAGCATTTCTGATACCATGAAAATTGAACCAGTAGAAAGTTTCAAGTCAAAATTCCTAAGCGAAACGATTTGTGAAGCGGGTCCCCGTAGCCACCAGTGTGAAAAAGTTAGTATTTTTAATGCTAGATTTAGCATTTATTTTGGTTCTCTAGCCTCGGAATTTTCAGTTGAGCTTGGTGCTTTTTTTGTAGTCTATTTTACTCAAAAATATTATATTTATATTTACATAAAATATGAAAAGAGTTTAAAAAATATTTATTTTCAAATAGTCACACCTGCGTTTTCTAGAGCTTTGATTTCGACCACACAAAAAAAGTAGCGGATCAATTTTTCGCTTTTAAAGCCAAATTGCTCAATAATGTTTGCAGTTCTACAAAATAGTATAACGAGTATATTCATATGGTGATGTTGAATAAGTTGTTTTCTAATAATTGAAAATAGGTGGCAACATTACATAACAGGCTGCGAGATCGCACATATTCAGCTAAATATAAAAAAAAATTGTCAAAAATCAGAAATAATTAATATTGGAACTTGCACTTTATTTGACTAAACTATAAAACTGCATACCCAAATTGTTTTGTTGTTTTTTAAATTCTGATTCAAAATTTTAAAATTTAGAATATAATTTTTTGCACGCAAACTCTGTTGTTGTTATATTAAGACAGTCTTATAAAGTTTCCTTTTTGACACATGAAAAACACAACATTGTCCCACGCGGTTGTCAACTACCTGTGTTTGTTTGAAAAGTGTAAGCGGGCCTGTTTATGATGCGGCTTCAGCACACCGGTTTTTTTTAGTTTACGTATTCTAAGTTAGGTGAAATGTGTATAATGTGGCTCTGTCGTAAAAATTGTGCTATATTTTAATTTTTTTATTTTTTGTATTCGGAAGCTAGAAAAACCCGGCATTCGTTGTCCTGCCTGTATTAATTTACGAACGGTGGTAACCCACTCAAAAATGTAGGTATGCACCTTGTTTGACACTTCGAACAGGGAGTGCAACCCTTGGAAAAATATCTGTATAAATTTTTTCCTCGCCGAGACGAGTCGTTTGACACCCATATTTTACTATATAATATAACTTGTGTATAATTTAATTGAATTCGACGTTTCAGACCGATGACAACCCTGAGTGAAGTTAGCTATTAACCATCTTTCCGAGACGAGTCGTATGAGACCCATATTTGAATATTTCACATGACTTGTGTATATTTTAATTAAATTTGGCTTTTCAAAGAGGTGGCAACCCTCTCCCAAGCATAGAATATACTTTTTGACCTATTCTCATACCTACCAAATATACATGGAAAATTTCATAAAATTCGGTCGAACCATTTTTGAGGAGTTCAATCATAATAACTGTGACACAAGATTTTTATATATAAGATAATGTTTTTAATATTTTTACGGCTGGGAACACATTTTGGATGCCTGTTTCATTGCCAAATTTATGAGAGACGACGTTACAAAAAAAAAATGTTTTTGTCAAATGTCCTATGAGAAAGAGGGCATTGTTATAGGGAAAATTTTACTAAACAAAAAATACTTTATAGTAAAAAAAAAGTAGTTTTTTTAAAACTACATTTTTATCCTTTTTGATTTACATGTTTTTACTTCATCACTCTCAGTGTGAATTTCCATATATGCAGTATTATAAGATAAGTTTTTACAATGAAGTAGACTTCAAAGTTCTCAGCTTTAAAAACTGTAAAACCACTATTTTTTCCAATAGCAGAAAATGCACGACAGCGCCATCTAGTTTAAGTTTTGGCAATAATCACTTCGGCTTCAACAGCACTATAATACTGTAACTTTCTAGAAGAGTTCGTTATAAGATCGATTTTTAGTTAATTTTTCCTGTATGCGGAGTATCTAAAAATCACAAACTTTAGGTATAATATAACAAGGAGATTAGATCTATAGGATAAAATTTCTTTTGAGATATTATTATCCTTTTGAGACATAAACCTCGACTTTGTATCACAGTGTAATTAAGCAGCTAGGAAGTGCCGAAATCAAGTTATTTAGAAAATCCACATTGTAATAGTCTAGTTCCGATATCTTGGTTGAGATATTTTAAAAATCTTTGGCTGTTCGTAAAGTTAGCAATAACTTTTTCGGTATTGAAAAAACTTAAATTGGGCATTGATATGAATATGAAAAGTAATTGCCAAAAAAATTCGGTGTGGCTACATTTTTCAGTATTAGCAGACTTTTTCGGTACTACTGTTAATTTGCCAAATTACTCTTAATTCTCCAATTTGTATTTTATTTATTTAAATAAAAACTACAATATAATAAATTATTTTGATTTTAACGTTCCACACCAATTTTAAAAATTAGATTTTTTAAGTATTTTTCTGCTAAATTGAATTCATTGTACCAGATTCGAAAGAATTCACTATATAATTTAGTAAAATCAAGAATATGTGGCGTGGTTTACTTAATATAAATGCAAATTGTGTACGAAATTTGGTATCTGGCACATTCCCAATATTTTTGATTCCATGCATGCCATTCTCAAACCCAATTTTTTCTACCAAGTTTAAGTAAATTTAGATATATGAAAGGTGGCTGTTGTTTTTGTTCGATTTTTGCAATTTTCGAAATTTTGCTTTCTGATTTAAAATGCCATGTTGGCATCGAATTTGTTCAAATAGTTTCGGAGTTATACCTATTTGCTCTAAAGTAGCTGGCGCCACGTTCATTTTTCCAAATAAAATTGCCTTTGTATTCCCGACTTTAGGCCAATCCTGTGTACTAAATTTGAGTAAATTATCTTTAATAGTCACTGATCAAAAGATATGATTTTTACAAAATATCATTATGTGATTTCGCACATTTCGCACGATTTCGCACATTGGTTATATGATCCTACCTCGAGTCGACGGCAATGTGTTTATCAAGCTTTATTGAGATATCCTTATATTTATTTGAGTTATCCTATCCCACAGATGGACGGCTGTAGGTTGGGCCTTGGTTTAATCAATGTAGCTATTAATTTTAAGAATTTTGGTATATATATGTCTAAATCTATCTTGGTTACTTTATGCTCCGGTTACTTTAACAACCGTTAGGTGAATAAAGTTGTCACTAAAGCAATCAGGAGTCTGCTTCGCGTGCCCTAAGGCAAAGGGAACTGGTACTCTGGAAAGAACGTGCGTTTGGCCATGGACGAAGACTGCCGGCCGTCAGCGTTCCCGAAATTCACAAAAAATTTGATTATATATACACAGAAATTCTTTTATCTAGAAACTTCAGCTCCTCGTTCCCCTCTAGAGGGGAGTGGAAGGATATTTTATTCACAGAGCGCTTCGCAGTATCTGGTTTCAGGGAGCACACTGGTACACTATACCCTGTATTGTATTGTTTTTTTTTTCAAATGTTTCATTTAAATTTTTTAAAAAATTAAAATCGGTTCTGTACGTTGAGAGTTAATAATGCATATAAACAATTTTATAAAATAAGTATAGATACACAGATACACCTGTAAACATATATGTTTTTCGAGAACTTCTCCTTTTAAAAAGTATAAGTTTTTCTCTTTATTTTGCTTAACATGTCAGCTGCATAGAAAATTGCCGTGCGAAATGTTAACTATAAACATATGTCCTTTTAAGCATTCATACAAAATATACACAGCCTAAACAACTGCCTAATTTGTGCTTTCAGAGTCTTGGTTTCCCGATCGCATCGTTGGTTGCTTACAATCGTACCAATGCTGAGCTGCTTTACCTGCAAGGCAGCTCCTGTCCCACTGACAGCAAGTCGAAGCTCTCATCTGGTATTGAATTTTACTGTGATATGCGCGCCGGACTGGTAAGTATATGCAATAATTTTTATAAATATACGATGCTATACACTTAGATGTTTCCGTAGTTGTATTGATTTTCGATATCCAGAAATTTTACAAAAGAATAATTAGAGAGATTTTAAATAAACATTTCCGCATGCAAAAATGGCTACAACGAATACTGAATAGTTGTAAAGACTCTGGCTCTTACTGAAACCTCTCTCCCAGATAGATATAAGATAAGATATTTTATTAAATGAAAAAAAAAACTGAGGATGGAATCAACAGTACTACGTCATAGTCTGGATCAGGTAGTTTGTTGTCATTACAGTAGGTGCGTGCCAAGTTGGGGTGTGGACTGCGATTGCTTCAAGATAATACGACCTATCACTTCGATCGATTTATCGAACCCACTGAAATTGACCACCCACCCTACAGTCCGGATTGATTCATGTGATTTTTTCAGAAAACAGTAGGTTGAGGGCAACCCTTGAAAACCATTTAGAAGAGTAATCTAAATAATAATAATCTAAATCATTGACATAAAGCCGATGTTTAAAGTATATTTCAGTTAAGAGGTCGGCTGCTGAGTCGCTGGACATCCTTTTAAATACTCATTTTCCAAAGTGTAGAACTAATTAATTTGTAACTACCATGAACTGCTCAACAAACCTCTAAGAGGTTCCCTTGAAGGAATCACTGTCGAGGAAAAAATAAAATTTCAGATTTTTAGCTCCCCTCCCTTCAAAACGCCAGCTATAGACGGAATATTACCAATAATGCTACAGAAATCTGTTTAAATTTTCAGAGGGTACTTACCTCTGTACCGCGTTCCGCTAAGTTGGAAAAATATTAAGGGAATTTCTATTCACAAAGCAGGGAAACGTGAACATGACAGTACTAAAGATTTCACCGATAGATATCTTTAGATATCTTTATCGAAAACTTAGCTGCTAACAGCGCTGGTTCTTGAAAGTATGGACTTTCGGCCATAATTCCATACTCAACGCACTTCCGCCTGAGATTAAGGCGCTGCCCCCTGACAACGTCCTGCCTAAGATGGGGGTTATTCACAAACTTCGCACTAAATTTCCAAGTCGCCTGATCTCATGGGAGGGGCAAACCACTAGAGGGCTTATTTGGTTTTACGCATGGATCAAAGATGAAATGCGGGGTGGGAACAGGGATTTTCATTGAGGAATTTAATCAAAAATTATCTTCCGCCTACCGGGCCATGCAAGAGTTTTTTAGGCCGAAACGTTTGTAGTAAAGGATGCGATAAGATGCATAAAGCAAAATTCACCCGCGCGGTCGTTGGTAAATATCTTCTCAGACAGCCAAGCGGTTATTCAGGGACTGTCTTCTATCTCGGTCAGATCCCCACAAGGGGATGTATGTAGAAGAGAGCTGGCCTCGATTTCTGACGCATTTGAGATTACGCTAGTACGGGTCGCGGGGCATAGAGACATTTACGGCAATGAAGCAGCGTATGAACTGAGAGAAAGATTTTCCGAAAGATTTATGGACCTCTACGTCTTTGCGACGGCGAATACCCCAGACGATGGAACGATGAGCTGTATGAGCTTTACCGCGACGTAGACATAGTCCTGCGAATTAAAATACAGCGGCTACGTTGGCTGGGACATGTCGTGCGAATGGACGAAAATGCTCCAGTCTTGAAAGTATTCAACGCGGTACCAGCTAGTGGTGGTAGTAGAGGAAGAGGCCAGCCTCCGCTGCGTTGGAAAAACTAAGAGGAAAAGGCTTTGACGTCCCTTGGTATTTTCAATTGGCGCCAGTTAGGAGGCAGATGGAGTGACTGGCGCAATTTGTTAATCTCGACCAAAATCTCTTAAGAGGTTATAGCGTCAATTAAGTAAGTAAATAAGTTTGGGTGTCTCACGATCCGCCTATAACCAGAGCTATTTTAGGTATGGGCAATGATAATGCCCACAAGTTTAGGGCAGTCTGCACAATTCACTGGCCCTTAGGATTACATACCGAAAGAATTGGCTGGGGTTTTGCCGCAGCTATTAGGACCCAGGATCTAGAGAGACAGTCGAACATCAAGGGTGAGACCTCTATCTGTATGATTTATTGCAATTCATTGAAGCCGCCGGATGGCTTTAGGTTGCACCAGTTTTGTGGAATCAAAATGGCTAATTTGCCAACCAACCAACTACTGCCGTATTTTCCCACAAAGGCGATTATTTACATTTCTTTTTTTTTTTTTTTTTTGGTGTGTAACCCTAACATTTCGGTATGGCAACCTACATTAAATTTTATTTAGTTCATTAACTAGACAGTATGTATAGTGACTAGTTTGGCTTTTCATTGACCGTCTAGAGAGTCTATGTAATCCCTATCTTGGAGCAAATAAAAATTCCATAGTGGTATGTGTCTTTCACAACCACTTTCTTCGCATTTCTGTATTGTTCGGTAAACTAACATGGGCGAATATTTTTGTTATTTATTTACAAAGCTAGAGATTACATAACCTTGAGGCAGCTTTACTTTATAACTATGCTAGGCGTATAAAGCATTGATGATTAATACTATTTGCTTTAAATTATTTTTTAAGGTTGTATCACATAAATGACTTTTTAATGAAGATTTGATACGCTCGTGAGTTTTTAAAAGTGGAATTTTCTCGTTTCATTTTTTATTTTGTATCTGAACTCTGTGTGTTTTCTAGCAATATGTATTACATATGTATATGACGTAAACTATACATACACACATCGCAATTGTTATTACATATTGTATTATTGTTACATTGGATTAATGTCAATGATGCACATTGGAATTGATTACAATCCTTTTAATGTTTCGACCTCACTCAGCCGACGATTGCCATTACCATTGTTATTACAATTTGTTCCTGTGCTTACTTCAACAGTTGAATTGTAATTTAATATTGTCATAGTAATAACCATTTTATCCACATATAGCTTTTACCGCCACAACAGCTGTGACTATTTGTTTGGTCAGTTGGGCGGTCGGTCGGTCGGTCGGTCGATTGATCGATCAACTGATGGTAATTGTGTGCATGTGAGAATTTAATGTATGTGTGTTACCTTGAAATGGCTCCGACCTTTGCGGTTATGAGGGGCGCTGTCGAGGTTAGCGGCGCAATCGTCCATTGTGTTTAAAGGGTTTTTGTGGTTGTTGGGAAGTTAGTGCATGGTGTGATAGGTCAATTGTTTAATATTTACGAATACATATGCAGGTATTTAAATTGTATGCGCTCGTATTTGCTTTCATAATTGCCAGCTTAAATATGTTTACATAAAATGTGTGTATATGTATGTATGTATGGATTTGTTTGCAATTGTATGCTTCCTTTATGTTTATATTGTTTGGGCAGAGTAATGGAGGAAGTGGGAAGGGGGGGGGGGGGGGGGGGGGGGAGAGTTTTAAAGTGCTGCCATAAAACTAAAGAATTAATTGAGTGAAGACCACAAATGAAAATAATAATAAATAATAATAATAAAAATAATAATAAAAATAAAAAAGAATACGATAACAGCAACTATGGAATTGTCATGGGGCGTATGAGCAATAAAATGCTAATATCACTCACAAATTTGCAAAATATTTTACAATGATTTTATTTGCAACCGAAGTGTTTTTGTATCTTATTAACACTATAAATGTGGGCCGAGGGTGTCATATAGAGATTTGAAAACTATTGTAGCGATTTATAAAATATTTCTTTTATGTTGCGTGATGAGTACAAGGACCGACATCGGATCGCCCTTTAGCGATTAGTCACTAATGCTTAGAGTAGTAGTACTAGTTGTAGTAGCAGTAGTAGTAGTAATAGTGGTTAGTAGTATTTATAACTAAAAAATTGTAGTATAAATCAGTAAAAATAGTATAATTAGTAGTTGAAATTAGTAAAAAATAGTAGTAGTAATACGTAATAGAAATTGGGGAAAATAGTAGAAGTAAATAGTAATAGCATTAGAAAAAACAGTAGTGGAAATAAGTAAAATAGTAGTTATTAGTAGTACTATTAGTAAAAATAGTAGTAGAAATTAGTAAAAATAGTATGTAGTAATAATTAGTAGTAAAAATAGTAGTAGAAATTAGTAAAAATAGTATGTAGTAATAATTAGTAGTAAAAATAGTAGTAGTAATAAAGGCGATTTGCTGTATTTAACTTTAAATCATACAAATATATATATACATACCATTTAATTAATTACATATCTAGTATTAACTTTTCCGGAAATTTATTTTATCTCACTATATTTAATTTAATTGAATTTCATTTCATCTCAGGGCACACCACGTTTACAGTCAATCGCCGATTGCCATTATAAATTCCAGTGGGCGACAAACGTTATTTGCCCTTCGCACATGTGTGAGTTTAATGAAAAGACTTGCGAAATAATTAACGATGATATCAACGTCAAATACAATCTGAAAAATGCGCTATTTACCGACAATGGAAAAGTAAAGGTGAGTGATTGTGAGTGGATATAAATGAAAGCGTATATATGTACACTTGCGGTCAATAAAAACGCACCACCAAATATAATTGAAATAAGATCACATGAGCAATTTGTTTATAAAGTTAGAATATTAGGGCCTTTTTTTTTTATTTGGCCAAATAGTGTAAATTAGTTATCCACAAAAAATTTTCTCGAAAAAGGTTTTTATAAGGAATAGCCAATTAATTAAATAAAATTAACAAAAATGTACATTCGCTGATATTCATGATTAATTAAAAGAAAACAATGTGAAGTTAACTTAAAGCGACTAAATCATTTTCACCACTAACGGTAGAAATATAGACTTCACAATAGGCTCCCCTAATAAGGAGTCGTTCCTCCTTTAGCCTCAATAACTGCCTTAATTCTTGAAGGCATGGAATTCACTAGGACCTCAATTGAATTCCTTATAACGGGACCATACCAAACCAGTTCTAAAATCTTTATCAATTGACTTTTATTTGTTGGCTTCTGTTTAGCAGCTTCACACTTCATTATGTGCCATAGGGTTTAAATAGGGTTTAAATCTGGCGAGTTTCCAGGCCAATCCAACTAAAAATAAAAATTCGAGCTCAATAGGATCATATACACCAATATTGTATAGATGTTTTATACAAGATTTGTTTTCAATCAAAACTCACCCATTTTGCACGATGGCATGGCGCTGAATCATCCTGGAAGATTAGGCGATCCGTATAAGAATAATGCTCTTCAATTGCGGGTTTTAAAAAAAATTGTTAACCAATCTCGCATATTTTTATGCATTCACTATTCCATCAATAAGTTGTAGAGGCCCCAAAACATGATATGAAAAGTAGCTCCAAATCATTTGATTTTGAGGAAACTTAACTTTCTTAACTACTCCATTATCCTGGAACTTCTCACCACCTGAACGGCGCACGTAAAGCAAATTTTGTGAGCTTAGCAAATTAAATTTGCTTTCGTCGGACCACATAATCTGTTGCCAATCATTTTGATCCCAATTTCATCTATATAAACCCATATCTCTAAGCCGTCGGCATTTTGCACAACTTTTCAAATACATAACCAAAATACGACTATAACTGAACAGTATGCAACCCAATTTCATAAAAAATTATTTATTCCTCAGTTCCTACTAAATCTAGTAGAATTTTTTTTCAAATTTACAGTTATATAGCTGAAGATAGTCTACCAAAGTGGTGGTGCGTTTTTATTGACCGCAAGTGTATGTATATACATATGTACATATGTATGTGTAGTGCAATTTTTCGCAGCAGATTGTGAAGTAACTCAAATTGACAGGACATTATCACTTTGTTTTTTTTTTTATTTTATTTTATTTTTTTTTGATTAGGTTCCCAATGGCACTAAGGAATTCACGCTCGATTTTTGTGGCACGCATGGCAAAGCAGAAACGGATTATTCACAGGGTTTGGTAAATCTGTTCTTTAGTGCGAACACGGAGTGTGGTGAGTGAACTGATACAAATTTTATATACTATTTGTACATAAATACTAAAAAAGCGATATATGCTAGGAAGAGAGCTAATAATTTTCTGTAATAATTCATTTACATCTAAAGAAAAGCGAATTTATATAAGGTGAGCTGATTAGAGGTTGATTGTCAACATTTTTTATTTCGGTATAGCGAGTGAGTGAAAAAACGAGAGTACTCGTGTTTTCTTCTACTCTCCTTATTTCAGGTAAGAATAGCTGAAATTTTGACAATCGCCTAGCAAACGCAAAACCGAAATACACGCCATTTTTGTGTTGGTACAATCAACGCCAGCTTATAAGATTTCGCCTTGATCGAAAGGGACAAATATTGTTTCTCGCTTTTTTAAATCTAATATTAAAAAGGAAGTTGAAACTGGAAAGATCTAACTATTTTGAACATTATAGTTATTGAATGGCTGCAAATTGTTTATCTCATGTGTAGTGCATAAAAATGTAAGAGAAATTATATTTAAACTACTGTGTTTTCACTTCCTCCCTATCTCCAGCATTAATTTCATCAATGTTGATGTCGATTTCCAAATTTGGCACTGCATTAGAAGTTATATCTTTACCAGCTGGCATACAATGATGAATTATAACAAAGTGCACGAAATTGACTTGCTTTTTTTTAAACCTGAGCATCATCTATCTTCTGGTCCCAGCTGGAGACCCCACGTCAAGCCAACTCATTCACCGCCTGGTCTTAATCTGGTGAACTATGTCTATAACGCGGTAAAGCTCATATAGCTCATCGTTTCATCGTCTGCGGTATTCGCCGTCACAAAGACGTAAGAGTCCTAAAATCTTTCGGAGAATCTGTCTCTAGAACACTCCTAGGACCATCTCATCCGATGTCGACAGCGTCCATTTTTAATACGCAGTTGCGTACTAAGCCCAAAGTAGCATTTGTTGTAGTTAGCAATTCTCCGTAGGAGACACTGGTTCCAAGATAAACAAAGTCGCAACATGGGGAACTTTTCTCGTGCTTTATAGTCGACAACGAGATGGTGTGTGGCACAGCTCTTTTCCAATATTTGAAATCTTATGGTTCCAACAGTTCGTTGACGGTTGACTTCAGTCAGTCACACAATACGATAGATATAACCATGTGGGAAAAGTTAAGGAGGCTGATCCGCGGTAGTTGGCGCATTTTGCAAGAGCAACCTTCTTGTGCATCGAGCAGAGCACACTTAAATTCCAATCAGCGGCGCGCATGCATTCGCCCGACCATATTCTGGAAATGAGCTGGTGTATACAACTTACCAGCTCTTCGCCACCACTCTTGAATAGCTTTGCTCTTCTGAAGCTGCGTTATTGCTATTCAAACTTCATCGAGGGGTTCGGTGCCTTCATATTTCCGAGCGATGCTTTTGCTGTTAGAATTTAGCAAAGTGGACAAATGCTCCCTCCACAATTAAAGTGTACTTTGAACAACAGTCATCAGGTCGCCGTTCTTACAAGAGTGTGCCACGGTCTTAAAACCTTCCGTAAGTCGCCGCATCTTTTGTTAACATTTTGGTTCACTTTTCCTGTCGGGCTCTCTTTTCTCTCTTCGAAAAATACGTCTTTCGTCCTTTGTCAACTACCGGCAGCCATCCAAACAGCTCGCGTTGCGCCCGATCGTAGCGTGGCCATGTAGGCAGCGTCTTTCTTTTCTGCGGAGACCCGACAATTCGGCCCGCTGGAATTTAAGTAATCCCTCAGCGGCGGTGCGTACAGAACGAGAAATGTGTTTCTAATCATCGCGAATTCAAGACATTCTCAGTCCGACATTGTGACCGAAGATCCCTTCCTTATCGACCTTGGCAATGAAGTCGCCAAGCACGACATTTGATATCGTATTGAGGACAGCGCTCGTAGATGCTTTCTATGCGCTCATAAAAGTGATCCTCGATCACATCAATCCTTTTCTTCCATTGGGGCGCCTCGCTTTGATGCGAATGGTGCCGAGACGCTCGTCCACCGGAGTGAAGGACAGTACTTGGCGACGAAGTCTCTCTTCCGCCACAAATCCAGCACCAAACTTGCTCTCCTTTACATGACAGCTGTAGTAGACGTCGCAAGTTCCAATGGCTTTCTTACCTTGCCCCGCCCATTTCATTCCTTGGATGGCGGTGATGCCGTAAGAACACGAACTTGCCGGGTACCTTTTCATTAAGGGTTCGGACATTCCAGGTGCATGCCCTCATCTCATAGTCCTTAATACATTGGCGGCTTCGAGACCGACGCCCGCTGGCAGCTGCTCCTACCGGTAAACAGATTTTGCAGACTTTAGTGGGCTGTTAAACCGAGTATGTCGGAGTGATCCCACTAAAGACCTTTCTCTGCCGTGACCCAAGGCTCCATACGGGTTGGTTACCGCATTTCGCGAAAGGGTTGCTCACGTTGCCCATAACTTTTATATTCGAAAGTCTTTAAGAAAGTAAAAATGCTGTTTTACTGTATTTGAATCCTTGTATTGCGACTATATTGATTTTTTATGTGCCAAATTGACTATCGGACGGAAGAACCCGCTCAACATATATGTATTTATTAAGTGTTTGCTCTTTTTCGCCGAAATGTTTATATACAATTAATTTTCTGGTATTTGAACACCAAAATTCTTTATCTGTTTTTAGTTGAAAAATTTAATTTATTAACCGCAATGATGCGTCCTGTTTGCTTACCACATCCGATTCTCAAGCACTCGCACTTTTGCTTTGCTTCCTTGCAGTCAAGTGCATTCAACATTTAATCGCTGCTCTAAACTTTTTTCCACATCTTACTTATGCCACTCATTCGTCTGCTTAAATAATCTGTAAATCACATTAGAATTGGCAATTGTCCCGTTGCGCTTGTTTTGTCTACGCTACGCTTATCTCGCTATTTCGCGCTTTGGCGCTCCCCTACGGATATTATCGCAGCGTATTTCTAGTTGCTTTGTTTTGGCTACTTACATGGTACATTTCTAAAGGGTGCATGTTTTTGACTGCATTTTGTCTACTGATCTTCTCCGATTATTGTTTGCTTGGCTCTTAAAAATTTCAGTTGGTAACAATAACGCTACGATGATTTTGGGATAAAAATCTGAGTTGAACCACAAAACACAATTTTGGGAACTATTTTTAAATTATAACAAGCTTAAAAAAATTTAGCTAAATTTTTCTCCCCGAATTTCGGAAAAAATGAAAAGAAACACCCTTTACCAGGCACCCATATTGTTGCACGCTTTTTTTGTTTTGTTGAGTTTTAAGTAAAAATCACATCTTCCAGTCATGCTGTGAAACGTTTTCTTGCATATGGAAGCCGGATGACTGCATCTTCTTACTTCCTGTCTACTTCACCGCACGTTGGCCTGCTTCATATCCCGGGTCCTTGCGTGCTGCTGACAAATCCTACTTGCTGTTTTTCGTTTCATTCCAAGTTATGCCACCAGCACTCCACTTGTCGCCATATGCGCTTAAGCTTTTTGCGTTCGCTTAGCTTCATTGCTGTTGCAGCTCTCTGCATTACTTTTTTCATGCTACTCTTTTCCTTTCAGAACCATCGCATCAGACTTTTTCTTTTTGTTGTTTTTTTTTTTTTGTTTTCTGCTTCCATCTCTCCGACATCGAGTGAAAACCCAATACAAAAAAGTAGCAGGAATTTAAAAATGAAATTCGCCAGATAATGGAAAAAACTTGCCTTGTTTTCGCGGTCTATGAATTCTTAATATAGCGACGACGGCTGCGGCAAGTTGGCGACAAAAGTAGGCAGCGAGTATAGTCAGAGAAATTTTATTACAGTGCAAGAAATTATGCAGGTGCCAGAGTTGATGGCCCTGACAGCCAGTGCTCAACATCTCAACATCTTTTGGTGCTGGTTTCTAAATAATAAAAATAATAATAATAATTAGGCTTATTTCCTTTTGTTCTTAAATTATTATTGTTTACATATAAGGCCCGTTTCTTTCTAACCGACTTGCAACAGAACAATAGGTAGGTAGGATGGATAACGAATTGCAACGCGAAAATATATGGGAGTTGAGCCAACTCGGCAAAATGATATCCGAGCTAAAATGTAGTGTTGAGAAGTGAAAAAACAGAGTATTGTGAATCAACCAGAAGGAAATACATCGAAATTTCAATTTAACATATAATCTATATTCATTTATATAGTATTTTTAAATATATAACCACTTCAACATATTTGTAGTACAACTATTTTTCGTTCTTAAGTAACACTAATTAAATCGCATGTTTTATGAAAGATATTCACAGGGTTGCTTTTGTAAATAAAGGAAATTTTATCCGAGTTGGAGCGTTCAAAGCGGCTACAAAGAAACGGGACGATGTACGAATGTCGTAGTGACGCGATATGCCTCTTTTGTTTTGATTTCTCGAAAGTAGGCGGTGCAAAACCAATTTTCCAATTTTTTTGTTTTCGCAAATACCGGTAAGAAGGCGTAGTCGTAGGCGATACCGTAGCTTTTCAATACCAACTCACCAAGTTTCGTTGAGATATCTCAATAGATGCTTGAGTTATCGGGTGAAGGGATAAACGCACGGACGGATTGTCAGACAGGCAGACAGGCTTAATCGATTTCTCTTGTCATTCTGAAAATTTGGGTATTTATAGGTCTACAGATATCTACCTCAGTTGCTTTACAGGTCATTTAGCAACTGTCTTTTAACTCCCCACTGTCTGTGGAAAGAACAGTCTTTTGTAAGGCAAATGCCCATTGTAGCAACTATCTTGAAAGATCTTTTCTGTCGTTCGCAAGACGAATTGCAAGTTATGCGAATGAGCAGGTCTTAGCGTATACCTATAATAAACTTGTAAATTAAAAATTATGCTTTTGCAGAATTAATATTTTTATAAAAGATATTAAAATAACCGCTTGAAACAATGAACCTGAGCTACACAAATTTCCAATAAATTTCAAGTAAAATGCGTAAAAAAAGCCAGGTAGTTGAAAAAAAAATAAATCCATCATTTGCTTTCGCATGCCCTTGGGATATCGTAATGATAGTCACGCGCCATTCATCTCATCTAAAGTGAACAGAGCTTTTCATTTGCTAATTAAAAACAGGATTTTCTCTTTTTGCCAAAAAACCTTTTCACCATGGATGATCAAATTAGAGCTTTTTGTTCCAGAATACAAAACGTCTTTCAAACGGTTTCTACAATTGTCTTTCGAAAGACTATACATTGTGTTTGCCAGAATATGCCACTTGGGCTGTCATAAACAACCGTTGTGTGCCGAAAGTTCTAATACCTTGGGCGCTAGGGCGCTCGGGTATAAAAAGCAAGATTAAAGAAAATACGATATAAACTGGATAAATTTTAACTTTTTATTATGCCAATCAAATGCTGTATTTAACCTAAATTGTATACGAGGTTTATTTGTTTGGGGGAAAAATATTTTGTAGTAGTAATGCAGTTGGTTAGTAGCTGAATGGGTTTTGTATTTGCAGAAATTTAATATTTCGAATAAAATATGAATTAAATGTTTAAAGCGGCTTAAACAATTTTACCGTGCAAGTATTTCTTCAGTTAGCTTACCCATGGCCGGCAACTGGAGCGCCTCGCCTGCAATGGTTGGTAGTTTGATCCGCATGACAGCATTCATTGGCCTGGAAAAGGTGGTGATTGTCTATCGGTGAATGCGGTGAGTCCATAACGATGCCTTCTGACGTACAGGTGAGACGGCTTCGGCAAAATATTCGCTTATATATGTACTGATTTAAATGGTACGCCAAATCTTTCCATAAGGTAATAGTAGCCATATTCGTTTCGCTATCTGATTAGCGAGTGGCGAATCGTTGAAGCATTGTGAATAAATACAAGTGAAAAATCTTAGACCATAGACGTCAAAATTCGGCACAGCTGAGATCACCTGATGTAGCAACCGTCGCCATTTTGGTGTGATTTACTGAGCGAATTTCTATGTCTGACAGTTAATAATGGCCATATTTGACATTTAATATCAGCCGCCGCTATCTGTAATTTAGAAGACTTCTTACTTGTATTCATTTACAATGCGTTGAAGCATCTGGTATAAATTAAATAGATTGTCAGCATTGAAAAAGAATGGCAAATATTTAGAAGCTTTTAATTAATACCTTAGAAGTACTGCGCTATTTGACAGTGTAATGCTGACCACAGACGATAAAAATGAGTGCGCTCTTTTTTCAAACGATCGTAAATTATGGCTCAGTCTTAATTTATGAGCAAATAACGATAAAAGTAAGTAATTTCGCCTTGTAAAATTTGCCTATAAAATAATAATATAATATAATAACATTTTCTCCTTTGATCCAAGAACAAAGCAATCCTGTGGCTACAGATCTGTCAATACAAATTAGAAATGACAAGTGTGGATGCACGGGCATATTAGGTGAAGGAGTTCCAGTCGTTCGTTGAATTAGCTTGTGAACGTGATGTCAAAATGATGAGTTTGTTGTAAATCATACCGTTATTGTGTGTATAATTTGTTAGTGTAAATTTATGTTTTTCTATATATAACACCACCTCATATGAATTCACCTTGACTCAAGTAATCACACCAATTTAAGCCAAGTGCTCATTTTTTCGGCTGATGTGATTTTTTTAAGTATCAACGTAGTAATTGTTTTCGTGTCTAATGTAATCTTCGCGGATCACAAACGATGAATATGTATGTGCGGACTCGTGATCGTCATTTCTAGCTTAAAACTTGTCAAATATCTCCGAAGGGATTTGGCACCATTGAATGTGACTACGTAACGCCGAATTTAGTTAGCTATCGTTGTTGTTGCTTTTACACACAAATTTGTTTAAACGAGATCAGAGCTTAGACATGGCGAGCAGAGAAGTGGCAAATCAAATGCACCTAGTATAATCCTCTTGGCGAATTGTTGCTCAGTTCTGAAACGGTAGCAATGTTTGTTGCCCATGCGCCCATGTGCCGTGATATTTTGCATGCAAATTCCGATATTAGCTACGATTTGCATTTGAGGGAGTAAACCCTTGGAAGGTAATCTAATTTTTTTTTTATAGAAACTACTACTAAACTTTTGGCATAGGGCTCAAAATACCACCAATTGCAGGGTGGAGCTCTAGCTGCCTAGTGAGTACTGCGTTACTCTGGCCTAACTATGATATGGATACTGTAGTAGACTAACCTTCTACCTATCCAGAATCAACCCGACATTCCCAACATATGACTGACATGTGGAGTTTCCCGGACGATACCAATCATCTATTTCCTTGCACCCTCAAGCCTACCCGTCGAATTAGCTAATTTTCTGGACCTTCTCGTAAACTACCAACTTTTCTTCTATGTTTTCGTAAAAAGCGATAAAATTATACCCCATTTATGTTTTCTTCTCAAATGCAACCTCACAAGGCAGCCGAATAATAATCTGCCAATATTTATCCAGCCTTTAATTATTGAAGTACCACAAGTACGTTGCTCTCGAGTCTGCGATCTCAGCCTGTAGTATCTCTAGGGTAATCTTTAAATTCCGTTTTATTTATATGAACGTGCAATGCAAAAGTATTGAAATTCTGATCCTAATATTTGCTTTAAATTTTAATTCAGCTTTTTACATAAAATAATTGATTTTTTGATACAAACAAAAATCGATCCAATGTATTTTCTTATGGTATTTTCATTAGTAGCTTTAAATCAGTATCTTTTATCCAAATTTTTATTTATTTAAAAAAAAAAAAATTGTTTACACTGTAATTTTGCCAACAATGACGTTGTTTAAAAATGTAGTGGCGTATGAAGAAAATAATGTTTGCATTTCCACCTCTTAGGTAGCGGTCGCCATTACGCCGAAAAGCACTCAAACGGTACAGCCATTTCCATTGCTGTTGCCAGATTAAAAGTACAAATCTGTGGGATTTTCATTCTTGTCTCCTTTTCTTTTCGTCTTTGAGCTGTTTTTTTTTAACGTCGTTGGTGCGCTGCATATGGTTGTTGTTGTTATTGTTACACTACCCGTATGAATAATGCACTTTGGTGAATTTGCGTTTTTTCTTCAATGCTAGGCATTGTGCGCCTGCGAAAAAGTGTAATGCTGCGATTTCGTGAGGCAGGTGAATCTACAAAATAAGTTTAAAAAAAAGCAATGATTCCAAGAAGGTCCAAACCGGCACTTATGAGGTTCAATAATTCTCATTATGGGATTAATCGAATTTTGTAGGATATATGTCGCATTAGGTTGAGTAGATTTGTGGATTCTTTATCGATAACTGTAACGAAGGCGACGAAGAATATCTGCTGGAAGAATTTAAAACTAAACACCCTATGATCAGGGCATTGATTTTCTGGACTATGAAATTAAGAAAAATCATTATATCAAAATATGAACTCATTTTAACCGAACTCAACTAAAGCATTGTAGAGGATCGATTTATCGGTAATGCACTTAATATACGTGGCATTTTTAACCTCGAGACCACTCCTTGTTGCTTCGAGATTTTCTTTGTTTGAAACAAGAACGTTTTTCAACGCATGGTTAGCGGTAGGGTTTTCGACTTATTATTCCTAAATGACAAATAGATCATTTGATTGAACTACCTTTTAAGAATTTCGTATAAAAAAATAGCTTAAGTCCAGTTAAGAGAGATGCATTTTTGAAAGCAACTACTTTACATACCTTTCGTGAAGAACAAAGGGCATTAGTTTAGAAAGAAGAAGATACAGACCCTTACCCAAGTATACCAAAATGTTCGGGGCGACGAGCTGAGTCGATTTAGCTAAGCCCGTCTTTCTGAGATGTCTATCCGAAATTTAATATACAGATGCATTTTCATTCAGAAGACTAAAACCTTGAAGTTTTGTAAGCGATTTTCTCAGCAATCGTATAATATATAAGTTTACTGAGAAAATCACCAAGTTCGGTGTTCTATAAGTCTTAGCTCCCATAACTAATTTACAACTACGTAATTTTTTTCTATTGTTTTATACTTAAACAAAAAAAAAAAATGGCATTTAATATTAAATATTTTTACGCTATAATGCAATAGATTAAAGTCAAAATTTTGAGATGTTTTAAAGTAAAATTATGATTGCCATTCGTTAGTACATAAAGCGAACAAACGAAATCTTTGAGTCGGCTGGCCTTCCGAAACTAAAAAAAATTCTGTTGTTTTCTTATAAATTCTGTTAATTTTTGTTTTTAAAATTTGTATAGATATACCTTCCAAAATTAGCAAATACTACAGAAAATCAACAGCATTGATCAAAAAATAGCAGAAATATTATAAGTTAACATTTTTAATAGAACAAACCTGCTATACAAATCAGACAAATTCGACTTAAGCTACTTAGAAATGACCGCAAAACAGAAATGCATAAGATGTGTAAAAATAAATTATATTATATCAATTGAAAACGAAATTAATGAAAACCACGAAAAGTTAATTTAACAGAACTGATGTTATAAAAATTGTTGACTGCCATATCTGAAGATGGAATGTCACTTGGGTCTAAGAAGGTTATATGTAACAGAAACGTACGCATTCATAGCTCGAATGAGAAAGCCATTGAAAATTTAGATTAGGTTTAGTGAATAATGAATCCAATGCAACTTTTTTGTATTAATCGTCATTAAATAAAATTCCTTTCTATGAGTGCGTAAGACAGACAAAGGTTCACAAAGCTATTTTAAAGAAAGAAATTAAGATTAGATGACGTAAATTATTTTTAATGCGGAAGCTTCTGCATTCTCCCTACCGTATCCATGTATCTAGTGTTGAATTGTTTCCAACTGGTTTATATATGTAATATTCGTATTTTATTCAATATTACTTACACAAAGTGAGCGTGTAACTAAAAGCACTTACGTGTAGTTATATTGTAGGATTATTATTAATTCTTAAATCATTTAATCGGTGTACGGTCGGCAGACGATCTGCTCTGGTTGGTGGGTTGGTCCTTTTTGTTCGACTTTATGTACCTAACGAACTATGCAGTGTTGCATTTGTTTATGATTTTATGTTACTAGTTACTTCTGCTTCTTGTTAACTTACGACCGTCTGTCGATCCCACATACATATATCACTAATTACTGTGATGTAACGGGGTGATTGCTTCTGAGTACCGTTTTTCGAAAATCTTTTGTTTTAATTAGTTATAGATCTTATGAACCACGAAAAATCTGAGAAATTTGTAATAAAATGTTTAATTAAATAAACCTTATTACACATGTATTACTGTTTACTGTTGTTTTTTTCCAAATATGCAAAATATTGTTGATGTAACCAAAAAATAAATGAAACAAGTAAAGAATGTTCTAAATTCGGATGAATTCGAACACAAAATACCCGGCGCATGTTTTTTTTTTTTTCAAAAAAACAGTACATGCTCTATGCTTAGGATATATAAGTATATAAATAAAGGGGGTTTTTTTTAGACACTTGGCTTTCAAAATGAAATAAAACGCATATAATTTAATGTTATGACCAAGAATTTAGCTTTAGTATAAATATAAGGGCTTACCATTAAGTTTTACTAATGATTTCGTTCAAGTGATCGCCGTGGCTGGCTCGAATAAATTACAGCCGAGAGACCCAATTTTCGACCACTTTTTGAAACAATGGGGGTCGTATGGCAATGCTTTGCGCGAATGGTATTCAACTCAAGTTATTGTTCAGCTAAAAGTTATTGCAGATAGAAGTGAAAAAATAAAAGAAAGTAAAAAAAAATATTTTAGAACAAGTTCAGAAGAGTCTAACTTCAGGTGAAACCGCATGTTTTTATATCAAATAAATAGTGTTTGTTGTATGCAATAAATCCAAATCATACAATGCACTTCATTTTAAAAATGTAAGCAATTATTGTTTATGAAATAGCAGCGATTATTATTTATGGAATATTTAAATTGCTGTCATTTATTTAAATATAAACAAGTTGAAATTATTTTCGTTCTAACCTACCATGCACATTTTCCTATATTGAATTCGGCATACCAGGTTTGAGTGAATTTGCTAAAAGATTTTTTAAAATACCAAATATTTTGATGGTTTGTAACAAAAGTTCGGAAATTGTTTAAACCATTACAAAAGAAACCGACATACCTTTTTCTCGACACCCAATAGTTAAAGAAAAGTGGATTACCGCGTGCAGGGTAACTGCAGATGCATTACGAAAAGTGTGCTTTGTTTATACCGACCACTATTCCGTGAAATATTTACACCCTTTAAACGAATGCACTTAATTTTAGCAAAACGTCATTGTGCGTAAAAATTGCTTAAACATTTACTGAGGTTTCCAAAGCAATAATTTTTTGAGGTAGCAGGCCAACAATTTACGATAAGGATACACACCAAATTGATATCACCGCAGTTAATGTGAAAAAAATTCAAAGCGAGCCACACCACAGGCCCACGACACGAGATAATGCGCTCACCAAAAGTTTCCTTCAATAAATTTATTGTTTTGTTGGATGTATGGCATGTAGCGCTGTCTTGTTGGAACCAAAGGTCGTCCACATCAACAACCTCCAATTCAGGAAAAAGCCATTAATCATAGCTCTATAGCGTTCCCCATTGACTGTAACATTATGGTCGGCTTGATTTTTCAAGAAATATGGACCTATTATTCCCTCTACCCATAGAGCACACCAAACAGTGACCTTTTGAGATAGTAACGGCGTCTCAACAATTTTTTTTTAATGTACTAATTCAACCAAAAGTGAGCTTCATCGGTGAACAAAATTTTCTTGTGGAAATCGGGATCGGTGCCTATCTCGTTTCGGGTCCATTCACCGAACGTGCGACGCGCTTGATTGTCGTTTTGTCTGTTTATTATAAAATGGCAAACCAAACTGAGTATAAATCAATGGCTTTCAAAAATACCAATAGATATTAACCAAAAATACAAACAACTTATTCAACTTAACGTAGCAATAAAATGTTTAAATGCGTGTTAATCTTCCTTATCTTCCAGTAAAAAATCCTCTTAAAGCGGTTGCATAGTAGCTGCGTCGAGAAAGTATCTTTAAAACAGTATTTATTTTATTTTCATCGCAGCAAACAGTTTTGTTTTTTGCAAAATGATATACATATCTACATATATGTAAATGTATGAATGTGTACGTATATCTCAACTACTTTTGATTGTTTTACTTCGAAGCAAAGCCCTCATATGCGTGTGGCGCTCAATTACGTGCATCATTTCAAATATCACAGTTTTAATTGCAAAGTTGCATGACCACTGGCGGCACACGCATTCATCACTTAAACTTGTTCCGTTTTATTGCTTCTTTCACTTCAACAGTAAATCTAGTTTAGAGGTTGCAATGAGCCTTCACTCAAGTGGTAGCACCAAAGCCTTTACTTATACCAATACTTCTTCCGATTTTGCTTTTACGATGCCATTCTTCTTTGGCAGGACTTTGTGCGGGTTGTTGAAAGAATTTTGATTGTTCGCAAGAATCTTTTTTTTTGCTGTAACTGATACCAGCAACAGTTGAATTCAAAAAGCTGAGAACAACTGAAAGTGACGTAATAAGAGCTAGCGAATGAGATAAAAAAGGAAGATTATTCTAAAAAAGAAGAGCAAAAGAAAAATACTTATATTTCGTCAGCAAATGGGTGGATGCTGTCAAATTGGCAAAGAGAGAACTAGCGGTTGGCGGAAGGCGCAATCTTGTATACTTTCATTCTTGAGTTGAGTTCAAAGACGATTTAAATTTTTGATACTGGTATTATTTTCTATCTTAGAGGCGATTCTGAAATGAATTATGAAGGATGGTAACTGAAAGATTTAAGGTTAAGTTTGTAAAGTATTTAATACTTCATATTTTTTTTTTTAATTTTTGATATGCAAGTTAACTTCTTATTGGACCTTTTACTCGGTTGCGTGGAACCTTTAACGCCACGGCTTATTATATTTTCACGCCGAAACTGCTGGAGGGACTTGGATGCAATGAAAGAGGAAATATTTTTGAATTTGTTCACCGGTTTAAAAGGGTTAATTAAATTCCAAACGAAAGGGGCTTAACTTCGAAAATATTTTTGAAGAGGAGTGCAATTTTTTTTTTGAATAATTAAATGAAAATATCAAACAATGTTAATAAAAAGTTACAATAAGGCTTTTCAACGAGAAAGGCGTGAAAATTTTTTTTTACAAAAAACTATAGTTTGGGAGAAGGTTGCCATCTGTGTAAAAAGTTATATACAAATTAATATATAGTAATCATAATAATTACCACAAGCTTGATGTTTGGCCGAACTTCTCCTACATTTGTGGTGTGGGTCTTGAATTGAGGAAGCTACAGTTTTTCGCCGACTCGTAATGACAAATGATTTTTGGGAAAAGTTGTTTATTATAATTTTGATGTTACTTGCCCCGGGCAGGATTTGAATCCAGGATCCAGGGAATGAAGCACCCAAATACTACACACTCGGCTACGGCGGCTGCCGTATGAAATGAATTATTACTACACTAGGGTGAAGCGATAAAAAAAAGTATATTTTGAAGCGAGTTACCAGCTGTTGATTAAATTGAAAGAAATTATACTTATAGCTACATTTTTTTGGAAACATATTTGAATCCTCTCTTTTCTGGAATTTTTACTATGAAGTTTTACTTCTGTCGCACTTATGGAGTTCACGCATCCAGGTTTTTTTATAAAGTAAAAAATTTAATTTGGAACTGCTGATTTTTGAATGGAAACGGTAAATTCCCAAATCCAGATTACTTGCCAGTATAACTGACCACTTTTAGTTCGAACTTATGTCACGGATATCTCCGACAACTTTATGGAGCTTTGAAACTCCTTATTTTATTCGTATTTAATTTTTTAGACCGTCCCAAAACAATTATGCCCAAAAACCAATTTACTTCAAAACTCTGCAAACATATTTTGTTTTACACCTAATTTCATTTAAATGACTAATTAATACTATTTAATTTTTTAAACAGGTGGCAACCCTCTTCAAAACTATTACCGAAATTTTACTTTTTTAACTTTCTCGTTTGTTGTCACCCATTTTGCAATATTTTATTTAGCTTATCAATTTCAGTGAATTGAAATGTTTGTATAGGTGGCAACTCTGCTTAAAAAATATTTTACACCTAGTTTTATTTAAATGACTAATTAATTCTATTTAATTTTTTAAACAGGTGGCACCCCCATTCAAAATTATTTCCGACATTAAACTTTTTTAAATCTCTCCTTTGTTGTCGTCCATTTTGCAATATTTTATCTAACTTATCAATTTCATTGAATTGAAATGTTTGTATAGGTGGCTTGTACAGGTGGCAACCCCATTCAAAATTATTTCCAAAATTAAACTTTTTTAAATTTCTCGTTTGTTGTCGTCCATTTTGCAATATTTTATCTAACTTATCAATTTCATTGAATAGAAATGTTTATATAGATGGCAACTTTGTTTAAAAAATGTGTTATATTGTAGTCCACGTTTATTTTTATTTGAATAATTTAAATACTTAGGCTTGTTTGCCATATCGAATGGCGAAATATATAGTAAAGGAGGAGCCTACACAGAGTAGCAACAGATGTATTGTACGTTTAATCGATAACAGCTCGATAACAACTCGATAAGAATAAAATAAAGGCGTTATCACACTAACGAGAAGAGCATAACTATAACAACAGCACTAAGCTATTTGCATCGTATACTACAATATGAAAAATTGTATCTAAATCGGTCCAGCCGTTTGGTGTGAAAATGTAATAAACATGGCGTTAAACACTCAGCGTATCCGAAGTTCCATAAGAAATTTTATTTCAACGACATTAACCACAAAAATATTAGATCTTCAGTTTTTAAATAAAACCCACCAGCTGTTGACAAATGTTGATTTCTATTGGGCTTTTTCGGCCGCAAGAGCATCATAAAATTTAATATTCTATACAGACAGTTAATTGGTCTGCACTTAAGCAGAGCATTTAATATCAACCACTTTTTATGTGTGTAGGCGGATAGAGCTAAAAATGGGCTGAAGGATTTCAACTGCAATCATGAAAAGTGTCACAAATTATCAACTTTTTGTTAGAAATTTTAATGGTTTGAAAATAAAAAACAGAAAATACTACTTTACGCCTCTTTATCTGCCATTCACACTACTAGTGATTTTCCTTTGTTTCTCCAATGCAAAAGTGCCTTTGAGCAACAGTCAGACACATGCGTTCTTTGTGATGAATGTGATGATGGGCAGATTGTGCTGTCCTTTGCAGATTCTATGTGTGAAATTTGCTAATTCAATTTGTCTCATACAGGTTTTGCTTGAAAAAGTGTAAACGGCTCATAAAATATGAAATATATGTTGTAGAGTAGTAAGTGAAAAAGGGGAAATGGAATTTAAAATGTTCAGTAGCAATTTAGTACAACTTTGTAATTCGTTTTTGCAATTAAGATGCCCTGTAATGTTAGAAAAAAAACAGCATTTTAAAAATCTAGCAAATAACATATCATTTATGTGTATAAGACTTGTGTTTTGCAAAAGAAAAACTATAAATCAAAAAGTGTTTAAATAAGTCGACAGGTGGATGCTTCAGTTGCCATTTGTAAAGATTTGGGTTCACCACACGCACTTGCAGCATTTATTACTTTGCCATTAAAGTAACTGACAGTTTAAGAGATGAAACATCATTATAAACATCTAACTCAGATAATATTAGAGACCTAAAGTCTTAAGGAAGAATGAAGAGGGAAACTCACAGAAACCCTAACAAGTTCACCATCATTAGATTTGAAGAATTCTGCGCAAAATTTATATTGATATTGAAAATTGAGCAGTCGGCGAGTGCGAAGTCTTCCCATTAAAGCGTCTAAAATTTGGAATGTTTGACCCACCTCTTTTAGATTGAATATATGTATATGTAAGTAGTTCCAGAAAGCCTTGAACTTTCCTTTTAGCTCAGATATACATATGTTTCTTTAAAGCTAATGATATTGCATTCTTTAGACAACTTGTAATGTTTCTCTTTCTTTTGTTTTTTTAAGGCTTTACGATTTTTAGTACATCACGGCAGTTTACGAAGTCGAGGCGGTAGAAGAGAAAGTTTATTAGTGAAAAAATCTGACAATTGATTTTTATTATTAAGTCATAAAAATTCGAACAAATTGCGATTATTAACTTCAATAGAAAAAATATCATAGAACTCTAGAGTTACAATGCAAAGTACATGCTGTTTATCAGTAGTGCTAATTGGGAAGGAACATTCATTCAAACTAAATATTAATTTCCCATCAAAAAAAAATAAGATCTAAAATTTTATTTAATTTATTAAAAAATGTAAATGAGTTTATTACAGAAGAGCTTCCAATTTCAACTGGGATTTTACTAATTTTATTTTTACCAACTCCGTGAAAAAATTAAAAAATTTGCTTAAGTCCATTTCCGGCATGTGCGAAATTCGAGTGAATTCGAAAATCATATTTCATGTTTCATTACATTTAAAATGGGATGGCTGTATATTTAATTTTTAATCCCTGCCACAAAATATCAAGCACATAATGATGCTTCTCTGTATTTCCAACAATTGCACTGCCGTTGTAAATTTTAAAACTTTAAATTTACTTTTCAACCGTTTCCACTCCATTTTCTTATCTATTTGCCTGCAAGTGATAGTTCTCTTTAGTTTCCCACTAACTTCAGAAACAATTTGTAATTTACATTATATTATTATTATCCTGAGCACATACCCACATATGTAGATTTTTAATATGCATCATCATTATTATTTTTTTCTTTACATGTTTCGATTAAAAAAAGATTTCAGACGTACGTTACGGCTTTTGGCAACCCCTGTTGAGTTGCTGCTGTCTGCCGAAAGAAGTGAGAGTTACATAAGTTTTGATTGACACATAAAAGGAAAGGTTTCGTTTTCATTCATCGCAATTTAGGCAAGCAATTGTTTGAATTTTACATCTGTGCATTCATTTGTAGAATATGACAAGAAAAAGGTTATTTTGAATAAAAAATTTCAAAAGTGCAGGAAGATATGCAACTCATCATTTACATTACTTAGAAAAGGCCGTCCCTTTAAATCAACCTTCTAGGGTAGTTATTAAGAAATCTGCAAATTATTGCTAAAAGTTTTTTACTTCAAATTTCTTTTTGCTGTATTGGTAATACAATTTTTGGATTTTATAAATAAGCGTGTAAACAATACAAATACTGTGTTGAATTAACGAATATAAAAAGTGTGCAACTTTTTAAAGCGAGCGAAAAAATTCAAAAATTTACCAGAGTAGCAATCGGAAAAAGGGTAGGAGTACTGAGGCTGTTAAATCAACTAATTTTATTCAAGAATTTCCTAAATCTCATACATTCCTAAAATCAAGCGTAAATAATGGTATTCTTAATTAAATTTATTCATATTCTGTAGTTTTAAATATAAGCAATGATAAGACCCTCTTTACCTTACTTCGGTAATAAACTAAAATCGAAATAGCAATAATATATCTTTCTTCAATAAAATTTTGAAATATTTTCTCATTCCAGGCACAACAAATGTACAGTTGCAGTTAATTTGTAGTAACGAAACCAAATGTGATATCAACCTTAACAATGTGAGTAGAAATTTTACGCTTTAAAATTAATTAATTTTTGTAGATATGTATTTTGTGTGGAGATGCTAAAAAATATAATGATATATTGAAAATATAGATAGATCCTTGAAAGCATCGATGTTTTCTGTCGATATTTTTAATACCTAAATATCTGAATATCATTTTTACATTATTGTTTTAAGCTCGCTAAAGACCGACGTTGATAGTTTTCAAAAGCTATTTTTTTTTTGTGCAGAACCTTTTTCTGACATAAAAAAAAATGAGACCTGCATAATTTAGTACTAAAATTGAGATGGTTACAAAACGGTATATCCAAAAATTCATATTACAAAAAATTTTGTGAAATTTGACAATTTTTTTTTTACCAAGTTGGAAATTTTTATTTATATGTTTTTAGTTATAGAACGAACGTTGTTTTTCTAAAAAACTTTCCGAAAAATATTTATCATGAAAAGCGTTGCAAATATCAAAAAAAAAAAAATATCACCGCGTGTTCAATTGTTTGAGTAACTGTAAACAAAATTACGAAGTCCTCCATAAACCATTCATAGAAAAAACTAAAGCCCTATGTCAAGTCCTTCTAATATTTAAACAAAAATATTACGCTGTACCGCTGTGCGTCGTTCAGATCATTTTGTGCATGTACTTGGTGCAGGGCCGTCGAGAGGATTTCCGGGCCCGGTGGGAGAGTTATCTACGGGCCCTCCCTCTCCCCCCGTAAAACCCCTTACTTCTATTCTGTTTGATAAATTCGGTAAACTCGTGCCACACAATAAATAATTTATTTTAGAATAGAATATGTTGATATTGTGATCAAGTTGACGATATCAAGAAATAGAAATACAAACACTTATTGGAAAAAGAATTTATTTTATGCTCTCACTATCAATGTTTGTTGAATGAATCATTTTTATACAAAGAAGGTAATATTTTTTTATAAAATTAAACAATACCATAAAAAGATTATTTAGAAGTGGGCATTCCTTGCTTTGACTGATGCAAATGAGTTGATGAGCTCTTCAAAGTCCAATTCTCTGGCCAGTTGTGCTTCCAAACACAGGGTAGCTAGGCTTGACACCCTGATTTGGGTTAAGCAGGACCGATGAAAGTATTTTATTCTTGCCAAAACACTGAACGACCGCTCACCACTTGCAACAGATACTGGAATCGTACAAAATATACGCAGAGCGATGCAAACGTTTGGGAAAAGTCTATTCAATTTCTTCGCATTAATGGCATTAAGTAAATCGAACGGAGGTAGTCGATGCCCAAAATTTGCTTCGTATATATTCTTGAGGTGTATAAATTCATTCGATAAGTTTTGAGATACATCAGCAGGATATTTGATTGCGAAATTTTCTGCAGCAGTCTGACACTGTCAGAAAACTGTCACAGGAATGAAAATGTTGCGTTTAGTTCACTTATAGCTGCAAATCTTCTACTTATTCCACTTATGATTGAGTCGATTATGACAAAAAAAGTGTTTCTCTTGAAATCAATTTATTCAGCAGTGCAGTCTTCATTGAAGATTTCATGTGACGAGTCAACACGTTTTTTTTCCTGGCTGGTGGTAAAATGGATGAAGTATCGATCAAATTGTCAGCGACGGTTTTGCATTCATTATAAATTTTACTCCACTGATCGCGTAGAAGCTGCAAGTCGGCAAATAAACTTCGAAGATTGTCGACTTCAACGTCAATTGTAGCGTTCATCTCTTGAAGAACCAGATTTCTTTTATTAATAGCCTGAAGAATTTTGAACCAAATAGAAGCCATCAAGACACACTCAAATGAACTCATATATTTTAGAATGCCATTAACGTCCCGAAGAGTTTCTGCGGTCAGATTCAGTTTCTTGATTTCTTCGAGAGACTTTCTCAATCCAGGAAGATTCTTCGCAAACGGTTTCACACCATCGATTCTTGCAGCCCACCGTGTATCGGAAAGACAGTGATGCGAATTAGTTATATTTGATTTCAAAATCTCCCAGCGTTGTGTGCTGCTACTACAAATGTTATACAATTTTTGAACTACTCCAAAAAAGGTTATTGATTGGATACAACTTTCTGCAGAATCGACTCCAACTAGATTCAATGTATGTGCTCCACAAGGCGAATATGTATATTGCGTACTTATTTTTCTGAAGAATGTAATTTTGCGCTCCTTTATATTGTCCGCTCATGTTTCTGCCATTATCGTAGCCTTGTCCACGACAATTTTCCAGAGGAATTTTGTACTTTTCTAGCGTTTCACATATCAAGTCCGCAATCGCTTTGCCTGTTTTTCCATAACAGTCCACGAAGGCTAAAAACGTTCTTTGATATGGTAAACGTTTTCTTCAGTGTCGTAATGAACGTAGCGTAAAATAAAAGTAGTTTGTTCCACGTGACTGGAATCTGGGGTTGCATCAACAATGATTGTGTAGTACTTTGCTTTTTTTACCTCTTTCAAAATAGACGATATAACATGATGAGCACAGAGTTCAATGAACTCGTTTTGTATCTCGACCGACAAGTAGTGTACTTGCAAACGTTGATGTGCTTCTTGAAAAGATTTAACTTTTTCTAAATGTCTATGAAGTATTGGGCCATAGCGAGCGATTAATTCAAGGATTCCCAGGAAGTTTCCGTTTGATTTTGATCTTCTCAATTTTCACCAAATTAGATACTTCAAAGCTATTTGCAATAACTTATTTGGTATATTTCTCAAAGACCATAATTCAAAAGAATCATTGGTAGAATTATATGGAAAGCAGCAATATGAATTAAAGCGAAAATATGCATGTCCGTATATACATACATATGTACATGATCGTTTAGTAAATTAACAAGGAAACTTCTTTCTGAGCTTATAACATATGTATGTTAAGATGTAAATACGTATGTGCGTGTTAATGCATTGCAGAGTTATTATGCAACAGAATATTACTGAAATATTCATATGTTCAATTCGTACATATGCATGCATATACAAAGTTACTTACTACAGTTGTAAAGGTACATATTAAATTTTTCCCAAATTTTGAGATTTGGACTGAAATCCGGGCCCCCCTAGAAACTCCGGGTCCGGTGGGAATCCCACCCTTACCACCCCCCTCTCGGCGGGCCTGACTTGGTGTACGTGTCTATCTTTCCTCCTTTTACTTACATTTTTTCGTTAATTTTTTATAAAAACATAATTCATTTCGATATTATTTATGCTTTATAATCATCTAATTTTTTTTTGTAAAAACAGTAAAATAATTTAAAAAACTTGAAAAAGTTTTAACAAAATTTTAAATACAGAAAACTTCAACTACAATTTTACAACAGGTGCAAGTACAGATAATTTTTGAGGAAGAAATTTTATAGTCCAGCACCCCTTAGTTTTTTATTCTTTACACTTAAATGCTAAAGGGGTCTCAATAGGTATTTGTACTCCCACTTGAGGAAATTCTTCTCCTTATAAAAAGTCAAACATCTCACATCTACACTTTGACCCGCCACCATTTCTCTTTCTGAAATTTTCCCTATCATTTTAGTTTAGTTTCCTTAAAAGGTAGCTACGCTAAATGAAATCTTTGTACCAACATTAAGATGCTTTAAACAAAAACAATGAAAAACTGGTGGAAGGAGGGCCAGTAGGGTATCAAAGTATAGATATTATAGATACTTATAAGATTATTATATATTGTGTAAGTTTGTGTGTTTGTGAGTGAGTGTGTGAGTATTTTTAGCACACAAAAAACCTACGCTATAACACAGCCTATATTATATGGAGAGTCGCCACCATGTTAAATAAGTTATAGTCAATTAAATAAATAGGTTAAATCTCATATTGCTATATAACGGCTGAATAGATCTGGATAAGATTCTTCGCATACATATATAGTCCGCTCTATAGGTTACCATAAAATCGATAAAATCAATTTGTATAGAGAGTTGCCACCTGTTTAAAAGGTGCACTTGGATGCACGAAATAAAATAATGCAACGGAAAATGCTTAATAAACGTTTTCGAACAAGGTTACCACCTGTTTAAATGCAAATTCAGTTAAATTCAAAAAAATAAATGACATTTTGCAATAAGTGCGCTAAAAGAATTCTTTTAAGACAACTTAATTTTTCAAAATTGTTTTGGTGAGGGTTGCCACCTGTTTATAAAATTTATCAAAATTATACTAAATTAAATCAAATCCATTTAATATTGTATGCAAGGTTCAATAAAGCTTAATTTCTCACATACTTTTAACGAAGGTTGCCACCTGTTTTTATGCAAATTAAGTTAAATAAAAAAATAAACGACATCTTACTATATGTGTGTCAAACTACAAATTTTGGCGTAATTTCAAAAATTTTGTTAAAGAGGGTTGCCACGTGTTTGAAAAATTACTTAAAATTATAATAACTTGCTAACTATAACAATAAATAGTTAAAATATGGGTGTCAAACAAAAAAGTTTTAAGAAGCTTACTAATTACTAATACTTTTGGAGAGGGTTGGCACCTACTTCAGAAAGTAATTAATGTCACCGTCGTTTAATTACGTTGGGCATTTCTAGCAATAAATTAAGTTTCACGAAACCCGAATTGCATAACATACTGCGCAGTTGCAAATGGGGGAAAAAATTCAGCAACTAACTGTAGTCAAAAATTATGTAGAAGGGTTGAATTTTATTTTATATAGTAAAAAAGTAAGAATCCAAAAAAAAGAAATAAAAGTTACTTCCTTTAGCGAAATTATTTAATTCCTTTACCGGTACATTTGAATCCATAACGTTAAGTGGAATGCCATGCGAGCGAAGCCGCAGGTAAAAGCTAATAAACAATATAAATAGAAGAGGCCCAATAATGCTTCCCTGTTTAATACCACAAGTTGGCTCAAATGGGTAAAATCTAGCGCCATTAAAAGTTAGGATGAACTATCTGTTCCTAATATAGGATTTATTCCATTGAAGAGAGGTTGAATGAAATTCAATTTTCGACAGCTTTGCAATTAAAATACTATTAGAAAATTTATCAAATGCTTTTGAAAAATGTGTTTAGATGGTGTCCACTTGAAATCCTTGGTCAAATGGATTAACCCAGTACTGCAAAAAAATGGCCTTGTTAGTCACCGTAGAGTGACCAGCAAGGAAGCCATGCCGAAAAAAACGAACTCTTTAAAATGAATGTGGGACAAAGGAAATCGGTTCAGTACTTTGTTTTTTATTATCACTTATACAATTTTGAAAAACTCGGTTTCGAGAAAACACCGTTTAAAGTTTGCGGTCAAGAGCTCGGCGGGCTCGGCGCCAGCCATTTCCGAGAATCATCTCTTCGACAATTTCGAGAATTAGCTGTTGGAACTTTGCGACGATATTCTAAAGCAATAGATCTCCCGATTAAAATAATAAAATAAATGCATTTTTTGAAATACCTAAAGGTTTTTTCCCCCTTAAAAGGCCGTTAAAGTTTATCAATGAACACCGATTCAAATAGTTTACAAATTGTAGCGAGATTAAAGATAATTCGATAATTAATAAAATAAATTTCAAACTTATCAATGCAATCACCGGTACGCAAAATACTTTTTTAATAGGGGTAGATAGCGATAGTTCGAAACAAAAAAGTTTTAATAATATTATTTAGTAAAAACTTCCATTCCATCTCGAAATGAAGTAACTTGAGAATTTGAATGAAAAAGCAATTGAACTAACCTTTAACAACCGCTCTGTCGGCGGGAGTACAAAAAGATCCACCCACTTAGTTTACTAAAGTAAAAAACAAACAAACATACATAAGTAGTATACGAGCTTGTCATATGTAGATATTTCTAAACGTTTGCAAAAGTACTTAGTATCATGCTGCATAATAGCTGTAAAATGTGTTGTTGTAGCGAGAAAAGTTGCACTTTGCACTACAAGTTTTGCCAATGTCAGAAAGTTGGTGTTAGTTTTTGTGTTTTCGCGTTTTCGCATTGCTTGCAGCATAACTTTTTCATATCACATACTTTTGTTGCCACCAATGCTATTGCCTTTATTGCTGTTGTTGCTACTAGTGCTGCTGGTGTTGTTGTTGCTGCTATATGTTGTTAAGTTGTGTTGGCATTTTGTTTTGAAAGTGTTGAAGATATGCGATGGGACTTTTCAAGTTACTCTACTACGAGCATTTGTTAATAGTGTTTTGTACATAGTTGCCACTGTTATGCGGTATGTTCGTAAATTAGTACGCGTGTCTGCTGCTGCGCCAAGTGTAGGTACCTATATACAAACATATATGGTGCGTGTGTATGTATGTATGTATGTATGTTGGTGTTTCTGGTCATGTTTTTGGCTATGTTTGGCAATCTACTACAATTCACTTATGTTGGCACGAATAAATTATTGCAAAGTTGTTAGTTGCAGCAGCAGCAGCAGCAGCAGGAGCAGCAATAGCCGTGGCAGTGTTGTAACCCCCATGGCGTATGAGTGTTATTTTTGTTTTCTATGTTGCGATTTCATAGTTACGAAAGTAATTCAAATGTTAAACTATTGTTATTTATTTCTATTATGATATGCGCACTTGGTATGTGGAATTGCCAAAATAGCTGTGCTGAAAATATTACATTTTTTTTTATTGTTGCTTGGTGCAAGCGGATATGAACAGTTTTGCTGCGTTTCCTTGAGCGAAGCTTGCGTAGCGGATGTTGGTAAACGAAAGAGAAATAATTCACATACTTTTGTGTCTTGTCTTGAATGTGACAAATTTAGGCTCTTACATTCTTTATATGATCTTATGTTGCGCTATTTCAAATTTAATGTCTTTTCGGAGTGCGTGGCATCGTGTTAAAAAAAAAAAACAAAATAAACTTGACTTCACTTTAAAATCGTTTCAGGTTTATAACAGTTATAAGTTTTGCTGCAAAAAACGTAGCGTCATAACATTTAATAGACAAGAAATATTTCTCCAATGAGAGTTATATCGCAAGGTTTATATCTTCCCTATTGGCAATGGAATTCTTTTCCAACATTAATTTTTTACGTTGTCTCATAAACTCTATAATAAATAAGGATTGCGAAGAGGATGTAGACGAAGAAGAACATAAAGATAATAAAAGCAAAAGTAAAGATGGAGAAAGAGACAAAAATGAGATAAAGATGCATTAAAAGATAAAGAAACATATAAGGCAACATATGAAAAAATTCTTATCAGACAATGTGAAAAATAAAAAGTTGGGAATTAACTCTTAATGGCGATGGATAAAATATTTCTATTGCATAACAGTTATCGGGCAACGTAACGCAAATCAACGCTGGGCAATAACTTTTATTGAGAACGGGCAAATTTTTTTCTCCTTTATAGGAGTTACAAGTTCAACCGGCTGAAGTTGCCTTGCAAAAAGTTTTATAAATTTTTTCCGTGTTTATTTTTTTTTTTCAAGTAAGAGAAGCATTTGCAAACTTTTGGAAAATGTAAATAGCAGAGACATATTTATCAGGGAATTTAAAATATGCCCCAACTACAAAAATGGCGTCATCGTCAATTGTTGGCGCATTGGAACGTCTTGAGTTTTCACCCTCGAGTCTGTTATCAACTCTGATTACAATTTCTCACAAAATCCGGATGGTATCTGGTCTATCGCGGTTCTAAACAATGAAATCAATTTGTTAAGTTAATTAAAAAAGGTGCTGTGTTCACAATGCTGGCCTACTTCTGGTTGGGAATCGCCCATGACATAAATCTGTAGATACTTTTGGTATGTTTTCGACGGTGGCAATAGAGAACCTGCCCGGTGGAGTTTTTAACCTTGAATCTGTAGCATGTAATGCAATAAAGGCAATGATGAGTATGTTGTGGGAGTGCCGAATGGTGTGATCAATTATTCAGTTTTAGTTACCTTAAAAGTAGGCATGAGGTTAGATTCAATTATATTTCTTGCCCCGAAGGGCAATCGATAATCTGTAATGATTTGCGTCGGGGTACAAAAGCCAATTGTTATCTTTTTTTCTGATTAAATATCAATAAGATTACTGTATAAACCTATAAGTACATCTCTTCCAAATCGCCATAGCTTGTAGAAGAAATCGTAGTAGTCACTTTCTGGTCGCACCAGCCGAGGTACTTCAAAATTCATCGATGGAAAGATACGTTTTTACCGACACCAGGCGAGACAAACAGACACTTATATTCCTTAGGTGACTATGTATTACTGTGTTACTGCATTAACTATTCTTTTCTCCAAAATCACCGTATCTAGAAGGGCAAACTAAAATAGCACCTATTAGCCTGCACCTGCCTAGTTACTTGAAAATTCATTATTATAAACTATCTCAGTTTTTCGTTAAAATCTACCAAATTTTCGCTTCAAATATTAAACATAACACGCGGGATGGTAAATATTTCTTCATAGAAAATTAAATAGATTCGTTTCCGAACCAAGTAGGCTAACAAATATAATTTTTGGAAATATGTCGACTCCAGCACCACCTCTCGAGTTAATTTTTTAAATCAAACTACTTCATATATATTAATTACTCTTCTTTTCAAATATGAACCAAATCGGGTGATAAAAAGGTGTTTATAAATATGTTGACTTTAGCCACACCTGTTTTTTTTTGCACAGCCAATCTACATACTAAATATGAACTCAGTATGCCCATAAATACGATTTTTAGGATCTCGTATCCACTTAGGGGGTCTACATACGATCTTTCGAGTATTTCGATTCCAGCGCCACCTACCGGGACTTTTTTTTTGCACACGTTTGCCGCTTTGCATAGTCAACTTACATACTGAATATGCACAGCACCACCTACGGCAATTTTTTTACGCAAACACTAGTCGGGTCACAGAAAATGTAACAGCAAAAAGTTAGCCAAATCGGTTCAGCCGTTCTCATGTGACCATTTTTATATACAATTGTAAGATTAAGGAGCGTGAAAAAATAAATAACGATTATTGTCAATGAAAGAAATATTTTCCTCCATAAGAGGGGTCAGGACTGGTAAAAAACTCTTATTGGTGATGTAAAAAATATTTCTTACCTAATAACTGTTATAAAACCACTTTTTTTTGAAAATGCAGAATGCGGGCAACGTGTTAAATTTGTAAATTCGTGATAACAGTTGTTTGTGATCCCTGAATCGTATAACCTATAACGAAGGCACTCACGGTTTTGTTTTTTCATTTGAAAGGACTTTTCTTTTTCGCGCTTCGCACGGCATCACTCGATAGGATTCCGCCTAGGATTTCACCTCGCTAATGACTTAGGGTGGGTTCTGTATGATGTGTATTTCTCATCGTTAGTTGCACGATATTGTTCGACAAACCAGTTCCCTGTGTGAGGTCTTCTCATTTTGTTATCAGAGAACACCCAGTTTTTGTGTGTTGTCAGAGGAGCTCTCATGAAGGCTGAGACTTTTTGTAGCCATGCCTGGTCTATTTTATTTATATTCTCGGATATACCTAGCAGTTAGCGTTTTACCAAAAGAAGTTCGCACAATCGTGGTCCGTGGATTGGATGTAGGCATTACATGACAGATTTCTGGGTAATCTGTCTTAATAGAAAGTTCACTGCGAGACTAGTAGATCGAGAAAGGTGAATGGAGCTCCAACTTTGGTCAGATTCTAGTAATCGTAATCTGTGCCAACATAAATTTTGTGGAAGGTATAGAGGACACTTTTACGCAGCAAACATAGATCTTAGCGTTAGAGAAATTTTTGATATTTGCATAACATATGGAATTTAACTTTCTAATCGTTCCCTAAGTTTAGAGAAATAAATTAGAATTCGATTCGTGGTTTATTGAAGAGATAATGCAAAGTGCTAAAGTGTTATCAATTATTAAATCCCCATTAGAAGTTAGTAACTAACATAACTAAATCCCCTTTGTTTTATAACAGTATGCCACTCAAATATATGTATGTCGAATCATTTTCTAACGTTCGATCATAGATAAAAGGGTTAGTTCTCGAATGGATCTCTAATCGGGAACTAATCTTACTTTTCAGATAGGAAAGTGGGCTTTTAGAGCCTAAGAACGGAACTTCTCACAGGCTCGTGAAATAATGGAATAGCGCACTCGATGCCTTGGGCCTTCCTTTATAAGAGGCAACGTAAACCGTTCTTGCATCCGCCGAATAGGTTTATCTCAAAACATCTCTTATAAGAATCCGACCTTGGCGGGAGTAAATATGATGAAGCTGATCCCTCAACTGATAGATGCGGTATTACCAAAGAACTTTCATAAAGAAGTCGTAAATATTCTAGTGCTATGACAAAATTCTTCAACCTGGCGGTTGTCCGATTTACTGCGCCTAAAACTATGCGGCAAAAACGGGGTTTAGCCCTCTAATGTTGACAACAGTCGTTCTAGTTATTTTGTCCTACCGAGTATGGGATAACGACGTTACTTTCTGCGACATAGTTTTAGGCGCAATAAGCATGACATATGTCAGGTTGATAAGTTTTGTCAGATCAGGTGGTCAATTAAATTATTGAGTGTAATCAAATATTGCAATAAGGGAGTCAGATATTTCGTCTTCATCTTGGTATTAAAAAAGCTTAAAAGGGGTTGCCAACTGTTTCAAAAATTAAATTAATAATACAAATAAAATAAACAGAATTTCAATACTTTATCTGAAAATTTTTTTTTGAAAATGGCTGCCAACTATTTAAAAAATTAATTAACAAGTCCAATAAAATATTTCGCGAAATGGTTGAGGTTTGCCAGCTGTTTGAAAAATATATATAATTAAGAAGTTTCTAAATACAATAGAGTTATCGGGTGTGTCGTCACCTAAACTGCAACTGAAGGTGAAGGTGCTGCGTAATCCGGACGACCCAAAATCGAAACGGCACCAAACTACGCCCTGCGAAGCTGAAAAAGCGCATTGTGCAAGCCATGATCATCGATGGAGAGAACAAAGGATAATATTTTTGAGGAATTGTTATAATTACCATCAAATTAGTTTATGTTGGCGTTTTCCGTTGTAAATAGCCGCTTGAGTCGCTATAAATAAAGGTTAAGGAAAATTCGAGAAGTTGTGTTTACATATCTGGGCACTTCATGTGTTACCTACAACATTTCATTTCTGTTTTTATATTATTAGTTATTAATGCTATTATATAGCGAACCAATTGCTCCAAGGCAGAGATAGCACGTCACTCTGTATGAATTATACCTAAAAGGAGTTTATGATAAAGACTTAATTAAATTGTAAGCCTGTGGGCTTGGATTGCCTCATTTAAATTTGTATGAACTTAGTGCCCCATTTTTACATTAATTTCAGATATTGAATGCACTAAAGTTTTGAGTGAAGCCCAACGAAAAGTTCAGTTATGGATTTACTCCAATTATTGCTTTTAACTTCTGCACAGCATTTTTTTGAAATTTATTTTTAACCCTACTATAAAATACATGTTGATCTTAACGAATGTGAGAAAATTACATTTTTTGCCACCTAAATCTTAATCTGACTAACATTCAGTCAAATGCATCTGTGGCAATCAAAATATGGAAATATCTACATATACATTTCTTTAACGCCTTATCTATTCCCCATCAAGCATAATTCACAGTTCATGAATAGTTTTCATTTCCATTTGCACGTCATTTCGTGTTGATTGTGGCTACAGCTGACTGCCTAGGTACATAACTGGATCACCTTGCACAAAGTGTGAATGATATTAAAGAAAATAGAGAGATGCCAGCAAAAAAAAACAGCACAAGTCTCCGAGTGCTTTTGACGGTATTTCTGCCACTGCTCTTCTTTGTACATTTCTTTCCCGCTGGCGACAAGAGTGCTATATCCATACAATATGCGTTTCTATAGTAGCGTGAACAATTGTTTTCTATACACTTGCATATATATTTATATAAGCACACACATTGCTACCAACACACACATACATACATATGCTATCTTTATTGTTCTGCGCAATGCGTTTGCAATTCTTGTGGTTTATTTTATTTTGTGATTATGTGCGTACATTCATTCACATATGTTCTATGTATGTGCGCTCTGTGGGGTGTAAGAAGACTTTGATCACGTGTGTGTTTATTCAACTCGAAATGAAATCAGCACAAATACAAAGAACACGCGAGTTCTGCACATACATTCGTTCAAAACTATTTTTTTTTATTGTAAATACCCAGCTAGCAAGAAAATGTCGAGTCCTGTGCGAAAAAAAGACGTAAGCGGTATAATTTTTGTGGAGTAAATAGGTATGGGATGTTAATTAAAGTTACACAAATTTCTTTTTGCTTTTGCTTAAACCAATAAAGGTTGTTTAAATTTTCAAAATAAATAATGAGCCCAAACCAATAAAGGTTGTTTAAATTTTCAAAATAAATAATGAGCCCGTTTTATTGTACCCGAGTTGCAAAAGAACGCTCCAATTCGAATAAAATTTCCTTCAGTTGCAAAAGCAGGGTTGCTTTTTTGAAAGATGAGATTTGTTTAGTGCTATTTGAAAACGGAAAATAGTTGTGCAAACAAATTTTAGGTTGACGTTATATGTATATTTAAAAATACTATGCAAATAAAAACGAATTAGGTCTTACACTGAAATTTCCTCTAATTTTTTTTTTCGGTTAATTCACAATAGCGCAGTTTTCTCACTTCCTTACAATACATCTCCGGTCGGATATCAATTTATCGAGTTAGCTCAACTCGCATATTTTTCCGAGTTAGTGTTGTTGCTTTACGTGTAATGCGTTATTTTACCCAGTGTTCTTTTGCAACTCGGTTACAAAGAAACGGGCCTAATATTATGTTAACTGATTTTATTAAAACACATATTTGCCGTGTATTCAATATTCGGTTTCATCCGACCATAGACTTTTTTGTATTTGTTTTAATTCTCTTTGTTTTTAATTAAGCCCTTTTTACTTTTTCCCTCGATTGCGTAAAGGTTACTTCAAGAGGAAGTTAAACTTACTTAAAATAAAATATATTTGCTCCAAAAGAAGTCAATATTTTTTGAACGCCAATTCATTCTCTAATTTTCCTTTGTTTAATTGTTGTTTTTCTTCAATCGAGACAACTTTTGTTTAGTGAATGTATATAATTAATCTACGTCGCTGTGGGTCGAATAGAAATGTCGTTACGCAACACTAGCTAATAGAGTTTAAAAGAGAAAATAGCGGTATTTGAGAGAATACGAAAGCTCTGTCTTTGCCAGTGTCTTTCGGTTCGGCAAAAGTCCATGAATTTGAAACCTTTGTAAGATTCGAGCTTTAGGAATAAAAGCAAATTAACACAGGAGTGTGTTGTGGAATTTTTTTTTATCAAACTCGATTAGTTATTGTATTATTAGCATCATCTCTCTTAAAATTTCATAGTTTTAAAATTTACCGTTACGAGTTTAGAATAAAATCAACTTATTTCTTTTTTACTTTTCAAATTAATGAAAACATGTCACTAAATTACCATAGTGACCGATACGGAAAGTTCTGCAAATATAACTCGCTGCAAAACTTTTGGCAATAACATAAAAGTAGTAGGCTTTGAAAATACTGTTTTTAAATTAGTGTTAAATTCCATGTTTGAAACTTAATTAATTAGAATTTAGGCGAATTAATTAGAAAAAGTGGTCGAAACTCAGTGGATCAACTTATGACACTACACGACAGGTTTGCGCTTCAAGGAAGGTGGATCAGTAAAAGATAAGCCAAGAAGTGGCCGCTAAAATGGAACAGCAGAGACCCAGTTGGAGAAAGAAGTAATAGCTATAATTAGGAAGCACCGCTCCATGTCGAAGAGAGATATCGCCAAAAAATTCAAAACCACTCACTTGCAAGTTACTCGAATTAAGAGGGGAATGGTATGAAGACTTATAAAAAGAAAAAAGTTTCCAAAACGAAGCGAAAAACAAACTAAAACAGCATTTCCCTTGCGCGTAAGTTCTATGAGATACAACTGGCTACTAAAAATTTTTGTGTGGTTATGGACGATGAGACTTATTTAAAAATGGACTTGAAGACATTGACGGGTAACCAATTTTACTGCTTGCTATCTGGAGAAAACATTTCTGATATGATAAAAACCAATCAGACATAAAAATTTGACAGAAAAATTCTAATTTGGCAAGCCATTTGTGAATGTGGACATAAATTCACGTCGTTCTTCACTATGGGAACCATCAACACTGAAATTTATGTGAAGTCGTGTCTTTAAAATCGTCTCCTACCCTTCTAACGTCATCGTAATGATCCAACTATATTTTGTCCGGATTTGACTCCAGCACATTGCTTTAATGCCACCCAAATGTTGTTCGAAGATCAAAATGTGCACTACTTAAGGAAATACTAGAATTCTCCCAATGTGCCAGAGTTGCGACCAATTGAGCAAATCAGACTTTTGAAAATTTAGAAACCAACTAACTCAATTACAGAAGTAGAAAGAATGTGGGCGGATAGCATCGACAAAAGTGGACAACCCTGTTGTACAAAACTTCATGACGGGACTCTCAAGAAATGGTCGCGCGTACGAATCGTAAGAAAAAATTGTAGTAATTTATTATCCTATCATCACTGCAAATGTGTATTTTTATATTAATAAAAACAGAAATAAAAGCAAACCAATTGTACGCACTTAATAGGCGTTTTTTAATTTGCAGAATTTTCTGTACCGGCTGGTAATTCCACACTTTTTTTAATGAGTTTATTTTTTGTTTTTCAAATATGGCTGAAGGAAATTGTGTTGTTGTATATTTAGACCAAGTTTATTATTATTTTAGATGCTATCAAGATATTTTTGTTTAGTTTGCAAATAATATATGTAGCTCTCGTTTCACATAGCAAATAACGTTCCAAATTTCAATTCAAAAAATTATGGGGAAAGAGAAGTGCTATTTTTATAAGGATTAAAGGAATATATTCCTTTACTGGCATTCATTTTGGTTTTTTGAGTATTATTTAGATTTTCTGAGTCTTTTTTTTTTTGCTTAGAAAATAATTGTTATTTTTTAGTCTTATTTATCGCTCAGAAAATTAACTTAATTTTAAGATTTTTATCACACTAATTAAGTTTTATTTTCTGAGCAAAATATAAAACTCAACAAATAACGATAAATAAGTTTTTTTTGTAATAAAAGTTATAACCGATATGATCCCTGAACAAAAGATAATGAAATAGTAACAACTGACGTGCTTATTTTATATAAACATCGATTAAAAAATTTGTCGGAGAAAATACAAAGATTGAAAATATTTGCGATTCAAATGCAATACCTCAAAAGTTTCACACCGAGTTTTTAAATTTACGGCACTATAAGTCCGCTAAAGATTGTTCTACAGAGGCAGATCAAGAGGAATACGACGTTTAATAGATTTTATTTATATAATTAACATTTCAGTAATGATTGTGGAGAACATGTTTAATTGGTTTAAATGTTTTTTGAACAACCATTAGAGGTTTTGTGAGAGCATTTAATGTTTTAAATTTAATTTCTACTTTTTAAGTACATTTGTAGCTAGTAAGGCTGTACTCAGTCTGACCCACTACGCTTTAATATGATGTGTTTCTTTTGTCAAAACCAATTTTGCCGTTTTCCGTCAACCTACAGAAATGGCATAAAATAATTCACCGTCCTTATCAGTTCAGTGGAAATTTTTTAAAGTGAAAGGAAATCAAACCCGAATACGACAAAAAGAAAAAAAACGTTGTTTTTCTTTCGATTAATATTTTGATAAAATATAGCCTCCATTATGACCGAGTTTACTGTCTAGTCACCAAGTAAAGGCCCATGAAAATCCATTCATTCAGTAGTTTTGTAGATTAGCCGGGCAAAAACAGACAAACAGACCAAACACGGCTTTTATACAGTTTTATTATAGTGCAGATGTTTGTGAAATCCAGTGAATTGCATCTTAAAGCTTAATTGTTACCTTGATAAGTACAAAAATTTTAAAATAATAAAAGAAACAGAAAATTTTGACATAACCGTCATAACATCAGACCAAAGCTTCATACTGTGAGGCAAAAATCAATAGTTATATATTAAATATCATGCTAATATGTGAGCTGAAAGCAAAGGAAATTTCAAAAAACCTAAAACCTGTTTTTGACACTTACATCTTTTTTGCGTACGGGGCTCGAAACCCACACAGTGACTCAAACAACAGACTGTCATGCTAAGTTGTTTCAAATATTTTTTTACAAAACTTTAATTTGCAATATAATTCAAATCATAGAAATTAAGATTTCAAACTTTGTAGAAAATTTATAAAAATTAAATTTTATTTTTTAGTTTCAAAATATTTAATTACAATTTTTATAAAATTTGTGTAGCTCGTTTAATTTTAGCACAATAATGAGCAAGTCTTAAGAGGTTAGAAATTCCGATAGATTTTTGAATCTTTTTTTTTTGAATTTGGGCCTAACGTTCTTTTTCCCATGTAACGGATGGATTTTATAAAAATCCCGTTAATTCTTCTGCAATACTTTAAATGAATTTTTTTTTTATTAAAATCCCGTTAATTTTTTATTATTTTTTCGCGCTGACGCTTTTGTTAATCTTCTTTCATACGTTAAATGAAAAAAAAGAAAAAAAAGTGTCTAAGACCACAATTTCCAAAAGTTGTCTAAATCAACGGGAATTTCTAGCCTCTTAAAATTCATCACCTGCATGCTCAAACAATTTCTAAAAACTCTGATCCATACAATATATAAAAGGTGTTTTGTGTCGAAGAAATATCGGGTGTTATCTTCGTTAAAGGCAATAATCTTTTTAAATTAAGATCGTCGATCACTTAAGACAATTTTACGGGAGTATTAAGATATTTATATATGTAACATATTAATAAATCATTTTATAATTTTCCTAAAAAAACATCCATAAACAAATGGGCGATGCAAACACATTCAATTACGTTTGACATACAACAGTTTTCGTTTCCTTACAATTTGATATCATTTGGTATCTTTTGCGGGGAATTTTGTTATAAACGAAGAAATTTCATGTGGCAACTAGAGAAGCTTACAAAAGAGGAGTAAACTCAAGCATTTCAAAAGTGTTATGGGACAAAGTGCTGCTTCTAAGTAAGATGCCTCTAAAAGCAGGCAAATAAAAATGAAAAATAAACCTACTATATATTCACATATGTACATACATATAAACATTTGTGTGAGTGGCAACGTGTGAATAAAAGAAAGTATTATTGTTAAAAGCAAAGAATACCAAATAAGCAACACAAAAAAAAAAAAAAAATACAGAAAATACTGCTGCAAATGGATGTTAGAAGAACTACGAAGTGTAAAGTGTATTGTTCATTTTTGTGTTGGTTTTACAAGCAACATTTTTTTTATGCATCTGAATAGTATACATTACATACACATCATACACTTCTACTTCTACTTTTATTACAAACATCACGAACACTAATGGGTTACATTGTATTTCTGCTAAAATTTGCAACGATTCAAACGCCGTTATATGAAACATCAACAATAACTACAAAATGTCACATTCGCGGCATCGGAGTATCCGCTAACATTTTTAGCGATTATTTTTTATATTATTGTTTAATAAAATGCTTTATAAGCTACGTTTTGTTTATTTTTCTGGCTATTCCAAGAATTTTTTCCTTGAAATATTTTCGTTACAATTTGAAGGTCAACATTGGAAACTTGTAATTACTTAACTTTTGTTCAAATTAATTAATGCCAATACAAGTTGCAATGGTGGATTTCTTCTAATAATCTTCGCAATTTAGAGGTAGCATAAATTTATAATTATTTATTTATGCACCGCCAACCTCCGGACGCACAACTCAAATCGAAGAAGTATTTCAGTCAAAAGCTGAACACGAGATGCAAATTCGCGCAATTACACTGTGCGACATTCATTTTCTCATTTTATTTTCGAAATAAATCAGGGTGAAAGCACTAAACCCTTATTGTAAAAACTCCAACGTTAGAATTTCACAATTCTATTACCAGAATTGTAATCATCGAATCGCTTTTGCCGTCTTTAAAAGTTGAATATTAATAGTTTTTTTTTTTTAATATTTACGGCTTTTCACCATATGCTGATAAATGTAAGATTTTGTTTTAATTTGAGCTCAGACAGTTTCTACTTAAATCCATTCCAAGTATTCGCAAAAAATTTATACATATTGGTCAAAATTTAACTCTCTAGCAATTTTCAATAAAGTGTATCAAAAACTGATTTCAGTGCAAGGAGACGTTTCAGTCAATTCGGTCTCCTATTGGGCACAATTCAATCTTCTGAACGAAGCAATCAAGAAGGAGCAGCCAGAATTCGTCAACAGATAGGACGAATGTGTTCCATCAGGACTATGCCAGGTCACACACATACTTGATATACATATCCATCGCATAGCCCGAACCCTTCACCGTCTGACTACCATTTGTTTCGGTCTCCGCTGACAATCTCTTGGGCAAACTCTTCGCCGAAAAATCACTGAAGTTACACACGGATGAAATTGTGAAGCTACCCGAATAATGGCCAAAGGTCGTAGATAACCAGAATGTAATTGATTTAATTTGACTTTAAAAACAAAAACACAAAAATTACGAAGACGTTTTCTATTACTGAATATAAATGTTGGTTGAAAATTAAATTGAACTCGAACTGTGTTCCATTTATTTAAATTTAAAGCATGCGAAAGGTGTATTTAATCCTCATCATCATTAGCACATAGTGGAGCGGCGAGCATAGGGATGGCCTGCTCCTCGGTTCTTTGGTTTTTAATTTTAGTGTTTGACTCGAGGCTATTAAAAATATGAAACATAATTTTTTGGTGTTTTCGGCAGGAATTGATCATACAACACTTGATTGGTACGGTCGAACTGGGCATCGAACGGATAATATTTCCTACGGTTTCATATCTAGGGCATTGGCCCAAAGATGTACATTTATGCCATTCTGTAGTTGATTGCATTAACAGATATTGATCGATCGCGATATAATCGTGAAAAAATGCTGTTCGCAGAGTGTGCAAATGAGGGTTACAATCCGTAAAAAAAAGTTCTCGTAGCGTTTATTCGAAGGGTTAGGTTGTTTTCCGGAAGAGTTGGAATTCTCGTTTTGACAAAACTCTAAGAAAAGCTACATAGACCAGTCAATAAAAGCCATCTTACTGCTTGAAGCAAACTACAATGATTGGAGTGTCTTTCGGTCACGAGTTCTATGAGATCCTGTCCAACCTTTGCCTTGGAATCTCTTCTAAATTGGATTCCTCTCTACATTTTTATATAGGAGTCAGCGATATATGGAATTTCTGACTCCATGACTATTGAACTCTGTTTCGGCAAGATGTTACGAGTACAAGCCGAAATTGCAGCCCGAGACGTTTGGCCAAACGAATGTATACATTGTATCACTGACGGCTCAAAGTCTTATCTACTTGGTACCAAGCTTTCGATCACGATGAGTAAATGGCCTGAAGTCTTTCAGACCACGGTAGTGGGAATTTCGACCAGGCCAGTCTACACAGCCATAAGTATCTTTTCGTTTCTTCGCTTACATCAACGCCAGTCAAGGGGATTTATAACACCTTTCAACCGTTGGCATCGAGGGATGCAGTTATGCTGTGCTGGGCATCTGGCCAAGCTGGGATCGAGGGTAAGGAGATTGTCAATAGCCCTATACCATTTTGCGACACCAGCTCATCATCCTTCGGTAAAAGAGGCATCGGAATCACTTGGTAGGTCTGATATTAGACTTACTGCTAGTTACAAGATATCGGAGCATATATTTTGTGCATTCCCATTCTTGATTAGTCATCTCGTGCGTGGTCGATTCCCAAAAAGATAGGAATTCCCCTATAAATGACATTCTATCCATTATAAAACAACGTAACTTCAGCCGACAAGCCCAAAACTTTGTATCAAATCTACGCGTTAGACTTTATGCTCGATACTCTACTATGTTCAGAGCCTTGACTTAGAAAACTAAGAAACGATTTTTGTGTTTTCATCGTTTCTTTACTTTACATTTATAATGTTTTTTTTTTTTGGTTTTTAATCCTAAATAGGATTTGCTTCGTTGTGAACAACAATTTTTTTTGTGGAGCAGCAAAGTGGGCGGCATCAAAGCTAGCCAGAAAATAACAACCTGCTCACTTGCTTACCATAAAGTGCCCCAAATTTTCCTATTCTTCCCTCAACAACTTGATTGTTATTGGAAGCAAATCATAATACACAAAATACTGTGCTTGAGTAAAAACCCACCCATAGCCATTTACAATATCTATGTATGTGTCTATCTACATGAGTATTCATGGAAACATGGCATGTACAGCGCACATATTAAATCTTCCTATAGCGTCCTTTAGGGCATCTGTGGTTACCACCGTAACACATTTCTTGAATAGTCTTCATATTTATAAGTTTTGTTCAAAATGTTTTGCTTATTGCTGCACTAAGAATCTGCTTTCAAAGATGCGTATGTGTTATTGTTTATGTTGTTCTTTTGCCACCCGAACTAATAATAATAAAATATCTGCGTCAATAAATTCAGCGAAATATGTACGCATTAAAGATACCGAGCTGTTAGAAAGGGAAAGCTGCTACTGCCCATGTCACACCTTCGACGTGTCCTATCTATCGGCCGTAAGCAGTGACGTGCCCTTGGTGAGCTTTTATTTTGTTTACACATTAATCTTTTGTTGCATAGCAATAATATCTTTTCTTATATCTTTTGATTATGTTTACCTTTTTTTATTGTAAAAATAATCTTTATAAATTTACTAGTTACACAATGGGTTCTTTAAAAGAAAAATTTTGTGGTGTTGTTTGTTATTCAACATAGTAAAGAGGGGCGAATCCATTTACAGGCAGAGTGATTCGTTGCATTACATTTTTCTTGGGCTTACCATTTTAAAAATGTGTAATAAATTTTGCTTATTTACAAAATAATCGCCTTTAGCCTGAAAATATGCAGTATCGATAGTATGGAATATCGAATGTGTATGCTATCGATAATTTTTCAACACCACTAAATAGGCGTTAGAAGAAATTAAATCATGTAACTGTTATTAAATATTTAATTAAAAAATTAAACGAGATATAACTTATATAGTTTTGAAGTATAACGAAAGGATGTACACGAAATTATTTTTAATAAGGGTTGCCATCTGTTTAAAAATGTGAATTAAATTAATTTTATTAGTCAAATGGAATACTAAAGCTTAGGTGTAAAAAACGTGTCTTAAGAAAGCATAATTCCAAAAGGATTTATTTATACACGCAAACATTTTTAAAGAGAGTTGCCAACTGGGACTAAAAGGGTGAATAAAATTTCATTGCTACGTTTACCGAAGTGATACTTTTACGGTTGCCGCATTAAAAATGTTTAAAAAAAAGTTTTATTTCAGAACTATTTTTAAAAGGGGGTTGCCATCTGTTCAAAAAATAAATTAAATTAATGAGTTAAATATAATACTAAAGCTTAGGTCCAAGAAAAGTGTCTTAAGAAATCATAATTCCAAAAGCATTTATTTATACACGCAAACATTTTTAAAAAGAGTTGCCAACTAAGGCTAAAAGGTCTAATAAAATGTTGTTGGTATGCTTATCGAAGTGCTACTCTTACTGATGGTGCAGGAAAAATGTTTAAAAAAGTTTCAATTCAGAAATATTTTTCATTAGGGTTGCCATCTGTTTAAAAATATAAATTTACTTAATATAATTTGACTTTAGGTGTAAACAAAACTGGCTCAAGAATGCTTAATTCGAAAAAGTTTAATTTATTTCTATTTAAAAGCTAACTTAAGTATAGCAGTATTGCCGTGAAACGAAAATGCTGATACGAAAACATTTTTGAAGAGGGTGGGGAAAACGTTGATTAAATTTAATTGGAAATGTAATTTCAATTCTAATCAATGTGTCAATTGAAAAAGAGTTAAGAAAATTTAATATGAAAAGTATTTTGAAGGGGATTGTCACTCGTGCTCTTGTTAATCGATTAGTCGACTAATTGATTAATCGATAAGTAAAAGTTTTTTTTTAAATATTCGACTTCACCTAATCGACTAACCGCTCGAAGAACAACTAGTCGACTAGCCGTACGCTTTCGATTTTTCGACTAGTTATTTTCTTTTAAAATATATTTGTGTTTTATATGTGTTTGAATGTTTGTGCTTATCCACAAAGCTCGTTTTCCGCTATAATGAAGTTTTTATGAATTTATTATGTACAGCTGTCACTATTCAAATAATTTCGGTTAGTCGATTTTCATATCACTCGATAGTGAGCGGTTAGTCGAAAAGTGAACGGTTAATCGAATAGTTGCTATTCGACTATCAACTATCAAAAAAGTTCCTAGTCGACTAGTCGAGTAATCGGTTAGTCCATTTTTAATAAGAGCTTGTTGCCTGTTGACAAATTTAAATTCAATTAAATCTTTAATATAAATGAAAAATTTCTATCCAAATGTGAAACAACAAAGGTTGCTGAAGGCTTAGTATCGAAAAATTGTTACACTGTTGCCAACTGTTAGAAAAATAAACACAACTTAATTTATAACGTAAGTTAAACCAGAATATATATTTACAGCAAATTCTTTTGAAAGTAAAAGAGTTGACACCTTTCAAAAATTAAAGAGATTGATTCTGTGAAATAAATTATAACAATGTTAAATTGTAGTTAAACCAGTTTTTGTATATGACAAGACAGATTTCTTAATAGTGCTGCCACCTGTAGAGTAATTTTTAAAAATATCTGTATCTATATAAAAGTCCAGCTACGAAAGGCAGGTAGTTCTTCATAATGGCACAAAAAATTTCCATATCCTGGATTATAATTTTTGAGACTTGCTTAAAGTGAAAAAATGGTTTGATTTTTATAACCGTTTGAATAAGCATGATATCAGATTAGGATTCAGTTTTTCAACACTAGATTTCACTAACGAGTCTTCTAAACGATAGCCCCGTTCAACCACGTTGTGCGTTTCCACTAAAATGAAAAAAAGCTCTAAAACAATCAGCCCAACAAACATAGATTTCAAAGAGGAAGCCTCGGTGAATTGGAATGTGTTGAAATGTTAGCTCACTTCACCACACCACAAACCAATTGGATCAAATCAGATTCTAATATCAAACAGTGAACGTCAAATTTGTTTTGGTATTAGGAAATAAGCTAAAATATTATGTTGGCATATCCGGTGAAAGTATGCAACTTCTTAGTAATCTACGTTCTTTGAACTGAACTAGGCGTAATCGGCAATTATGAAGGATAGCAAGATTTCCTTTTTTCTGTTAGAAAATGATAAATTAAAAACAATAAATAAAAAAGAAATGAATATTATTAGATTTGGTGAAAATATTTATTTCCCTTTCTATTACATTCGAAAGTACAACGTTAAACCGAATGCGAGTGAAGACGTAAGAAAAAATTAGTACTTTAGAGAAAAAACGTCGGCCAATTAAATATCATTCTGATATCTCTAAAACTGAGTTACAAGCTTACGTTGCATCTGACAGAAAGGCATGATGTAAATAATACAGAAAATGGCGCAGATTGTGGTACCGCTAACCTTTCCGGAAAATTTTGACAGAATTTGTACGTCACAACAGATTTACAAAAACCGTGTATTTAATCAGCGCATTCTTGTATTCTATCATACGTGACAGAAAGTCATACGGACGTGATTAAATGGAGTCAGCTCGTCGTCACGCTCATTTGTGATACTCGTATAGTTTGATCTATCTCTTCTTTCTATACCTACGAGCATCACACTAAAGTTATAATACTACTTCATTTACGTACAAGGCGTGAAATGAACTTTAAAGCTAACCTTTAATTTAAGAGTCCGAGTCATATTTTAAAATTCAGAAGCCGAACCTGTTTCCACACACAAAAATATAATCACGAAAAACTCAGCAGCGCTCCTTTGTCCACTCAGGCAAGTGAAACTTTTCAAGCGTAAAGGACAAGTAAATATCATTTTAAACAAGATGGCCATATCGCAGTTTGTCATAAATTCAACACAAATAATTAACTAACAAATTTTATGGTCTTATTTATGAGAGCGTGTAATATTCGTACATTAAGTAACGCTACGTAAATAGCTTGACAAAAACGCACATAACATTTTATTCAACCATCCAATCAACGAACCGTCAAAAAACTCCAATGAGAAAATTGTGAAATGAGACAAAAATAGATATAAAAAAAAAAAAAAAAGTATGTAAAGTGTGTATGTACCAAGCTTTTTATTTGTATGTGTGTATCTCACACACACCGTTACGTTTTTGCTATCCACTATTCTATTCTACTTGCAACGAGCGATAACCGCGTCTTGTGTAAATGGCGGAAACTCACTTTACTAAATAGAATGTCCAGACTGTGGCAACTTTCTCATTTTTGTACTATATGTATGTATATTTCTTTGTCTGCCATCTGATATATATTCGACGCAGTAAACCTGACCAGGATGTTTGAGATAATAGTGGTTGGAGTAAAAGTAAAGTGCACTCGAGCGTATAAAATGTTATCGTACACAAACCATCAAATTTCATACATCATAAAACATATGTCCTGGCTTAAAAAGTAACAATTTCAAAATTGACCATAAGAATACCCGCAAACACACTGAGTGAGAATGCATTCAGAGATATGTACGAGTATATATACATACATACATACATATAATGTATGTATATAAGTAAAGTAAGATCCCACTAAACACAAGCCATTGCCAGTCAGTTGCTTGGAATTTGACAAACTTAACTTTTAATTCTAACATAGTAACTATACTGCTTGTGTTCATAAGAAGTCGGAATGTGATTCGAAGAGTCGCAAAAGCCGACTTATGCCGGTATTCTGTAAGCACAGTATCTAGTCACTAATTGAGACTTTCCTGTGGTGAGATTGATTTTGAGACTACTCGGTATTCAGTAATCCGTCTCAAGTCTCTAGTCTCAAAATAGAGTCACCCATTTGTCAGCTGGTCCTGAGCAGGTCACAACGCAAATAAATTGAGGAAAGTATTGAACAAACGCGAAAATAAAATAGCACTCCATCTGTTCTTTTAGTGTTTGCTATTTTTTGTCCAATTACACTTAAATTTCAATACACGTAATACAAAAAAACAAAAAACAAAAACATATTTGTTTACATTTACTTATCTTGTTCTGCAATTTTGATCGAATGTACATCCATTATCGATTGTTGATAACTTTAAATTTTACACGTGCTTTAAGTAATCGATTCACATAAACTTCAATAATTAGAATTTTTAACAGCTAATTGCAATATTAATTTTACAACAATCATATTGTTTTAACTTTTAAAAAGAAATAATGCTGTTTCCAATAAATTTAAATAGTTTAAATAGTATTGTGTGTAATCGGTTAATACACATCATTATGCATCTCTAGCGGGTACATACCATCAGCGGATTGTCTCTACTGCTTTTCACCACAGCCTTTGGTAAAATTTTTTGAGACTGTTGCTTACTGAATACCGAAATCATCTGAAATCACAAAAAATGTCTCTAACTGAAATTCTCAAATTTAGTGACTTGAGATGAGACTGAAATAACCGGCATTAGGAACACAGTTATTGCAGGCGTACAAACAGCCATATGAAGAAAAAGCGACTTAACATTTTTACCCGCCTTCTTCTTATGTTTGTTTTATGGTTTTAATTCTGCTTAGTAAAAGCCTAGCTCATTATAAAATCTACATTTCTAACTTTGTTGAAAAAAATGCAAAAAAAAAATACAACAACAAGCTTTTAATTCAGACTTTTTAGAAAAATACTAAGTATGCAGTTTTATAGCACACTGAACTCTAGTGTAATCAAATGTAGGCTTGAAGTTGCTAAAAATCCCATCAAGTTTGTTTTTGTTACTGACGGTGTCACGCATTTTCTTTCTTCCATGGAAAAAAATGTAATAAAAATTAATGGTGGTAACCACTCTTGCCATTTCAGCCTTTTTCCGGCTAGATCTAGCATTTTATTTATTTTCTTTTAGGCGAAATATTTCAATTTAGCCTCTAGCCTGTTTTAGCATTTTCGTAAAAGTGTGAATTTAATACTGATGAAATAAATGACATCGAAATGCAATAGAATTAATTACATCACACAGCAATGCCAAAGTCGAACGTATTTTTAGCGCTATGAATATTGTCAAAACAAAACAAACTTAGCACCGTTTTCTTGACTGCCTGTTAATGTGAACATTACGCAACCGGCAGATAAATTTGTTGAAGGGATAAATTCCGTTTCAATTTCTCAATATCTTGTTAAAAATTTACTTCACTCTAGGTAATAGTTTGCACCGCTCCAGAAGAGAATAAAAGAAAAGGTCAAAATCAGCTGTTTAAAAATCCGGGAAGTTTTCTTGTCTTGCATGTATTTTCAAATAGCAAACATGGATGTGCATATAGATAACAAAATAAATATAGGTAGAAAGTGAACTATCGAAGAGGATATTATAATCAACTACATCAAATGAAAAAATGTAAATAAGTCGGGATAAACATAGCAGACACTTGAGAAAACGAAAAAAAGGGGAAAAGAAGGAAGAAAAGTGTTTTCATAATTTTCTAATTGATCGTTCAAGTGATGAATAATTCTAATATACAATATATTAAAATATGTCTGATGATGAAGATATGGATTAATTTTACGTATGAACAAACATTACCTTCTTTATTATAATTATTTTTATTTTTGGACTTATTTTTTATGAATCGTCTGTATAATTTATAGAGCTTGTGGCCAGGTTTGTATTAGGAATAATATGAGAAAACAACAATTTTTCAAAGTAGTAGAAGTGATAGCTGCTATTTCGAAGATCACCACATCTCCTCACTTTTAAGATTAAACTGTTTTATGATATGAGTTGATTTTTTTTTATAGATATTTGGAAATAAGCGTAATTTCAAATCGATTAAGGGGTCGGGTCATTTAGAGGCCAGAAAAAAGTCGCTTGTTTGAATTTTTATATTTAGAATAAAAAACACTGTAGAAAATTTCTTCAAGGATCATATTTTCGTGCATATTCGAACGTTTATTTTAATGATTAAATCACTCAAAAATGTTAAAAAATGGCGGAGAAATCCATGTTTCAGTGAAACGTGTCGCAGCTAATACCATCCATTAGCGTGCATAGTAGCGTCCGTTATTCATATCTATAACAGTGAATATAAATATCTTGTTAATTTGTATACTTTTTCACTCTACATATATGAACCTCTGAAAGCCAAACAAAACTAAAAGTTAATCATTTTTTTTCAATTTTAGAACCAAAGCGAATCCATACAAGTTGGTGTTATAAATACAACTACAAAATTCCTATGTATTTTGTTTTTGTTTCTGCGTAAGAGTTGTCAAAATTTAAATACATTTTGTTTTTGTTTTTTCGGATTTTGAAAGCTCATACGCAAAAGCAAAAACAAAATACATGTAGGTGAATAAAAAAAAAATCAAATCAGGTGCTCTTATACCATCACCTTCTATAAATTCGCCTTGGTTTGAAATTTGAAATCGATTTTTAACGTGAAATTTGTGCAGTTTTTTATTTATAAAATTACAGAAATTAAAATAATTATCAATATCTTTGGTGCACATAAAACAGTGTTTTAAACATTACAAAACAAAAGTTGAATCAGATTGGCGCACTTGTCTATTACCTAAAATATCTCTTGAACCACTTTGAAATCGAAGCTAATATTTTACACAAATGTTTTCAGATATTTTTGGAAGAGATTAAAAAAAAAACGATTTTTTTTCGATGTAAAAGACCCGACCGCCTTAATCTCACTTAAATCTTAATATTATTACGAAATATTTTGGTTACAATTTATAATTTAGTAAATTTTATAATTCCTATGGACGCTTATTGTTTTTCGCAAATATTTCATTTTAAAAAGTTATTAAAATTGGTTCAGCACTGTGAGCGCCACATCGTTGCAAACCTTGTAAAAAAAACTGATAATTACACACTACAACAAATTTAGATTTATTTTTTGCAACCGAGTAACCATGTTTTTTTTTTTTTTGAAAGGGGTCATCGTTCCGAGCACTTTTCCAGCATGGCTTAATTTTTTTTATTTGCGCTTAAAGGTGAATGCTGACATGGAGGCGGGTCACTAGATTAGTTGTAACTCTTCAAGTTTTTGTAATTGTGGTACAAAAGCCCATTGTCATCACCTTACACCGGTACTTAGATAAATACTTAGACGATCTTCCCTTTGAGAAAATTACCATGGTTACTTTGTTGAACAATTTCGTTGTACTGTGTAATTATGATAAAGATTTTTATAATTTCAGTCCCAAAGAAAATGGTTATCGATGACTTACAGTAATTATTGATTGACTTTTATTCCATTCTCTTGCGCCAGTTGGTCTCTTGGTCACTTTGACATATTTTGCTAAGCTTTAAAATAAGATGCCGAAATTGTGAGTGCAAATATTTTGAAAATGTGCGGTGAAATTCGTAACTAAGTTTTGCGTTTACAGTACGTTAGTATGTTTTCTCGCTTCACTTCAGCATCGATTTCCTTTCTGGCTTTCGGAAATATGTAACCTAAAAATATTTGAAAATTATACAACAAAACCGCCAATTTCGGTTTACTGGGATACCAAAGTAGCAATTTGTTTGTATCTACAGAATTAGGCTGCCAACATTCATCCAGCAATCAGATTGGGTTAGCTAGAAACATTTGTGCTCTAACTGTAGAAAGCAACACAAATTGTTCACAAACAATAAGATACACAGAGTCGTAACAAAGGGAACGAAATGAGAGGTGAGACGAAGAAAAATCAACTTTAATGAAATACTCTCTTTTCGATTACTCTGGTGAATAGCTTTTAAAGCATTTTTTGCAACAACACAGTTACACGAAACAATGAATGCCATAATAACCTTGACGACCCTAGCGCATTAAAAAGAGAGGACGAAGGAAAAAATATTTAAAAAGTGAACTGGTAAACTGGTAAAGCTTTTCTTCATGTTTTCTTCATTCATTTGCCGCAAGTCCTTCACAAACCGACTGACACGCTTATCATCACCAAAGCATCTTACCCCCGCAACCAGGCGAATTGAAGCATGAAAAAGGACGCACGCTTTACACAAATTACAAAGGTGACCAAGTCGACCGAATGGGCGAGCATACGAAATGAAAATATGCTTTTTTATGTTTTGGTATTGAAGGGACTTGGATTTCAAAAGTATAAGATACTGAAGTTGTACAAAGGAGCTGAAGAAGACAAAACGAAGGACCATGGACGAAGGACAGAAATCTCTCAGCGGTTTGAAGATTTGAAGAAAATGTTCACAAAGCGAAGTGCAGGTGCGTCAGCATAAAAGAGATTATTCGAAACAGCTTGGATTCCTCATTTCAAAATAAGTATACGCAAAAAATAAAGTAAAAAGAAAACGTACTTAAAAACAACAAACCAAAATCAAAACCGTTCAGCTGTTTTCCGGCACCGACATTGCTGTCTATCAAACTAAGAAAAGAGAAGAACACTGAGGGGGCGGCCATAAGTAGCTTTTAACTACAAGTTAAGTAGAATAAGTTTTTCTACATTTAAGGAAATGATGAAGCCGGCCGCCAAGCAACTGGCAGCAAACTAAGTAGTTGAGTTGAGTTGAGTTGAGTTGAAGGAGGCGAATAAGCCGATAGCAAGAAAGTACTAGTGTCTAGGCGGAAGTCGAAATACGAGTAGCGAACGGACTACGCGAGCAAGTCTAATAAGCCAGAGCAGTCCAGATGCTTCAGGGCGAGAGATGGACTGCGTGTAGAACGTGTAGCTATACATTAGGGTGGCCCAAAAATGCATGTAGAAAAATGAAGTCGGTTAATTCTCTTATCCCCTAGGCTTGTTGTATACCGAAAAAACAATACTCCATTTTTTTTTAAATCAAAAAAATATTTAGATACCGCTCAAAGCGCTTAAAGCTCCTATGTATGTATGTAAAAAATAATTTTGTAGAAATGGTATAGAACTTTTGAAGTTCCCTATTTTTTATAGTTCCCTCCAAGACTCCAAAAAATTTAAAAATGGACCCATAAAAAATGATTAAATAATTAATTGGGTATTATTTCTAGAAATCTTCTGAAGGAAAGTGAGTTTCTGATTGAAAAATAATGATTTTCAAAGGGATCTATATCATTTCCACTTAATTTATTATCTAATATTTTCCGATTTAGAAAATAAATTAAAAGTTGTAACAATCATAGGGAGGCGGCCACCAAAAGGAAACAGCCGAATGGCTGCTTACCAGCGCGACCTCTGTAAAGGAAGTGAGTATTTACTCCGACAGCCAGGCGGCTATTCGAGCTATGGACTCGATAACGGTGCATTCGAAAGTGGTTAAAGAGGTAATTCCCAGGGAATTGTGAAGTAGATGGATGACTCAGTCAGGTAAGGTACAGTTGAAAATTTCTTTTAAAGCAAGAAGCTTTTCGGGCTTCCTCTGACCACCTGTCGGCTAATTCTTAAAAAATGGGCTAACGTTCAACTTGCGAAGCGCTGCGCAGCTTGGGTCGTAAGGACGTTTTGTTGGCAAAAAAAAAAAGTCCAAAGGAGGTCACGAGAACTCCTACGGCTATCCAAGTCGCAGCTCTCGTTGATTATGGGTGTTCCTGAATATGAGCACTAATCCCAACTGCGGTAGCTGTTTGGAGGAGGAGGAATCATCTCTTCACTTTCCGGCGGACAAATCAGTAGTACAGATTTGCCAGCTTCGTTGCTTCATTGTAAGCACGCGACGCTTTACAGATTATGACTAAGAAGTGGCCATTCTGTTTGCGAATGCACTGTGGTATCAAAATGGATCCCAGAAGGTCAAACCATATACCTATACCAAATCCTAGGGTGTGAGGACATTAAAATTGCGCCTATACTTTTTTTGAACCACCCTGATATACATCTATTTATAAATATAGAAACTATAGTTTCCGTGCGGCAGAACTTACTTAGTGCATACTTACGAGTGTTAGCGGCTGTGCGTGGGTTCACACGCGATTCCTTAAGAAGGCATTCCGTAGGCGAAGCACGTGCCAAATGCGAAGAATGATTATCGAAATTTCGTTTTCATTCCTATTATGATGATATTTCTATTTAACTTAAACTTATTTCATAGCTGCAATGGAATCTCTACCCTACGCTTAAAATTCAATTTTTATTTTTAATTTTAGAATACGAGAAAATTTCAGTTTATTTAGCTTGCAACTAAGCGTAGCTGAGCGTGTAGTATATGCGTGCTATGACCTGGAATGCTTCGTGCTAAAATCTCAGCGAGCGTATGTGATATAAAAAATTAGAAAAGGGTTCGCTAGTAAGAATTGCCTTTCGACATACCTCGCCGGACATCCCATTCCATTCCTGCCACTGAAAAACTTCTCATAAAAAGCCATCTGCTGGTCGGAATTGCCGTAAATTGTGCGACGGTAAATTTCAAAATGTTTAATTTTAGAAATTTGTTTTCAAAATTTACAAATGTTTTCTTCCTGCACAACTTAATTAATACACCATAAGCACGTTTCATTGTGCCCGAGTTGCAAAAGAACGCTCCAGCTCGGATAAAATTTCTTTTAGTTGCAAAAGCAACCCTATATCTTTTATGAATCATGCGTTTTGTTTAGTGCTGTTTAAGAACAGTAAATAGTTGTACCGGCGAATTTTTATTTGATTTGATTTGATTTGATTACACATTTAAAAAATCCATGTAAATAAAAGCCGATTTGGTGTTGAACAGAAATTTTCTATGCTTTTCTTAGGACTCATTCACAATAGCGCAGTTTTCTCACTTCCCAACACTACAAATCAGGTCGGATATAATTTTACCGTGTTGGCTCAACTCGCACAGCTTTGCTGGATAGTGTTGTTGCTTTAGATGCAATTCTTTATTCTACGTATTGTTCTTTTACGAATCTGTTGCTAAGAATGCACTAGGGGACTCTAGTGTGCGATGAAGTATTTTGTGCACCAAACTATTCTGAATTGTATTTTGTAATTATAATAATTGGCGAAGATTGACAAGTTCATAAACTAACTAATGAAAATCCATTCTTTATTTAAATTGAGGTAGAAAAATGTTATAATTTCTGGCGACTATGGTGTATACGAATAAATCCAAATAGAGACAAAAGAAGGGTACAGCTTTTCCTTCTCTTATGTACATTCGCCGCTTTAACGCTGCCCAAAAGATTTAGATTAAATACAATACACTTGCATGACATTTCATTTTCTGTGGCAAAAAATATTATCTTACTCGTATTTTATACACAGTGACGATAAAGTTGCCACAAATGTGCTCTTTTGGTATAATTTGAAGCCGAAAAGTACTTTGACACCACATCCACCTTTTTAGTTTAATTTGCATAGAATGTAACCAAGGCGAATTCATATACATAAGGTGGAGTTGAATAAACAGCTGAGCTATTTCGCCCTCACGGCCAGAAATGTCAAATTACATGTATTTTGTTTTTGCTTTCATCTCTTTAGCTCCCGAACTTTGACAGCTCAAGCCGTAGAAGCAGAAACCAAATACATCTGAATTTCTTTGTTGGGCATTCGACATTACCTGATATATATTCGACTTAGGTTTGTTCTGAAAATCGAACAAAGAGATTTTCAAAACCTAGACGATTTCAAATATTTCGAACAAATCAAATTGCGGAGACTTTTTCCTCTTTCACATTCGAACCTATAAGTTGAAGAAAGTAGGTGTAGGTGCCACGAATATCAGGAAAAAGGCAAATTAGTTGATTTGTTATGGAAGTAGCTTCGGTAACTTAACTCGAAAACCAAATTAGAGAAATTTTGTTCGATTTACATATTTATTTATAGATTTCAATGAAATTCAACTGTGTGTGTAGATATCGTATGAGTGTATTATAAACTATTTAGGCACATTTTAAATCGAAATTCGAAATTCCTTCGAAAGTTTTCTTGGTGTTTTTTTTTAGTAGAATCATGTTTTTCCCTGGAAAAATACACCGAAAAGTTTTATTTTAATTTTTTAATTCTTATTTGTTTTATTGCTTATTGAAAAGTAAAAGGAGAATTGGTACCTCCTTGTATAATTTGGTACATTTTCTTAGCGCATTTGGAACGATTCTTTCTTTCTCTGCAGTAACGAAATCGGCTTTAAAAGTTTTGATTCTTCGTTAACGATTAGCCGCTTTAGAAGTTTCCGTTTAAAAACTAAATAAAATAAAGTAAATATTAATAATATGGAATTTTCTCCTCCGAATGGTTTATTATATTAATTTTTGAGTTAAATAGATGGATGGCATCGTCTTTGACATCTGTCAGATTTTGTTCAGTCCTGCGCTGCTTTGCACTGTTGGTGCATTCATCAAACATGTCTACTAACTTTTACCTAACGATAATGTCCAGCACAATTTTGCAAACGAAACATTATGGGACCAAATATGACAATAACATAAACAAAAATTTTCGTCTTCTTCTTTTTACATTCTTCTTTAGACGCATAAATACTTGAAGCATTATTGAAAAATCATTTTTTATTTTAAGTCTTCGGTAACAACTACTATGTTGTCTGAGACTTTTATATATTTATAAAAAAAGTTAACATGGTAAAAGTAAAAATTGTAGGTCTGCAATAAGGCTTTTATCTTAAGTATTCTCATAGTTATTATGAGTAACACAATTTTTTAGGTCTCGAAATACTTAGTTCCATAGCTCGTAACCATTTTGCGACTATTTGTGGGAAATTTTAATGGTCATTTTGGCACTATTCGGGAACATTTGGGAAACGGTTCTCCAATGGCGCTGGTCTAGTTCCGAAATAATTTCATATTTCAAGGGTTACACAGGAGACTTTTATCCATCATACCAAAATTTGGTTGCTTTTTGAAAAATGAAATAATTATTATGCTTGGTGTCTGCGTTTAAGTTATAATATTGTTATCGATAGCCCTATTCATGTCCTGTCCTTTGATTGCTGTGATGATTATCGGTGAAGCTATTGAAATAGCCAATGCATACTGTTTATGCTTTCTCGCGTACGTAAACATAAAAGAAAATTTGAGTTTAAGGGGGTGTTCTAGTGTAGCGGTCCCTTTTCGAACTCTATTTTTGAGAATTAATTGTAGAAAAACTACTGAATATTTTTCAACTGCATTTTTTTTGCATTTTGTTTATTAGTAGTATGTGCAAACCGCCACCATTTAATGAATTAAAAGGAGAACTGATTCAGGCAGTTCAAATTGCAGTTTTCGTGTTTAAGTCAACAGAGTGATCCATATGAAATGAACAAATTAAGTCAGCGCCAGTAGGAAACATAAGTATTTTAATAAATACGTCCCGTACCAGCTGGTGTTTATTTACATACACAGAGCGAAAAGATCACCTTAAATACCCTATAAATCAGAACAAAATTTTGCGAATTTCTCTATGATTTTTTCCAATAACAAGCCTCTCTTATTACGATAGGGTATGTTTTTTCAGTAATATCAAGAAGATAGTCTGCAAAACTAAAATTAAAACTTTTCAATGTAATTAAGAAGTTGATCCGTTGATTTAAGATGAACACGATTTCAATAAACCTGTAAAATTAAGATGAAAACATTTTCAATAAAATTTAGAAGGGAACCTTAGTTTTCAGTAGAATCTCCTCTTGATTTTAATATTACGAAGATCTTATCTATTTAAAATTATTGACAACTAAATTTTTTTTAATTATTGGGTCTATAACTTATCTATAACTTATTCGTGCGGTTTGCTAAGAGATGGCGTAACTTGTATGAATTCCATCGTTCCTGTACTGTCATTGTACGTCTTTTCAGTATATGTTATTCATTTGTAGCGTAAACAACAATTATTATTTTTTTTTTTCAAATATGTCGAACTTTGTGCCTGAAAAAGTGTTTTTGCGGGGAGTTCTTCTTCATTACTTTAATATGAAGAAAACTCCTGCCGAAAGTCAACGTATTTTGGTGAAAGTTTATGGTGAACATGCTCTAGCTGAGCCTAACGTGCCAAAAGTGGTTTGCACGATTTAAAAGTGCAAACACAATTAATCCGTTTGAAGAGAGCAGTAGCCGAAAAATGCCCGGAATATGCGACCAGACATGAGGCAATAATTTTTCACCATGACAACGCTCGGCCCCACGTTGCTATTCCGGTTAAGAACTATTTGGAAAACAGTGGATGGGAAGTTTTACCCCACCCGCCTTATAGCCCAGACCTTGGCCCTTCTGACTTCCATTTCTTCCGATCGATGCAGAACGCCGTCACTGGTTCACATCTGAGCAGGATATCAAAAATTGGCTCGATTCATTCTTGGCTGCCAAGCCGGCGCAGTTCTTTTGGGATGGGATCCACAAATTGCAGATGGGCAATACTGTGAATAATACTATTGTACATGTTTTTCTTAAATAAACGTTCAAATTGTGGAAAACCCCCGCACGAATTAAGATTTTGTATATACCCAATAGATTGCAGATAATTCCAATAATTTTAAGTACTTATGTATTATTGTAAAATGTTTTACATATTTGTTTATAAGATATAAGAACAATTAAAATAAGTATTTATAATAACCAGTGTTGCCAAATTATACAAATATAAGTACTAAGGTACGTGCCATTTCTGGAAGATTAATACAAGTTTAGACAGGTAAAGATTTTTAGTTTTGGAAACATTTATTCATAAATCATACTTTATTTCTGAAATCATATTTTAAAATTTCTGAAACTCTTCATTGAAAACTTTAGGAACAATAAATAAGTATATCAAGAGTTTTCAATTTGAAAATACAACACTCCATAGAACAATTTCATAACATTAAACTAAAAACAATATAAAGTAGATTATTCGCAGAGTACATAAGACGTTAAAAACAAAATTTGAATTAAGAAGGGCTTTTTAAAAATAAAAAGTTTTCCTTATTAATAAATTCAATAATATTCTAGTAAAAATAGGAGAATCTTTTTATTAATTTCTTTTAAATGATTTTTAACATAGTAAATCCGACAAGATTCTTTTTACAATTGCATATTTTTTTTAACGAAATTCAATAAAAATTAATAAACACGAAGTTATCTCCGCATTTCCAGCCATTTTCCTTTTCAATAAATTTGAGAAGCAATTTAAACCAATATTAGGAAGACTTTCCAACGAAAATTTCTTTGATTTTGCCCCCTCTCGCCCTCTCTGGCCATGAAGCTTTTTTTAGACGTGGATCTCTTTAATTATAGGTGAACTTTTTAGCTCTGTGTATTTGAAGGCAGAGCGCCAAAAAGTATGCAACAATTTGTATGTGATTTTTAACTTGTTTACGAACTGATTTTACCATTTAGTTAGTAAAATGCCATTTACCTGGTTTAAAGCAGCGCCAATCTGAACACATATAACTTTTCAATTGTTGACAGGATTTGTCTCTGGCTTTCAAAATTTATTAAGATTTCAGTGATATGCCCTGAAACGAAAACATGAGCTAAATAAATCATCATTTGTAATCTCTCTTTCGCTATTTTAAAATTTTTCCAAAATTTCGAAATTTTAGGATATTGGGGGGAAAAAACTTGTTTTTCCTGATCTTTTTTTTTGCTAATAGAGGCTGTAAATATTGTTCGGGTAGAGATTTTTCAGTGGCCATATTTAAAGAGACCCCACGCGTGGCTGTGTTTGACAAAAACGACTTGACGCAGACAAAAACGAATTGAATATTTCAGCAGCATATTTTTAACATTATTTTGATGAAAAACAAAATAAATCGATTTATTGAAGCCGCTACACTAGAACAGTCCCTTAATGTTTGCTTTAAAGCACAACGGACAAATATTATGTGTATTTCTCGAAAAAAGAGAATTCTGCGAATTCATGTTCATAAATGCAAAAAAAGCGAAGAAGAAAAGTGGTCATTTGATACCCGATTGCCATACGAAACTAATCATAAAACTGACCACTAGTTTGTGTTAATGTTCCACGCTAATATTTATAACCGATTGTTATAGGGCAGGCTTCTTGCCGTCCTTACTCTATACGAATTTCGATTTGTATTCGCATTCACATTTATATTCGTATTTGTATGGGTATTCGTTATGCAAGTAGAGATGCTTCTAATTCCGTACCATTATTTAATTCTCAGAGATTTACCAGATTCAATATCTCCTCTTTTACAACGTGCTTATTAATTGCCTTTTAAAATTGGAATTTGATTAATGTTCTGCAAACACCTCATGTGACATGCTGACAGGCAGGCAAGTAATTTTCAAATACATTTAATTGCTGGAAAGCTGTTGAAATTATTGCATGGCTACTCGACTCACCTTTCCAAACCATTGAGTCATTTCTCAATGAGTATATCGAAAAAAAAAAACAAAAAACAAAAAACAAAAAAAAAATTTAATTGCTTAAATATTCAGCGCCGTTGCTTTGTGGTATGCCCTACCACTGGGAGCCTTTGAACTCATTAATTTACTGTCATCCTTAAAAAAAAAAAAGAAGATTCACAAGCGTGCTTTAAATCACAGAACTGCCATACACATACAAGTGCATAAAATCATTTTTTTTATCCGCAAACCAATATACTTAATGAATGCAAACAATGTGTTTTATACTTAAAGCATTTTATGTATATACAAGGTGCAATTTTCATAAACTACCTGGGGCAACAACAAATGACAACACAACAAATGGAAATTCGAAAATGCAAATTAAAGGCAGACAGACCGACCGACCGACGACGTTACCAAAATATGTAAAAATTACATTTGAGAGGGTCGCGAAAAGCCAAAAGGCATCGCCACAAACTCCATGACGCCGCAGGCCTCCTGAGAGCAATTAAGCGGTAGAAAAGCTTTTGTGAGTTGACGGTGGACGACGTGTGAATAGCGAAATTGGGTTGGTAGATAGCTTCGTTGGGGTTGATGTTGTTGCTATTGGTGACAAAGCGTATCAGTTATAGGCAATATAAATATTGATATTGAAATGAAGTCTACATACATATATTATATATATAGTACTTGTACGGTTAACCTGAATAGTACGCAGCAGGTGTAGCGCAATTCGTACTTTTGTGTGATGTCCTGAAAGCACGTTTTGACTATCTTCGTAACTGTATTTCTGTTTGTCTACGTGCGATTTTCGAAATTTTTGCTGTATAAATATATAAGTTTGTATGTGTCTTCGCCAATTTACATAAATACCCTCTATGAAAGAAACGAAAATGATAAAACTTATCGCAGGAAGTAGGGATTTCAATGTCTGTTGATCTAAGAGGTCATCGGGAACATGACAAAAACGCAGAGCACTTGATATGAAAGTTTCATACTTCTATAGTCCTAAACGATTACGGTACTAAAATTAGGCACCTAATGAGCAGAGGTAATTTTTGTTTTTTTTGCTTTTAGTAAAACCAAATTTAAAGTCCGTATATCTTGACTGCCTACGAATAAAGTCCTTTGAAAAAAAACCTCCCATCTAAGGTTGGATGTTGAACTTTTGTTATTGAATAAATCGTTGAAGAAAATATTAAAGGTATCTGGGTAGAAGGAATCGTAACGTTTTGAACTCTTATTATAAGAATTACAATATGAGTATTAGTAATTTTTGTATTACTATCATAACATTAATTTAGTTGTAATTATTTTTTTCAATATTTAGAAAAAAATATTTTTGCACTTTACAGCCAAAAAATAGTAAGAAATTTAGGTATGGTTGAGAGTTAGTATGAGCTGCTCAATTTATAAAACATGTTGTTGTAGGACAAGTTTTGGAGATAACGGTATTTTATCAAGTTTTGGGATATCACTATCGCAGCGCGATTTATTATTTAAACAATTATTTCAAATATTTTAAAGTAATTGCTGTTTTAATAAAGACAGCTTTCAATTGAATAAAAAATAAAATAAAAAATGTTCATTCTGAAATTAAATTAATAAAACAACACAAAGCAGCTATAAAAACGGGTTGTGCTCGAAATTATTGAATAATCAAGACGCAAGGATCTTTTTTGGCCATTGGTTTGTAACCCTCCTGACAGTTCCGAAAGCCTATATAAGGCTTATATTGACAATGTTACATGCTTAGCCTCAAATTTAAATAGTGATAGCAAATTTGTAGTCCTGGGTGACTTTAACTTTGGTAATATCTCTTGGTCGCCACTATACGATGATACTGACCTTATTCCTAATTAATGTAAGTCATAGCAATATATTATATCTTGTAGATAGCTTTTTGAATTTCAACCTTAGGCAAATTAACATCGTCTTAAATAAGCTGAATAGGATTTTGTACCCTATATTTATAAGCAATAATATGTACTACTTGCTTAGTGAACGCCTTTTAATAAAAACAGCCAATATACAATTCCATGGCATACAAGAGACTTGGAGAAGCGAAAGAATTTAAAAAACAAATTAAAAAAGAACCAAGGACACTGTTCATCTTTTGAAATTCAGAGAATACACAAAGAAATATATATACTTTTTTATACAATAACTGCATTCAGAATTTAGAACCCCATATAAAATCAAAGCCAAAAGCTTCCTGTTGTTTCATTAAATCTAGGAAATCGAGCTTCAGTTTTATTTTTGAAGAATAAAACTTCAGATTCGGCCAATGAAGCAGCTGATCTCTTCGCCAATTTTTTTGTATCCAATTTTACTCTTCCATCGGACAATTACTTGGAGTTTAAGTGTGATTTGAAATCTTCTGTTGATTTCGGGTTCTTTACTTTACCTTCCGATGATATTGTCAATGGACCCGTTTCTTTGTAACCTAGTTGCAAAAGAACACTAGCTATAATAACGAATTGCATGTACAGCAACAAGACTAATTCGGAAAAATATGCGAGCTGAGCCAACTCAATAATATGATATCCGATCTGAGATGTAGTGTTGGGAAGTGAAAATACTGCGCTATTGTGAATTAGCCCTAAGAAAATACATGGCTTAAAATAGATCTGCTTGAAAACGACTTGTAACGACTTGACGACCGATGGGTATATCCTCTGATTTCAACTGCAACTTTCTAATTGACTCCTTTGATCTTCGACGGCTTGACTACTTTCCAACTTGACGACTAATTTCACGGCTTCCAATGACTTAACGACTGATGGTGTTGCCACCATTTTACATATATAACTACATAAACCAAAAATTTCCCGGCACAACTATTTTCCGTTCTTAAGTAGCACTAAACAAATCGGAACATTCATGAAGGAGGCTAACAGGGTTGCTTTTGCAAATAAAGGAAATTTTATCCGAGTTGGATCGTTCTTTTGCAAATCGGTTAGATTAAAACGGTGCCAATGGTATTGTCAAACTTACGCAAATGGTCGTTGGTGGGCTTTCTGTGGCTTTATTTAAAAATCGTGTTTCGCTTTCGTAATCTCTGAAGATGATTTTTAATTGATCTCTCACGCTTCCAGTGATTTCATTGATGACTGGAAAGTGTCTTTTATTACACCAATCTTTAAAAGCGGAAACAAATGCGATGTGAGTAATTACATATCTATATCTAAGCTTTCAATTACGTCTAAACTATTTGAATGTATCATTAAAGACAATAGTGCAGAATTTTCAAGCCCTTATCCACGTAAACTGCTTTATATGTAATTTGTTCGTTCAAAACTAGAATGTGCATTGTTCGATTTCAACGAATCCAAAAAGTTTTCATTGGCTATGCTCTAAGTACTCGAGATGCCTTCTTATTAATTTAAAATCTCTGGATTCTAGAAGATATATTTTGCGCTTATATTTCGTGTAAGATATTATTCGCGGAGTTGTGGATTGCTCCCACTTCTTGAATGGATTTATTTCAATACTCCAGCTAGATCGCTTTGGAAATTTGATATTTTTTATATCGGCTTCATAAGAACTCTTTATGTGACAAATGCACCCATCACTCAATACAAACGCTAAATCTGCATTAGTCTGTGAGATCATTTTTTTTTTGTTGACTATAAATAAATAAATATATATATAGGTAAATAAATTATAACTAAATAATTAAATAAATACATAAATAAATAAATAAATATTTCTCAACAACCTATTAGACCATTTGTTTAAATTCTATGAGGAAAATTATTTTTGACAAAATTCATTCTTTATCACAGCCATGTGTTCGTATTACTAGACCTTTGATTGAATTCAATTATTTTTGGCCGCAAATGCGTAAAGAAGTTAATACTTCGACCTTTAGTTGAATTAGCTGTCAAAAATTCTAAATTTCAAAACTTATTGTACCAAAACTTCAATTCAAAATATTAATGCTCCATCTGCACGATTTCAGTACATCCATACGAATTTCGTTGGTGCATTACCTGTGTCAGCAGAAGATCGTTACAATTTGATAACTATTGGCCTTCATTTCGGTTTACCAATTAGAGATTACAATTTACATAAAAATTATACACCGAATTAATCAAATTATTAGGTTCACACAAAATTCATACATATCCGCATTATCCTCAATCCAATGGAATTACAGCATCAGATCCTTCAATGGATTTTGCTTGAATTACGCAATTGTAAGAGTTCTGAGACATCTTTGTGCAACCGTTCTTATAACCGAAAACAAAGACATCCTTACTTTTATTTTGGTCATGTTTTTCTGTTGCTTTAATTCCATTAGCAGTCATATGAGTTCATGCTTGTACTTCGTTCATAAAATTTAAACGTTTACTTTTAATTAAATTTTTGGCATGAATTGGTAATTAAATTTTATGTGAAACCTTTGCGTCGGCGATAAGTGAAAGTAACGCTGCTTAAAACTGAACACCATGAACATGTAAATATGTAAATTGAATGTACTATATGGAAAACGGCTGTGACCAGTAAATTTTGCATGTCGCACAGTGGGGCGGGCTTAGTATAAAGAGCGGCAAAAAATAGAAGTTATCCATTGCTTTGAGATTCAGAACATTTTTGAAAACCACCACACTTTTGAAGCCACTCAACTATGGCGTTCATCTCCCATACAAAGCTGAAATGGTAAATGCAGATACGAGATGTTTCAGTTTCTAAATTCGAATGAATTTTTAATAACGACTGTTCTGGCAAATGTTAAGCTATGCCTCGAAAATTGGAAAATCCTATTTGGCTATTCAGTGTAGTTTTTAACGGTTATATATTGCCTATTATAAATATGAGACCGAGAGTTATTGAGAAGTTTCAACACTTAATTTGTTTCATTTAAATTTAGAAGTCTCCTTCACTCTACAACAATACAAATCCTAGTTTCAAAGTTAGTGGAAATTTTAATAAAACTAAAGAAATTTATTCAATTTTAGTATAAGAAAGTGCAATTTTGAAATGTTGCCCGTGTTGCTCATTTTCACCACGCCACAAATTTTTTGATAGATATGGTACCGATTTTTAATTTTGTTTTGTGCATGTTCTCCATTGCAGCGCTGCTTAGAAAAATTAACGCAAGAATGCTTTGCTCAATGTGAAAATTTTAAAAAGATTTGTCGCAAAATATTTCGATCGCGACACTTTAATTTGCTAAATTTTTGATATTGATTTGTCTCTGTACGATTAGTAGATCGCTGAGAATAGCTGCATTTTCTTAGAATAATATAAGTATATAGCTTAGGAAAAAAACCGGATAGGGTCGATAAAAAGTTCTAAGCCTTAAATTTACCGAAAACGTTTAAAATGTAGATATTACTCCCATAATTTATAATTAGGTTACTTGTTTTTAATCGAAAATCAGTTCAATAAACTTAAAATAAAAGTATAAGATTATCATAAACGTATTGAAATATTCCAAATAATACTGGGGGTTTCAATAGGAACGCTACAAAAGTTTTTTTTTAAATAAAACAAAAACGGTTTGGGATATGAATTAAATTCTTTATTCCTGTGAAAGTACATTCGATGCCATTATGTCTGGAACTCGATTTCTTTTGCATGGGCTCCACGGCCACGCTTGCAGAAGTCCAGACGCTGAAACCAATTTTCGACGGTTTTCAAGCATAAATCGGCCGATACTGCTGCAATTTCCCGTTCGATATTCGTACGAAGTTCATCAATCGTCGCTGGCTTGTTGGCATAGACCATAGACTTGGCGTAGCCCCACAGGAAATAGTCTAACGACGTCAAATCGCACGACCGAGGCGGCCAATTGACTGGGCCATTTCGTGAGATAACCCGTTCACCAAACTTGGTTTTCAATAAATCGATTGTGACATTCGCTGTGTGGCTTGTGGCGTCGTCCTGTTGGAACCACATATTGTCTAAGTCCATATCATCCAATTCGGCCGAAAATATTCGGTTATCATTGAGCGGCAGCGATTCCCATTCACAGTAACGTGCCGGTCTTGACCATCACGGAAGATGTACGGCCCAATGACGCCGCCGGCCCATAAACCGCACCAAACCGTAATTTTTCGGGTGCGTGTGTCTGTCCAATAACGCATAATTTTCTTATTGACGAACCCATTCAGCCAGAAATGACGACGACCATAAATTGGACGTAGCGCTCTTAAAGTTGAGGCCATTGACTCCGAATTTCGGTAGTACATTAATTTTAATAATTTCGACTCGTTGTTGAATCGTATATCTTTCCATGATGAAATGGCAAACCTTACTGAAGAGAAATGTCAAAAGAGCGGGGAAAAATATGGCGTCGTTTGCTGTCACTATCGATCTACTTTTGTAGCGTTCCTTTTGAAAAACCCGTTATAATGCACATTAGGATGGATAAAAAAGAAAGATAAAAATTGTTGGTCAATATTTCAGCCTCGTCCAAGTCCAACATGGTTCAAAGCTCTAAATTTAATTTTTTTTTAAATGTAAGGAACTCCTTCGAAACAGCTGGACCGATTTTTATGATAGTTTGTAGGTGTATTTGGTAGGTATGAAAATTGGTCGTAAAGAATATTTTATGGCTGTTAGAGACCTGTTTGGAAAGTCAAATTTTATTAAATTAAGCACAAATTACATAATATATGAAAATATATGAAGTCAAGTGGCTAGTTTTGGAAAGTAAGGTCATAGCTAACTTTTATGAGGGTTGCCACCAGTTAGAAGATAATACTTTAATTAAATTTTACACTCCTTATATAAAAGAGGGTGGGGGCTCGTTTGGCTGCCTACGGACTTCTCTTGGACAGATGGGCTCTCGGTCGTCTCAGCGAGCGCTGGGAATTTGCCACGACATGCAGAATTGCAAGGACCCTCTGGCCAAGAGTGGATGGCGGGCAATCAAAGGAGCTGAGGTCGCTTACCAAGCGGCAACTCTCGACCCTCGTAGGTGTTCCGACTGGGCATTGTTCGTTGGGTATATATGAGGTTAGGCTGAAGTTAGTCTCTGACCCTTTCTGCCGCAGCTGTATGGAGGAGGATGAGGTGGATTCATCTTTTAATTTTCTGCTTAGCTGTCCTGCCTTTGCGAGACTGAGGTTCAAGTACCTAGGCTCGTACTTCTTTAGGACTCCAGTGTATTTGGCATGACTTCATTCGGGGTACGCAACGTTTCTCAGGTTAATCTTTCCTGACTTTTTCGATTCACGTTACCGTTCATAAAAAATGGTATCACAATGGACTCCTCTATGTCTAAGTGAGCTCCCATTGCGGGAGCTACCACAGTAACCTAACCTAACCTAAGCTAAGGAACAAATTTTTTTAATACTTTGAACATTGATGGGCTTGGGCGAGTCTAACGAAAATTTTCATCTTTCGCGCAGATGTTTTTTTTTTTTGGAGCAAAGCATATTTTTTCTATTAAGGTTAGTACTAATTTTATAACCGTGAAATTCTTTTCACGGCGTGTACTGAGTAATACTTTTTCGTGGAAATGTGGGATTCCATTGTAAGGATTCTAAAAACAACGGATTTTCAACCCACCTAAGGTATGCACATGGTTGCCAAAAAAAATAGCATTACAAAGTTTGCCCATTTTTGGGTGTTCGCATTATCTTCGTTTTAAAGCATATAATTCTTAAAACAGCCTGGCAGTGTGCAATAAATATTCAGTCCCCATTTCAATTTAAAAGCAGTTTAAAAAGTACATTTTTACCAACTACAAGTGATTAAAATCCTTTCTTGTTTCTTGTAAGCAACTGACTTTATTACCCAGGCGATGTTTTAGGAGCAAGACAACTATCTGACTTAAATATATTTAACAGAAATAGGATCAAAATTAGGTTTTTCCAGATGCAATAAAATGTTTTTATTTCTAGCAATTTGAAATTCGTTTTTTTCAAACTTTTTTAAAACTAGTCTTATTGCCAACTATTTTTAAACCTGTCCGTTTCCATTTATTTAGAAATAAGTACAGTGTACTTTATTTTAGTAACTAAAATTTTTATTTTTCGTTAAAAAAAAATGTATTTTAATTTCAATTTAGTATACAAATTTAAAAAAAAAAAAATTGCACCACTATTTCGCGCATAAATTTTCGAAAGTATTGTGATGTCGGTTTGTTGTTCAACTACACTGCTTTACAGGTAAAAAATTTCAAAAAATTCAGGTGTAGAGGGGGTTACCTTCTGAGCTGAAACACTGATTTTTAAAATTTTTTGTGTGTACATATAGGGTAATTGGTAATTGTGTGTGTGTGTTTTTTTTTGTGTTTGGGTATCCCTTCACTTTTACCGACATCAAACTTTTACGGATTGCTTAAAAACATGCTGAGTTATAGCTGGGGCAACTAAAACTAGTTTTTAATGTTGGTTATACAAATTTTTTTTTCAAGAATTTTTGAGATTATTATTTTTTTTTATATGTATATACTCTGCAAGTTTCAAACCAAATATACGTATATAGCTAGAGTTTACCTACAAAATAATAATTAATAAAACTAATTACATATTATATAATATATTGAAAATATATTTTAACACAGAACAATTATAATAATACACATACCTTGTATATACTTGGTGCAAGTTAGATTGGCATAATTAATTTAACATGTATTTGCTTCAGAACAGTTAACTTCCAACTACTTTTTAAATTGGTAATTTTTTCAGACTATCTGCTTTTTTCCGACAGAGATGTTATAAGACCTATAAAAAATTGACTTATTTCCTACCGTGCATCACTGTGCGTCGCCTTGGCAAAATTGTGTTTCAACGCCTAAAATCAACAAATACAAATAGCTAACATGTAAATTCATTAACATTTATACATAATTCTGTTTGTATATGTATGTATATGTATACCTATGTATGTGTGCCCACTTATCTCGGGGGAGTTTTTGTCAGCATATGTTTATATACAGAATATTTCTAAATAAATGCAATTACTTTATACTATGCCTTCACTTATGCAACTCGGCGAGCATACGGTCAGGTCAACACATGCTCGAACACACATGCAAACATACATACTTCACAAACGTATATACAAATTTCGAAAACATTTTATGCCAACGCATACAAACGCACGAGAGTGCCTTTCCAACTTAAATTTCGAGGCCGGCAACTGTACCATTTTCCTTTCAGCTATTTTCGACCTAATTATACTCTGAATTATCTAACAAATTTGGTAAATATTAACCTGCCAGCGCTGCCTGCACTTTAGCCTTTCATTTACCAATTTCCTACTCCACTCCACTATATTTACATACATACTTACACACACGGAGGCAATCTCATTGTGCCATCATTTGTTGCGGCAATAGCTGTACAATTTGTTGTTATCGTTGGTTTTTGTTGCTAAACTATTTTGGTTTCGTACGTATTTTGTTACTCTACATTTAGCGTTCAAACATCGATTTCCGTAAATGAGCAGTGCTAATGTTTAGTATAACTCTCTGCTACCATGTAGGCAAATCTGTTAGTTCTAAAATAGTTTGCTACTAGTTTGCTCATTGGGCCATAATTTTTGCATGCTATATTTTTTTTTTGGATCCAAGGCAATAGGTTTAATTAAATCTGAAATTCATTTTACGGTGACTCAACAACTGACCACATGATGATTTTTTTAACCAAATTTACAATGCTTTTCACACCTTACTATTTTTGCTAATTTTTAGTTCGTTTTTTAACAAAAGGCATGTAAATCAAAACTTCAAATTTTCAAAAAAATTTATAAAAATTCAACAAATTTTTAAATTTTTAAATCACTTTTGGGCTGGGCTATTTCCGTCCGTGTTGCGAAACATCACGAAGCGAGGCCGAAATAAGTTGGGCATGCGGTTTTTGTTGTTGTTGTTGTTGTCATAGCCTAATGCATTCTCCATAAACTTATGAGGCTGAACTGACAGTCTGTGGTCGGATATAAATTCGGGTCGTTCCGGTATTGTGGAATCGACTGTCGTCGGAACGCCCTCGTCTGTTGGGCAGCTTTACGTAAGCAATAAAACCAAGTCAAGCTAGGTAGAGTGCAGAGAGCAGCGTACATTCGTGTGACGGAGACATTGAGAACTTGCCCTTCGGATACCCAATTGTCATAACACATATTCAGCCTATAGATCTTCATATAATGCATTCTGCGTCAGTGTCAGCTGTAAGGCTCCGAGAACTCGGTCTTCGGAAGGAATGGATGAAAGGGCATAGTAAAGTTCTTTCTCTCTTACCCACCATGATCAGACAGTGCACTGACTATATGCATCCAGAAATAGATTTCCATATACCCTTTGGGGTTCTAGTCCCGCCAAGATTTGAATGAGATAGAGGAGTCGATATGTCTGCCTGGAAGCACCACTGATGGTTCCAAGATGGAGCAAGGTGTTGGGCAAGGGTATTTCAAACTTCTCGGGCTTGGCGACTTTGAAGATGAGCGTGAAGCCATCTTTTCAGCTAGCCGGGCGGTCATATTAGCTCTGGCATCTTTCATACCCAACTCGAAGCTAGTGAAGCAATGTAGGACTCTATGGAACGGAGTCTGCAATTAGCTCTCAGTAAATTTAATTTGGCTTCCTTGGCATTGCAACTTCGCTGGAAAGAAGCTAGCTGATCGGCTAGTCAGAAAGAGTTCAGTAACAACCTGCCGATTCCGTTCCCAATAGGTTTCATTAATAGGAGCATTCACCTTCTCCACCTCCAGCAGTATACTCACCGAAGGCGCACAACACCAGTATGTAGAATTGCAAAATTAACATGACCCGAATTAAAAACATCCAACCTTACTGTGAAGGACATGCCTGACATTGCAAGACTCGGGACAGTTCTAACAGAACAGTTGCCGATCGGAACCTATGCCAGAAGACTTGCCCTAGTTGGTTTTAATGCAATCTCACGAGGTTCTATTCTATCAAGATGGCACTCAACCGTTAATTGGGCGTTTCTTCAAATTTTCACGCAGTTTCTTCCATATAAAGTATTTTCGAAATTTTTTTTGTATGGGAGACTGACTGACCATCAACAAAAAAAAAAAGAAGAGAATATCAAAAATAAACGAATTTAAACTCGCAGTTTATTATACTAAAATTTATTGGGCAATAAAAATACTTAGTATTAGTAAGAGTTTGAAAATAAAATTTGATGAAATTTTTTTGAATTGTCAATTTTTTTCTACAAAGTTTGAAATGTGCTTTTGTACGGCGCTGGTTATGTAATGAGTTATACTTCTGTACAAAATTAATAAACATTAAGCAAACAAAAGAAAAGTTGTCAATACTTGTAAAAATGTCGTGACGCTATTTTTTAGCCCAGCACTGTAGAATGGAATAAATAGGTCGATTTTATCCACATCTGCACGGGAAAATTATTTTATATTGGAAGAAGATTTGATAGCTAATGAAATTAAAAAAATTGGAGTAGCACAGTTTAATAAACGATAGATTCGGGGTTAGAGCATAAGAAATTAATTTCTGAAAGTAAATCGAAAATAGTAATTACTTTAATAATGTAAAAGTTTTAGCCAGCTTTTTGTTGAAAACTCATGCCTTGTTAATTTGGAATTCCTTTAAAAATTATAAAAGTATAGATTAGTAATTTATATAAATATATATATTTCATTTCATACCTGTATTGTAATATTTAGCTTACCTTTCTGAAGAAGTAAAACTTATTTAGCGGCATGAGACTGAGTTTACAACGTCGCATCACAAAGTCACGTCACGAAGTCGGGTGAAGACGGGATCGTGAGATTAAACAGTCTTACATATCGCTATCCATAAGTGTGGATCTGAAGCTTGTAATCATTTGGGGACTAGTTCTTACCTACTTCGGGCCTATCTCGAGGCTAGTCCCGAACCACCATTTCGGGGCTGGTTCGTTAACATTTCAATTATATTTCAGGACCAGCTCGAGGCTAGTTTGGGATGACGTCGGTCACAATTGAGGACTAGTTCAGGACTGTTATAGATCTAGTTCGGGACTGGTTTGGGGCGATTTCGGAACCAGTTTGAAACTACTTCGGAATTGGTTCCATAGTAGTGCGACACCACGGCTCTAGTAGGGCGCTTTCTTTTTCCCCCGAATTCCATATTTGGTAATAAATTTTGAGCTGGTTTAACAATTACCTTTAAATAGCAGTTCCTGAACTAGAATGTTTGTGGACTGGTTTGATATATCACTGCAGGGTATTTCTCACTTGGTGCCCTAATTTCATCCTATTCCATATGAAGAGTGAAATCCCAATATGCCGTAGCGATTCCCAATAAGTACTAAGTACGTACAAGCAATGAATTTGCCATATAGATTTACATACACATGAATCTCGATTGAATGTACTACTTATAGATTAATGAAAATACATAACTAGATACATATGTTCTATATTTATATTCGGTTTCATTTCGGTTGTACTAAATTAATGATTTGGCTCATTTGTGCGAAGGTGATAAAATAAATGACTATTTGCCTGAAGGTTTTGTCAGGGATTAAATGCCAACACGTACACAGCTCTATACATACTTACACGTATTTTAGTAGATATGTTTTCATATAGCACGACTTGCTTATTTCAATGTGGGCGTATTTAGGTTAATAGCAAAAATCTCTATTTTCTAGCTACCGTACTTTAATTAGTCAATATTTGTTGTTGATGCTGGGGAGGAATTGATGCAGTAAACCGTAACTAATTTACTATTTGTAGCTGAAAGCGCAATCAACTTTTTTCTACATAACATGGCTACGATTAAATGTGAGCATCATTAGGGAAAATGGATGAATATCCGGATATTGACAAGTGAAACAAATCAATTTATCTTGCTATAAAAATCATATAACATGATTTATATATGCTATAATAAAACAGTAGAAAAGTCGTGTCTGTAGATTAAAAATTTCTTTAAAAAACTGAATAATGAAGATGTAAGAAATGTTATATAATACATCTAGACTAGTTTTAGAAATTTTGTCTGTCGGTTTGCATGTTTGAATTCAGTAATGTCCGAAAGTACTGAAGAGATTTTCCTATGGCTTTAACTAATGACTAGCCAGCAACCAACCTCAGGCATAACATAGATTATATTTTATTAAAATATTATAGGAAATATTTTATTTAAATATTAAATGCAAAAAAGTCAATTCAATATAAATGGTTTAGAATCATTTTATTTTCGCAATTTTTTTAGTCCCTGATTATTTTTTGCGGTTGTGAATTTTTACTTGAAATAAAAATTAATGCCAAATTTCTGTTTAGGAAAAATCTGTTATTCCAAAGAAGAACTGATGGGCATGATTAGTTTTTTGTGTTTTTTTTTTGTGTGTAACTGTTGGATTCATTACATAAAAAGAAATTGGACATTATGAAAATGTTCACATCAAAAGTATATTCTATTAATTAAGTTTTTGAGCAACTGGTACAGCATAATTTTGGCAGTCAATTTGGTATAGAAAATCAAAAATAAAGCTGATCATCTTTTTTTTTGTCTAGATCTGTTTTCATCTTTCGTTGTGACTTTAGAGTAAATTCATCACAAATGCTTCAAAAATATACCACAGAATTCTAACAAGTTCGCGAGATTGTATAAGAACAATTTGAGAATTTCTATTATATATTTATTGACTCTGCTCTTAGAAAAATACCTGAACTACAAATAAAATATTTCAATTATGTAAATGTATAGACTTTGTGCAAACATACCAAAATGTTAAGTTTAGAATGTAAACAATTAAAAGAGAACAGGAATATATTTGGCGTATTTAAATCTTTATAACTATGGTACAATAATTTGAAGGGGGATTTTGTTGCAAACCAGTGTACTGGAAAAGCAGTAGAGGTTTTTTATATAACTCTAAAAGATATTTGGAAAAATTAAAAACAAAGTGGGATTGTTTTTTCCCTTTTTTTTTTTTGAAATTTTCGGCAGGCACTACTAGCGGTTATACCACGGAAAACAAGAGCAGAGAGAGATAAGAGTTTCAATTTGTGGATACACATTACGAGAATGAATTGGAAGTAACAGAAATGCTCTAAAATTGTTCCGTTATATTGTTAAATATTGCAAATGGTACATATCCCAAAGAAAAGGGTACAATTATTCCGATTGGTAACACTGCGTAACAAAAATTTAAAAAAAACCTGCGGTCATGATTTTGTTCATAGTTTTTATTAACATTAGTAGCAGGCTTACGAACTGTGGTTTTACTTTTTTTTGGATTGGCTCTAGTTCTTGAGATAAACGAAACTTAAGAAATTAATGAAAAAAAATTATATGACCCAGTTCCAGTTGTATTAATTTAATTATTCCTCAATAAGTTTTGTTATATAAATTATTAAAACAAGTAGTTCGTTGGTTTAAATATTTTATTTCCCTTGCAAGAGAGCCAGGGCAGCCGGTTAAGTCGGGTGAGTTAATACAACTAAACATTAATTCGACGACTTCGCCTAAATACCTGAAAACTCTTAACAGTCCCTGCCAGCCGCTGCACGTTATCGACCGCGTGACTTGTAAATGCAATTCGACAATTTACCGCTGCTGCCGCGGCGATCACTTGTTAGTGTTAACTGTTGTTGTCATACGCAAACCTGTAGACGCGCCGTCAGCAATATCAGTGGGAACAGAGTTTTGGCCGGATGCGAGTTTGCTGGTGTTAACTTATATTCACGTGTTTAGTTATTTCTTTTTTATTTATCTGCTTTTTGACCTTGACGTTATCAGTTTGTGTCTTATTTCGAGTATTATAGTTCGTTTTTTCTTGAAAAATATGAGTTCGAAACGTAAACCTTGTGTTAACGAATCCAACAATTTTTGCTATATATGTGGGAAATTTTGCCTTACAACGCAAAGAAGACCAATCACAGAGTTTGTGAAAAATACCTATGAAGCATATTTTGGGAGAAACCTTGCACAAAATAATAAATATTGGGTGCCCAGTATCGGCTGTAAATCTTGTGTAGAATCTTTGCGATACTGGAGCCAAGAAGGACGTAAAGGTCTTCATTTTGGAGTTCCAATGATATGGACTGAGCCAACTAATCATTTAAATGATTGCTACTTTTGTGCAGTTGATGTGAAAGGTTTCAACAGGCATAAACACGTACTTGGGTTTATCCTAATGTAAACTCGGCTAAACCCCCGTTTTGCACAATCATGATTTGCCAATTCTAGTATTTTTAGAATCATCTGCTGCAAACTGTGATGATGTTGAAATGTCAGAGACATCAGAAAATCCGACAAATAGCAGTGAAAGTGAGCTTGAAGAAAGTAGTTGTACGAAACAGGGATTTTCTACAGAAGAGCTCAATGACTTGGTTCGTGACTTGAGTTTATCAAAAAAGTCGTCTGAACTTCTGGCTTCGAGACTAAAAACGTGGGTATACTAAATACAATACCCCTGTTTTATATGTTTATGGGACAGTCGTGCGAGCAATGAACATTGGATTTTAAAGGACCGGCCGGTGAGAGAAAATATGGAGGTAGGAACAGCAAATGTGGTTCATGACCAACTGATAAGCCGAGAAAAAATCATTCTTCCACCACTTCACATCAAGCTGGGGCTAATGAAACAGTTCATCAAAGCCCTTGATAAGACAGCTGATAGTTTCGAATATGTGTGCAAAAAATTTCCAGTCCTTAGTATGGAAAAATTAAAAGCAGGAGTCGTCGATGGTACTCAAATTCGTATCCTTCTAAAAGACACAGAATTCTTAAACCATATGTCACAAGCCTGGCTAAGCTTTGTTAATGTAGTCAAACATTTTTTGGGAAATCATAAATCACCAGACTATACAAAACTAGTTGCTAATATGCTTCTCAATTTTCGCAAACTAGTAGCTGAAATGAGCATTAAATTACATTATTTACATAGTCATGTGGAGAAATTCCCGGACAACCTAGGCGATTACAGTGAGGAACAAGGTGAACGGTTCCACCAGGACATAAAAATAATGGAAGAAAGATACCAAGGTCGATGGGACGACCACATGATGGCAGGCTACTGCTGGAATTTAATACGGGATTGTCCTGAGCAACGACATCATAAAAGGTCCTACAGAAAAAGTTTTTGTAATTTTTTTAAAATTAATTAATGAAAAGAATATATTTTTTTTATTTTTGTATTATTTTTATACAGGCGCGCAATTGAAATATAATTTAAATCCATATTGGTATTTTTAATTAGGTTTTTTCGTGAAATATTTAAAAGTCTTTATCTGAAAAACTTGAGCGCATTCGACAAAATTGATATTAGTTTCGTAATCAGCGCCAACAAATTACCCTAAATCGACTTAAAAATCTCCGACCGCAAAATTTTGTTTCGCAGTGTAATTTGTGCCGCAAAGTTCATTAATTACGAGAACTTATTTTCATTTCATTTCATTTATTGATTAACACATTAGTACAGTAAGGGGTCGTGCTCATATTACGTAACGCGTTAGGGGGGTAGGGGCGGGGGGTTTCCGATTTGTGACGAAGTGTGACATGGGATTTGCCTTTGCCTAATATATAACATATATCAATTAACATTGTATTTTATTCTACGATTAATAAAAACAATTTTGCTGAAAGTGTGACATGGGGGGGTCTAAAATGATCAAAAATCGCGTTACGTAATATGTGCACGACCCCTAAAAACAAATATGTCTTTTGTAGTACAACAGTATAAAATATAATAGTGTACGTTTAAAATAAACAAATAAATAAGTAAATACGGAGAGTAAGTTATGAATTAGATTAAAAACAATACTGACATAAAAATAATGATTTTAAAAATTAGACCTTGGAAGCAATGAGGCATAGGTATGACTAGATGCACATGCATGCAGATAAGTTTACCAAAAGAGCACATCTTAGAGCTACACATAAGAAATTATTAGAAACTAAAATGTGAGTACAATACAGTCTTAAAGTCTTGCGAGTAGTGACAGTGATAGAGTTCGATGAACTTATAGCGCTGACAAAGAATAACCTTGCGGAGGAAAGGAAGTTGTAACTGGTAACAATTAGGCCATTTTCACGTGTTGATTTTGGAACTAACAGATTCTCGTAAATATAACATGGTGTCTTAACCATCATAAGCCGAAAAATAAAAATGCAGTTTCTGGCTTTCAAGTAGTCAGAAATTTCACAACCTAGGAGAGTTTTCCTTCAGAGATATGCACATATTTCATTAGTCCAAACAGAATAGCGTGTTAATTGATTCAAGGCTACCTCAATTTTATCCGCATATTGAGAATCTAACTTGCTATAGACTAGTTCAGGGTAGTAAATTATCAGCATTACGAGTATTAGGCAAGTTTTCTTCTTACATTGATCGTCGTAAATGCGGCAGACATTGCCTTAATAACAAAACCATGATTTGTTATTTTGGAAACGAATTTGAAGGGTTCATTCCCTATATGCAAATCTGGAATAGTTATGAGCTGTAGACGTTTCTTACAAATAGTTAACACATAACACTTATCACAATTAAGACAAAGACCATTTTGAGTGGCCCAAGATTCACTAAATACAAGTTCTTTATTAAAGACTGAGCACAAGTTGGCTGAGTGGTCAAGATATCTAGACATATACAACTGAATATCATCCGCGTATGCATAAATGCACGCCTGCGGACATACAGAAGACATATCGTTCACAAAAAAACTGAATGATAGCGAACCCAGCGTTGAGCCTTGAGGAACGCTAGACGACAATGGACGTAGGTTAGACTTTGTTTATCTATCTTCTTAAAGTCGTGTATGTATGTACATTGAAAATTTCTTTAAAATAAAATAATTAACAATGGTGGTTTTTTCTTTTTTTTGTTTTGATTAATTTCTGTGTCTGTTTTTTTTAGTGTTCAACCGTAATGAAATGAATGTTACTTATGTGGATAAGAATGATGAAGCCGTTTACGCCTTTTATGTAGCTTGAAGTAAAACGCTAAAAATTTATTATTTTGTTTTCAAACATTGCAGTTTGCTAATGATGTGAAAGCGCGTTTCAAACTGCTCGCTCTCTTTCTTCAGCTCTATTATAGTATTGAGAACTAGAATGTGACCTGGCGTACTTCGCTTCACTACAATATATTTGAGACTAGCTTTTGCCGGACGATTACACTGTTGTACACAAATGACTTAATAAAAGTTAAACAAAATTTTTATATAAATTTAATATGAGTTAACAATCTTTAATTAATCCACATTTTTTTAAACAATTCAGTCACCCTCAGTTTTTTTGCAATACCTACTATTTAAGTAAAATTATCTTTTTGGGTACATCTATTTTTAGTACAATAATAATATACTATAATATAGCTAGCTATACACCTTCTCCGACTCGGAACTTGCGTATAATTTTATTAAATTCAAATTTTCAAGTAGGTGGCAACCTTTTACATGCTATAAGTCTTTTCCTCAGTGCATTGAGTAGTTTGCCACCGTCATTTTCTTATGTCATATAACTTGTGTATAATTTAATTAAATTCGACTTTTTAAACAGGTGGCAACCCTCTACAAAATATATTTAATATATATATTTAATACCCTCATTTTTCTATTTTACTTAACTCGTATATAATTTAATTAAATTCGACTTTTTAAACAGGTGGCAACCCTCATAAAAATTAGCTATGACTCCACTTTTTGAGAAGAACCGCGTGACACCCACATTATACTATTTTATAAAACTTGTGTATATTTTATTCAAATTTGATTTCTGAAAAAGGTGGTAACCCTCTCACAAGCATAAAATTATTCCATGCCCTATTCTCAGACCTACCAGATATACATATAAAAATTTAATACAAAGTTTCGGCCGAGCCTTTTCGGCGGAGCTCAACAACAAACACCGTGACAGACACGAAATTTGTATTAATAGGATGTCGTCTTCGCTATGCGGATATTTTGATATTTGCTTTCTAATAAATCCAATCATGAAGCCGGGAAGCCAATAGTTCTGCCTGTATTTTATTGGGATCTAAATCACCTCTTAAGTCATTGAGATCGTTTTGATTTATAAAATGAGATTCCTTATTTGGGTTCAAAATATGCACCAATCCGTCAATCAGAATCCTCGGATAAATTTTTCTTCATTTGCAACTTGCAACTTTTCAAAACTGTTATCTATTGAGGTTTCTGAAATACTTTTCATTTGGTACACATCTTGTAATATTTAATTTAAGTACTTTTAGTTTTTATTCTTTTAGATTTAATTTGTTTTTATCAAGGGGAGGTGCGATTCAAAAATATTTCTTAAACAATGCGTTCTCATAACCCTGAGATTTATTACCCATATTGCTTATTTCTTCTATCTCTTCAATTTGATATAATTAAATTTTTCAAACTGGTGGAAATCCTTTTCAAATATATTTTCAGAGCTATGCATACTTACACCTTTGAAGCTTCATATCTATATTGTAATTAATTTAATATATCTTAACAATCTAACTTTTTAACAGCTGGAATAGCTGGAAATTATCCTCAAAAGATAGCCTATATTTTAATCATGTTCATAAGCTTTTTAATTGCAAATTTTATTCAAATTCGTCAAGTTGTCACAAACTGGCACATTTATAATATGGATAAAATGATTTTTTTTTTTATTTTGGATATTTCTCTTTTCCTCTCAATCATTTCAATATCATTTATTGTTTTTCATCAATTTATCATTAATTTTTTCAACAACCCTTTTGTTTTTTTTGGTAATATTTTGTAGTTTAAAAGATTAACGGATTTTTATTCAAAATATCATTTAAGTTAATCAATTTGACATCTGTGATAATCTCGTCAATGTACGAATGTACGAATGCACATTCCATATATTCGTATATTGCGATTTTTATTCAATTATTAGGCTAGCGCGAAAATTAACACGAATTGTGTTTGGGTGGCACTTACAGCCAGAGTACACATGCGGAATAATTAGATATTTGCAGTAGTTGGCCAACATGAGTGGCACTCACTGATGCCACATATGGTTAGATTTTGGTAGACCAATTATAGTAAATATAGGCCTTTTTGAAATGCCTGCAGCTGTCAAATGCACACACCCAAATACACACAAATACACACATAAATACGAGTACAAACTCAAATATTGGTATTACAAGGCCACACACGTCAGTACTTACCGAACACCAACTATCAGTGCAAATGAGAAATATTGAATTAAATTTATCGTTTAGAACTAAGTGCGTATGTAGTGAAAAATGGAAAATTTTGGAATAGTTTGCTACTACTGGCGCTATTAGCGAAAAATTTGTATTGGAAACGTAATAATTTTAAATTCAACCTTTATTATGTTTTTTTTTCGGATTTTACGTCAATGCTTAAAAACAATTTTGCGATTTCAAAGTTTTCCAAGGTCTTCAAATTTCAATTACAAGGGTTCCGCTAATTATTTAAGTTAAACGCGCCCATTTTTGCCATCTACTATTGTGTTTAAAGGTGGTAAATTTGGTTACAATTAGGAATTTCACTGGCCAGTGGAGAGCAGTTATATTATCTTCTACAAATTGTACAGATATGGCACCACTGTTATTAATTGGGCTCAGTCTTGGCATTTCGTAATGACTACATGAACGCCGGAACAATGCTTGCAAATTGTTAAAATTTATTTAAAAAAAGAATGGTTCGATTCGGATTTGATATCCCGTGAATTCATTAATTTATTTCAATTTAAAAATCTACATCTTTATAAAACAAACTTTTATTACAAAGAAAAGGCGGCATAATAAACATTAAATTTAAAAGAAATATGAAACCTACTTTTCGCAAGTAGTATTAAAGTAACCTTGAAAAGTTTGATCCCGTGAATTCATTAATTTATTTCAATTTAAAAATCTACATCTTTATAAAACAAACTTTTATTACAAAGAAAAGGCGGCATAATAAACATTAAATTTAAAAGAAATATGAAACCTACTTTTCGCAAGTAGTATTAAAGTAACCTTGAAAAGTTTGACCAGATAAAACAATAATTTTTTGAGTCTCAAGTTAAAAAAAAAGCGAGTTTGATATTTAAAGTGCTAACTATGTATGTCGACACCCTTGTTTATTTGATAATTTCTATATATTAGAATTTTGAGATGAAAAACGTTTCTTTTTTTGTTGACATTTGAATTAAACGGCATTGCTAAATAGTGATGATAGATGATTATATTTATACAGCCGTGCTCTCCTTTTCACATTTACAAATTTCCCTGTGAATTCGGTTTGAAATCACAAATTTGATGCTCCCATTTTCACATTCACATGAATTTTTGTGTTTTGAATGCGGTGTTCCGGTTTTCAGTGAAATAAAAAGTAAATTACAAAAGGAATTTATATTTGGTAATTATTTTCGAATGTAATGTTTAAAAAAATATGTTTAGGTTCTATTTTTGATGATATTTCAAAAATACCCAAACCGAAAGGGAAATTTCAACAACAGCTGTTAGTGCATTGCTAGAACCAATATGGGGAATTTATGAAATTATGAGCACACTTGTTCCCTTGCATAGGATTTTTTTTTTTAAAGTCTAATTGAAATTTTAAAATAGGAGCACCACGGATATACTGATTTAGCTCATGTATAGGATGATTAACATTCTATAATTCCATGATTAGTGTGCCAGTTTAATTATATAATAATAATAATAATTATAATTATAATAATAATAACAATTATTATTATTTTATTATTATGTGCTCATACCAAGCTTGATGTTTGGCATAACTTCTTTTATAATTTGTGGTGTGCGTCTTGATGTTATAACATAAATTGAGGGGCTTACAGTTTTACGCCGACTCCGGATGGCAAACGATATTTGTCAGACATTTTTTTTCATAGCAGAAATATACTCGGATGCCATCTGCCGAGGGGCGACCGCTAATATACTTCTCTATAATTTTTGATGACCTTGATGCACCCTTGACCCACCGAGTATCATACTAGTACAATTGAGAGCGTTGTAGCCTCTTGCAATTTGCTCTTTATAAAACTTCTTTGTTACGACTCAAAAAATTCAAGATATTAAATTTGCTATATTTGTGTACTGAAAAAATGTATTTTATGAAGTACGAGTATACATATGTATACACATTAGGGTGGCTCATAAAAAAAAAGTTCGGCATTTATACCATTCACTATATTTTAAGACTTCCACCAAAATATTTCGAAAAAATATTACGTTTTACGTGAGTGGATGGATTTAAGAATTTCTCCAAAAATGAATTTTTTTAAATAAAAATATGTATTTTTTTTAAATATTAAAATAAAAAACACTTGAGGTGACAAAACAGTGTAAGCTTAATAATAATGAGATTTGCGAAAATAAACAGGGGTGTTACCCTTCTAAATATGTATTATTAGTCCAAAGCGGCAAAGTTTTGTCTGATTTATTCAAGTTTTCATAAACCAATCCTCCAAAAAAGTCAGAAAAAGTATCAAAAACTTCATTATTTTTATGATTTCATTATTATTATGATTCCGTTGAACAAATTTTTTAATATTTTAATGCAGAATTTTTAAACTTTAACTTGTTTATGATCTGAGTTAATTTGTTTTTTGTTTTTTAATATTTTATTAAAGGAAAGAACATCAAAAATTTCAATTCATTTAAAAAATAATATCAATTGCTTTTTTTATATAAATTTGCAGAACCAAAAGTTTTCTAGAAATTTTGATAAAAAATTTTAAATTTCGAGAAAAATTTGTAGAATTGTCTTTAAATTTGCACAAAGTTCGAAACTATACACGTTAAGCGGCGTTTGTGGTGGAATGAGCTATATTTGTCTTCCAATTTGTCGCGTTCGGTTGGAAGGCTTACAGTTTTATACAGCCTTCTTGTGGCAGATTAATTTTCTGGAACATTTTTTATGACGTAATTGAAGTCGACAATTCAAATGCCTGCTAGGAACGCTGGCCTTGAGAGTAAACTTTTTCCAAGCTTTAGATTAGAGATCAATGATTGAATGGATAAGGTACATATGGCGTCCTACTTTCCATTTGATTAAAAGCGAACTAAGTAGCTCGGTACTAATGTATTCGCGGATTTCCCTACAGGGTTTCTACGCGTTAATCAACAAATTGCCTTGTGTGAGTGATTTACGTGCAAGGAGCTGAGTTAGGCGATGTAGTGGGTTGGGAATATTTGCTAACTGCTTGGCTACTCTGTTGCTCATTTGTTTGCTTATCGGTTAAACCCATTGAGGAGGCCCCAAGCAAGCGTGATCGATGTACGCGGGAATATACACGCTGAAGGAAATGTAAATAAATCATCCGCCATGGCTGACAAAAGTATTTCAGGGAATGTTGGTAATATTTCCCTTCTTTTTGAAACACAACAGTTATCAAATATAAGTGAACGAACTTTTTTCTTCCTACAAACGAGCGGCAGAGAGTTACAATTTATAGTAGTCTATATATTTATTTATTAAATCTCTGTCTATGAATCATATTTTAATTAAAACCAGGGACCGTAACAATTATAATTTTCTCGATCGCAGTTGATTGATATTTTTCAATTTTATTTTATCAGTCGAATTTGGCGGCGATAACAAAGATATGATTTATCGATAGAAAATATCACAAATAATAGACCAAATATGATTGGAAAAATGTAGATCTAAGAATAACGATTACTTTTGATTGCACAAATAAAAGTCACAAAATATCGATCGAATTTGATCAAGAAAATTAACATTAAAAAGCAACGATCAAACTTCACCGAAAAAGTAAGAATCACAAAAGAACGGTTATGTAATGATTTAAAGCCAAGAATTTCGTAAATTAAAATAAGGTCAGAGGTTTGCATAGTACATGACTTAAGGATTAGATTGTTATGCTCTAGTTTTGTTTTGAATGAATTCAAATCCTCGGGACGCAGGAATATCGTGTTATATCGTTCTTGACGTAGTTGGGAATAAGTAGCTCCTTTGCGTTTAAGATCTAGGGAAAATATCGAAAAAGTACCCATAAAAAAAATGCTTCAGTTCATTAAGCGTACGAAAAGTCTGTGCTTAAATGGCCGCTCGAATGTTTTTGTTTATTTTCAAATGGAAAAAGGCAAAGACAATTTCAAAACTTATCTTGCCTTTCCGAAAATGCGCCTTCCAAATTTTCTTCAAGGGTATATGACAATTATTACAGTCACGTACAAAACATATATTTGTAAATACATAATTCATTGTATAAACCGCTCAGTAGAGTAAAGCTGGTATTAAGTAACGAAAAATATACAGACCTTGCCTAAAGCGCCTAAATACACGCTAGGTATTGTATAGGCGTAACGTATTAAAACATATTAAACGTAGATATGTATGTGCATTGAAATAGCATACTATGTGTACATAACACAAAACCCAAATGCCCATTGGAAATATGCGAACTGCACACAGTGGGTTGAATACCGAAGTTGGTGTCGATTATGGTACCGCTTAGCATCTCTTAGCGATTTTGACACTATCAGCTGGTTTTCCCACGTCACAACTGACTTTAGCTTTGTTTCTAAAGTGCTAATTATCAATACAGTGTTATCCGCTTAATTGCATATCAAAAATTGCTCAATTGTAGGTTCAATGGACCGGAAAATCAGTTACGTGGGGAAAATTCAGGGTATGGTTTTTACCGATAACATATTTTTAACCAATTGTACGAGGAAACCAATTAACCGAAAGTAAATTAAACGGGGAATATTGTAGTTGTCACTAGTTTTTGAGAGAAAGCGTTGCTTAACCCAAGATGCAGATAAAAGAAGGTGACGACAAAAGTACTTCTGTTACTTCGCATTTGCCTCGTTTGAAGGATTGACGTTTTAAATGGGTCTTAAAAAGTTGATTTTTCCGAGCTTTGAGTGATTTTGACAAAAAGATAAACACAGAATAATAAATGCGAAGTGCCGAGGTTTGTATTGTTGCAGCGAAAATAAATCACCTTCTTTTTCTTCCCGCTATTCCTGTGGTATGAACATCTGTGACGTGTACGCTGTCGGCGTGGTCGTAATCTGGTTTTCTATCACTCTTGTTCTTAACCCAAACAGTAGCAGGCTAGAGAGAAAAAAGAGCGTAAGAACACAAGAGAGCAAGTAAGTAAAAATCACTGTGACGTCAGTAAATCATGATGAAGAGTTACAAAATACAATAGAATATCGATTCTGTCAAAAGCTGTTTCTGCTCGTTTTACGGTTTTTTGCTTATCTTCATTGGACCCTATCACAAGTTTAATTTTCGATTTTTCTCTCAGCTTGTTTTCTGCTAGAAAAGTACAGAAACAAACCAATTGTCTATAACAAATAGTAATAGTAGTAGAGTATTAAAATATGGGTTCTAACCGGCATGTCGTGGAAAGAAGGTGAGTGGCCACCTGTTTCAAAAGCCGAATTAAATTAAATTATACATATGTAAGTTCTATATTATATTAAAATATGGGTGCCAAGCGTTTCGCCTCATCGAGGAGAATTTTCAAACATATACTTTGGAGAAGGCTGCCACCTGTTTGGAAATTTGATTTTAATTTACTTAGATATACGTTTATGATTTGAGTTTAATTTACTTAGATATAAGTTGTATGATATATTAAAATTTCGATATTAAACGGCTCGTATCGTTGATAAGGTTTCTCGCTAGCTATATTTTGGAGAGGGTTGCCAACTTTCTGAAATGTCAAATTTTATTAAATTATACACAAGTATATAAAATACTAGAGTATGAGTAGCGAACGGTTCGTTTCGCTGAAGGGCAGGCTTATAGCTGGCTGTGTCTTGAGGAGGGTTGCCACCTGCTTAAAAAATCGAATTTAACAAAATTATACACAAGTTATATGAAATATGAAAATATGGGTAGAAAACCGTTCAATTCAATAGGCGAAAGTGCAAAGGTACATTTTGTAGAGGGTTGCCACCTTTTTTGATGGTTAAATTTAAATAAATTGTACACAATGATATAAAATATGAAACATTGGCGATAAACTGCTCGTCTCGGCCAAGCGGATATTTTTATTTTTGAGAGAGTTGCCACCTGTTGTTATGCAAAGGGCAATAAATTAATAAATGTAGGCAGAACAACGTCTCTGACATAGAAATTTATGAAAATGTTCAAATCTATCTCGCGCGTGTATGTATTTATAACGATCGGACTCTAGTTTAGTTCTTTTGAATATCTTAAGTGCTTTGTTTTTGATGGGGGCTAATTTTTTAAAAAAGTAACTTTCAAACCGACAAATTTATTGACACTAGACAAAAATGTTCCGCGAATTAATTAAAAGTATCTTCTGCATTGTTTAGATCTTTTTTAAGCCACTCTGGACTAAAAGGGCGCTGCGTTAGTTTATGTAATTGTCAAACAGAATCCATTCTCACTGGGTGCGTGTAAGTGTAAATGTATTGAAACCTACTTGTAGTTCAACCTGAGAGCTGTCGTTCCGAGAGGCTGCTTAATTAGGCCATACTGAGTGGATATCTGTGTTTATTTGCTAGCTGCTGGCTCTAACAAATATATTTGACTTTGCCTATACATATGTATGTGTGAGTGTGTGTGCATTTACACGCACACCTACATACATATATGCGTGATTATAGTTTGCAGGCATATGCGGCTGCTTTTATATTACACACCAGACACCTTATTATTTCGATAGCAAGTTAGTTCTATTAGTCCTTGACGATTAATGGCACAGCAGTAGTATAGTGTTGTATGTCGATTGGCTGGGTAATAGGGAGAACATTAAGTGTTTGCTGATAACTTATTGGCAAAATGCATGTGGCAAACTGTGTTGAGTAGGTTAAATACTCTTACAAAATTACCTAACATACTTGATGCCTAAGTAGCTCTATATTGTAGATTGAGGCGTTTGTTTGACTCAGCGGATGAGCTAGTTTCCTGTGACAAGGTCTCAATTTACTGAACGTACAAATTGCACTTGAAGTACGGTTTAGTTTCAAATATAAAGTAGGCTTTTCGGTTAATGTGCGTTTTGAAAAAAAAACAATATTTTGTAAAAAAAAAATAAGCTATTTTGTTCGCAATTGAAAATATAAAAGCGCAACATATTGGAAATTTGTATAAAAAAAATAGAGAATAGAAAGAAAAAAAGTACCAGATCAATATAGTTAAAACTCCAAGCCATAAAATAAAATAATTTTGACCAATAGCGTTTTGTAAAGGACAACGACTCAAAATTCTCAAGATCTTAAATTGTGCAGATTTGGAAATGTTATTGTGCTCAGCTCGGTTTGCCGTTTCACCATGAATAAACTTACGCCAGAACAATGCTTGCAAATTTATTTAAAAAGTTGTGGTACAGGTTGGGAATGTTACCGTGACTGTTTAAAGGCGAATGTAATTTTTTGCTCAGTGAACATATCAATAAAATAAGTTAGCACATTTGAAAAATATTTCACTTTCATAACAGGTATTAGGCAACGTAAAGAAAAATAAATCTTGGCTTATAACTCTTATCGGCGATATAAAATATATTTCAGATCTAATAACTGTTATGAAATAGGATTTTAATTAAATTGTAGAATGTGGGCAACGTTTTCTATTTGTAAATGCGTTATGAAAATTATAGTTTTTGGCGATGAAATAAATCGTAAACTTTGTACGCCTTGGAAGACCACATTGTGCAAATTATTGCCGTGATAATAAAGTTGAGCTATTATCCTTGTAGCATTAAAGACTCCACCTTTATTTAAATAAACCAGCAGCGTTTGCACAATCATTAACTCTTTAAAATGAAATCAAATGCAAATAAAAATAAACGCTGTGGTCTCATTAACCTTGTGGCCTAGAGCTTTTAAATCGTAAATCTTAGCGAAAGGTAGTAGTTAAATTTTTATGGAACGCTAAACGTAATTGCAAATGTCAAGTTTAATTCCACATTATTGTGTTACTCCTAGCGAATTTTAATTGGAAGAGTTACTTATGTGCAGCAAACAGTTGGAGTCTTTAAAATGAATTGTAAATTGAAAAAAAGAAAGAAAAACCAAAAACATGTTATTGTTGTTGCATTGCTGGTATGGCAATACACAACAGCCACAAATTGTTTTAGCCCTTTTGAGTGGCGCAGTTTTTTGTTGGCTGCGTTGTGGCATTTAAAAAAAAGCACCTTACAAAAGAGAACTAAGCAGAGAACAGTTACAAAAAATTTCTTAAAATAACTCAACTTCCGCTTCCGTGATTGGCAATGATAATAGTTAGTTGCCTTCCACTGCTGCACAATTCCCTATCCGCCCGAGCATAGGACTCAAACGAACCAACACTCGACTCATTTTATGTTTTACTCGTTTTTGCAATATTTCGCTGCATTCTTAATGTTGTTAGTACTGCAGCGAAATAGAGCTTAAAATAGACTTCCTGCTGTGTTCGCCGCTATTCTATGTTTTATTTTTTTTTTACTTAAATAACCGCTTTTGCATGACGAAATACGCTAAAGCAAAACAAAGATAAGAAAACAAAAAAAAAACAAAAAAAAAATCAAAGAGGACCAGCATAAAAAGGAACTGAAATTCATAACTTGCAGTTAAAGTTAATTGCAAACGTTTCATAAGAATAAGATACTATCTGCACACGCAAGCATACTCAAAAATATTTACAACTGCATGTAACTATTTGCCGAATGCAACAGTTCAACGTGGCGTATGAGTGATTGTCAAATGAGTGCGCGTATAAAGTACCTACATACTATAAACTCTTCTCTGTACTTATTGCTCTGCTGTTGTTGGCTGTAGTCCTATTAGCTATTGTAAGTCTAACTCAAGTACCATCGTCGTCTACGAAAGTGCATTGCTCGCTGTCATAAAAAGTAACTGTGAATTCTTGCCTTTTTTATTAACGTTTGTAACGTTTTCCATTGTACGCGAAATGGGTTTTGGCAGCGTCACAAATGGCGGCGGCAAAAAGCTGCAATTTCCGCAGGAAGTCATCGCTATGACATACCGACTGCAGTAACACACAAATACAGTGAAATACGAAAACATTTATGTGTGCTAAACGATCACATTTTGCGCTCGTTGCTTTTCGCATTGATGCCCATTTATGTGCGCGTGGCATGCGTGCTGTGGCGCACAGTGTAACGGCTCCATATAAGCTGTGGACAAAAATAGCAAACGTATTTCGGGGTTGCTGAAATTCGGCTTATGCCCTACTTACACTTAGGAGAGAAGAAATATGGTGGGAGGAAAAAAAGATTTGATATTTTTCCTCGTCCCGTACTCTTGCGGGCGGGAGCCACAAAAGTTATCCGATTGCGATGAAATCTAGTTTGAACATTTGGAGCACTAAACGGCTAAAAGTTGGGTATTTTTTGCGGTGGGTTTCACTGAAAAATTTATCAAACAATTAATTATGAATTCAGATACGTTATTTTTCTATTCAATGATATCCTACTAATCCTAATAATATTATAAATATATATGAAAGTTTGTTAGTGAGTGAAACGACGGCTTCGTAAAAAAATTTCACACAGAAATAGTGGAACCTGGAGCTGCCACCTGTTTAAAAATTTGTATTAAATTAATTAAATAAGTTAAATTACTTATTACGATATGACGATTGGACAGATTTAGAAAATATTTCACATATATGGATTCAATTTTTAGGTATTAGCTCATATTTTTTAAAGAAAGTTGCCACCTGTAAAAAAGTTAAAATCAATTAGTTTAATAAATGACTTCAAATATTGCACTAAAGATGCCAAACAAAAGAAGTTTAATAAGTCTCTTTTCCAAAATGTGTTGAATGAAGATTGCCACCTGTTCAAAAGCGCACCAAGTTAAATTAATAAATTAAATGAAGTTTTACAATACGAATGTCAAATTTTAAGTGTTAAGAAAGCTTAATATAAACAAGTAAAAACAGCGCTGTCTTCGGCTATGCCGAAGGCTTCATACCTTTCATGAATGGAAGAATAGTAAAAAACGTGTTATTGTATTACAATTTCGTATTACCTATAGTTAAAAGCGAAAATTTCCTTCAAATCAATAAAAATAATTCTAGTAAAGGCATTGTTATAAATTATTTAATGCTTTTCCTTATGTAATTAAAAAGAACTATGTTTTAAGAAGGGAATGGTTTTTGAATATTTTTAATATCGTATCGACGCTTGATATTCAACATTTAAAAAATACAAATAATTAAGTATTAATATGTAAGACCTACATGTGTCGGTCTTTGAAAACAGTTATCAGATCCGTAAATAGTTCCCAAACGTTTAACGCTATGATTCATGTGATATTGCGCTGAGCTTATTACTTTTCGCAATAAATATTTGTCCTGAATTTATCTTGCCGATTTACACTGTGAACTCCGATCTTGATGAATACTAATATATAGCTAATAATGGCTGATATTTCTGCAAAATTTCAAGCCTTTAGCTGTTTAAATGGAGGAGTTATGGTGCAAAATGCAATATCTGAACAATCGGTTGTATGGGAGCTATATGTTATATTTCTCCGATCTTCATGATTTTCAATACTGATACGTAGCTAATAATGGCTGATATTTCTGCAAAATTTCAAGCCTTTAGCTGCTTAAATGGAGGAGTTATGGCGCAAAATTCAATATCTGAATAATCGGTTGTATTATATGTTATAGTCACCCGATCTGGCTGATTCCGACAAATGTTTAATCATTTGTACAACGACACCTGCTCACCAAATTTCATCAAAATAGCTGTAAAATTGAGGGACTAGTTTGCGTTCAAACAGACGGACAGACGGACAGACAGACGGACATGGCTAAATCGATTCAGCTCATCGTCCTGATCATTTAGGTATACTTTTTGATGGGTCTATCTCTTCTCCTTCTGGCACTTACAAACATCGGACCAAACTTAATATACCATTTCATTCTCATGAAAGGTATAAAAATTTTTTCAAGAGGGCTACCACTGGTTTAAAAAGTTTTATAAAATATTATAAATGAGTTAAATTCAATATTGTAATATAGGGGCAAACGAAAGAGGTAGAAATATTTTATTCGCAAATTCTTTTTGAGAGTATTGCCACCAGCTCAAAATAGGAAATTAGTTAGTTAAATGAAATAAGGCACGCGATTCAAGCGAAATAAATTTAAGAAGATTTAATTTTGAAAATATGTTTAAAAAGGATTGCCACCTGTTTAAAATTACTAATTGACATCCATATTTTTATATTATATTTATTTTATACAACATGTGTATAATTTAATTCAATTTCGCCTCTCAAACAGGTGGCAACGTTTATGAAATTAGCTATGACGCTTCTTGCCGAGACAAACCGTTTGACATCCATATTTGAATATTTTGTATAACTTGTGTACAATTTATTTAGATGCCACTTTTCAAGAAAATGGCAACCCTCCGCTAGATATAGCTAATAACAACCTTATTTTAGCATAACGAACGGTTTTAATATTTTATATACTTGTGTTTAATTTAATACAATTTTACCGATATTTTACAATTCCATATAACTTGTATATGATCTTATTAAATTCGAGTTTAAGAACAGTTTGGCACTCATATTTCAATATTTTATATGCCTGTATATAATTTAATTAAATGTGAATTTAAAAAGCGTGGCAACCCTCTTCGCAACTCTCGTTAAAACTTTCTCTTAGCGAAAAAATTCGGTTGGCACCCATATATAACTACTTCATAATACCTTTTTATAATCTTATTAAATTCGATTTTTCAAGCAGGCGGCAACCTTCATAAAAGTCAACTATGAATTTCTTTCCGAGACGAATCGTCCGACGCCTTTATATTAATATTTCATATAGCTTGTATATATTTCAATTAAATTTGAGTTTTCAAACAGTTGGCAACCCTCCAGCAAGCATAAAATATACCTTACGGCCTATTCTCATATCTACATATACTCGTAAAATTTCATAAAAAGCGTTCGAGCCATTTCGGAGGACTTCGAGCACAAACACTCTGTACGAGATTTTATATATAAGAGATTTTTTTTTGCTACATTCGGAGAAATTTTTATTTCCTTTTCTGTTATATTCGAAGGATTAACTTTTAACCGAATGCCATGCGAATGGAGCCACGGGTGAAAGCTAGTCTTAAATCAATTTTTTCAGTAGCAACAAAGTATTAATTTATCGCTTCCCATTAGCAACCAATCGTTGCAAAAATCGCAAATTTGCATAGATATTCTCCCTGGAAAATAACTATACTTGATTTCACGAAAATAAGCGTAGATACTTATTAAAACTAGGCACTTGCACCGGGTTTGAATCAGGTTATCCGCATTTCCTACTAATTAACCGAACTTATATTTACCATATATATTTCATCCCCGGGCTTGAAATTTTTGGAATGACTAGCCAGGCAAAGAATTATATGAAAGCGCTGAAGTTATGTTTGGTGTTGCAATAACTCAGTTTTATTTTCTCGAACTTGGAATTCTTCTTCAATCTCAATTGATTATTGCAACTAAATTTTAAAATTTATTGTTTTATGTCAGCCGAACCGAAAGGCAAACAAACCGTTTCGACGAACTAATCCAAAACGGTTCGGGCGTTGAACCGAACCGATCAAATTTCTCATCCGGTTCAAGTTCCTGTTTAAACAAAAATTAAAAGTGATGAAATGGGTTTTTTATTTTTTTTTAGACTTTCGATTGGCTTTTAGCTGCTAGTTTTGCTGTTTTTTTTATTTCGTTTTTATAACGGTATAGATCAGATGTGTGAATGATCGGCAAAATGGTGGCGTTGCCAGGTTGATATTATAATTAATATATGATGCCCGAAATATTCTAGGCCCTTGTCTTAATATATTTTGAAATATTTGACTTCAGATGGAAATATTGGACTTGGAATTTTCAGGCTAGGTCATTTTCTGCAGCAGTAAGAAGCCTTAAAATCAATAGCATTCAATATATTTTGCTTTTATTTTAATTTAAGTATTTCCAAATAAACCTGTTACTTGGTCTTGTGATAATTATTAATTCTGTTTATTTTATTAGTTTTTGCTCCTACTCGCAACACTGTGTGGCATTGCGCCAGTCGAGGCAACGGGAAATGGTTCGAAGATACGGCACAGCGAGTGCTCGTGAGCACGAAAGGAGCTTACGGCGTTACAAAGGCAAGAAAAGGAATAATAAAGGATGCAAAAAATATGATTGCATGTGCGCGACCATTCACTTCTATTTGCCCACCTTTCCCTCGAAACGCTTTATGTACACAGTTTGGTGGCCACCGCTGATCGAAGGGACCGTTCAAACCGCTAGCTTCTGCTGATAGGTGAATGTTGTTTTTGTTTAAATGTTTGCTTTTTTTCGCCTGCATCCTTTCAAGTTGACGGCATATGCAATAAACAACGCCTAATGTGGCAGCAATTCAACGCCAATCGCTCGAAAACGCGCCAAAGTTTGCAAGTTCGAGTTCACTTCCGCCAGCCAGCGCCCATGGCAGACTATCAGAAGACTATAGACGCGTCATTGCGGATAGGCTGAGTTTTTCTGCCATTCAACATTCACTATTTACCATTTAAAATTTGCAAATTCGTTACCATTCACAGCGCCACTGCAAACGTGGTTGCAGCTTCTCTCTCTCTCTATGCCACTTTACCTCACCTCGCTTCCACTTTGTGCACGACACTCGTGGCGGTTGTGGTTCCACCCACGCGTGTCTAGTGACGCTCGAAATTAGCGATTCAATGAGATGGCGCTTTAATGGCAAACTTTTTAATGTGCTGCCCATTTGCGTCAACTCGGGTCCCCCGCAGCTACCATGGAGGTGCATTCCCGAGGCTACACATACCGCTTCCGCGCTTTTAAATTCCCTCGCTCTCTACGTCTGCTGCCGCGGTGTACACTCACTCGTCTTATGGCATTTGCTTTTGGCAACTGTTGGTGTTGTGCGCATTGTTTTGTAGTTTGTTGTTGGTGTTTTTGATGCCCCTTGTAGCAATAATTTTGGCAAAATTCTTGTTGTTAGCTGAAATGCGCGCGTCTGGCTCGTCTGGACTTTCCCCGCTTTGTTGCCTCAGTAGCCGTTGACCATTATCTGCTTTTGGCTATGCTATTGTTTTTTTTTTTTTTAAATTCTTGTTATTGTTGCAAATTTTTGCTGCATTGCTACGAGTGAGTATTGTTTTGGAGCTAGAAGTTTGGGTTGTAAAGTGGGAGAATATTCCTATTTCATGGTTTGCAAAGCGGGCGGATCTCGTCGCTGTCATAGTTATAGATGGAGTTTTACGTTTCGTTTATTTTCGCATAGTTGCTGAGTTATGCAATTATGTTGTTGTTGTTTGCTGTTTTTTTAAATGATTTATGAGCCGCCTAGTGCCGAAACTTGAGATAGAAAATAATTTTGAATTTACTGTACTTCATTGCTCGAGAATTATGGGAAAACTTAAAAAGTTCGCTAAAAATTATATATTAAATTTTGATAGTTTTACGGTATTTGGGTTATCATAAACTGAATTGCCAATAATGATGGGTAAACATAATCAATGAAGTCTATTTTATAATGAATTTAAATGCAGGAAAGATCTTAGGTATAGTTTATATTTTTGTGAGAGTGTTGCGACGCACGATGTGGATGAAAATTTACAATATTTACATTGTTTAATCACACTATGTCTCAAAAATCAGTTACCGTTCCGAGTCGACGCAAAACTGTAGACTTCTCAATTTTTGGTACAAAATCAAGATACACGCATCGAAATCTGGGAGAAGTTCGCCGAAAAATCCAAGTTTCATGATGCAATCGCCCAATTATTATTAATAACATTAGTTTACAAAAAAATTTTGATAAATGATTTTGACCTCGTTGGAAAAGTCTCTTTGAGACTAATTTATTTTTCCAAAAGAAGAGCGGCTGCTATAGTCAGTTGTCGTTGTTTGAGTTGCTTTTTGTAATTGTTCGGCCACCTTTTTTTAGTTTTATCGGTTCAAAAGTTATAGCTCGAAATATAAAATTATTTTGTCTGGCATAAAACTGACATTAACGGTTAAAAAATCGATAGACTGTAAACGTTTTGGATATCAGAATTTGCATTATTTTATGCTAAGCCCAGATCGAGTTTTAGAATTGCGATTTGTGAACCAGTCTTGGAAAACATTGAGAAAAAGCCAACTTACTTACTTACTTACTTACTTACTTACTTACTTACTTAATAGGCACTATAACCGTTTAAGCGATTTTGCCCGAACTTCTCCTACAATTTGTGGTGTGCGTCTTGATGTTGTAATACCAATTGAGGGACCTACAGTTTTACGCCGACTCCGAACGCCGAATGTTTTTTTGCTGAGTAGTGTTTCTTGTTTTCTTTTCTCATGGCAGAAATACACTCGGAGGTTTGCCATTACTTGCCGAGGGGAGACCGGTAATAGAAAAACAGGTTCTAAAATGTTTTGATGTTACTTGCCCCGGCCGCGATTTGTACCCAGGACCCACCTAGTGACGCGCGCACTCTGTACACACTCGGCAACGGCGGCCGCCGAAAAAGTCAACTTATGTTGGGATAAAACTAAGTAAAAACATTAGCACCACGTATCTCAAATAAATTGGGGTGCTATTTTCAGAATCAGCTGACCTAAATCTGTACAAAATCTGATATTATATCAAATGAACAATATGGCTGTTGCACCGTGAAATAAAAAGTTTTGGCTGATTTTCAACTGAAATTGTGAACGTAGCAAACATTTACATTGACCGCTTTTATCGCGGACATTTGCTGTCCAATTTAAGCTTGGCATTTTTGAAGTGAAATTCTCGCTCAACCAGACATTTTTTAAAATTATTTATTTAAAAATTATTAACCAAAAAGTGTAAATGCAAATAAGGAAAATTTGAAAAAGCTCGATATTATGCATTTAGACTCAAATAACTCAAAAAGTACTACTTCGATTTATACAAAAATATATCAGCGCAAAGAGATTGAAAGTACCTTTAAAAGGATACTAATGACGGGTTAGGTTTAATTGCTATTCTGTAGTTTTTTTGGCACTAACTTCAAAAGGGCCTTGAAAACGGGAACTTTTCGTTGGAAAAATAAATGAAATTGTTTTCGTCCAAAATCAGTATAAGAAAAAATTTGTAATCAAATTATTTTTTCGTGCAAGCTTGTGTTATATATGAAATTGTAAAAAGATGATGGAAATATTAAGTCTCATATAAGAGAAGCAGCTGAGCTAGCAAGTCCAGCGCGACTAGTGAGGATCATAAGTGTTATTCAAACAAATTACTCAAGCCAAGAAGGAAGCAGGAGTATTTTTATCATCTCAACAAAAAATTATGTAGTAATTATTTTTGCTATTTACTTGAAAAAGAAAATTTATACAAGTTTAGGTTTTAATGAAAGTGAAAAAGTCATTTCATTGTAGCACAAGATTTGTCAGTAACAACAAATGTCTAATTTGTATCTTTCAAAAATATCTCAACTTTGATAATGTATTTTAAAGTGTTCTTGGCTGTTTTGGCACCCTATGTTTTTTTCAAATGTAGCTTGCATATTTTACTTTGAGATACGGTTGAAATTTCCTAAAATAGCTTCATTAGTTTAAAAGTTCATATTTTTGCAACGAAAAAAGGCAAAAGTCGCCATAGTGCGACATCATGTATGGGACAAGCATTCGAGAAAACGGAAATTCACTTAGAGAGCGGTCACATTTTGTAGAACACCGATTTTTAGTGCTGAGCCGAACCGAACCAAACCGAACCGGACTTCGTCCAATTTTAGCTCAAAATTTAATACATTAATATTTGTAATGAAAGAAAAATAGCTTATTGACGTTTCCTCTTTACAACCGAACCTTTATTATATCGGTATAATGCTGACATGAAGCATTGTAAAATTGTCCACTAGAAATACTCGATGGAAGAGCAGACAGATCTTTGAAGAATTTTTTTTCAACAGAAACAGAAAAATATGTAGTTGAAAAAGTATAAAAAAATTCCACAATTTAGATATTCATTGAGAAAAGTGTCCAATTTGCAATGACTAATTTTGTTTTAGTATTTTTACTACAAATCATATCGTTATCATATGAATCCGAAAGGCTGAATGGATTTCTCTCCAAAGAGCAATATATTAAAAGTTAAATTTTATACAATTCTTATATTAATAAAATATTACAAATTTTCGGCCAGAGGGCGGTCTTTTTTTGCCGAAGCCTAACCGACATCGAACCTGTAGTACGATTCACTAACTGATTTTAACGATATGCGCATGGCTAACTCATCTTAACGAAAATTTTAACGATGCTGCTATTCAGCAAATATTTTTTAACGATTTTCGCGTTCATCGAATCAGCTGTTGTTGTTAGCTGGTCGATTACCGAAAACTGAACGAAAACAAATTTGATGTTGTTAACTCAATTGAGAAAAGAAAAATTCGTGATTTCAACTTAAATAAAAGAAAAAATTTAAAATTTCGTGATTTGTTTTCCTAAAACTAAAAAAGAACATTAAACAATGCCCTTTAAATATTTGGCTATAATTTATCAAGAGGTGACGAAGAAGTAAACGTTCCAAAAGTGAATCGAAGTTTGCTTCGGGATGTGGACAATCCCTTTCATTTGAATGCAACAAAAAGTGAGGTTTCCTATGACCGAAGCTGCTAAAGAAATGTTTGCATCAGCGTCGTCACCCTTTGTGGGAGGCACTATTGGTTGGTTGGCACCGTCGATTGTACTCATATGAATCAATTTTGCCACCAAAGAAACATGCGGAGGCCTTTGCCAACCACCACATCTAACATTCAATTAATATGCAAATGGTAAAATCAAACTTTTATCAAGGATCTAAGTATAAAAACAGAAGTATAGTTTAGTTTTAATAATGAGGAGGCATGGTGAAACAATAATTCATAGACTGCATCCGTTATCCGATGAATGCCGGCTTACGGATGACTGACTCATGGATATGCCCCATTGCTCACATACGGGTCGTTGATAGCAACCAGTTACGAAGAATTTTAAAGTTGCTAGAACCTATCAATATAAAAGATAGATGATTCTAATTTAAAAAAAATGTAAATATACAATGTAAATCCTAAATACGCCGGAGCACAAAGCGAATTTGGAAAACGAAAACCATGGCATATTTGCAGGTTATTCTGGATATTCATTTATTTCATTTATTTATTTCATTTATTTCTTGGAGTCGAGTTGATGTTTATTCTACAAAACCACTCAGAGGAGAGTCCGGAATTCTGCTACAATGGAAAATTGCCATATACAATATAAAAAGAATTATAAACGTTTGTAGTTTGAAATAAACTATTATCTTATTTCACTTTAATGAAATATAATAAAAACGATCAAATTTATATTTGGCAGCACGCATAGTTCGTTTTTTTTTCTATTCCTCTTTTTGCTTTTCGCTTATTTTGATATTAGTTTGACAGAGGCGCCACTCTTTATCACTTTGAATAAATCGTGTTAAGTGTCGTTAAAAATAAGTTAGTGAATCGCACAATCATTAGTGCAATCGACAAATATTGTCGTCAAAAATTGCGATTGTCGCACCGTTTAAAGTTAGTGAATCGCACTACTTAGCTTTATTGGCCGAGCATAGCCGAAGCTGAAGGACGGGATTTCGCTACAATTTAACCTTGAAAGTTTAAACCGATACTTTTAGTTATCTTATTGCAACTCCAACTGCTTCTGAAAAAAATTCATTAGAAATATTTTTACAAACCTTTTTAAATTAGAAAATTAAAAAAAAAACTCTTAGTATTGTTTTTCTTTTAAAATATGTATTTTATTTTAAATTTTATACGCGCTAATACATATCTCAATATACACCTAGCAATAATGTACATATATCGTAAATTTATTCCAAATATGTATATGTATGTATGCGCTTCTGTTTGTGGTTGTGTGGGCACATCTATTTTCTTAATTACACGAATACACATACATATATGTATATATATATTGTATTATATATATACGTATATACTTAGAAAATACGATTAATATTATAAACTTATTTACTATATATACTGCACATAAATATTCGAGCGACAGACAATATCCATTTCGTTACATACATATTTAATTATGATTGTTGTGTGGGTATTTTGTAAAAGTGAGATGCAAAGTTTTCATGATAATAATGTACATATGTACACATACATACATATATGTAAGTATTCTGTGTTTGATAACTAAAAAGTAGTAAGTAGTCTATTTTATTTCGAGTTTCATTTAATCGAGCACGTAAAGTGTTTAACATCTTTTTATTGTTGATTGCTTTCAAATGGGTGAATGAAAATGAGCGTTTTTTGTATGTGCATGTTTTTTTTAAATTAATATTATCTGTATTTTATTTGTTTAAATTTAAATAAAGTATTGATTTGTTAAATGTAAAATAGGTCTCTTACGAACCGATTATTTTATTAATGTAATTTACTCTTAAATTTCTTTTGCTGTTTCGAGTCTGTTCTTGTTTTTTCTTTGTTTTTTCATGCGCTTGCAGCAGTTTGCACAAATACATGCATAGATATACTTACTGAGTTTTTGTTTTACTTATTTAATTTTTATTTTACTCATATTTATATAGAAGGCATTTGTTCGGGTATATATTTACTCCTCTAATGTTACATAATCTGTTGTTTTTTTTTTATATTATTTAATTATTTTACGAAATACGTATTTTGAAAAATCTACTAAGTACATACTTATTGAATAGCTGAAATTAAGTTCACATTAATGCTAAATACGTATAATAAGTATAATTTGTAATCATTGTTTTTTTTGTTTTTGTTTTTTTTTTTTGTTGCTAATTACTAGTTTTTGGATTTCCATATTGCATTTGTGGAATTTGTGTAAATGTTTTATTGTGTATAGGTGTTGTTGGTTGGTTTGTCTGTGAGTCTGTGGTTGTATTAGTGTGTATGTTATAATTTACAACACCTGTTACTAACAACATATTTATGTATACGAGTATGTTACTAACAGTGAGTGTTTACATTGAGTCGTTTATATAAAACATATAATAATTTTATGAAACTATATTTTTTAGCGAAAATCTAGCAGATAAATTCTAAGCTGAAGTTAAAAAACATAGATTTACAATATAAAAAATTATTCTTCTAAACTGTGAGCAGTTTTTCCATAACTAAAAATTGAGTTTCGCAACAAAAGTTATGTTTTTTTGTCTACGCTGATGATTTGAGCTTGTTAACAAATGAGATTCACAAAAAAAACAAAAAAAAAAAACAGACAATATTTGGTTTCTAAGCAGGGAAATTTTTGTTTTGAATGATTTTCATTACGAGAAATATTATTTTTTAAATTAGAAACGCGGCTTTTTGTTTTTTTTTGCCTAAAAATGTGTTTTCTAAAAAAAATTTTAATTTGAATTAAAAAATTTTTTTTTTTTATTGAAATTTTTTGTTTTTGAAATATGATTTATAACAAAGTATATTATTAAAATATACTAACAATTTGACAAGAGATTTTGTAGACCAAGCAATTTACTGTTTTTTTTGTTTATCAAAAAATGATTAGTTTTGCGTGAAAAATGTTAGTTCTCAATGCAAATTTTTTGCTATAAAAATATGCGGTTCAATATTTGAAAGTGATATTTGAACACAATAGCCGCGAGCTAAACAAATTGAGCGTTCTTACAAAAGTATGCTGTAAAGATACCTTAAATATTAATTTTTTTTTGTTTGTTTTTTTTTAGAGTTTTCCTGCTTAGTTATAGTTATCAGCTATGTTCTTATATGCTTAATGCTAGCGAGAGTATAAAAATATGTTTGTATGTGAGATGCTACTTTTTACAAGTTAAGAAACACAAAAAAAAAAAACGAAATTTGGTTGTGACTTAAACTTTTTGCGAGAAAATATTAAATTCTTTTAAATTCGAGTTTTAACCTTTTAACTTTTTTTTTTAAATTTAGTTTAACATAGCTTAAGTTAACAGAATGCAATTCTTTGTTGCTGTTTTTCTTCTAGCATCAGCTTGACTGAAGCCAACGAAGAAAACTTAATGTGAACTGCTTTAATTCAAAAACTGTATAAATAAAATATCCGTAAAAGTTTGTCAAGAAATTTTCGTTTGCATCGCAACCCTAATTTTCGTACTAGAACCGTTTGCTTAGTTTCGGCATTTTTTGTTGGTCATCAAACAGTTCTCTTCGTCGCAGGGTTGCAACACGCGCGTCACTCTCAATTTTTGCCCCTCTTAATCTCCATTGCTCTCTCGCTCACTCATCCTCTCTCCCTTTTACCTTCCCGCTTTTTCTGTTTTCATATCGTTTTCCTTTTCCCTCCTTTTGCCCTCTCATCTTTCATCGTTCTAAAACGCGTTTATGTCTCAGACTCATCGAAACAACAAATCGTCGTCGAACTGAAACATTTCCGCCTTTTCCCTATTCTATACATCGCTCTGCTTGGCATTTGTATTGATAATGAAAGCCCCATTGATGTGCCCATTTTGTATCTTCCCATTCATATGGTAGTTTGTCGAATTGCCGTTAGCCATCTTGCCATTCGGTATAATAATCGCCGTTTGCGGTGTGCCACCATTCAGATGTGCTATTAGCGGATTCTTCGCCGCCATTGCGGGTGGTGTTGTGGGCGATGGTGTAACTGGCGATGGTTTGATCAGCTCGAGCTTATCATCCACTGAGCTCTTCATAGCGGTCTTCTCCAGCCCACCGCTGCCTGGTTTTCTGCTCGGATGTGGCATGGCATAGCGTAACTTTTCCCAGAAATATGGATCACCCCATTTTAGATAGGTGTTGGTCTTGAGATATGCCTGTAGTTCGCTATCCAAATTTTCGATATTGTCAATGTCACTGTAGATGATGACAATCAAGCGACTGCGTTTCTCGTTAAGTGCCGATTGATGTGCGGCACGGAATTCCATGCGAGCCCACACCGATTCGATAAAGTTTTGCGATAGCACTACAATCGTGCGTCTAGACTCATCCACCGAGCGTACAATTTGTTCGGGTATACAGCCGCCAACAATGAAGTCACGCACATGTACGCACAGTTTGAACGGTATGGGTCCATGCTCTAGTTCGGGTACGAGATAGTCGGCGATAAAGGCTTCGTCTTTGTGTGAGTAGGATACGAAAGCATCGTATTTCTTATCTTTGTCCAGTTCCTCTTCGGTAACCAGCCACAAGCACCAGTTGTGCGCGTAGAGGAAAACTTTAATCTCTTGATTGTATTTGTAGTATAACGCCACAGCTATGCCTACTAGTAGGCCCAGCAATGCAATGATGATGCCAAATGCGATAACCAAACCCATTTCTGTGGGACAAATATCAGCAACGGAAATATCTTTGAACCATTGTACATTCTCTGGCTTTGTCGGATCTGCAGCACAGCGCATCTGATTCAAATCTCGCACAGACAATTTCTGCAACACGGTGGTACTCTGCGTGAACTCAAGTAGTGGCTTCGCCTCGCAATCGCACAGCCAAGCGTTGTGCGAAAGTAGAAGCCCATCGATCATGCTGCTACTATTCAGGAAATTTAGCACGCTCATATTAAGCCGCTGTAGCATATTATGACGCACATCTAAGTATTCCAAACCTATCGGCAAGTTACTAGCTTCAATCTTACGTAATTGATTGCCGGCGGCATGCAACCTCTTCACATCAGCATAGCCCGTAGTGGTGCCCAAAGGTAGTCGACCAATATTATTGTTTTCTACAAATAACTCTATGCCCTTAAGTTGTGCGACATGTGGCAGCGTCGGTAAGTGTGTCATATTGCCATTGGAGCAGTTCACCAGTAGCATGAGATCGTGCGGACGTACCCAGCATTCACAGCCGCGCGGGCAACGCTTTTCACTGGACGCGCTATCGTCGAGTGGACACACCAGTTCCATATAGTTGAGTTCACGCATGTGTTTCTCCTGCAAAACTTCTGGGCCTTCACATTTCAGATTGGTTGTTATGAGGTCGATTTTGTTTTCGAATTTATTCTTAAATTCACCCGAAATGAACTGCAAGAAGGGTAGCATTAGACAGTCGCAGTGCAACGGATTATCATTTAGATCTATATGCACCACACGATCCGCAAAAGGTGCATCCATAATGTTGATTGAATTGAAATTGATTTCGTGTATTAGATTATGTGTAAGATTGACCTCAATGCCATGCTTGCTGAGAAACTGCAGATCTTGGTCGTGGAAAATGGTTATTTTGTTGTAGCTGAGATCGAGTTTTTGTAGTTCGAGTAATTGGGTTTTCCAATCATTGAAAATGTACATGATGGAGTTATTGCGTAAGTTCAGCTCCTGCAGTTGGCCGAGTGATTGGAATGGTGAGTTAGCGTCGAACGCCGAGTAGGGATATTGGCTAGGATCGAGTATGGCTGCGTGCGCTTCGGTGAGGTCGATTTTGTTGTTTTCCAGATTGAGGAATTTCAAGCTGGCTGTATCGCGGAAGGCGTAGATGTTGATTGTAAACAAATTGTTATTATCGAGTTGAAGGATCTCGAGATTTATAAGCGGATTGAAGAGTTCGCTGTTGAGAAATAATTAGAAAAAAGAACGAGTTGTTAGTGAAAAGCGCAGGATATGTACGTATATGGGTTATTTCACGTGAAAGCGACCATTTTTGAATTCGATAAAGTTCTACCAACGGAAAATTTGACACATTTCGGTTAATTTTAAAGAGGATACTACAAAAATGACAAAATTTTGAAATTTTCAAAATTGTTTTAAAAAATAACAAGCAACAAATTTTCAAAATGGAATAAGTCAACCCGAATTTTTTTTTACCAAATTTTTTTTTTTAATATCTCGTTTTGTTCTTAAGAGTTGCTAAGATGTTCAAGATCAGTTTTTTTTTTTGCTTTTGGAAGATATAATTTTTGAATTAAGAAAAAAAAAAAAATTTTCTTTCGTAATCTTCTTCTAATAAAATAGATTAATAGCACTAAGTATCAAATTTCTAGTACAATTTTTTTCTTTTTAAAAATTCAAAAATTCTAAGAAATGAAGAAACAACAAAAACCAGGCCCATTACAATTTTAGGATCTTTTAACAACTTTTTATTTTTAAAAATTTTCTTTAATAACATTTGGTTCTTGTCCTAAATATCTATCCTCTTTGTTTTTTTTGTAACTAGTAGTAGTAGGTACTAAAAAAAACTGAAAAAAAACTGAAAAAAATAATGAAATTTTGAATTTTGCATAACTTTTGGAAACAATTTCTTTAATTTTTTTCCGTTTGCCCAAATCAAAAACGATCGATTTTACATGGGAAAACCTATATGGAAAATATTTTTGATACTTGGTTGTCGTGCTTACCTTGATATTTCCGTGAGCTGATTGTACGACAGCCTCAGCTCCACCAAATACCTTGTATTCTGGAATAAGCCATCCGGCAGCGATTGTAGCCGATTATGCGTCAGGTCCAAATCGTACAATTCGCTTTGGTCGATAAGCAGCTTCTCGGGCAAAGTGGTCAGCATGTTTTCCTTCATAGTGAGATTCGCCAGCTTTGTTGAGTTTGCGAATAGATCTTCGGGGACTGTTTCCAGTTCGCAAGTCAAGCGCACATCCTTCAAATGCGGCAAATTGGCAAAAAGCCCCGATGGAAGCATAATAAGCGCCACACGATTGTTGATTAGACGAAACTCAGTGAGATTTTTATTATTTGTGAACAACCCATAAGGCAATTCACGTATGTGATTGGCATTGATATAAATGCTGCTCAAATTGGTGAGCGGCTGGAAAACGTCTGGGGCAAATGTTTCAATATTATTGGCACTCAAGTCGATATCGGTGAGCGAAGTGGCATCCTCGAACACATCCTTGGTAAGATTGCGCAGTTGGTTACCCCACAGATTGAGATGTACTAATTTTTGTTGATTCCTAAATATACCCTTCGGCAGTGTTTTCAAATTATTATGCCCCAATTCGAGAAATGTTAAACTTTTGAGTGGTTCAAAAAGTTTCTCAGTCAAATTGACATTATTCGAACGCAAGTCCAACCAATTTAGATTACTTAAATCAGCGAATAAATCTTCCGGCATATGAGTTAAACTATTCGAGCTGAAACGCAAATGCGCCAAATTCTCGAGATCACTGAGATGGACACGCGTTAGATTGGCGCCCAACTCACCACTTTCGAACATCAAATAATTTACTTTCGTTATGCCCAAATGCTCGAAGAGGCGCGCAATCGGCGTATGTCCGGGCAACGGACAGCGACGGATTTGCACAATTTTGCTAGCGCCGATCGACATGCGCGGCAATAGGCTGTACTCACGTGCATCCACATGACTGCACTCGATCTGCACATGCTCGCCAGGACTGATTTGTAAGGTGAATTTTTGATTGAAGTCCATTGGCGGACACTGAATTTCGAAGCGTGAGGGCATCGTTGAACATTGGCAATGCGAGTTGGCGCCAAGATCACGGCAGTCTTTTTGTGAGAAAACGGCGGCAGTGGGCGCCGGCAGTTGACAAAAGATGATAAATGTGATCAATACAAATGCGAGTGATCGCCATGATGTACTAAAATTGTTGCTTGTATTGGAACGCTGCTGAGTGCGGCGCAGCAAGCAGCCACCTGCGCGGAACCTGTGATTTGGCATGTCGGTGGTGGTGATCGTTGTGGTTGTGCCTTGAATTCGTTAGCAATTTGTGGTCTCTATGTTTGAGGTTGTGCCTAAAAATAAACGAAAGGGATAAAGGTAAACTTTAGTATTAAACTGAAATTAAAGTGAAATACTTTTTTATTAAATAACGCTCATTTAAGTAAATAGTTTTACCTAAGTTTCGCAAGATTTTTTACTGAAAATATATTTTCGCTTTGCTTGTTGCTGTGTTAGCATAGCCAGGAGTCTTTCATGGCACTATTTCATCGGTGGCTCGCGTATTTCATTTATGCCTGTAATTTTGCTCTTACCCAGATCTATATATATGTATATATATATATACATTCATAGATATGTGTGCAAATATTTACCTGCGCGAATTCTATGTAGCACGCATCCTTGCTTACGTCAATTGCGGAAAAACCGCTTGACACTGTCGGCTACGCGTACCTAGTTTACTTGCAAAATATCCTTAGACTCTGCGACTATTTTACATTGTTATAATATTCCTAGAAAAGGTGCGGTTGTCGCGTGCATATACTAAGCTCATATGCATTGAAATAAACTACTTACATACAGTGTGTCAAAACGCTTACAACTACAGCAGTAATATAATTCTTTAATGATTTTTTTAGGGGAAAATATGTATTTGTTGTTGCTTTCTATGAGGTAAGTTGAGTGTGAATATGAATAATTTCTTTAATATGCCTACATACATATACATTTTTTACTAGATAGAAAAGTTTTAAAATTTGTTTAGCGGTTAGTGGTAAAGAATATAAAATCATTTTTTATTTCAAATTAATTTAAAAATTTCATATAAAATTTGACAAATTTCAAATATTAATGCCTACTTCAATAAATATATTGTACAAATCGTGCACTAAATATGCACATATGTGTGTAGGACGCCTCATGAAAAAAAGTAGTCTTCCACTGAAATTATAAAATATGTAATTTTTTCTAAAACTTCCGCCTAAATATTTATGAAAAATATGAAGTTTTAGGGGAGTTGGACCGATTTGAAAATACTCAAAAAAAAAAGGCATTTTTTTTAAACATAGTTTTTAATATATTGAAAACAAATATCACCTCAGATGATAAAACAATTTAAACTTAAAGGCTAGCCTAAAAATATTTTCCAATTTCTTCAACACCATCCATCATTGCTTAAGTAGCTCAGCCAAACCCTAACTGATTTAGAATTGACATTATAAGTATAGTTCGATATTGAAGTATTGCATTATATTTCTGATGGAAAATGGTAAGTTTTTTTTTTGTAGGGGGAGTGGTGCACTCGAATGTACATACATATGAACAAAATAATCACAACGAACCAGGGATCGAAAATAATAGTAATTTTAATTACTTTAGATAAAAATCAATACAATTTTTTCAAAACAAAATTCAAATATATCGATCTAACCGTTATGCCAAATCTGACTTTAATTTTTTTAAAGATTTTTTATTTTAAATCATTGCATAATCATTATTTTGTTTGGATTTTCTATGACATTTGGTCGATAATTTGCGATTTTTTTCGATCTAGTTTGATCGTTACATTTTAATTTTAATTTTTCACTTGTCATCGTTACTTTGTAATTTTTACTTTTTCGATCATAAAACATAAGTCGTATTTTTGTTATCGCTGACTATTTTTTTTGCTTTTACTATGATTGAAAAATGTTAAATCAAATAATAATCGAAAAGATTTTATTAAAATTCGGTTTCCTTCCACACACAGATAATTTAGCTTTTTTGAACACGTTAAGAATTTCCATTCGTACAATGTTTGGGATTTGTTTGAATTTTAAACAAATGGTTTTAAATAATCTATCCGCAGCCGGGTAATATTAGTATGATAAAGTTAATGAAAATTCTGTGTGCACAACATTGGCCCGGCTAGTGAAGCTGTCCGGTTATAAGGACCGCCCGTTATGAGAAAATTCATTGAATTCACCACTAAATCAATTTAGCAAAAAAATTGGATCTTTGGATGTTATCGCTGATGCAACCTTATTACTTGAATCTGTTCAAGTTTTAGAGTTTTAAAAAAGTACCATTTTTTGGACATGATAGAAAAAAGATGAAAGTTGTCTACTTATCCTAAGTTATATTAAAAAACTAATTATACAAATTATTTGCTGGGTCTCATTTAATACTAAAAAAACAACGGGAATTTTTTTAAAGGATATTTTTATTTATTTATTTTGCTCCGAAGTAATTTCGGCTTTAAAAAATTATCCATTCATACGTACTAAAATATTCAGTGATTTTGATTTTTTTTAATATTCACAATGTGTTTTTTGATTTTTTTGAATCCAAATTTCAAACTTTGTGCAAAATTCACAAAAATCCAGCGAATGTAAAAAAATTGATTTTAAAATTTCAAAATTGTTTATCAAAATTATTTGAAAATTTTATGATATGCAATTTTGTGGCTCATTAAATTTTAGTATAACAAAGTGCAAGTTTCAATGACTCATAATTGCCGATGTTTTGTGATAATTTTTTCGGCGCTAGTGTCGTCTGTTTTCTGCCATATATACACAAAACATTTTTCACGCGTTATATTTTTTTTATTTAATACGTTTATTAGCAATCTGTTTTAAAATAATAAGCAAATTATATAATTAATTAACAAAATTACTTATATTATTGAACTCCATTGAGGTCAATAATAATATACATATGTACTTACATATATGCAACTCCGACTCTTTTGTTACATTTTAATACATTTTAATTTTATATTTAGGTATTGAGTTCCAAATGGAAGGTCTAATACATGATGTCTTTTAAGTCTAATAATTTCATTAGATTCATAAAGTAATGCAATTGCTAGCGAATTTTCATGATTACTTATTCTATGTAAATATTTTGTACTAATTTTTTTAATTTCATTTTTTATAAAAGGAACTTTTAGATCAGAATGAATGGCTTTATTAGTGATGAACCAGGGTGCACTCGTAATAAGCCTTAAAGTTTTTGACTGATATCTTTGTAAGATTTCTATGTTCGAATTGGAAGCAGTGCCCCACAGTTGAACTCCGTAGATCCATACTGGCTTTAGTATAACCTTGTATATTAAAATCTTATTATTAAGATCTAAAGGCGATTTTGGGCCTAGTAACTAGTAAAGTTTACTGGTTTTAATCTTCAGATGTTTACTTTTGGCTTGTATATGACATTTCCAGGTTAACCGTTTGTCCAAATGTATGCCAAGATATTTGACACTATCATGTTTGGGAATTATATTACCATTTAGTTGCAGTGAAGGGCATTCTTCCCGTCTCAATGAAAACAAAACGTGCACCGATTTGGTAGTGTTTACTCTTATTTTCCATCGGTCAAGCCACATCTGTATCTCATTTAGTTCTCTCTGAACTAGATTACTTACATCAACTGGGGACTGACTTGATGCTAATATAGCAGTGTCATCAGCGTATGTAGCAATTAGTACATTTTCGATTTCGCGTATGTCAAATGTAAAAATCGTATAAAGTATAGGGCCAAGTACGCTACCCTGTGGTACTCCAGCTTTGATGTATCCTATCTCAGATATTTCTTCATTTACCTTTACGTAAAATGATCTTTTGATAAGGTAAGACTTTAGTGTTAAATAAAATGGTGTAGGGAGTATTTTTTTAAATTTATATAACAGGCCTTGATGCCATACTTTGTCAAATGCTTGCTGTACGTCCAAAAATGCAGCTGAACAGTACTCCTTTCTTTCAAAGGAGTCAGTTATAAAATTAACAACGCGGTGGCATTGTTCAGGTGTACCATGATATCGGCGAAAACCGAATTGATGTTCAGGTATTACCTTATTGTCTCTAAGTATCACGCGTTATATGAAAAAAAAAAATGCGGAATGCCATAATCAAAAAATTTATCAAAGCCTCTTAGAACCTGCACTGTAGTGCACTGAAATTCAATTCGTTACAAAACTGCATACCCAAAATCTGTCGGAGAATTCTGATTACAAATTTTAAAATTTTACTAGCAATTGTTATTTTAATTTGTAGAATTTTATGTTATACAAAGTTTGTAATTTGGACTTATATACATAGTTTGTGTTATGGAGTATACTATATTTTTATACAAAGTTAATAAAAAAAGTTTCAGAAAAACATTATGAGTATTGAAAAAAAATCTGTACTAGTTTCACTTTGAGCTTGCATGGAATTTCGGAGACTGCCAAACAAAAGCCGTCTATACTTAGTCATGTGAAAGGTTTTTGAATCGCTACCACCTCCCTAATTTATATGTGTATATTTGCCATTCCTCATAATTTCGAGTATTTTTCTAAATTCACCATTCGCTCATTTCAAAGATATTCAGCATTCAGCAGCAACCAGGCTACAGTTGTTGTCGTAATTGTATGGAATTTGGTTTACTACCAAACAAAAGCAGCACATATTAAACAACCCCGCGCATATTCGAGAATAATTTTTTGGCAAACACAAATAACTAACTTTGCTCCAGCCAAACTCGATGGCCGACGGCAGCGTGTCCTTCATCATTATTGACATGCATTAGGCTCATCACTTGCATCATCGACGGCAGAAACGATTCTGTGCATTAGACAGACTTTTATACATAAATTATCCAGTGAGGAAATTGCAGGCTGTCTGATGATTGAGATTGCATGCGTGTGCGAGTGTGAGGTAGACGTCGACATTTTCCCATTATTACTATGGTGACCGCTATTACGCTTCATAGGCAGCTGATTGTCAAGCATACTAGCAGTTTGTTTTTTTTTTTGTACACTCACATAGCCAGTACTTGTATGCACTATATTTACCCAAACACTTTAAATTAGGAAAACCTATGAATAGGCAGCAGAATGTGCTTTCACTAAAACCATTTGCTGGTTTCTCTTTATAGTTAACTGCAACGTTGCAATAGAGCTTCATATGTGGACTCACACATACATACATACACCCATATTTTCATACATACATATGTATGCATGTACATACATATATTTTCGTATGTTAGCAAACTCTCCTAACCGTACACATACATACAAAGTGCATTTAACCGCATTTGCCGCTGACTGCTGTTGCCTGTTTTTGCTACTAATTACTTCCGTTTCAATAGCGTGCGCGCCAATACAAATGCCACTATTTGCAAAGCGAAGGACATCAGTAGCGATGTTGGTCATCCGATAGCAGTGAACAGTAGTGCTTACTACTAGAAAAGCGCACGCCCTAGGGTTTCAATTAGAGCCTTAACGCTCCGATAATTTGTTACACCGCAGGAGTCGTACGCACATCAATATGACTACACACGCACTCACAGCGATATACATATGCAATCTATGCAAATCCTTTATTATTCCTCATAATATTTACATAAATAGAAGAATTAAGCACTCAAAGGCTAGTGTCAGTTTGCAAAGAAGAAATGATAAGAATGGCTTTAATAAAAAATGTTTGATTTTCTACGATTTATGTGATTCTCAAATTGATTACAAAATTTAAAGATTTAAAAATAAAATTTTAATTTGATATCTTCAAATAATAATTCAAATTTTTATCATAAAATCTTTGTGTGTACATACATTCTTGGTTCTATTTTTTATAGCTTCCACAGTGCAATATCTTTTAGGATGAGCGGAATGCTTCCAAGCCATCAAAGGCATGAAAGTTCTAGACCCATATGGCAAAACTGGAACTTTTTTTTTTATATTCATTTAAAGTTTTGTTTCTATGACCAAATTGGGGTTACCATTATTTATCGGCGTTTTAGAAGTAGCAACTAGCAAAACCTTAATCCGAGCAACCATCTCAGACAAATTCAGAACACGAGTAGCGTTCTATAAAAAGTAATAGAATACAAATATAACGATAAATATTAACCATTTATTTTCGTTGTCCTTCATTCGCTACTATATTACGAAGCAACAAAGTTTAAACGATGACACGTAATGGGAGTTGAGAACAGTAGTGTTATCGATAACGAAAACTGTAATAATATCGATAATGATGATAATGTCCACAATAAAGGCAACGATCACGACTTCGAGAGCAAAAATAATATTTCTATCGAGATCGATAAATGTACATACATACATATATCGATAAAAAATCGATACATATACCGATAACCGATATTAATTAATTGAAATATCACCTTGGTTAAATAAATCGATCGACACATTAACAAATATTTCATTTTTTTCTACATTTAAAAATAACTATAGCACCACCACATATTGCCAAATGTCGACAATTTTTTGTGCTTAATTGTAGTTTTTTCTGTCAAACTTTTTAATTAGAGTTGTGTTAAAAAGTGTGGGTATGTTAGTTACAAAGCCATAAAATTTTAATATAATAAATGCAAGTTTCCACTGTCTACAAATTGCAATAGATACCGATATTGTGGACTCGATACTTTTATAGCGATAGATTTTTGGAATCAGTACTTAAATCCCAATATTGTATCGAATTTGCGAAGAAAACTTTTTACAATACAATTCAAGCCCTAAACGTGAACTTTTTTTTTTAATTTTATTTTTTATATAGAAATGCTCACAGAGCATCTAGGAAATTTTGAATAATATGGCGTCATATTTTTTTTTTCGCAGTTAGGGCTCGAATATATGAAAATTGCAATTAGGCGGGAATAAAAAGATATTAATGTATAAAAGGCCCACATCAAGGTCGCGCTGTAAGCTAATCCCTTTTCAGTTTGTGATGAGGTGCGCCCTCTGCTATCAACTTTGCTTAAGTTTCCAAAGGTAAACTGGTGAAATAAAATGATGTACCGGAAAGAGTACCAATTCTTCTAATTCGTCAAGCCAATGAAATAATTGGTATTTGTGCAAACACTTTCTAACTGAGAAATATATTATGTTTAAAAAAATGTGGCCGAACTTCATTCGCAATTTATGATAGATATTTGGGTATGGAATCTTTGAAGTTCGATGTTTATAGGTACGCGATTTTTTTGTGGTCGATACTTTGTACCCGATATGGTGCCCCTAACATTCACTGCTCTGCAATAAACATTTTTAAATATTGCCTTTACCGGTGTCTTCGAAAAGTTATTTCATAAATAACATGAGAACTAAATTCATGCGCCAAGTGGGGGAATGAAATAAAGCGTAAAGTAAGAATGCTGTTTAACATATTTGTTACATAATTTTAGGCACACTACTTGCTACGCGGAAGAAAGTAAGACAAATTTTGTAAAGTTTTCTTTATCAAAAACCACCCCATATGCTGATGACCTGACAAAACTTATCAGGTTTACTGCACCGAAAACTATACGACAAAAATTGTTTTTAGACCTCTAAAGATGACAGTACTCGTTGTAGTTGTTATGCCCTACTGAATACGTGACAACGACGTTATATACTGCGGCATAGTTTTAGGTGCAGTAAACCTGACAATTGTCAGGTTCATGGGTTTTGTCAGAGCGGAATAATTAAAATATCGCACTCGAATTAAAGACCGCCAGCTGTTTACTTTATGTATTGCAATAGTGAAAATTTTTTTAATTTAGTATAAGACTTTCCTTTAACTACCTATTTACGCCTTTTATACTCCATTGCATTTAACTAAATTGAGTGCTATGCCACCGCCGTATAAGTAACGACAATTGGTTGTTGCTATTTAAAAAGCAATTTATGGTATGCATAGACAAATTACTGATAGACGTTTGCGATTGTCTGTGACCAAGAACCAAGACAATTTGCACACTTTCAGGTTTTCTCAACCCAAGGCAACAATGAGTCAACACATACATACATATCATGCATATTTATGTACGTTTGTATCTGTGCATTTACTCGGCCATGGTTTAATCTGCTACATCGAAATGCACATACATACATATGTAGGTAGATCTATTGTACACAAACAAAATGCACACCTCACTTGTCTTACTGTCGCACTGTCGCACTGTCTCTTGCCACTAATGACACTTTCTATTGTTAGCTACTAGGCTGTTAAAGGGTCAGTTATTGTTGCGGTTTTTACTCTCATATCACACTAACAGCAACAATAGCAACAACAACAAATGCAATCAATGTGCATTCACACAAACATTATTTCCTTTCATTTACAAAAAATGTCTTTGCAAAGCAGTGTGTGTTGTACGTTTTTGTTATTACTGTGTTTTGTTGTTTTTTTTTGTTTTTGTTGAACTGCAATCTGCCAACTGGCACAATAAGAAAAAAAGTCATTAAAGTCATGTTGTTGACACAAAAAAAAAAAAACAAGCAAACAAAAAACAACAACAAAATGACAAGTTGACATGTGTAAGACAAGTGTTGCATTGTTGTTGGATTTAGTGTATGCAGGTTGCAGGCGATTGCTGTAACGGCTTGTGGTTTTTGTTTTGCAACCGACTTTTGATGTCATTTGTTGTGTTGTTAATATTGTCATAAAACGTAAACATGCATGCCGACTTTTGTATTCGGCTCAGTGAGATATAAAGTAAAATCAGAGGTAAAAAAAAAGAAGAAAACAAACGTCGTACTAGTAATTGCCGCCTGCGAAAGACAAGGCAATCAATTGAATAGAATAACTTAAGAAATGAGCAAATAATGGAATGACAAAAATATTATAACTAAATATATGGAAAACTTTAAAACTCACTACATGCATTGTGAATATTATGGGGAAGCTTGAGAAAATTTAGTAGTAACTAAAGTTTTCATTTGAAGCAAAAGTAAAATGACTGCTAAGGTTTTGTTACCTGGCTCCGCAATTTTGTTAACTTTCTTTTTTTTTTTTTAATATTTAATTACTAAGCTGTCATAGTCTTGCAACCGAGGTCATTAGCTTTGCCAAAAAAAAAGAAGACAAGTTTGCGCGCATGAGAAAATTGTATAGAAATAGTAGCAAATCAATTAAGCAGTTGCATGCAAATTTGAAAACCGAAATGCTAATTTGCATTGTAACTCTTTGTTAAGTTATACACATATTTAGTAAATATAAATTTACAAATTTCAGATAACACTAAGAATTGATTAAAAATCTTTGATAGATAATGGAATACGGATCTAAATATGGATTTAAAATTTTTTCGTTGCCTTAGTTCTTTTTGTCAATAACTTAGTTCAGATTATTTCGAAGAGTAATTTTCTAGAACATTTTAATCCTCAAAACATTTATCAATTACGTTTTTTTATTACGTTTATTACAATTTGTTACTTTTTTTTAGATGTTCTTGAAATAAGGGACAAACGACACTTTTTGGTGTGAATTAATAGGTTAAAATTTGCTACAAAATGTGTATTTATTTTTAATTTTTCACTTCGCTCAGCCATATGTATATTTTAGCCATTTTTTTTTTTTTTTTTTTTTTTTTTTTTTTTTTTGTTAAGGTAGGCTGACACATGAAAACGAAAACAAACTAAATCGAGCTAATTTTTGCAAATCCATAGGATATTTTATTCCTGAATTGCTATACTTTTGGGTGTGTATTCGGTATGTTCCCGGTTCAAAACTTGGCTGGGGCAATCAATATTAAAAAATTATAGAACAGATTTTTTCTATCCGCGGTCGCCCCTCGGCAAGTAATGACAAATCTCCGTGTGTATTTTTGCCACAAGAAAAACTCACAAAAATTCATTTGCCGTTTGTAGTCAGCGTAAAACTTTATGCCCCTCAATTTGTATTGCAACCTCAAGAGGCATACCAAAAATTGTGGAGGAAATTTGGCAAACGATCGAACTGAGGGAGGATAATAAAAATTAAATTTCGTCCACAATAAAATAAACTCTTGTACACACACAATAAAATTAAGTTGGTATGGTTTTTTGTATCGCACAAATTAAAAGAAAAAATCACAACCCAAAAATCAGATACACAAATGAATAATAAAAAACTAAACTATTTAAATAAATTTTTGTTGCACTTAATTGAGGAATGTTTTTTCCAGTCAAATTGTTTTAGTTGTGATTCTTCGGTTTTTAAAGTGTAATAATTCGGTATCTTTATCGATGACATTGTTATCAATTTCGCTTAAACTGTTATCGTTATCTTTATCAATGGTTTATTGGATTTATTTTCGAATAACTTGCAAATTCTATTTGCCCATAATTGGGGTTTTCAAAATCGTCAAGTTGAGTTTTATTTTTCATAATAACGAAAAAGATTTAAAGGAAACAAAAATATCCTCAATTTAACCACCTAAAACCTTCGATATTACATAGTTTCTCGCAAAGAGTGCCATGCACACTTAATTAAACAAGTGTTCAGATTTTAAAGGAATTCTTTACTGAGCATACAGAAAATCTGGCGAAATCGAATCAGATCAATTTACGTATATTTCGTACACATTTTTTTTTCTTCTAAATTTCCTACATTTAGCTCACAATTTAATTTCGTTTGACAATGTTTGTTTTAACTGCACATATTTTGTAATTAATTGTTTAACTGCTTTATAAACGGTTTTGCCATTTTAGCCTTTTTCCGGCAAGTTCTAGCAATTTTTAATCTCTTTAAGTTCGATACTAATGAAAAAAAAAAATGCCATCGAAATGCAGAGTGAAAAATGACACTTATATCGGTGGAATAGTCTACAATCTGTTGTAGAATTTTGAACAGGGGTTTGTGAATTTTAAACGCGCTTGGCGAAAATCCTTTGCTACTCATTGTAGTTTGGTTTTTAATTTTTTAATCTTTCACCACAGCAATGTAAAAGTCAATGCCATCGACCATTTGTAAGACAAACCAAAGAAATAGAATTTGTGTTAAAATATTATATGTAATTTTAAGTATTAGATTCGGCTTGAGGAAGGAAGTAAAATGTTGCCATAGTTTCGTAATTGAAAAAGATTTCATTCAAATTCTACTGATGATGAAGATATAATATGTGATGTATAAATTTTGAATTAATTTTACGTATGAACAAATTAGTTTGGAACATAAAAGTAAATTATTTTTTAAGCTTATAAATATAATATAAATATGCGAAAACCCTATGAAATTTGTTATAAAATCGTTACACAAATAAAATAGTTGAATTGCTCATGTATATGTTTAGTTTGAAACAAATTTTGATATAGCCGTTTTCAGCCTCTTTATTTTGCCTGTTCATCCGTTTTTGTTAAAAAGGTCAGGCAAGACTTTTTATAAATCGGAAATATGTATGAAAATTCTACTTTATAAAACTCTTTAATATTTAAAAAAATTTTTTTTTAATAAGACCATGAAGATTTTGTACATATTTAACACAATTAGATGCATTATAAATTTAATTCATGTGCCTTCATCATATCAGGCACCTTATTGCACTTGTGTGCTTGAATCCAAGCACCAGCGATACCCACCTCAATGGAGCCTTGTTATAAATGACAACACCGACCATTGGTGCCTTCATTACCAACCCTGATACCTTAACAAATCATCTGCATAACTATAACCGCAAAAATTATCGATATAAATAAAGTATTTTTCTATATTTGTATGCATGTATTATGAATGTTCGCACTGCGGCTTTATTATCACATTCGCTTTGATGCTCGAAAGCGATTTCCAAGCGCGACCCTTTACATGGTCAATTGTCCTATGTATCTGCATTTGGCAGCTGCTGGCTGGACGCTTATGACCACAGGCAAAAAATCATAAATTATAATTGAATCCTTTGCAAATATAATTAATAGCAAATGCTCGATAGACTATGGCAAACACGCACACATCCACCCACCCATAGGCATCCAAAGTAGCGGGTGCGCGTAGACAGCGCTGCCTGTTTATGGCATATGGCGGCACTTATTTATTTATGAAAATTAACATCCAGTATATGTATGTATATATAATCATTTTTCACATACATATATATGTACATACATGTGCACTTACACATAAAGCAAAATATTCGTGTGTAGGAGTGTATGCAAATATCCTGTCTGCCAGTTTTCTTTCATAATGTTTGTTTGGTTTGCCTGCCAACATAATGAACTTAATTAATTTTTAATGCATAAATTATGCAAACTCTTACTAATACTATATTTAAATGCAATTGAAAATGAAGAAATAACAAATTGAAAAAAAGAAAGACATGTACAAAATAAAAAAATTCAAAATAAATGTGCTAACAGCTGACAGCTATTAATTTGCGTAATAAAAGATCTCAATGCCTAAATAAAATAATTATTTAAATAACTAAATTGTAACGATTGCGATAAATATAATTATAAAATAATTTGGATGAAGCGCAAAAATTAATAAAATTCAAAGAGAAAAAAATAGCAAGTATAACTGGTACTACAAAAAAAATAAATAAAAGTGAAATAAAAGAAATTGAAATTAAAATAAAATAAAATGAAACAAAATTACATTAAATAAAAAGCAAGAAGACAATATTATATGAACAAAAAAGTATTTTTTTATTATATAAACAAAGAAAATTAGATTAAAAAATAAACAGAAGAAAATAAAGTTAAAGTTAAATTTAAACAAAATATAATAACAAAAAATAACACGAAATATAATACAATAATAAAAAATACAAAAAATGAAACAAAATAAAATTTTTGACTCTATGGTAATAAAACTTGAAACTTAAAAAAAATAAATTAAACTAAATGAAATTAAACAGAAGAAAATAAAGTAAATAAATTTAAACAAAATAAAAAATAAAATATAATAACAAAAAATAACACGAAATAGAATGCAATAATAAAAAATACAAAAAATTAAAAAATTAAAATTTTTGACTCTATGGTAATAAAACTTGAAACTTAAAATAAACTAAATTAAATTAAATGAAATTAAACAGAAGAAAATAAAGTTAAATAAATTTAAGCAAAATAAAAAGTAAAATATAATAAAACAAAAAAATAACACGAAATAGAATACAAAATAAAAAATACAAAAAATTAAATAAAATAGTAAAACAATAAAATAAAATAAAGCACCTAAAATGTAAGCAAATAATATAACTCAACATAAAGTAAAATAAACATAAACTAATAAAAAAAAATTGGAGTAAAATAAAATAAAATGAACAAAATGAAATTAAATAAAGCAAATTGATATAAAGTCAAATAAAACAAGTAAAGAAGTGCTGTCTTCGGCTCTGTCGAAACCTTTATACCTTTCAAGAATATAAAAAAAAATGTTATTTAAATCAATGCATTGGTAGGGCAAAAATATAAAATTCTAAAATTCTATGGGTATTCATCTAAACCTTAAATCCTGCAAACTTTCCCGAATTACGGAAATCGGTTTATAGAATTTTTAAAGTAAAAATAGGTGGGTAAAAACTACGGTTGATTTTTGATAAGTGTTGTTTTTTTTGCTCACAAATTCGAGTGTTTTTTTGATGCATTTCTGTGAATTTTGTACAAAGTGTGAAGCACTGATTATATGCTGTATGTTATGGTATGAAATATATTTTTTGAAGAAACTTTAACGAAAACAATGTATATAACGGTGGATATTGTAAGAAAAGATGTAGGTGTAAAAAATACAGGTATTAATCAAATATGTTAATCGGAATGGTACACTTCCAATGATGGTACTTCGAAAACGATACTATGAAAATATATTTGAAGTTTCTTTCCTCTTACTTTTGAAAAGCAAACGTAAGCTCGTGTAATTTTTCATATCTTCAGAATCTGTACGATAAAATAAGATTTGGCCTAAACAATTACTGACATAAATACTGAGTAAAAACGAAATGACATTAAAAAATATTAGCTAATAATTTCTCATATTTTTATTCGCTTTTTAAGCACTATGATAATTTTTTACAAACAATTTTTTTTTAATCACTTATGCACAATGTGTTTATCTAGTTACAAAGTTGTTGTTTCGTTTTCTGTTTTTTATTTTGATTTTGTTTATGCATCCCCTGGATTTACTGTCGGTAATAATGCAATTAAAGCTGCAAACAATCATAAAACCCAACCTAATGCAAACACACAACTGTCCAAGCAAACGGGCACTCCACACATCTATCCTTTATACACGAACACATTCGCATATTTACGTACTGGTACAAAACTGGAATATTCAACCGCTAAAGTTTACCCCTCATTTTTCCCCCCACCACTATATAATGAAAATTAAAACGACGAAGAAAAAATAATGGCGCGCGAAAGCGTTGCGCGAAAATTTTAAATTTCAAAAGGAAAAGTTTTTGCTGCGCTGCTGGCGGCTGATTTGCACTCACAATGTGTATATATGTGTGTGTGTGCGTGTGAGGTTGTATATATGTGTGTGTGAACTGTCGAATGTGTCGAAGGACAAGCGTTGATTCCCACGTTTCCTGTTTCGGTATATGCTATTCTTTTTGTGCTCGTGCTACGCTGGAGCGAGTTTTAACTAAGTAATAAAAAAAAGCGACAAATTTATATGAAATAAAAAATAAAAAGAAGAACTAAGAAAAAAAAACTATGCAAATGCATTAAAACAGCAGTGTGGCTACGCAGCAACAATTTTTCGAATTAAGTTAATTCTATTTTGGTTATTAAATTTGGTCTCATCTTGCACACACACACACACACACAAACACGCACACAAGCGAAAACAAACAACCGCTCATTGCCGGTATTTGTTTCTGCGGCTCGTTCGTGTTTGCATGCGCTGTGGTTTTTAATCTAATTGTATTTCATTTTATTTTTATTATATTTTAAAAACCATACTTACTCCGGCAATTTACGCCGCCGGCCAAGAATATTGAATTAAAATCAAAAGCTTTTTTGTTTCGCTTTGCTTCTTTTTTTTTTAATGGCATGCCTATTGTTTTCTTTTTTTCTGCATATTTTACTTGCTTTGCATTCGCCGCGTAAAAAGTTTGAGTTGTTCATTAGTTTCCTTTTTTCATTATTATATGTACCTTAAATTAGGACCCTTTTATTTGAATTTAAATTGAGGTTAATGCCGATAATTTTCAAACAAGGGTTAGGTCTTTTGAATATTTTCCACGGATTTTATAACATGAATAGGAAACCAAAGGAATGAGTGACTTTAATGAGCATCATTTTGTGTTAAGAATATTTCATTACACTATTAATCAATACTGCCTTTTATGCCAAACTAAGGAAACCTAAAATGTTGTTTGTTAAAAAATGGAAAATTAATGCGCGAAGTTTCTAAAAGTCAAGTAAGTTCTTTTACTTTTCTCATCTTCGTTTTCATTTTTTTAGTTGGGTCTCTGCTGGCGAAGAAAATTGCATACATTAAAATTAGGAAAAAAGTAATAATAAGCAAGTAGTTTTAGGCTGCAAGAATATTAGCAAATTTTGAAATCAATTTCCTTTATTGGAGCTAAAATTTTCGCAAGGGTATTATAGATTCATTCTCTCTCTCTCTCTCTTTGGCAGTGAGCGTTTAGATTTCTTTCGCCTGGCGTTGACGCTAAACTGGCATAAGTACCGAACTATTCAGAAGCGTCAACACTTTCCGAATCAAAATCCAAACTTTTCGAATCAAAAGTAAATCCAAGCCAGGGAAAAATATGCGAAGTCGGGAATAATAAACTTGATATGAAAATAAATAAATAATTTAGACTATAACGGTTACAGTGAATCCGAATTCTGATGATATATTTTGCTGCTGAATTCGCCCGAAAACTGGTGATAAGGTGCGGTTTTTTTAACAGTAAGCAGGATTCTGAGTAAAAGTTTTACAAACAACATGATGGATGGAACCAATTATTGTTTCATGGCTTAACGGACAGTCCTCTAAACCTATTCCAAGTTTTTCAAAATTAGACAAACAACTTTTTTTTTTTAAATCACATATTTTCTATAATGAATCTTTCTCTATACTGAAGCAGTGCAAAATAGGATTTTTTGGACGAAAAAAAAGCATAAGTGCTTGCCGATTTTACATCTTTTCATTTTGCCCAGGGAAGATCTCATAGCTGGAAAGTAAAATTTTGCAAGTTGAACAGTAATCGTTTAAATATTCGAAAAATTAAAAAAAAGGAATGGTCATCAACTTTTTGAGTAGCCAGTTTGCTAGCGCATATAATTTTAATATGATAAACTGCAAGTTTAAAGTGACCAAAAATTCTTGTTGATTTTGGATTTTTTTTTTGTATTTTCTGCCATATAACGCGTGAACAAAATTTACTTTTGTGTGGGAAAAATGCTGAACAGCGTCAGCAATGATAAAAAATCAACCAAAAATGATAGGTTCTTGGTTCTTGAAACTTGCACTTGCAGTTGCTAACACTAGGAATAAAATTGTGGTTTCGAGTAATTCGTATTAAAAAGTTGGAAATTTTGTTGCCATTTTTTTTTTCTAATATTTTTAAATTTTTTTGAAAGTTTGAAATTTTTACTTACATGATTTTTGTTACTAAATAAACTATGTTTTAAAACAAATTTACTGAAACTACATAAGGAAAGACAAAATAGTCAAAACCACGAATTTTAATTTGGGTAAAATAAATTTTCGTGCAAATGTTACATAACCTCTAAAAATTAAAAGAAATTCAATCAGTAAAATCTGTTGCAATCTGTTTCTTTAGATAAATTTGAAAGACAATACCCAATTACTTATTAAAATATTAAAAGAAATAACTATTATTCTGAGGCACACAATAACTCCAAAAAATGGGAAAACTTACGAATTAAATTTAATATAACGGCTTTAATTTTTATAAAAAAAACATGTTTTAATCTTAATTTTTAATTTTTTTTTTGGCCAAAAATAATCCTTATTCTTTGACTAAAAATTTTTCGATCATATTTGATTGATATTTTGTGATCTTTTTTCGATCATAAAACAAATTATTGTCATCACTGACAAATTTATTTTGGTCGAATAATTGCCAATTCAAGAATATCGATTATTTTTTATCGAAAAAATAAAAACAAAAAATAACTTTCAAACAAGATCGAAAAAACAAAAATGAACAAATAACGTTAAAAACTGATCGAAAAAAATAAAAATCCGAGAATAACGATTATTTTTGATCGAATAAATTAAAATTACAAAATAACGATTGTGCAAAGATCTAAAACAAAAAATGTTCTAAATATAAATATGGTCAGATTTATATAGGATTTGGCATAAGGATTAGATCAATATATTTGAATTTTTTTTTGAAGCAGTTCTTGCCAACGATTTGTTGATCCGAAAAAAATCAAAATAATGATTATTTTCGATTCCTGGTAATATGTAATAAAAAAATGCTTATAATTCTTGCAGTGCTCTGAAGAGACAGCGTTTTTGGTTTGAAAAATATTGATTTTAAAGGATTCTGTACAGTTGCTCCGCAAAACTTTTTTTCCCCTCTTTTAATGTACACTGAAAATTTTGAGCGCTTTTAGCGACTTCTACATATTTGTTTGGTTTGGCAAACATACCAGAAAAAGCTTTGTAAAAATACATAAAAAGCGGATTGGTTTATTCGATATAGAACAATCCTAGGTAGTGAGAGCATTTAATCTCCGATTTTACTTTGCTTTTGTTCCACCTTAATGTGCATTAATGTATTGAGTAAATGGCAGCGCCGCAACACCGCAACACCGCATAATGAAAAGCATTTATAAATATATTAAATTATATTATCAAGTTTGTTGTGTGCAAGGGACATAAACAAATATATATGTATGTATATATAGATATACATATATAGCTATAGTTATCTACATGTTAATATGTATGTATGCGCATTTATTGTCATGCATTTATGCCTTTGCGAATCAATTGCTGCTAATTAGAGCAGAAGCGCAACGCTTTGAATTTATTAAAAATTAATTTATGAGCAATTATTGACAACACATTCATGTGGCGGTGTGAGTGAGTATGTATGTATGTTATAAGTTTATGCAAATACACGTATATATGTATGTATATGGATTAGTATGCATATGAATTATTAATTAATGTAGTAGTGCATGCTTGCTTGCAAATGCATGAAATTGACGGAGATACTAGCTATTTGTCATTACGCATACGCCCTGGGTCACCCGCAACTAGGGTGGGCGAGCAACGGCTGACAGCAATGCAGTATGCAATGCGTGGCGGCAGACAGCACAATTAAATTGACATTCAATTTTTAACAATGCAGCGCTGACTGTACTGCAGCTACTGCACTTCAATCCCTTCCCCTATCAGAGTCGCTGATGCTGCCATTCTACTCCTCTCTAATCCCCTCCGACACGTTGCAGCAATCAGTCAGGCAGTCAGCCAGTCAGTCAGCCAGTCAGTTCGAGGAAAGTTCTAATTAAAATTGTAATTTTAAGTGGTGCCGCATTAAGAATGCCAAAGCACAAAAACGTGCCAAGTGTAGAACGATGAGCGTTGCAGCTATGAAGCGTTGGAGCGTTGAAATGTTGCGACCTACGCGTCCATCCATAATTAATTTGTTGGCGAAAATCACGCGCATGTATCTATGCATACGAAGAGATTTTTAATGACACACGTATGTATGCCAGTGTGCCTGTATGTGTGTGTGTGTGTGTGTGTTTGTTTGTATAGGGGGACAGCATTGAAGGCCTGCCACTTTGCCGCAGGACAACTGCGACAACAACTCATCGACAGCTGCACTTTGAAGCTGTCTCTACAAGGAGTTCAAGCCTGAAGGCCACAACACAAGCGGAATACAATGGTAGAAATGCAGTAAAAACTTACTGTTACAAAGTGCTAGCGCGCATGTGTGTATGTGTGTGTGTGTGTGTGGTATGCGATATATGCGACAACTGTCACTTAGCAGCATACATACAGAGGGGCAGGCAGGCAGGCAGGACGGCAGGCAGCAAGCCAATTGACAAGGTTGCTTTGTTTAGTTTAACCTATAAAATTCGCATAAAATACGAGCACTGCAACATTTTGCATTTACAACTTTTTTTGTTGCTGGTTTTTCTTGTTGTTACTTTGTTTGTTGTGCCACGTACGCTATGCTGCAGTCTTTGTGCAGTTATAGTGCCAGCAGATGTATGCACATAGTTGGAACGCGTGCTTAGTGTGCAGCAAGGCTTTGGCCACTCTTCTACCTTTCGCAGGCATTCATGTTGTACTTATTTTCTTGTCGTTGTTTTTCTTTTGCAATTTTTGCGTTGTTTGCATTTTAGATTTACATTTTTTTTTAAGTATTTTTTTTTTTTTTTTTTTTGCCTACGGCGTTCACTTTACACATTCTTGCTGCACAACTCAACTCTTACTCGGCTAGCATTTGATTTTTTGCACACCCACTCAAAGTCACCTCATTTCTATTTTCCACTTTCTTCTGGCAACTAGCGTTAGACTGTAAATTTCTTTATTTTTTTCTAACGCTCCCATTTGAGTTGAACACGTTGAGCTTCACAAGCGTGTCATCTAGAGGTTTTGACCCGCTTACACGCCCCAAGGCGGTACATGCCTTAGTCTACTTAAGCAAAAAACAAAAAACAAAAAAAAAAACAAAGCAAAAAAAGAAAAACCTTCAGTAAATGCAAAGTAACGCAAAAAGTATGCAGCTCTTGAATATTTGTAGCAAATTTACCGCCCTTTTTTTTGCCTAATTAGAAGCAGAGCCACTGAGGCGCTGCAACAATATTACAATGTTGTTGGTGGCGCAAGCTCTGGTGGTCGTATTCAACAATTCAAGTAGCGTGGCATGCAAACGCAGGCGCATACAAAGAACAAGCGAATGATAAATAGCATTTTACGGCATAAGCGAAAAGTAAGCTATACGAAAAAGGGTAGCATTAAGTGGGTGCGGAGGTAAATAGATAAAAGATATCCCACAACTACAAGCAAGTATTTGAGAGGGGGCTGCATAGCGCAGTTAAAATTCAAATTTATGCTAATGTTGGTAATTATGCAAAGAGTAGTAGCGGCAAAAATGGCGACGTCTACAATTGCCATGACAGCAAAGAGCAGAACAAAAACTAAATGATAAAAAAAATAAAAAAAAACAAAGCGCTGCAATAAAACTGCTAAACAAAGCAAAAATATGCTTTTGTAGTTTGGCGTACGCCATGTGCGCCGGAAAAAGGATGCGCTACAGCATGTAATGAGCTCAGCTTGGTAGACACGCTCTCGACGTCGTTGACAGGGGACTCAACAATTCAACGGGGTACAGAGTTAAATGTTGAATAGAATAGAAGAAGAAAAAAACCCCAAAAATGCTAAGATGCTCTTCACATCTCCTTGCTTCACCTTCGTGTTGGCGCACAATGGGCGAAACATTCGTCGTTATGCTAATTTATGCATAATTTTTGGTTCCGCAAGCGCCGTGAAGAAGAATGGCAATTATATTCAAATAATCATTTTTTAATGTCACTCATGCCACGTGACAAGTGTGGAACAAATGAATGAGTGGGCGCGTGAGTGAGTGAGAATTAAATTACTGTATCTGCCTTTTGGTATAAATGTAGCGGTTCAAATGGAAAATTGTTTTTTTTGTTTAAGTAAAATAGAAATATAAGGGCGCTTGGTTGTAGGATGTTGTGCTCTAGGCTTTGATGTTTGGGCAATTTATTTGTTTTTGTTTAATTTGAATTATTTGCCTATGCAAGTATAGTTTGTTCTGTAACGAAAACTCATTGTTCGAAATTAAAAAAAAAAAAAAAATTGATCAAAATTTTTTGCAACCAAAAAACAAAAAAAAAAAATTGGGTATGCTATTTTGTAGCACAGCTAATTTTAATATATCGAGCTCGAACTGCGAAAAAATGTAAGCGAGATTATTTTCAAAATTTTATTGCTGACGCAGAAATACAATTATATGCCCTAGGATATTCATTCGTGCATCAAAAATAAAATTTGTAAAAATTATCACTTACGTTTTTTTTCGCAGTTAGTGTTCGATATGCAGTAATATAATTGATAAACAAATTTAAAAAACTATCTGTAATTTCAAGTCACTTAGAGTTTGCGCTTTATTTTGCTAAAATTGCATAACCAATTTAGTTATTTTTTCATGCTGATTAAAAATTTTGAAATGTTGTGTAAAATGTGTTGGGTTTCTGAAATTTCGCACAAAATTTTAAGGCTGGTTGTGTGATAGAATGAACTACATAAATTCAAAAAAAAAAAAAAAAAAATTTTTTTTTACATTTTTTTTTTGATTCAGGACAAATTCTTTTTAAAAAATAAAAACAAAACAAAAATAGGGGGATTCACAAGATGGAGCAAAGCTATACAATTCAAAAAGGTATAAAGTTTTGTTATTTTTTTCTTTTTTCTCTGCAATGCATTAATAACAACAATAATAAATTTTTAGCCACTTCAAAAATTTTATTATAAGATTTTATAATGCATTATGAGATCTTGTGAATCCCCTATGTATGCACATATGTAGTTATTGAAACCATTAATTGCACTCCATATAATATGCACAAGATTTTTCTTGATATATTGCTTATACTTCTTTCTACAGCAAAAAGTATATAATACAAAATTTCAAACTGTGTACAAAATTCAAAAAATGAAATTAAAAAAAAATTAAATACAAGTTTTAAAATTTTTTAATCGGAATTGAAATTTATTAGTATTACAATATGCAAGCCTCAAAAGGGTAAAAATTGCAGTTGAGTATTTTTTTTTTTAAATCTTGTCCTTGTAAATTATGCGGCAAAATATATGAAGAATCGCCAGCACACAAAATTATTATCTAAGTGGTAATGGGAATTTATACAAAATCAAACCGTTATTTATATGCAAAATGTGCGCAAGAATCAAATTTAAGAAAATTTTCAGAAATGATCCGAAAACTTTAGCCACTTGAAATTTTGCATATTTGTAAATCAAAATTAAATGAATTACAAAACTGCATACACAAAATTTTTTCTTAACATCCAAGTGAGAAGATTTACAATTTTGCTGAAGTTTGTTTTATATTTATTTTATTTCATGTGAAAACGATTCATGGATTTCTTCAAAATACCAGATGATTTTTCCCCCGTTTCAGCATCTCTGTGCTATTGCTCTCCAATTTGACCGGATACTATCTACCGTCAATGATACTTTGAATAACATATGTGTTAATTCAAAAACAATTTGCCTCAAAATAGAATGGATAAAGTGAAGTAAAATTTCAAATTGCAGAAAAAGTTTTGCCATCGCTTATTTGGCATGTTGCGCTGCCTATATTAAAAAGTTCCATAAAAGTTTGATAAAGCTATAAATACATTTTTCACGCCCACGAGCACACACAAAAGTGTGATAAATAAATTCGAGTTGTTTTTACAATTTTCAAAAGTAGCGTAATAAATGAAGTTTCTGAATAAATTTACAAGTGCAGTGAAGTGAACGCATTGCATGAGAGTTTCAGTTTCACTTAAACTCAGTGTGTGTGTGTGTGTGTGCATTTGTATGAGTATACATTTGCAATAGACAAACGATGGGGTTTTAAAAATATATAAACATTTTTCTTTTATGATGAATATTCTTTTTGGAAATATATCCGCCATTTATGTTTATAAAAATGTGCTGATCACTAACGAAAGTTGAGCTCTGTGTGAATGTGCAAAATTGTTTTAGTTCATGCGCAAGATGAGAGATTCGAATTGAAAATATTTGTTAATTGTTTTTGGATCATTCGAATGCATTATATTCAAACATCACAGAGCATGAAAATTAATATGTTCTTATAATAATAATAAAAAAAGAAAAACATTTGCTTCTCATTGTACAGCCGCATACTAGCAAAAGAGCCTCAGAAAAGTGTTCCTTATTTTGCTATAATTTTTTCTTCAAACTGCTATGTAGAAAAATTGAGCAAAATGAATAAACACCTATGTACATAAAATGAAATTTGGTTTCGTCAAAAGTAGTAAATTTTCTTAAGCGCCATTCCATTCACTTTTTACTTTCTTTCTTTAGATACTTTCTATTTCTGAGTGTACATATTACATATATTTGCAGTTGCTGACGTTGCTCGCAGGTTTCGCTAGAAAATTATTGAACACAAGATGTCACGATCCGCTTTCTTTTAGTCGATTTGAGAGCGTAACCCATTTTCTGAAGAAATAAAATTATTTTTCTAACAAAACTAGCAAGCATTCTATAATCTATTCGTTACGTCCCCTTTTTCTTTATAATTTCTTCTTCGCTCTCTCATCTTTTTTTGTATTACATTACTTTAAAATGCTCGAAATTTGGAAGGCGCAGTCTTCTTTTTTGTCACTCTTGGGTTTTGCCCTTTTGCCAAGGGATTTGACAAAATTTTTGAAACAGCTTTTCTTGCAACCAAATACTCGTAACAACTGACTTCTACGTTTCTCCGAAAAGGCTAAATGAATACAATGTAAAGTAGAAGACAAAACTTCCTCCTTCTCGCCACATATCATTCAAACTGTTAATATCAATGGCTCGAGCCTAAAAGTATGCATACGAATTATAACAGTTTTGATATCTTTGTAATGGGTTATTTACGTGAATAAAAAATTGCTGGATCCCATTGCGCAACGAGCTTCCATACATACTACTAATAGTTAAAAATTCCCAGTTTCCATTTGCAATAGCTTGTTGTTAGAATCTGTGTAATTTTACAAATGTCGCCAATGTATGCAGATAATCAACTCTTTCTGTTGTTGCAGTTAGCTTCCGCCCGTAATATGAGCACCTAGCGAAGCGAGTGCATTTTTCAATTATGAATTTTTTTTTTGTTTTTTTTTTTTTGAAACATGTCACCCCAATCCATTCGACTGCCAACCGTCAACCCTACAACCAAAAAGCAGCTAGTTGATAAGCGAACAAATACAAATACATGGCAAACGACAATGACAATACCTCGAAATGTTCAACGTGTTGCTGAAAATGACTCTAAGGCACAATGACTAGCAGTGCAAAACCTTTTCATTGCAACACCTTTTCATTGCGCTTGTTGCGCGTTGCACTGTTACACCCATTCATTTTCATTTTACCATCATCATTTTTCACCACCTTTTTTTGTTGCCATTATTTTTTGTTTTTGCGTTTGCGGTGCAATTATGGTTGGTTATAGAGTGTGGCATGACATGAGGTTGTTTTACATTGATGTGGGCGTGTGTGATCATCTGGGAATGTGGGTTTTGTGCGGTTTATGAATTAGGGATTGCATTAGGTGTGGCGTTGCAATTTACAAATTTTTTCTGATTGTGCGGTGGTTTGGATGCTCCTCTTCTTAATAGAGCTTTGTGGGCAGACATTCACCGTTTGAAAGTGTTTGAAAAATATACATAGCTTATACAAAATTATTAAATATGCATTAAAAAGTAATAATGTATGTAGTTATTAAGCTCTTGTTCATTTCATATTATTATTTATGTTGTTTCAACAATAATATAAATATTTTATAGAATCAAAATTTAATACAAGTTAACATCTCCCATAATCAAATAACAAAAGTATTTTTAGCCTATAAATTTGGTTTTATTGCTGTACGTATTTAAAATTGGCGAATTTAAAACAGGTGCACAATTGCTTAAAATTCAATCAAATAATTTTTTTTTTGTGGAATTCAACTAGAAAGTTGCGGCAGCTAACAGTTTTTGGTGTCAAGGGTTAATTTTTGGTGGTTTTTTTTCTTTCTAAAACTAGATGGCGCAGTGGTACCATTTTTGATATTTTTTGAGGGGTAAATTCTTATAACTGTTTGTTTGCCAAGCTAGACGGTGTTACAAAGATCGTTTCTTTTGTTTTTTTTAGAGTAAAGGCATTGTCATAAGGCAAAATGTATATGCTAAGTCTTCAATGAGAAAAACAGTATTTTTTAACGAAAACTATTGTTTAATTAAAAAAATAAACAAGTGTAATTTTATTGAGCTCAAGGTCAGTTTATGTTTTAGGGAATAGTATGAGAAAGCAACGACTTTTCAAAGTAGTGGACTTCTTTCTCTTTAGACCTTACCAAGGTTTGAACCATGGTACACAGAGTTGCTTGGCGAGAACACACGCCAACCGTGTGAAAATCGCTTGCTTTGCCATTACCCATATATCCAACCAGAAAATAAAATATTTTATTAAAAAATACAAAAATACATATATCACTTCTCAAAAATTTATGGTTTGAAGTACAAAAAAAATGGCAAGAAATTTATGAAAATGGCAATAAAGTTAAACGAAGTGTGAATTTCTATCTATGCAGGGAGTGCGATAAAATGAGTTTCATAATGAAATGACATTAAAGATATTAAAAGAAACTCTCTATAAAACATAGAAAATTACAAATAATTGCAACCTAGTACAGGTTTTGGTTAAAAATCTATATGAAAATTAAATTTTCGACTCCAGTAATTGTAAAAAATTATAACTTTCTAGAAAAAATATTTATTCGATTGAAGTTTAGTGAAATTTTCTTATATACAGGATATCCTAAAAAAGGGGAGAAATAAATTCTCATTTACTGTTGGTTTCGCCAAATGCACAGACATAAGTCCTCAGTTTGTATCACAGTGTAATTTTTGTAGTATAAATAGCCAGGAGTCGTTTTTTTTTTTTTTTTTTTTACAGAGAACGCAAGAAAGCAAACAATTGGAAATAAAATTTATGTGACTAAAGAAATTATTTTGTAGTTGTCGGTCAGCGTAGAACATTTTTGCGACACGATTAGTACTACCCTTTTCAGTTTTCTGCTTGCGATAATTTTCAATCGGTTTCAAAACGTTTGCTAGTTTGGCGCTAAGTAGTAACGATAATTAATTTTTTTCCTGGTACTTACTTTTACTGTAGTTAATATATATTTATTACGAATAACAGTGAAATCGACCACCATGCTAGCTAGTGATAATATTTTTGTGGAGATATAATCTTTTCTAGCATGCAAATTATTTCCTCCTATGCCAACCACTAACACTCACAAATATCACTCATACGCCATGTGGGCTGGAATTAAATATTAACATCACCACTTAACGTCTACATAGTTACAACAAGTGAATGCAAATATGCCGAAAATTTTGAAAAACTTCTCAAATTCTACGCCATGTATTTGTGCGTGCAAATTTTTAGAATTGAAAAAAAAAAATCAAATAAATAAATTCAAAAGCCACCACAGAAAAGTGCAAAACAATGAAAGGCATTTAAAAGTTTTCCGCCACCCCACAATTGTTGCATAAATGCGCTCACCCAGGCTGGCACTTTTGGGCTGTTTTTGTTTTTTTTTTGGTTTTTGTTTCTCATCTTCTTGTTGCTCGCCAAAAATAAAATATAAGTTAGCGGCGTTTGCAAAGTGATAAATATTTGATAAGGTTAAAATTGTTTGCATACAAATTTTCGTGCTTCCATATTTATAAGATTTCGTACATCTGTATGTACATGCAGATGTGTGTACATAAATATTCATGCACAATACATTTTAAAATTTTCAGCGTTCAACAACAAAAGTTTATGAACAATTTCGAAGAAGTCAACTAAGTAAAACCAAGAAAAAAAGGCAGGCAGACAGAAAGTAGAACACAACAGCAGGCGAGCTGAGCTGAGGCGAGTTGTGTTGAATCGAGTAAATCTTCTTGCTGGTCTCAAAGTTGAAGTTGGCGTTGCTGCCAAAGTATTGCGGCATTGACAACTGTTATGCAATTTTTTTTGCTGTTGTTGTTCTTTTGCTCTTGTCAAACTTTCGCCGTAATTTATTCTTTTTGTTTTTTTGCTTTTTTTTGTTTTGAAAAATTTAGTTAATTGTTTTTGTTAAATTGTGGATGCAGTCTACAAATTTCGATATACTCTCGGACCGAAAAAGTGCAACAACCGCCTGTGTACCCACTTAAAAAATAAAAATAACTTTAAACCCGCTTACTAACAACAACAGTAAACAGTAAACAAAGGGGTTAACACAAAAGTGCTGAGCTGACAATTAAATTAGCTTTTGCAAGAAATCATCATGAAAGAAAGCAAATTTTCAATTTTCAAGAAATTCAATTAAAACTTGCATAGCAGTTGGCCAAATGATTGGTGTTGTGTATGGGGCTGCTTGTTGCTGCTGCTGTGCTGCTGATATCAATGTACCGATTTATGTATGGGGCCGCGCTGTTGTTTCATTCTATTTGTTATTTCAAATATTTGCAGCAATAGAAATTGTCATTTGCCTGCCGTTGTGGGTGGGCCTGCTGCGAATTTGGAAAGCTGCAAGAGGCGTACGGAGTGATTTTTTTTAACAGGGTACAAGATTTCTAGTGCATGATGTGCCGGGCTAAAAGCCAGATTTAACTGCGGACTCAAGGAAAATCAGAAGCCTTTAGATGTTATTTTAGGTTTGTTCTGTTCAATCTTCAATAATTTTGGAAAAGTAATTTTAATCAGTTAAACTTAGCAGCTGGGCAATTTCTATACAATATTTTAAGGCATAGGCTTCTTTTTTTCATACAATTAATTATATGGTGTAGAAATTCAAAGTTTGCTTCAAAAAATGGAATTTGAACTAAGTTAAAAAAAATTGCTGTTGAATTGAATAAGCAAATGTGGAGCTAAAAATTGGAAAACAACAATAAAACTAGGCAACAATTTTATAGCAACTTAAACCAGCCCGAACTTTGTTTTTGAAAGTATTCCCATCTGCAAAAAAAATAATGGATGGATTTACAACAGTTTGCTCAATTTTTGTTTTAGGTAATATTAAAGTTTTCACGTTCCGGCCAAAGTTGTTTTCTAAAGAGGGGATATATGGTCAAAATATATGTGTGAGCGAAATGAAAAGTTAAAACTTATAGACTAGAATTTCCCGGAAAATTTTGCATAGAACATTTTAACCCATTAACTCCCAATTTTTAGTGTCAATTTGCCCTTTACTTTAAAGAAGCCATAAAAAAAATCACTAGAAGTCTTCTCAGATAACATCTTTTTATAATTAACCTAATTATTATTAATTTATTTAATTAATTTATGCTATACCCAAGGGGTCCTATAGATCTTTTGTGCTCGTGTCGAAAAAGACTAAAAATGATATGTCTGTTAATTTTGATAATATATTTAAGGTTTTTGCAATAGAAATTAATTATTTCAATATTAGATATTTTCATATAAGCCCTAAGGTAATAAATCTTCGTAGTCTTAGAAATTAACGCCAATTTGATGGAGCAATGGAGGCGCTGAAAGCCGTATCCGTTAGATAGCGCTCGAGTCAAGCTACTAAGGAAATCTTTAGTTGTTATCCGATTTTGATAAAATACTATATATATGCACATACTGCAGGTGCGAAGAGAAATGCTTAAAAAAATATACCCCCTATATGGCGCTCGAAACGAGTTATTAAGAAAAGCCATATTATCTACCGTTTTTTGATAATATTAGAAGAGTATGCTGCAGATGCGATTAGATGGGTCCATATATGATCTAATATCTTCTCTGTTTCTCTCAGAAGTTTGTGTAATCAAGTTAAAAAAAAAAATTCATGCTCTGACCGAAACTTCGCTTTTGGAAATGAGCCTAGTTTTAAATATATTTGTATGACAATTTTCAAGCAGTTGAAAAAATTACACCACGCTATTTATATTTTCGATCTTCATATAACTTTTTTCTCCTTTTTATTTTTATTTTTAGGTTTTGTTTTTGATTTTGTAATCGAACAATCAATCCCCCCTGCACACGTTCGCCCACAGAGCAGTTTCCCATTTTTAAGTAAATTTTTTTTTTTGCCATATTCCTACAGTTTGCCACTTCAGCTGTTTTAATTGTTTTTCCATTATTGTTCTTGTGTTTGTCTGTGCAATTGTCTTTCAAATGTCGTCGGCAGCAGCAAGCCATCACAACAACAACGAAAAGCAAGCATGCAAGCAGGCAAGCAGGCAGTAGGTTGGCAGTTCAACGGACGTTTTTTTTTTTTGGAATTTGCCAACCAAATTGTCTGCGTAAGATGGCTGGCGTGGCATTCGATTTTAGTATTTTACATTGTGTGTGTGTGTGTGTGTGTGTATGTGGGCGAACTTCTGTTGTCACCAATATTACTTTCAGCGACTGTTGTGATTTTGTCTGCGTGTGCGCCGCTGCCACTTTTCCAAATTTTCTCCTCCTCATTTCGTAGCTCGTTTTCGCCAGCAGCTGTTGCTACTTGTTTTGTAATTTCATCTCGGCGAACGATTTCAAAATTGAAATTTATTATCTAATACAATTATGAAAATTTTATTGGCAGCAAAGCAAAGCAAGCAAGTAGGCATGAATGAAATGCATAGACTGTGTGCTGGTTTTACTGTGGAATTGAGAAAGGCCTGTGTGGCTGGCTGTACTCGTAAGGCCAAAATAGCAGGCATGCCTTAGGTGTCTACGTTCAAAGGCAAGTGTATGACTTCAAGTACCATGACCGATATCCCTCAAGGAAAATATGTAAAGCACCCATTTGAAAGTAATGTCGAAAAATACATCTTCGTTGCCTATGAAAACAAAGTAAAAGTTTTAAATCGACATTGTTTCAACTACACTTGTGGAAGCTTGAAGAAGTTTGTTTTTTTTTTTTTTGCCATTTATACTAGTACTATAATGCCAAATTAAAGGTAAAACATTTAAATTTTAATCTAAACTTTCTTCAATATACCAACTTCTGGGCAGATTCCTATATTATTCGTCCAATAGAACTATAGAAATTTAGAGCAGCCACCTACGATGGGCAAAATGTCTATTTCTGTTTTTCGAAAGACGAATTGTAAGATGTGGAATACCTCTTAGATTCCGAGTTATCGGGGAAATTAACTCGGCTAAAATGAACAGAACCTTTCATTTGCTTATTAAGTATCATCAGTAGACTGAGGATGTTTGTGCATTTCACCGCCCTTTACTGATGACCTGACAAAATTTATTAACAGTTGTCAGGTTTAATGCGCCTGAAACAAGATCGGAGGATATTACGTCGTTGTCACGTATTCAGTAGGGCATAACAACTACAACAAATGATTGCCATCATTAGAGGGCCCAAAACAATTTTTGGCGCATAGTTTTAGGCGCAATAAACCTGACAACTGTCAGGTTGATAAATTTCGTTAGGTCATCTGTATAGGGGGTAAGGTAAAAATCAGCCTAAAAATATGCACCATAATAACTATAGGAAAAAAGATTTTCAAGGTGAATGTTCAAAGCAGAGCTTTTGGTGTAAGATATTTGTGCCAGAATACAAAAAGTCTTTCCAGCTGTCTTTACAATTCTCTTTCGATAGACTGTAAATGTAAGGTATTTGTGCAAGAATACACAAAGTCTTTCCAGCTGTCTGTACACTGTAAACTATCTTTAAATTACCTTTGCCAAAATAGGCCTGTATAACCCTCTGACTTACTTTTAGAATTAAGTATGATTTTTCTACGAGGTCGTGGGCTCTGTGTGTTTTTATTATTGCGTCTTCCATTAGCACAGAGTTTTAAAAAACGAAATCTTCTGTCCCACGGAAGCGGGTATTTCCATGCTTCACTGAAAACTATACAGCATACCTGGAGGAATGTTTTCCTTTCCTAGAGGGATATCATACTTGTTGTATACGATGTCTGCAAAAGTGTCTTCATACACATATTATATACATATTAGATTTGTATGAGCACGATTGTTTTCAATTCAATGCGCTTTTAACTATGCGAGTTTCAAACACTTTGTCGCTAAATTTTTAGAATTGAATTTAATGATGGTAATAGAATTACAAATTTTATTGACTTTTGCTGCAACTGTTTTGCGGCTGATATGCTTCAGGTGTTATCAAGTAGACTTTCAGAAACTTTGCCCATTTTATGCTCTAAAACATATTTTCAATTATTTAATGCAATTTAGTTGGTGATAAAGTATCAAAGTTAACTTGTTACATACAGGTATATGTTAGTTCCTTAAAATGTTGATAACTGGTAAAAAAAAAGGATTACATTTTACGCAAAATAATCCACAGCAACCAGCACAGCAGTGGCAGTGGCTATGAAACGCTAGCATACTATGTACTCGTATTTCTTGGTTTAACTCTAAATGATGCTCATTTTATATGCCCTTCACGTGCGCATGTAATGCATTTTATATGTTGTTGCTGCACTTACATACATGAGGGTAAATGTTCTTTCAAACAATATGGGTTACAAAAGCCGTTAAGTTTTTATTTTCTATACAAAAAACAAAAAATGGAAAATGTGAAATGTGAAATGTGAAAAATGTATAAAAATACAAAAAGAGGGTTGTAATGTAAGCAATATCAGTATTTGCTCTATCATTCCTCGGCTCAAAATTCCGCATGCAATGCACGCTTGCAACAATATGCACTTTTTGTACTTAACGTCATGCACACTTTAACACAACGTCAGGTTTCAATATTGTAAGTGGGTAGGTATTTATGCGTCGGTATAAGCGCCTCCGCTATGGCTACATTCGTGTACCAGCGGTTCACAGCAGCCAAAGCATAAATGTTGAAAGTGCACTGAAGTTGATCATTTACACTCTTACTCACCCGCACGCACACATATACAGTCATGGGGGACAAAATAGGGACACGGATATTTTGACCAGTTTTGACTATTCCTCTTTTGTTTGTTTTAGATTAAATTCTATATCTTATGTATGTATGTATTTATAAATCTCGTATCATGATGTTTGTGATCGCACTCCGAAAACGAAACGGTCGACGAAATTATATAAATAAAAATTTGGAATGCCAAATTTAATTTAATTCTACACAAATTTGCTGAGGAATAGGTTCATAGCTAGCCATTTTTTGAAGAAGGTTGCCACTTGTTTGAAAACCCGAATTTAGTTAGATTCTACACAGGTTATGTAAGATATTAAAATATCGGTGTCAAACGATTCGTTTCGCTGCTATGGTTTATAGCTTGTTATATTCTGAAGAAGGTTGCCACCTGTTTGAATCGTCAAATTCTACACAAGTATGTAAAATTCTAAGATACTAGCATCAAACGATTTGTTTCGCTGAGGAGAAGAGGGTTGCCACCTGTTTCAAAAGCCAAATTTAATTCAATTCTACACAAGTATATAAAATTTGTATGTAAGTACCACCACTTTTCGTCTCGGCAATCTCAAGGTTCATACCTATATTTTTGAGGGGGTTGCCACCTGTTTGAAAAGAGGTGAGAGAAACCGAAATGGGATTTCTGGTTACATATGCAGGGTTCCCCTATATATTATAAACAAAAAGACCCTACACGTCTGTGATTATCTAGTTTATAGACTCGAAAACTAGTGAACCGGTCGCTCTCAAATTTATAGCATTTGTTTACAAAAATGTATAATTCCGACAGGTGGCGCTGGTGTCGAGATATTTCTAAACACCGCATTCACAGTCCGATTTGATTCAAACTCATAACATGTATTTGTCACATAAATGTAAATATTTGATTGGAAAAATTAACCGATAGGTTGCGCTGGATCCAAATTATCTCTGAAATCTATATTTACAGTTTAATTTGATTCAATTTCACAACACATATTTGTAGGGTGCAGCGATGCGCGCCATCTAAATCTACTTTTCAAGGTTTTGTAGAAAAATTTGAAATTCAACAAATTTTTACAACAACAAGCTTTGTACCCAGACTTTTTCTAAAAATTCTAAGTAGATATTAAAAATTTGTAATTTATTATACTAGAATAGGAACTCGAATTTTTCTAAAATTGTTCAGAGTAAAAGGTTTGATGTTGTTGCAAAAATATTTTTTGAATTTTCTTATATTTTTATTACATAATAAGCTAAGCTAGTCTCATAAAAAAAATAATCACAGATAGAAAAAAGTAGCCGACACTGTTTAAAATGTCGTGTCCCTATTTTGTTCACATAACTGTACATATGTATGTATGTGCACCTACCTGGCGATGCACTCTCCTTCTTGCAATATAATGAGGAAATATGTGTGCATGGAGTTAAGCGAGGCGTTGATGTGTAGTGCTCGCTTATGAGTCCATATTATCCAGTTTTCCTTGTTGTGCAATGACAACGAAATTGCCATGCTAACAACAAGCCCAGAACAGAACAAGGATGCAGGTGGTATGTACAGTAACCCCTACAATTGATCACGTGGTGATATGTTTTATAATATTCCCAATATTTTTCATGATATATTTTTTTTTGTAATTTTATTTACGAAAAATTACTTTCTTCTACAACAGTTCGTTGCACAAAACTTACGAAAATTCAAAATCATCGAAATTTAAATTTTTTAATTTTAATTTCTGCAAAATTTATGGGTAAACAGTTTTGAAGCTCATGTAGTCTGAAGATGCTATTTGAGGTTTGCACATTGTTGTGATAAAACTTAATGAGTTAAAAACTCCAAACAAAAAATTTTAGAACAAAAATTCTAATTAAAAATTGTGAATTTCTGTTAAAAATGTGTGAAAATTTTATAAATTATGTACAAATTTTTTAAACCTAGCTTATTCTTAAAACTTTACCACCAGGTCAGTTGTTTGAGCCACTGTACTGTACACATACATATGCGTGTCTGCTATCCATGTATTGGTATGTCTACGTGGGGTTGTAAACCTTTATTGTGCTGCAAGCGTGCGCGCCAGTGCTTTATTTCACGTTGTTACTATATTTGTTGTAGCTGTTGGAAAGCTAGAGCTACTCGTATTCACATGCATATTTGTTGTAAATGTGTATGGATGTGTGTGTGTGTGTAAGGTATGCACTTATATTGCAACACATACAATAAGCCATACATTTTATTTACGCAAGTAATTTAAGTTTCTGTTAAGTATCCATAACTGCAATTCTACAATGCTTGGTCGTAATTTAATTAAGCAACTTGTTTGCTTGAAATTTTATAAGGCCAGTCAGTGGTTTCTGAATAAGAGCAAAGTGAGAGGGGGAGAGAGAGAGTGTGAGAGAGCGAAGGAGCGGTTTGCTTTATTACTTTATGACACCCATAGCAGTTTCAAGATATTAGTGGCCGAGCGTTTAATTTTGAGTTATTAAAAAATTTAATGTTTAACTTTACTTTTGCAATTTTACCGCCTTTCTCAATTGAGCGGCAGCTAGGTGCGGTAAACTGGTTTAGTATGGCGGATATTACATAGAGTTAGCAATTTACGCCGCAAGGTTGGAGAATTAAAACAATTAAATTCAGAGTTGTAATGTTTTTATTTATGATAATTGGGGCTTCTACAACATACATTGAGAGTTGTAGATATTTTTTAGTATCAAATAGTTCCGAGTGAATAAAAAAAAATAAATCGTTAAAAAAATATTAAATACAATAAAATTTCTTATATAAATCTATTTTTACAGATTTCATTTAAAGGTATATCTTAACAAATTTTTAAATTTAAAAATTAAAAAAAAAAAACAATTTATTTACATTTTTTTATTCGCAAAAAAAATTTCAAAAATTTATGATTGAAATTGAAAAAAAAAAATTTGAGGTAAAATATTGTTCTTGAATTTCAATTACTTCTTTTTTCTGGGGACTGGAGAATTTAAAAAAAATAAAAGTACACACAGGGTGGTATTTTGACTTACTGGCTGAGACATCGTCGTCGATGTCGACGTCAAACTCTTAAACTTACTTATTCTGTGCTATTTACAACAAAATCAAGTAAATATTTTTTTTGGTTTTTGTAACTTCTGCGAAATTTATTTTTTGTTAAACTAATTTTGAGTTCATTCGCATTAAGAAAAAGTAGCTAATTTTAAAGACTTTAAAGAAGAAAGATTTTAACAAAAGGTGGTTGGAAATACTTTTAAAACATTTAAATAATTTTGTTGGTCAATGAAATAGTTTCTTATTTCATGGGCTCCATAAAAGTTTTGTTATTTTTTTGTTATTTTACTTTTTGTTAAAAAATATATATTTTTCAAAAAGTTGTTGCCATTAGTTTACTTAGCTTTTTGGACCAAAACTGGTAAAATACACAAAATATATACTCGAATAAATAAAAAAAAAATTCTTAGAAAATCTAATATTTTTTCATTGCGTTCCATATGATGCGGATGTGAATTTGCAAAAAAAAAAAACAAACAAAAAATACTTCGATTAAAATCTGGTAAACGCTGGCAAAGAATGACCCTCCTCTAGCCTCTCATTCGTCAGAGATTTGATTAGCGAACTGCTTTCTGCAATTTCTGGCAACTTCTGGCGAGTGGGGGAACACAACTTTCGTTGGTCATTAACTAAAACTTCTGGCAGCCGCGATAAATGGCTGTACAGTTATCGTTTTAGATATTCGATGAAAATATGAAGAATATTTAACCGTTGGAAGCATCTTTTATATTTAAAACTATTCAAAATCTTTGCAAGCTCAGCCAGCAGATAATGCATTTTTTTCTGTATCTCTTAAGTTTGAGTCTTATTTTATAAGCTTTACATTTTGCTATCTTAAATCGCTAAGCGTTAGTGTTAAGGAACTAGAAATCTGTCAGACATTAACCATCAGTCGGTTGTGTGACACGCCTCAGATACTACTCTTAAACGGAGCAATATAATTTTTCAACTACCTTTTAAAATGTTACCGTGAAGATTTTTGTAGTTCTCATATAAGTTTGAAATTGAATTTCGTACAAGAAAATTAATGCATAAATTACAAGAGTACAAACCTTTTATTATACTGAAATGAAAAGAGAAGAGAAGTGGTTAAATATTGGCTGCTGACAGAAAAATAAAGACTTTTTATGGACAGATATATAACTTACATAGAATGTATAATGAAAATGCAAAATAAATGATCTTAATGTATATATGCCAATTATTTTATGATTTTTTTTAAGTTAGTCTTATATAGGTTCCCTAATTCGAGTTCTTCAATACGGCTTCTTGAAAGCCCTCCGTTTATTGCAATTAATTGACCCCAATAAAGTGATCATTAAATCTTCTAACAACGCCACGGGTTTCAATATAGCATACCTTTGATCGTCTCACTAACGGCATACCTAATTAAATTGTGTAGGCGGGATTCACCAGCCATGCAGTTTTTGGGGCGTCTACTTAATCGTTTAGATTCGGTCAGTTGTAGTTGACAGAGTGATTGAAATTTAGACTACTCGGATCCGAAACCGCGGCGGAAGTGTGAACGATGTTATATTCCATACTAGGGGCCAGGGTTTTAGAGTGAATGAAATTCAGTTTACGCCTGACAAAACTTATCAGCCTGACAGTTGTCAGGTTTATTGCGCCTAAAACTATGTGCCAAAAATTGTTTTGAGCAATCCAATGATGACAATCATTTGTTGTAGTTGCGATGACCTATACGCTCTTGCTCAAAATAAAAAATCAAAAATCATCAAAATCATCAAAACCTACGAATAACTTGCAGTATTAAATTGCACAGGAACTTTTTGTTTAAATTTTTCACAGAAATATGTAGGTAAATGAATACACATGCATATCTAAATGAGTATATTTTTCTACTAAACTAGACTGCTGGTTGATTTTCTCGCCTATTTTTTGCTTTTCTTTAAGTTTGCCATTTTTGCACGTATCACCCTCGTTCCTTATGGCAAGCAGGCCCTCTTACTCCGTACTAGCTTTTGAGCTATCCAGATAATAACACCTGGCCAGCAGCATTATAATGGCATTGCACTTTTTGCTGCTCTAACTGCCGTACATATATTTTTTGCTCAAAGCGTACGTTGCCAGCTAGCATCTTTTGAACGCATATTTATTTCATACATTCATATAAACTCGCACGAGGCAAGTGAGCAACATTAAAGGCCCTTGTTTTTTCTTGTTCGTATTTGTTTGATTGCAACGGTGTCTGGCACAAGACGAAGCACACATGTGTATATGAGTGAGTATGTGTGTGACACATGTGAGGTTGTTTGTATTTGTACTTTTATGCAAGCCGAGGTGTGGATGACTATATGGGCGTCGCAATTTGTGCCATCGGTAATTTGAAAGGCGTACAAACTGGTGGTTGGTTGCTCCTTTTTCATCAACAATCACACACACGCACACAGTACATATATCAATAAAACGTTACATCAAGCGAAACATATAAAGATGCTTTCAAATACACTTGAGTATGCACTCAAAGTGTGTTGCAACTTTTTCCGCAAACGCACACTCGCATGCACATAGGCAGTGATTGTAGTAAAGAACAAAAAAAAAAAAACAAAACAACACATATGGATAAACCCCTGAGCACACCTACATACATGCACACAAATATTACACATCTATATACACACACACACACACACACATATAGAGTACATATGCTCATGCTGGAGAAGTCTGCAACTTGCTTCAATGCACTCAGGCAACATTAAACAGTTTCGTGCAATTTGTGTTTAGCAAATTTTTCGTTTCGCATTTATGTTACGTATACGCCGTGTATGCCGTCAACAAAGTTTGCATTTGAAGTGCACTCGTGTAAGTAAGGCGTATTGCTAAGGCACATAAAGCAGAAAATTCAACAAAAATTACAAAAAAAAAAACTATTGAATACATTTTTATTTCTATGAAGCTGTGAAAGAAGCGCACACTTAGACATAAAGCGGCGTTTAAGCAGGTTAATTAAACAAAAGTTTCTTTTAATTAGTGTCCTTAAGTTGAAGGAGTAGCAACATTTTGTGGCGCCTTCATAAAAAACTTTCTTGCTTGTTATTTTGTTTTTATTTCTTGTTTTTTGTTTCTTGTTTTTTGTTTCTATTGAAAAAGCTACAACCGTTCTACCTGTTTGCATCCCACCTGTGGCTTGTCGGCACTTAAGGTATTTACTGCCGCAGTAGTGGTAGCAAATAAATAAAATAAATGCTTAGGAATCTGAGTTTATGCTTTGAGTGGTGGTTTGTAGGCTCGGTTGGCGGCTTAGGTGAGGTGCAGCTGGATTCTGTCTGGCACTTGACGTGTAGCAAATGAAATTTATTTTTAATTCGTGGGCAGACACTTGAAAGTTTCTTCTTTTGGCAGCTATTCTATTTTTGGTAAATCTATTTAGTGAGTTTTGTGCACTCGCAATTCGGTAAATGTGTATGTTATTTAGGTACAAAAGGTTATACTTATTTATTTTCCCTCCCGTGCATTGCTTTTGCAAGTAGCTATTTTAACATTGATATATTTATTTGCATATACTTTAATTTTCGTTATCATATTTTTTGGTTAACTGTTTTATAGGCGTTAAAAATTAGACACTAATATATGTGTATACCACATATTATATTTTGTTGCAATTATCCTTCAGTTTATTTTTTCCAGGCGTTATTGTTTATGTGGCATTGGTTAATTAAATCGGATATGCGCCTGTGTTTGTGTCTGTTATATTGCACACAATATTTCCGCTCATCCGGTTGTGAATTAACATCGTAAATTTTGAACATTGTCTCACAAGTTTTTTTCTTCGTATTTTTGATTTTGCATAAAACCTTAATTCTTTCAGCCGATGATGGATGTGATGCAATGTTATAAAAAAAAAGTGTTTTTTTGTTTCCAGTAATAAGAGGATGAAATTACAGTGAACTCAAGTTCAGAGATAAATAAAATAATGTGAAATTAAATAAATGAAATGAAGTAATATTAAATTGACCTAAATTAATTCTTAAATTAAACTAAAATTAATTAACTTAAATTACATTAAAGCTAAATGAATTCAATGGAAATTAAAGAATGTATAATGGTATAATGTATTAAAAAGAAAAAAAATTATTCGAAATAAAGTGAAATGAATTTCAAATGAAGTAAAATCAAATGTAATAAAATGACATTGGTGGAACAAAATAAATTAAAACGACAAAATAAAACTGATATGAAATGAAATAATATCAAATTAATGGAATAAAATATAAAAACAACAAATTAGTGAACTAAAATGAGATAAAATTAGGTGACATAAAATATATAAAAAATATTGTAAAATGAAAAAAAAACTAAATTAAGGTAAATCTAATTTAAAAAAAAATACACCAACATAAAAAAATAACCCAATATTTAAAAACCCAAGTGCTATACTCCTCGTTTAAACTAAGTTTAAACGACCAACCTTGTAGGGCTAAATTCGGTTGAAAATCACAATAAAAAAAATAAAATTAAATAACATAAAAAGTAAAGTGAATTAGAATTAATTAATGTAGCTGAGTACTATATTTAATTAAAAATAAATAACAAATAAGAAAATTGAAATCAGATAAAAAATATAAAAAATTTAAATAAAATAAAATATAGTGAAATAAAAATAAATTGAAATTGGGTTCAACTGAATTGAATTTAATTAGCTAAACCTGAACATAGGTGAATTAAATGAAGTGAAAAAAATTAAAAATGGCATAGCTCAAGCGTTTTCGTGCTCATTCAAAAGACGATAGGTAATTAAAAAATAAAGGAAACTATTGTTGTCTATAACACAAAATGGAATTGGAAGTGCATGCAATACTTTTTCTTTGATGGAATTAATTTAATTTTGGATAAAATGTTTATTGCTCACAAATTATTAACAACTTGTTGAATATAAAGTATAATTTTTAAGTCTTTTTTAAGTAGCTCGCAATGCATTTTTTTTCGCGAACTAGAGAACACGTTTAACTTGTGAAATTTGACACAGAAATTTTTTGAAAAAAAAAAAAGAAATGAAAATTTATTTAAATTAAAAGTAGATACTAAGCGGTCGCCGTTATCGAGTGGTAGCGTACGCGCTGCGCCCGGGGCGTGTTCGAATCTCGTCCGGGGCAAGTGACATTAAAAATTATTGAAAAGTTTTTCTTCCTAATAGCGGTCGCCCCTCGGTAGGCAACGGCAAAGCGCAGTGTCTTGTATTTCTGTTATGAAAAACGTCTTACACAAATTTTTCTCATTCGGAGTTGGCGAAAAACTGTAAGCCTCTCATTTTGTGGTATGCCATCCAGACACAAATTGTAAGTGAAGTTTGGCCAAACATCGATTTTTGATGTGGGCGGCAAATTATTATTATTATTAGATACTTAATGTTAATATTAAATTAGTTACATGCTACCGAGATTAGAGGAATATGTTAAGTAAATTTTTAGTGACTTAAAGAGTACTTGGATCTCTATCAAGAAAGATAACTACCTATCTAGAAAATCAGAGTGCAAAGTTCTTGCGTGGCCTCTTTCTTTTACATTTCAATTGTGAGTTAAAGAAAACTCTCTCGCAAGGGACTGCATGTACATTTCTAACAAAAATACAGAATTATGAACACTCATCACTCTCCTCCTTGTGGTCAGGTCAGTAGCGTATTGAGCAATTTTAAGCAGATTTAAGTCGACTTTAATTATGCATTTAATTAAGCAGAAGTTCAACTAAAATTTAATTACGATATGCACGTGATGTCTACGACTACACAATATATATTATACATATGCATCTATTGTAAGAAAAAAATATATGTCTGTAGAGTTGTTTACATGTCCTGCATTTCATTTAGTATATGTATATGAAATTTCCTGCCATTGCATGTTAATTTAATTCAATTTAGATGAAAATTATATGTTACCACATGTCATACTATATGTGTGAGTGCATATGTATGTATGTATGTATGTACAGTCATGTAGATATATTGCTATTGGACATTGACATTTATGTAGATGTGAGAGCTGCATATAGAAGAGCAGTTTGTATTGTGAATTGGCGAACTGCCCACATTGTGATTGCCGACATATAAAACATCTATGTATGTATATGTATGCGCATTCACACATACCTATGCACATATGTAGATAAATTTATATGTAAATGTGTGTGTGCTGCGGCAGTTACACATGTCATTGGATTGAAAATGTCATTTGCTACATATCCGGTACAATTGTACCGTGATATTAGTTGCAAAAACACACAATCTTATATACAATTTGTTACATAAATTTACATACATGAGTATACATAAATGCATGCTTTTTCATATATGTACATAAATACTCATCTAGTAGATATTTTTGAAAATAGTTGTCTATACCTTTTCATATAAGCTCTGTCGTCGTCTGTTGCATGTCGCATGTTAAATAATAATATTAATAATAATTTTGCAATTTGTAATTACAATGCTATTGTTTGTCAAATGCTTAACTTTTGCATACATTCATACATACATATATAAGTTCTAGAGTAATGTCTACCTATCCATACTTAAATACATACATACAAATTTGTGCAATTATAATTCATACATTTGCATTATGACGTTGCCTTCCTGACTTTAACTATATGTGAAAGAGACAGCTGTGACGTAGACACCAGACTTTAGTGTTGGTGGTGTTTGTTAAATTTTGTTTAAACTATGAGCAATAAATATATTTATGTGTAATTTTATTGAAACTGTGGACGATGTGATTTTACTATGCTAAATGGAAAAAAACAGTAGCAAATGGTAAATAAGTTGATTATAGCCTAATTGAAGGCTTTACTATTGAATTCATTGCAGAATTTTAGCGTGGCAACGTCGTAGGAAGTTTAAAAACTGAACAACTCGAATACCTGAGGATATAAGTCGATTAGTCATCTGTGTTGTTGACACATCCGAATTCAATATTCAAATTTCTTAAGAATAAGAAGAACTAAAATGGGTTGGCTGCTAAATAAAAAAAATTTCCGAGATTCAGTAGTGAATTTTTTTTTGTTAGCGGAAATATTCGTCTTCGCCTAGAAATATATTACCACATGATTGACAATAACAATAGCTCAGTAAATGTAGATCAAAATGACATGAATACAAGTAGAACAGTTCAAGTCACGTTACCGGTAACCTAAGCCGCACAATTGCCTGTAAAATTGTCCCCAAACGATGGTAGCATGTGCGATTTCGCTTGAATGTCTTTGCTTTTGCATCCCATTTGGATCGCTTACTCAATGACCCTAGGTGGCAGAAGAAGAAAATAAAAATAATTGAAATTTTATTTTGTAATACATAGGGGGGGGGGGGGGACACACTTTTTCCTGAGTTAAGAAATGTATTCGGCCCTATAGTCAACTTCAGCGGAATAAAACATTCCCATAAATTTACAAGTAGAACAAAAACAAAATGGGGAAAAATTGCTTTTGTTTCGCTTGTAAATTTAAGAGAATATTTCATCCCAAGGAATTTCCGATAAAGCTGATTAATTGTGTTGGAATTTGGTCACGCTAGCAAAAAAAATTTCAGGTCGGAACGCAGGTTTTAACGCAGTTTACACATAGATGATAAATTCATATATTTCAATGAAAAAGTTTTAGATAACATTATTTTTAACAACTTTTATAAGAACCCTTTTTTTGTGCGAGTCCTTGGTTAAGACTGGAAATGCACTAACCACAGCGATTTAAGGGAGGAAGAGAAACAATTTAGTAAAATGTAAAGCAAATAAACACCCGTGTGACACGGCGTATGGGTAGCCTATGGGTAATGAAAAATTGCATGTTTTCTATTTTTAACTACTATTTACATTTCTTTGATTTCTTATTGAATTTTAAAAGCTGGCGAAAACTTTAACCTAACATTAAAGAAATAATCAACGGGAATGTTCGACTGCTTCAACTGGCGGGCTCCACCTGCTTGAAATGCTCGCTTACTTGATGAAGCAAGCGAGATGTCGCTCGTGGAGAGCGCTAAAAGTGGAGAGTATGATTTTTACTTGACGTCATGTTACAAATGAAAAAGTATAATTTCAAATTGTCCAGTCAATAAAACTCTCGCTCGCTTTCGGGAACTAAACACAGAAAGCAAGCAAGAATTTAAAGCAAGTGAAGACCGCTTGTTATGGCTTGTTGTACATATACCATATAAAAACATATATTACGAAAGCATGTGAAAATATACCAGTCAGAGCTGTATCTACATGCTTCACTAGGATACTTTAAAATACAAACAATAATTATAAGGCGATTTAAAAGCCGTAGCAAAATTTTGCAGCAACCATCAGGTAAAAAGGCATTCGGAAGCAAAATATCTGTATGTTCATAAAACAAATGAAGCAAGTCTGCATTTATGTTTCTCTATTTCGTAATACTCACATACTAATTTACGTATGTATGTATGGATGCATATTCCTTCATTTAAATTATTGGAAATTGAGCTGCAGAACTATGCTGGCCATAAAGTTAAGGTAGACATGTACATAGCAAGTTATATTAGCATTCTATTTATGAAAATTTGTCGTCGACAGAATGCCCTATCCTTTTGCGGTCATTTTTACTTCACAACTTAGGTGCACATCAATTCAATGCAGAAGGTGTTGCGCAACCACAAAAGAGCATTGTGTGCACAGGCTATTGTCCTTCAATAATGCAATACATACACAGCTCGAGCACTTCACCAGTGCTATTGTATATTTGTATTTATGTATATATATACATAAGCGACTGTGTGGAGCTTGAGTGGGTGTATCTGGTCTTAGCAATCGGTTGGCTTTTGTTTTTGTAATGCACGATGGTATTCAATTGCAACTGTAATCGCTATCAGCAGTTATCTAATAATATTGTATCAAAATTAATCCTGGGTAATATTTGCGGCTGTTATTGCTGCTTAATCTGTCGGTTGGTGGGGAATATATCAGAAAATAATAAGAGGACTACACAAGAGCATGTTGGTAAATCATTTGGCAGTTAATGCTAATTGAAATTCTTTTAGCCCTACATTGATTTTTAAAGAAACAATCTTTTAAAGTATCAACGTTGTGTCTGATAAGTTGGAGCTTTTAGTGTTTTTTGATTGTAAAGATTAGATCAGTTTAAGATAACAGCCCATGATGATGGTATATTACATTTTTGGGAATATATGTAGGTGCTCCTTAATAAAATTATAAACCGTAACGGTCAAAATTTTTATTAAAAAAATATCGGGATTTAATCGTAATAATTTGATTACAATTTCTTTAATCACAGTTGATCGTTGTTTTTGTAATTCTTTTATTTTTTCGATCAAATTTGATCAACATTTTTTGTGAATTTTATTTTTCGACTGAATTAATTAATATTTTTTTATTGTTATGTTTTCGATGAAAAATGATCTTTACTTTGGAATTTAAAATTTGTCGATCGAGTTTTGATCGTTATAATTTAACATTAATTTTTTGGATCGTAATAAGCGCAAAACAAATTATTTGCGATGCTAATTACAGCAACAACACCAACAAACGAAAAAATAAAAATAAAAGGCCAAAAATAATTATAACGATTTTTGTTGATTGTTGTTGATTAATTATAACGATTATTGTTATTCACAAAGTATAGATAAAAATATGTCGAAAAAATTAAATCCAAGAATAATTATTATTTCTGAACGAATAAAGAGAAACCTCAAATAAAGATTATACTGTGGTGTAAAACAAAAAAATCTTGTAAATAAAAATAAGCTCAAATAAGCGCAGCATGTGTTCCAAGGATCATTCGCATGCTGAAATTGAAATAGGCATTTAAACTAGAAAAATATGTTGCCACTTGAAAGCATGCCATGTTGTTACAAACTAAGTACCTTTTTATTTATTATTCATTATTGAACGCAAATCGCATTCTTAATTGAAAAAAAGAAGAAAGTTGAATAGGGCTGATAACCAGGCATGGCATATTTATACTAAGAAAATATATAAAAATAGTAAAAATAACACCAAGGGCTTTTAATTACTACCCGCTGTTTGCAGTTTTCAAAGACTACTTTCTGATGTTAGAATCACTGATCTTAATTTTAGCTTTGCAATCCAATAGTTAATTCTTCTAACAAGCGAGATTACAAAATTAGCATCAACGTTATGGATGCCAATTAAGTTATATGCGGATTTTTATATCACAATCTCATTTTTGGGAAAACTAAAGATGGAGGGAATATAGTGTTTCTACTCAAAAGTGTAATAATAATAGATATATGTACTATATGCTATTTTATACATTTTTAAAAACCATTTCTGGTTATATTTATCGAAGCCATTATTGCAATCGATTGTGTAATTAAGACCATTACCGACTTTGTTGTTGCTATCATTGTCGATATAGTTATGGTTATCGATTTCGATTTTACTATTCTGTGCATTGTTATCGATTCTATTATCGTTTGATCGTTATCGATGCTACCGTCATATTTGCATTTACATAACAGCAAACACCGGTGAAATCCATATTTCAATCTTTGGTTCAAGATTTAAAAAAAAATATGAGTATGTAGTTTTATAGGTCATTAAATTTTAGTATAATAGAGTGGGAGTTTCGAGTGGCTACGAATTGCCGAATGATTTTTGGTAATTTTTTACCCACCGCTCTTCCGTAAATTCGTTCATTTAAGGGGTGCTAAAATTTGTATTTTTTTTTTTTTTTTTTCAAAACCAACTGTAATTTATAGCTACCTGAAACTTTATTATACTAAAATTGAATGGCCTATACAACTGCATATCCAATTTTTTTTTAAAGTTCGAATTAAAAATTATTTAATTGTTTCTATGAACAAAAAAATTAAATAAATAAATTCTGAATACATTTATAAATATGTGTGTTGTTTGTGGTTATCGTAAGAAACTACTATTGATAAGGTGATAACCGGCTCAGACTGAAATTTCGATAAAACCAACAGTTGTATGGCATTACTTTAAGTGTGAAACTGATAAGCCTTTAGGAACTGCTATGTATCAAGGACATCGAAGTACACTATTTGAAACTTTTTATGACTCACCTAAAAGAATTTTACAACACCATTGTTAGTTTCATAAAAAACAAACAAAAAAGTATGTATGTGGCTAATGACGAGTCATGTCTCTTTTTTGTTATGGCGTTGCCGTTTGAGCGCCTAAAAGTATGTGTGTATATGGACATAAATTTGTAGCTGTACTTATGCGAATCGAAAAGCACGTTTATTCTTCTTTTTTTTTTGATTTCATAGACCTCGAAGTAAAACGGATTTGTTCACACCTTGGCAGAAGACATGTCAGCTCACTCGTTGTATGCCATTTTCTAATTTATTGTGAACCAAAATTTGCAAACATGCACACACACCCACACACAGCCTCACTAACAAAAGGTTTTTATTTATATTGTAAAGAGGGGTTATTTGATTTGCACAGTCGCTGAAATGCTTCACAATAAATTTTATTGCATTAGCTTGGCAGTTTATGAGCGCCATCGCAATTGATGTATAAAAGTTGAGGGGCGAAAAAAAGAAGAAAATAAATAAAAAAAAGAGGGGAATAAATACAGGCATAAAATTGTTAAGCTTTTAAGAGTGTGTGAAACGTAAATAAACAGTGAGAACAATAAAATCCAATGAAGTAAAAATAAACAAAAAAAAAATAAAAATGCGGCACTTAAATGCTGAAAAAATGTAGAGCTATTTAGAGGCGAGTGTGTATAAAATATATACACATACAAAAGGACATGCTTTGCGAAATTGATTTGTTGTTTTTGTTGGCACACACTTAACCTGCTTCGATTTCAATTTGAATTTTAATTTCAATTTCAGTTTCAATTTCAATTACAAGCAGCACGAGTCACGTACCTAGTATTGCTATTGTATTCTGCATTCCCGAAAGTACTATAGTAAAGTGGAATAAGTTAAATTTTTTGTAATTCCACTTCATCGCGGTGGCTGCCACTATTTTGCATTTCATGTGCAGTAGTTGTAATTGTTTGTTGTTGTTAGTCAAAATATTCAAGTGCGCGTCCTTCACAAGCAACACGCAACAAAAAACAAAAAACAAAAAAATTATAATAACACAACGGTTCTACTTCGTTATACTGCTAGAGTTCAGGGTTATCGCTGATTTGAATTGCGACCACAATTCAGAAGTTGTTTAATTAGTTGGAATTTAACTTTTCTGTAGAGTTTATTGGTTTGATGTAGCATAAAATTTTAAATATGAAGTAATTTTTTTTTTATGGAAATGTGAAAATGCAGCATTTATTAATATAAGTTTGTTGTAACAATTAAGTAGTACTTGTATCGATTAGCTGTTATTGCGGTTTCTGTCTATTAAGCCACTCAATGTTGTATTTTTCAAGGGTTCTTTTCAAACCCCAATTCACAACACAAGCAGTGAGTTTGTTTTTCTTTTACTTAGGTATGTAGCTGGTGGTGGGTCTCTGTTAAAAGATTTTTAAGAAGTTTATAAAAGAAATTAATTGCTATTGAGTTTTATTTAAATTCTTTCTAACAAAACTAAAATAACTGAAAATTAGAAGAAAGAAGAAATAGATGCTGAAATATCAATAAAGAAAACTTACATACCAAGAAAATCGCACCAATAAATAAAAACTGCAAATGCAAACAAATTAAACTGTAATTGAAAAAAGTATTCAATGTGCTTTGATACAATATTATTCTTATTTGCCAAGAGCGTTTACTGTTTTTGAATGCAGCGAATGCACCATTGCTAATCGTTAAATTTGAGAAACAATTTTGTTTTTTCTATGTAGAATACCTAGAGAAATGTAGTCAATTTATTGTCAAGGTAATGCCTGCCGCCAAAAGAGAAGCCATAACGATAAAACAACCCATAAGTCTAATGATAGTGATAACTGTAATAAAAGTGACACTGGTACCGGTATTTATAATGACAAAAACTAAGATATGTACATATATAAAGCAAAAACGATAGCAGGGTCGATAATGCACACAATAACAGTGAAACCGTGGTAAATAACTAAACCGATTGCGATAACGCAAACGCATGCAAATAATCTCTGTATAAATAAACTGGAAATTAAGAAAAAAAAAATAAGTATGAATAAAAGCGTGTAGCTCGGTCGGATTCAACTAAATTTTTACTAACGCAAAAAACACATTACAAAGGTATCAAAACTGTTACCATATTTGATGCATACTTTTAAGCTGAAGACAATAGAATTAACAGTTTGAGCAATATGTGGTGAGGAGCAGGACAGTTGTCTTTTACAAATATAGATCAGATTAATATACATGCAATAAAAAAAAAAATTTAAAAAAATACCGCCAACTTAAAAATTTATTTAAGAGAACCTGAGAATAAATCAAAACCCATCGGACAACCATGAAAACCACAAAAGTTTATTTATTGTGCAAGGCTCATCAGTAGCTATATTTTCTCTAGAAATTACGCCTAGCTTGAAAAATTTTTTAAAAAGCAAAATTTTAATAACGAATGCAGGAGTGAGTATAGATTTTTCTAATTCTATCAAACTTGGTTTATTTACAATACATTATCTCTGGCCCTTCTAGGTTTGATTTTAAAAACTATTGAAATTCAAACAAATACACATTTCCGATAATAAAAAAATACTTTGTAAAAAATATGCTTCGGATTATTGTATATTTTAGTGCAACTGCGATGGAAATTATAATCGTTTGACAGTTTTTAAAGCATTTTCTGTAGTGCAAAAATTTTTGCTAAATAGTTTTTGCATGTGAACCCAAATATTTATTTTATAATCTATATTGACGACATATTTTAATATAATTATTATTCTATGTTTCTCGCTTCACACCAGAGGTTTTCGATGCTAATTTAAGTATACAAATTTTCATTATTAATGTTTATTCATCCATATATCCAACTTTTTTGATATTCCCTTTTCTACCATTTTTGGTCACGCGCTGAATTTTTTGTTCCAATATACTAAGTTTTAATGCGTCAATTTTATGATACAATTTTGCATTTAATAATTGGAATATTTTATAGTTTTCCGTTGACGTGCTATTTACAGCGTTGACGTTTGGTTGAAAATGCAAAACAGAAATTGCGGAATTGATATGACAACTTTTATTTGTTTTCAACACTTTATTTCAGCGTTATTTACAATTGCATTTGGTTTAACGCTGCTGCTTTTCCGCACTCATTTTGTCGTTTTATTCATTTATTTTAAACTTACATATATTCTTTCTACACTTCAGTTTATTTCATTTCACTTTATTTGACTGCACAAATTTACTTTTCATATTCTGTGTAGTCTACCTTGAGGCGCACATTTTAAATATGCTGCTTGAAATATTTATAGAACTTGTGAAATTTTAAAACTTTAACACACCAGCGGGCACAACAACAACAACAACAACCGCAACGACGCGACGCTGCATTGAAGTGCAGTGCAGCGAAGTGGCAACACAATACGACCACCTAATATTTGTAAGACATTCAAAACCCGCAACGTAAAATGAATACTCATTCATGTCGTCTTGGGTTTTTTTTTAAACTACCAAGAAGCACTACAGCCTTCTTTCCACTTCCTTTCACTTACGAAGACTTTGCTTTCTTCTGTTCTGTTTTTTTTCTTCTCTCTTTCAAAATTATCACATTTTACTATCTACGCTGTCGTATTAGCTTTTTACAAGGTGGAAAATTGTCTGTTTGCCTGCATTTTCCGGCATTCTATATATATATATGTGTGTGTGTGTGTGTTTTCGTAGAAGTGCCATAGTAGTCGGCTTCCTTGTACGCTTCCTTGAATTGTACAGTGCAAACCTTAGCGCGTAGCCACCGCATGTAGCCTGATATGGCAGATGACATTCGGTGCGAATGCAGTCGGCGGAAAGTTAGTACATATGTACCATTAGCAACTCTCGCTACAACAACAGCAACAACAACAACAATCACATCCCTAGCCAGTTGTTGGCAGGCATTTATACTTCTATCTATATACATATCCGTAGCAATTTGAAAATGGGTTTTTATTTAAGTTCGCTGATGCTGCTGCTGCTGTTCTGCCGCTTCGCTGACTGGCTGACTGGCGGCTGGCGGCTGCTGCTTGCTATCTCCAAGCGTTTGTAAAGTGTGGGATGCGAAGCGGCCATGTTGTGCAAGTCACGCGCTGGAACATTAATGTTCACTTAAGCAAATTGTACACCGATTCATACATACACAAAAACATAGGTAGGTAGCTATTATGTATGTACATACATAGATAGTTGCGAAAAATTAAACTAGTCAGAAAGTACATATTCTAGTTAACATATTGGCATTCAATGGTAGTAAGTAGTCATATTAGTTTGACTATTCACCAGAATTATACCAGTTACTATATAAACTTCTTCTTTTAGTCCGAATAGTTGACAACAAAACATAAATTCTCATCGGTATTGCTAGCGCCTGCTAAATTAAAGCTTTAAAATGTGCTGTCAATATTAAAGAATGATAGAAATTTAAGTTGCGCCTACCTCAAATGATGAATGTAAATTGTTTGCTATGACCAACTCTAAGGTAGTTAGGGACGGTAAGTGGGGGTTAAACTTGTCGGTCGGTCCAATATAAAAACCTTTCTCATCTGGGTTCCCGGCCATAGCAACACTTCTGGTAACGAGTGGGCCGACGAATTGACCAGAGCCGGAGCTGTTTTGATGTATCCATGGCCGAAGCGGTCAGCCTAGGGGTAAGCAGATGGAAAAGATTAAGCACTTGCAAAATTCCGAAGGAACTCTGGCCCACGTATGACAAATCAAAAACGATGGACCTACTAAATAGATCAAGGAAAGACTGACAGCCATGTTAACGGGACTAGATGGAAATCCCATAAAATACGCAAAACAGTTTTTTCACTACCCCTGTGAGTGTCCGGTTCTGGCTCGTAGTAGATAGCAGACACTAGGATTCTTCCTGACGAGCGACTTGAAGAATATCTCTAGTTGCACAATGGAAAACATCAGTAGGAATCATAACAGCAAAATGAAAATTAGGAATCATAACAGCAGAAAACAGGTTTCAGGAGAATCAGCGAATCAAAATGGTGCTCTAATTGGGACAATCAACCAACCAACTAAATTATTTACTACGCCATTGCAAAAGAAATTAGAGAGAAAGAAAAAGAATCTAGACGTGCTGGAAAGTTAGGTTAAGATGAATCAAGAACGAATATCATGAATTATTGAGAATCGAATGTGCCGAAATAGATTTTAATATTCATCGTTCACTGTAGCTACCTTTTATTAATTGAAATCACTTAAAACGCTTCACCTTGAAAATGTAAAGTGCACACAGAGTCAAGTGAAACAATTGTGCTTACAAAAAAAAATTTTATTTTATAAAAAATTCCTCGATGACGTAAATGCTCAACTAATTATGTCAAACATTTAAATGCAAAAAAGGAGTGTAGCTTCCAGCGGCTGGGGCTTATTCACACAAACCATTGACTTCATAAAACACTACGGAAAAATGTCTGCTCCAGTAAAATCTGAAGATTCAAGAAAAATGAAATTCAAAATTTAAAAGTTTCTTAGTATACAAAATTTTTAATTTTGTGAATAGTCAAGTGTAAATGAGAAAGCGCCAAATTAAAACGCGAAAGTGTCAGATGAAAATGAGAAAGCGAAAAAAATATTATTTGAAAAATATGTAAAAAAAAAACGGATTTCCCTTTTTATTTTACGCTTTCTAATTTGGAATTGTCTATTCTTATTTTGAACTGACGCTTTATCATTTTCAACTGACTATTCTCATTTTTATTTGACGCTTTCTCATTTTCTACTGACTTTCTTCAATTCTTCAATTGACACTTTCTGATTTTAATTTGACGCTTTCTCATTTCCAACTGACTATTCTCATTTTCAATAGACGCTTTCTCATTAACAATTGGAAATGGCCTAGTATGCTAGTTTTCGCGGTAATAAGAATTTGGAAAATTTTATGGAAAATTTATAGCCCAAAGGACGAACAACCGACCATTAGTCCACTGAGGCCGATATATTAGGAGGATTAGTTCCATGAGAATGGTTGAAATCGACTAACAACCTAGCCGAACGGAATATCATCTAAAAAAAAGCGGGTATATGATATTAATTAGTACTATTTCCGGTGTATTGAAATCTCTATTGGCTTATCTGAATTTGTTTCATTAAAACTTCATGTTTTCCTTATTGCTTCGGTATCTAAAAAGCACAATTTTTTAGTATTCCCACCTTGTGCATTTTTTGCTGAGATATTTTAACCGGGAGAGGTACTAAATTCTGCTTTTCAAAATTCTTTTGGATGAAAATTCTGTAAAAATCAAAAAAAAAAATTCTGTCCAGCCTAAATTCATTTGGTTCAATATTCTGTATTTAAAATTCTGTATGATCAAAATGATGGAGAACTGAAATTCTGTATATTAAAATTCTGGAATCAAAATTATTTTCGATCAAAATGCTGTAAAAATATAACCAAATAAGCAGATAACCTGATAAGCACGCATACCTGAATAGCACATTTATTTTATGAATAATGGAATTCCGATTTTATAGAATCAATGGTATATATACATACGTCAATTAAAGAAAAATTCAAAAATTCATTCAAAACAAAAGTTATTACATTATAATGGCGAAACAATTATTATATTATTAAATTTTTAGCAATTCGCTTTAGAAAAGAAACATGCCTTAATATAAGCCTTTTTTTGTTATTCTTTTAATTCTGTTGTTTGCTTTTACAGCCTTCTTCGTTTGACTAATTTTGTGACCATTTTGAAATTTCTGAAGCTATAAATACATACAAACATATGTACATTTGCTTTATGTAAATCTGTTTTGATAATATAGGAAACCATATGGGTCAAGACAAGTCATGTATTGGCAGTATTTTGTTTTGCAAAACTCTGTATTGAAAAACCGGAAGAGCATATGGATAAATAAAAAAAGTGCGTTTTGCAAAACAAAATACTGCCAATACATAATTTTGATTTACAGAATTTAAAATTACAGTGTTCCGCAATACAGAATTTTAACAGTACAGAATTTTGAATTACAGATTTTTGAATACAGAATATTGAATACAGAATTTTAAATACAGAATTTTGAACCAAAATCATATTGTACCCAACCCATTTTAACCCTCTAAGCTCTTAATGGATGCCTCTTTCTTTTGTTTTTTTTTTTGCTGAAAAGTGGGAAAATACCAATAAAGGGGATATCATGTAAATATTTGTCATAAAATTCTACTACAATTCCCTGCATACACAGAAGTTTCAAATCCAACTTGAGCTCCAAAAATAAGTCAAGTATAATATCATTCCTTCACTCTAGCAGAGTCCGCTATCAGAACTTTATTAATTTGTTTATATTGTACTTAAATAAGCATAGTTTTTTTTGAGAATGCGCAATGTTTTCTGAATACTTTCAAAATGTATTGGATAAGTAATTTTATTAGTTTTCTTTGAATAGATACTACGATACTTGAAAATAAATAAAACCATATATCCGATAAATTTTTGCATTTTTCGGTGATACCTTTTTCTTTGATCTCACAGCAACACTGCTTGAAAGCAATATCAGTACTAGCTGGTTCGATTGCTGGGTATACTTATTCCACCTTTTCTACTACATACATATATACATTGGCAACTAACTTTGTTAGCGTCAAGTTGCTCGTTGCTCGTTGCCGTGTAAGTTGAAACTGGAGTTGCAGTGGTAATAAAGAATACGCAACGTGCGATTTTGCTAAGTGTGAATAAGCTTGTTAATTTCTGTTGGCAATAACATACGGATACATATCTACCTACACACCCACATAAATGGCGGTAGTTAGTTACATGCCGTTGCTTTGATTAAGGCCAACTACTTTTTTTTTTTTTTTTTTATAAACTGCAAACTACGTTTTGCTCCATTTTTAAACTCAAACAACATTGTGATTTTTTTTAGCATTTTTTTCTAACTTTTCTTATTCTACTTGAACTAAATTTTCCTTTTGCACTTATTTCTTTGTACGCTTCTGCAGGCTCCCAAGGAATGCAACTTGGTTTTGGTACAGCGTACGCCGGATATCTGCGGATTCCTTGCACTTGCAGTACCGCCGCCAGCGCCGAATAGCAATAATGGTGGCGAAACTGTTGCAACAGTGACCTCAGCCTCAGCCTCAGCCTCAGTCGCAGCCAGCAGTACAACAAGCGCCACACCAACAGGCGTCAACGGCAATGGCAACAGCAATGGCGGCACACATCCTGCCGAGCAAACTGGCTCCATTGGAGGTAAATTAACTTTGTTGTGCGCCAAAGCGGGCTTGCGTTTTCTATTTCCTTGTTTGTATCTATCTTTTTTAAATCTATTTTACCACAGTAAATTTTACATTTTATAATTTTCCAATTTCTCTACTATCTATCTTTGTATGTGCGCCCGCGCGTGTGTGTGTGTTTGTGTGTACAGCCATATTGGCCGCCATATTATCGTTGACTTGCTTCGTCGCTTGCTTGGGAGTGTTTGCCTTTTCGCCGGAACGCCGGAACAGCATGAGACGTTTCTTTAGACGCAGTACATCGGCGGTGCGTTATTCGAGGGTAAGTGTGTAGGTGGGTGGGTGTTGGAGGATTACGGTGTATTTAATGGAGTGGTAGAGAAAGTGGAAGCGAGGTGGTTGTATATTGGATATCCTTTGAAGAATTTTGTGCGCAAAGTTCAAATACGAAAAGCGAGATAAACAATTTAATAACATTCAGTAAAGTTAGAAAAAAAAATTTTCAGTTAATTTAAAAAGTTATATAAAATTTAGCTACAAATAACATAAACGCGAATAGAGGAAGGGACAAGGGAAACTTTAGTCTAACTCTAAATTTAATCATATAATATATTGATTGAAGTTCATAATTTTTTATATTAAATTTTGCTTTTCGTTGTAGTGAATATTTTAATTACACTAATTTTAATTGCATTTAGATCTGAATGGAAACCTTTATTCCAATCTGAGTTTTGAACTTGATATATATGTATATGAAATGACTACTATTACTGTTTTGACTTAATTACAATTTGATTTTATTATTATTATTAAAAAATTAAAAAATTTAAAATTTTAAAATTTAAAAATGTTTTTTTAATTACAAATTTTTTTTTTGCTAAATTTGGTGTATATTAAATGACTAGTATTAGTTTTACTGTTTTGACTTAATTTCAATTTTATTTTATTATTATTATATGCACTTAAAAAAATTTTAAATTTTAAATTATTTTTTTTTTGGTTATATTTGATGTGCCGTAATTGAATGACTAGTATTACTCTTTTGACTTAATTTGAATTTATTTATTTTTTATTTATTTATTATTATTATTTGGACTTAAAATTTTTCTTAAACCAAATTAGTTTTTTTCAATTCAACTTTCACTATATTTTCGGTGTTGAGTAGAATATTGATTTTAAATGTAAATTTTATGGTTAATTGTGGTTAATTTTTGTTTTAATTTTGCGTTAAAAAATTTTTAATTTTATTGTATTTCACAGTATTTAGTTTTAAATTTAATTTTGATTTTAATTTCAGTTTCAATTTTAAGCTTTAGCTTTAATTTGAATCTTAATTTTAGTTATATTTTTAAACTAGGTTTTAACATTAATACTAATAATTTAGATTTTTAGTATAAATTCAATTTAACATTGCATTTTACTTTTAATTTACATTTTTTCTATTCATTATTTGTTATATATGTATATGACATAATTATATTTTTATTTCTAGTTTTAATGTGGTTTAGTACTTTCAATTTTTATTTATTTTATAATTTTCTGTTGTCTTCATATTTGTAACTTTAAACTTGAATACATTTTTCCTAAGAAAAAATTCGATTTAGTTTTATGGTGAATTCACAACGAAATTTATTTAAAGATTTAACCCAGTAAGATTTTGGTATTTAAATGGAACGCCAACTTTATTTGACCCCAAATTTAGTTTTTAAAGTCAATAGCAAAAACCGTGTTTCTGAAGAAGTTTTAATTTTATATGTAGTCTAAAATAACTTTAAATACCATTTTTATTTTCAATTATAACTTTAATCTCAATGCATGTGAGGTTTTAAATTTAATGAAACTGAAGCTAAATTTTATATCGAGCTATATTTTTAATTTAATTTTTTATTTCAATTTTTGTCTTAAAAAAATTTTAGTTTTCGTTTTTTCGTTCGTTTTTTTTTAAGTTTAAATTTGAAGTCATATGCAAATTTTTAACCTTTCTCCTAATTATAATTTATTTGTATATAATTTTAAGTATTATTTAGAATTTATATTTCATTTAATTTGAAATTTTATTAATCTTGTCTTAGTTTTACTTTTACGTTCAGTTTTATTTAAAAATTTTTTTTTTTTTGTATTTCTATTTTAGTACTATTTTTTATTTCAACTTTAAGTCTTTTTAGTTTTTAAATTTATTTCAATTACAGTTTTAATGTAAAATTACATTTGGATGTCATTTATATTTGAGCTCCATTTTTTTATGTAGTTATATTAAGTTTTGATATAAATTTTTTAATTTTTATTTTGCTAACTTGTATTATTTTTATTTCTAAAATTAGTTATTTGCATATTTTAAATTGTTGCTTGCATGTTATTTTTGATTAACGTTATAATATTTTTATCAAAACTAAGCAAAATTATTTTTTAAAATTTAATTGCATTTTTAAAATTATAATAATTATAAGTTTGAATTTTCGATTATAAGTTGATTTTAAACTCTCTATCATTTCTTTTATTCAGGTACAGTCAAATGAAGAAGCCAACCTGTTGCTTGATACGAATGGAGAATTTACGGATAGCGATGACGACATGCTACTCTAGGACAGTGATCAATAAAACAAAACAACGCAACATCAACGAGGATTTCAACAATAAAGTGAATTGAATGATGAAACAACTCTTTTTGATGACTACAGCACCAACTATTTAATTTAAAAAAATATATATATATAAATGTAGATTTAGCTTAAATATTGAACTGAAAATTTTATGAGCTAAAACGCAAGCGAGCTTTTTTCTTTGCCACACAAGCCTCAAGCGACAAATGAAAAACAAAAAAAAAAAAACAAAACTGAAAAATCATAAATAAACACCAAAGATGAAAGACAAAGTGTAAGCAAGAAGACAGAAAGACAAAAGGGGAAAAACCAAAAAAGAAAAAAAAACCAAAAAATTTAAATTAGAAAGCGACGTTGGAAGTAACATTACATATATTAAAGCAAAATTGTATTTGAAAAACATAAATTTTTAAGCATTTTCTAAACTACATATATAGTATTTACTACCGAACATTCAAGAACGTAAAATAACAAAGAAATGTGTAAAAATATTGTACTCGTATTTGTAAATTGTTCATGTGCGCAATACACGAATGTAAAAAAGAAAATGCAGTTAAATGTCTAACTGTAATAGCTTTCTATATACGTACATACATATGCCTATTGTTATATATGCGTACATATATCTATATTTATATGAGCGAAAAAGAATTGAGGGGGATAAATGTGAAAAAGATATTTTTTTAAATTCCTAACTATGAGAAATGTTTGTATGAAATGTATTTTGAGTAGCTAAGTAATGTAATGAATATAAAATTAAGCTACTGGAATCGAGAAACAATATTTTTTTGGAGCGTTACTATTATTTGGTTAGAGTACGCTTTTAATATTTTAAAAATTCAAATATGTGAATGAAATGACATAGATAAAAAACTAGAAGATGAGCTGCTTTAATTGTAGTTGTAATGCACACCATGCAAATGTGTGTAGTTTTTATTTAAAACTTTATAAATATGTATGAGAATGTACTTACTACTTAATCCTATTTATGTATATGAATGTATTAATTGAAAATATGTACTTAATTTTTTCTTAGATTATCAATCTACTTTCTTTATTTAAAGCTTACCCACAAATATTTGAAGCGATGTATAATCATTTTAAATAAATGAACAACGATGCAATTAAATACTTGTTATCTTTTTCTTCTTTTTTTTTTAATATTAGCAATCAAATAAAGGGTTGCAATTTATCAGAACTCATTAGTATTTGTTAGTGGTGGTTGGGTAAGCAGTGCGGGAAAGTGAAAGTTTCAAATTGTACCTAATTTTGTATAAGAAATTCGGGGATATAAAGAAATAGATTCTGGAATGTAAGATTTTTGTTTAAGATAAATAAATAAAGTATACAAACATAGGTAGATGGCAGCTAATGGCCTTAGTTCTGAATCGCTCGTCTGTATATATGTAAGTAGAATAATTGTCCGGCGACAAAGTCGATTTTCTGCCTCATTCGCTAAACTCATGTGGAGCATGTGAACCCACAGGTGGCAACCAATTAACTACCTGGCAGAATTGCATTCGGAGATTTGTCATTGCCTGTCGAGGGGCGACCGCTGTTAGAAATAAGTTGTTCTATAATTTTTGCTGTTACTTGCCGGGCCGAGATTTGAGTCCGGTACACTCTGGGTCAAATACGCATACGCTACACAGTCGGCTATGGCGGCCGCACAGAATTTCAATGTACCTAAATTGAACGGATTGTTTCGAATGTAGTTTTCGGCGAGAATGAGACCGAAAAAAAATACAATGCACTTATTTTTTTATTACTGATGGGAAGTAACGAGTACTTTTGCTATCGATTGTTTAGAGAAAGTATCGGGTACTAGGAAAATATGGTGCAATTTCGACTCTTGAGGTGTACTATATGCTTTGAAATATTTGGTATAAATTCGGCTACGGACCTCGGGAACAGCGAAAGCGCAAATTTCACTTACACCCAAAATAAATTTTCCGAAGGTTTGATCTTTCTAAATAAATTCGTACATAGTGCGTGTATATAAATTTATTAAATAATTGCAATTAATTTAGTATTGGATGAAAGTAAGGTCAATAAAAGTGGTGCCCCAGCACTCATAATAAACATAAAGGAGGTTTTTTTTTAGACGTGTGGTTTTCAACGACGCAAATGACTTCTCTTGGAGTTGGTCTTTTCGACAGCTGTTACTTGATTCATACTCAGTTTGGTTTGTCATTTTATAATATGGGGTTATGTGAAGAGAATATTCGGCGCGTTATTGCTGACATACGACCAAAGTGCTGCAAAAAGTGGTCGAAAATTGGGCCTCGGCTGGAATTTATCAATCATTTTTAAAACATAATGGCAAACTTTTATTTTTATAATAAAGCTAAATTCTTGGTCACAACACTAAATGATATGCATTTTATTTCTTTTTGAAAACCACATTTCTAACAAAAACAGCCTTTAATATTTTCCAATTTTTTTGCGTTTTGCTTGAGTTTGTTTCAAAGTTAGCAATGTGTACAAACCTACTCCACAACCAAATATTTTACGTGATTACTCTCATTAATATTAGAGTTCAATTAAGCCAAATGAGGGCTCAATTTCGAGGACTATCTAATTACGATTGGAAATAACAAAGAAAGTTATGACATTCAATTCTCTCATACACCGCAAGCTATTTTGGTGAGACTAATCAACCTTTGGTCTTTAGCCTGGTGGACATGGGAAGCAATATCGAAATAGTTGGAGATATGCAAAAGCTCACAGTTTGTTTAAGCATATCAGATCGTAGATACATAAATATCGGGTCTTGTAATAGGAACGTTACAAAAGTTTTTTTTAAATAAAACAAAAACGGTTTGGAATATGAATTAAATTCTTTATTCCCGTGAAAGTATATTCGATGCCATTATGTATGGAACTCGATTTCTTTTGCATGGGCACCACGGGCACGCTTGCAGCAGCCCAGACGCTGAACCCAATTTTCGACGGTTTTCAAGCATAAATCGGCCGATACTGCTGCAATTTCACGTTCGATATTCGTACGAAGTTCATCAATCGTCACTGTCTTGTTGGCATAGACCATAGACTTGAGGGCGCGTTATTGCTGACATACGACCAAAGTGCTGCAAAAAGTGGTCGAAAATTGGGCCTCGGCTGGAATTTATCAATCATTTTTAAAACATAATGGCAAACTTTTATTTTTATAATAAAGCTAAATTCTTGGTCACAACACTAAATGATATGCATTTTATTTCTTTTTGAAAACCACATTTCTAACAAAAACAGCCTTTAATATTTTCCAATTTTTTTGCGTTTTGCTTGAGTTTGTTTCAAAGTTAGCAATGTGTACAAACCTACTCCACAACCAAATATTTTACGTGATTACTCTCATTAATATTAGAGTTCAATTAAGCCAAATGAGGGCTCAATTTCGAGGACTATCTAATTACGATTGGAAATAACAAAGAAAGTTATGACATTCAATTCTCTCATACACCGCAAGCTATTTTGGTGAGACTAATCAACCTTTGGTCTTTAGCCTGGTGGACATGGGAAGCAATATCGAAATAGTTGGAGATATGCAAAAGCTCACAGTTTGTTTAAGCATATCAGATCGTAGATACATAAATATCGGGTCTTGTAATAGGAACGTTACAAAAGTTTTTTTTAAATAAAACAAAAACGGTTTGGAATATGAATTAAATTCTTTATTCCCGTGAAAGTATATTCGATGCCATTATGTATGGAACTCGATTTCTTTTGCATGGGCACCACGGGCACGCTTGCAGCAGCCCAGACGCTGAACCCAATTTTCGACGGTTTTCAAGCATAAATCGGCCGATACTGCTGCAATTTCACGTTCGATATTCGTACGAAGTTCATCAATCGTCACTGTCTTGTTGGCATAGACCATAGACTTGACATAGCCCCACAGGAAATAGTCTAACGGCGTCAAATCGCACGACCGAGGCGGCCTATTGACTGTGTCATTTCATGAGATAACTCGTTCACCAAACTTGGTTTTCAATAAATCGATTCTGACATTCGCTGTGTGGCTTGTGGCGCCGTGTTGTTGGAACCACATATTGCCCAAGTCCATATCATCCAATTCGAGCCAAAAATATTCGGTTATCATTGAGCGGAAGCGATTCCCATTCACAGTAACGTGCCGGTCTTGATCATCACGGAAGAAGTACGCCCCAATGACGACGCCGGCCCATAAACCGCACCAAATCGTAATTTTTTCGGGATGCAATGTTGACTTATGGAATACGTGTGGATTGTTGCCTGCCCAATAACGCATATTTTGCTTATTGACGAAGTCATTCAGCCAGAAATGACGACGGCCGTAAATTGGACGTAGCGCTCTTAAAGTTAAGGCCATTGATTCCGAATTTCGGTAGTAAATTTTAATAATTTCGACTCGTTTTTGAATCGCATATCTTTCCATGATGAAATGGCAAACCTTACTGAAGAGAAATGTCAAAAGAGCGGGGAAAAATAACGCGTCGTTTGCTGTCACTATCGGTCTACTTTTGTAGCGTCTCTATTGCAAGACCCTTTAGAACCCAAAGTGAAGTAAAATCAAAAATTTTAAGTTAATATCCAACGTCGTTATTGTGGATAAAATTCATTGGCATGAATTACTCTCTGCTTGAACTAAGATCATTGTAATATTAAGCCACAAATCGATGGCCACAAGATAATTGGTCTCTATTGTTCTGATTTGAATGCAATCGCCCATCAAGATATGCCGAAAATTTTATTGTATATATTATTTGGAAGATAAAAAATAGAAATAAGCCATTTTCTCATTTATATCTCATGCTTGTTAAAATTGACTATTCTGATTTGCAATTGACGCTTTCGCATTTCCAATTGGAAATGGTGTACCTCTAAACTAGGTTGATGGAAATAAACGTAAATAATTAAAATAATAAATTTGAAAACTTGAGCTCGGCATTCAAAAGTAGATATTTTGAAAATATTAGTCACGGAATTTTTTCTTCGCTTTAGTTTAGATGCGGAGTGCATCTATGAAATGTTTATAAAATAGCTTTATTCAGAACGATGACTTTATTTGGCATTTTTTTAAATAATCCCAGCAAGTGTAGCTCATAAAGACAAATTTATAAATATATATTTTTTTTAAATTTGCTTAGCCCTCATTATACAAATTTATTTACAAAAAATATATCCATATTATTAAAACGTTTTTTCGCCATCCAACTGTAATTTTTCGTCCTGAATGTCTAGATTTGGCAAGGGATGACGGAAAAGGGAACCAATATACATCAACTTTTCACACTGTCAGAAAAACAGAAAAAAACAATAATAAATTTTTTTTCTGCAAATCTGTATTAACGACATTTCCTTAGAAGAAAAAATCATTGCCACTCGTCATGTTTATCAAATTGTTTTGGTTTTCAGATGGGTTTTTAAGGTAGTCAACTTCAATTGAGTTAAACTTTGTTAAGCAGCTAAAATATCATTTTTTCTATTGAATTTCGATTTTTTCTTTTGGTAATGTGAAAAGATATTATAATATCCAGTAACTTTTTAACCCATTGAGGCGAACCAGTTCATTTTAGACCCTCCTTGTTGTACAATTTTATAAACTCCAGATTCTGCGGCACTATTTTCGAACTAGATATTTCGGTAGCAGTTCGGGACCTTTCAGTAATTCGAGACTGGTTCGCCACTACCACTACTACTACTACTAATACTACTACTACTACTTCTACTACTACTACTATTGCTGCTACGCTAGTAATTACTAGGGTGTGTTCGAGCTGCGATTATTGCGGCAGTGTTACTTTTGATGATAGAGCATCACGTTCTTCGGCAAAATTTCGGCAACAGTGGCAACGTCACGCGTTCGTTGAATAAAATGTTGACAATCTGTTGCTCATCACTAGCAAATCAAACGCAATATAAAAATTTTTACTGCGCAATTGAGATGGAGGAAGAAAAGTAAGTAAAGTTTTTAATAAGTGTTATTTAATATGTAATATTGTTTATTATTTGTTTTTAGCTTAAAATTAAGCGTGACTGAAACCAAATTATTGGCCAGATGTCGATTGGACCTGGAAGATGAGTTTACTTGCAGGAGGAGAAAGAAACATGTCCTTTGGGGCAAAGTACTGGACAATATGAAAAGTGATGCTCCACTTTTCACTTCCTCACTTTTCTTCTTTTGGAACACTCTTCAAACAAGAAACGTTTTATCTTATGTCTTCTCCGCCTTCTTTTGTCCATGTTTATCAAAAATTTATCACCGCCCCTTTCCATCATCTCATCAGCTATCAAATAAGTTAAAATCTCCATATTTCCCAATTACGCGTTCTGTGCAAAATAAATGCTGCAATATTGCTGCACATTATCAGCTGAGTATCAGCAACAGAGTATCAAATAAGTAACAGGGTTGCAATATTGCTGTAATTATTGAGCGGCTCGAACACACCCCTAGTCACTACAACTACATCCCAAAATTAAAGTACTACTACGCCTCCTAAAACTTCTACTACAACTGCTACTAACTACCACAATTACTATTTACTACTATTACTAATTATTACTTATTGTAAATGAATAACGAATAATAAATAATAATAATAATAATAATAATACTACTATTTGTACTAATATCACTACTAATTACTACTGTTATTTGTATTGATGCTACTACTAATTACGACTACTATTTCTTACTAATACTACAATTTTTACTAATCTTACTACTAGTTAACTACTAATATTATTTCAAGTTAGTTCTACTACCATTTTGTATTAAATTCTGCAACTATTTTTATTAATGCTACTGCTAATTACTATTACTATTTTTACTAATGGTACTATTAATTATTACTACTTTTTACTTATTTCGGCTACTATTTTTACTATTTATAAAACCAATTACTACTAGTATTTTCACCCACGCTAAAACTGATAAAACTAAAAGGGATGTCTCGTGAAACTCTCTCCCATATTTAACTCTATATTTCTTTGTAGAATCGGCACAGATATTTTACTTTAGCCTTGCGCACTAAAGTGCAAGCGTATTTTTTTTTTTTATATATTTTGTAACGAAACCTATACCGAAGACGACCCTGAAAATTGGAATTCTGCTGAGGTCAATGAGACAATTTGCAACGAATATGATGTCGACACGAGTGTCTTATCAGACGACAGTCGAGAATTTCTCTTTATGGTGTTGACTTAAATTTCTGTACTAAATGTGTTTAAGATCGGATCACGTTTACTAATTTCGCCCCAAAAACGTCCTCCCAATGTGTTGGTACATTCGTTTACGTTTTCTTTTGCAACTTACACAATTGGAAGATAGATGTCGCTGATAACTAGTATGACTATTCCCATTAAATACCAGTTTATGAACTAAAATGTTTGCTGACAAGTTTAACATTTCACTGTAGGGTATCTCTTAAAATTTGTATTTATTCTGGCTGTGGCAGGAACCGATGTGTGTGACATTTAAATGATACAAAATTCTTGTCACGTACAGAAAATGACAGCCGCATGTAGAGGCGCGAAGGAACACACACTTACAAAAATACAAAAATCACAGTTAACCACACATAATCACATAGAAAAATGTATACACTTAAATAGGCACGTATGTGTGTGTGTGTGTGTGTATTGTATAAACGCTTACAAACCACACAACAAGTGAAATCCTATTTGCTTTCCCGCTTGCGGCAACCGAAGTGCCAAATTTAGACTAGACACCAAAAATGTACAGACACTATCCAACGCCAATTCACTTGTGTGTAACTTAGTATATGTAAATGCATATGTATGCATGTATGTATGTATGTATATGGAAATATGTTGTATAACAGCGTTGGTGTAAAATTAGTAGCATACTCTTTGGCGTCGGCACTGTATCAGGTGTGTGAAATCTAAGAAATTAATTAAAAGGATTTCTGAGCTTTAGAATTTTAAGAAACTTTTGAAATATCTAGCAATGAATAAGAGAAAGAGAGAGAGAGAGAGGGAGAGAGAGAGGGAGAGAGAGAAAGCGAGAGTAAGTGAGGGTAGGCAGTGGGGTTAGAGTGCCGTTTTTGTGGCTATGGGAAATTTACTTAAGTAAACCAAAATACCCACAGAAATTTAATACTTCTAAGATACGGTTTGGTTGAGACTTGTAGTGGTAAAGCAATGAATAATGATCGTTTGTCGGGTTGTTGTGTTGCTATGTATGGTGGGTTTTTAGGTAAACATATTAACATTACATAAGCATGTACATACTTCCCTGCAGGAAATGAAATGAAGGTAACTTGAAAAGAACTTATAACGGATTTGGATTAAACTATTATTTACTTTTAGCTGTTTATTTTTCTTTTTTGTTGTTGAAGAAAACTAACTACTTTTTCGTCGACTTTTGGCTACATACATATAATACAAATATTACCCATAACATAAAAAAGCTGTATGTTAAAAAAATTTCGAAATCGGTTTAAAATTACGCCTACTCCCATATAGCGGTAAATAAAAAAAAAACGAAATATCTCAAAAACTATGAATGCTAATTTACTTCAAGTAACTACTTACAATAATCTCTTAAGAAGAAATTAAATTTTTATAGACTTTTGGGAAATAACATTAAGATAACATACTCGTACACATCATCTGTAACCATATTATTATTTCTTTAAGTCTATCGGAGCATATTATCGAAAATGTTTCAAATCAGGCGAAAAGACTTCTGCCCATCATATGAAAGTAGGTTGCAGAAAAATGAAAAAGCGATATTTAAGAGTGCGCCGGCTATATGAAGCTCGGGATCGCCCGAGCTCAAACTTCTTTTCCTTTAATGGTTATAATTGCTTATAGCTTTTAAAAACTCTTAATAAGATCAATTATTTTATGAAATTTTTAGAGATTTTAAATTAAGTACTTTTTTTCTAATAGGCCCGTTTCTCTGTAACCGAGTTGCAAAATAACACTAGGTAGATTCGCTAAATGATATCCGACCTGAGATGTTGTGTTGGGTAGTGAAAAAACTGCGCCCTTGTGAATGGGCCGCAAAAAACTACATGAGCAATTTCAGTTTAAGACCTAATTCGTTTTTATTTACATAGTATTTTGTAAAATATAACTGCGTCAACCTAAAATTTATTTGCACAACTATTTTTCATTCTCAAATAGCGCTAAGCAAATATTTCATGAAAAATGCGAACAGAGTTGCTTTTGCAACTAAAGCAAATTTTATCCGAATTTTTTTGCAAGTCGGGCACAAAGAAACGGGCCTAACATAAATTTACAAAATGTCTTAAAAATTTTTACAGTAGTTAATGCTTAAAGAAATTATTTTTATTATTCTGACAATATATACCTACATATTTTATAATGACGAACTTTAGTCCAAATTAAGAGTTTTTTAATACCTGTATCTGTTCAAGTATTCAAGTTTTTGTCCAAAGAAATTATATATAAAAAAACGAGCATTACATATACATCGGCTGTTACACACGAAGGCATTGCAAAGGCGAAGAACCGCTAGGTCATGAACACTCAATTAAAATTCTCTTGCATTACTTTACATCTACTTTTAAGCTAGCTTTTTGTAGTTAATTAAGAGTGAGTTATTTTTCGGCACTTCTGTAAAAAGCTAAATATATTTGGCATTTGATAATTTTTTTCTGCAGTGTTGCCAATAATTTCACTTATATGTAAATATTTGCAAACGCAAGCAATTAAGCTTACATTTACATTTGGGGTGCAATTAAGTCTTTGCTATGTGTAAGAATTCTATTTTCACACACATCTAATTAGTATTTGTGTAAAATATCTTATAAGTGGTACATATGACTTTTCAGAGTAGTACAAATGAGAATCAGATATCAAAAGCGAGAAGAAACGTTCGAATTTCTAATACATTTCGCATCAACGTAAGTAGCTCTTTTTCCAATAAAAGCCATATTTTTTACTTTAGTTGTATTTGTGTTAAACGAAGCTGCTACCTGCAGTTAAAATTGCTAGTTTTGAAATAACCACAGGTTTTAGCATCTCTGCGTAGCCCACACACAAATATTTTTATTTTTTTAATTATTGTTGTTTTTTTGAATGATTCAATTATGTCATAAAAATTAATTGGTTGGCGAAAAAATGTATCTTACTTTATTTTCCTTTTTTTCAATTCGTTGATTGGATTTGCTTCTTTTTGTAATTGAGAACTCAATATTTTTATTAGACAGAATTATTTATATTATATTCTACAATTAGTTTCACCTGTATGTATCTATCCTTCCTAACTTCACTAAACCACAACAGCTACTGAGTTGAAATATAAATCAAATGAAAGAGCTTGATCAGTAAATTGGCCCAAAATTATCAAATTCGTTCCCGAAATATAAAATAATAATAATAATAAATAATATTATAATTTTCAATTGACATTTATTTTAATAGTAGAGATAACTAAAAAAGTTTTGAAAACTAAAATTACACGATTTGAACCGATAGCACTAAAAAGCAGAATGCAATGTTTAATGTAAGCGTAAAATAATAAAAGAAAAATATCTTTATAACTTTTAAATAGCGCGAGATGCTCGAAATGAATTTTTAATAAATAGTGGTTAAAAAATGATATTATTTAAAAGAAGCATAGGGTAATCGGTAGCAACTATTCAAAAATAATAGCGTTTTCTTTTCTCAACATAATATTGTATTTTTTCTGCACCGTGCCAGGGTTGTCAAAATTTCCTCTCCTTTCCCAGCAATTTATCAGGGTTATTTATTCTTTTGCCGAAATGTTGCACTCTAGCCAGACAAAAGTGCAACATTTTCTACCCGCTAAAAAACTTGAAAGTGAACGTTTTGCATTTGATTTTAATTATATAATTTTTTTTGTTCTCACAATAGTTTTATTCGAAAGTCTTAAGTTTGACACTAAATGCAAATTTTTTGTCAATTTTTATTGCATTCGATGAACCAAATTGATGATGGAAGTTAAATTGACAGGGTGAACATTTTTCGAACTTTTCACATATGGAAAATCCAGTATTTTAACAGAGAATATGACAGCATTTTTGAAATATTGCGAAGGAACGAGGTGAAATTTGTTTCAAGAAAAAAATGCTTTAAGTTGTTTCTTTAAAAGCAGATTTAGTATTGGAATGTGATACAAATTACCCCAAGCTGTAAGAAAATGATATAGATTTTGTTCTGTTAAATATTTTACACTTATATTGTACCCATGTATTGTAAAATTTTTTCTGTTTTCTGTTCCATTTGCCATTCTCAGCGCCCCCTGCGTTGCATTTTGTGAAGTTGAGCGATTTTCTGGTTAAAAGTCGCGCTGTACATGTGTTTAAATAGATTTTTTATTATTTATTATTATGTAGATAATACAACAATGCACTTGGCTTTAGTAAAACAAATCTTTTGACATTACTCGCAGGCTGTCAAAGTCAGCACTTGTGAGTGAACTGTTGTGTTCGTTTATTTGTTTTTTTAAGCTATTTTGGAACAATTTTTATCCAAAAACTAAAATAGAAAATGAAAAATAAAAGACGAAGTGAGCAATTGTAAATATTTGTTAAATTTTATATTTAGTTAAAATAGCGCTTGTTTAATTGTTGTTGCTTTAAAGTTTATAAATGAATACACAAATTTCCGCACTTGTTCGCTGTTTTTAATAAATTTTTTTTATGCAAATATAAACTTGCGGTTCTTTGCGTGTTTCGAGTAAAAGTTTACTTTTTTTTGTTGTAGGCAATCTTGCTATTGCCAATAGTGTTCAATTTACAGTTTGAAGAGAAGAAACCAAATAATATGCTGTTTATAATTTTGATGCTGAAGAAGTGGCTGCTTAAAATTTTTCGACTACTCTGTTTAAAATCGTCCGCTAAGTGCAATAAAAGTTATAGAAGGCTTACTGAAAGGGAAAAGAAAAGTGTAATATGACTTAAAAGTAAATTTGCAGTTGTTGTTGTGTCTAGTACTCCGAAAAGTGTGCTATTACTCTGCTCATGATTTAAGACCTAAGTTTAGTCTTTTTAAGATACGGAAACTCAGTGTTTCCAGGCTTTGTAAAATATGGAAACAAAATTTTAATTACTCTTTAAATGAATGGAATTCATAACTAACTGTTTTTCTTTCATACGCGTATTAAAAAAAAACACTGCATTCAAACTTGTTTTATAAAACCATTAATGAAAAAGTGTGCCATTTAGGCTTCACGGTGGCTAAGGGTTAAAATTTGTTTTTTTTTTCAAAAATGTGGGAAATTATATGCCAAAAATCCAATCTTGTTTGTTTTAAATTATCTACTTGATTTGGTATAATTAATTTTTTTTTTAATTGTCGAATTTTTTGTATATCCGCATTTCCTTTTAACCAGCAGTCTTCATACGACGTGTTTTTCTTGCGTTTTCTTTTTGGATGTACTACAGTTTCGAATTTGTATGACTAGCACTAAAAAAAACTAGTTCCAGAACTGTGGTATCAACAATGACAACTTTGGGCTTTCACTGCAGGTTTTTTTTTCTGCCTTGCTTCCTCATCTTCCGCATCTTCCGCATCTTCCGCTTCTTTCGCCAGTAAGCCTCTGCCAACATTTCACCGTGAGACGCATGACTGCGCGCCATTTAGCACAAAAATTCCTGGAGCCACCACAATAGTCTTTGCTTTGCTTTTACCTTAACTATCTTCACTCTTTTCAAAGCCGACGAATGTATCGCAGCTTGTCATGGATCGGTTGGTATGGAATTAAATTCATTAGCAACACTAAATTACAACCATATGTACTATGTGTGTGATTACGAAAGGATGTTTTTATTTACCAACACGTATGTGGTGTGTGGAAACATTAACATACATAGATACACAAACGTACATACATATGTACATACATATATATACGTATATTCAACCAAAGACGCTTTTGAGTGAGCTTACTTTTATGTGTGTGTTGTTTTTTTTTACTTAGTCTGTAAGTTTTCGTGGCTGGGATCCCACAACTCGCAGTTGGTTTACGTGTTTTCTGAAGTTTATGCTGGATGTTGATAGTATTTTCACGAAAGGTTGAAATATGTAGAAAAAATTGTATGTAAGTACATATGTATATACAAAAGAATTGTATTAAACTGGTACAAAACGAAAAAGTCTACTTGGAATTTCTTGAAGGTAGTAAATTAATGAAGGATATTTTAGTGCGCACTTTAACTGACAAGTTATATACACAAATATTTAAACATTTTTTTATTTATAGTTGTAAATATATATGCTACGTTATTTTAAAAATTAAAAATTGAGATTTTTTTTCGAAGCATTGCATTATAATTATTTGTAGGGGGATAAATGAAAAATAGGTACCCTAACTGTACCTCAGCGTTTGTTTCCCCATTGTTTGAAGGTCGCCAAATTTCCTGGGGCAAGAAATGACCTCTGATGTTGTCTTCGAATAATAATTACACAAACATTAATTTTTATAAAAAAAGTGATTTAAAAAATACAACGTTTTCATTCAACAGCCTTGTCAATTTTTTTCAAATTTTGTATACCTTAAATTACGTATTGATTTTGAATTTTTATACATGTCCTTGGATTTGAATTGAGTTCAGCTTCAAAAATATAAAGTATAAAATTATGGATGAGAAACGATGAATTAAAAAAAAACCAAAATCCTAGGTATTGGGGTGTACCTCAGTTTCGAGTTGTGCTTTTCAAAGAAAGTAGCGGGCACAAACTTGTACTACAATCTTAAAAAGTTTGTGCACTTAATTTTCGGGGTGAAGGCTTTATTTATGGAAAATGAAAAAGGTTTCTTATGGAAATTCTAGTTTAAACAATATTGATGAAATGGTTTCCCATCCAAAAATTGGATTAATTGGATTCCGATTGCAGCTAATTGTACTTGGGTCACACAGAAACTAAAATCAGAATTCTTATCGAAAATTTTATGTTTAGAAAAGGTTTTGATTTAGTTAATAGGGAATATATATATACATAAAATATTCCAAACCTAAGTGTATATTTCTTAGCGGAAAGCGCCAAATCAAGCAAAGTTCATTAAAAAGGAAGAATACATTTTCGTATAAAAATTTTAAATAAAAAATAAATATTAAAGGATAATGTACATTTTTATCTAGTACCAATGTTGCAGTGATCATTTATGGGTTAAAGCAGTGCGTATAACTTTTGACCTGCATGTTTTGACTTAATAAAACTGTTCAGTTATAAATTTATAAATAAATAAATAAAACTAGTCAGTTCTTGAGACACATTGCCCAGCATCTTGTGTCACAGCAGAATTACGTATCTTTATGTAAAATACTTCAAAAACACATTTATTACAATGACTCTTAGATATAGATTTTGATATTTCTTTTTTGAACCCAAAATTTCCAAACCTTTTAATAACTACTGAAGTCTTTTTAAAAAATAAAAAAAACCCTTTGGAGAGGTATGAAAGGTTTCACATCAAAAGTTATAAGAAAAGCAATTTCTCGTTAATTTCTGAAGCAACCTAACACATACAAAATTAGTAACATATTCATAATGCTAAAAGGCCTGCATGGTTTTCGAAGATTTTCATTTGCGTAATTTTGTTCATGAAGTGCGAGATAAACTGTGTTCATTAACGAGGATATAAGCAATTTCCTAGAAACTCGCATGGTTTATTTTTGCTAAGTAGAATTTGCTTAAGGTGAGAGAACTGCAGTGCTACCTATGGGGTATGGTCGATCTTTTGGGTATACAGTTACAATTGAGCGGCTATACGTACAGCCTGGGCACGGCTGAAGGGGGCCACTCCGACTTACACCGTTTAAGGGTTCACTAGGTCAGCAGCGTCTATCTGGTAGTAAACAGCTCAATATATAAACGAGCCCAGTATCTGACTGTGGGCTTGGTACCCGCCTCGTAAAAATTATCACCAATGAAAAGTTTCGATAAGTCTCGGATGGGATCTCTCTTTTTTTATGACGACCACTGGAAACGTATTAAGAACTATGATTTGAGGGCAAGCACCTGCAATTTCCGAACCATTAACTGGGAAGGTACCACTGTCCTGCTGGCTGATGTCATCGCGAGTGTAAAACTTGATATCATTAAATGGACGGGCAAGACAAGAAGCGACTGGAATAGCACCCAAAAATATTACCAAAAGCTGCGGCGACTTACGAAAGGTAAGACAGCTGCAAATTCCTGTAAGAACAAGAACGACGACCTAGTGCCTGATATCCAAAGTACATCTACATTGTGGGGTGGTTTTTTATCCGCTTTTCTAACTTGTGTCAGTGAAGATCCCGACCTACAAAATGGTGATGATGGCATTATCATCCTGGCAGTCGACCTCGATGAAGTTAATATAGAAATTACGCTGCTAAGGAACAACAAAGCCACTTACGAGGGTCTTTTTCACCCTAACCAATGTAACCGAAATTCCCGAGAGTTGAAAAATCTTAAAATTTTTGCCTATGGGCTATTATTTAATTAAGCTTAATTGGCGTTGTATAAGTGCGATTGGAAAGATAACATTTCGTACTAAACAAACTTTTCAAACCGATTTTATAGTATTTCTTCGGTAAAAGCGAAAACGTAAAAATATGAACAGTGTTTATGATTCTGGCTTCGTCGGTTCTGTTCCAATGAGCTTAATATCAAAGATGCACCAAGGCCAATTCTCGAAAAATATCGATCAAATAATGGAAATCGTCGAGTATGATCACCATATATGCAATGCAGCTAAACAAACCGAATTTCCATTTCTGGGAGTTTCTTATGCATCAACCTTATAATCCGGACCTGACCCTTAGTGATTACTGCCTGTTATTGGCTATGGCCAATGAAAATCGACTGTCCAGGTTTTTTGCCAATATGGCCGAGGGTTGCTATGGATGAGGGAACTACAAAATGGCAACAAGTCATCGAATTAAAAGGTGTATATTTGACCTAAATCGGATTATTCCAACTATGCTAAACAAAAGCTTCAATTTAATGCATTTATTTTTACTATACCTAATATTATACGACTATCGCTTAGCTAGGACTACTTTAATGCACATCCTCGATAATTTAGCATATTTTATCGAAATTAATTTACTTGCAGTGGGTTGAAAAAATATAAGGAAATATTCCTTAATAATCATAATTGTTGCCTTCACGAAAATTTAAATAATTTGTGCGATTTGCAGTTCTCAAAAATTTTCCAATTCAAAAAGTATTTGGAAGTCAACTGCTTTGAAACAAATGCGTGTTAAATTAATTATGCTAATCTAACTAGCACCAAGTATAGATATAAGTACAGGTGGCGCTAAAGTAATCCTCCTATCAGAAAATGCTTTAAATTTTGCGATTGGCCCCTAATGTCAGTTCTGTTTTGACATTTGTGTAGTAAACACATGCGAAATACACGTTAATAAACAATGTTACGCTACACTGCTCCAGAACGCGGAATATTGCTGACTATATATTTGACCAATAATCGGTCGGTGACTTTGGTACAACGTGAATTTCGTCGCAGATTTCCTGGCCGTCCAACGCCTACTGGTGAAACCCTGCGACGTTTAGCCGCTCGCCTCGAAGAGACTGGTACAACACGAGATGCTGCCGGGCGTGGCAGACCCCGGAGTAGCCGTTCTGCAGAGAATATTGCTGCTGTAGCCGAGGATGTCTTGGAAGCGCCGTCGAAATGGGTATCAGTCGACGGTCTTTACAGCGAATTTTGGTACAAGATTTGAAGATGTTTCCGTACAAAGTCCAGACGGTGCATCAGCTGTTAGCTGCCGACCGCCAATCGCGTCTAACATACGCTCAAGCCATCCTTAGTCACCACCAAGAGGAAGATGATTTTTCATCCAAAATAATCATGAGTGATGAGGCCCATTTCCATCTTAGCGGGTACGTAAATAAGCAAAATTTACGCTTCTGGGGCACTGAAAATCCGCGTGTAACCCACGAAGAGCCATTACACCCGCTCAAAGTCACTGTATGGTGTGCTGTTTTCGCTGGAGGAGTCATCGGACCTCACACAAAACTCAGACTCTTGCAGCTCTTAAAGAGAATATCCGTCAAGAATGTGAGGACCTATCGCCGGAAGTTTTGGCCAAAGTGATGGAAAATGCCATAAAAAGGGCTCAAATGACAATCAAATGTGGCGGCGGCCATTTACATGACATCATATTCTCGACTTGATGTAAAAAAAATTAAAAGACCAAATAAAAATAATCCACAAGAAGAATCAAAGTTTTTCAGTTTTTTTTTAAATTACAGCCAAAAAACATCGGAAGTTTACTTTTGCGCCACCTTGTATGTATGTGGCTATGTGTTTTAATTTACATTTTTCTGTGATAAAATATATTTTCAATAAATTACATTATATCTGTATAAAATGTAATTAGTTTTATTAATTTGTTTTTTGTACATAAATACTAGCTCTAAATATTTGGTTAAATATTTAAAACATGCAGAGTTATAACTGGTAGAAATGAAACTGTTTTTTTTTATTTTAATTTCAAGATTTTTTTAGACTTTTAGTAATTTTTTTAAACAGTTTCATTTTATTGTAGTTATTTATTTTTAACATTAAAAAAAGTCGAAAAAATTCTGCGAAAAAAGTTTAAAATCAAAATTAAAAAAAGTTTGATTTTGACCAGTTCGAACTCAGCGTGTTTTTTTTCTTTTTACTAATCACTACATGTTTTATAGCGTTAAAAAAAGAAAAAAAAAACAGAAAATTCCCAACAGCTCAAAACCCTACCCATAGAAAATATTTAAAAAATGTGTGTTTGAGTTCTGACAGTGCAATCTCACCTACCCTATATCTGAATTTTTGAAATGTTTGCCTGTAAAGCTGTATAATTGCACCAAGAAATCGATACTCACATTACTTTCGAGGATGGATGCTCGAAATAGCGCTGAAGGAATTTTTAATTTGTACACTGAATTGAAATTACAATGTATTTTTGTTTAAATGAAAAATACAAATTTTGTAGTTAATATAAAATAGACTGTACATATTTTGAAGTAGTTGGAAATGGACAGGTTTTAGGTAGTTAGGAATTAGGCTACTTTTAAAACTGTTTGATAAAACGGAATTTCAAATAGTTGGAAATAAATACATTTTATTGTAGCTGGGAAAAAAGTAATTGTTAGGTTCTTTCCTTTAAAGATATTTAAATGTTAGGTTAGGTTAGTTTGGAGTGGCTTTCGTCTGCGGCGACTCACTTAGCTCAGTAATAGGAGGCCCACTGTGTTACCACAAAGAAAAATTTTTACCATCCGAAGAATAAAATTACCCCTCACCAATTTGCTTCGCTGATGAGCCTCAACAGGCAATTTACATTTGGGGCATGAAACCTCACTAAGGTAATCCAAAAACGGTGATCCCAGATATCGCATCTTGCTTTTACATAGTGCAAAACACTTACACAGAAAATGCAAGATCGTTTCCTCCTCCTCGTCATTCTTGCAGCTCCTACAGCAACTTCGGAAGGGTACTCCCAACCTTTCAGCGAGTTTTCCTATCAGACAGTGCCCTATTAGAGCCCCGATTACGTTAGAAATGTTTTCCCTTTTTAGAGAGAGAACGCTGCGCGACCATTTTCGATCCCATTTAGGCTAAGTCTGATTTGCGGTTCGACAGGTCGTATTTTGTCTCCATCTGTTGTCAGCTTGTTTATATGTACAATCTCTGAGTAGCAGTTTGCAAGTGGCAAACGCCATACGAATGCGTTCTTTATCCTGAGGAATCTGCTTGGTTGTACCTTGTCTTGCGAGTTCGTCTGCCATGCAGTTTCCCTCTATGTCCCGGTGACAAGGGACCCAGATGTGGTACAGTCTGTTCTGCTTGGCCCTCTCCTGTAGAGATAGGTGGCAGTTCAGCGCGATGTTCGAGTTAAACGTGAAAGAGCTCAGATCTCTGATTGCAGCCTGGCTGTCACTAAAAATGAAGATGTCTCTTCCTATAATCCCGGTCCCAATCTTCTCTACCGCTTCCATAATAGCCGAGACCTGAGCCCGGAAGACGCTGCAGTGATCTGGTAACCTGAATGAAATTTGTAGCAGAGGGTTTCGTGAGAAAACGCCTCCTCCTACCTTATTATCGATGTTACGAAGCCAGCGATGAATCACACGCCCAAAGTCTCAAAACGCACTTATTATAGTAGGACGTTTGAAATATCTGCAGATATATTTATTTATATAATAAACAGGCAAATATATACATTTTTTAAGCAACTTACTTTAGTACCCAAAGGGATTTATCTCTTTTAAATTGATTAATAGTTTAGGTATTACAGGTTTTAATTCCTCACTTCAGAATAGGAGAATGGCAAAAGTCAAAAAACATTAAACGCCCCCAGAAGATACTATTTTCTCTACCAGCTACGGTGATGCCGTATCTTTTCTAACAATCGAGTTTCGAGTTATCTGTATAGATGACAATGCTATCAGGTGGAGTACGAAACTCAAATTTCCACTCCTCCCTGCTTGGAATTCGTGTAATAAAGTTACTTTCAGAAACCGATGTCAAAGCACACCAATCCGTGCTGCACGGAAAAGAGCAGAACTTGTTCAAAATGCAAGAGTGCCCTTGGCTTCCAGGATGCCACTGGGATGTCTCTCTTAGACGCAAAGCAGTCATCGCTGCCATTTGTTGTCCAACCAAATCTAAAGGAAGGAGGTCTAAATGGAGTTCAAAGTCTCATTTGGCGCTCAGAACCGCCCCACTTATACAGATCATACTAGATGCTAATAATGTTAGTTGCTTACAAGAAAAAATAAAAATTTAAACTACTTGTAGTTGGTAAAAAAGTATCTATTTTTAAAATTACTTTTAAAATACTTCTATTTCCGTTAGGGTCAATTCGACCGACAACTGCACATAAACAGGACTTCTTTCATTAGTGAAAAAGTTGTTACTTCGCTTGCTAAACTTTTCAACTTTAAAAAGACTTCGACAGCTAGACTTAGCTCCTTTTTATGACAGGCACATAGATAGATACAAATATATATATATATATATATGAGTATGGAGTACCATTCTATATACTACACATATACTTACATATACATACAATGTAGAAATTGTAGCAAGTATTTTAGTTGTACGCTTTGTTGTATTGCGGTTTCTTTAGTCCGTAAACTGTAAAACTTTTTCATGAGGTTTGCAATACTATAGTTTCAGCTACTCTAATTTTGACACTTGAATACTACAAGCTTTCATTGCCATCGAAGATATAACATACTCGCACATTGTTTGCTCAGTAGGTATGTTCTTGTATAGCATAGTTGCATGAATCATTTTTTTTTTGTTTTTGGGTTATGTACGAGTATTCGTACGTAAATGGGTGTAACACTTTGGTTTGTTTGGTAAAGGCTTTGTTGGCGTTGAAAAGTGGTTTCAAAACCACAAGAATTCAATATAACTTTTCCAATGTATTGTACTATTTTCCATATTTTCGTATGCAAAAATAACAAAGGAGAATGAAAGTAAACTATGTGTAAAGCCTCACAAACGATTGAAAGGAGTATAAAATACATACATACATACATAGATCAAGTTGTTCATTTGTAGTCACTGCCTTTTGTGTAATTTTCTTAGCACCTACTCGTACAAATGAAATTTGCAATTTATTTTAATTGAAAGATAGAACATTTAAATTATATTTGTTCTATTATTACATCAACTTTTTTTTTTTAAAAGATTCCAATTAAATTTTTTCTGTCATTATTATAAGTTTTGCTTGAAAGAAATTTTATATTTCTTAATAATTATTTGCTATTGCCTGCTGATGGCAATTGGTACTCGTATTTTAAAATTAATTTTGATGAGTGTTGTAGTATTGTCTCTAACTGGCTGATAAAGCTTATTATTTTTTCATTGAAGTTAGATTAAACCTTTTTCGTCGCTTAGTGGTTGGTTTCTCAGTAAGTAAGTTTAAGTCGATTTGAGTTTTAAATTTCTGTGTAAATTAATTTTTTTACAATAGTCATTTAACTGAACTCTTGAGAAATTGATCATCTTTAAAGTCAACTTGAATGTCATACAAATTTAATTCAAATAAAAATTGAACTGAGACTGAGAAATTGGCAATGCATTTTAGAATGCCGGAAGCAAATCTTGGATGCCGTATAAAAGTCGTGGTTAACGAAACGCTGAAAGTGCCGTATTCTTAAATCATTGGCGGTAAATAATCAACCCAAATTCAAATTTTCATTTTACAAATATTATTTTGTCACTTTGATGTAGATGTAGGCCAGAGTACGATTCAACAGTAAAAAATAAACAGATGCCTAAACATTTAGAACCGAATTGAAAAAAAAAAATTTTACAAAAAAATATTAACGGAATTTCTATTTTGGATACCTTTTTTGCCTATTCTCTTCGCAAGGTCACCAAAACTTATGTATAATGGTTCTGTAGCTCTCTAGAAATTATATAGGGCATGCTATTTCAAAATTAGGTCTCAACTTAAACTTAAATCTGAAATATATTAATGTAAGATACATAATTGTTAAATAAATTGCGAAAATAAGAAAATTAAATTAATAATTATTATACTATGGCAAATATCCTTTAAGTTATCAATAACAAGTATTTCCACACTAAAATTATAAAAGTCTTTTCATATCAGTTATGAGCGAGACACTTCTTACACTTTTCAATTACGATTTTAATGAGTATTTTTCAAGAAATTCCCAAATTTATAAGACAACAAATTTTTCTAATAAATAATTTTTTTCAGTTTCGAAGTTTTTTAAGCAAAAAATATCGGGAATTGAAGAAAAAAATTCGATCTACGATCAACGTGTGGCAGCGTATTAAAATAATCACATAAATTTTTCGACGTTGTCTCATTCTCTTGAAGTTCACTGTTTGGTGTTTCATTTTATTTGCTTTTTCCTCTTTCTCATTTTTGTCTTCTTTCTTTCTCACTATTATCTTCAGCACCCTTCTTCGGGTCATAAAGCGCTGTCAAAATTGAAAATTTCATTTCTTAGACGCTAGCGCCGCGTTATTATGGAAAGATTCACCATACAACTTGTATAGGAATATGAGAAATGTTGACAGTTCGTTGACATCCAATTTGGAGATGGCTTTCAGATGGTGGGCATTGTAGTAAGATGATGGGGCATTTAAATGAATTAACTTGATCTACACAGATCGAATGGTTTGACGCTGCCTTGAAATTATTTACTTCTACTATCCACCATACCATATCGTCTCAGCCTTTCGTTTTTTGTTTTTAATATAGACGTAAATAAAATAAAAAGTTTGGCCGAGATTCTACTTAAATTTTTGGTTTCATCTTCTAAAAACTGATGGTGTAAACATATATTGAAAACCTCAGCCATATACAGATTACATGTGCTTCTACCTAATTTAATAAAGGGTATTTTTTTGACTGATAGAACTTTCGATAGAGTTAGCTGTCACTCGACAGCTGGGAAATGACATTTCGTTTTGACATTTCTGTACAGTAAGCATTGACAAATCATCATGGAAAGAATGCCACCGCAACAACGTTTAGAAATTGTGGAAATTTACTTTAAAAATCAGTGTTCTGTTCGCCAAATTCGAAATCGAAAAATTGTGTTTAGTGATGAAGCTGATTTTTGGCTAAATGGATATGTGAGCAAACAAAATTGCCGTATATGGGGTCAGAATAATCCTCATGAATCTCTCGAGACACCATTGCATCCTGAAAAATGTACCGTATGGTGTGGTTTACATGCTGGAGGCATCATCGGCCCCTATTTCTTTAAAAATGAGGCCGCAGCGAATATTACTGTCAATGGTGATCGTTACAGATGAATGATTACCGATAATTTGTTTCCAAATTTCCATAACCTCGACCTGCAAGAATTTTCGTTCCAGCACGACGGTGCCACGCCTCATACTGCCAATCGAACTGTCGATTTGTTGAAAGAGCAATTTGGCGATAACATTATGTCAAAAAATTGTACAATGAATTGACCTCCAAGATCATGCGACTTAACCCCATTGGATTATTTTCTTTGAGGTTATGTAAAGTCTCTGGTCTACGCTGATAAACCAGCAACAGTTGAAACTTTGGAAGCTAACATAACTCGTGTTATTAGCGAAATACGCTCACAGTTGCTCCAAAAAGTGGTTCAAAATTGGACTGATCGCATCCTATTCACCAAAGTTAGTCGTGGCGGACATATGTCAGAAATCGTTTTTAAATATTAAATATCATGAAAATATCTTTCAAATATAAAAATAAAATTTGGCATCATACTTCATTTTGTGGGTGTTTTATTTAAATTTAAAGTTCTATCAGTCTAAAAAAAAACACCCTTTATATGTAGGTGAAAATTTAACATTTCAGTAACACCGACTATGCGCTCTTCTAGCAAATTCTTCGTAGGAAAAATATTTGCTATTTTGGAATTAAAAATAAGTGCTACTTTAAGAATTTTGACAACAGATAAAATCTACAGAGCTTATAAGTGGGATCGTAACGTTTAAATTTTTTTTGTTGACAATTACAATTTCAAGAAAGTGGAGGACTTTGCTTATCTGGGAACCAGCATTTACATCTACACTAATGCCAGCCTGGAAACCCAACGTAGAATCTCTCTTGCCAACAAGTGCTCCCTTGGACTGAGTAGTCAGTTGCGCAGTCAAGCCCTCTCTCGATGAACCAAAACCCCACTCTATAAGTCTCTCATCATGTCCGTGCTATTGTATGGCCCTGAAGCATGGGCACTGTGAGCATCGGATGAGACAGCTCTGGCGTGTTCCAGATAAAGATTCTCCGAAAGATTTATGAACTTCTACGTCTTTGCGACGGTGAATACCGCAGACGATGGAACGATGAGCTGTACGAGCTATACCGCGCCATAGACATAGTGCAGCGAATTAAAATACAGCGGCTACGTTGGCTGGGACATGTCGTCCGAATGGACGAAAATGATCCAGCCCTGAAAGTATTCAGCGTGGTACCAGCTGGTGGTGATAGAGGAAGAGGACGGCCGTCACTTGGTATTTCCAATTGGCGGCAGTTAGCAGGAAGAAGGAGTGACTGGCACAATTTGTTGAACTCGGCCAAAAACTCTTAAGAGCTTATAGCGCCAATTAAGTAAGTAAGTAAGAACTAGAAAATTACATTTTGTTCTAAAGCTGCACTCTCGTTTAATTGGTTTGGGTACAAAAAAGCTAAAAATACACATACGAGTAGTAGTATAACGCACATACGATACTCGTATAGTTGGTTATGTAGATATGGAAAATTAAATGCTTCGTAGTCTGATAAAAGCAAATAAATAAATTGAGTAGCCGAAAACATCATAAAATTTTATCCTGAATATGCATAACAGAAAGGAGGGGCAGTAGGAAAAGCAAAGACGGTGGATAGCAGAACTGTAACTGTAAAAATTAGTGATGGCAAACTATCGATTACACTATCGATATTATCGATAGCACGTCGCTGTCGCGACTACTGGTAGTGTTTAACTATAGGCAGAAAAAGACTGCCATCCAATCTAAATCCAAGAATAACGATCAAACTTGATTAAAAAATAAATATTCAAGAATAACGATTATTTTTGGTCGAAAAAATAAGAATCCAAAAATAACGTTTATGCACTGATTTGGTTTGAACGCATTCTTGCCAATAATTTTTTGATCCGAAGAAATAAAAATAACGACTATTTTCGGTCCCTGGTTTTGTGCAATCATTACAAGTCGAGGGATTTTCTGATTCCTTCCGTATCACTCACTTTTCAGTCGCACGAAAAGATTGACACGCTTTCATAAATATATAATTGTTACATTAGCGACTTGGCCAAGTGTTTTTTATTTTATTTTCGAGTTTCATACGACATCTAGTCGGGAAATGTCTAGAGGTCGGCATATTCGAATAAGCGTAGTTGCGAATTCGTTCAGATACAGTGATACACTTTCGACTCTCGAAAGAAATGTCTGATTTTCCGGAAAGTCCGAAGCTTTTGTTCAGTGGAATGTTTGCGGTTGGAAATGTGTGCTTGTGATTTCTTTGCATACAACAAGGCGCCATTGCACAAACTACTGCCTCTACTATCTCAACTGTACCGCATACTGGTGTTGCTTTTGGCACAGGCTTGATTGTACTACGTATATGTATATTTTTCAATTCCGCCAATGCAAATATTCAAAAGAAATATTTACATTTTCCATACCACATATCTACATATGTATATATGCACATGCATATGTACATGCAGATGCGTATTTATAAATACAAATACAAAAATTAGCATACGATGATAAATGTATGTACGTTGCGAAGCGCAGCAATGCAAATACAATGAATGTATGTATGTATGTATTTCGACTTGCTGCGTGTTTATTTTTTGTTTTTTTTTTGTACATACAAACAAACATAGTACATGTAAATAATTGTTAAGCTCTCAATGCATTCCCACTGAAAAATAAATATGAATCAGTATATGTGCATGTACATATGTGTGTATGTGTGTACGTATGTATGTATCTTTATGTCACGAATTAAATGCTGCTCTACTTCCGTGGATTACACTCTGTTGAATTTATTTATTGTTTTTCTTTTGTACGAGTGGTAAATGCTTGACAAGTTGAAAATGTTGAAGTCATCTTAAATTGTGTTATATGTATACCCAGTACGCAGAACTCAGCTAATTTCCGCAAAAAAAAAGTGTATTTCCTTTTGTATAGTAACTGATTTCAAATTGCTGTATAATCACCGAGCAGCCGACTTGTGCCTTTGCGTCCTTACAAATAATTTAATATTGGTTCAAAAATCATCCAGTTATCTATGCCAATAGTAAGTAATTTTAAATTAGTTAAAACATAATCTACAAATAAGCAAATTAATATAAAAGCTATTCCGAAACGCATGTTTGGACCAGCAAATAAATATCCAGTTATTCAAAATTTTTTTGGAGTCTTAACTTTGACAAATCGGCGCCACAGTTCGTCATTTTTCTTCGTCGGTACGGAGATGCTGTTTGTGTGTTGTAAATATTACAAAAAATTAGCATTATAAATAGCATTATAAATTGAAGGACATATTAAAATTTTGGTTTTTGGGCCACAAACCTCTTCATAGATGTTTACAGGATGTTTTATTTATTATGTAAGATGAGAATTTATAGGTCCCCAAAATGTAATAAATACTAAATTGTTTCTTGGCAACATGGAGAAAGAGATTTTAAGAAATTTGTTTTTGTGCTCTTATTTTCAGTACGACGTTAAAATACAGTAAGACAATCTAAACTAATGCTGGTATTGTGTAACTCAATCTCATCTCAAGTCACTAAATCTGAGACTTTCATTTAGAGATTTTTTGTGACTTGAGGCGACAACGGTGTTCTGTTAGCAACAGTCTCAAAAAATTTCACCAACGGCTGTAGTGAAGAGTAGTAGAGGCAATCATTTAATGGTATGTTGAGCTAGAGCTGCACAAACAACTTGAATGAAAATGTATTCATCGATAGCATACCATATACTTCTTTCTCAATTCCATATCTACATATGTATAGCATTATTGCTCTTTACGAATTAAAACAATAGGTTATCGTTAAACTCACATTGCAATAAACCCTTCAAATTTTTACTAATGCATTTCATGTGAACCGATTATTTAAAATATGTGTAAAAATTAGAACTATCAACAATCGATAAATGCAGCTTCTCATCCATATGCACATTCGATAAAAATGGCAGAACAACATTACATAAGTAAATATAAACAAAAATTTTTTGAAGTGAAACTTCTTTGCGCTCGTTGGGCTGTAATTCCAATATCGAATGAAACGAAAAAGCGACAGGAAAAGGGAGGGGATGGCGCACGTGGTGGGGCAGTCGGACGGAGGGAGACATGGGAGAGAAACGAAAACGCGACAGCTTCGGAGTAGGAAAAAACGAGAGAGGGGTAGCATGCGTGGAGGGGCGGACAGAGTGTGGCAATGATTGTTCTGTACATCACTCCGAATCAGAGAATTAACGATATAATAAAATTCATACATAGAGCATTATTGGCATATACTAACTCTGGTGCAGCAGAATTAGGAGAAGATTTGCACACTATGCCAATGATTTTAAGTGGTGATTTTAATATCAATTTTGCCTTGGAAGAAGCTCAACCACTTGTACAATTTTTAGAAAGTAAATTTAATTTAAAAATGAATAGTAATCCCAAAGACTCAACAACCAGGTCAGGCACGACAATAGTTGCAATTTTCTCAAGATATTTAAATAATTTACAATCACGAGTTTTCATTTCATATTTTTCATACCACAAACCAATTGTATCTTTTCTTGAACATGAAGGTATGGAAGTGAATGAATAGATTTTTTATAAATGGAGACGAAAACGTCAACTTTATTTTTTCATTAACCTAACACCCTCAAAAATTCCAGAATAATGAATAGTGGTTGCTGTTATCGGGGAAATATTTCTATCTCATAAAACTTTCTGGCTAGGGTGAGTATTTTCATTTCAGTGCCCATCCAGATCCATGAAGTTTCACTTCTATCGCCTAGCTTTCTAGACTGACAATTTCTTTTTTTATTTGCGTTTAGAAAATTAATTGTTACTTTTTTGCAGATTTAATCAACAAATAGCGAACGACTAAGGGGCAAATCGCGCGCTACTGCATTTTTGCATTTATTCAATAATTTCTCCAATTTCTTTGTTTTGTGACCTGCTGAGGACCAGCTGACAAATTAGTGACTTTACTCAGGGACTCTCACCCTCGAAAAGTCGCAATTAGTGACTGGAGACAGCTTACAGACTACCGGTATAAGCCTAGATGACGAAATAACTATTGACTCTAATTTCGATGGCTTGGAGGTGTCCGTGTTGTTGCGTTGTGTTAGTGTTTACATAGGGAAACAAAAACCAAATTGATTGAAAGCCAGAATTATGAAACAATATTATTATAACACAAAATACCCTAAAATTTATTGCTCAGTACGACCGCAGCTACCGATTCGAATAATTAATTTCGAATTAGGTGAGGAAAATTTTGTCACAGTGTACGCGGCATATTTAGTGGATGTGGTTCATAGAGGCCGTGGGTTCGATTCCCGGAAGAAGTTTGATTCCTATGAAAAATAGCCTTGAGCTATTAAAAATTATTATTTGATAGGGCGAAGATTTAAAAACCGTGTACGTTTTTTTGAATAGCTCGTTGATTTCAAATTCAGTTCAGGTGCATGCTTATTAAACTGAGATGTTCATGATATTGAATATAAGTTGACGTGGCTTTCGTTTGAGAGTAAACTTTTTTTTATTCCAATATTGCATGACCGCTCCTAATGAAATAAAATTTTATAACAGCATAAAATATAAATAAAACATAAGACTATTCAAAATGAAGCGGGACAATCCAGCAGTACGAGAATTGTCAGCAAACATGTCAACAATTCGAGGAACTCAAAAGGTAAGGAAAATCCAAATTTGAAAACCTTCCCTTGCTTATAATATTTTCCTTTCGTGTATTTTTTAGCAGGGTTGGTGCATAGTCAAAACCGAGTCATAGTAAATTCGTTGACAACTCAGACTCTTTATATAAAAAACCTAATTCGTCAAGTGTCTACGTCAAATTCGTTGAAAATCGCATTTCCAATAATGAATCAAAGGAACCTAGCAGATTTAAATAGTAGAATTAACGTCGATAGCAGAGAGATCCACGTAAGTATCTTTAATTTAAGTTGAAATATCTATCTTTCTATAAGTATCTTTCGTTCCCACGACAGCCGGTTCTACGACACCGGAACGACGCGGAATTATATCCGGTCAAGGACTGTCATTTCAGCAGCATTCCTCAAAATTTTATGGGGAATGTTTTATGCTGTTACAACAACAACAACTACACGTAAGTATCTTTATTTCGTGTATTTAACGTTTTAAAATTGTAAGATCATTTTTGCGTGTTACTAGCAAACCTAGGCATAGATTGAAGCAGTTAAATTACTTAAAAAAAACATCTAGGCGGTCCTGGACTAATATCCTAGGCCAGGAACATCTGAAAGTTTTAACTTCAATTTAGACAATTTAGATGGAAAGCGTCGCATACGAGATTTCGTAAATATTTACGAAGTTATAAAATATAGGTTTCTTTTGAGAATCGTTTTCTCGCGAGCTTCTCGTGTATCGAAATGCTGGTGCGAAGTCTATCAATATTTTATTCTATAATATTTATCTTTAACATTGCCCTTGTGCATCCTGTTTTATTTTTATTTTGAACGATGAAACAAGGAAATACATTCGTCTCGATAAATACTCGAGATTCCTCAAGAGGACGCCGATATCCGAGATTAAATTAATATCAGAATACTCGGAAATGTGCGTGCAGAAATCGAAAGTCTACTTAAAACGAAGTCAATTAATAAATTCTCATAAGTATGTTATTTATGACAAATATATTTGTAATAGTAAGTTTTTAATTGGTTCCAAAAATAAGATAAATATTACGGGAATTTATGTATTAATATTTTTTTGGTGTATTTATTTTATATCAAACAATAATTTTATGAGCTCAAGGCCAGTTTTTAATAGGAAGAATAATAGATAGAATAGGAATAGGAATTGATAAAATATTAGTTACAATCAAAGTGATAGAAATTATTTAAATTTAAAGCAATTTGCAATTACTTTTTTATAAATGAACTTTTAAAGTGATTTTCTAAAACCAATTTTTAACTAAATGAAAGCTTTTTCAAAAAGGTATAATTGCCTGATGCCTAGGACATCGCCATATTAATGCCAGCAGTTCGTTTCAAAGAACTGGCTGAATATACATATATTTTTCAACTAATTTCTTTCTGTACTGGGTATGTAAGTAAGTTGTGTTTATATGTATAAGTATTTATATTAACATATATTTTTTTCACGATACATTTATATTATTCTTGAAGCCGATTAATTGGAGACACAATTATGTGCATATTTTCTTGAAGAAATTTGGACAATGGAAAATAGTTATTGCAATGGATTCGAAATATTTTAAAACAAAAATAAAAAAATAATAACATTACTCACCATTGCATGAGCGGTAATTTTATATAACGTCGCACTTTGTCAATACTCGTAACATCTTTGTCCGTTCAATACATCTTGGTGTTGCCATTTCAGCTATTTTTCAGCTAGACCTAACTGTTTTTTCGCCGTTTACCTCGGAAAATTGTTTACTTAATTTTAAGCTTTTCTCTTTTTTGTTTAGCTATTTTTATACCCACGCTTAGTTCACCTAACGGTTGTTTGTAACATCATAAAGAAACCGACGCAAAATTTTCAGAATTAATAGCGAAATTGATTAAGCCATATCTGTCCGTCCGTGTGTCGAATAATTCGTGTAAATATTGAACTATCTCAACGACACTTGGTATAAACGTTGCGCTGTACCCAATGGACGAAGTCGAACGGTATTCCGGTAACAAGTAAAGATAATTTGCTCAAATTTGATACATAGTATGGGGAAAAGAATACGTGCGTATATTTTGTTTTGGAAACTGGGCGTGGCCCGCCACTTTATAAGAATAAGTTATATCTCCGAAACTACTTGACCAAACTCTTTCAAATTTAGTACATACGTTGGATTTCAAGTCACTAAACAAATTGACAAAAACCACGCCCATTTATCATATAATGGTAATTTACGAAAATCAGACAAAATACGATATTTAAGTCAGCATTAAAGACAATTCGTTCAAATTTAAAATAAAATATGGGACTGGAATAACAAAGAAACCGAATCACAAAAAAAGGAAATGGGAGTGGCACCGGCCGACACATCACATTTGAAGTCAATAAACTAAATTTCAAATATTTGATACGATATTTAAGCAACTATTAAAAAGAATTTACTCAAATTTAAAAAAAAATTGTTAATAGACGTGGCACCGCCCCCTTTCGAACAAATAGGTATATCTTAAAAATTATGCCTTCAAATTGAACCAAAAACTCAAAAATTATGCCTTCAAACTAACCAAAATTTTGAAAATTGTAAAAATCATACAAAAACCATACCCACTTCTCATATAACGTTAAAATACAAAAATCAAAAAAATTCGATATTTGTTAACTATACATGGTTATTTGCTCAAATTTGATAGACAAGATTGATTATGAAATCCATGGAATGATAAATGTTGGTAATGCCCATGGTATCGCCCACCTTAGAGCAAATTGGTATAACTCTGAAACTTCTCTGTAAAATTCTACAACATTACGTACATCCTGCATTTATAGTAAGAAATCACAATTTTGATGATTACAGAAATCAGACTACAACCACGCTCAACGCCCATAAAGTAGCAATTTACAACAAATCAAAATATATATTATTTTACTAAATCAAGTCGCGAATTCTTTAAAATTTGGTATAAAGAATATAATTAGGGAGAGAAATATTTGTTATTTATTTTGCTTCTAAATAAATAAACGTCGTGTAAGGTTTCAAAATGATGTTAGACTAGCAAACCCAGCTTGGTTTGAACTATTGGAATAACATATATTTACGCGAAACATCTGGGAAGATATTGTGTATATTATTTTCGTCTTAAATGAAGACGTGAGCCTGCCTTTCACCCCAAAAAATTAGTATATACTTAGCCTCATTTATTGGATCTTTATGCCAAATATTGTACATCTGCGTCAATAGTTGTGAAGTTATAAGGAGTTAGGATTTTTTTTTGGCTGTGCCACACACTAGCTCATTTTTTCAAAAGCTATACACAATTTGATCGCATTTAAAAGACTTGTATGGGTATGTAAAGTTCGCCTGCCTGCGAACTTAGATGCCTTCTTACTTGTTTTAATTATTTTTTTAAATTGTGGAATGAAAACGACTCACATAATTTTCTGCTTAATTATTCGAATTACTTATCACTCTGAAGACTTTGATCAGTTATCTACTGCGTTTTTACTTAATGCAATTACAGGAAAAACTATGCCGAAGATTTCTTCTAAAATAATGGAGCAACTACGCTAAAGGTTGCGTAGTAATATCGACACTTTAAAAAATCTTAATTTATTTACTATTAAAAAAGCTTTAAGCGCTTTAAATATTTGGGACAGTTTTAAATATGGATCTGATGAAATAATAAAATAAATACAATGAAATAAATTGAATTTACATCAAAGGGGCAACATAGATTCCACAGTTGAAATTTCCTAGAAAATCATTTTGATAGTACAGTGAAACTTCGATAAGTCGTAACCTCGATAAGCGAAAAACCTTGATATTTCATAGTATTTCTTCGGTCCCTAGAAAAATTCGCGCAAAATGCATGTATTTCGGTCCCTTTGATAACTCTATTTTTCTTGAGACAAAAATTGAAAAATGTGTATCAAAAGCCTCTACAACTCGTATTTTTTTTTTCACAAAAAACCGCACGTGACGAAAACATAGTACGTTTTTTAACCGTTATTATTTTACAGTTACGGTTATTCATAAGTTTTGCTTTGTTTTCTACAACTAGCGTAGATTAGTATCAATTAGGACGCAAGATGTCAAGTTCTCGTAAGTGCAAAATATTGCCAATTAAAAAAAAAAAAGAAATTATTCTTGCCGTAAAAAATGGTGCAAAACAAGTAGAAATTGCGGAAAGGTTCGGTATTGCGCCATCTACTATCACATCAATTTTGAAAAAAAGTGATCTGTATTTGGGTTTGCCCTCAAACACCAAACGTAAGCGCCAAAAATTACCAGAATACCCGGAATTAGAAAAGAGAGTACTCACTTGGTTTTTGCAATGCCGAGAATCTAATACTATTCCAGTTGGAGGACATTTACTAAAAGAAAAAGCAAAGGTGTATGCCGCAAAATTGGGCTTTACACAATTCAACGCAAGTAATGGCTGGTTGGACAATTTCAAGAAGAGAAATAATGTAAGTTTCAAAAAAGTTTGCGGTGAAAGCGCGGCCGTTGATGATGAAGTGTGCGTTCAATGGAGAGAAAACATTCAAAAGTTAATAGAGAATTATGAGCCCAAGAATATTTTCAACGCGGATGAAACGGGTCTTTTTTACAAGTGTCTTCCTGATCGCACTTTGTCTTTAAAAGGCCAAAGTTGTCATGGTGGCAAATTGAGCAAGGATCGTCTTACTCTGTTGCTTGCTGCAAATATGGATGGGTCAGAAAAATTTAAACCATTAATGATTGGTAAATCCATGAAACCCAGATGCTTTAAAAACATCAAGACGTTCCCTATGCTTTATCGTGCAAATTCAAAGTCATGGATGACACGTAATTTATTTCTTGAATGGCTACAATTGGTGAACCAACAAATGATAAAACAAAATAGAAAGATTTTATTATTTATTGATAATTGCACCGCCCACACTGCAATGGAACCTTTGAGCAATGTGCAGACTGAATTTCTCCCACCTAACACCACTTCAGTTTTGCAACCACTCGACAAAGGCATAATCAAAAGTTTCAAAACATTGTACTGTAAAGAAGTTGTTGTTAAACTGCTTGAAAGCATCGAGGAAAAAAAGGATTATTCCATTTCGATTTATGATGCAATGAATATTGCTCATAAAGCCTGGACAAATATCAGTAAATCGACTATTAAAAACTGTTTTCGAGCTTGCGGTTTTGTTAAGGATCAAAATGTAGTCGTAATCAGCGAAGATGTACTTCACATAGCAGAGTGGGCTCGTGTTCCACAAAATGCAGATACACGTGTAAACTTTGATGACTACATTCATGTTGATGATGAGTTGGTGATTACTGGAAGCCTCAATGATGATGAAATTCTGGGTTTCGAAAACATCGACGATGAAAACGATGAAACATTTGAAATTCCCTCAGTTTCCACAAAGGTTGCGAAAGCTTCAATTGAAAATTTGCGTCTTTTTTTCATGGCATCAAATGTTGAAGACACTATTTTTAATGACATTGTAAACATTGATAATGCCATAGACAAAATACGCCAAAATAATGTCCGTCAAAAACATATTACGGATTTCTTTTAAAATGAACACTTTTCTTAATTTTTTTGTACAATTTTCCAAAATACATACATACATACATATATTGATTGAATAACATATGTACTTTATATTTTAAAATTTAAATATGTACAATCATTTCTTGTTTTTTATGTAAAATTGAAAAAATAAATAAAAAAAACTCTATAATTCGTATATTCTGTATGTTGCCTCTATAAGTTGTATAACTTGATAACTTGAAAAACTCCATAACTCGTATTTAAATTGTGGTCCCTTGCAAATACGAGTTATCGAAATTTCACTGTATTTCCAATTTTGTTTTTGTTTCCACTAATTATTCTAACGATGAAGAGAAAATTAAAGTATTCTAAAAAATATTTTTAATATTTTATTTTTTATGACATAGAAGTACATATTATTATTTAATTTGTTATTGGATGCCACAAATATCTTTTCCGATTTTGTTTTTATAAAAATAGCAACTAAAACCTATGAAGAGTTTCCTTTATAATTTTATATTTTTTTTAGCTTTAACCACAAATTTATATGGCTGTTCCACTGTAAATATTTTGGCAACAACGTACATGACTCCCAAGTTTCTGCACTACTTTCACAAACTTACACAAAACGAACCTAAAATCGCCGTGGCCAATCAACATTATAAACTTGGCTAAACTTTTCAAATCTGAGATTCTACTAATTTTTAAAGTTTGTTTTTTATGCACGGCTTACAAAGTTGCGCGCCAATGTGATTTTTAATTCACTGAAATTGAATTTCTTGTGCAAATATTGATTCAAACTTTTCATTACAATTGACTGCGTCAGTTGCATTTCTATATATATGTATATGGATATACTAGGGTAGTTGAAAATGGTTTGTTCAAACTGGTTTACAAAACGATTTTAGATTGTTTCTCTTTAGAAAATTCTAAGGTATCTTTTAGTAGCAGTATTCTTTAAACTGTGTTAGAGATTATTTATGCTTTAAAGAAACTCGACACTTTATTTAATGATTACTAGATTACTAGACGAAGAATGGAATTTTCAGCGTTAGTTATTAAAAATTGCTGCTGCTCTTTTGTAGATGGCCACATCTGCTTGACACACCAAAATTACATTTAAAATTAACATCGTTTCTCGAGCTACATCTTAATCAAAGGTTAGGTCCTACGCACACGGCTCGTATCGTCGGCGACTCGTTATACAATCAGCCTCGGCGTTTTTTTGTAACGTAGACGTCTGTTTAAATGGAGAGCCGCATTCAATTTGACTCTTTTTGGCGCGGTTAATACGAGCTTAATTAATAATTAAATTCGTGCAATGCATACAACAACAATTTGCGGAAAATTCTTCATCCCATTTGTTCGAAGCAGTGAGTAGTCAGTCGTCCTCTCGAATTATTTTGAATGTATGGATGAATCAAATTTTTCGATTATTTTTCCTTCGTTGGAAAAGATAATTTATGGAAAATGAAATCTTCATTGCTGATTTGAGCTATAAAACCACAGTACATTTGTAAGACATCGCGTATAATGTACACCGTACTTTATTGTGAAATGTAGTGAGTGGTTGTTGTTTTATAAAACGGGTAAACTCCACTCATTTATAGGCATCTGAAAGAATTCCAGTACCTTCATGGACAAGCATAAAAAATAGATAATTTATACATTTGGAATATAGTTGAAATTGATTAGATACTTTCGAAATTTTTTTGAAATTGATTAGATACTTTTGATTAGATACTTTAGGTACTTTCGCAATTGAAAAATTAGAAATCGTTTTTTTTTTACTCTCCTTTTGAAAACCCCGAGCCATGTACTAGTCCGTTGCGTTTCGTTTCGATTTCCTCTAACTCCACTGTCCAAACGGAACTTTTTCTGAAATGTTGGCGCAAATTTCCAATCAATTCTCTCAAGCGATTGGCTTCATAATAAAAGAAAGATAGTTTTGCTTTTCAAGGAACATCCGCGCCAGTCGAACTAGTTTTTTCGGCAGTTGAAGTGTCTGCACGACGGTACGATATTTTCCCCACGTACAAGCCACAACGCTGAAGTTTAAGTTTCTTGTACACTAAATAAGTTGTTTAGAATTTTTCGAATATTGGAAAACCCAGATTTGTTTCGTCGCTGCAGTCGACACTGAATACTTTTGATAGACAAAACTCGATTCAGATATCATAAAATTTTGAAGTTAAATATTTATTCTTTTGTTTTAAAATAAATGCAATAAAATGAATAGTTTTTCGTACATTTTTTCAAGTGAAAAAATCTCCCCTCTTGGGTTCAAAAAAAAAATATCACACTACACTAGTAGAGTATACATATATGTATGTGCATTTGTATTAGTTTTCTTACTACTTTTTGCAGTGTGCATTTTCTTCCATAACCTTTCTCGGTTGACCCTCCTCTGACCATTTGAAGATTTTCTAATTTTTATGCTGGCCCAAGTTTGCCGTTAACTTTTGTAACAGCTACTTTAGATGTTTGCGCTTCCTGACTTGAGTTAACTAGCGTGTGTATTTGAATTTATATGCGTGAGTGAATGAGTGGATGGCATAATATACATATATAAATGTACATACATATGTACATAAAAGGCCAGCAGGAAAAATTTCAAATTAATGGAAGAGATTTGATTTTCACAAATTTTTCACTGATTGTCTACTAGTGACTAATTATAAATTTAACTACATTTACCCTAATATAAATTAAATTAAAAAGGGAGATTTTCTGTATTGAATTGTAGTTTGCCGCAAACTCTATACTGTTCAGGAAACACTCTTACTACTTACCTAAATATTTTTTATAGGGTTACAGTGCCGGCCGTCTCAGCGTGGCGCGCTTTGCGCAACGTTAAAAAGCCTGTAGCTTCCTGGATATTTTCCAATGACGACCTGAACTTAGTTCTTTAATGATTGTGCCTTTGAGAATTCAGATATCAACATATATTGAGAGGACGCTCAGAAGCAACTATTTAGTAGATTAATGCTATGACAAAACCGGAACTGTTAAATTTCTACCAGAAGTGCTAAAATGTTGTTCACGCCTGATTTTGCATAAATTCCCTGTTGCGGAGAGAAATTCGTTGGTCAGCCTCTGAGTTGAGATTCGTTTCGCTAAATTTTGATAGGCTCATTAAAGATTACCCAAAAATCTGGTTTTTATCACAGGGGCACCCCATATCTCGTGCTGGAAAGCGGGGCAGTTTCTTGAAATACTGGGAAATAAAAAGAATTTGGAGCCTGCTGAGAGAACCCAGCATCACTGATGTCTTTTAAGAATGCCTTGCACCGCTGAATTTGCTACAATAGAATTGATGAGCAAGTTTTCAGTGGAGCATAGCTGAGCGCCGTTACCTCCAGATCCGTTTTAAGTTCACTATAATAGTATATGTTAATTCGGAGTTTAGTGATCTAAATAAAGATACATATAGCTAATATAGTACCTACTGATTCAATGACTGTAGCTGAGAATTTACGGTGTCAGACATTGAAAAGATTTAAATCAGGGGCGGCAAATAATGACGAGGAATGAGAAATACTACTTTTCGAGTTTGACCTATAAAAATTAGGTTTAAGGACCGGTGTACTTTGATAGGAAAATAAACTAGTTCAATTTATCCTCTGCTCTCCGTTCTTGAGAGACCCGACGTCAAGTTTTGTGCATCGGTTTTGTCCACATTTAGCGTTGATGTCTACCATATTCGTTTTATTTTTGTAATTTTGTTAGGAGGATTCAAGTCTTTCCCTACTTAATGGCCTCAGCGCAATGTGCTGAAGCGAAATATAGTTGGACCATTACGACGACGTTGGAAAAACAGGACAAGGTTTTTGAAGGCACTCCCTTCACGTAAATTTTATTGTTGATGTGTCCCATAGTGAAGAACGGCGTGGATTTATGTCCACATTCACAAATGGCTCGACAAATTAGAACTTTCCTGCAAAAGTTTTGTATCTGGTTGGTTTTTTACGATTCATAAATGTTTTCTCTAAACTGCATGCAGTAAAATTGGAACCCGGCAATGTCTTCAAGTCTATTTTAAAATAAGTTTCGTCGTTCATAATCACAAAAAATATTTTATTTGCCAGTTGTGCCTCCTACAACTTGCGCGCAAAGGAAATACTTTTTTTATATAGTTTTTTGTTCGTTATATTTAGAGTTTTTTTAACGATCTGGAAATAGAACTTAATTTCTGGAGGGTTTTCACACTAATTCAAATTTATTTTCTGAGAGAAATATAAAACTCTAGAAGTAATGATTATTTTCCAAGCAAACAATAAAACTCTGGAATTAACAATTATTTTCTGACTAAAAAAACTCAAGAAATAATGATTATTTTTTAAGCAAAAATTAAAACTTAACAAATAAATATTAAAAAGTAATTTATTTGATAAAAGTTATACTGGGTATGGTATCTGCATTAAATCAAAGGCATGGATAACATTTTAAAGCAGCGACTCCCGATTGAAATATATTTAGACTTGATTCGAGCAACGAGATAGACAAATTTTTAAAGGTTTAGGGTTAAACATCTAGTTTCTTGCTTTACACCGATTTCGAAAACTCCGTCTTGAGTAAATATCACGCGTTTACCGTAGTTTTCTATTGACAACTCAATGGTGTCAAAGTGGGTCTCGGGTTCATTGGGCAACTATTTGCTTTTACTGTTATTGGTTTTTGAAATTGTAGGAGAATTCATTCTTTATGATTTTACAGTTGCTTAATTTCTAAAACTTTTAAACTGAATAGAATAATATTTCGCATTTGGTTAAAATGGTCTCGGGCTGAGTTAGAAATTCATTCGTCGGCAAGTTTTTCCTACAGGAAATTTGAAAATACACAATGCTACATACCCGCATACATACACACATATTCGCTCAAATATTCATACATACATACATACATGAATATTTTTACTATTCTTCTGCAAGTGTTTGTGTGAGTTCGGCTTCGTTTGTTTACGCGCGTTGCAATCCAAAGCTTCTTCACTGTTCTTGTTTACTTTGTTCTATTTATTTATCTTAAATCTTGGCAGTTTAATCTTGAGCTTGTTGACTTTCTTACTTTATCACGTATCTTAGTATTTATATGTACACTGTGCCTTTTCTATTTTTCTTCGTCGTTGTATTTTTTGCCTTTCGTTTTATTTTCTTTGAACGAGTTTTTGAACTTAATTCTTTATTTCCTATTTCCTGTGTTTATTGCCAATTGATTTTTCTTCAGGTGTGCGTGGCTTTGCTTTCAATTGGAACGATACTGGGGGAACGTGATCAAAGAGGAAAATATTTTAAACTTTTTCTTTCTGATTAGCATTTTGGATTAGTTGGCGGCGCAATGAGAACTAGTTGATTTCAATTGTAAAAGTAAAAAAAAAATTGACAAATACAATATCGGTGAGAAATTACCTTGAGACTAAAATATTGGTGTATGTAGGTGCGTTAAGTAGCATGGGCTTTAATACCAACCTGAAAGAAAAAGAAATGTACAATGTGGTTTTAGTAAAGAATAAAAATAATAATGAATATTTTTTTAAAATTGAAAAAAGATTAAGATAAAATATGTTTAATATTTTTGGTATCATTTTGATCTTAAAAACCACCTCCAAAGTAATACAATTTTTTTTATTGTTAGAAAACAGATAATATCAGCTGAAAAATACAAATTTATATTAATTTGGTCAAATCCATCCATTGTAAAGTTTGTTTGCATACAAGCTGGGCTCGATGCCGTGCCAGATTTAGTGTTATTTTCCAATCCAAATTTGACAAGGGATAACGGAAAATCGTTCCAAAAATTTCAACAAACAGGAGATATGCTTAAGATAAATTTACACTTGTGTAGTAAACAGATTTCATATTATGGTTGTCATAAATTTTAAAGAAATATTTAATTACGACATCAGCTTCATTAGAAAAATTTTAGAAAACTTATTGAAAATGTCCGGAAGGCGTTTTTTCTATGGGAATTTTTGTCTCAACATAAAAAAGTTAACTTTTTGATAAAGTACAACATACATTTACTCAAAAAATTACCACATGGTATTATTACAAAAAGCACATAAGTCAAAATTTCGAACTTTGTGCAGAATTTACAAAAATTCACTAAATCACAATTTCCAAAAAAACTTGTGGGTAAGCCATTTCAAAATTGCCGTTAATCCCGTTAAAATTAAAACGTTAGAGGTGCAACCAAAAAAAAAAAAGTTGGAAGTAGAAACCTTCATAACCAGGGGAGAATAGTAAACGGGTGTAATATTCGGAATCATGATTCTTTTCAAATAAGTATTAAGAGGTCGAACTCAGATTATAAAACAAAAAAAGAAGCAGGCTGTGTCAGAGACACGGCCATTAAGTTTAACGTAGAATACGCCATCCGATAAGACAGAAAACATATGTAACAATAAATGATAAATAATACAAGCAAATGAATTTCTTTATTTGATAGTTACTTTGGATGATATACATAAGCTTTGCAGTGCTTGGCAGCATTTTCTCTTCTTTTACTCTACTTTAACTTGCCCGCCTAAAATTATGCAATACAAATTAATGCAGAAAGGGATGCACGAGTACATTTAAATCGCCCAACAGCAAACACTCAACCAAACACCACACACATATTTGTGTGCATGTGTTTATACAATTTTCATTTGAGAAATTTAAATATTAGGAAGATATCAACCAACATGAAATGTATGTCAAACGAAAGCTAACATCTTTATTTGACTACAAAAAAAAAAAAAAAAAAATTAATCGAGCCGTTTCCTTATAATTAAAGAAATAGAGATTACAACAATAAAAACCTGACATTGGTGCCCATACCGTAAGGTAAGACGTATTCTACGCCAAAACTGAAGAGAATAGAATAAGAATTCAATGCCGCTTGGTCATAGTAAACAAAAAATTTACTTGAAAGTTAGTTGCAGAGTTAGATATCCTATTAAAAATTATGGGGCGTATCCATGAACAAAATTAAGTTGCTACTTAAAATTATTTGAAGCATTGAAGTATCAACTTAATTTTTACTAGAATGCGCTTTCACCAAGAAGTAGATTTTAAAAAGACTTCGATTTTTTCATATCAACTAGAGCAATATATAGTTAATAAACTGGTATTGCATTGCAATGATAGAAAGGTTTGATCCGAGTTAAATTTCAAACACTCCATAGAGTTTGAAACCACACTGGGCTGTGATAATGCAGAGACAAGTGAAACAAAAACAAATCAATATTCAGTAAAGTTTTTTGAAAATAAAGAAATATACATGATATATATAAAATAATATATGAAAATAACTAAACGCTTTCATTTTGCCACGGAAATTAGCAAGTAATACGAATTCACCGCTACAAACTTTAGTAGCGAAGGCTAGCAGGGTTGCATTTGTATGTAAATACATAGTATGCTTCTTAGTGGCGGTGCAATGACAAATTTCATTTGGCAAGAAATATGAAAAGAAACGAACATTTACGACAAATATTAGTGCTGAATATTTTATATAAATTATTCTACGATTTTTTATATTAATGCATGTGCGTTATATTTTAATTTTATGATCAATTTATTATGTTACGGTTTTTTGTTTCCAAGAGCAACCGTGTGTGATAAGAACGGAAACTGTGTACATCCCGACTTTATTGCCTATTGTTGTTCTGCATATGGCACACGAGTTTTATTGCATTATTGTTGTATTTTTATTTTATTTTACTTTTTTAATTCACACATTCGCTCGCATTATAAGTTTCTACAAAACCCAATGTCAAGTTTGAAAGTTTTAAATTAGGATGCCTTCTAAGGGTTAACATATTTGAAAAAATTGACATAACATGACTACCGAATGGCAACTTTGTCACTATTTAACACACTTTCTTCATACATTGTGGAAAAAAGTAGTAGCGAAAGGATTTTTTTCTTGAGAGTTGTAGAGTGACTTTATATTCCGGATACACTACAACGTAATTTTAATTCAAATTACTTCGCATAAACCAATTGCGTCCACATTTGCCGTCCCTAGTTTATATTGACAGCTCTGTAGCTACAGGGTTGCTCAGTTCTTTGATCAAAGGAAAAAAAGTGAGAGATTGTGTACATTCTTAATATATGCAAATTGTATTGTGATAATATCCTTTTTTTAATTTTACGAAATCAAGGAACAGGTGAGTGAAATGCTAATATTTCAAAATGCGTGTTCAGTTTAGTTATTATCGATAAAATTTAGATACAACACTATTTGTGATTTCGTCTTTGCTTTATGATAAGATACCTCATTTCATTTTAATTTATTAGTAGATTTTACCGTAAATTACGATAGTATTTCCGAGTTTTAAGAAAATTGGATACAAGGCATTTACTTGGGCAATTCTTACGCATTTTTTTCTACATGGAGTTTTTCTGTTTCTTGAGAGCTGTAAACGAAGAGACAATTGTCACATCGCCTTATTATTTCGGAGTAATTTCCATCATCTTATTAGTTATATTATCTATATTATAGGGCGGTATATCTGTGTAAATATTTCCGACACTATCATTTATTACTTTGTCTGTGTATTGCTGAATGAGATTACACAAGCACTGGCAGCGAATTGCTTTCACAATTTCAAATGTTGCAGCAAAAATGGTTTGAAGAAGACGATAATGGAAATAAAGTGCAGCTTTCAAATAATGAAGTGTTGCATGGGACATACATTACGAGTAAATTGTGCGCCATGTCGAAGACCCTTAAATTGACTAACGAGTAAGAAGATATTTCAACTAATTTATCAACATGCCACTTGGCGGATGTGAGCGTAACAAATCAGTGGTTGAAGGAACCGAGAAACCGAACAGCAGTGCCGGAGCAGTTGTACTATGTGAATGATGTTGCTGATGCTTTTAATACGCACTTGCACACTCGCTTCCTTTTTGCTTCAAACTTACAAACCGACGAGTATATAGCAACTTTGTCATTTGGCATGTGACAGTTGATTGCAGCTGCTTATCAAGCTGCTTAATAAGAGCAAATCATCAAGTAAGACTTGCTTGCGGCCGCCAACATAACGATTCATACATTTATATATGTATATATTTATATTTATATATATTTATATATATAGTAAGTATGTTTAGATATTTAGCTCTATAAATAAATTTCATCACACACACACGCACATGCATAGAACCGCATGAATTTAGTGCGCGGCTGCGATAGCACTTGTGGCATGTGGCAATATTGAATTTGTTTACACTACGCCTCGGTAGCTTATTAAGCTTATCCGCCATTCTCGTATATCCACGTCAACAGTGATGTTTTAAATGTCGCTGTTTGTCTGTTTTGTGATTACAGCTTGTTTTTGCCTGTTGCTTATATTGCAACACCCGTCGCAATCTATTTATACATACATACAGATTTACAAAGTCTGGTTTTTAGTTCCCCTCAAACTTATTTTACAGTTTATAGTCACACAACGAGTTCCTTCAACGCCGTTGACATAACTTAACGACACTTCCTGTTACTTCCTTGGTGCAATTTGTTGTATTATTTTGTTTTTTTGTTTTGCACTTCTCTTGCATGCCTGTCTTCTTTCATGGCTATGCCCTTCATTCCTATGATCGTCATCGCAAGAAGTTTGTAAGTTTTCTACGCTTGTTTCTATTAAATTTCTATTAGTCTCAGTTTGCTTGCAACTTCAACGTGTTGCATGACGGCCGCTTATATTTAGTTTGCATTATATACATACATACATGCATACATATGCATTTACATATACGGGTATAAAAGTACACTACAATATACATATGTATGTATATGATATTATGAAAGCTGTCAAATAGCTACATATTACAATCTGGCGTATAATGAAATTCCTCTTTAGTTAGTGTCTTTCAGGCGCCCAACTTTCTTATGAAACTGCAAGAATGAATTGAATATCTATACATGTATGTATGTATGTACGCACATTAGACTGTGTTGCGTTAAAATTTTGTAATAACACCATTTAGTTTTTAAAGCGTCATACTAGTTTTTCCGAAGGCCTATCATAAAGCCGGCAATCCGTTAAGTACTTTGACACACAGTTATAGTTAAAATAAAGTCAACTTTAAAATTTAACAAAAATGTAAATATATATTTATACATATTTTATTTGTTTTATGAGGAATACACACCGAAAATTAAACCCCCAGAACCGTCAGCGTGAGACTTGAACTCGAAGTAAAACTTCCACCCCTGGGACTACCGTCACGTATTTTGTTGGCGGTGGTTCGAACACTACGTTTGTTACAGTTCTGATGCAGTCAGTGGGAAGTTGTATTGTCATCTGATCTTCGTATTGGCAATTCTTTGCCTTCTACTTCGGCAAATTCTGTCACTTTTGCCTCTTCTTTTGAGTTGAATGGTGTTTTTCCGCGCGACGCAATCCCGTTATTGCGATTAAGATACCATTTTTCTTCTGTCGCTTAGTATCCACCACGTTTTAAGCAGTAAGAGGTCTCCCCACTTTGTGTAAATATGGTTTGTAGCAACCATGTCACACTAGTGTTTTGGGTAGGTAGAAATTCACTTCCCTTGACATCCAACGACCACTGGTGGCGGTTACCCACCTTTGCTGCCATTGCTCCTCTTCGCGCTCCGCCTAAATTGAGGATCTGGCACTAGTCACTATTGCTAACATATACATGGGGTAGATCCCTCCAACCTCTAGGGCCGATTCATCGGGCGTGGTTCGGAAAGCGCTGCGTACTTGAATAGCACGGAGTGGGTTTAGCGACCTTATCTTACGTATGTATGACTTCTAATTGAGTGCTAATAGGGCTTTCTACGTTTCCCGTAGTCTACGTGCCTATTATAAAAAGCCTAATATAAAAAATGATGCCTATATAAAAGGGTTTTCAATAGGGACGCTACAAAAGTAGACCGATAGTGACAGCAAACGACGCCATAATTTTTTCCCGCTCTTTTGACATTTCTCTTCAGTAAGGCTTGCCATTTCATTATGGAAAGATATACGATCCAAAAACGAGTCGAAATTATTAAAATTTACTACCGAAATTCGGAGTCAATGGCCTCAACTTTAAGAGCGCTACGTCCAATTTATGGTCGTCGCCATTTCTGGCTGAATGGCTTCGACAATAAGCAAAATATGCGTGGTTGGACAAGCAACAATCCACACGTACTCCATGAGTCAACATTGCATCCCGAAAAAAATAGGGTTTGGTGCGGTTTATGGGCCGGCGGCGTCATTGGGCCGTACTTCTTCCGTGATGATCAAGACCGGCACGTTACTGTGAATGGAAATCGCTACCGCTCAATGATAACCGAATATTTTTGGCCCGAATTGGATGATATGGACTTGGACAATATGTGGTTCCAACAGGACGGCGCCACAAGCCACACAGCAAATGCCACAATCGATTTATTGAAAACCAAGTTTGGTGAACGTGTTATCTCATGAAATGGCCCAGTCAATTGGCCGCCTCGGTCGTGCGATGTTGATGCAATAATTCATATTAATAAAGGTCCAACAAATATAAAGCAATCAAATAACTTTTCAATGAAAAAAAGAAGGGAAATGAAAATCTGTTAAAGCAAAACTGAGCTTTTAGTATTTTATATGAAAATTGCATTACATTTTTTTTAAAACATTATTGAAATTTTAACTACCTATATTTTAATTGTCTTTAAAAAAGTTTCCATATAAGCATCTTCGACAAAGTGACGCAGATCAAAGGTGTGTTTCTGCAAATTGAAGCTATGTAGGAAGAGATACTTAGCTGAGTTTTAACAGAAAGTTTTACAATGTCTAGCACACAAATATCTCAAACCTTGGTACATGCCAGCGCGTTGGATAGATTGATAGATTCCTTGGAATGAAAGATATGAACACGTCTGCAGATCTTTAAAAGTATGTAGTGGTGCTGAGGCTTTAAGATAGAATTTTCCAAGCATGTAATGTCGTTTAGAAATTATTCCTATGCATAAAATCGGTTTTTAAATGCATTTAAAAACTCTCCCCTGCTCGTGCTTGACTCGAAGTTGAGGTAAAATGTTTTGGTGGTAGGTGGTAAAAAAAGCATGCAACCTGTGCGTATCAATATTAAAACTTTCTACAGCGATGCACCGTAATGTGCAAAAGAACGTGGCGTCTAGAAATATGCAACGCCATGCAGCATGAGTTATAGCATTCTTTCATTCATTTTGAGCTCTACCGATTGTGCAACGGAATTCGGAGCATCGACCAAAATGTATGTACTTTGTGTATGTGTATATTTTACGCATTTAAATACCCAGCAAGAACATTTTGAAAAAATTATCATCAGTATTGTTATATTGCTTGCCAAAAAAGAGCAATTTGCGACTCGCTACACTTACTATGTTCGGACATCATATGCGAGAATGAAAAAACCGAGTTATTCATCTTTACTATTGCTGATCGTCAGATGGTTATCCGCAAAAGAGACAATCATTATTCACGCGAATTTCACTTGTGCGAGAAAGAAATACCCAAGATATTCGTTGGCGTTTGGCAAACACTACGTCTTCCTTATGAGAACTCTGAAGTGCGAAGATTAGTAAATATTTAAAAGTGACCTATATTTTACAAAAAGAATTAAGGGCTAAGCAAACGGATGGAAAAAAAAATCTCAATGAGTCTATTTTTTAAATAAATTTTCATTTTCGTCTAACCAATTTCGGCGAAAAGACGACTTCTACTTTTTAAATATATTTCAAGGACTGAAAATAATCGTTTTGTTTCGGATAAAAAAATCATTGGGTAGAATTCGTTCAAAACAAAACTCGAATATATCAATCCTTATACCATATGCCATGCAGATCTGACCTTATTTTTATTAAGAATATTTTTTGTTTAAGTCAGTGCATAAACGATGTGTTTTGATTTTTATTTTTTAGATAAAAAATTATCGTTATTCTTGGATTTAAAATTTTCCGATCAAATTTGATCGTTTTTTTTTTCGATTTTAAAAATCTAAATCGTAATCTAAAACATTATTTTTCATCGACTAAATAAAATCAGAAAATATTGATTAAATGCGATCGGAAATATTTAAATCCAAGAATAAATATTATTTTAGACAAAAATAAAAATAAAGATCACAAAATATTGATATAATTTGATCGAAAAAATTTAAATCACAAAATGCCGATAAAATGTGATACTGAAAGATAAATTCACAAAATAATGATTAAATCATGATTTGTTTATAGACATTTTAACCGTTCCAGTCCATGATTAATTTAAATAGCTGCCTACCTAAATAAAAAAAGATCGCAAAAAAAATGATAAAATAAAAAGTATCAGGAGTATCACTTGCTACAGGCCTTACAGGCGTTTTTTATAAACAACGCTGACCAGTTAGAAGTGCGAGAGAGACCTATTGCATTATACGCCCTTAATCCAAATTAAGCTTAGAAAAAAATGTAATACTTTCTAAAATGGTGATGCAACCATCTTGGACATATGGGATGCAACTTTGGGATTCAGCTTCTAGATCTAACTTAGATAGAAATTAAAGGTTGCAGTCCAAAACCTTGCGGGATATATGCGAGCCTCTGCCATGTGAAAACCTCCAAAATTCAGAGCGACCTTAGCACGGTGGGTGATGGGTGAGATAGAGATAACGCAAAAAAAAAAGTCGTTAAGGCTGTTTAACAATCCGAATAAGCTTGCTAAAAATTTACTGAAACAACACTACCATAGACAATTAAAGAAAAAATGTATACTATTAAATTGTGATTTATGTTTTACCGACAGAGGGAAAAGATGATGTATATTGGAACGGTGGTCTGTCATCCCTTGTCTAGTTTGGTTTGGAGACAGAACAAAAAATAACACTGGAGATGGCACAACCCCGAAACCGGGTTGTCTTCAAACTAAACTCGACAAGGGATGACCGAGAATATATCCAATATACATCGGCTTTATACTACCGATTTATATAACATGGAAGTTATTTCACGATATTTTGTAACATATGAATATATGTATGATTTTCTTGCTAATATTTTTCATGATATTGACTGAAATTGATCGGGACTTCTTTCCTACAAACGCCCCCGAATATACGACAAAAAGGGAAGGACGAGGTTACTTCTTTGACCTGAGTGGAGTGGAGACTCGGCCTTTCTACCTTTCGCTAGGAAATATATCAGAACCTCGGGCATTCCACCATTCAACCAAGCGCGACAGAATAAACGCAATAGTCTGCAAAAGAAATTTAAGACTTCGGACTTATTTCTCCAGCAAGCAGCGACTTGGAGCTCATTTCTTCTGACCGCCAAATACGTAGTTCGGAAACTAGGCCATTCTGTATTCCATGCAAATATCGTTCAAGCTATAGACTACACAATATTCTAACAGGTTATTCTGCGCCACTAACAAAGCTATCGGTACAGGTAAAAAGGTTCTACCAACTTTTACATCCTTTTTGGTATTTAATCCACACTCATTACGGGTGAATTTTGGTACCATCATATTAAGTGGTAACAACGTTGTAATAGCGACGAAATAGATGATTATTTCCTTTGTCGAGATAGGAACGCAAGTTTTACACATATTTAGCATCGGCGACAAGAAAATAGTAAAAAGTTTTAGTAAAATAAATTTAATCTTATTTACAGTTGGATTTTTTTTTTCAACTTGTACGTAAAAGTGGCAACAATGCCCGTGAAGTAGGCAATATTTAGATTTTTAATCCAACAACTTTTGACAGGGTTAATATTTATAACAGAATTTCGGTTACTAGAAGTGGTTACAACTTTCGGTAATAAAATTTACTGACAACAAAATTATTAGTAAGATGCAGAATATACCCGTAATACAGCCCTTATGATACACTTTAATTAACTACTTTTTTATGATAACCCTCATAATATCCGTATAAATAAATTCACTACCAAATAAAATGTATTTTAAATATACTTCGTTTACTTAGCTATGGGTTGCAGTGTCAGTAAAGAGCTTTTATATATCTGTGGCGTTTTGCCATAACATCTTAAGTCTTAAAATTGAGTTGTGAGATATTGGTGATTTTCTCTCAAATCTATTGTGTTGAAATTTAATGAGTTATTTTTAATCAAGGAAAAAGTAAAACTATTCCTTAAGACATTATAGGCAGATTTTGAAAAAATATTTAGTAAAAAGTATGTTTTATTCGTTGGCTTGTACATAAGATATTTTAAAAAACGGAAAGTTAAGAAAAGTCAAATGTTTTAATGTATGTAATATTTTCAAAAAAAAGATAAGAAAAATACAAAAGGCGATAACTTTCTTTAAAATTGGAATTTTTTAAATTGGATTGGACACAAATATGGATTATGAGTAGGAGAACTAGAATATGACCTTAACTCGATTTTGACTTAAGTCGACTTAAGATGTTTTGGTAAATTGCCACAGATATGTATGTATGTTAGATTTAGCAATTAAAATATTGTTGTTAGGCAGTTTCGTACAAAAAAGATACAATAAATAATTTGGATACAAAAAAAAGTATACAGGATACGCGTAGAAATGTAGGGATCTTTTTGGTGCGGCACCTTAGTGTATAATAGAATGAAAATTATGCAACGCCATCTATAGCCTTCAGATAAACAATCAGGCCCTTGTTATGAGTTACATTCGACGCTCGATCTTCATTGATTATCGAACATTGAAAATCGAATGTTAAATTCATATTATGAGCAATGCAACTCTGTCGAAATTTTCGTTGCGCAGCGAATTTTGTTTTGAAAATTGCAGAAAATGTAAATATTTTGCAATTGTTTTTTCCTTTTTGGCGACCAAACACTATTATTAAACTATTTTTGTTAATTTTATGTAAATCTAAAGCCAAATGGACGAAACAACAACTGGAAAGGCTGGTTTAATTGATTAAATAATATCTTCAATTTGCAAAAAGGGTTTGCAGAAAGATTGAAGCAGCAAAAAAGTGATAAGAATTCTCGTTGGAGCTAAATGGTTTGCGACCACCTTTTAGCATGACAGCAGAGTGAATTAAGGTTAATTTAATTAGTATATTATTCCTTAAGCAATATACATATTTAAGTTTTGGTATCTGCATCCCTGAGCACAAAGTCGTAGCACTGATGCTAATTTTAAAATGTTTGGTATTGATTTGGCTCGTGTGCACTGCTCCAGCGACTCTTCTATGGTGGACAGGGCATCCACAAATGCCTCCTTAGATAGTCGAAAGTTTCTTTTTTTTTTTTAAATCTGTAAACAATATTCATAAATGTTATCAATACACATCTTTATATCTCTTTGAAATAGTACAACTACGCAGTGAAATTAGTTTCTAAAGGGTTTGAACTGTTTACCACTTCTTGTCAATTCTAGTAAACTTTCATCCTTTACCTCTGAAGAATCATCGAACCATAACTCCGTCGTAGTCATATTTTTATTACATTTTTATTTACTCAACTTGCTTGCAACTTTTACTTAATTTCAATGGAAGCTGATAGAAATATACCATTGTGGATGATTTAAATGAGTGAAATTCACAATAGCGCTATTCTGCGTCGAATGTGTGCCATAATACCCAATAAAAATTAGCTTGATTAGCTATTTTGACCACAGTCGAAGTTCGAATGTAGCTCATTATAAGGGCCACAATTTTTCTTTCGACGATGTAGCGTAGGGTTGTAAAATTGCAGAAAATATAAGAAATGTTTGTTGGTTTATTGCTTTTGGAATATCAGACACTATTTTTAAACTAATTTGGCCGATATTATGCAGGTTTAAGGTCATGAATATTTGAAAACAATTGCAAAGGCTGGTTTCACTAATGACAGAAAATTCTAATTAGTTTTAATATCAGGTTCTAGTCAAAATAATGTCGGCTTTAACGTCAAATTAAGCTTTAACTAACTTTAAAATCGAATTTATTTTGACTCCGAAATTCATAATAGCGCTTTCTTTGACGAATAAGCATCGTAATACGAAATGGAAATTGGTTCGATCAGCTCTTTCGACCACAGTCGAAGATCGAATGCAACTCATAATAAGGGCCTCAATTGACTGGCGCTGTTCTTACAAGGTATGTATATCCATAAAAAGTTCTACATATGTATGTATGTATGCACCTAAGTATTATATGTAGATGTCTGTTATATGACCGCTTGTATTTTACTTTGTATATTCGGCGTTTTGTCGCGCGTACTATACCCGACATTTCTTCCGTTCGACATGCACTCACTAGTGATTAATTTCTCTGCATGCAACATTGAATAGCATTCTCTGTATACTCACACACACACACACACACACACACATACACACCACACACTATTTAGTTGCAACAGCCAACTTTGTGGTAACCGCCTTGCTGCACCAACACGCGCCACAACACTTTAATCGTAACCAGCTGCAATTGAGTTAAATTTATATCAAACAAAGTAAGTGGGTGTTTGCTGCACTGACGCGGCGTAGTGGTAACGAACAATAGCCGGATCCACGCCACATTCGGTAAGATTCTGCAGCATTTCCATTTCAATCAATTTTCGACGATTTTCTATGGTTATGCAGCCGGCAAGCGCGGTTTAATTATGGGCACATCTGCAGTCTGGTAACTTGCCATACAATACCCCTTACGTTATTTTTTATTTTTTTTTGCATGGCAAAATATGACAGCATGGCTTAACGCTCTTCCATTCCGACTATGCTGTCTTCTTGAGTTCAAACATTTAATTTACTATACGCGCGTTCTTCAGGTAACCCAATAAATGACAAAGCCATAGTTGTAAATGAAAGTACGTAGTTTTAGTGGGAGAATTCGTTTATGTGTGGTATTATGTAAATATGTACATACAAATTTACATATGTACATATGTATGTATGTAAGTTTATATGTATGCTCACTGGTATTCCGCATAAATTGTGTGGCTTGGGCACAGCTGATAGTGGCAATGCGGAAATTGCTGCAATGCGTGGCGAGCGATTTCAATTTTAAAATACAAACACAAGCAAAGTGCATGTGTGAGCGTAAACCGTTGCTATTGCCGCCACATAAGTGAGGTGCTCACTTTATTGCATTCACAAAATGCCGCATATTATTGCAATCGCAGCAAGAACAACAACAACAACAACAACAACAAAAGATGCTTACTAAAACAACATTGTAACACTCCATTTATCCCTGTTTTGTTGATAGCGATGGCGACGGTAGATACCGGTAGCGATGACGAATACACTCAAAACAAAAAAAAACGGACTGATGAAAAATTTTCTTTATTTCGATGTCGTAATTTTTTCTTTAATTTGCGGTATTTTCGTCCGACTGAGTAAAAGTTTTTTCAAAATGAATAAAAGCATACACTGGCGAGCAAAACCGGTCGAATGGTGATTGCTTTTTTCAATAATATTAGCAAAATATTTCTTAATAAATTTTTTCGTTAATCTTAAATAAAATTATAGCTCATACTGTGACAAAAACTATGTGAATTAATGTTCCAACTTTCTGCACAATTTATAAAGTTTCAACAAGTGCTCATTAAAACATTAAAATTTTTAAAAAGTATGGTTAGATAAATTTTTCGAGTGCGCAGTTTTATAACCAATTGAATTTAATTTTAGCATAATAAAATGCAAATTTGAAGTGGCTAGAGATTAGTGTGGAATTTTTATTAATTTTTTTAAATTTTGGCCGTGAAAACTTTTATTCCCGTATATCGCGTATACAAGTAAATATTTTATCTGGTAGAAATACTGTCGAAATGTAAAATTACAAGAAATTAACGGAATTTTTCAATAAAATGCATGCTTTTTATGAAAAAAAGGTGGCAATACAAAAAATTAAAAAAAAAAAAAATTAAGAAAAATCAGCAGTAATTTTAGCTACTTCAAACTAAACTTTATTATACAAAAATTAAATAGGCTATAAAACTTCGTAGTCGAAAAACTTCCAAAAAATTTTCGGAAATTTTCTTACATTTTATATAAAGTTTGAAACAATAATTTAGGGGTTTTGTTATAGTATGAAGTATATTTGTATATAAAATTAGCAAAAAAATATTTATAATAAAAAACCTTGCTAATATTGTAAAAAGGACATCATTCGACTGGTTTTGTTCGCCACTGTACACAAAATGGAACCTGCATTTTTCTTTTTTTATAGCTGTTTTTCTTCAATACCGATAGTTTTTTTGAGTGCGCTTCATACCTATGTATAGTATACATATATGCATGTAAACATTAGACCAGCCCAAACTTGTATGAACAATTTTAAAGCTTCATTCCGTATTTATCTTTTTAATTAAATTCCTCGTACTAAATTTGAGCGAATTTGCTGTATAGTTTAGTAAAATATCGAATATTTATTTTAACTATTGTTGATTACCGTTAGATGCTTTTTTTCTTCCTAGGTGGTAGAGGGAGGTGGTTACGTGAAATTTTGAGTAGACTTTTTTTTCTTCAACTAAGAATGATCTTTAATTAAACAAATGAGAGTCAGATGTATTTCACAAGTTAATAATAAGAAGAGCCTTCTTCTATATCGGGAGTCTCGTAAGGCTCGCGTACATCTCGATACTCGATTGTAAATGCATACGCAGTACTAGTCTCGATAAATACTCGAGATTTCTCACGTTAACGATGATACCCGAGACTGTACTGAGAACTCGGTTTCTCGATTTCAAGAGTACGGAAATATTCGAGACTTGCGAGAATGTGCTAGCAGAAATCGAAAGCTTTAGTAATAAACTGCTGAAAATCCATCACTATAGATCAGCAGTACCCATCGGGTGAGGACTTTCTACAGCCAAAAAAAAAAAAAACAAGAATGGTTTGAGTGACTGATGAATACAAATTTATTTGTTACTCAAAACTATTTGAATGAGTAATGAAAATTTGTTTTTCATTTACAAATAGAAAACTGTTGAATGCAATTTTTTTTTTATTTGTCTAGAATGTAATTCACTCAAAAATGCCTTCGCCTGCAGCATAGAATACGAAATGACCGAGTTAATTCTCAGACGTTTTACCCTCGGAACGTTGGTTCAAACAGTTCAAACTTAACATTAAAGCACAATTGTGGGATTGTAGGTAGCGAATTGCAATAACTTGCGAATTATCAAATTTTAAAATTCGTTTAACAAAAGTTATTTCATTATTTAAGATCTTGATATTTATTTGCATGCTTTTGGTAAGCGCAATAGTGTTAAGTGCGTAAGTGCGAGTTATTGAACCAAACCTTTTCTTTGTTATCACCATCTTGTTTGTACGACGTCTTTAGACATTCTCAGTGTTCAAATAATGATTTTTTAAGCTAATTAGTATGCGCAAAGCCTGTCACACGATGAGATTCAACCATCTTTTATCCACTTAAATAACGCATTACAAATATATAAAACTGTTATCGTTTTCAAGCATACTTTCAGGCTGAAGATGTTAGAATTCAAAGTTTGAGCGATATGCGAGGAGAAGATGAACGCTTGCATGTCATACATTAGATATTCAAAACTATGAAATAGATAACCTTGGTCCTATATATATTAGAAATGTGAATTTTATAATTGATATTGCCATAATAGCTGAATAAAAAAAAAACATTGAAGCAAGAATAATGATAAATGTGCAATCTAAAACAAATTTTCTTATTAAAATACCATGCAAATCTATTTCAAAAGCAAGAAATCAATGACTTTTGAGGCTTAAAACCGAGAATTACCCATCGTTAAATCAGTTTTTGAGTTTAACTTATTTGGACGGAACATTAGAAATAATCAGGCTAATGTGCCTTTTTGGCTTGAAGGGATGTATGTACTATGTGTGTGTATTAATAATTATGGAAGCATATGTATGCCTCTTTTAAATAGTTGCTAGCTAGATGGTATCTTAATTGAATTATTTTGTAATATTTAAGACTTTGCATGTTCTTTTTAAACGTGAACACTTCGTAAATATAACTTGAACTCGTGCAAGCTCGGAAAAAGGGAATGGATTACCTGGATGAACCTGAACTTCCAATATTTTTAGGATACTCCAAGCACGGAAATTTGTATGATTCTAAAATATTCGCAAAATAAGCTCTCAAACTAGAAGGTGTAGTTGCAAATTCATTCCTTTCGCATGGGACCTATCCGGTCTAATGTGTAAGTATATGTGTGTGCAACGGCGCGACGGCTGAGTCTGCATAGAATTTTCAGCGAACGACAAGGCATTGTGCTACAAAACATGCTCTTTATAACATCCCTATTTATCACGTATTTCGTGCATCCCTGTAGGAAAATAATGTTACATATTACGAATTACGCAATTATAATTTAATACTAGCGGTGCGGATCATAAATACGATTTTAGTAACGATTCGTTCTCAGCGCTATCTGGCGGATAAACTTTTACATACAAATCTTGTTCTAACCATAACTAACAGAGAGCCCAACCGGTCGAATCGTTCACATGTTAACACGAAGCCCATATGAGGCAATTATGTGTAAAGCAGATAGCAGTAGGCCTGAGAAAAATCGGAACACAAATAAGATTTTCGGTTTTTACAACAGCATCACCTAAACATCTTGCAACACTTACGAAATTCCACTGACACCAGTTAGGCTCTATCGGAGATTAGCGAGTCAGAACTTAACGGCAGGCGATTTTTATTTAATAAGACAAAATTTAACTTTAAAAACTTAATTTGAATAAAAGACAAATTCCTCAAAAGTATGTAGAGAATAAACAAATGAAATAAAACACAAATGCATTTTTAAGGTGATAATAACGTTCGCTCAGAGTTTTACTTAAACTTTCTATCTAAGAAACCAAATTAGCTACTGCAAATGGAAATGCATTCCAATATGAAAATTACCCTTAAACCGATAATTTATTATTTTAAGCAATGTAAAGTAGTTTTTCTACACTCCCGATATGTACGCAGAAGTAGGGAAAAAGTAGAGCAACTGAGTAGAAAGTGCAGTCGTAATAAGGGTCAGTGCTGATATTGAGGCGCACCGTATGAACCCTCATTAGAGGTAGAGCCCTCTGTCAGCACATCTAAGATTGGTGACAGCTATGGCTTGGACAACCGGAAAATCTCCGCTGACCTCATCTAAAAAACAAGCTTCTGTGACTTCCTTCGGCTTAATTTGGGAGAAAAAACCTCGCGACATTACAACTTCTACCAGCTGTCCAACATTTACCAAGCTGATGGATCGCAAGCCCATTTATTCAAGAGCAGCCAACATGTTGGCAGAAAAACCTTTGACACTCTTTTTTTTTGAAAACTTTCTTGCTTACGGATTCACTTGCTTCACAATTCCCCGAGATATCGCCTGGCTCGGGTACCCAGATTACTTTGACGGTGCAATATTCCGCAGCTCTCGAAAGATAAGTGAGGAACCACTGTTGTTAAACCGATTGGTGGCTTGAAAAATTCTTTAATAATATAAAATAAAATTAAAGAGTTCACACACTTATTTTCTGTAAGTAAAAAAAAAGCTGTATTGCAGCATTGCAACAGCTATCAAAAAACAAGTAAAAACAGCGCTGTCTTCGGCTATGCCGAAGGCTTCATACCTTTCATGAATGGAAGAATAGTAAAAAACGTGTTATTGTATTAGAATTTCGCATTACCTATAGTTAAAAGCGAAAACTTCCTTCAAATCAATAAAAATAATTCTAGTAAAGGCATTGTTATAAATTATTTAATGCTTTTCCTTATGTAATTAAAAAGAACTATGTTTTAAGAAGGGAATGGTTTTTGAATATTTTTAATATCGTATCGACGCTTGATATTCAACATTTAAAAAATACAAATAATTAAGTATTAATATGTAAGACCTACATATGTCGGTCTTTGAAAACAGTTATCAGATCCGTAAATAGTTCCCAAACGTTTAACGCTATGATTCATGTGATATTGCGCTGAGCTTATTACTTTTCGCAATAAATATTTGTCCTGAATTTATCTTGCCGATTTACACTGTGAACTCCGATCTTGATGAATACTAATATATAGCTAATAATGGTTGATGTTTGTGCAAAATTTCAAGCCTTTAGCTGTTTAAATGGAGGAGTTATGGTGCAAAATGCAATATCTGAACAATCGGTTGTATGGGAGCTATATGTTATATTTCTCCGATCTTCATGATTTTCAATACTGATACGTAGCTAATAATGGCTGATATTTCTGCAAAATTTCAAGCCTTTAGCTGTTTAAATGGAGGAGTTATGGTGCAAAATGCAATATCTGAACAATCGGTTGTATGGGAGCTATATGTTATATTTCTCCGATCTTCATGATTTTCAATACTGATACGAAGCTAATAATGGCTGATATTTCTGCAAAATTTCAAGCCTTTAGCTGTTTAAATGGAGGAGTTATGGTGCAAAATGCAATATCTGAACAATCGGTTGTATGGGAGCTATATGTTATATTTCTCCGATCTCCTTGATTTTCAATACTGATACGTAGCTAATAATGGCTGATATTTCTGCAAAATTTCAAGCCTTTATTTAAATTCAATATCTGAATAATCGGTTGTATTATATGTTATAGTCACCCGATCTGGCCGATTCCGACAAATGTTTAATCATTTGTACAACGACACCTGCTTACCAAATTTCATCAAAATAGCTCTAAAATTGAGGGACTAGTTTGCGTTCAAACAGACGGACAGACGGACAGACGGACAGACAGACGGACATGGCTAAATCGACTCAGCTCATCGTCCTGATCATTTAGGTATACTTTTTGATGGGTCTATCTCTTCTCCTTCTGGCACTTACAAACATCGGACCAAACTTAATATACCATTTCATTCTCATGAAAGGTATAAAAAGCATATCCCAACTATAGCTATCATAAAAGTTGATCTGATATTTCCTACAGATATGATTGTTTAGGTTCATATGCAATGCATCATCAAAATGGATATACGTAATATTCCAGCCACAGTGCTTCCTGTGTTGTGCGAGTACACATAATCTGCCGCGTTTGCACAAGGAGGGGTTTTGTGCATAAAAATAATATACATACATACATACATAGTTACATGCATGTCTATGCACTTAAGTAAGTATGTTTATAAATGTCTGCAAGAGTAGAATTCATAAACACACATTTGCTTGGCTTTCCTTTATGTGCGCTTTTGAGGATTTATCGATTACAATATGTATTTTATTTAGTAAATTTTGTATATTGCAAGCAAAGCATGTTTACCAATTTTCGTAACTTTGCTTACTTTGCACACACGAAAACTTTGAAATGTAAAGTTATGTGACCAGAAAGTACTTTAAAGCCTAATATTTACTTATGTAATATTTTTTAGCATGTAGTGCAGTCGAACTAATACACATACCGATTTAAAATAGTTATTATTAGCAAGTCTTTGACTGCCATTCACCTGAGAGGGGCTTAAACGAAAGTTCTGCATACGATTCAAGTGCCGAACGAGTTCTGGGAGATTTTTTCTTTCAAAAGTTATGTGACATCCAAAATATAAGGTGCCTCGGCGTAATCTATCTCGAGGTTAAAGTTCGCATATAATTAAAGGGGGCGGCGTATAAAAAAGCTTGGCGGCTAAAGAGAGCGAAAATATGAAGAAATTTTTGCTGGAAAATCTTCCAATTTTATTTTGAATTTCCTTTCGAAATTTTTGAAAAAAGCGGCTGAAAACACGGAGATAACTTATTGTATATTAATTTTCATGGAATTTTGTTCATAAATATGTAATCTCCTTTTTCTTATATTACAAATCACATAAGGTAAATTAATAAGGAGATTCTATCATTTTTACTAGAATCTTATTCAATTTATTAATAAGACCAACTTTTTATTTTTAAAAGAGCTATTTTTAATTTAAATTATATATCCGTATGCACATACAATATAAATGTTATATTGTTAATATTCCACAACATAATATAATTATTGCACCTACGAATTTTAATGAGAAATTTTAATTGGCGACAGTGGCTGCAGGGTTTATTAACTTTGTGAATAATATATACTTAATTTATATTTAGTTTACTATTGTGAATATCGCTCTTTGGATTTTTGTATTTTCAAAATTCAATTTTTTTATTTACTTTTTTGATTTACAAAAATAAATTTATAATTTTGAATTAAAAAATAAATATTTTTATTCAATATTGACGATTTCCATTTCTATCGCTGTTTTTCTAGTTGATCTTAAAGATTTAAGGGCCAGAAAATATTGAAAACTGACGCTTTAAAATTAGAGGAATGACCTGTTATAGTAATACTATAAAAGTACTTAAACTTATTATTATGATAAGTAAAACTTGTATAATTAAATAAAAAATAGTTTAAATAAAAGAACAGTGCCATATTAATTTTTAGAAAATAATATACCTACTTAGCAAAATTTGGGTGACAATAATTTCAATTCTTAAGATAATCTGCTTATTAAAATTAAGAGGAGATTCTTATGAAGACTAAGACCATTTTCTTAATTATATTGAAAAGGTCTAAGTTTTACAGGTTATCAACTAGATTTCATTGAAAACGTTTTCATCTTAATTCGAGAGGTCACCTTCTTAATTATATTGAAAAGTTTACTATCTGCTTGAGTTTATTTATAAGAAGGGATTTTTAATAGAAAAAATCGCAGAGAAATCTGCTAAATTTTGGTTTTGTTTTGTTGGTGGGTTTTTCGCTATCTGCATAAGTTTGGCAGTAAACAACACAGATAGCTGTTAAAGTAACATTTTTGCTGGTTTCTTAAAAATCTGCGAAAAATATGTCCGATAGAGTATATGTCAGATAATTAAATGGCATATTTTGTTGCAGGTTGTATCGATATACATATGTATGACCAAACCTATTAATTTTTCCCTAAAGCAGCCGGATGTCCGATTGCTCAATGCAGCGCGCTTCACACTCCACTTCATCAGTCGTTGCTTCCCTAAACAATTAATATCTCAGATTTATAAAAATCTGTGAACATGTTATTTTAGCAATTTTCTATGTTATTTATTAAAAAACGTATGGAACTTTTTTTTGACTATCTCTCAATATTTGTCAATGAAAAAGCATTCATTGATTTTTTTTTTACATAGCTTACGCCAAGTCATCTAAATTTTCAATGTTATATAACTCTTGAAAAAAAAACTTCTTTTTCCACTCGGCGCATTTGGTCATATCTTGGAGGCACCTCTACAAAGGACTAAATTTTCATCGAAAACTAAAAAAAAGTGTGTCTGGGAATGAGCTAAATGCGGAGGCAAACCTGTAGTGCGAACTTTAAACGAACCGACAATCGTAATTTTTGGCGAAAATAGTTGCCGTAACGATTGCGCGACCCACTAACTTTTTCTTAACGATTAAGTATTTATTCAAAGTGTTAAAGAGTGGCATCATTGCTAAACAAAATGTCAAAATAAACAACGACTACAAAGAGGAATACAAAAAAAAACAATGGAATGAGTGCAAGCCAAGCTACTAAAAATAATTTCGAAACTGTTTTTTTTATATTTGATGGAAGTAAGTAAAATAGAAAACTCATTAATTTAATTCTAGTTACAAACATTTATAACTGTTTTTATACATTATTTTAGCATAACGTTGACTGGTCCAAGTGACTTTAAGTATACCAACAGCCATTAAATTGGGCTTGGATCTTTGGACTCTGCTTCATGGTAGCGGAATTTCGGACTCGCCTCTAGTTCAAATATTCGAATCGTACCATGCTTCAGAGTATTAGGCATTTAGATTTACATTTGAATCTAATATTTGAAAATTGGCCGTTGAATAGCAAAATGTTTAAAATTTTCATTAAGATGAGTTAACAATGCGAATATCGGTAAAATATATTTGTGTGCATCGCACTACTGTTGCGGTTACTCGGACGTTTTCGGTGTAGGGGCTCATCATCGCCGAATCTAATTTTTCAAACACTGTTGATATAATTTCATATATTATAGAAATCGGACAAAAACTACAAAACTCAACTAAAGGGTAATTTCAAAAATAAAAAAAACGAAATTTTAATAAATACTGTATCGCTGAAATTTGATTCTGATAGTTTTGGAGATAAATAAATAATAGTTTTTCAAAATAGGTAATTTAGAGCAAATAAATATATCCACGAAACTATTTTATTAATTTTTTTTTGAACTGGGTACTCACGTCATATTGGAACTGTTTAAATATAATGTCGTAAAGAAATTATGAAAATTACTTTTAATATTCGGGTTTGGAGAAACATATATGTATGTATTTGCCAAGAGCGTGTAAAATTAAAAAGTAAAAACAATTTTTTTTTTTCAAAAATTTTGAATTAATGTTCGTTTTATTTTTAGATTTAAAACAATTTTTTTTTTATTCCACCTACTATGTATTGTATGAAAATAAATAGAAATGTGAATGTTTCGGTCTTCTTCTGGAAGAAGCACCTCCTCAAATACCAAGCTTTTTTTTGTAATAGGCTTCATTTAGCATAAAAATTTGATTGAAGAACTAAAAGGCTGGAAATAAAAATGTATATACTATTTGTAAAAACAATTTATTTTCCTTCTTGTGTTACACTGACATTAAAAGTAATGATTTAAACGAGATATCTTGAACAATGACCAATTCTGATCACAGGCATACATACATGAAATAACGTAGAATATACTTAACGTGAAATTGAGAAAATGAAGTGAGATGTGCAGAAATTTTCGAAGGCAAAAAGTTTGAAAATTTGATCATTGCTTCACTAAAGTATTGTAGAAATATAAAGGACTGTTTGAACTATTAACGATTTATTTATAGATAACCAATTTAGCCAACTTAAAGCTCTCAACTCCGTGACTGCAAAAACTACATAAAAACGAGAACATTCAGAAGTCCTTATAGGGTAATTAGCTGCATTAAATCCTTTATGGGCTGCCTTCCGATACTCCGGCAGCGCATGAACAGAATAAATAATCTCTACCATGCCTTGAATGCCTTATTTGGTGTAAATGCTTTATTTTCACTTTTTTTTTTCAATTTATTTATTTATATCAAAAGCTGCGAAATGAAGCCAATATAAAATTATGGTCAATAAAACGTGTTATTCTAGCACAACAACAATAATCTTGAAAATAAAAGCAGGAAAGATGAGGGGGAAAAACTAAAGCAAAAATTATACGAGTAATAAAAGTGTAATAATGACGGTAAAACTTTTGAAGGGATGACGACGCTTAGCTGACTGGCAGTTATTGAAAGTTTAAAGAATACTATATAGAGAATTTATGCTATTCACTTCGCTTCACTAAACATGGATTGCGGCGAGTAGCATAGTAGATGTTGGGAAAAAAATGAAATAAAATGAAACAAACAACAACTAAGTGCCTTAATAAAATGAAGAATATTTAGTTGTTGGGCGACAAAAGCGAAAAATAGAGTAACGAAGAAAAACGACATGAAACAATAAGAATAATGCCAGTCAGCGTGAAGCAAAAACAAAAAAAAAAAACAAGAGAAGGAGTAGAAACAAAGACGAACATGAATTTCAAAAAAAGCTAATGGACACAAGGCACTAGGCGCGGAAAGAACTCTAGACAACTAGACAAAAAATAAAAAAAAAAAACGATACATCTATATATACATAAATATCTTCGTATATCTTAGACAAATCAACACAACAGCTTCTACGTAGAATTAGTAAGACATTAAACAAGAAAGCACTAAAGCACTAAGAAGGGGTCGCTTTTGTCTCTGAATAAGAATACAGTAAGTAATAATTATGTAGTCGGAAGTAGGGGGTACGAGAAGAAAAGTTTTGATGTGATTGTGATGAAATATTGTAGGCAATGGGTAAGCGCAATATTATTAAAAGCTGGCCAATTAAGGGAGTTTGGTACTAGGAATGGAATTTATGGGTGTTCTTTCTTATTGTTCATTATTTGTCGCGAGACTTTGAAAATAGCGAAAGAGTGAGCGTAAATATAAATGTATACCTACATACATATGTAAATATAACTTTTAATATAAGGATGTAAACAAAAAAAAATTCTGATAGGAATGTTCTTTCTCTTTAACATAGAAATGATATCAAATTTTGTTTACCACTCAAATCAGTAAATTTTACAATTATTCGAATACCATCGAATTAATCTGTGTTTGCTCGAATAAGAAATGCGCTACATAGAAATAATACAACTACTTACTGCGACTAGGGTTATGAACTATAAAAACAAGGAAATAATTTGTGATAAATGAAGTGGTATAGAGAAAAACAGAATATCGTTTGTTTTTTCTTTAGCAGCGGTTTTCTAACATCGAGGGCTTTCTAACAAGCTGCTAATAACATGACAGCTGTTTTACCTAAATCTGTGTTAAAAAAATAATAGTTTTTCAATTACATAACCATAAAGCGAATGAGAAAAAGCTAATCGGCTATACTAGTAATATTTCCGGCAATATTATTGACACTCCGAATATGTCGCAATAAGGCGGAATACGAATATTTACAGATTAGGTTAGAATAAGTTCTGTTCTGTTCACTCAAAATTCTTGTTTGAAGTTTGGAATTTTATTATACTACACAATACAATAGAGCTGCCGATTCGCTCAATATTCGATTTCTCGCGAGGACCGCTTTATCTCGAGCTTCTCGAGTATTGCAAAGCGCTCGAAAGACTAACGAGCCTCTCAGAAATCATCGTAGCCTGAGTTCGACCCATATTTATGAGAACGCGCACGAAACGTAAGATTTTCGATCAAAACACAGCAGATATAAATGCCATTTGACACTCGGAATATCAATTTAACCAAGGCGAATTCATTAAGGTGTTGTTATAAATACAACTACAAAATTCCCATTTATTTTGTTTTTGCTTTTTTGTAGGAGTTGTCAAAATTTACATACGATTTGGCTTTGCTTTTAAGGCTTTTGAGAGTTCATACGCAAAAGCGAAAACAAAATACATGTAGGCAAGGCGAATGCAAACAAGGTCCAAGCAAGCACCACGTGAGATGATTGCTTGTTGTTCTCTCGAAATTCGCTGTGTTGTTTTGTTTACACAAACAAACTACATGAGCACACTCGGCGTATTCAGTTTTTGACATTTCACACGCAAAATGACACAAACAAAATACACAGCGGATTCGCCCTGTTTATCTTGCTATCCCCTCCTAGGGATCCACCTTGCATGTAGGTGAATGAAAAAAAAACCAAATCGGCTGCTACTGTAACTACACCTTATATGATTTCGCCTTGAATTTAACTGAAGAATTATTTAAATTCAGGAAGCTTTCTGAATTCTTAGGTAATTGCTGTATTTCAAATACTTTCAAACTCCTAGCTGTTATGCGGCATTTCAGATTCATATTTGAAGAAAGTATTCGTGACAGCTTCTCTAAATATTATCCAAAGTTTTCGGAACAAATAGCTGCTCTTCTGTCAATTTTTTTCAGTTTCTCTGGTCATATAATGAAAAACTCTAAATTTAGCACGTAGTAATACCCTGACAAAATTCGTTTCTTAAAAAAGCTTGCAAATATCTGTAGCTGAAATATATTAAGTTCGTTAGATCACTGCGTCCCAGCGAACTGTTTTGGTGTAATGCCTATCAAGTCTATATATTTTTGTAAGTCTAAATAAAATACCACTTTGTAACTCCGTTAATTGACCTTAGCGTCATTTCAATTTTACCAATTCAATCGATCTAATTCCCGTCACCAACATTTCACTATATATTAAAAAAGTACTTACCTTCGACAATATTTTAATTTTTTTATTTCCAAAAATTATAAATTTTTGTTAAAAAAAAACTTAATAGAAACTATAAAGAAAATCCCTCACTCAATTACTATTTTACAACTTATTTAGAAAACGCCTGCAAAACAATTATAAAGTAACAGTAAATCAAGTTTGTTGAAAAATTTGAAAAGAAATGTTTACTTTGATATTTTTTTTATACTAAACCAAGACAAAATTGGATGACATGTGCAACGAGCGGTCTTGGCAGTTAGTCAAGCAAAAATCGGAAGGCCTTCCTGATAGTTTTACGCCGAGTAGAACTTGCGCCCGGCGTTAATTAACTGACTGACAGTTCATTGGAGTTAGATCTCCGGCGGGTGTGGAGTAATAGCATGGATTTTCAAGATAATTGCCAACAAACGGTAGGAGAGCACTGAAGAAAAAACAACATGAATTGTTTGAAAGACAAACCATTAAAAAAACATTAAAAAAGCAATAATAACGTGTGAACGAAACGACGAATAAAGGAAGATTTATCACCGGATAGGAAATTAATTCATTGCCATCTTATGCTGCATAAAACCAAAACACTGGCGCGAAAGTAGCCGAAACAGTTACAGAAAGCCTATAATCTGGAAATATTATAAACACAGACATTTAATTCCAGTATTACATGTCATGTATTGCCACCCACGATGCAGAGAAAAGAAGGTGGCGACAAAAGCACTTCCGTTACTTCGTACTTGCCTCGTTTGAAGGATTGACGTCACAACTAGCTCTTTGTTATTTTATTTATTTATTTTTCAGAGTTTTGAGTTTGTATTTTAGCAGTTGCAGTGCAAATAAAACGCCCAAGTGCAGTTATCACCTTCTTTTTCGTCTCGTTATTCCTCTGGCACGAACCGCTGTGACGTACACGCTGCCAGCGTTGTCGGAATCTGGTTTTCTATCATTCTTGGTACCCACCCTTATATGGACCACTGGTGCCTATGCACATAAGATCATAAAATCTAAAAAAATTAAACACATAAATATCAACATTCAAAGAAAGGCATATGTCTTGCAAAAGTATTTGATGGCTTTATTTTTATTTTCTTTCCAACCGCCTTCCAGCTTTTGTTGTCATCACACGCGCGTGCTGTATATAATTTTCTTTGAGACTGTCTAATATAATGAAATGTTGTGCAAACGATGTCATTAGTGATTCCATTTCAGTTGTTTACTCCAGCAGCTGGGTACAGCCAGTTTGTAAGGGAGTAGTCGAAAGAGTAACATTAATGCCTATACTCGTAGGCAGTAGCGATGACAATGATACGAATACAAAGCAACAACATGGCATTGACAACGTCAAACAACAATGGCAACATATCAATAAGCCAGTTATATTTCGAAGAAAAAAAATTCATTTAGACAACATTTCGCAGTATTGTTTACGCAGTGTACAGAGTGGCAGTAAAAACGTGGCAGCGAACGGAAGAAGATTCAACAGCAAGTGACAAAAGAAGTAGCAAGTGGTTAGTAGCAACTGGCGAACAATCTTGGGTGAGTATCTAGCAGAGTAGCAATAATGGCTGCTGTATCTCTACGAGTAACTGTAGCAGCAACTCAAGTGGCCGGCCAAGCGATTGAGCTTCGCAGACAGTTGAAGGGCATGGACATTGTACATATAGATAGATAGATATAAGTTTGGATTCCTCTATTCGCTTTGGTAGTGTCAGCTTTTGTAATTGCTGCTTTAATGTTGCTTTTATTATTGCTATGCTATTATAGCAATACAACAAAAAAAACTCTTGAAATTGTCGCTAAACGTTCATGGTCATTCGCTGAAATGTTTATCTTTTATAACAGCAACAACAACAACAACCACTAAACATATTGATGGTTGCTGTTTGGCTGTTGATTGTGGCTTTGGATATTTTTATTCTTGTTGTTGTTTAACTATTGCTAACAGCAGACCATTAAATGTAGTAGCTGCTAAAGTCCATTATAGATTGTCAATGTTTTTGTTTTTAGCTACCATTCGATTTTTATTTTTCTTCGTTTTTTTGTTTTGTTTAGTAGTTTCTTGAAGCAGCAGCTCGGAAGGATGTGTTTGTCCTCGTTAAAGTTAAGTAATCAAGTGTTGTTGTTGTTGAGAAATGATTATGGTATTTTCGCTTTTTTCTATGTTGTTTTTCGATAGAAGTAACTACTGTGCTTGCAGTTGTTAATCGCAGCGGCAGTTGAGGCTACTTTATTGCCCTCTATTAAATGTTTGCCAGTGAGTGGCCGCCCAGTTTAGATCAAATAAGTGTATCTCCGAATCTATGTTTCCAAAGCCTACCGAATTTTGTACTTAGTCATTTCAAGAAATTTAGAAATTTGTTTAAATTAGAAAATCGCGCCTATCTCTCGTATAACGGTAAGTAAAAAAAAGCGATATTTTAGTAAATATTCCAAATAATTGACCCAAATTTCAAATGCAGTATGGAGTTGAAAGGGAACTATATATATGATATTAAAAACTTGTGAAAATAAAAACCCCAGCCCACCTCTCTTATAATTTACAAAAAATCCCAAAAATGCAATATTCCATTATCAATAAAAGGTAATTTACTAAAATTGGACAACACAATTGAGTTTGAAAGCGCCAGGCATGGGTTACAAAATACTCATAACCAAGCGGAATTATAAATTTATAAAAAATGTACATATAAAAGCGAGCAGTAAATGTAAGGGCATCAAAATTCTAAGTCCGGCTATGGGTATGATGATAATATCAAAAATGACAATTTTACCAATACCGCTCATAATATTGATAGTGATATGGAAAACCTATACAAATTCCATAAATGATAATGATGAGACTAATGATATCGAAATGGCAGTAACGATAACTGGCATTGCTATTTTTATAATAATGTCAAGAACAATAAATACAAGCTCAATTATTAAATATCAATATTTTTTGGTTAAAATAATGACAGCGACAATATTGACATCTAAAAGTATACATTTTTTAAGAAAAATAAATTTTTAAATTACTCGCTTGAAATGTACATTTCACTGTACTGTAATTGAATGATTTACATACATACCCGAACAATTAAAAAAAAAACTGGTTTAAATGTTTGATATTTTTTTTTTTAATATATTGAATTTTTGAAATTTTGAACAAAGATTTAAACTTTGATTAAAATGATTTACCCTATACATATAATGAACTATACTTTAAAAAAAAAAATGTTAAAAAAAACTTATTAAACACAAGTGTTGGTGCTACAGACATGGCCACCACATTATACCCAACTGTTATCAAACAACTATAAATCTGAGAATAATAGAAATAATTTCGATAATTAATACTCATAAGGGTGAATACAACTACCTGTTCTAAGTGTTTGTACTTTTGAAAAACATTTGTTTTTTTCTTTAATTGCATTCTTATAATATATAATTTTAAACGCCATTTGAGTCCACCTCGCTTGTATTTTTGCTCGAACAATTTTGAATCAGCAAGCGGCTACTTTTTAAGTGGTAATATTTGAAGTTTTTTCTTGTATATTTGCATTTACAAAGATTTGCGCAATTCAATGCCAAAATACTCACTCAAAAACATTTTCATAGCTTTATAGATGTAATAAAAATTGTAAATGCCACAGCTTGCATTTATTACCAATATTATTTGTTGTAGTTTAATATATGATGTGAATGTATGGACAATGTCTTTTATCTTGCGTTTTATCTCCCTTTGCTGCTTTCATTTTGTATTGAATTGAACGCCAGCGCTAAAAATAGCAATAATTCCAGTTCTTCGCGTATTCCAATGAAAATATTTTTACAGAGCTACTGCAAAAAAAAACATTTTTAAACTGGAATTGAGTTGAAAAGCAGCCAAGGCTTTGCTAGGCTGATGATATTGCTTTTAGTTCAACTATAAATAAATATATCTGCAAAGTGCAATAAATAACTAAATATCTAGGTACAGAATTTTGTATAAATTTGTAACAAATAGTTCTTGTCTTTAGCCGATAACTACAGACTTCTGAAAAAGTTACAACTATATGAGAAAATGGTGTGGGTTTAGTTAAATTTTATTTATTCTGAAAATTATGCATATTAACCCTTAAAAACCTGAAGTATCAAATTTGATACCAGACCTTCTAATCACATTGTAGAGATGCATTTTATTGCTTTTTCATGTTTGACTGCTTTTCTTATATCACTGATTTATGCTCTTTGAGTGAGAATTAAGAAATGAGCATGACTTACTAAACCTGTCCAAATAACGGGACATATTATTTTCGAGCCGGTTTGCAAGCATCACATGTTTTTACCAAAAGTTTATCGAAATAAATCTTTTACACAATTAAATATTTCAACAAATAAAAATACGTTTGAGGTGTGTGTGTGTGTTGTTTTTTCTATTATATAATTATTTTTGGCAAAGGCGTATTTTAGTTGAAGAAAATCTGGAAACTTTTGGGAGTATCAAATTTGATACTTCAGGCATTACAGGTTACGAAAAATCGACTTATATATGTATTTCTTTGCTAATAATATGCTTAGCAACTAAATTTAATTTTTCCTTGGTTGGTTTGGTGCTGATAATAAATGGTTTGGCAATTTATCGTAGATTTTTGTAAAACATGACGCCGGAAGAAATCGAAGCATTTTTGAGACAGCTGGAAAAGGGTGAACTTTCTGAGGATGAGGCTAGCGAAAATGAGGACGACATCGATTATTTTCCGACCTGAAGTTAAAAGAGGAAGACCGTCAAGCACTAGTCGACAAGAAGCAGCACCAGGACCCTCTAAAAAACTGCGAGCAGGTGTACAGGTCTTATTTCCAACTGACGTACGGTACGACCGCGAAGGACATGAAAAATAATTCATGAATTCAAGAAATAAATGTAAATACAACAAATGTAACAAGCTTACTTCCTGGGTGTGTAAAAAATTTAAGATTTCTTTATGTGACAACAAAAATAATCAATGCTTTGCCTATATTCATAAGGCAATGCCCAAAGTATCAAAATTGATACCATTTTTTCTTTCTTAAATAAATACATACAAACTAAAATTTGAGTTTTATTAGTATTATTTCTTTTAAACGGACCCTGAAAAACATGCATTAAAATTTTTTTGAACTCATTTGGATAAATCAGGCTTTTAAGGGTTAAGTAATACCAAAGTTAGCAAAGTAGTTTCGAAGAATACATATGTACCTATTTACTGAAATATCGTATTTTTTGATTTACGTAAAACGCGGTTATTACTCCAGTTAATTGCTGCAGAAAAGTAGAAAATGAAAAGTCCAATTTTTGAAAACTAGAATTTTGAAAAAAGTAAATTTATAACTTTTTGGGCTAATGGATAAGTAATTTCTTTAAATTATATTTGAGAGTGTCAGCGAATATACATAGTTTTTTGATGAAAAAAAACGGGTTGGGTACAATATGATTTTGGTTCAAAATTCTGTATTTAAAATTCTGTATTCAATATTCTGTATTCAAAAATCTGTAATTCAAAATTCTGTACTGTTAAAATTCTGTATTGCGGAACACTGTAATTTTAAATTCTGTAAATCAAAATTATGTATTGGCAGTATTTTGTTTTGCAAAACTCTGTATTGAAAAACCGGAAGAGCATATGGATAAATAAAAAAAGTGCGCACTTTTTTATTTATCCATATGCTCTTCCGGTTTTTCAATACAGAGTTTTGCAAAACAAAATACTGCCAATACATGACTTGTCTTGACCCATATGGTTTCCTATATTATCAAAACAGATTTACATAAAGCAAATGTACATATGTTTGTATGTATTTATAGCTTCAGAAATTTCAAAATGGTCACAAAATTAGTCAAACGAAGAAGGCTGTAAAAGCAAACAACAGAATTAAAAGAATAACAAAAAAAAAGGCTTATATTAAGGCATGTTTCTTTTCTAAAGCGAATTGCTAAAAATTTAATAATATAATAATTGTTTCGCCATTATAATGTAATAACTTTTGTTTTGAATGAATTTTTGAATTTTTCTTTAATTGACGTATGTATATATACCATTGATTCTATAAAATCGGAATTCCATTATTCATAAAATAAATGTGCTATTCAGGTAAGCGTGCTTATCAGGTTATCTGCTTATTTGGTTATATTTTTACAGCATTTTGATCGAAAATAATTTTGATTCCAGAATTTTAATATACAGAATTTCAGTTCTCCATCATTTTGATCATACAGAATTTTAAATACAGAATTTTGAACCAAAAGAATTTAGGCTGGACAGAATTTTTTTTTTTGATTTTTACAGAATTTTCATCCAAAAGAATTTTGAAAAGCAGAATTTAGTACCCTCCCAAAAAAAAAAACAATTTTTTCGAAAACCAAAGCACTAAAAAGTCGCAAACAAACTCCTCAGCCAAAAGAACGAAGTACTAGTCTAACAATTTGAGCTCAGAAAATATAATTCGTTGACAATAAAATTGATTTTGACGGCAAAATCAATATCACCAAAAAGTCGCAAACAATTTTTTTCAGACAAAAGATAAAATACTTGCCCCAGAATTTTGACTAAAAAACACATTTCAGTTCCATAGAAAATGAAAAACATGACTTGTACGGGCCGGTTGATTTTAACCCTACTTACTTGTTAAAAATCGAGCCTTATGCCTTTGATTGGGTCAATAGCCCCTAATTTCTGTTTTATTTGGGTTTATTAATTAATTTTTATGGACTTATTTTTTATCAAGCAAGAATAATAGGGTCTAATATAACACTGTCAAGGAAATAGGGTTAAATGGAATAGGGAACAATAAAACTTTCACGCGAGTGGAGAGTGAGGAGCGAGTCTGTGGGCCATTGCGGGACGGTAAAGACTATAGAAGGGAAGTAGTACTCGGCGCATTAAACAAAATGATTCGGTCAACAACTTGCCTTCCTATTTGAATGAAACGGGCGCTCGACCGAGTTATGCATTTGGATTCGGTTTGAAACTGATGCAATCCCACTCGTTTTGGCGGTGGTGCTCTTGATTCCGAGTGAGTTTGAATTGATTTCAAATATATTTCGAATCATTTTAATTCCGAGTCGATTATCAGTTTTAACTGCTGTTATCAATTATTTATGTTTTTTGAAAAATTTGATGCTGTTTGGGTTCGCTGAGACAAGAAATGTTGTTATTGCGCATTCAGAGCAACGAAAATCAAAAACTGAGTATACGAGAGGGCACATAACGAAAGCTGAAATCCAAGCAAGTTTACCCTATGAAAAAATTTACATTATAACACCTTCTCCATTTCTTTGGGTTTACTTCGGGGTTGGCAGTCGCAGATTTGCTACAAAAACTGGAATTCAAAAAAAATATTTTCTAAAAATACATTAATTTAGCAACACCAATATATTTTTATAATGAGTTTCAAACATTTACTAAGTTAGGCTCGAACGAAAAATAAACACCACGACCATAAAAGTTTGAGTTCGAATATTATATATTTGTGATGGCTGGTAATATGGAACTTTTCAATAAATACTGCGCATGCATTGAATCGGAATCAAGGACAGGTCGGTCGGTCATTTCGAACGTTTACCTAGTATTTATCGCAGTATTTAAAAAAAAAAAATTCTGATACAGGTTTATCAAACTAATTGAATACAGATTCAAGCAATGAATACTTATAAATCTTTCCAGTGGTAGGAATTTTTAAGTGCAAAAGGTTTGGCTGGCAAACAACCTATATATTTGGGTATAATTTGCCGATTACTTTTCATTCCGACTAGTCAAAGGCCAAACTTTTCAGACCGAAAGCATTTTGTATGAACCGAAATGCCGAACAGACTTGTTTGTATTGGCGATTTACTCTTTATGTGCGATCAAGGCTTTAGGCTTATTAAAATTAAATTTTTTTATTTCCATTCCAACACAATGAGTTTTCTAGTTACATGTATCCAGATCGACACATCAATTTTTTATAAACTACATTAGAATAATCTTGGTCTAAAACCCCTAAAAGTGCGTTGTCTAAGGTTTCGTTCTAAAGGCGGCTAAGCTAAATAACAAATATATGGATCTTGGTATTTAAATAGCGTCATTATCAATACCATTACCGACAAACGGAGAATTTCGTCAAACGAGGCGTCATCGAATTCCATCGTTCGTCGGGTAATTTCGCTTGCTTGCAAAGAAAAACAGCTGATTGTGCCGCTTCTATTCGCATTTATTAAAAAAAAAAATCAAAATAATATCAAACAGATAAGCTAAAACAAAACCAATTATTAATTTTAGACACCAATAAAATTGATTACATTTTACTTTGCTTAGAAATTCTGAATCGGTTTCGCCATAGCCGCTGGAGACGGCGATAGAAATAAGCGAACGTGCGCGATGAAAAATTCGCCATTAGCCGATACTGTTGTGCGTAAGCTATAAGACACTTTTTACTGTTAAAAAAAAACACAACTGCTTGTAGCTTTAAGACTTCCATCCATTGCACACAAATGTTGCACCTCTCAACAGGAGTAATGAAGTGGTTTGAAAGTGTAATAATACCCATGACATTTCACGCACAAATGGCTGCTTCCATTGCTACCAAAATTTGCATTCGCTATCGGCTATTGCATGCGTGAATTCCTTTTCACGTAATTTTATTTTTAAGTTTCTTTAAATGGCACACTTTCCTCGGTTTTGTGCGTCCGTTTATCTCAGTCAACAGCCATTATTACTTGGCCATTCAGTGTGGGAAAAGCAAAAAAAAAAAAAAACTTGTAATGTCTTTTCTGCTGTTCGCCATTTATTGCCAATATAAATTTGTGCTCGTCTTCGGCTTGTTGTTTATGTGTTAACAATAAATTTTATTTACCTAATTAGTTCTGACCATTAAGCAGAGCTACCGTTTTAACGCAATCAATAAACGGGGCTTTCAGTTGGAGTTGTATTCATATACAGGATTGTTGATCTGTATTTGTATGTGTTTTTATATTTATTGCACACATGTTTAAATATATGTAAGTACACACATACATAAATAAAACAAAATTATATGACCCAAAAAGAAGTATTAAAGTTGGTTCTTCTCAGCTCAAAGTCGCTGCTGGTTGTGGTCAAAAGCCTGTAAAAGATTTGTTTATTGCAAGCGTGGTCATAAATTGAAAACCCTCTTCTGCCCTTGTCAAATGTGCCACAACAAATACTTGCAAGGAAGCGTGTATGGGATTTATGCAAACGGCTGGAGCCCAAAAGTTTTGTTGGCTTAAGGCCAATGACTGTTACAAATGTAAATTATAGTGGGAGAGATGATGAATACGCAGCTAAGAAGAATAAATGCTGGTAGCCTAAAAATATTTGTTGGCAATAATTCATTTCTCTCCATTTATTTTAAGCACCGTACTTTGTAGGACGATATAAGCTTGGGAGCATCAGAAAATGAAACAGATTAAGTACAAAACAGAAGGCTTGAATGAAATATAAATTGAGGTGATTTAAAATATTTCTTAGAATAGCAAAAAAACTTGATAGATTCTTAAAAATTTGAAGTATTAGGGAGCCACAGTTTTAATTAAAAATTTGAAGAAATCTTGCACAACGTTACAAAAACCAAAAAAAAAAAAAAAAAAACAAACATTAGCATGCCCAGAAAAGTGTTTGATAAATTGCTATTTTAATAAGCGTAACCTTATGAGTATTCCAAATTTTTTTTACTTGCGTAAAATCGCGACAACTACCTCTGAACAAATATTCCTTTACCATTTCAAATTAACACGATGTCTACGGCACAGCTGTGAGCATATAACAAGGAATGAAGCTTAGAAAATTGGGTGTGGGTTTGCGATGATCTATGCAAATTATCGAGAACATAACAAAGTATAGTCATCAAAATATTGATGGATGTCATTGCAATCTTTAACAAGCTTCGTTATCTGAAATTATTATTATGATTGAGCCCTTTAGGGGTTCTTCAGGGATTAAAGCCTTAAGCACAGTACACAGTGAACCGAACGTATACAAAAATGCTGCAATCAAGTGCCTCCAAAATATCACATTTTGCGATTAGGCGGACTTTAAGCTTTGAGCAGCTCGGGAAAATATTTCATTTCGAAAAAGTAACTCATGCCCATATGAAAGATTCGAAGTAAAGAGAGAGAGAACAAAAACAAATAACAAAAATGAAAAATGAACTTTCACCTACAGTAGAATCCAGAAAAAGTTAACTCGCCAAAAGGCTAATCGCTCCGAATATCAACGTTCTCGTACCAGAGATCCAGAATAATGATTAGTTTACCGGTGAGTTTGAAAAAAGTCATCCTAATTTTGATAAGAATTATACAGGAGTACAAATAAACCCTTAAGATATACAAAAAAATTAAAGGAGGCCAGAAAAAGCCTATGGCGGAGTTTATGTGGCAGTATAGAAAGCGCGAGCGAAACGGCAAAGCTGAGGAAAGTTTTTGCAAAGGAAGCCGTCGCTCAGGGAGTCATCAAGAGGGAAAACTAGAATCCAAGACTGTGAGATATCGCTGGAGATACTTCTCAAGGCCCAGTTCCCAGAAAAGGTCCAGAGTCGGATGCCCCTGATCTAGGGGCTGGGCGCCCCGTGCCCACAGTCGAAAATCTAATATCCCAAACAAACCTGGAAACGCATTAACGGGATTTTACCGGCAATATTGTAGAAAGCAAGAGTTAGATTCGTAGGGCTTCTGAGTGAAATAAACAAAGTTGTAGATAGACTAAACTATGTCCTCGCGTCATGGATGACTGCAAAGGGGATTTTTCTACCAAAGGCGAGAAAGTGACATCATGTATACACGAAGGACTATAGGGCTATTAGCCTAACATCTTTTTGCTTACGACGCTTGAACGGCTAATAGACATTCACGTTAAGCAGAATTCGGATGAGAGACGAATATCGAAAGCACAACATGCCTACCACAAAGGTCGATCGGTGGATATTGCTTTGAAAATTTTAAAATAGGTCTTTTTTTGCAAATTACATGAGCATTCAATAAAGTCTCGACGCAAGCTATAATGGAGGAAATCACCTCAGTGGCGGGGGCTGAAGAGATGGACAAGCAACATGCTTAATTGTTGAAAGGATCATCGCAATGGGGCGGACATGTAATAGCACCGTAAAGCAAGCACTAGATACCAGGAAATCGTGATGCACATGAGTCATATCTCCTGCACTTTCGCATTGAATTTTCACTGAAATTGTTAGGCCGATACTATTTTATCGGGTGGTGGTATGGTGGACGGCGCCGGAGAAGAAAACAAAAATAAAGCAACTAATTATATGCATAATATTGCGGTATTAGGTTGACGAGCTTTTTACTTTCTCTGAAAAGAGAAAAATCTAGGCTCTTACTGTGGGTATTGATTGGTCACTGCCTCTAAATTGGTTCTGAAATAGTGAAATACACCATATGCGAATTGGACAGATGACGATTCAATATACTGGGTGCAGTACGGCTGCACGATTGGCAGTCTGCGGCCGACAAAGGGCTTAATTACCTAGTTTAGTTCGCCAAGGGGACGGCAATGTCTTTTGACATCGCCACTGGCTCATAATACGAGGGTTTTCAACGGTCGTGCGCGTTTTGTAGTAACACAGGCACCTACTTGGTCTACGTGAGACCTCTCGTTGGGCCATCGATCGCGCTCTTTTTCAACATAAAGACCCAGCTAGCTTAACAAAACCGAACCTTTATAACATGCGAAGTATTTGCAGGAGGTCATTTACAATAGCAGATCTTTTATTAGATTGCCAACAGTATGCATAAAGTTGGTTATGGTTTGAACGACTTAGCTCAGTTATCTAACATTACGATACTTTCAAAGATAAATTCCTATGAAACTATATTAATATTACTGAAGAGTTTATTGCTTTTCCTCAACAGATAATCGGATCTTATCTATCACCCTAAGTGACTAGATGATATTTTATAAACTTTTGTTTTCAATTATAACTTATATATTTATTTGATTATGTGTACATTTTCCAACACACAGAAACTTCATCACTTCCACAAACACTACTATTATTTCATTCTTTGCAAGTGCACTACTTTCCCTTTTCCCAATTACACTTGTGCTTGTGTGCGTGCTTGCGGCAATACAGTAAGTACCATTTATTTAGTTGAAGTAGTCGCACTTTTCCTATTTAGCAACTTGTTCAACTACTCAACTATTTACTTGAGTGAATTGCTGAGGAATATAACAATGCATTCATTCATTTCAACCATTCATTCAACCCATACAATCGCACAAGCGCAAAGAAAGTCAAATAGTCAATTCATTCGCTGTCTTATTCTTTCGGTTAGCTGTTATTTATACTCATTTGCTATGCAAGCATTACAAATAAATATGTATGTATGTATGTATTTGGGAAACGGGTAGTGTCGGTTCGTACGGCTGATCAATCAGCTCTAGATGGCTTTGTGATGACGGCAAAAATAATGGCAAAGAAAGGAAATGAAGATAGGGAGAGAGAGAGAAAAGAAAAAAAACTTTAGATTGTCTGAAAAGACGCAAAGCAAGTGCACTTTCTTTGCCTTAACAGCAGCTACTAGTCAGCAAATGTTGTATAACAGCAAGTAGTATACTCAGAAGATGTCGCAAACTTTGAATTTGCAATTGATTTTTATATTGTTGTACTATTTTCCTTTTTCTTTTTACATTTTCCATTTGCTTTTTCTGTTTAGTATGCATGCCACTTTCTTCATTGCTTGATTTTTTTTTTTAAATTTCTCTGACAACAGCAGTTTTCTCATTGTTAGTCAACTGATTAGTTGCGAACTACTTTGGTTTTGTGTTTGCTTGCATTGTTGTCTTGATGGAAATCGTTTGGTGCTGTTCGTTCATTGGCTTAACGCCAAGCTATGGATGTTACGTATACGCGGTGGATGATCGACGCTATGATATATTGCATTTGCATTTTTCGTATAATGCTGGTTGCCGGTTGCTGGTTTTAGAAATGCAATTTGTATTGTATGGAAATGTAAATGAAGATGAAATTGAAGCAAAGAAATATATATGTATGTACATATATTTTTTAATACTAAAAGTTTTGAATAATTGAAAGGAATGTTAAATGACAAAATGATATTCATTCGAGTAAGCGCGCTGAGCACTGTGCTGAGCACTCATAGGCCTTTGTTGTAAAATTTGTTCCCCATCATATCACTTGGAGTACTCATAGTGAGTCACAAGACCGCCCACAAAGTGATTTTTTTTACAATACTCACAGTGTACCTAATGCTACATATTTTGCATCTAATTTTTATAAAAAGAGAAGTTATAACATAACGTTCAAAAACATAAGGAAAACTGTATCTGAATTTAAAATTGTTTCAAAAAATTTTTAAAAACGTTGAAACATGTATGTAGTATTCCAACATAAAATGATCTGTAAATAGTGACAGCTGAATTCGTATGCTGCTCAATTTAGAGTTGCATATTGGGAGTAGGGAATTATAGATGCATTTAGGAAGTTTGTATTGCTATTTTAAAATAGTGTGAAGCAATTATGTAGATTATGGATTGTATTCAAATTTATTTATCAATAAATTTTATATAAAGAAGTAAAGAAAGTTCCATCTCCAAAGTTCATACATTTTACGAATACACAAAATTTAAATTTAGTTTATTACTATATTTGCGTAAAAATACACAATTTCCGAATAGTATTTATTTCCTTCGTATAAAATAAAATTCAATAAAATAAATAGTTTTAAAGCAGAGACATAACTGTTATAAGATAAAAAGGAAAAGTTAATCAGTAATTATTATAGTAAGATACAAATTTTTCGAGCAATCTATAAATATTATTCAAAGTCTAAGTATAATTTTTTCATAATAATTTTCAGCGAGATAAACCTCTTTAAGTCTTTAAATACTTATTTTGCGAATTATGCAATAAAAGTTTTATTATAACATTTAAGAGTAAGAAAAAATTAAACAAGTCTGAAGGGCGGCGCTTTTTTTTAGGATCAATTGGTGATCCCTTCTGGACTAGTTCGGGATTATTTTGGGTCTCGAAGCTATTTTGCGTCTTTCAAAGCATAAAAAAAGTTGTCTTAGTAATAATTATAACGCGAAGACTTTTATAACGTAGGTCTCAAAATAAAACTCTTTGAGAGATGTACAAAAATTTATCCCGCTGATAATTAATATGAAAAGCCGTTTATAATATAAGTTTTGAAATAATAAATATCGAGAACTTTTGTTAAACTCAATGACCAATCAATTATTATTCTGGATCTCTGTTTAAAAGTAAAATCTCGTATCTGAACAAGCAGTGTATGGGAACTTTACCTTATAAAGCACCGAAAATTACGCATTTACTTAATGATTGATAAGTAAGTAAGTAGTATGATCTATTTTGAACCCTTCTATTTATGATAATAAATAAAATCATTCTGCCTACCTAATTTTAGTCAACAACTAAGGATTTAGTTTGCGTTTAAACGGACAGATGGACACAGCTAAATCGAGTATGATATTTTCACTGCATGAAAACGGCTTTTCCAAAATGAATGTGCCTCCGAAAATTTTCTTTCCAGTGAATTGGCTAAAGGCAGGCGATTTTATATTCAACACCTTAACGCGCGTTGCTCTCGATTGGTTGTGCTTACATAACTTATAAATCTACTACTTTTTATACATATTTTACAAAATCCGTATACACATTTTTCGAAGAAGGCAACCCAATTCGCAGATTAAGTAACCGATTTTTAAGGTAGGAGCGAGAAAGCTGCTTATTTACAAAACCTTTCATTATGGTTTTAGAACACATATAAAAAAACATGCAAGTTAAAGCTCAAAAACAATAAATAGTTGTAACATGATTTTCAAATTTTTTTAAAACATGCCCAAACCAAACGTAAGTCATTTTATATCGCTGTTAATCCACATCACCACCTACTGCTGTCCACACCTCAATTTGAGGTTTGCAATTCATATAAAGTTGTAGCGTCATTTCAAATACAACAATTCCATATATTATTTTGCCTCGACTTTGAGTGGCGTAAGTAACGGAGAAATTAAGAAAGACAATCATAAACGACCGAGTGGAAAGTCAAAAAAAAAAGAAAAAAATAATAGATTTTGCTATTCGATGGTAAATAGAAAGTGAAACAAACAATTTTGACATTTTCACCGCGAAAGGCGAGGATAGAACAAGCATTCAATTTATAGAATGCTACTACCTTAAATGAGTTCACCTTTTTGTTTGCTTTCACTATAGTTTGAAAGTGTTTTTTACACAAGCAGATTGCGAAAATCAGCTAAGTAGATTAATTCCTAATCTTCTCGGCGACGAGATTTTCATGTTGTACTTTTATACAGAAAAATCTTGCCAAATCGAGCGTATTGGCGAAATAATTACGATATTTAATTACGAAATTAAGTTTTGGTCTGGGGTGGTGTTAGAAGTAGCTAAATATGTAGCTACGCTATTTATTTATTAGGAAGTTATTGCAAAAATAACAACAATAGAAGTTATGGCTACTATTTCGGAGATCACCACATCTACCCAACAGAAGCCTGTTGGATCGCGGCCTGTGGGATCGAGATCGAAGCTGCTTCCTTCACAGCAAAATCGAGCATGTACTATTTAAAACCTTAACCACTTGCGCCAAGTAAGCCGTGTACATTGATACAAATAAATAGGCCGAAAAATTAATATATGTATTTAGTTTTATCGTAATGTGGTTCAAGTTTGATATGGTAAACAAATTTTCTGTTATATATTTTGTAGATTTCATCCTTAAAATCATTTTAATTTATAAATGCTATTCAAACTGTCTTAACTTCTTAGTTGTTTGATTGCAGAGGTACATATATTGAAATCGAGATAAAAATCATACAGTGCTATTTTTGATCATTTTGGCCATAAGAAAAATTAAGTTTGATAAATTTTATTTTGACTACTTATATTCTAAAGAATGGACACTTTTGTATGAGAGAAATATTTCTGGGTTTCTTGTGTTATTTCAATTCAAAAATGCAATTCAAACACATATTTTTATTTCCCCTTAAACCGTTAACTTAAGTGATATTGGTCTTTCAAGCCATGCGCTATTTTTTGTAAATTTTTAGGCTTTAAGTAAAACTCGCATGGCCTTTTGCCACTACAGATGCCAAGATTTGCTTACAAATCTTATTTGAAAGTGAAAGAATACAAAATCTTTGCATATCTCACACATTTTGCTTATTAAAATATCCAAAATAATGAAAACCGTAGCCCGAATTGACTTTTCCCAAAGGGATCTTCTATCTGATAGTGTTTTTTAATTGACCAAGAATGTGTTATTTAAATATTTAGTGAAACACCCAGTAGATAATTTCAGGAATTAAAAACTATTCCAAAATGCTTTTTTGAGAGTCGAGAGGCCCACCTTTGTGCATTCCCTTTTCTTTGGCCTTCTAGAATTGCTTTGCTTAGGAACGCCGCAATAAATTATATTCTGGGCAGATCACTGGAGTTTAGTATAGAGGACAATATCGTATAGAGTAACTCCATTCCTCAGTATTTTTGGACGCATATTTGCTTGTTCTTCCCAAAGGTCTTTCACATCCTCTATCATAAAAAATTCGTGCCATTCGCTACAAAAAATATAACAAACTATCAAACATTTTTACCACTTTACAGTTAAATTAAATAGACTACACAACTACAATTTAAATCATGTATTTCTAAAACACCGCCTAAGTTTAATACCAGTGAACAAATTTACTTTTTTTAATTTTTCATTTCATTTATTGCCAGAAAAATCATTAGTACAATAAGATCTAGGATCTTTTATAGTACAACACATCATATGTAAAAAGTAAAATTAGAAACACATATTATAAAAAAAAAAATAATGATAAAATAGTAGTTAAAGCTAAGTTTTAAAGACTAAAATACCCAACACTTATAAACGAAGATATGGACATATACACACATTGTCCAGAAAGACGGAACTTAGTTAGCGAAACTCATAATAATACAATATGTTTTTATTATAAAAAATATTTTATGCTAAAAAATGCTATAATATTAAGGAGAAACTAGACATACGTACATTAGGATGGAGTGATACCACGATAAACAAAAAGGTAAATTTTTTTGCATCGGAATTATAAAATCTATTTATAATATTTTAAGATTACCACTAAAAAATTGGATTAATGTTATCGATTTAAAAACGTCATACAAAATTATGATTCAGCTGCATTTTTTTAAAAATAGTTTAATGCTTAAGCTCTTTTATCAACTGGGGTGGGTTTTTTTCTAATTATTTTAAAAATTATTTTTATTGATAACAAAACTTAATTTTAAGAGTCCACGAAAATCTTAATACTATTTCCCAAAGCCTTAAGACATAGTAAATTTCAGATTTCCGCTGGAAAACCCGGAACGTTTTTGTTTTTTGGCGAGCCATCTTAATGTACATACATGCTTTCTAAAATATTTAACTTTTTTTTGCCGGAACCCCTGCTGTGCCTTGCTTCTCAGCAAAAGTTTTTCATTGCAGAAATGAGCTTGCTAAAAAAAGTAGCCAAAAATAATGACAGCAGGAATTCATTAACTGTAACTGAAAGTAAATTGAAATATCTCACCAATTAATATTATCTCGTTTCTTTTTTTTTCTTTTTTATTATAAAATTTTCAGTTTATCTTCATCTGCTGGCAAAAACTAAAAAGAAGAAATGTAAATAAGGGTAGCACTTTTAATTAAGTAGATAATTAAAATGCAAATATTAAGAAGCAGTGCTGACAAAGCTTGCAATGCAATTTCTGCGCCACATTGCTATAGTCATTTTTGAAGTACTAGCAAAAAAATTGCGCATGCGCGTAGTAAGTTTTTGCAATAGTTGGCCAAAAGGTAATTCCAGTAATGAGTTCATGTGTGGGATAAGGTGAACAGAGGCGGTTCAAGTACTCAGGCTTTGACATTGATCGAATTTCAGTGGTTCGCAGACTTAATTTCAGGAGCATTATTAATTAATAACCAAATATCTACTATTTATTTAGTTTATACCACAATATAATCATTGTATTTTTAGAAATCAGAAAGGAGCTCAACTTTAAAAATTTCGTAATTAGCTATAAAATAGAATTATGGTATATTTATACAATATTTTTTTAATTTCAACACTTCTCGTGCACATCGCTTGTTTCTACTACGACATTTATTCAAGGTGAAATGTTTAAGTTTTGTCAAGTGCCTGAGTTGGTATGTTATCGCTTCTACTTCTTGATTTTAGTACTATATTCATTCAAAAAGAATGTACCCTGTACATCTTCTTTACTCACCCCAATGAAATTTTATGGGGCTGATAGGCAAGACAGATACAGCCTTAATGCCCTGGCAGCAGTCGGATTTATGCATTGTCACGACCCAGATTTATGTATATCCGGGTAAGGTACACAAGGTTACCGTCTGCTGTAGAGAAAGTTAAAGGCACATTTGTGCTTGCTAATGCAAATGAACTCTTTTCGCCTGTCACGTCTTTAAGGTGCGGATACTACGAGGATCTATTTTTGAAACTACAATTTTATTAATCTGGTATTGTACTTGGTATTTTTAGCAAAAAATTGCACAGCTACTAAGGCATTCAAACAGAATAAACAAATTTATGAATCCGTATGGGATTTTACCGACTGAATTTTCTATAAGAACTGGTTTTCGGGTTTTAATATTGTGTATACTCGTCTTAAAGTGCGCGTGCGTAAAATTTGCGAAGTGTGGAAGGGACCTAAAGTAGAATAATGCAGTTACACTTCCACTCCGGCATAAGCAGCCATCCACAGGCTGCGACTTCCATCATTCTCTCCTCGACAGTGCTTAAGACTGAATGTGTACCTGCGGGGTTTTCAAGACTCTGCTACAGACGATAAGCGCAATTTTCGTAGACTCAGAGAAAAATCCTTTTAAATTCACCTGATTTTCATCTGAGAATACATCACAAAATAATTACTCTGAAATTGTGATTCTACCTAGAGGCGGAGCCTATTCGGTATGGTTGAAATTGGAGTTACTTTTTAAATTTTCAACATAGGCGAGATAGGCACCGCAAAGTTTATGTTTAATAAAAACGCTCCGAATGGAAAGTGTACACGAGTGGCTAGGCAAAACGAAGCCCTGCGTAATTACCAATGGGACAATAAGCGCTTGGATGTAAAATTTATGTACCGTTGCAGCCTAATCGACAATACTTTCGTGCCGCCAAACGTTGTTGATATGAGGCATGATGCTCTTTAGAGGAATTGCATGTTTCCGGAAGTAAATATTGCTTTCAAACCGAAATATTGTTATCGGACTGCTATTGCGTGGCTGGAAAAGGGAGCATTTATTACGAATTTGAGAATAATCCTCTTAATTAAACAACTATTTTCTGACTTTTAGTATAATCAAGTTCAGACTATCGTCCTCTGAATCTTAGCAGATGATTTTTCTGAGCGAAGACTCGTATTTTTCAAACAAGATTGAAGTTATTAGGCTCCAATTCTCAAAACTCTAAATGAAAGAAAAAATATCGACAAAGTACTTTATACGGCAAAATATATGATGCATTGCAGATATGCATCGCAGTCCTTAGCTCAGTACATTCCTTAACGTTGTCTCTCAGTCGAGTTATACAAACAAAAAATCAGGACCATCAAATTAGCCGATGCTGCAAAAAAGAAAGTGATCAAAAGAAGAGAATGTGCTGTAGAAAGATTCAGAGAAATCTTTGAAAATGTGAGAAAAATTTGCGAAGAACATGACTTTGAGTTGCGGAAGCCAAGACTTGCTTCGAAACATTCTCAGCGCTCCAACGCACCAGCTGATTCAGTCGAAGATTACTATCGAATCACCATTTACATACCTTACCTCGATACTTTTATCACACATTTACAAGATCGATTTTTGAATCATCGGAATATTTTATCGAATTTCGGCTGCCTATTCCCAAACAAGATGAACATTTTTGATGAAAACTCATGTGTTGAATTATTCAAATCATACTCTGCGATTCTACACGAGAATTTCAGTGCAGCGCAGAGGCTTTTCCAAATGTTCATCAAATTCTTCGAATGATGGCAGTTTTGCCCGTAACTACGGCGACGAATGAACGCTCCTTTTCCACGTTACGTCTTCTGAAGACGTATCTTCTATCAAATATGACTGAAGATCGACCAAACGGTTTACTCGTAGCTTCCCTACATTGGGAGGTCAAGATTGATGTTCCAAGGGGTTTGGATGAATTTTTTTCGGTACCTCGAAAAGTCCGTTTGTTGACTGAAAGCCAATAACTATGGTATTATTCGCTATTTTTCTTTTGACTCAACGGTTAATAAATATGCAATTTTTCACTATTGAAAGGCTTTCATTATTTGTTTTCCTGTACTATTGTAATTTTAATCGGCAAATATCATATATTGTATTCACAAAGAAATACTTTTCGATAACGAATGCTTTATACAATCAATGTTCATCTTTAGTTTAAATTTTGCATACACCATGTCAAAAGAATTCGTTATCAAAAATCATAATATTTTCTGAGCATCCAAAAGTTCAAAACCCCCCCTTCCCCCCCGAAGACAGTCCCATGCGCACGGGCCTGAGCCGCCATACCAAAAGTGGGACCATGCCCAGCTTTTTTTTTTCTTAAAGTTAGAAGTTATGTAAATCGTGAAAAAAGGTTTTCTAGATCTCCCCTTGACCCAAGTGGAGAATGTGGGGTGTCACGCCAAGAAATATTATAACTATAGTTTGGATTAGGGATCAAATTGTAAAATATTATATTTGAGCCTTGTTAAAATTATTGAATGAAACAACATATTTTTTTCATTGGAAAGAATATGGAATGCATTAATGTATGAGTTGACTTGGGTCATAGTGAGATTTTTTTATAGTTCTGTCATTATCATCTATTTTATTTATTTAGATATAGAGTTTTTAGAAAAGACAATCGAATCAGTTATATTTTTGGTTCTATTCTACGTTTTGAATGCAGGTAAGTTATATATCAAAAATGAATATCCAGCTTTTTTTGTTAACCAATAAATAAAAAGTTCGGATTTCGGTAAAATGGGCAAATTTGGCAAAAAATGAATAAATATTAGGGTATTTACAAAAAAGGTGGAAATAAATTATGTCGCAGAAAATTTGTTGAACAAATTATTGTCCGCAAAAATTGATTAATTTTATAAAAAAGATATAATTGCGTACATGGTAATTGAAAAATAACAACTAAAGACAATCACTATACTATATAGACATATTAATTTTTGCAACTTTACATTATAGTATACGAATGAAATCGAAATTTAGTCACGGTCACAATACTTTTTGTATCGCTGATTTTGTATCGCTGCACTACATATAAAATGCTTCCGCTTTTTATTAATTTTTAGATTTTCAAATGAGTATAATATTTTACAATAAACAGTAACAATACGAGAAAAGTGAAGTGAGTTTATCTATTAAAAAAAAACTCAAAACATTGCCAGAAAGCCACTTTTAAAACATTTTGCTTTTATATTTACATTCGAAGTTTCGATTTTGGTATATTATATAAATACTAGAATAACGCGACAGACGTTGTCCGCCTATATATATTTATTAATTGCCCTTTGTACATGTAACTAGAAAATGCATTCCCCTTTCTGTCCAAAATAACAGGTGGCAACTCGCTCAAAAATTGCGGTATGGAGCCTGTCTTCGCCGAGACGAACCTTTTGACACTCATATTTGAGTATATGTATTACAACCTTGTGTACAATTAAATTATATTTATTTTATCGAAAAAAAAGGTGGCAACTCTCTTCAAAATATACCTATAAACGTTCTCGCAGCGAAACTAATAGTTTGATACCCATATTTTAATATTTCATATAACATGCGTATAATTTAATTTAATTCGATTTTTCAATCAGGTGGTAACCTTCTTTAAAATAAAACTAGTTTTAAATGTTATACTTAGCAAAACGAACTGTTTGACACCCATATTAAATTCGATTTTTCAATCAGGTGGCAACCTTCAATATGCTATAACCTATTATCCTCTGCGAATCGAATCGTTTGGTAGTCATACTTTCATACTATATGCACAAGTTATATTTTAAATAAATTCGACTTTCAAAATAGGTGGCAACCTTCATGAAGTTAGCCATGAACGTTCTTGTCGAGACACGCCGTTTACACACATATTTTAATATTTCCTACAACTTGCGTATAAATTAATTTAATTCGACTTAGTAAACAGGTGGCATCCCTCTCCAGAATATATGTGAATAAACCTTCTCCTAGCCGAAACGAACCGTTTGCAAACCATATTTGATATACATTAAATTCCGAGATTCTTTCCGAGACGAACGGCTTGACCACCATATTTTAATATTATATTTTATATTATTCGTATATAATTTAATCAAATTCGACTTTGCAAGCAGGTGGCAACCCTCTTCAAAATACAGCTATCTATAAAGCTTTCCCTCGACGAAACGAACCGTTTGATAATCATATTTGAAAATATTAATGCTTGTGTTTTTTTTATTCAAATTTTATTATTAAAACAGGTGGCAATCCTTATAAAGCAAAAAAACATACAAAATTTCATAAAAATCAATCGTGCCGTCCCTGAGGAGTTCTATCATAAAGACCGTGGCACGAGGTTTTTTTTATATTAGAGTATCGTTTCCTTTGGCACGTTTTTCACTCAGAGCATAAATATTTATATCGAAGCCCGTATTTGTAGTCCTCCTTATGTTAGACCGATTGCAATGGGCCCTCCAATTTCATAGTTTCAAACGTACTCTGCGGCCTATTCAGGATTTTAATGGTGTGGGATTTGGTCATTACATTATTTGAAATTCAGCAAATCTAACTGAAAATAAAATTTATGTGAGCAGCCGAAAGCACCGAATTGCACTGAAAGTAGAGCAATAAAATGTCAAGACCTACAACTACCACTAATACCACTTATGGCAAATTAATAATACAGAATGAAAAGACCACCATCTAAAATTTCCACAAAAAAAAATTGGAAAAAGTAACAGTGTAAGTTGCTAAGAGTTGCCTGTGGTTATAAAAAAAACCCAGCAAAATGATAGAGAAGAGAAACAAAAGTTTTTACTGCAAGCGACAAAAGGCAATCCTTACGTAATTGCTTCGCATTGCAGGTGGCGACATTGCCAGTTATTTCAAGATAAAACTACTTACATACAGACATACATACATACATTATTTGCTTGTACTCGTACATACCCAGAATTCACAATTTTATGATAGTATGCAATTTTGTATAGAAGTAATTTTCTCAATGTCCTCCACTTTCTTGTCACCTGTAAATGTATGTAACTGATTTATTAATGCATTTGCTTGTTCTTTTTGTGGCGCAAATCCGATTTGCTTCTCTGCCTTATTCAGCTAAAGTAATCAAATTTTGTTGCCGCAAAGTCTTTGCTGTTGTGTAAACAGATTGCGGCCACATAAAATATTTGTTGGTTGGTGGCAAATGAATTTTGTATGAAGCGTTAATAATAAATGAGCCTAACACCAATGAATGCAAATGCAATTGCAGAAACAAAATCACGATTTTATACTCGTAGATATCTTGGGAAAGTGAATATATTTATTTGTTCACATAAAATTGCTTTGTACATACTACAAATGTATTGGTATAGTAAAAAAAAAACTGTGAATATGAAAATTTATCAAATATGTATATTGTGTAATCTTAAGTAAATAATTAATTTTGTTTTGAGTATTTTCAACTAATGAAATATTATAAGTATTTAGTTATGTACGTTTGAAACAGCGACTAGTAAATACAGATTTTACTTATTATTACGAGTATTGCTTGAAGTGACAAAACCCTAAGGATAGGTAGTGGGCATACGAATCAAAATAAAACTTTCGGTAATAGAAGCCATATGACTATTATTTTATTCCCCTCCATTGAAAGGAAAGCATGAAATAATCGCCTTGCTTTAGTCACAGCACAAATGATCAAATGATACGTGGATTTTTCAAATTAAATACATAAATGTAAACTACTATCTAAAATTCAAAGTTAAATAAATTACACTGTGAAAAAATCGCGAGAACTTCAATCAAATCTACTTATTTATAGTATTCTTAGTCATCGGGGAAAGTGTGCACGAAAAAATTGTAATGCTTGAAACACAATACCAGCTTACGGCGAGTTTTCGCTCAGTAAAGCGACGCGTCATCAACGTTCGCCCAAAAATTTCGCTCAGCAAAACCCAACTACGGCGCCAAAGAAATTAGCTATATAATAATATTTTTCACTATTGCAAAATTTGATAAATATTTATAATAATAACTTACAAAAAAACTAATACAGAATTTTTCAATTCCAATTTAAAACCATGAGTATATTAAACACATGGTCACAGTGGATTGTATTTTACCGCTGTGACAGTGTGTTTTGACTGCGAAAATGCATTAATTTTTTATCTGTTGCTTTCGTATTAAGTATCCGGTAAAAAAATAACATATTGGGTTTAATGCAAATAATGAATACTCAAGCTAAACTTCGAAAAATCATTGTGAAAGTTTTTCAACGAAATTCGAAATGGTGTCTCAGAGAAAACGTTAAGGCGTTAAGGTTAAGGCTGCCAGGTTTTGAAACCCTTGAATCAATATCTAAAAATTGATGCAAAGGTGAGACCTGACAGAAAATATCTGTCAGGAGGCCAGCACAAAGCCAAACGTATAATTGTTTTTTTTTTCTTAATCCAATAATTTTGTACCAGAAAAAACGTGCAGTAGCTCAGAATCTTGTGGCCGTAATGTAAACGTGGAATTGACTTAGAAAGTCCCAGTACGGAATGCTAAAAAAGAACGTTGAGGCAAGGTGGCAGCCAAACTTCGGCAAGTTCTTTCACTACTGCATTATGAATGACGAACTTTGTATGTATGTGTTGGCGTAAGATATGCTGCCGCGGTAAAACCTCTGTCACATATAACAGATGGAAATCCTCTCAATAATAGTTTTATCTTTTAGTATTTTATATCCTTGTGTATGAATCAATTAAATTTGATTTTATGAAAATGTGGCAACCCACTTAAAAATGCACCTTTAAACTTTCCCTAACGAAACAAATGATTTGACACCCATATTTTGCTATTTCATATAACATGAGTATAATTTAATTCGATTCAACTTTTAAAGCAGTTGACAACCCTTTTTAAAATATAGCTAGCTATAAACTTTCTCCTCAGCAAAATAAATCACTTGACACCCATATTTCTTTATAGGACTTGTACATATTTTAATATTTTGAAAAACCTGGGAAACCTCTCCTAAGCATAAAATATGTATATTTTACGACCTATTATCATTCCTCTCACATTTACGTAAAAATTTTCATAAAAATCGGTCGATCCGTTACGGAGGAGTACGGCCATAAACAACGCTAGATTTTTATATAATATAATACCGCGTTCACATGGCAAAATGTTGTTTTCAATAGCAAGTTCTTTTCAGGAGATATTTTCAGTATTAAACATGACCGTCCGACAGCATTTCTTTCTTCTAACTGGTTTTCGATGACATTTCCCTATTTATGTACCTTTTTTACTTTAAGGCAATCTGGTAACCGAAAGGCCCTCCAGAGCTTCACAATAAAACTTCGCTCTGTGCACACCAAGCAGTGCCGCTTTTTTAATAAATATTTCAGTTTTTCTCCATCCCGATTTTATATTATTCTTGCTCTTATTCCTTTTCTTAAACTAGTGCCGGGATTTCTCTACGGCAAGAACGAGTAGGAATATTTATTAGTTTTCTCTAATTTATATATTAGTTTCAAACGATTAGCATAATGGGGAAGATTAAACCTAGAATCCCATATACAGTATCTTCGGGCAAAAAGCGAAAACTGTTTGTGAATTTATTCCAGTTGATCTATGTGAACTTGACGATGATTATACGTTTTTTTGGTGTGCTAAAATGAAATCCTGGCATCTGAAATTGCACATCACTCTCAGATTTGAAATGTTATGGAGGCTAATTTTTTTCCATTTAGGGGTATTTGGGGGATATTAGCGTACCAAAAAAATGTAGGATGAAATGTTCATTTTGAATTTTTGGGGAGGGTATATTTTTTTCTATTTTAGGGTTATGGGGGTGCTGGGGTCAAATAAGAGGATGATGTACCAATTCTGACCCCAGATTCGTTTTTAGCGCACCAAAAAACATACGCAGGCCTGTGTTATGGTAAAAAGCTAGTTGAATCGTTCTGCGGGAAATACTTATAAATTTACATTTATTAATGGCGGTATTTTTTAAATTTTGATCTTTTTGTTATTCAATATCTGTTTGTAATAAGTATCTTTGTTCAATCGCAGCGTATGTCTTGAAAAGTTTGACGTTATCGGCATACATTAGTATATTCGATTATTTTATTATAGTAGCGGTAATTTTATTAATAACACACAAGAACGGAATCGGGCCTAGGTGGCTGCCTTGGAGAATTCTTGAAGGAACATTAATGACCTTGGAAGAAGCATATTTGAAAATAAATATTTGAGTTCTATGATGTAGGTAGCAAGATAGCCAACGGAGGAGAGAGTGAGTAAATGAGCAACATACTATATCAAAAACTTTATTTTGCCTTTCCCCAGCACTTTTCAATCAAAGAACTATTGCCGGTTTTTTGAAGAGGGGTCATAAAAGATTTTTTCCAAATACATCTTCAGAAGATATTATTGAAACATTAGGCGAGTTTTTTGGATATACATAGATAATATGGATATTTGGAAGTGGGCACATTGACTTTAGTGGTATAGTTAGAATCAAAGGTTTGTACAAATAGATTAGCAGTGTCTTCATTGTCGCTAGACGAAACCTTCTAACGCCTCATATTTGACGGAAACCATTTATGATTTGGGATTACAAATAATATTTTTTTTTTTTCCTTTTACTTAGGTATTCTTGGTGACACTTTTTGCTTAATTTGAAGTATTTATTATTTAATCATATAAGGTGGCTTTGTAGGATATTTTCAATTTGCGCCAGTTAGTAGATGTCAATGAAGAAGATGAAGAAGGCCAAAATTAAATGTTTAGTCTAAAACGGCTATACAAATCCAACTCCAATTTCGGCAATATAAAATAGATTGCAACTTGTCTGAAATATTCATAACAACTCGAATTTATATCAGGTAGTGTTGAGCGTACAACAACAACAAAAATGTACCCTAACAAAATGTACTCACAATGCCTATGATAAGCGTTGAGAATTACAAGAAACACATAATTTTGATATTCAGTACAGCAAGCGAATTCACTCAATAGCCCCATATATGAATTAGCCTCGATTCCTAATATGAAAATTGTGTTAAAAAAAATTCTGAAACTATTTTCAAATCCTACAAGAAATAATAAATATTTCAGTGCAATTTTATAAGCAATTTTAAATCTCTTACATATTTAATCAAATATTCACAACAATTATGGAACTTGACTTTGTAAACGAAAATTCGGTTAAATAATATAACAATTTACATTTATACAAATTAAGATAAAACCATATGCCTATAAATATTATCTTATATGCAAATCAAAATTTATTTTGAAGTAACAACTAGCAATATGAGAACGTTTTTATTGAAACAAATACAAGTAAATATGTTAATATCAATTTACAATGTTTATTATTCATTTATTGGTTTTCAATACTCTTAAATAGTAGTGAAAAAATAAATGTTAAGTAAATATAAAATACTTAATTACATAATTAAAATGTGTACTTTTTTTGCATTTTTTTTGTGTGAAAATTCTTAATTATTTATTACTCGTATGGCCGCTATTAAAGTTTCCAGTGTAAGCTAATACCATCTAGTATAGAAGATGCCTGTGGGTTGGCTCATAAATAAAGCAGCAACTAGAGAGTACATAGTTATGTAAGCGAATTAAACAATAAGTGCCCGAGGCAGAAGATTTGCCGCAAATACGGCATAAATTGCATAATTTATGGGCAAAATATTGCAAAAGACAATAACAACAAAATGGCATATTAAATACAAACGCAAATATATATACATATATAAACTTATAAAGTAAATATATTGCAGTAGTAAATAGTAGAATATTACGATAAATTTTAATTTATAGCCAACAACAGCTGCAGCTGTGGCAAAAAACACACAACAACTGAAATAAAAGCGATAATGGTAATAACAATATTTATAATAACAACAACAACAAATTATATATTACATTCGTATGTATATCTGCACATAAATGGAAATTCAAGTGCGAACTGCATAAGTCGTTTCAGACCAGTCGGTATCAGCTATGGCCACAATATATACTCCATTAATCTATATGTGCATGTAGATGAAGTAGTTTTTGCAAAGGAAATGCAGTACCCTGAGTACTGCCAGAAGCACAGGACTAGCAAGCGACAGGAAAGCAACTTAGAGCAGGACCAATGAATACAACAAAAACATACAAACACAGCACACCGGAGATGACTGACTGCACTGCACTGCACTGCACTGCACCGAAATGCTAATGAACGGCCGCTGCATGAAAGCAGGAAAAACAACTTCACGTTTCTACAAAACACAGCTGCACTTCGTGTTTGCGTAAGTGTGTGTGCATATGTGTGTGTGTGTGTGTGTGTTTGTCTGAATTAAATGCGCTTACAGGAGATAGATCCGTAAGTTTTAAGGACTTCCTCTGGATGAATAGTTGAGCCACTTGGTGGCAAGTGTAATAAATTATGGCATAAAAACCGAAACTGGCAGTTATGAAGAACATCAAGTGACTGCGTGAGAGTAGGAGAGAGAGTGAGAGAGAGAGAGAGGGAGAGATGCAGCGAAATCGAAAGGTATGCAGAGGAGCGTTAAGTGTTGTTGAGAATATGCACTTAATACAAGTAGAAACGGATGAAAGCGAAGTTGCGAATAACTTCCGTTTGTAACGTTGATGAAAAGTATCGAAATATATCTACATTATGAATTTTAGCCTTAGTTGAATTTGAGAATACATAAAGTTTTATTTACACATTTTAAATTTTAATTTTAATTGTTTGTAGTGAAGAGTATGTTGGTTTTGTGTGGAGTAAAGTTTGCTCTATGCAAATTAACAGCCAAATTTGGGAAAGCGGTGTTTCGTTATATTTTTATTCTATATACAAAGAAAATGGAAGAATGCGAAATTAAGCGCAAGTAGAAACAATGATGATAAATTCCTTATAATATAATCTGCATTCTATATTCTATACACCTGGTCCTCCTTTTACGCCGTTATCTGGTACCAAAAGAATTTTGCCTAAAATACTCCACGTAAAAAATATCAATTTTCACGCAAAACAGCCTATGCGGTCTCATTTTTAAAAAAACATCGTATAAAGTAATACGTGAAAAAAATTTATTTACATAGAAAACGTCTAACTCGTACGAACTCAATATGTATGCCCATCTCTACAAAAATACTAACATACGTAAGCGTTTATTAAATAAACGATCAAAAAAACATACTTTTATTCAGTAAAACGACAATTTATAGATACATATGTGGTACATACAAAAATGCTTAAAAATGAGATAAAAAAATTATATGAAAAGTGCTCGCAAAAACAGGAAAACCGTATGCAACAAGTGACTGCGAGAAAAAATAAAGGGAAAACCCATATTCTATATTCTATAATCTATATTCTATGTTCTGTATTCTATATTCTATATTTTATATTTTATATTCTATATTCTATAATCTATATTCTATATTCTATATTCTATATTCTAAGTTCTGTATTCTATATTCTACATTCCATATTTTATATTCTATGTATATTCTATACTCTATATTCTACGTTCTATATTATATATTCTATATTCTATATTCTATATTCTATATTCTATATTCTATATTCTATATTCTATATTCTATATTCTATGTTCTATATTCTATATTCTATATTCTAAGTTCTGTATTCTATATTCTACATTTCATATTTTATATTCTATGTATATTCTATACTCTATATTCTATGTTCTATATTCTATATTCTATATTCTATATTCTATAATCTATATTCTATATTCTATATTCTATATTCTATATTCTATATTCTATATTCTAAGTTCTGTATTCTATATTCTACATTCCATATTTTATATTCTATGTATATTCTATACTCTATATTCTATGTTCTATATTCTATATTCTATATTCTATATTCTATAATCTATATTCTATATTCTATATTCTATAATCTATATTCTATATTCTATATTCTATATTCTATATTCTATATTCTATATTCTATATTCTATATTCTAAGTTCTGTATTCTATATTCTACATTCCATATTTTATATTCTATGTATATTCTATACTCTATATTCTATGTTCTATATTCTATATTCTATATTCTATATTCTATAATCTATATTCTATATTCTATATTCTATATTCTATATTCTATATTCTATATTCTATATTCTATATTCTATATTCTATATTCTATATTCTATATTCTATATTCTAAGTTCTGTATTCTATATTCTACATTTCATATTTTATATTCTATGTATATTCTATACTCTATATTCTATGTTCTATATTCTATATTCTATATTCTATATTCTATAATCTATATTCTATATTCTATATTCTATATTCTATATTCTATATTCTATATTCTATATTCTATATTCTATATTCTATATTCTATATTCTATATTCTATATTCTAAGTTCTGTATTCTATATTCTACATTTCATATTTTATATTCTATGTATATTCTATACTCTATATTCTACGTTCTATATTATATATTCTATATTCTATATTCTATATTCTATATTCTATATTCTATATTCTATATTCTATATTCTATATTCTATGTTCTATATTCTATATTCTATATTCTAAGTTCTGTATTCTATATTCTACATTTCATATTTTATATTCTATGTATATTCTATACTCTATATTCTATATTCTATATTCTATATTCTATAATCTATATTCTATATTCTATATTCTATATTCTATATTCTATATTCTATATTCTATATTCTAAGTTCTGTATTCTATATTCTACATTTCATATTTTATATTCTATGTATATTCTATACTCTATATTCTATGTTCTATATTCTATATTCTATATTCTATATTCTATATTCTATAATCTATATTCTATATTCTATATTCTATATTCTATATTCTATATTCTATATTCTATATTCTATATTCTAAGTTCTGTATTCTATATTCTACATTCCATATTTTATATTCTATGTATATTCTATACTCTATATTCTACGTTCTATATTATATATTCTATATTCTATATTCTATATTCTATATTCTATATTCTATATTCTATATTCTATATTCTATATTCTATGTTCTATATTCTATATTCTATATTCTAAGTTCTGTATTCTATATTCTACATTTCATATTTTATATTCTATGTATATTCTATACTCTATATTCTATGTTCTATATTCTATATTCTATATTCTATATTCTATATTCTATATTCTATATTCTATATTCTATATTCTTTATTCTATATTATATATTCTATATTCTATATTCTATATTTTATGTTTTATATTCTATACTCTATATTCTATGTTATATATTCTATGTTCTGTATTCTATATTCTACATTTCATATTCTATATTCTATGTATATTCTATACTCTATATTCTATGTTCTATATTCTATATTCTATATTCTATATTCTATAATCTATATTCTATATTCTATATTCTATATTCTATATTCTATATTCTATATTCTATATTCTATATTCTAAGTTCTGTATTCTATATTCTACATTCCATATTTTATATTCTATGTATATTCTATACTCTATATTCTATGTTCTATATTCTATGTTCTATATTCTATATTCTATATTCTAAGTTCTGTATTCTATATTCTACATTTCATATTTTATATTCTATGTATATTCTATACTCTATATTCTATGTTCTATATTCTATGTTCTATATTCTATATTCTATATTCTAAGTTCTGTATTCTATATTCTACATTTCATATTTTATATTCTATGTATATTCTATACTCTATATTCTATGTTCTATATTCTATATTCTATATTCTATATTCTATGTTCTATATTCTATATTCTATATTCTATGTTCTATATTCTATATTCTATATTCTAAGTTCTGTATTCTATATTCTACATTTCATATTTTATATTCTATGTATATTCTATACTCTATATTCCATGTTCTATATTCTATGTTCTATATTCTATATTCTATATTCTATATTCTATATTCTATGTTCTATATTCTATATTCTATATTCTATATTCTAAGTTCTGTATTCTATATTCTACATTTCATATTTTATATTCTATGTATATTCTATACTCTATATTCTATGTTCTATATTCTATGTTCTATATTCTATATTCTATATTCTATATTCTAAGTTCTGTATTCTATATTCTACATTTCATATTTTATATTCTATGTGTATTCTATACTCTATATTCTATGTTCTATATTCTATGTTCTATATTCTATATTCTATATTCTAAGTTCTGTATTCTATATTCTACATTTCATATTTTATATTCTATGTATATTCTATACTCTATATTCTATGTTCTATATTCTATGTTCTATATTCTATATTCTATATTCTAAGTTCTGTATTCTATATTCTACATTTCATATTTTATAGTCTATGTATATTCTATACTCTATATTCTATGTTCTATATTCTATATTCTATATTCTATATTCTATATTCTATATTCTATATTCTATATTATATATTCTATATTCTATATTCTATATTCTATATTCTATATTCTATATTCTATATTCTATATTCTATATTTTATGTTTTATATTCTATACTCTATATTCTATGTTATATATTCTATGTTCTGTATTCTATATTCTACATTTCATATTCTATATTCTGTATTCTGTATTCTGTATTCTATACTCTATACTCTATACTCTATATTCTATACCTATTCTATATTCTATATTCTATATTCTATATTCTATATTCTAAATTCTATGTTCTATATTCTATATTCTATATTTTATTTTCTATATTTTATATTCCATATTCTATATTCTATATTCAATATTTATAATTATATTTATTATATTATATCTTCCATGCCCTATATTCTATATCCTATTTTTTATTATACAAGGTGGCGCAAAAGTTGTCAGACCATGTTCTTTGGACTTCAATTTTGTTTACTCTGACTTATTTAAAAAGTCAAATCTGGAATTCTTATAGGCCAGGGAATATCACCAAAATGCGATAACAAACGCTTTCCATGGTTACTTCAAAACCAATTCCTTTTATTTTTGCCTTAAACATTTCATAAATGTACTGACATTTGCCACCACTAGCAGACGACTTTTGCGCCACCCTGTATAGCCTTTTAGCACATCCAATCGTTGCTCCTTTTTTTATGTTTATTGCCCTATTAGCATCGAAATACATTGAAAATTAATTCTGCATGTAGGCGATAATTATCAGTTTGTATTTATTCCATTACTTTGTCAGAGTTTTCATTTCATGTGCCTTATTTATGACAACAATTTTCCTTTAATAATTTTGACATGCCAAAATTTAAAATCAATAACAATACATAAAATTTTCATTTACATTTCGTGTATGCTGCAAAATGTGAGCTATGCAGGATGTGAAACAAGCACGCACACACCCAGATGCACATAGGGCGGGAGCGCCGTGCTGACATATGCGGCAGATCGAACACGGTTTATGACATGCCATAAAAACCAAAAGGTGGTCAGAGGATTGTTTTCATGAGTTTTAAAAATTTGTTTTTTTATTTCAAAATACATAAAAATTTATTTTGTGCTGCTTTTTTTTTTAAATTGTTTTTTTTTTTTGTATTTATAATTTTATTGTTCGTAAATTATTTTCGCTTCCAGGTATGAGAATTTTATGCTTTATTTTCGGCACACATGTGCTGACATTAATAACTGTGCACCGAGCATGCACACACACACACACATTTGCGCTTAAGGTTGCACAAACATTCTACATACATCAGGGTGTTCGTTACTTACCAGGTTAATTTCCACTTTACAACAAGCCCCTTTATTTTCGCATTTTAGTTTAAAGGGAAATGGTAAATAAATGTAAGAATATATTTAATTTCGAGTAGAACCAATCGTTTCGCAGAAGTATACAGATACAAAATATTTACATTTCCAAGAAATATTTGCATTTACAACAGTTTGTTGTAGTAAAATTTGCAGTGCGGTCCTTTTGTCAGAATCTGACAGCAAATAAAATTTTGAAAGTTTACTTTTTCGCTGAACAAGAAATTGAGGTTGGAATCCATATATTTGAAGGCCGTTCCCTTTTTCATGTTGATCGATTCAAGGTAAAAACAAAATAAACAATTCCTATGTAATTTCCATGGGCAATGTAATGTGGAATGCTTTGGCAAGGTGAATAGATAGTATATACGTAGTATATATAATGGCTTCTTATTGGTCTAATATTAGGATTTGAACATAGATCTAAAAATAATCATAGGTGATGGCGATAACGAAAAAATCAACAATGAACACGCTAATGTATGCATGTGCATATCTTCGCTCATTTACATATCAGTGAGATCGATAATTGGAGTGTATGCCGGTTATAATTGTGAAAATGGCTAAATAAATTAATATTTTTAATGCATACACATTTTTCATGTATGTATTAAAAAAAACGTTATTTTACGTTCGATTTTATAAATATATACAAACATACATACATGATTATATGTGTTGTCGAATCGAATCGCCCATCCTTTGCATCGAGTGAAATATTTCAGTTTTTCAAATAAGAAAAATAAATAAAATCAGAATAAATAATTTAAGAAACCATTTTTCATTTTCCATTATCTACCTAAAAATTTGCGATTTTGAACTTGAAATAGCAAACGAAATTTAAACTATATTTAAATCTAGGAATTTATAGACAGAAGTGACCGAACACTGTTTTAAATATTAATCATCAATCTCAGAAAAGAGAACACATCGGTGTACATATAAATTTGTGTGCTATCCTTTCATGTTATTTTCATTAATATTCGTTATCGCAAATCTGTTTATCGAATACGAAAAATACAGAAACTGATGTAAGCTCCTCTCACTAAAAAATAAGTGCTGCTCCAATGGGTACTGACGATGGCTCTTCCCAAAATAAGTATTACTTTCTGTGGGCCCTACATCCGATGTGAAACAAAGAAATCAATAACACTAGTTTACAGTACATTTGTTGCCGAAGAAATTTTAGCTGTTGCTGACTACAAATAATATGCTATTTTCAAAAATATAATTAGAATATTTTTATCAGCTCTAGTTTCTGAGTTTCAGCTATGTAGGTATTAGACAGAAAAAAACATGTATTTAATAAGAAAAACTTTATTTAAAGAAACAATTAATCATTGAGTTCTAAAAAACTTCGTTTTAAAGCTTTTCTCCGATGTGTCGACTTTGGAAAATGACGTATTAGAGACCAACAATAGTCAGACATCATATTTGTATCCCAGAAACCCTGATAGCGCTCTTCCATGACGCGTAAGTCTTGATGCATACGCTCTCCCTGCTCTTCGCTCATATCTCCTAAATTTTTCGGAAACCTGTCCAGGTGACTATGGAGAAAGTGGACTTTTATACTCATATTGCATCCCATATTTCTTAATTGTAGCAGAAGGTCTTCTACAAGTTCAACATAATTTTCAGATTTCCGATTTCCGAGAAAATTCTGCATCACAGATACGAAAGCTGTCCAAGCCTTTAGTTCTGACTCAGTCATAGAATTTCTAAATTGAGTATCATTCGTAAGTTGTCTAATTTGAGGGCCATCAAAGATACCGGCTTTAATCTTTTCCATAGTGAGCTGAGGAAATTTTTGGCAAATGTAAGAAAAGCAGTTCCCATTTTTATCTAGTGATTTTACAAACTGTTTCATGATGCCCAGTTTTATGTGTAATGGTGGAAGGATAATTTTGTCACGAGATACTAATGAATTGTGGACTATATTGTGCTTTCCAGGCTCCATATTTGCTCTCAAGGGCCAGTTTTTTCTTACCCAATGTTCATGTTTAGCTCTACTGTTCCAAAGACATATAAAACAGGGAAACTTGGTGTAACCACTTTGTTGACCGAGAAGAATGTTGACCATTTTTAAATCGACACAAATTAGCCACTTATGGTCATTGTATTTTATTTTGTTCAAGACTAGCGAAATGTTACAATATTCCTCCTTTAACTTTGTACTGTGGGCAATAGGTACCCCAGCATATTTATTTCCATTATGTAATAGAATACATTTTAGGCTACGTTTTGAGCTGTCAATGAATAAACGCCAGTCATTTGGTTCGTATTGCTTCAAGCCCATTTTTATCAACAATTTTTTGATATCTGAACAAAAGGTAATGCCATCTTCTTCGGAAAAATAACACCGTAATTCTGTATCTCTTTCACGATAAAAACTTATTTTAGTATCCGAGCTTGTTTATAAAGATTTAAATCTCATACAAGATCATCTAACTCATTTTGGGAAAAGCATTTCGGCTCATTAGACATAGCTTCAAAATCAGGATCATTTTGTGATGAGCTTGGTCCTTCAATGTCTTGCTCTAATGGTTCAGATATATTTTTAAGCTTTGAAGAGTGAGGTGAACGCTGCACTGGACGTTGAACACAACTAGTACTTGGGTATTGCCATTTAGCTCGATTTTTAGTGTTTAAACCGTTTATGTTCACACTACAAAAATAACAGTCTATGAGATGATTTTGTGGTTCTCGCCAAATAGTCGGTGTTCCAAATTTAAAGGCACTTCTTTTACCACTTTTCCATAATCTTAAATATTCCACACACGATTTACAAACACAATTGGGAGCCCAAGACTTCTCATTTTTATCCAAGAGCATCCCAAAATACTCAAAATAGGTATTTTTCACCAACTCTGATATAACTTTTCTACTATTGTTAAACACATATTCTCCGCATATATAGCAAAAATGATCTGGATTGTTTAAACAACGTCTCCTTGAACTACTCATGACGCAAAAACTAGAGAAACTAATTTTAACACAGTAAAATATGCCTGTTATCGATTAATATATATGATATAAATTAATATAAATGATGAAATCAAAAACAAAGTAACTCGAGCTGCTCAAAAAATTTTGAGGGTAGATTTGACAAAAACAAGTGATGAGTGAACAATATCAACCACAGGATTCGCGGCAACAGACAAAAAGTTTAATATTGTAAACCAGTGTAATCTACCTCTTACAAAATTATCTGCAAACCGAAAGTAAAATAATATCATTTTCATCAAGATACGAAGCGGAATAAAATTATTATTATATGAAGACATCGCTTAATTACTGGAAGAATGGCCCAAGAAAAAATCGAGCTAAGTATGCCGTAACCTTTTCAGCTATGTTGTGTAAATAAAAAAAAGTCGCGTGTATCACCATACACGTGTTAGAAGTGAAACTGGTAAAAAAATTGCATAAAAATAGTATTATGTTTAAGTATTTAATATTTACACAGCAGTGGTTAGTTTTTCACTTGTTATTACTGATATTAATGGCTTGTAGTAACTAAATAAAATGGATCCTGGACAAATTTTTTCACAGAGAACGTTAGTTAGTTAATCATATTGTACAGAATTTACCTTTAAATCTCCCCGAGAATAGCAGGAATTTATTTTTGCCTCTACCAAGAGTACGATCCTCTGTATAACTGTAAATACTTTGTTCACAGAACTTTAAATACTATATGCGCGGTATATACACTAGATATGTACATATATACCTTAGCCTATTAGATTTGTCATAAGTCAAACCATAAATATGTTTTTTTTATAGAAGTTTCAAATACAGCCATGCAATGGACTTTTATAAATGTTTTCAATATTATTTTGCAAATATATTATACGTATATAGCATACATATGTAGTTTTTTGACTTAACATAAATTGGGCTATACAATCATTGCAATCAGAGTTGGACCATAATTAAGAATTTTATGAATAACTGGATGAAGTATTTCTCTTCGCTTTTTGAATAATCTTTTGAATAACGCGGGCCTACTGCCATCAAATATCATCCACATTTATTTATAAATACCGATTTTTTTAATTACGATTCTAGCACCACCCAGCGTTTCCATATATCGTGAAAGTACGCTTCTAATTTGCTTTAAACTGGAATCATAAATACAGATTTTCTAATACCTTGCCTCCTATCATTGATTCATTAATTTTTATGTTGTTGCTATTCATACGCAATTTGGGACTTTATTTTATACACATACCCGTATATGTATAAGGAATGTTCTATGCCATTGCACTTAATTCTAGGGATCTGCTTTACGGCACTACAATAATTGGCAATTGGCGATGCTTGATAAAGAAATCTGCAAAATACTAAAAAAAAGGAAAATCTTTTCCCTAATTTGTGAAAAAAGATTTGTCCAGTTTAAGGCCAAACTCAGAAAAAGCAAACCGAAAATATATAAATCCTGCCACGTAAATATCTCCATGATAATTAAAGGAATCCTAAATCTACTATGAAATTCAAAACTTCAAATCCGTTTTTCTCGAGTTATTGCTTTTTTTTTGGATTATGACACTCATCTAGTAAATCAGCGATATGCATGTATAAATATTAATGTATGTATGTATATTGTCCATATGTAACTATTGCATTGCTGGGTTGTTCGACGGCAGTTAGCTGCGATTTAATGGAAACTCATTACCTCATATCCGAAAATCCGATTTAACGATGAGATGGGAATTTAAGCTGCACTTTTTGTTGATATACTGAATAATTTTATTGCCTGAATTTTCGATAGCATCAATAAATAAACTCCCAGATAATCGAATCGCCCACCATACAATTAACATAATTGTATGAGAACCATTGCAGTAAATAATTGAATAGTCGGTAAATGAATATGATATTAAATAATATTCCTTTGGAGTTTGTTGGAACAACTGAATGCATAACAACGAGTACTAGAGGTTTAATCAAATTATACCCACTATCTATATTATGTTCAGAAAAGACATACATTAAATGTACTGTCGGGCTTCGCTACAACAAAGTCGTTGTAACCAAAAAAAAATTCAGAGAACATCTTAATATGAGAAAGGAAAAGCGCGCTGCTCCTCTCCCCGTATCGCTCAAACTGTTAATTCCATTGCTTTTCAAAGCCTAAAGCCTGAAAGTGTGCCTTGAGTTATGATAACAGATTTAATGTCTTTGTAAGGCGTTTTTACATGGATACAAAATGGTTAGATTCTGTCCAATTCAATATTGGCAAAATACAAACTGTAGAAATCAATAAAAAAAAAATCTTTTCCAAATGGGAGTTCATCAAAAGAGATATTGATTTATATTAACACATATCTTTGGCGCAGTCCCCCCAAAAGCGGACATCTTCCATAACCGGACAAATGCATGACGACGGTTGCTGTCCAGCTATGAGGAATTTTACTGTATAACGATAGACAAATCGTTGCCACCTATTTAAAAGGTGAAATTTATTAAATATTTGAATATGAGTATCAAAGAAAAGATGCTTAATAAAGCATTATTTCCAAAATATTTTGGGAGAAGGTTGCCACCTGTTTAAACGCAAATTAATTTAAATTAAAGATTAAATGAAATATTCCAATATGAGTGTAAAACTGAAAGTTTTAAGGGATCTTAATTAAAAAAAATCGTAAAAAGGGTCCGTTTATATAAAATATTGATTAAAATTATAATAGTTTTAACCAAATAGAAATATGCAGCTCAAATGCAGGTTGAACCTCCTTTTTTTATTACGAAAATATTCTTGGAGGGTTGCCATATGCTTAGAAAAGTAATTTTAAATTAACTCTTAAGTTCAGGTAATTATTATAGTAAGAGATTCAAAGGAAGTAGGTTTCAGAAAATTTAATCTTGAACCATGTGTTTAAAGTGTGTTGCCACTTGTTTGAAAATATTGATTAAGTTAAATTTCTACGCATTCTGAAATAAGGGAGTATTGGTGTAAAAAGAAACCGTTTATATATACAATAAGATTTTTAAAAAAGGTTGCCACATTTTAAAGAATGTTGATTCAATTTAATTTGTAAGCCAAGTGAAATTCTACTACACTGGCGTTCAACGAAAAATACTTAATGCAGTTTCACTCGAAAAATATATTTGAGGCGGGCTGCCACCTGTTTGAAATGATTTAATTGCACAAAATTTTTAAGTTAAATAAATCAGTGCAATACTGGTTTGAGCTAATAACGGTTTACAAAAAGAAGCAGGCTGTGTCAGAGACACGGCCATTAAGTTTAACGTAGAATACGCCATCCGATAAGACAGAAAACATATGTAACAATAAATGATAAATAATACAAGCAAATGAATTTCTTTATTTGATAGTTACTTTGGATGATATACATAAGCTTATGATGAAGCGTGGTTTATATTTTAACATACTAAACGTCAACCTCCAGCTGTTGTCGAACAGCATCAATCAGCATTGTTATTTTGCAGTGCTTGGCAGCATTTTCTCTTCTTTTACTCTACTTTAACTTGCCCGCCTAAAATTATGCAATACAAAGAAAGGGCTGCACGAGTACATTTAAATCGCCCAACAGCAAACACTCAACCAAACACCACACACATATTTGTGTGCATGTGTTTATACAATTTTCATTTGAGAAATTTAAATATTAGGAAGATATCAACCAACATGAAATGTATGTCAAACGAAAGCTAACATCTTCATTTGACTACAAAAAAAAAAAAAAAAAAAAATTAATCGAGCCGTTTCCTTATAATTAAAGAAATAGAGATTACAACAATAAAAACCTGACATTGGTGCCCATACCGTAAGGTAAGACGTAGTCTACGCCAAAACTTAGACTCGAATAAATTTTGAGGTGTTGCCAGCTGTTTGAAAAATAATAAATACAAACTTTTTAATAACGTAAGTGAAAACGGGACATCTCGCATAAAGAATTTTTTTCAGTAACCAACAGTAATCGGCAACTAGAAGTAGGATAATATTTGTTTTTTAGTTAAAAAATTAAATAACTACAATCAAATTCACAACGTTAAAACGAGAGCTGTGCGGGTGAATTCGAAGGTAAAAGCTAGTGTTTTTTATATTCTCTCCCGTTGGATACGCTTTTGCTACAAGAAACTTTATTAAAAAAATGTTGTTCATGCACATAAAAAAGTGAACTAAAAAGTAAGTTTAATTTGAAACATTTTTTAAGGAACTCCGGTTATAGAGCACGACTTCAAGAATGATACTCGTAGAATACAAGATTGCGCTGATTGATCTGAAATTCAGAGAGTAACTTGACTGTGACGTCACACCAGATTTACCGGTGGAGAGGACTGAGAAAAATCACGTTGGTATAAACGGTAGAAAGAATACACGATAAAATTGTTAAAAATGTTGTGAGGTAGAAATACTGTCAAAATTTTCAAGAGCGGGTTAGCTGTACCACAATCGGCGCTACCTTATCTATTCTTCTTTCATTAAAGAGTTTCCAATTATGCTATAATTTAACAAAACGTGAAGTAATTAATTAATTGTTATTTTACTTTTTGAATTAGATTTGATGGAATAATTTAAATTCACATCTAAAATCATTGATTATAATTTCAAACAGAAAAGATTTAAGTGAATCAAACTCCGAATGATGCAAAGAAAAATTGTTTTAAATATTCATCGGTTTAACTTTTTATCTGTTAATATATAGAAAATGCCTTCTACATCATAAGTTTCTTCTTGGATATTTTTGCAGAACTAATATCTTGTTTCCAATTCAATACACATAGAATAAGTTAAAAGGATCGATTAGGGTGCGTATTTATTAGAGAATAAACGAACATCGATTTTTAGTGCTGTACCTAACCGAACCGTACTTCGACAGAAATCGATCCCAATATTTTCAAGGTCATAAATAATAAATATTTGATGAATATTTAAATATTCGGAATTTGAATTTTGTTATCCAAATAAAGGCTAAATCGAAACAAAATTGACCGCTATTGATACTTTTAAAATAGATAATTGAAATAAAAATCTACCACTGTTCGTTCATAGTCCATAGCCGAAGCCGAAGTTCGATCGTTCTCTAATATTTTGCGTTAATAGCTCTGCTAATTCATGCGTTCGACATTTTTTGCGAAGTTAACTTTTCACTCCTAAATCGTTATTAGGTTCCCTATCTAAATATAAATAATTTCTATCGCTTCATTTACAATTTAAAGACTTCACCAAACAAATAGTTAAACAACAGTAATAAATTACATTTAAATAGTTTAATTAATGAATGCCATTTAAAATTATAAATTCTAATTGCTTTGCTATTGAGGGTCAATGAAGTTAATTTATCTAAAAGTTACCAAAATTTTCATAAATATATATATATTTTTCTATACTTTTTGTACGAACGTGTATGTTCTCTATGAATTGAGAACTTTCCAGCCAGGCAGTCACTATATGCTGCATTTCAATTAAATAATTTTCGAAATAGCTTCACTACATATTAAGCTGTTGGCGTGTAAATAATCACACTTATTACGATTATCGTTTAAAAGGCATTTTGTTAAATAAAATACAAATGAAAATATGTAAACTATGAAAAACGATTTATATAAATACATATTATGTGGCGAGGTAATAAATCTCATAGCAAATGAGTTTAGGCTAAAATTGATTAACCTTTTTATGAAACGCAAACATATAAGCCTCACATCCGTCAATAGGTTTTGAATAGATATAAAAAGGAAGTTGAGTAATTAACAAGTACAAAATATGAATTTACGTGAATAAAATTTTAATTAAACGTAGGGATTTCACAAACATAGATATAACTTTAGAGTATTCGCGAGTGATATTGTAGATACTTTTTTAAAAATATTGTGAGTGTGTATTTAATGCATTTTTTATTATCTTATTGGTGACTAGTTCTACATTCCAGTCTTGTGGCGCTTTTGAAAAACAATAATGGCATTTGCGGGAACTTTTGCGGTGGTGACCATTTCTCTTAAAGCGATATTTCTCTTAGAGATATGGATTAAAGTATACATAAAAATCCAAAAACATTTGAAGAAAAGCTTTTGGAGAGGCAGCAAATCTTTTGAAAATTTGGTCAATACATTTTCCAATTTCCACGAAAAGAGTGTTAAATTTCGATATTTTTAATATTTTATTTATTCTTACCAGGGACCGTAACTGTTATGACTTTTTTTTCAAAAGAGTCAATAAATAATTGTTATTTTTCCACCGATATATTTTCAGTCAAAAATAAAAGTTAAAATTTGACTTTTATTTTTTCAGCAAAATTTAAAAGATAAAATTTGACTTTTATTTTTTCGGTCAAATATAAAAGTTAAAATTTGACTTTTATTTTTTCGGTCAAATATAAAAGTTAAAATTTGACTTTTATTTTTTCGGTCAAATATAAAAGGTAAAATTTGACTTTTATTTTTTCGGTCAAATATAAATTAAATTATTGTCTTGGAAATATATTTACAGGAGACGGAAAATTGCAATTAAAGGGAAGTGAGTTTTTTAATTTGATTTTTTTTAAATTAAAACATATTGTATTGTAATATGTAAACTGCTATTTTTGACCAAAAAATTAAAACTAAAATTTTTAACTTTTATATTTGACCGAAAAAATAAAAGTCAAATTTTAACTTTTATTTTTGACTAAAGATATATCAGTAAAAAAATAACGGTTAATTGCTGACTATTTTGTAAGAAGTCAAAAAAATATAAATCATATAGGATTAGCATTCATTGGCTAACAAGCATCACATTGGTATATACAAATGTTAAAAAAAACAAATTCTTTCCAGCTAACTTTTTAAATTGAAATTTCGAAAATAACTATTATTTTCGATCCCTGCTTCTTACTCCTAAAATTAGTTTAATTTAAGTTTAAATTCATGCAGTTTTTATTAAAGATTCTAAAATATTTACGAATTTGACTTAGCAAGTTCAACTTCAACGGAAGTAAGTAGAATATGAAATAGATTCAAATATTGTTTCAAAAGTAACAAAATAATTTACAAAAATCCTACTTAGCTATATATAAAAAAAATTATTGTTTTATCGAAGAAAATAATTTATGCATATCCTTCTTTGACTTAAATCGTTAAAATTTTTTTAGTTAAACATTAGATCAGTGAAATTAGCGAGCAGTTATAATAACGTTGTTTAAGTAGAGATAGCCTTTCTTTGGGTCGCAATAGCTGCTAAGATGAGTAAACCACAACAATCCCTAAACGACTACCGCAGAGGGACTTCCATTTACGTTAAGTCTAACTGACATATATCTCAATTGAACAAATTGCCCCCAATTAGTTCACTCTAGGAAGAATATGTAGGTGGAGAAGATTTCGTTCAGTGCTACAAAAAAATAAATAAATAAATCCACTTTTAAACATGACATGGTACAGCTTATAGTGGGTCTGGGAAAGTGCAACACGAAACAGTAATCGAAAAAATTCATACACCCAAAAAAATTTTGATTTATTGTTAAAAAAAAAAAACTGAACTATCATATTTTCGGGCATTTGGAAATTTCTAATTTGACGTCTATTGAACCGATTTACAATTTTCAAAAAATTTTGCGAAGGACAATCATTACGCTTTTATAATACATAAATTACTACACATGTGTATCAAAAATTAAAGAAGATTTTTCGCCCAGAATAAAAAATGATTGCTCATTTCCGGCCATTTTTTTAAAATTAAATGCAATTTACTTGCCACTACCCACAAATAATAAATTTTAAAGTATGAATATTTTTAAAGTTCAATCAATTGTAAAGAGGAGGGGTGTTTATTCATCGATGTTAGAAACTGAAAAAGTTAGGAATTTTTTTCCAAAAAAGAAATTTCGCCATGTAACTTGTCGATTGCAGATCACCGATGGATTAGCTCAGTTATCAATTGATGACTAGTTTTTCAATGCAAGTTTTACAGTTGAGCTAAGTTTCACAAAATCATATATTTTTAAAAAGTTAAACTTGTGTGTATATATAAAATTCAACAATCTAAAATTCAACAATAAAAATTAGAACAAATTTTGAGCTACTGGAAAATGTTATGATTTTACGACTTTACAATTAAAGTTTCTACAAAAACGATTTACCATAAATGTAACAAAAGTTATAAATATCAAAGGACAGTTTTCTGTAATAAATTCTGAAAATTGCATAGAAAATTCTCTTGAGAGAGTTTGGTTATGGATTGAAATTGTCATCGAAGTTTAAATTTTTGTATAATTGACATTAACTAAGAACATGAAATTATAGGAATGAAAAAGACGTTACGTTCTATTTTTTTTCATTGAATGACAGGATAGCGCCTACTCTTTCGGCCAAATGCGTAAAAGAATGAATGAAAGGAGAACGCGCTACTCAGTTGATCAACGAGAAAAGCAAATAAAACGTGTTGTTCGTTCTAATGATGTTATGATCTTTGTTATAAATCAACAGAATTTATCGCAAGTTGTGATGCGAACCGAACAGTGCGATTCTAACAGAAGCTGCATTCCTAATGAGTAACATGCCCACCTAAAAGTATGCGATATATTCAAGACAGGAAAGCGTGGTTTTGCTAGAGCATATAACAGTTTTACTAAATATTGCCCGATTTTTTATCGCAAACTATTATACAGCTATTATTAATTCAGGTTTTGTTACAACCTTACTCTCACACCTAAAAAAAACTCATTGCATGACTGTTGTCATAAAACCTGCGCCAAAAACTAAATTTAACAGTCAAGTGACTGCTTCCTACCACACATCGCTCAAAGTGTTAATTAAATTGTCTTCAGCCTGAAAGTATTTATGTAAAAGTTATAACAGTTTTGATATATCTGTGGTGCATAATTTATAGGAATAAAAAATGGTTGGATCCAATCGTGCGGCAGGTTTTTTTTTAATACATATTAGTATAGTATGTAGTTCCAAAAAACAAAAAATATTTTTTTTTTATCAAGGCCCTTATTTTATTTGGTAGTTGTTTGAAGAAGCAGCAACTACAGCGATAAAAGTTATAGCAGCTATTTCGGAGTTCACCACATTTTCGCGTCGGACTTCTTCTTACTGGACATTCATGGGATACGAGCCCAAAAATTAACACATAGTACATATATATATATGTATTTTCAAAAAAAATGTGGGTGTAATTTTTAGATGCTTGCAATCAAATTTTCGCTTCATAGAGTCCCACTGCAGTTGCGTGTTTTGAGAATCTTATTAAAATAACAGGTCATCATTACAACATAATAGTTTAGCTGTATACTGAACCAGCCCACCCGATGGGCATGTAAATGTCAATATAGATTTTGTGGGTAGAATGTTTATAGAATAGAAAGAAGAAAAAAATATACATATATATGTATAAAAATAAAATAATGGAATACAAAATGAAATGCAATACAAAACGACCGCAATATGCACGAGCGATTTTGCTGGCAAATGCTTTTCAACTTAATGCTGCATTATTGTTTCAGTTGTTGCTGGGTAGCAAAGCGGAAATGAATGCATTTCCTATGTAACAAACGCATTACATACATACGTACATATATGTGTATAAAAAATATGTAAATTAAAAATCCACATACACAATACTCTCGTATATGCAACCACACAACAATCAACAACAACAACAACAATCAGCAAATAAACAATGGCAGTTATGAATGTATTTTGTATAGATGCGAAAAAAAGACCAAAGAAGAGAAAGTTATAAAATAACCAACCAAGCAACTGCACATTGAAGCTGCCACATTTCGCACCGCGCACTGGATGTGGGTGAGCAAAAAGCATTGGGATTGGTCCGCACCCGGTTTTGTATTGTTTGCTCGACTGTCAGTTGATTGTCGTCGCTTGTGTGGTGCGTGCGCTTGCATTAATTCATGCATTCATTCCTCCAATCCTCCAAACAACATTCACTCATTTCTACATTTCTACATTCATTCAATATTTTTTCATTTTTCCGTACAGCTTCGCATAGTACATTCGCTTACTCTTTCATTTTATCATTCATATCTAGATTTCGAAAGGCACGTTTATGAATTCTTGTTTTTATTTTTTTAAACCTCTTTTACGTATTACACACTAACATAACTGAGTACGCATCGACAGCTGACAGGATAAGCTTGTATCCCGCCTCCCTCCCACTCGGGTGGTGGTTGGCTCTGGCATCGCATTGGTAAATGCCAAGGCATTGGCGGTGTTGCTTCATTTGGTCTGGCCTGAATCTGCGCTATGCGTTTGGAATGTGGCATACAGTACGTTGGAGATGCATCGTTTATTTATTATTCTAGCTGCGTTGTTGCATAAGAAGCTGTGTTGCTGTGTTGTTGTGTCACTACTTTTATTCTTCATAATATAAAGTGTAGTCTGCGGTTGACCTGAAGAGTCAGGCAGTTATACGGCTACTTGAGTTCTTTTATTAAACGCTTACGTAGTGAAAGTGTACGTCAGTGGTTATGTGAGGCAAACTGAAGAAGAGAAGAAAAGCAAACTGTATTGCGTTGCAGAAATTATTTTAGATTGATTTAGCCGCTTGCGGATGTAGCTCTGAAGATACTTCAGAAAACGCAATATATGCACCATGCCTTGTATAAAATGTACTTCAGAGCACACTAAATGCTCGAAACAGAGAAAATGCATTCAAGTAAAAATGTCTGAAATGCACTACAAACAAAAACAAACAGAAAATAAAAAAAAATACCTACATACACTTCCTGCGCTTCACTTCATTTGGATTCGAATTTGAGTGAATTTGCATGCCAGCTGCTAGACATTTGCGCTTGTTGCATTTTACAAATTACTTTCAAATAAATTTTTGCTCGAATTTCGCAATAAAATAGCTTTTATCATGCATTTTCATAAATCATATATGGAATTGGTGAAATTTTGTCGCTTCTGTGTTGTTGAAACTTTAGATTGCGGTATATTTTATGTGAAATTAGATTTTAGTTGCATAAATTGAGGCGCACGCATACACACACACAACTGCGTGTAGCTCTACTACTCGTATAGTTTACGCGGTGAATGGCAATGAGCACAAAAATGCAATAAATTCACGCAAAGGCGTGTTGTTTGTGTTCGTACGAGTTGTGCGTGATGACAGTAAAATGCATTTACGCATTCGCATTCGCATTCGCGTTCGCATGTTCATTACGTTAGATTTTGTAATTTTCTATTTGAAATATCTACATTTTAGTTGCGTGAAATGCATAATTTTTTGGCGTTCAGCGCGAAAAGTGTAGATTCAAATATGTACGTAAGTATACAGTTTGAAAAATATTTCGTTTTAAGTCTTTCGAACACCAAACATTTGAATTGCAAGAAGGATTATTTGAAATGAAAATAAGCAGGTGTTTGCAAAACTGCCTCAATTTCTTTTTAATCGCTTTAGAAAAACTGGCAAAACTGCTTTATATATTTTGTTAAATGCAGTAATATATTTCATATTTATCGCTCCACTTAAATCCTACGACTTTTGACTATTTGCGTTTTCTACACTTAACTTTTATAATTTTTAAAGATCATAGCTTCTAAATTGTCCAGTCTTGATATCCACTCCAAATTCCTTTAGTGGATAAAATCCTATTTATGTTATAGAACTTGTGTCGTCACATTTGATGACGTTTCTTTTAAGCCTTTTTTTCAATGGCATTTGGTCCTGCTTATCCTCATTTAAATTTCCTTGGCATGCAGATGACCTCAAGATACACTCTCGAATTCAATGCTCTTCAAGCGGAATTTGATAAGCTCGACGTTTGGTGCAAACGAAATCACCTATTTTTCTTCACTCGCCACGTACACTAGAAAGCAGAACCACTACCACACGCGTTATTACATCTCTGGATCTCTTTTAAAAACTTTCGTCGAACATAAGTATTTACCTGCCTCTGTACTTCGATACGAAGCCCAGCGTTTCTACTACCCTAAACTACATAGCTTCTAAATCATTATATTTTGTACTCAGTTAAAAGTTAATATTCAATTGAATAATTAAATATGTAAATATGTAAATGTATAAAAAAAATAAAAATGTAGTTCATTCCATGATTAAAATATTTATAAGGCACAACCCAAGGCGAATTCATATAAGGTGGTCGCAAGAGCACATACACACAAACTCCACATGTTTTGTTTTTGCTTCTGAATGGTGAGAATGTCAGATAAATGAAATATAGAACAATAATTTTGAACAGAGAGAATGCCAAAATAGGAACGAATTTGACAACAAAATTGTTTATTTTTGATTCAGTTGGCCAAAACTATATTTGTAAATATATTTAAATTAAAATTTACAATAGCGACCGCATAAAGTGCCGGTGCAATATGCGAGTAAATGAACTGCCACAATTAATGCAGCAAAAGCAAATGTAGTTGATTGGCCCAAAGTTATTTTGCTAAAACACTGCTTATGGGTTTGTTAAATGGTTTTGTATAAAAAAACATCGATTGCACTGCCTTAGTGAATTATCAAAGTGTATACTAAATTCCATAAAATGCAACTCCATTGTTAAAAGAAAATTTTTCGCGTCTGTTGATAGTTCCGACAATCTTTTTATGTAAAAAAGAAGCGAATTAATAGAGAATTCCAAAACTTAAATGATTTTAAAAAAGTACCGTGGTAACGTGCCACATCCAAAGTCCATTAAACTTTGAACAGCCGAAATAGCCGCAGTGCAGTTGGGGTTCTCAAATGTTGGATATGGAAGGGCTTTAGTTAGTAATCGAGCCCTTTTTCCTCCGAGAACCATATCATCACGACGGAAGTGATCGGCGCAAATAACATCTTTACACCCCAACTGCACCCGGCATGAGCGGGACCACACTAACCGTTCCGACTCTTCACTTGGTACCAAGAAAAATGGACCCGTTCCACGCTTTACTATCTTGCCGCATAATACGCACTTTCCCATTTTTTTGCGAAATATTTGAAAATTTGAATATATGAATTCAAATCAATTTGAATTTAAAAATATTTTTAAATGAAAATGTAAACAGAAAATGAAGATGTAAACAAAAAATAAATCAGTTGACACTTTCACCATTCAAGGCGAAAAAAGAAGAAGCAATCAGCTGATCGGAAGAAAACACCTTCTATAAATTCGCCTTGGCACAACCGTTGAGAGCTAGCTTTAGAAATTTTGACGTTTGCTAGTATTTTAAAAAATTTCTCTCACTGTCATTCCATTCATTTGTTCAAGCTAGTGTGTAAGAACTATGAATATCTAAAACATTTTTTTAAAGATCATGTCATATAAAACATAAGTCGGACCTTGTTGAAAATTTGAATCGAAAAAATTGTTTTATTGCTTTAATTTATATTGTAATATTTCTTTACTGCCAAATATATATATTGCCAAACATTTTCTAACATCAGCGGGTTAGGATAAATTAGAAAGGCGGCGAAGGAACACAACGCTCGTTTAGAAACTGAGTGGAATTATTTTTGAGGTCTATATGAGTCATAAGAGTCCAGAGAAAGAGTATATTCTGACAGGAGGAGTCGTATGTATATGACTCATATTAGAGCATATTTGGCATTTGGATTTTAGATCATATACATATGTACGTCGATGTTTGCAGGAAGGAAAGCACCTTAATTTTTAACTTCAATAAGCTCATTACGAGTGTAAATACTCCAAAAGAAGACTCCTTAATCATTTATTTATGACTGCAAATGTTTGCTAGGATTTTCAGTAAAAATAACAAAATTTAAATGTACATTTGTATGTATGGACACATGTACATACATATATATGTACACATTAAGGCGAATTTGTAGAAGGTGATGGCATAAGAGCAGCTGATTTGATTTTTTTTTATTCACCTGCATGTATTTTGTTTTTGCTTTTGCGTATGATCTATCAAAAGCCGTAAAAGCAAAAACAAAATGTATTTAAATTTTGACAACTCTTACGCAGAAACAAAAACAAAATACAAAGGAATTTTGTAGTTGTATTTATAACACCACCTTGCATGGATTCGCCTTGGTACACATGTTTGTAAATAAATAAATCCAAAGAATTGTTTTTAATGAACTTCTGCTTCCATGTTAAGGCGAAGATTTTAGCACAATTTTAAAATTATTTTAACTTAAAAGTACGGCACTTTTGCAAATAACGAATTTGTGCTTCCATTGGGTCAAATGATGTGTGGCAAAAACTGAGACAAAAAAACATGGGGGCGTTTTGACTAATTCCCTTCCACAACACAACAAACCTTTGATCCGTTTTTGCCACACACTTATAAAGTAATTGGGAGCTTAAATAACCTTATATTGTACTGCTTGCAAAGGAATGCGGTGTTTGAGAAACCACTAAAGCCGGAAAGCTTTTAAATTTTTCGCAATTTTGAATAAATTTTTCAAATCAAAAATTTTCACTTGTTTACTTTGTTTTGTTTTTTTTTTTTGACATTTGTATCATCTCGAGAGAGTGTTCTTAAAGTGCTAGCAAAAGTCATAAAATCCCGATGGCGCACGATTTGAGTGAACGGTTGTACCAAGACGAACTTATAGAAGGTGATGGCATAAGATTTTTTTTTATTCACCTACATGCATTTTGTGCAAATTTTGGCAACTCTTACGCAAAAGCAAAAACAAAATACATGGGAATTTTTTAGTTGTACTTATAACACCACCTTATATGGATTCGCCTTTACTAGAATATTCCACTTTTTGACCCAACGTTTCGCTTTTGAAGTTTGTAACCATTTGAAATTATTTTTGATACAATTTATTAATTTACATGCATAGATATACTAAAAAATTTCGCAACCAACTAATCTGCTCCAACTTTTTAGCTTACAATTTTACTCCAAAGTTCTGATAATATTGCTTTTTATTAGCATTTATAAAAAAAATATTGTTATTATTCACTGATGAAATGAATTATTCCACATCAACAATTTTTGGTTTTGTGTTTTTTCTTTTTTTTTTGATTTACCAAATTGTCATTTTGAATTTCTCGTCGTCAAAGTGCAGCAAAATGCCATTTCGGTACAATAGAAGGAAGGAAAAATGATACAAGTGAGGTTTCGAAAAACTCGTTCCATCGTTGATGGTAAAATTAATCGAAAACCCGGTTATTTTCTTTCGGTGAACAATTAAAATAAACCGGTTATTTTCTTCCGATTATTACCCGAATCATTTTCCAAATGGCATTCTGATTTAGTTATCGTTACAGAATTTCTTCGTAGCGGCAAGCCATTTTTCTTAAGTACGTAATTGAATATCTTTTTTATCATCAATTTTTTACAGTTGTAGATGAAGTCAACCTACTAATTTTTCAATGAGTTTAGCAACATTGTCAGCAATTTTTTTTTTACCCATAAATTACTGTAAATTGCAATAGGTTTTCTGGCGCTAATGGTAACACTAAAAACAGTTGGCCCAATCAAAGTTCCTGTATTACAGATATTTATATTTAAAAATATTTGGCTGCAAAATTTTGTTCCTTAACAGCTTCCGAGTTAAACCCTTTGTTGAAGTCTGAAACTATTACTTCTAGCCATATTTTTCTCTAACTGCATTTGTCAGAGTTCGAACCACAAATTGCAAAATACATACAAATACACTTACTGGCGTATAGTTGTACATTGAAATCTTTGCATAAATTTAGGCGCGCCAGCATGCATTTCGCAAACAGGTATATTTTCACATACATATTGCGCTCCATCAATGCATGACTTTTGATCTGTAAATTTAAGCGCTTCCCCATATAAGTTCTCAATTCTTAGGTGTTCAAAAATTTCAAGTGCTTAGTAATATTTGCGAGAATGAAATGATCCTTTATTAAATACGCATGATTATCTCATTAGCGATATTATACGTTTTGTATTACCAGCTTTACTTTTTTGATAGAAAATTCGATGAAATAAATGTGCCTGAATTTGTAATGTTCTGTTCAATTTTTGGTATTCTCCCTGCCACATTTCAATACCAACTAAACAAAACAAACCCTCAGGCTTGTAGATATGTAGTTCAAATTCAACTGTTAATAATATTTTGTGTGCGAAAGTACTTTGGCTAACAAAATGCCCCATTTGTAAATTCATTTTGTAAACTAATATGCTACTTACCAACCGACATGCTGGCGTTGATGTACAAAAATTTGTATGTATGTATATGTATTGTATGCTTAATTGCATTGTGTGTGAAAACACGTGTAGTTATTAATAAGCCTCCGCAGGGTTGCCGCCGCTTTGGCATAAACACACGAAATTAGTCTATTTTTGCTTAACAATTTCCGAAATAATTAAACCCAAACACTTACGGGCTGTTAGCTGAAATGAGTACTGTAACTAGTTGGAGGCAAAATGAACGATGTAGATAGAGGCAACATGCGGATTTAGAAGTTTTGAATACTAAATATTAAAGCCACTTTATCGCAAAAATATATTTAAATAAAAAGTTTTTAAAAAAAATTGAAAATAAGCACGCTTTAATAGCAAAAAAGCAGACAAGATCAATCAATCTATATCATTTTCAAAAGGCATGATGCATTTTGTACTAAGGTTTCGCGCGATGAACTTAGTGCACAAATAACGGCTTGTCAAATTTGTCAATCCTTTCTCATCAATACCGCATATGTCAAATAAGCTAGAAAAACACAGGTATCGCGGAATATCATGTCACGTATTATCAAAACGTAAGACGAAAGATCGACTGTTTATAGGAAGCAGGGAAGGGGCAAAAAAAAGTTTTCAACGAAAAAAAGTTTCCCAGTGGGGATTTTGATGCTGCAGTTGGCAGAGAAAATGTTACGGAGGAGTTGGATATTCAAAAAAAAATAATAAAAAGAGGAAAAAGAAATTTTTGGTTTAGCAAACAATATGCGGCTATGGTAAAAAAAAGCAGTTATTTTGTTACAACTGGAACCATTAATACAGAACTAAATGTGGCAACCCCTTGCGATTCTACCGGCGTTAGTATATTCGGGACGGCGCGCAAATCTAAGAAACAACTCTGGGTTTTATTTTTGTTTTGACATATCTTCTATTCATTGAAATCATTAACTCTGACATTTGTTTTCAACTCTTGTGAGTAGTACTTGCACAAGAATGATAGAATACAAGATTGCGCCTTCCCGTGGTGAAATGACAGATCTCGCCTTTAGTAAACAAGAATACGGGAGAGAGAAAATTGAACAACTTCCAATATTTCATTGAAAAACGTGTTCTAATTGTTCTAAAGTGTAAAAGTATGAATTTATAGGCAGACATTTAATAAATAAATTCGCAAAATACTAAAAAAGTGTCTCTTTTTCTTAATTTGTGAAAAAAGCTTTGTCTAGTTGAAGTTGAGAATTGTCAAACCCGGCAAAACCAAAGTAGCGGTACTTCTAAAGGCGTCACCTTCAGTATTCAGTACACCGTGGTACTTGCATAAGTCGTCAAACCTTAAGAATAAATATTTTCTTGCTAAATACATACCAAATGCTGCTAAAGTATAGCTCTACTTATATATCAAAAAACGAATGCTTTTCAGCAAGCATGACTTCTGCCATTCATAAGACGACATGAAGTGTCCACTTTTTTTGGCCGGATTTGGCTTCGTGCCATTACAGCCAATTGGCGTGGGAAGAACAACTCCACCTAACTGCCTGGAGCTCAGATCCATCGGAAGATATTGGGCTCTTGTAAAGGGTTTTATGAAGGGTACAAAATAAGTTGCTGAGACCATTAACTTTTTTTATAAAAAATGGTTATCATCAAGCAAAACTCCAAAAAAAAAATCAACAAAGACACAGTCAAAAGATGCATTTAAAAAATTAAATTTTTAATTAAAACAATCTATCTGTAAAATGTTTTTAATAAAATGTAAACATGAAATAATTTCTGTTGAAAGGATTTTCTTTTATTTTTCAAACGTACGTATATCAAATGGCTACTTGAATTATTTGGTGTACTAATTGAATCGCGCGCCAACTGTATATTGTTACACTAAATCTACATTTCAAGAAACTTTTTAATATTTTACATTTTTTTAAGCTATTACTTATTTATCATTAATATCGGGCACCCCTCGCTTTCTAAAAATGATACAGATTTTTGCTGTTAATTATTTCCAGCTTTTTAGTTTTAATCTGCTATTAAAACCGATTTATTTTTATTTGTTATATTATTATTACTTTTCTTTAAGTACTATTAATTTTTAACTTTTAAGTAATGTATATCTACTATTAAATATTATATTGCATTCGCTTCTCTATGCTCTGTCATCACGTCAAATATTTCAGGTGTGAATAGACTAATTTATTATTTGTAAATTTTGAACCAAGTTGCTCACAAACCTCTTTCATTTGATATACATATTTTTTAACTCTGTAGCTATTGTAGTTTAGAAAACAAGAAATGGATAGGCACATACAGATGAAACTAATATAGGAGTGTTAAAAAGAAAATCATCCAAGTAGCTTTCTATTGTATTGTGCTACAAAAAAATGTCAGTATTTCCGCAATGACTACTGAGGACATTAAAATAACGTAGTATTTTGTGATTCGCAGATATTTCCGGTTTTTTCACACTACGCTCTATTTCGCATGCTCACATATGTAATTAAGTCATTCGGATGAAAATTGTGAAACTGCAAACAATGTGAAATCATTGACTTCAAGAAAATCTATAACACACAAGTTTAATTGTTTCAAAGAAGTTTATCGAACAAATTAAATAAAAATAGGCAAACATAAAAGTTCAACTCCTTGCGAAAGAAAAAATTTAAGGGACTGTTAACAGAAGCACAAAAACGTTGCAAAAGTAACGGAAGTTTTGGAGTTTTCCAGAGGCAGAGTCCGAAATACCATTCAATATTCTAATAAACAAAAAACTTTTGATAATTTACCCCGCAAAAAGCCAAAGATAACTATACCAAACAGCGGTCGACATATAGTCCGAATGAGTAAGGCCGATCCATTTACAACATCCATTGGGATAAGAGCTCGCATAGAGCAGTGCCATAATGTAAAAATATCAACTAAAACAGTCCAACGACGACTGCAGGAAAGTTCTTTTAGTGGACAGATTGCACGACGAAAAGGAAGATCAACAGAAAGATAGCGTTGGCGAAACAGCACCAGTAAGAAGATTCAAAATTCTGGAATCTAGTTAAAGCATTTCTACCCTATGTTAGGCGGCTATTATTGCAGGAGCTGAATCCTAAATATATAAAAAAAACGGTAGAGAATCTATGGCGTCTTATCAAGAGGAGAGCTACAGCGAGAAAACTAATACGAATACGGTCACTTTATGGGAAATTATAAAGGAAGAGTGAGGAAAGTCAGTAAAGATATGTCTGCCTTAAGATGGAATTAAAGTTTTGAAAGGTAAGGTTGGGGGAACAAAAATTCTCTTCAATTTGTCGAAGGATTTGTTGTACATGTAAGTCCATTAGGTTCACTTGTCCGAGTTTAAAAAAAAAAACTATTTAATAAGCAAATGGTACCTCGGTAAAAAAGTGCTTTTTAAAACAACATAAACATAAAAATGAGTTTCATTTATTTTTAAAATCCTGTTTTTGAGACCGGTATGTAGTTAGATTAGCAAACAAAACTTTCTCAAGTTGTTAATTTTTATTCATTCTTTCTACTTAATAAACATTGTAAAAAACAAGTTAAAATGTAGTGTCTAAGCAGGCCTAAATCTGGCAGAAAGCGTAAAAGTTATTACGAATTAAATAAAAGCACTCAATTTGATTTGTTGCTACATTCACTTTTTCAGTCGAAAACCCGCCAGAAATTTTTAATTTCACAGTGCAATATCCAGAATGTACATTTGATGTAATATCACATTTTATATGCGGACCCGATTCCCAAAATGGCACCCAGATTTTTCCATCACGTCTAGATTCTGAGCTACAGGTAAAGGATTTTCATAAGTTTGCTCCAACATAGGTTGATTTTTTCTCAAAGTTTTCCGACAAAACGAGTGCTGAGTAGAGAATAAACAATAATGGCGAAGACTGAAATTGAGTTCCCAAGAGTTAGGTTCCTTTAAATGCCTTGGTTGTATACTCGTTAAAAGCGACTTACAGACTTTCAAATGTCTGTAAAAGTCTACTGAACGTACTGGTTAGCCGCAATAGAGCACCATTAAGGTGGGGTCCGGGCTATGAAGGCAACGAAAAAGCTGGCGATCCTGCAAAACTTGCAGCCCAACGACGAATGGTAAAGTGCAATCTAATAGGCTCACAACTTCCTACCGACGGATATCTATACGGCTTCTTCATCTCAAGCAGGAGAGTTGAATAACTCAAGATTATTGATTGTATATATTGGAATAATTTGTTGAACCACACCGTGCTATAAACACATACAAACAACAGCAGAGCTGGATGTTTGCCCGAACTTCTCCTACAATTTGTGGTGTGCATTTACGTCAACTCCGAGCAGCTTTTTTTTTGGATAAATACATTCGAGGGTTCCATTGCGTGCCGAGGGCCCTCCACTATTGGAAAAAAGGTTTTCTATATTTTTATTTTAAATCCAACTGCGCCGGCTGGGATTCGAACCCGGGTTACAACGAATGAAGTGCGCACACATATAAAATCGGCTACGGCGGCTGTCGTTTGTTGTTATAATTCTGAGTTTTGCTTATGAGTGTAATTTGGCAAGACGCTGCTCAAGGCAATAGATTTTGCTCAGCAGTGTGTAAATATTGTGAATATCATTTTAATTATTCACTGACAATTCACAATGTTTTGTTGAGAAAGCTCTACCAGTAAACTTACGCAAATACGTCTTACATAAACACAGCCAAGTAATTATGATGTTTGAAAACTACAAATGAATGTAAGTGTGGAAAAATCTTCTTCTGTTAGCTGGAATGGATATGTTGAAGAAAATTACTTTTGCCTCCACAGGCACCCACCACCACAAATTGTAGGAGAAGTTCGGTAAAATCTTCACCTATGATGTAAGTTCATTATTATTTATGTCATTATAATTTATGAATGCGCCCACCGCTGCTTTAAGTTTATATCTCAAAAGGAAAATATGGTAAGTTTCCATTTGTAGTAGGAGTTTTGAAACTTACTCGTTTCCATTCCCTTTCTTAAGGAAAGTTTGATAAAGTTTACTGAAGTCATTTTTTTTACATATTTTTACATATTCAGTTAGAATTCTCAATCAATGAATTACTACTAATGCGCCTGTATCCTTCTTCAGATGCAATATATAAATTTAGAGACAAAATGCAATTACATTTTTGATGTGAAAGTACTCCTTTGTGGAGGGACGGGTTTTATAATTACGTTTTCCTTTGAGACAGAAACAATAATAAGCTCATGCTTTCGATCGACAGTGAGAAGGAAAGTATCTCACTCAAGGACAGAAAACAAGAGATATTTCTGAAAACTGTCCTTGAAAATTTCACTATGAACCAAATGTTTTACAACCAAGCGGATATATATATATATATATGTATATATCACCGGGAATCCAATTTTAATAATCTTTATGCAAAATTTAAAAAAAAAAAACGAGTTATATTTTAAATTTTATTTTATAAATCTTAAATAAGACTTATTTTTAATTTTTATTTGAAGTGCCATAAATAACAGTTCGTTCTGAATTTTATTTTATAAATCTTAAATAAGATTTATTTTTTGATTTTTTTTTGAAAAATCAAAAGTGACAGTTATTTTTGATTTTTATTTACTAAATAAATTGATTTTTTTTTACTTTTACTTGAAAAATCATAAATAACAGATATTTCTGATTTTTATTTTATAAATAAAAAAATAACAGTTATTTTTGACTTTTATTTTATAAATAAAAATTTAGAGTTGTTTTTGTCTTTTATGTTATAAATCAATAGTAGCTGCTATTGAAACTTTTATTTGTAAATAAATCAGTCGTTGACTTTTGTATTTTAGTTCACAGGTATAAAAGTCATTTTAATTTTTCGTAGAAAATGAGTTGTTTTATATACTATATGTATTTTCTTTTCATCCCAAAAATACATCAAATAAAAAGTATGACTTAAAAAATGGAAGTCAGTGTCTGATTGGTATTGCTTAATTTTATAAATTGAATTATAAAATAAAAATCAAACATAACTTTTAATTAATGAGAAATTAAATGAAAGTCACAAAGCTATTGTTAAAGACCGGCTAGGGGCGTAAAATTTTTGAAACGCATACCAACAAATGACATGCAAAATATGGCAGGATAAAAGGGGTTTTGATCATAAAAATTAGCGCTAAACCCAAGTCTCCACGATAAAGAAGATATTAAAAACATGTTGGGCACTCATCCGACGTACATCGATTTAACTTTAGTTCTGAGGTCTGAAAAATTATGAAAGAAAATTCTAAGATGATGAGGCGAGTTACATACGCTAGATGTACGACTAATTGTTTGACCAACTGTGGTTCCCTTGTTTTTTTTTTTTTTTTTTTAATTTAATATGCTTGATTAATACGTATGATAGCTGTTCGCTGCTAATACTAATACCGATTCTATTTATGGACGCATAGTTGACTTGATTATTGCCGCCTATAAACCATAAGGACTCTATCATGAACTCGATTAATTAATTTGATGTCTTTTTTATATATTTTTTCCTCTTATATTTGCTGGATCAGCACAGTGGCAAGCTATGAAGATAAATTCTTAAATTATAAAAACTCATTAGAACACGTTTTCATCTTTTGCTAAGAAAAGCAACAAATTAGATATGCTTACCAAGGCTGAAAATAGATTTCGTATTAATTTTAGGTTTGAAATTAGCCAGCCATATCCTGTAAATTTCATTATTCTCTTAAATTTTCCATTCAAACGAAAAACGTAGGCCAACGCTGACACAGCCGCATTTATATTCGCCCTGTTATTTATTCATTTTGTAATTAGTTTTAAGCCAAGCAAAATATATGGATTTGACAATAATTAATGCTCTGTTAAATATTTGGGGAACAAATGAACTACGCTAGAAAATATTTTTATGCTTGCGTATTGCTCGAGTAGCTTAAATGTATTTAATGCGTTTAATCTGACATGATAAATCACTTTTTAATTGCTAGTGGCTGAGATTTTGCAAAAGGCGTAACTATGTATAATAAATTATTAGCAGCTGTATGACATTAATTTGAAGAGGGAGGGGTGGTGGCGAGTATTTGTGAGATGAGTAAAGTGGCGTTGAGCAGTGTAGCAGTTGTTGTTTTCCGAAACAAAAATATGTAATTTACTTTGTCGAATATGATAATGATTTAATATGCCTGGTCATTGCGTATGAGTAATTTGACTTTTATGTAGGAATATTTGCATGTATGTATGCACATTAGACCGTATCTCGATGTAAGGTGCTGTAAAAACTGAGATGGGCATGCTACGCTAACGAAATGCCCCTTTGGTTAATACCTTCACAACTATAGACCATTCATAAAAATCAAGGATCAAATAGAAAAAAACCTAGATCTTTATCTTTTACACGGTCTCGAAAAGAATTTGTGTCCATTGAAGTCTTCACAAGGCCATTATTGAAACTTTTTTATGATAGCTAGGAATAGGCGAAGAGACAGAACAGAAGATACCTGTGTCTAGTTTTTACTACTGTACCGAAAGATAGTGAATAAAATTCGTGCTGTTTCAGGAAATTTCCAGAATAATTTAGTGTAAAAAAGGGCAGTTAAGATAGACTACTAGACTGGCAAATTAGACACAAGGATGTTGACAAGATTTCGGCCGCCCAACATATCTACAATATGACGAGATCTACTGAAACAGCTCTCCGCTCCTAAGAGAGTGCAATGGAAACATCATTACATTACAAAGAATACACCTTCGCTTCCTTTCTAGACATTGAGGGTGCTTCAATAATATATCCCTCGCGGTGATAATCTAAACACTGGTGAAATTAGAGGTACACAACACGCTAACTTCGTTTATCGAACGAATGGTTATTGGTCACCGCTTCCATGGACCATAACAGTAGGTAGCCTCCGCAAAGAACTTGAAGGTATGAGCAATCTCGGGCAAACACCTATCAACTCTGACTATCCTACTTCAAAGATTTCTCAACAAATTCTTTTTGCGACAGGCGAGGATTGGGAGTAAATTCTGCAAATACACGGACTTGGTGCTCTTCACTAAGAAACATAAGACACCGGATCCCGAACATCTAACTCTACGGGGCGGCCGAGTTGGGAGTCCTACACAGATGTCTCAAAGCTCGAGGGTAGGGTTGGTGGAGGCTTATACTCTGAGCACCTAGGAATCTCCATTAGCATCCATCTAATAGACCACTCCAGCGCTTTTCAGCCAGAACTGATGGCAATTGAGAGGGTCACGAAATCCATGGTTGATATTTTGCCTGGCGTTAATAAAATCACTCAAGAAACAGTCCATAACCTTCTTGGTAGTCATGAAATGCCGCACAGCTTTCAATGAGATTGCTGAGTCATTTCACCAAAAAGTGGTATGGATTCCAGCGCCATTGCGATAAAGAGGCGAACCGTAAAGCCGATGAACTCGCGCGACTCGGCACTAAACTTTATGCAGAACATATATCTTAGTGTAGGAAAGACCTCATAAAAAGAAAGGGAAAATGCGACTCAGGCCTATCCTTGAAATAATTTACCGAAAATGACATGGCAGAGTTCGAATAGCTACAAAAGTATACAATTAGAGTATATGCTAAAATCGAACTACGATGGATTCGGTGATAGGTTTTTCGTAGATTTCACAAAAATTCGGTCTACGATGGATGCAATGGTATATAGTCCTGATAGCATTTTTCTCTACCCAGTAAACACAAAAAAATTATCAATGGCAGTAACACACAAAGAACCTAAGAAAAAATGTCCTTAATTCGATGTGATGTTTTCTTCGAGTTGCGATATTTTCAATTTAGTAAAGGTTTCTTTAAAATGAAAAAAAAATATATAAAATAAAATCCGATTTCTGCAAAAGGAGATGTTAGTCAACGATTGTTAGCCTTATTAAGTTGTCTTTCAAATTTTGGTCGAGTTTTATTCAAATATTATTCTTAAAAATTTTACTAAAAGTCGGAAAATAAATTGGTGGTTTAATTTTATATCATCTTTAATTCGGTAATTTTGTCTTCCAAGGCGTGCAAAGTGTTTGGCTTTTTTGTGAAACTCCCAGCAAAAAAATATAGAAGCGTTAAACCCTACGAACTCGGCGGCAAATCGATTATCCTGGGAAATATCTCGTTCATAATTTTTTTTTCAATTGTTTGACATGGTATACATATAGGATATGCCATACAATAATAATATATATGTAGGTAATAATATATTACTTTGGCGCTTAAGTCATAACTTGATGTTGAGCCGAAATGCTTGTACTTTGCCGAATTGCTGCGGCGATTCCGAACGACAAATCAAATTTTTGTGAGAAGTTTTTTCAGCATGGCAGCTTTGCCATTGCCTGCCGAGGGGCGACCGGTATTAGAAAGAAGCTTTTCTATTATTTTTTTGCAGAAAATTGCCAGGACAGATTTCGAACCCGTAATACTTTGGAGAAAACAGATTCCATTTTATGTGGGTTTTATTCGCGAAAATCAAAAAGGTTTTATAAATAACTTCACAATTTCCTTTAAAATTGATTTCAAGGTACTCTGGTTTTTTGCTAATGCAGTTTTTATTCTTTTGGTTTCAAATATTCCACGCATAATAACATCAACACTTCTATTCAAAAGTGCCAGCTACTAGCGCTATGTACATTGCAGAGTATTTTAATTGTTCGTTATAGTATAACAATTTAAGAACGCTCGCAATGCATTTACATGGCCGAACGAATAAAGCACAGCACAACAGCAGACAAACAATCAAAATGAAATTTACAAAACCTCGTTTTTTTATGTACATTTTTACAAACATTACATACATACGTACAACATTTTTTACAGGTTTTTTGTTTTTTTTTTTGGAGCAAGTGCAGTTCGTATGCAATAACTGTATGTGCACTTGCAATTCCATTTCATATATGTTTGCTTGGTCGGAGGAGCGGAAAATGTAATTACATTTTTAACTGCATTGCTGTAGGATAATGAATCGCTGCACACTAACACAAATTTAACAAAAAAAAAAAAAAAAAAAACAAGCAAAAAAGTCGGAATTGTGTGCTATCTGAATGCGGCATTCGCTGCTTCTTGCTCGCCTAGCCTGTCACTGCGAGCGTAGAGAATGCAGAGTAAAAGAATTGGGAATGTTGGGAGTGCGAGTGACAGTAATTGTCTACGCGGCTGTCACGCAAAAGCAAAACAGCCGTTGCTCACTCGTCCAACTCGTTTGCAGCATGCCAGTGATGCTGAGCAGTTGTTTCGCATGTTTGTCTTCCTTTAGCGAATAAAGTGTAAATGCAACCCTGCAGGTTTTTGAGTAACAATTTTCACTTTACTACTAATGATAGCGGTACCTACCTAGATGTTAGCTTACTTTACCACAGCACGAACCAATTGGATCTAATCAGTTTCTAATATCAATCAGTGATTGTCAAATTTGTTCTGGTATTAGGAAATAAGCTAAAATATTCTGTTGGCATGTCCGGTGAAAGTATGCTACTTCTTAGTAATCTACGTTCTTTGATATTATATTACTATTGTACGTTTTGTTCATACATTCCTTGTCTCTCTTTTATGTTCCATCTATATTGTTCATGTCAAACGAAATTATTTAATTTTCGAGAAATAATGTAGATTGCTGAGAATTTGCATCCAATCCCACCATTCCTCTAATAGAAACTGTCGCCCAATTCACCACACCAGAAGTATGTAATTTGACTTTTGCTCATTGATATTAAAATCTGACTAGATCCAACTGGTTTCCACGTGTGGTGAATTCGACCAGGTATCTTGCCACAGGAAACGAAACGCAATCTATGTACGTTCTTTACTTTTGATGTTTGCGAAAACTAATAGAAATACCCTAGTAATTTGCCGGTTCAACCGGAAGGAAGTAAATAAGCGCGGAGTACTAGTGACTAAGAAATCGGTAGTTCCGAACTAGCGCCTTTAAACTACTGGGATGTATCCATATGTATCAAGTTTTGCATTGTGTACGCGTTCTAGTGAATGATAAAAATTGCACAGACGCGATTTAAACAAAAAACTACAAACATACATACATAAAAGTGCAGAATATTAATTGCAGTTGCAAATGTTTATAAGTGAGTCTGGTTTTGTATTTGTGGTTGCCGGAGGAAGCTTTGTTTTTCGGTTGAGTTTAATGGTGCGCGATTTGATTGTTTGGGCACATGTGTTGCCAGAGAGTTGTCATAAAATGTTGCTTCTGATTGAGTGCAGGGTACCGGCGTTTATTGTTGTTGTTGTGGGAAATCTAAATGGCATTTTATTAAAAAATTGTGATTTCGGCTTTAGCTTAATGCACTGGTTTAGTTATAAATCACTTTTCCTACTCTAAGCTTAACTTTCATCTGGGTCTTGTGTTGAAAACTATACACTACGCAAATCTAAAATAGGTTTTTGAATTAAGATATATCAGTGGTTTAAGTCATATATGCGTATCTTGATTCAAAAGGGTAAATATGAATAGTTAAATTTGCATTGTGCAATTCTGCAAAGGTTTTATAATGTAGACTTCATAATTCATAAAATACTTAAGTTAATAAAAGAAAAAACATGGATCAGCAATCGAAAACGGTGACAAGAGGATAATAAACATTATTTTTTTTATGAGAGAACAAGATTTTTTTTTAATTTTATGCCTTATTCGAATAAAAATACGGAAGTTCGGGGGAAAAAATCCTAATCCAATATTTAAAACTAAAAATAATCACGAAAGGTACATATGCTGATTTAAAATCAAAATAACACTAAAAAGTTTTTGCTAATTTGAAGCAAAATAATAGATAAAACATAAACTCGGGTTGATCTATCTACATATTTCTTGCTTTTTCCTCCTGTTGAAAAATATAATGATGAAGTGATAAGGCTTTTTCATACTAAGAGTACGATATAAGTAACATATCCCGATTATTATAATTTTTTTTAAAGGTGAAATTGTTTGCGTTTATCAAATTCTGTAATCTCTGATGCAGTTTTTGTCGGATTTTGACCAAAACTATTTGCTGACCATTCCATACACAACGCCCGGCCGAAACCCACGACAGAAGACTTGGTATCCTGTGCAAATGTCGGGCTCTAATGAGGAAAAGTAAGATCAGTTTGGAGGCGTTTGAGAATAAATATCTGAAGGATTTGGGCAAACATAAATGTAAACAACATTATGAAATTTATGAACTGCGCTAGTTGGATTTAACGCAATAGCCCCAGTTTTCATATCAAACGACCTCAGCTTTTAATTGCAGGTTGAGTTCCTTCGCCGACATTTTAACCTAACCTAAAAAAAAAATATTTAAAAAATAATAATTGAAACACTTTCGTAAAATTTTCGTAAAAATGTATATGCAAAATAAATTTAACATATTTTTATGTGACAGCCGAAAATTGTGCTAAGTGTAAATTATCAGACTTTTATGGTATTCACAACAATTTGCCAATTTGTCGAAAATATAAGAGATGCTTATTCAATCACACTATTTTTGAAGATAACCAACACAAACGGAAATTATCTAATTCAAAAATATTACACGTAGAGTAATATATGCAAAATAATAATATTAATAAACCTTATGGGTATTCTTCTCCTGGCCTACCGAAACGAAAGGGCAGGATAATTTATTGAGAAAGGATATTACAGCTTTTTTGATAATGAAAAGAGAGTCCGAAGGCAGTGGAAATATTAGCGCAGATTTTGGAAAGGTTGACTTAATTCGAAAGACTTCATACACTGTTTTAAATAAAGAGGTTTAAAGTATCTTGAAACCTGATAAGGAACATTAAGTTTAACTTCGGCTATACAAAACGAATACGAAGAAGCTGCATCACGTTTCGTTTCTTGTGGCAAGAATTCTCGTCTAATTGACTGCACACAGAAAACAACTGGATCTAATCAGATTCTAATATCAATCAGCAAAAGTCAGATTAGTTCCAGTAAGGTGAATTTTCTGTTAGAGCAACGGTTGGATGGGATATAACTTATTTGTAGTTTACGTTCCTTGTGAGTAGTTTCTCTGCGGCTGGAAAAAGTAGGAAGATTTATTAACTTCAATCGTGTAGTTACAATAGGGAAGCTTGAACCGAGAATCCCATCGAAACACACTTCGGCCAAAAAGCGAACCTTTTTTTAAGATTGATTTCAGCAGTTCTATGTGAGCTTGATAACGCGGGTTCCAAACTGTCACACCGTATTCGAGTAGCGATCTTACTAATGTTGTAAAAAGAGTTGATGTATATTTGGTCGAACTTCTCTTACAATTTGAGGTGTGCGTCTTGATACTCGACAAATAACATGCATAGATTTAAATTTGTTTATAAATTGTTTGCTTTTATTAAAACTAGCTTTCCGAAATCAGATTAAGACATTCCGCGGGGATCGTATACTATACGCGAAAAATTCGATCGATAATATATATTGGCAGATATATTGTACCTCTTGCGCCAAAATAAGCTTCATGCTACCTTCAGTTTGAATTGCCAGTTTTCTTTCTTTTGATAGTTTTCTTTCTTAATCCAAACAACTATGTTTTTGTTTTTTTTGCAATTTTACAAAAAACTGGCCTCGAACTCAATAAAATTGCAAAAACTTTCTTTAAGAATACAAGGGCGATAATAATATAATAATCTGTTTTTTTTTAAGTGAACAGTGGTAGTGAGAAAATTGATTTTTTCCACTAAAAAGTTGTTTCAGCAAATCACCTAGTAGTGCGATTCACTAATCTGTTTTAACGATATTCGTATATTTAAACGATTTTCGCTATCGCCGAATTTGCTGTTATCGCTAGTTAGTCGATATTCGAAATCAAAACGAAGCTGTTAACTCAATAGATAAAAGAAAAAAATGTGATTTCATTTTCTGGCATTTGAAAAATGGAAAATTCAATAGTAATTTGAATATTCGGCCTACATTTGATTTACCTCGTAATGTTTTATGTAATATTGAATTTTACTTTTATATTGCCTGGCTCTAGTTGTATCTCAACGGTTGCGAATAACGAGCCGTAGGTAAACATTGGGCAATATCTATGAGCTAGTCAGCCGTACGACGAAGTGTACATCGTGTTAATGTTTTGTTTAAAAATCATAAGTTCCCCATTAGCCAAGTGGAACTTCATGATTGTAATTCGTTCGTTATCGACTATGGCTTTTTACAACCACCATGGCTACCAAAAAGAAAAATACTAATATACTTTTATTTTCATTTATAGATATGTGATCCAAATTAAAAAAACAACTTTAAGTGCAAAAGCCAAATACTCTAGAACACAACCCGATTCATATATTTTTGGAGCTACACTGCTATGCGAAAGGTAATGTACCGAAATTTGGAAAACGGAGACCAAAGTAGCACTTGTTGGTAGAAGAGATTTTTCACTGGATTTCGTGGCTTGTTGGTAGAAGAGATTCTTCGCTGGATTTCGAGGCTGATGTTACGAGTATTGTTGGTGTTAGTGTTCCAAGATAAACTGTGCAAAAATTGTACGCAGCGAATACGCTGACTGTTTATTTGATGGGCGGAGGTACTTCGTTTTACCCTCGTTCACCTACAGACCCATTCGCTTCCCTTCCTTATCCAGCTTGGAAAAGGCACAACTAACAGCCAAATCAATATTGCGATTGATGGAAGACGTGTTTCCGGTGTATTAGACGTATGTACACTTCGTGGACCGAGCATCGACTAAGATCATTATCTTGTCCCAGCCAAGATGCACATACGTCTCTACGTAGCAAAGAACGTGCGGTTAAATATTCACAGAAAACTCGACGTCGGACAGATGATATCGCAACAGATAGCTATAAACTACCGAGTTCGAAAGAGCAATTGATGTGACGAGGAATTTCACGCCTCAGCAGAAAAGAAAGACGATGCCTACAGGACCACGCTACGATCGGGTGCAACGCGACATGTTCGGGAGCGCTAACAGAAGTTGAGAAAGGAAGGGAGATGTATTATTTGAAGAAAAAGAAAAAAGCGGCCAAAAATTTTATGAGAAGGTGCGGTGACTTGCGGAAGGTTTAAGGCGGTGGAAAATTCCCGTAAGAAAAAGAACGGTGAACTGGGGACTAATGTCCAAAGCACATCAAAATTGTATGCGGAGGATTTCTTAATTGTGGTTAATGGTGACAATGAGCGTTGCCGGAATAACTGAAGATCGCGAATCTTAAATCGTTCGAATAGCAATAACGTGGCTAAGGATAAATTACCTACTGAGCTATTTAAGAGTGGTGGCGAAGAGTTGGTAAGGTACAGCGTCATCCAACTGACAACGAACTGATTGCACCTTATCAGTGTGGCTTTAGACCTGGTAAATCTATCATCGACAAGATATTCTCTAGGTAAGGTACAGCGTCATCCAGCTGACAACGAACTGATTGCACCTTATCAGTGTGGCTTTAGACCTGCTAAATCTATCATCGACAAGATATTCTCTTGAGAATACCATCTCCTTGTCGATGGTAAGTCAGCTTTCGAACACACTAGAGGAAGTCTCCTATGTGCCACGATGTCTGAATTTGGTATTCTGCTTATTTAATGCGGCTATATAAAATGATGTTGTGCAACTCCATCATCATATCAAACGGGGTTTGACTTCTTTAACATTATTTTGGAAAATATAATTCCAGCTGCAGAATTAAACCGGACAGGCACCATCTTTTATAAGAGTGTGCCGCTGGCATCGACATCATTGATTAGTTTCATTATGTCATTGAAAACTACTTAATAAAAAATTGTATCTTACACTATTGCATAGTTGAAAGTTAGCAGCCCAGTTGAGTGACTTTGTGGTATCCTGAAAGGAACTTTGCGCGGCTGCTTTCAGAAACCGCTGATGTCATTCTAATGCAATGTATAAGTAGTATAAAAGCGATGATAAATAATTGTAGTTTGAAATAAACTAATATAAACTATCATAAACTTAGACTAAGAATTAATCTTGTGTACTTTTGACTTTCGACATTTAAATTTTATTGAAACAAAAAACACCATAAAATAAATTGATTAATTTCAAGAAAAAAAGATCATCACTCAAATAATTTGTAGGTTTTAGCAGTTTTCTGTTTAATCAAACAAAAGCCGTCGAAAAGTAACATATCGATAACAGTGCATCAATTGCGATTTGTTATATAAGTCCATACGTTTGCACACATTTGTGTGTGAATAAAAGCAATTACCGCCAATTTGCACAAATTGAAAACAATATATGAAACCCACATTTTTTTCCTATTCATTAAATTGGAATTTTTTTTTAAGTTCTATCTTCCCACTAAGCATTAGTAAAAATAAAAGAAGAAACAATTTATTTACAATCCACTCATGCTCGGATTACGCTTGAATAAATTGTCTATTCAAATATATTTTTTTTTCAACTGAAATTGTAGCAAAACTAAGTTTTTGTTACGGTTACCGCATTCATTGCATTATTTGAACAGAAATATTTATGCCAATAATTTTGATTGTTAAATATTTTTTCGATCTATTGTTTCGTTTTTTTTTTTCATACTACATACGCAGTTTGTATTGCATGTATTTGCCAATAGCATCGTTAAAATTGTTTGTGCTTTATTGATTTTTGATTGCACTATCAATACACAAAATATTAATATAATACTATTGTTTTGGCATTATATGCAATCGAAATTTTTTTCTGTAATACTAGAAATGTGTACACAATAGTGACATGCGAATGTAAGAGTCGTTTTTATGGCGCGTAAGAGAATCTTTCTGTTCGAAATACATACATATGTTTTATGCATTGTTTTTGTTTAGATTACTACAGCATTCCACCTTTGCTTTTTTAAAGTAATTTTGTCGATTGCAATATTTGTGCTTAATGCGTTGCCGCGAGCGTCGATAGAGTAATTTGATTACATAGAAAAAAAAATCTAAATCAATGGCCCCGTACTTACATAAGTGTGTAGGGCGGCCGCCGGAGCCGAGTGCGTATCGTGGCTTACGGGTTCAAATCTTGGCCGGGACAAGTAACATCGAAAATCCTAGAGAAGTTTCTTCTAACACCGGTTGCCCCTCGATAGGAAATGGTAAACCTCCGAGTGTATTTGTGCCATGAAAAAATTTCTCACAAAAATTATTTGGCATTCGGGGTCGCCGATAAACTGTTCGACCCTCAATTTGTGGTAGAACATCAAATTGTAGCAGAAGTTCGGCCAAACTTCAAGCTATAGGGTGTAAACGCAAAATTATTATTATATTTTTACATGATCAAATTTATTCTCTTTCATTTTTTACAGCTTTTTGGTATTTTTTGGAATCATATTTTACGTTGTCATTGTTTACTAAATTTATTAACTGTGCGAAGTGATGCATAAAAATGTTTAACTATTGTTATTTAATTAATTACTCAATTGATCATTGTTGTATTTCTACCAAATAGAACTAAAAAGAAAGTGTATAATTTAAATATGCACTAGAGCTACTACGAAATATATGGTATTTTATTTATTTATTAATTTGTTTGTATCTAATAAATATAAAGATATAAATTAATTTTATGTCAAATTAAGATAAATTTAAATCGAAAAAATGTGCGAAAAAGTAAGATTATACATAATTCTAATTATCGGGGCACTGCACCGTAGACCGTCCAGTGAACACCAACAAGGAAACTAACATAATTACGAAAACTTCGGCACAGTAAATTAAATTTTATTCGCTAAAGAAGGAGAGTGCAAACAACCTTGCCGCAAAAAATATTCAAAATAAACGGGACTGGATAGTAAAAAGTAACCGGTTCCTAACACACCAATTACAAAACTTATTAAGTTCTAATTGAAGCGTCGACGAGTCATGGGATATAAAAAAAAAATTTAATTTAGGAAAAGTTATTTATAAATAAAACGAACAATAAGATGCTGCTCTGGAGTACTTCAAGAGTAGAAATGAATGATTTGCAGTAAACACGATCTATAACAACCATGCTACTCCTTTTTATATAAATTCGACTCAATCCATTCATGGAACTGCTAATGGACCTGATGAAACTTATCATGTGACAGTTGTCAGGTTCACTGCGCCTAAAACTATGTCGCATAATATATTGTCGTTGTCACGCACTCAGTACGGCATAACAACTACAACGACTGATGCCATCACTAGAGGGCTGAAAATAATTTTGCCGCATAGTTTTTACAGATAAATTTAATTTAATATACCTAATTTAACTTTTAAGAAAGGAATAAGTTGTTTTGCCAAATTTCCAGATTATGCTTACCTTTAAAACTGAATGTTGATTTGATTCCAATTGTGAGCCAAACTGCAAAGTGAAGAGAAGAACATTTTAATTAAAGTTTAAATAATATAATTTAGGAATAAAACTTTTAAATTATGTAGAAATCAATAATTGGGGGAAAAAGTGTTGCCTTTTTCGTAACAACAAAATACTACTTATTTAAAATAAGACAATAAGCAAGCAGGCATTGGCGGTCGAACCTGCAGATTGTGCAAATTAGTGATCCTTAATGAGTCGCAAACTGAGTGTGTGACTGCTGAACAAAAGGTTGAAGAGGGACTAAATATAGGCCAGCCGACTGTGTAGGATCATTTGCCCTCTACCACAATACCCGTTATACGAACGGAACAGCGTGATACATGCTCTCTGAGACCCTCTATCAATGTCAACCAAAGGTCTGTGCGAGTAGTTCGTTATCAAGATTTACAGGGAAAGCATGCCCTGACATCAGGTGATTGCGACTCTCTCAGATTTTCGACATTTTTCCAGAGAATTCTAATCATAACGATTGCGAATATGTCCCGGCTCAACCCGGAAACCAAGTAAGTTTTTACATCATACCGGTATCTATAAGATATGGGTAGAGCTTGAGGTTAGGGCAAGGAATGTGACAAGGTGAATAAATAATTTGCGGATATTTTATTATTATTATTATTATTATTATAATATTATTATTATTATAATAATAATAATTATTATTATTATTATTATAATTATTGTTATTAGTATTATTATTATTATTATTATTATTACTATTATTCCCAACCGACCCACCTCCTTACAATTCACGGGGCGCCAGACCCACGTTCACTGAGTACGACTGTGGTTTCGGACTGCATGTCATATCGCACTATTGTTGAAATTGATGTTTCCCTAACTATATAAGATAAGTATTTTTGAAGTAACTCCTTTTCGTATTTTGAGATGAATATTTTATTTAGTATTTTTAAGTTGGAGAAGAAAGTTTTATGTAGTTTTACTGCTGCAGATATAAGAAACGGGATTATCTTCAGTAAGTTTTGATTCCACACGCATTTTATTATTTGCGTTAGTTCTCTATATTTAAAACTCTTTTTACTGTATATTTTGTATACTCTGGTGTCACTGGATGTGCTTATTTTAATGAGGTATGTAAACAAGAGGTTAGAGGTAATGTTAATCAGATACGGAGTAAATTACCCTTAGAATGAAATTTATATTAAAATACGACTTATCTGTATAATCCAGCAATCTCAATTTTGATAATAATTATAAAAGTATTTTCATAATTGTTATAAGTGAGAATAGTTTTTTTTAATCAACAATAACTATTAAAATAGAGCTATATTATACAAGTTTTTCCTTAATAATTCTCAACTAAATAATTCGTTTTACGCCTTTCAAAGATTTTTATATTGAGACTTGTACTGTAACAAAGTTTTCATAATAATTATGAAGAAGCAAACTTGTTTTAAATCTTGGGAACCATTTCTGAATTAGTTCTGAACCGGTTCGGAACTAGTTACAAATAGTTTCGGGATCAGTTCGGCATCACTTCTGAACTTTAGTTTATTTTAAATATTCTTCGACGTAAAAGCGGGACTAGGGTAAATTCAATATTTGAAATATTATAACGAATTTGAAATTAAATGAGAACGAATGCACAGCCAGAGTTCGAAAATGATTTTGAGCTAGTCACGAATCAGTCCGGAACTAATCCCGAAATGGTCCTAAAAAACCCTGCCCTTCAAAACTTAAAAAATGTGTCTTACTTCTAATTATAATCAGAGGACTTTGTTTTAAATATAAATCACAAAATAAAAGTCTTTGAAGAGTTAAAAAAGTGTATTCGAAAAATGTTTATCTTACTATAATAATTATTGATTAACTTTTACTAAATTTTTTTTTTATAAATGTTGTCTCTTGTATAATCTAATAATCCATTTGAGCTCTATCGATAGGTTTATCGTAAGTTTTTGACAAACAAAAGCAACAGCAAGATGGTAATTTTTTTTTCAGCCACCTCCCAGAAGTACCCGTATTGTTTTTATTTTGGAATTGGCTAACATCATAAATCTTTGGACTATCAATTTCTGAAACACTTTTTTAAATTAAAGTAGCTACTTACTATCTTGCTACATTTTTCAATCAGCAAATTTCATATCAGTTTGCAGCATTTGCTAAATTTTGAACATCTTTTAAATATGAAGAGATAAAAGCAATCGTTACTAATGAGGTTAATGCAGAGAACCAGCGGAAAACAAAATAATTCATTTGTGATAAGAAAAGACGAACGAAGTGAAACGAGTTGGGAAACATGACAAATAAACTCAACTGCTAAAAGGATTACAATGCGAAAAATTCGCTGCAAATTTGCAAATATGACGGAATGCATTTGGGGGAAACAGGAATGAAGAATTGTATGTTGGATAAAAAATGATGGCAAACGCCAGATAAGCGCAAAAAATTAAATAAGCTCTACTTAACGGTCACATAGCAAGAACAATGACAAAAGCAAAAGCGGATATGAATCAAAATAAATACCGTTAGTCGGATATAATTTGTAATTGCATTAAAAAATGATGCGCTCTGAAAAGAGTGGGGGGGAAAAACGAACGATTGAGGGAACGGTAGGCGGGTGGAGCTAGTTGACTGTTCGGGTTCACCAATTTCGACAACAAAAGGTAATGCAACTTTATTCCACACAAATATTCGTCTATGTACGTACGTAGCTGACAAAAGCGAATAACAAAAATTTGGCTAAAAAAAATAAAAAAAAGTTACAAAAATTCAAGAGAAAGTTTGTAGCTACATTTTTGTGACATTTAAAAAGCTAAAATGCGAACGAAAAAGTAATAGTAGAATAAGTTAAGCAAGCAGCTATGTAGCTCCAATGCTTGCGGATCGGAGAGTAGTGGAACATTTTTTTTCTGGTTTCAACATTCTTTAATTCGAGCGGGTCAATTGTGGAAATTGGCATGAATTTGGCATCAAAAGGATTTCTCGATGGCATTAGTATGAATGAAATGTAGAGAAGGATAAGGAAGAGCATAATTTATGCAAATTGCATGGCGGAAAGAACGTAAGAAAAAATGAATTGAAAAAGAAAATAGCTGAAGAAGACAGCGGCGCATAAAAAGGATGAGCGCGCGAGTATGCCGTTACATAGAAATTGGATTAGTTTTATCTGGTTGGTGTGTTTGTATTCGTGAACTGTGTGACTTATTGTGACAATGTAATTGTGGGAAATCTAATTGCGGAAGATGGAGTGGAGTGGCGTAGTCTATACGAGATGTCTTTGCATTTCACAAAAAATCCTTACACAAGAAAGGATGGCAGAAACATTTATTTTTTTTTTGTGTGATACTAAGCGATATTTAAATGTGACAGATTTGATATTTGAGAATTATTTTTGTCGGATAAATCAAATGGAATAAAAACTTATTTTATATGCATATTATATAAAGAAAGAAATAAAGGCACATCTAAAAGAAGAGTGCCAAAATAAATTTTTCCCCTTATTAAAAAGTCACTGAACTGTCAAACTTTGTTTATATTTTACATTTTTTTTTTTTGTAAAAGATTTTAATCAAGGCGAATTCATACAAGGTGATAGCAAGAAAAAACGTATGTATTTTGTTGTTGCGCCTTGAGCGGGAGTTATGTCAAAATCTGAATTAGAATGTAAACACACAAATTAGAATGTAAACAAACAAAACTAGTTTGACATTACACCCGCTTCGCCGAATTGAAAAAAAAGTAAAACTCAGCTGTTTCTTCACACCACCTTGTATGAATTCGCCTTGATTTTAATCTGGAGTTATTTTGATTGGTTATGTGAAACTTTGTAGTGACATTTCGGCGTCAAAAGGCAACAACAAAATACATGCAAGAGTTTTATTTGCTCTACCGCTACTACCCGTTTGATGTGCCTTGGAAAGATCTAAAGAAACAAATATTGCGCAACTTAATATATTTGTTTGAGGAATGTAAAAAGCCCTTAAAAAGGAGGAAAAAGTACTTGGGAGAAATTAAGTGCAGATAAACAGCATACAATTTTTTGGCAAGATATCTGGAAACTAACACAGAAATAACAGCTAGCGTTTACGTGCTGGTATAGCTGGCAAAAGCTAAATCTGTGCTTTGAACAATGTTGCCTGGTTGAGGGGTTTTTCACTGTTAATACCAGAAATTTTCTAAGCCATGCATTATACAATGTTGCTTATGGAATAATATTATTTATTTTCTATAACAGTTGATGGCAATTTTAAAATAATATTTTTTGTGTGAATTAATTGAAATATTGCAAATATAGTTCACTAAAAATGCGGCCACCCTATGAGGTTGATTTAATTTTACCCCAATTATGGTATGCTAAAATATTAAATTACTTATTTTTGTCCAAATTACTTCGCATAAACCAAGTGCGTCCACACTTGTCTGCCCTAATTTATTTAATTTATGATCATGAAATAAAGACTCTAAAGGTAGTAAAAACCATGGAACAGTTGAGTGAAAGTTTAGTTACGGGAGAACATATTTTTCGATTATTATCAATACAGTTTAGCGCCTCATTTTATTTTAAATTTATTGACAGATTTTATAATGCGAAATTACTTAGTTTCATCGTAATTTACACATAAATTAAGTACGAAGCAGAAATTAATATATTGTGTCCGGGCTTTAGAAGCTATTAAAATTCAGTTAAATTAAGTAATGTCGAACAAATTTGTATGCTTTTAATGTACGTACAACCTCATCATAATTTAGTTTTTTCGAGCGAATTTGCAGCATGATCTAATGAATTATCTAATAATTAAATTTTTTAAGATTACCGTTAGATGAGAGTGGGATATGATTTTTGTCTGATTCAAAGATAAAGCTATTGGCTTTAAAAAGAGCGGTGTCACGCTTTTTCCTAAATTTTTTAACTCACAGATTCCGTTTTCCAATCCAATTCTCTATAATAAATTTGGACAAATGCGTTTTTTTCAATTTTCGAAATTAAGCTTATTAAATTGAATTAAAAAATGTACGTCAAGTACAGCTTGCTCTAAATTTTTTTTAATCCAGAAGCTAGACTATACTTCACTGAAGTCTTTCGTTGTGATAAATCTGAAACTGGCCGTAGGAGTACTCTCTAATGTTAGGATTTAAGGACATCTTAACCTAAAATTCCAAAAATACGCAGTTTTTGATCTTTTTTGAGATTATCAGTTTTGGGAAATCATAAAAATTATTTGAGCATAATGCAATACCTCAATTTCTAGATTAATAATCATAAAAAATATATGAAATTCTCAAATATCTAGTTTATTATATGTGCAAAGTCATCCCACTGCATACAAATTTGAAGTTTTTGTTTTCCAAATATTGTTGAATTTTGGCTAAGAATTTTAATGAAATTCTGGGAAAGAAAGACGATCTCATTTAGCTGATATTCTTGATTTTTAATTATTTTTTAATCACCGTTATTATTTTTCTGATGTTTATTGTAATATTAATAAATTATTAAATGGTGAGCTAGATATTCAGATTTAGATTCAGAATACGCGTGAGAAGAATTATAGGTTGATTAAATTAATGATTTTTATCCAGGGACCTTAACAGTTAGATTTTTTATTATAAAAATTTATTTTATTAGTTTCTTTAATTTATATTGTTGACTATTATAAATAGAAGTCTTCAATAACTGTTATTTTTGATCTATTAGTTAGAATCAAAAATAACGCTTATTTTTTTATTTATATAATAAAAACCCAAAATAACTCTTTTTTTTGATTTCTAAAATTAAAAGCAAAAAGGGCTCTTATTTTCGATTTATAAAATAAAAATCAGAAATAACTGTTATTTATTATTTTTAAAATAAAAATCGAAAATTCGTTTTTTTTTTAATTTTGAATAAAATTTGCAAAAAAAAATTTAGTTTCAAATTTGATTCTCGATGAATCATCAATCGATTGGTATATTATGCTTGGTTGTAGAAAATTTCCTTCATAGTGAATTTTTGACTAACAGTTTTCAGAAATAACTGTTATTTTCAAACTCGAATACTTGGAGAACTCGTTTTCGTTTAAAAATAAGTGAAATTCTCATATCATATATCAAAACCTAATGTACTTCAGTTGTCTATAGTTTGTTTTCTATATTCTTTGCCTATGTAAACTATATACAATTTTCGACGTAGTAATTTCTCAAAAATCTTAAGCCAATTTTTATAAAATGTGAAATTAAGTTAATATTTTTAAACCAAACCTCACAGATGTATTCTCGTATACTTATTTCCCCTCACCTCAATTAACAATTTTTCATTAGATTATGCAACTCGTAATAAATTCACTTGCCACACATTCATTATATTAACATTTTTTCGCTCCATAACTTCGAAGATTAATTGAAAATACTTGGCCGTTCGCATACAAAATTTGAAATGCGCCACCCACTCTTCTACTTTTTATGTTCTGCAACAGCATTGCTTGTACCGCTTTGGCTTTTGCATTTTAATGCTCGCAAAGTGTTGCATTTATGCAGCTAATTAAAATAATTTGTTATTCCCCGGCTACACTTCCGCGTACTACGTGTGTTTCCCAACGGATCTGTTGCGCGCCAATTCTTTGCAGCTTTCTTTCTGCGAAATTGCATTTTTATTCACCAATGGTAGGTAGGTAGTGCAACCATCATGCCACATTTGCTTTTGATGCCATGCCACTTGGTTGCTGTCTTCCTTACTGCTCTGGCATGTTTTGCAATTTTCTATGTTACATTTTTTTTTTTTTTTTGTTTTTGCCAACTAATGCAACGCCATTTAAAGGAAGCATCTAGTTGTTTGTAATCACCTTTTTATCGCAGCCAACTTTTTGTATGTGTTTTGTTATTGTATTCTCTATACTTTTTGTGCTGGTTGCTTTATATTCAGCAGAAACTTGCTATACTGTGGCTGATTTCTGGAATGTTGCATATTTATAAGGCGATGCTATTGAGTGCATAGAATGTAATAAAAGTGCAAAATTAGATGGGAGAGGTGAAAGGGAGGAGAAAGCGCATGATGTAAGGGAATTGTTGGTATTCACAATGTTTAAAAGTTTGTATGAAAAGAAAATGAGCGCGTTTAATTTAATAGCATTTAACGCTGAATACTTCTTTGAATGGGTGCTAATTTATTAATGACTGTGATTTGATGAAAAAGTTATTTTAATTTTATATTGTACAAAATAACTTAATGTATTGAAAGTGGTAATTAAGAGATTCTTAAAAAAATTATAGAGAAAAGGTAGTGAAATATTAGTTTATTGTTATTAGTTTTAGGTCCAACTAATTACTGATGACGAACACAGTTCTTATTGTCCTGGCTGTAGATGGAAGTGCTCCATCCTATTACCTTGGTGTATAATTGTCAGACCGGCCGTATGTACTAAATTTTCTCAAGCTTTACATACTCATAGATAAAAAAGGTAATATAGTGTCCATTCAGTTTAGATGGCAAATATGCGGTAATATTACATATAAAATAAACTACACACAAACGTTTGTCCATATGAATGTTCTCAAATCTTATGGTTTCTGACAGAAGTTTTACTAAACCCAGCAGCGATAAGGACAATTGGAATCTGCTTCAATTACTATTTGGATGTTACCGGCAGGCAGTATAGCAACTAGAATTTATAAACAATCGAAAAAAAGCTTTATGCGAAAAATTTAGATTGCAACACACCGGCAGTAGGCAAACGGTTGGTGAGGTTTGAGGTGAATGTGGAATTAATAAACTTGCACTCAATTACAGTTTCACATATACTTATGTACTAACATACATACATACGTCGAAGAGTTGCGGTCAAGTGTTTTTTGCGGGTAATGTTCGAGCGTTTTAGTGTATGGTGTGTACCTTACGAAGATACTAGGCTCCTTGTTCACCAATTACATAGAATGAATGTGGAAACTCTTATATATCAACAAATTAACGTCGCCTTAATTTTGATGTTTATGTGTAAGTTTCCACCAAGCCTAGAAACAGTATATACCCCTATCTAATTAATAAAGATATTTATAAAACGTGAAACGACTTTTAAATTATATTAAGGCAAAGTTAAAAACTATTTCTTTTTAATCTTCTGCGTTTCCGATAGGGTGAAAAGATGATGTGTGTTGAAACGATTTTCCGTCATATTTTGTCAAGTTTGGTTTGGAGACAAATCGGTATCAGCGCTGCACCTTCTTCAGTGTAATTTTTTTATCTTGGAGAACGATACTTTACAGTTAAAAACCTTCGTTTTCATCTTTTGCGAACTACTAAGAAGTTTAAGAGCCAACCATTGGCAGCTGATACGAATCCACTTCTACGCCTTTTCTAACAGTAAAAATCATAAAATATATTTCAAAAGATATATAGTTCAGATTAATACTAAAGCGAATTCATATCCGCTGGTGGGATTTTTATAAAACATTTACACTAAAAAAATTTTACGCAAAATGGCAGACGAATGCAACCAGCTGCTTGATCAACTTCACTTTAAATAAATTCGCCTTGATTAATACTGTACTTCCGAAAGTGTCAAGTGCACATCAGAATGATCTTATATATAATAATCTCGTGTCAAAGTGTTTGTGGTCGCACTCCTCCGAAACGGCTCGACCGGTTTTTATGAAATTTTGTATTAATATATTTTAGGTATGAGAATAGGTTGTAAAGTATATTTTATGATTGAGGGCTGCCACCTGTTTGAAAAGTCAAATTTAATTTAAATATTTACAAGATATGTTAAAAAAATATGGGTGTCAAACAGTTTGCCTCGACGAGGAGAATGTTCACACCTATATTTTTTGGAGGGTTGCCAGCTGTTTGAAGAGTGGAACTTAATTACATTATGCACAAGGATATAAAATATTAAAACATGAGAGTCATGCTGTTCGCAAATGATAAGGTTCATAAGTACATGAGGGCAGGACAACGTCTGCCGTGTGCTTCAAATCGTAAATATAAAAATCTCATGCATTTGTTTGTCGACAAACTCCACATTTCGTTTCTATACTTGATCGTAAAGTATATTTTATACTTGGGAAGTGTTGCCACCTATTATAAATGTTAAATGTAACTAAAATATTCATATTTTATTTGGTTATATTTTAAACACGGCTGCCACCTATGCTTTGGCCAACTACATATGCTTGACCACTTTTAAAACAGAATACATCTTTGAAAATCAATTGGACTTGCAATTAAATTCTCAATCCCATTTATGATTTCAAACGTTAAAAAATTAATTTAAGTTATTAACTTGCCATATTAAGCGTGAGCTTATTTAATATAAGAAATTAAATGATAGCTATTGGAGTGAACTGTAACTACAGTGGAGGAGCTTTTAACTTAATTTCAAATTAATCTTCATCTACTTCTCGCGTGGAATAAAACTTAACAAGAAATATTTTGTGATTTTGTTCGAAAACGGCGAGATACATTTTTATTTACTTTTTTAAATTTACTTTTTTAATTCTGTTAACTTAAAGCCAAAAAAATTATGCCCAGCGTTTATTTTCTACGTACGGACCTGTCTATATTTTTGCTATATTTTTTACTTTTTAGAGTGAAATATATCACTTCAAACTTAATTTAGTCATGGATCAGAAAACCATATGCAACAATTAGAATGCAAAGTTAAACGCCACATAAAATATAAAAATCACTTTATTTGTAAAAATAACATAACCGAGTTGCTGCTTCTGTTTTCACCATCACAAAAATTAGTACACAATTTGCTTTCAGAAACTCCTAATACACCTAACATTTTTGAGTCGCCTTTTTAATTTCTCGTCCTTATGAAATATGTTGCTTATTTGTATCGGAATCTGTTGTGGAAACTTCTGTATGTGTAGACAACTACAAAAACGAACAAGTTTGTGTGATGAACGGGTCAATCAATGCATGACGTCTAAAATACTGAAAATATTACTTTTAGTGTCTATAATCATATTTGCGGTTTTTGCAATTATTCATGGAATATGTTGTCTGTTATCTTCTATGACAAGTGTAAAAATGTTTGTTATTGTAAAATTCCTTTATTTTTCGAGAAAAATTTATAAAAGAATCAAATGGCCTCAAACAGACGCAGATACGTAAACCTCAAGCTTCAAAACTAATTACTGAATAAAAGTTTCATTGCTGCAGTTTTAGGATATACAGATATATAGACATTTATATATATGTATACATAGATACATATGCGCTTACATGTCTCTTGTGGCTGATCAGAATTCTATTTTTCCTCAAAATCTAATCCAAAATTTAATTTAAATTAAGGAAATTTATATCTTTGTTTTGCAATAAATTAAATAAATTCGTCAAGCAAATTTTCTAGTTAAATTCTTCATTCGCATAATCTCTAAAATTAATTTAAATTTCGTAATATCTTTGATACTGCACAAAATTTACAATATTCGTTACATGAATTTAAGCGCTTAAAGTATTCATATGCTAGCGAGAACTTCAAATTAAGAATACAACATTTTTTCTGAGTTAATATTTTGTAGGTAGGTTTAGTTGTAATATTATTTCATTTATAATATTAAGCCTTTTTATTTTTTCGCGTTAAATATTTAATAGGATTGCATGTCTTGATTTATATGTATCGGGTCGTGCAACAGGAACGCACAAAAGTTTTTTTTAAATAAAACAAAAATGGCTTGGGATATGCATTAAATTCTTTATTCCTGTGAAAGTACATTCGATGCCATTATGTATGGAACTCGATTTCTTTTGCATGGGCACCACGGGCACGCTTGCAGAAGTCCAGACGCTGAACCCAATTTTCGACGGTTTTCAAGCATAAATCGGCCGATACTGCTGCAATTTCACGTTCGATATTCGTACGAAGTTCATCAATCGCCGCTGGCTTGTTGGCATAGACCATAGACTTGACGCAGCCCCGCAGAAAATAGTCTAACGGTGTCGAATCGCACGACCGAGGCGGCCAATTGGGTGGGCCATTTCGTGAGATAACACGTTAACCAAACTTGGTTTTATAAATCAATAAATCGATTGTGACATTCGCTGTGTGGCTTGTAGCGCCGTCCTGTTGGAACCACATATTGTCCAAGTCCATACCATTCAATTCGGGCCAAAAATATTCAGTTATCTTTGAGCGGTAGCGATTCCCATTCACAGTAACGTACCGGCCTTGATCATCACGGAAGAAGTACGGCCCAATGACGCCGCCGGCCCATAAACCGCACCAAACCGTAATTTTTTCGGGATGCAATGTTGACTCATGGAGTACGTGTGGATTGCTGCCTATCCTATAACGCATTTTTTGCTTATTGACGAAGCCATTCAGCCAGAAATGATGACGACCGTAAATTGGACGTAGCGCTTTTAAAGTTGAGGCCACTGACTCCGAATTTCGGTAGTAAATTTTAATAATTTCGACTCGTTTATACATTTTAAAATATTTACGAGTTTTTTTGAGGATTTTTTAACACTCCTTAAATATTTTTTAAAAGTTGTAGAAAATGATAGAAGTATTGCTGTCATATGAATAGTTTAACAGTTATTTGTAGCCAAATGTATAGAAATGGATATCCATCTGATGTTTCAATAGTCCTCTTTGAGGTTGCTGGAAAGAACTACGAGGTTTTTAAAGATTTCCCAAACATTTTATGAATAGACTGATTAATGATATTTCGCTGAAACAATGTCGTACTCAATTTCAAAAAAACTTTATTTAAATGTTGGTTTTTTTAAGTTTCCAACTTATCATCTCTCGCTTAATAGAAATAAATGCAGATTTTATTTTAAACAGCTGTCGCTAATGCATATGAATTTATTACTTATGATTTTTATGCCACACGAGATTGCGGGTATTTCTATATTATTACCTATATCATGATACTATTTTTTTGTTAATTTTATATACAAGTATTGTTCATACTCTAAGAAAACCCCTTTAAATCAGTGTTTCAAACTTAATAAAAAAAATGTATGAAAACTCAATAAATTTTCATCAATTTAATGTTAACATATTACATTTTAGTATAAAAAGTTTCCAAGGCCAATAGTAAAAAAAATGAGTATAAAAACCTAGCGACTTTTATCTGCATTTTGTACTTAATTAAATAGGCTATAAAACTGCACACCCCAAAACATGTATAAATATCGTTCTAAAAAATTAAAAATGTTTATGAAAAGTTGTTGAATTTTTTGTAAACTGTGTATTTTGATATTACATTTGATATTAAAGAATCGAGAGTTTATTGTTATTGTTTATTACTGAAGCCAGTTTGGACATATGCAATGCAACTTTGGGGCGCTGCGAGTAATTCAAACATAGAAATTCTACAACTCTATTAACTCAGAGCTATCTCCAAAGATTAAGATATCACGATAATGAATTAGCTTCGAATCTACTCAATGATAGCGAAACAGTCAGAAGGCTAAAAAGATGTCACGTCTTAGATATACCGACTAGATTTAACACACGGTAACAATGAAATATTGTATTAAGAAATAATTTTAGTTATGCTTGTATAATAGATAGTCTCACTGGAGATTACCTATTCCCGCTATTTTACTTTTAAGTATTCGAAAATTCGCTTATTGTCCAATAGACAGATTGCAAATAAAAATATTATAAAAAAAAAAAAAAAAAATTGTTTTATTATAACCAAATGTTCATTTTGACAAGCCCGGCACAAACGCAAGGTGAATTTATATTCAAATTCGGTAGTCAGAGAGCGTCGTTTTCAAGTCTTAATTAACTTATTTTATTTATAATTTTTTTGGTCTTATTTTTTATGTAAGAATGCATACAGTATTTCCTGCATCTTTTCATTCACCTGCGTCGCGCATTAAAGTCTAGTATGACATGGCATTTAAAAAATTTTATTTATTGTATGCGGAAACAGAACAAAAAATTCAATATGCGAGCGATCAAGACGACAAGTGCGCAGAAGTCATTCTCGTCATGTACTAGTCTCGTAATGAAGAGATAAGGACATTCTGAGGGCAAGGCGACAGATTTACAAAGGGACTAAGTCGGCAGATTTCCGCTTTTAACAAAACAAAAAAAAAAAACGAAATAAGAAATAACTTTTACTTACGTGACTCAAGCATCCATAAAAAAGTGAGGAATTCAAAATTCCGCCGACGAAGTCTGATAAGAATTTTAGATATAAGTTTACAGGGTATATGATCTTCATATTCATATTCATCTTTATTATGACTATCAGACATTGTGTTTAGATTCAGCTTTAAAAATCTGCAGTTAACTATAAGAAAATGTCGTAAGCAACACATACGAAGTAGCGGTTTTAATAAAACTGGAAAAATATTGAAAATATGCATGATCTAACCTCAATTTAAATTCTCATAATTTTAAATACATATATGTAACTGTGAAATGTAATGTCTACGACAAAAATTCAAATTATTTTATTTTTTAATGAATTAAATGGCATTCAACGTCATTTGAAAACATTATTTCATGTTCAAATAGGCTCATTTATTTTATAATACCTTGAACAACAGTAAATTAAACTAATAAACAAATATTTCGTTAATGAATGACACTTCGTTAAAAAAGTGATTTTCGACTAATTTTGAAAGTACTTTGTTCCTGTATATTAGTGTAATGGAAGTCGGACTTGTTTGAAGTACTCATACCTATTAGTTTTGCTTGGACTTAGCGATATTTTGCTGAAGGTGGTTATTCCATATTTTAAGTTCGCCAAGAGGTCTAAGGAACGTGAAACAAGAAGAAAACTAAACATAAAAAATTATTTTAATAATCAGGTGTTGGGTTAACCGATTAATACCTTTATATCACAAATATTCACAAATTATATGCCTACCTATAAAAAATCAAATAGTTCAAATATTTTTATAATACCATTTCATTTTAGTCATCCGAATTTAATACCAGTGCTATCATTGTGCTGCACTCTCAGGCTATATGCACACACAAATCATAATCCTAAAAACAATTTTCTACGCTTATGTATCTACCAAATTTTAAAAGACTTTGAGTGGCATAAAGCTTATAACTTTAAACTTTTAAATGTCTGCGCCATTTTCTAAGATGGCCACCGACCAAATGGTATAATAAAGAAATAAATGGAAAGGGAAGCGTAAAATAGAAAGAGAAGCACGACAGGGAGGAAATAGCATGCATAGCTCAATGCAGATACATGACCAAGATAAGGATTCAACCGAATAAAATACAAAAACATTCAAAAATTCAAATGCTTTGTAGAACATAACGAGTGAAGTGCACGAAAAGCAATGAACTCAAGTAAGTATTTTGAATAGAAGTAAGGCGAGTAGATATGAAAATATTTAGCATGAAATTTTGCTCTAGTTTATATGCCACTGCGTATACGTAACTTTAAAACACCTTGCTGCTGCGATTAGTTGGCCTAATGCGCCGGCATGTAATCTGTATGGGTGAGATAAGAAGGCTTTTCTTTTGCTTAATTGTCTACATTAGCATTTGGCATTCACGAAATCGAGACTTCAAAGATTCTTTTTATTTTTTGGCAAGTTAAAATTCATGAAGGTTAATTGCGAGCGAATACTTTTATCCTTTTTTTCCATATTCCACAAGTTGTAGTAATGTAATTTTTTTTTTCAGATTCAAATATACTTACCACCCTGGTAGCGCATCTTTACACCAGCGTCACCCATTGCTAGTGAAAATCCTTCGGAAACACAACAAATGCTTTGAAAATTTCATGCCTTTTCTTCCTTTCTAAATCCTGCTATTATCCTTGTACTGCCGTATCTGCTTGCGTATCTTTTACCTGCAGCGATTGCTTACTTTCGCATTACAATAACTTATTTTGCATATCTCGCTAGGATGATTTCCGGGCTTCCGGTTTAGGTATCCTTTTCATTCATTTCTTGCCACATGCAAACCAAAAATTTCGGTCGGCATTAGTGCGAAATTTTCAAATGTGAATGACTTTGTGGCAGAAACCTTTCCCAAAAAAAAAGTCGTAAAAGACTTATTTACATTTCAAAAGATGTTTTGATTTCAGTTAAATGCAAAGCTTTATAAATATTGTATTAAGGTATTGTATCTGGATTTAAAGCATCGCCATTTCTATTCAGCCGCTATATGCACGTAAATATAAGAATTTACTTGATTTTGAAATGGAATGGGAAAATGTGCGTATTTCAAAAGACTATCCTAAGCCCAAATGCTGAAATTATTAAATCTAGCAACGACTGGACAACTTGGATTGCGTGACTGTACATAGATTATTTAATGGAAAGGTGAATGTGAATAAAACCAAAGTTATTTCTAGACATCTACACAGCTACATATAAGTATTTAAAACCGTTACGAGGTCGTTTTGACCATATTACATTAACTGCCCCAGAGTTTTTTCTGCGATTCTTTGAAGAATTCCCAGACTGGGGAAGGTTTGCTTTTGCGACCTCTATTAGAAAAAAGTTTTCTATAACTTTTGGATCTTTCTTGACCGGTCCGAGATTTGCAACCGGGACACTTCTACGGCAGCCGCACAAAAAGCTATAGAAAGAAAAAAAGTATCCGCATGGTCCGGAACGCAAGGTCCCAAACTCACCAAGCTTAAGAAGATAACATATGAATTTCCTGATCAACCTAAAAAAAAGAGTGCCTTGTTGCCAAACACAATAGAAGTGCTTGCAGCAAATACATCAAAGCGGAATAAAAAGGTCATGGGTAGATTTCTACCCATAAGGACTGCAGCGTAATTTTTTTACAAAAGTCATATCAGAGTTATACGGAACTCAACCGAGTGAACGGAACTGCGGGTACAAGCTAGTGCTGTACTAAATTGTAAATTATTAAAAAAAAAATACAAGTTCGCTTTCATTCCTTCAAAAGATATATAGAAATAATGTGGAGGCATTTATTTTGAGCCACACTGTTCGAATTCGGCGTAAAACTGTAAGTTGCTCCATTTATATGATAAGATTGGCAAACATTGAGTAATTTAATGTACGCGCTAAATTTTTTGTTATTATTGCAATGGCAACCCAACGAAATCCCGACACACAAAATCCTGAAATACGAAATCCCGAAATACTACTTTCTATCTACTTATAGACAAGACCAAATCCCGACCATACATTCTTTCGACAAGACGCAATCTAGACAAGAAATACCGACGAAAAATCTCATCTCGATCGTCTTCTATTTCCCTCCAAAAATAATACACAAAAGATAGCTAGGAATAGTCCGTCCCCCCTTACTATTTTCTAGGGCATATAATATTTCTTGTACAAGGGAAAATGCGGCTTTCGGCCACCGGCCCAATCAGGATCATAACCCTTAGTCGGCAGGATTATTCTTTCAGAAGAAAGGGCTTTGCTCCTCTTCCTTTTTTCTATGGGATTTAACATTTCTTAATTTCGCTTTTGCCCTATTTAAAAGGCTTACTCTGTGAACGCCACATACCTGGGGCCATTTTCGTTTTGGTTCTTTGTTGAAAGTGTATTGTAAATAAATTTATAAACGCGTTAAACAATAAAATTAATCAAGTAAAAATAAAGAGAAATGAGTAAAAATATATCACAAAACATTTGTTTATAAAAATATAAGTTAAAAATGCAAGCATGCAATTTAACAACAAATAACTTAAGTAGTGTATTTAACTGATGGGTTTAAGTGATATTTTTTAGTGAAAGAAACACTTCTATAAAGTTTCATTGGAAAACTCCTAGAAGTTTGCACATTAACGCAAGTGGTGCACTTTTGTAAATTAACTTCTTTTGATTATAATTGTATAGGGCAAAAAATATATATTAATGAAGTCCGCTCCTCCGTCGTTTTTTTTTCAGTATATTAGAGGAGGAGAAAGTTTAGAAAGTACTTTAACTTTTTTGTTCGGATTGTGTCTTGTCGGACTTTATAGTTGTTGAGATTTTACCTTGTCTGGGTATATTGTACGTTATGTCTGCATTACGTTCTGTGCTCCCAATTGAAATTCTTACAGTCAAAAAGTACTTTTTGCGAGACATACCTCATTTTGTAGGTCTAGTCACACTGACTAAAACTGCATCCTCAGAATTTCCAATACACCCACAAAATCTGAAGTTAGGGGCCAAAACCCCTTTTTCATGGGTTAAGACACATATTGCTCAATAACTTTTTTTAATAATATTATGTGAATTCTCTTTAGGCCTTAAAGCTGTATTGCTTCATAACCAAAACGAGATGCCTTCGGTCCCATAAGCGTACGCCACTGGTATGAAAGAAACATACGATTCCATTGAAAAAATTCTTCACTTAATAAACTATGCAATGTACAAATGGCAAATTGTTAGTGACCTTAAAGTTTTAACAATACTGATGGGCATGCAGGGAAGTTACACAAAGTATCCCAGATCTTCAAAATCCTCGTTAGAAACCAAATGACGCTCGGATGAACGCGAACCGTGTGGTATAAACTCTTTGTCGCCGTCCTCTGTCGAAAAGTCTTCAGCTTTGTTGAATTTTTGCTCGACAGTATTTGTGCACTTCACTTGACCTTGATAAGGTATTGCCTTCGAAACACTAGAAACATTGGCATATTTGATATATTTACGAGTTATAAAACTCCCATACCCATATAAATTTGTTTTACAGAAGTAGCAATCACTTATATTATGGTATAACTGAGGATGCCATTTCATAGGCGCTGAATAAGGGAAATCCCAAGTTTGATGGACTCTTTTTCGTGGACACTTTAGCAGCTTCATCACACAAGAAAAACAAGCATACTCTGGCTCATACCATCGGCTTTTTACAAATGATTTGCCAAACAAGATGTTGTAACTTGTAACCAAAGCATTAAAACTTTCTAGTTTTTCGCCTGTTTTTTCGCCTACAAACAAGCCACAAATGTAGCAAAATTTATTCCGATTTTCACACATTTTTTACAACTAAGATCCACAGCTTTTATCACGTTTGTATAGTACTGTAATGTCATATACATAGTACATACACTTTGAAGAAGTTTGGGTCGTAGCTAACATAATCAAAACAATGTAGCGCGCATATTTCGCTGTAAAAATTGATCAAAGTGGAATAGCTGAGGAACGCCTGCTCGAATAAAAAAAATATATATATATATCATTGAAGACAAAATTGATAGGAGATTAATTTTAATTAAAATTACATATGCACTGGTTAACAAATTATTCCAAAAATCTGCTATTAAAGATGAAAAAATTAAAAAAAAAATTGATTTTTCGATATTGTTTCGCCCGTTTTTCTGACATTTAGCACGGTATATGAACAATTTATACATTGTGAAAAGTGTCTTCTTTAAAGTGACACTAAATTTGTGTTAATCGGATAAATAATAAAAAAGTTATTGAGCAATATGTGTCTTAACCTATGAAAAAGGGGTTTTTGGCCCCTAACTTCAGATTTTGGGGGTGTACTGGAAATTCTGAGGATGCAGTTTTAGTCAGTGTGACTAGACCTACAAAATGAGGTACGTCTCGAAAAAAGTACCATTCATTTTTTTTTGTCACACCGTGTTATTAATTACTGAAAAATGAATACCTTTTTAATATCTACTTAAATAACTTTCAGCAAAAGCAAAACTAATAATATATGCATTGATATTCATGTAAATATGTACGATGTCGAAAATAAACCAATTGATATCCTACGGTTTGAAATAAACGAACAAATTAATTTAATAAAGAGGATTACGAATTTATAAATATAAGTAACAAGTGCATGTGTTATATTTAGTAGTAAATATTTCAACAATTCTTTTTTAAATAATTTTCATTAAAGTCCATGAATTCGAAAAATATATTCCTTAAAGTTTTCGAAAAGAAAATTGAAATTGAGGATAATAAAATATTCACCAAATATAAATACGTTTTCTAAACTCATAGAATTTATAAATTAAATATATGTACATATACTTGCACACACAGGCATCCATATTTTCTTTAAAGCAGCATTAAAATGAAGTAGATGCTGTCTTCGAAAGAAAATTTAAACAGCAACCAAAAAAAAAAAAAAAAGATTTTAACGACAATGTTAACAGACCGAGTCAAAAACTCCAGAAGAAATTCAAATAAAATTTATATTGAAATCTTATCACACAGCACGAAGCATAAAAGAGGGTGTGGGGTTGGTTAGAAGGCAGTTAACGGCGATTATGATGATGGCGCTGTGATAACGATGCATCGGCTGTAGCGGCAGAATAATTTCAGCTGAGCGAAATTCTCTTTCTAAGCAATTGAATGGCCGTTAGTTGAACTGAAGACAATTTACCACAGCCAAACTAGGGGGTGAGTAGAAGAGAGTTGCGGGCACACAGTTCACAACTAGCTGCGGGTTGATAGCGCCAGGATTAGCATGAATTTGAGTGTTGTGCATGTTAATTACAACAGGATTTTCACAGCATGAAATAATTAAGTGTATATTATGATTTCGTGTTGTAGTTTGGTGAATTTATGTAAGAAGTGGATTTGCACAAATTTCCAGTAGTTGTTTGCGGAGTAATAACACAATGATTTTACAAGATGATGATGACCAGGCTGTTTGTAGATATGGTTTTAAAATGCAAATTTCATGAATACAACCATGGAAAATTTCGTTAGTTTGACCGGCATCAAAGTGAAGTTAAGCTAAGTTAAATACACATAATTTCATGAATTTTACGAATTTAAAATTTCTTGCGTAACACGACAGTTTAAAACGCAAGCAAACGCATACTATAGAGTTGTAGATTTGTAGGTAAATTAAAAAAAATGTATAGTTGAAATTTTTACCCCAAAATTTACCTACTATAAAAGGTAAGTGAAGTATCAAACGCATTTCGTGCAGCAACAAATTTTGAAAATTACGGCAGACTTGGAAAATATTTCAGTTTTAGCTTAAAATGAGCAAGCAAATTCAGAATTTAATATACAAATAAATTTAATTACGGACCGATATTGGGAAATTGGTTACAGTTAAGGAAAAATTTACAAATAAAATGTTAACGAATCTGGAACTGGCAGGGAGGATGAACGCATGAACTTTAGCCTGACTATAACCAGAGTTGATAAATAAGCCAATGGCGACTATCAATGGCCGCTAGGAAGGTATGCTTATAGAATAGGATCGGGCGAGGATACAGTATTTCATTTTTGGTTGGAATGCCCAGGACTGACTTCCATAAGACACAAAACCTTAAAACGGTTTCATTTTGACTTCTAGACTACAGTGGGCCCGTTTTATTATACCCAATTTGCCAAAAAAAAAAAACGTTCCAATTCGGATAAAACTTCCTTTAGTTTCAAAACCAACCCTGTTGGAATCTTTAATGAAAAATGCGCTTGGTTAAGTGCAATTGAAGAACGTAAAACAGCTGTGCAAACAAATTTTAAGTTGTTGTGGTTATATATTTAAAAAAATTATGCAAATAAAAACAAATCAGGTCTTGAACTGAATTTTCCCATACATTTTCTTCCGGGTAATTGAAAATAGCGCAGTTTTTTCACTTCCCACCACTACATCTCAGGTCGGATATCATTTTACCGAGTTGGCTCAACTCGCAGAATTTTGCGAATTAGTGTTCTTTTGCAACTAGGTTATAAAGACACGGACCCAGTGTAACTTAATATTATCGTCCACGAGAAGTGCAGCAAAATGGCGCTACTCTGGCCTAATCCGAGGTGAATCCCAAATGCCGGCTTGGGTAGCACTACAAACAACTAACCAACACAAATTCACAAAATTTAAAACATTTCTAGAAATCCGGCGTTTTTTTTTTTAATTTAACTATAAACTGGTTCGGATTTAGCGAAATAATATAAAAAATAGAGGAGTTTTTGAGATATAGCAAAACTTTTTAAATACTTTTCAAAAATTGCAGAAATAAAGTTTTTTAAATTCTCTTATTTCCATAAACAGTCTAAAGAAGTTATAACTTTCACAAATAAGAAAATAGACTTTTTAATACCTTTGACTTCATCACTCGCTCCACACTAAATTATGGTAATTTTACATGACCGCCCTCGACTCTCATATTAAGAATATGCTATTTTTTTAGGCGGATACTCTACATTAGGCGACAAAAACATCGAGTTGTTTGCTTAAGTCTTCTAGGTAATCTACTTGAAACTATGTACATACATAAAAGTTCAAAGGACATTCTAAATTATTTTTTATGTTACGACCATGAACAAAGCCAGTGATAATGGGTAAATATTAGTGTATCTTTGATATACATATATAAAGCTTCTAGAAATTTTGAAAGTAAATTATATCACTCAAAAGCTTTCTGTACATGGGGTTCTCAAACCTTGAAGAGCGTTTCTCATATATAACTTTTGTCGATTTTCTCTAAATTTGCGGGAGAGATTGATTGTTTAACTAACTAATAATCGGTTTTACTTTTAATTTGAAAATATTTGAAGTAATAATAATAATAATCAGTTTTTTGTTTCTACCGCTCAACATTTTCGAATTTCCCCATATCTTTGCAATTTTCTTAGTTCAAATAGAAACTACATATGTTTGTAAATTGGGGGCTTCCCTCTTAAAATATTTTAAAAACAAGTCTGCTAAGGTAAGATCCCCCTTTCAGTACATAGAAATTAAAATCAAGCTGTTTGGCTTGTGGAAGCAATGTCACGCTCTTTTGAACCGACATAATTACTTTATTTAAGCCTTTATTCGTTTGAAGGAAAGAGTGCCTAATTTAGTCAAAACATCATAATTTTTGGTAAGCTTAAGCAAATAAAAGTTTCTTTTTTTACTTGAAGTTAAAGAGGTTTTTCAAGGAACCATTTTTCGCGAATTTAACTGCTCCATCTATTGCCAATAGTAAAATGAAGAATTAAACTAAAAACTGTATAATTATTGATTGATGTTAAACCAAAATCTGAGGGACTTACAATTTCACGCATTCACGTGAACGTTTTGAAATTATATTAATTTTTTATTGATAAATGTTAATTAACTTTATATAAAATATTTCTTTGGTATGCATTAAATGTGAAATGTCAGTAAATTTAAATAATTTCGTGTTCATAAATGCTTTCCAAGGGAGAAATATTGATTATGGTGCAATGTTTTTTTTAAATGCAGAAAAACAATGAAACAGAAACGAACTAAATAAAATTGATGAATATGAAAACTTGTATAATTTAAACAGCGATATTTGAATACGTGAATCATCACAAAAAATAAGGAAGTAAACAGTTTTAAAGTTGGTTGTATTAGTGCTGCCCAGTTAATGAAAATGGAAAGGTAAACGAATTAAAGTAAGAGCTTTGATTTTTTGGAATCGTTCGGTACAAAAATAAATAACGTGCAAAAAAAAAAAATTTGTTCAAACCTTTCTTCAATTCAGTCATGAGGAGCCAGCATACAGTTGTGTTCAAAATAATAGTAGTGACTTCAACATAAAAACAAAAGTTGTAGTTACTAAAAAATACTTGAAATTTATTCAGTCATTTTCTTTCCAAACATTGTTCATTTCATAGAGTCTTTATATACATGTTCACTTTTTTTATTAACATTAAACAAAAAAAAAATTGTTATTCGAAAAACCTCCAACAATTAACTGTTCAAAATAATAGGAGTGTAACACGAAATTCAACAAACTAAATGAATTATAAGTATTAAGCTAAATATTATTTAATATTTACATCGGGTTTTCTAATATTTAGTAGAATAACCACAATTTTGTATAACAGCTGCACATCTGCGTGGCATAGAATCGATGAGATCATGGCACCGTTTCAGTGGGATTTGCTGCCATGCCTCCTGCACTGTACTCCACAATTCTTTAGTATTTGATGGTCTACGCTCGGCAACACACCTTTTCATATCTGACCATAGCAGATTGCAAAGTTTGCATGTTCTTACATGGTAAAATTTTTCGATTGCATATAGATGCCATGAACACTCCTATTATTTTGAACACAGTTGTATGTGGCGTTGTTATTAAATTCTCTTCAAAAGTGCGGACACACTATTCTAATTTATGACTCATTCTTAATGCATGAGCAAACGAAAATAAAATTAAATATTTAATTTTAATCGTAAAATCTCTCAATAAATTAAGAACAATTTGGATGTTTTATCTTAAATCAAGAACAAATCAGTGGCGGCTCAAAATTTGATCGCTAATAATCGAAAAATGTGTTCTCCCTAACCGAACTGGATGACGTATTTTGAAATGTCAGCATTTCACTCAACTTGTCTTGATTTTTACTCCCTATATACATATACATTCTTTCGTAAATTAAAACAAAATAATATCACAATAAATTTGAAATATATTAAAAATGCACACATTTTTTCTTATAATCAATTAACTAATCACCCTGACAGAGCTATCTAGATAAATCAGGTATAGGACATGTGAACGCACTTGGTTTATGCGAAGTAATTTGGGTGAAAACAAGGAGTCTAAGCTTAACTTATAATGTCAACACAATTTACCACATATACTTTGAATAATTCATTAAAGTTATCGATATATGTAAATATCGATATAATTATTGTTAATATGATCGGAGTTGAAAGCGATATTGCTACCAATATAATTAATAGATGCCATAATGCCATATAATTAGCTTTCGATATTGGCATTATAATTTTTATCGAAATCATTACAGTCGATATTTTCATTATTATCGATAATAAGGTTGACAGTGCTTAATCGTCATCCCTTTATTTTTTGCGGAAAATATCGTTGTTTTTATTGTTGTTGTTATTCATAAACGTCAATATCGATATCATCAAACACAGCTAGGGACTGGAAATATAAGTTGTTTATAAGTTGTAGGTGAACTAAATGTGAACCTTTTTTATATCGATACTTTTTTATTTTATATCACGGCATATTTTTAAACTTTATCTACAATTTTTTAGTTATACTTATTCGTTATTTTCTGTGCTTATATTTTATGAGCATAAATATATTCAAATTTTCCGTAATATGCATTTACTCGTTACTTTCAATCTTTAATTTATCGATCAAACTTATTTTGTATGCAGTTTTTGTGGTTAGTATTATGTTATATTAAATCCGAAAATAATCGTCAAATAAGGATAAGAAAATAGTAGAATCAAACAATAACAACAATTGTTGATCGAAATTATTAATTAACGTAAGATTCAAGTATCAATTTGTATTAAAAAAATTTGTCCTAGATATCGGATGGTATGGAATTTTTTATATTACGTTCATTTCTTTACACTTAAATCTTGCCATAAATAAATCCGTTCCATTGTCACCCACACAAACAAAAACGTATAACATTAAAAATGTCACAGCTTGTTAATTATTTGGACAGAAGCTATGTAAATTTTCCCATAGTTATTTTCAAATGTGCTTGGAAATTCAGCAGAAGTAGCAACGGAAGTGGAAGCGCAACTGAAATTTAATTGTCAACCAGCTGGTGAATTGTTACTACTCGTATGGTGGTTATGTGGTTGTGTTTGTGGCATTTCCCGCGTTGCACATGTGGCACAACGGATGTGAGAAGTTTCGTACAACAAAAGGTAAATAATGAAGCGAATGAAATACTAGTACGAAGATATGCAAAAATATAATCACATTTATAAATGTACACAATTCCGAAATGTATTGTACTTATGCTCATTTATACAACTGATATCTAGCTAAGTCCGTTCGACGTCAAATGCAGAACAAAGTTAACAATGGGCGTGATTTTTTGTATCCGACTGGCAAAAGAACGCTACGTAAACTCGGTAAAAAATGTATAAGAGTTGAGCTAGCTCTGCAAAATGATATCTGATATAAACAAATCAGCCCAAAATTTGCCAGCACAACTATTTACCGTTATTAAATAGCGCTAAATAAATCGCCTGTTTCATGATGTTGCTTTTAAATCTAAAATAAATCGTATACGAGTTGTAGCGCTCTTTTGCCGAACGTTTACAAAGAAACAGACCTAATGTAGTGCTAAATTTTATTTTTAAAACTTTTTTTCTACACTCGTGCCGCTTTGTTGCACTGCAACAACTGCAACGCTCACTGACCAACCGCAACAATGTTTTGGCAGTATGTGTAGTCACACAGTGGGCACCTATGTACTACTTTAATTATACGCGAGAGTAGGTTGATGTTTCTGTTTCTTGTGTTCTCCGAAAGTTCTGGTTGCTTAATTTTTACATTTTCTCGCCATTCTCTTTGCTTTTTTTTTAAGTTTTTACGTAATTACTGTTTGGAAGCCGCAAAAGACGACTTCATTTTAAGTAGAACTGCAGTAGGTTGGATTTTCTGTCTCCACGCGTTCCGCAAACTGGACACCCTAGCAGACATTCTGCTCATTAAATACCCTATAGGAAATAGTCGAGCTAGTGATTCAATAATGTAAATATTTGAAACAACATATGGCGCAATATTTTGCGTAAGTAATTCGCACAAATACAACTAATAGTGTAACAGTAATTTTCAAAAAACTAAAAAAATGATGTTGACAAAATGATATCAAAATAACGAAGGCGAATTCCGTGTGTATTTGTTCGTGTAATTATTCGAGTGCAATGTCAAAGTCTGAATTCGCCCGTAGTGCTCGTTTATTTTGTTTTAGTAAACCAAATAACCCAGCGAATTGGGTAAGAAAAACAAGCAATCAGCTCATGAGATACTATCACTTTATATGAATTCGTCTTGGTAGTAACTTTTTATGAAAATTTGTTCAAACGTTACGCAACACAAGCTAACAGTGTTTAAAATTGAAAACGAAAATAGTGGTATTCAAGAAAATACGATAGCTCATTATCTAGCAGCACTTTTCTTTTCGGGAAAAAATTATGAATTTTAAACCTTTGTAAAGCTCTAGCTTTAGGAATATAAGAAGCGGAACATGATCCAGTAGTGTGTTGTAAATTACTAGCATCATGCTAATTATTTCCTTTAAATAAAGTGCATTCACATGTTTCATTCCTAATTTATCATGTTAGGGTTGCTTATTTGTTTGATCCAGGCACGGAAAATAACAGTTATTTCTGAAAGCTGTCATTGAAAAATTCACTATGAAAAAAATGTTCTACAATCAGGTGTAATATACCAATCAATTTCTTAATTCATCGAAAATAAAATTTGAAAATAATATTTTTTTATTTTCAATTTTTTATGCAAAATTAAAAAAAAAATAGCAGTTATTTTTGATTTTTTTTTAAACAACTAAAATAACAATTATTTTCCGACTTTAATCATAAATAACAGTTATTTCTTGTTTTTATTTTATAAATAAGAGTTGTTTTTGGTTTTTATTTTATGAAGCAAAACAAAAGAGTTATTTTTAGTTTTTATTTTATAAATCATAAGACTTATATTTACAAAAGTCGTCAATATAAATCAACTGCTTACTTTTATTTTTTAAGTCATACCAAAAAAAGTCATTTTAATTATTACATTTCGCCTTTGCTCCCTCGAGAGAAATCGTGAAATTATATTTCGCATAATTATATTTTGCTTACGCCCCATTTCGAAAATTCACAATATTTCACTCGCTTTACCGACTTATGTGTGCACTTTACTATACTATACGTAACTTTACTTACAACGAGAAACGTATTCTGCGCTCCTGTACTTCATTAGGAGTGAAGGTACCAGTGTGCGTGCGACATTTAATTATTGCTAAGATGTAGTGCAATTCACTAAATTAATTTATCGATATTCGCATGGTCAATTCAACTTAACGAAAATTTTATCGATGTTGCTATTCAGCATCCATTTTTTAACGATTTTCGCTATCGCCGAATAGTTAGGTACTCGATTATCGAAAACTAAACGACAACAAATTTGATGTTGCCGAGAAAGGAAAAATTCATGATTTCAACTTAAATAAAATAAAAATTTAAAATTCATTGATTTGTTCTCTTGAAATTAAAAGAGGACCATTAAATAATGTCTTTTGAATAATTGGCATGCGAATTATCACGAGGTGACGAAGAAGTAAGGACTGCAACAGTAAATCTACGTTCACTCAAGAATGTGGACAATCGCTTTCATTTCCATGCAACAGAATTTCAGAAGCTGTCACGTTTAACTCCACAATTGGCTGAATAACTAATTTTTCAGCTTGGTAGGTTTTCACTGACCCAAGTGCAGCATCAAGCTGCTAAATAAATGTTTGCTGATGTGTCGTCACCGGGTTTTGGAAAGCACCAAAGAATCACGAGGTGGGTTATGTCAACCGCCATATCTACCATTCAATTAATGTGCAAATGTAAAAGCAAACCTTAATCAAGGATTCAAGTATAAAAACAGAAATAGAGTTTAGTTTTACTATATAGATAAATGATTATGGTTAAACAAATTATCATATCTAAATCCTAAATATCCTGGAGCACAACACGATTCATAATGGAGCGGATTTTGAAAACGAAAACCATGGCATGTTTGCAAGTGATTCCGGATATTTCTTGGAGCTTGAGTTGATTACTATTGATTACTGTTATACCAAATCACTCAGAGGATAGTCCGAAATTCTGGTACAATGGAACATTGCATTTACATATAAAAACTATTATATATATTTGTATTTCGAAATTAACTATTATCTTAATTAAATATAATAAAAACGCGTTTAAATTTATATTCGGTAGCACGCATTCATTTGCTTTTTTCCATTCCATTTTGTATTTTTCGCCTATTTTCGCATTTAGTTTGACCAAGATATCACTCTTTACTACTTCGAATAAATACAATGAGACAACAGTTAAGTGTCGTTAAAAATGAGTTAGCGATTGCGATTGTCGGATCGTTTAAAGTTAGTGAATCGCACTACTGATCAATACTAAGTAATTCTTTGGTTCCCAAACGGTAGAATTAGGTTTTGGAAATATTATCAAATTTTGTCGATGTGATTGTAATAAATTGGATACTTTCAACTTAATTTTTGGACCAATTTTACAAAGCGAAATTGCATTATGAGTCTTATGTATAAATAAAGAATGAGCCTTAGTGTGTTCGCGCTATAACCCAACTAAATTTATTTTAGCAAAATTTTCCTACAAGTTATGCAACAACAACATAAGTACATACATATGTAGTTTTCCCTTCACTTTACTAATTTACTATATTTTAATAATGTATTTGGGTTGCTGCGCTTTTTGCGATTTTTCGGTTTCCTTGTCGCTTATATTTTTTATATATATATTTTATTTTTATTTTTTTTATAAACTTTTTGTTTATATCCATCGCATTGTTGTTATTGTAGTATTCTTTTGTAACTGTTTTGCTAGCCATTTCTGTTGTTAGCGATTTTGTGTTGTTTGTCTATAATTTCACTTGTGTGTTTGCTTTTCATGTGTTTTCTCTTCCTGCCATCAGTTTGTTTGCCAGCTGGCTATGGCTATGCGCTTTTGTGCTATCTTATTGTTGCTGCTGGCTGTAAGCAATTTTTTTTAAATAATAACTTGTGAATACGTCCATAACAATGACGTTGTTGCGGGCGTTTGTTGTTTTTTTTTTATTGTTTTTGTTTTCGTGGGTTGCTCTGCTGGAGCTGCTGTTTCTGGTGCTTCTGGTTCTTCTATTATTCTATTGCTTCTGATAGTGGTGTTCCGCGCTTCTTGCGCCTTGTTGCACCACTCTGCACCAAATACATTTTTCTGTATGTATGTACATAATATACATACATATGTACAAACATATGTATGAACAAACACAGATATGCAGTCTATTGTATGCATGAACCAATTTTTTTCTACCACGCCGCTTGAATTTCTTTTATATTTTTGTATTATTTGCCATTTTTTGTTGATTCGGTTTTGTTCTACGCCTGCTGCAGCTACCACGATGCATTTATTTATTCGCTCATAGGCAAAAGTATGGGTAAAAAAAAAGATTATTTCTCCATGCATAGAAAAAGTAACTCAATTAGAGTAAAATGTCTGCACTTCTTTTGAAGCTCACACATGCAAAACCCCCCCACCCGCGCACCTTGATTCGCCCACTTCTCTTACATATATCAGTATGTGGTCGCTTTTCTTTTGTTGTTTAATTTTTTTGTTTGGCCCGCTGCGCATGTGCGCTTGTTTTAATTGTTTGAGCGTAGATTTGAATACGACCGCTCACCGCTAGTTTATCCATTATGCAAACATGTGCAGGTATGTATGTATGTAAATATATGGCTAGCGTGTATTTTTAACTACTGCTTTGTTGCAATTAAATACATACATATAATACATATGTGTTCATATGTGCACCCATTGTGCATTCAGCTGTTTTACATTACGCTAACTCAACGAGCGTTAGCGGCAAAAGTTTGCTATGCAATTCATAAGTTTTATTGCTGGGAATAAAAAATGTAGTTACGTTTAAGATTTCTTTTAATTTCATACGCCAATTTACAAATAAGTAAAACCAACGTTAATGAACGTAGCTGAGAAAAAAGTTACATACAGAAACTGTTATTTTCAAACCCTATTTCTTGGGCAAAAAAAACAGCTTCAGAACGGCCACACCGGCTTACTCGGTTTAATGGTCCATTAGTCAGAAAAAATTACAAAAAGAAAAAGCACCCCAGTATCTATCTACTTATCTACGCAAAAAATTACAAGCATTGAAAAATTTCAATAAACCTCGGACGAGATCTCCCTTTTTTGATGACGACCACACACGAAATGTATTAAAGACTATGAGAATGTCCGACCCTTAATGGGAACGGTACCGCTGGCCGGCAGGCATATGTCCTCGTAAGAGTAAGCGCTGAGTCACCGCCATCCAGGAGATGCGATGGAAGGGGCAAGGAATTAAGAGGATCGGACTTTGAGACATCTACTACAGCTACCATTTGAAGGAGCGCAAGTTCGGTGTTGTATTTGGGGTGGTAGAGAGACTTCAACGCCAAGTACTGCCGTTCACTCCGGTGGACGATGGTCTCGGCACGATTCGCATCAAAGCGAGACACTTCAACATTTCGCTGATTTGTGCCCACACCCCGGTAGAACAGCATCTGCGAGCGCTGCCCCGTTTCGATATCCAAATCGGGCTTAACGACTTCAATGCCAGGGTGGGTAATGAACTGATCTGTGGTCACATTGTTGAAAAATTCAGTCTCCCTGGCAAAGCCTCCACTAATGAACCGAAACTGATCGACTTAGCCGGGACCCAAAATAAGAGTCTGTAGCGGTAGGTTTCAGCATAGAAAGATTCACCAAGCTACGTGGCTGCTTACAGATCGAATTCGATCATATTGTGGTTGACGGAAGGTTTGCTTCCAGTGTATTATACGGACGTACCCTCCGAGGACCGAACAGAATCAACCTTCTTAATATTTCACACAAGATTCTATACGGTGTATTGTGGGAAGACTGAAGTTAATCATCACAGAACTGATTCAAGATTATCAGTGTGGCTTTAGATTTGGTGCATCTATCATCGACCAGATATTCACGATACGCCAAATATTGGATTAAATCATCACGAGATACGCTGCGATGTCTGAATTTGGTATTCCTGAGAAACTAATAAGGCTATGTAAACTGACGCTGAGCAACACCACCAGCTCAGTCAGAATTGGGAAAGACCACTCTGAGCCGTTTGGTACTAAGAGAGGCTTCAGATAGGATGACGCCCTGTCGTGTGACTTCTTGAACATTATTTTGGAAAAGATAATTCGAGCTGCAGAATTAAACCAGTCAGGCACCATCTTTTTAAGAGTGTGCAACTGCTGGCATATGCCAATGACATCGACATCACTGGCACCAACAAGCGCGCCATTAATTCTGTATTTTCCAAGCTGAGATCTGAACGAAGGCAAAGCGAAGTGCCTTCTGCCATCAAATAAACAGCGCATTCGCCTCTTGGCCCCCGCGTCACTGTTGACAGTTACAGGTACATATAGCAAAGTAGAGGCCTTTTTTTATCTTGGAACCAGGATAAAAAACCAACAATAAGACCTTTAAGTCTTTGCGGCGGCGCATACCGCAAACGATGCAACGATGTTGTGTATGAGCTTTATAGCGACATTGACATAGTAAAGTGAATAAGATAACGAAGTGTTAACTCGCACAAAAGTGCCATAAGTTTAACGGACCAGTAATTCTCTGTCGTAATTCTTCGACTGAATAAACCGGCCGGGAATAAACGGAAATTTTGCAGTTGCCCCATAAGGGGTTTCCAGTTAAGCGATCTTGCTGTCCAAACGTATGGGCCATCTCTTCCGATCTATCAGTTTCGGAAATAATCTGGCCAATTCAGTCAATACTTTCGGTGCAAAAATATTAGCTCAAAATGAACGCGGTGGTAGTAGAGGAAGAGGACGGCCTCCTCTGCATTGGAAAGACCAAGTGGGAAAGGACTTGACGTCACTTGGCATTTCCAATTAGCTGGAAGAAGGAGTGACTGGCGCAATTTGTTAAGCTCGGTCAAAATCTCGCAAGAGGTTATAGCGCCAATTAAGTAAATAAGTAATCTTGTGCACTTTGGTAATTCACATAAGAATAGCAAAATTTGTTGCACCGAACTATGTTCCGGACTGTCCAACCAGAAGTGCGTCATTTGTAGCAACGTTTTGGTGTGAATGTGTCATATTACGTTAATCTTCGCTGATGGACGCAAAACAATGTGCTGTCCTTAGATATATAAAGTACGTAGTAGGATGCTTCAGAAATATCAGAACAAATTTAATGCAGTGCCGAAACGGCAAAAAACACGTGAAGGAGTACAGGTTTTGTAGTTTTGGATAGGTCTCGAACTTTGGATCTTTAATAAAAAATGAAATTAAAATTTTCAAATTGAGGCCTAGTTAAGGCTTTATTCGAAATATTAAGAATAAAATGAAAGTCAAAACACGCACCTTTTTCCTAGGAAAAATGTAATGATAAGGAATTATTTTAAAGAAAACAAAAGAAAAATGTGTTTCGCGCTGTGCCATCTTCAGTGTAAAATTTGGCGAGGGATGACGCAGTCATTCCAATATGTTAAATGAACTTTAAAATAATGGAAAATTTTCACATTTTTCAGATGAAAAATGTTCTTGCTTTTTTATCCGCTTTTAAATTTTGGTATTTTTGGATTAAGTTTAATGATTTAACATAAGGCATTCAATAGCTTTAAATTTGATACGAGCATCGTTTGTGTGCATCTACAGGGTGACCCATATAGCGTTTGTAATTTGACAGTGACAGTTTTTTTTCCACTGAAAATCTTAACATGAAAGTTAAATCTGAGTTTCTACACAAATTATCATTAGCAACTCTGTCAACTTGCAATGCAATGTAAATAAAGAAGGGCATTTATTTATGCTGAATTTTTCAAAGTGCACATTTCTTTTCTCTTTTGTGCACTTAAATTTTCTGAGTAATTATTTTTTAGACCATTTTAACCCTCTAGTGACTTTCTAAATTTGGTTATTGAGCGGTTTTTTAAAGTAAGAGCTGAAAAAAAGACTTTACGGAGAGAGCGAATGGATAAAATGTTCAACGAAAATATTTCCAATGAATTTTTACTGTATATGTCATAACGGTTCATTTTGCTGAAATATACTTGAACCATTTTTCCCTTTTTTTTTTAAACAACTTAGGCAAGAAGGAAAACAGGCAGATCATAAAAAAACACGTTAGTCATGTGAGAGAGTTTTATAACCCATCTTTTTTAGATTTTTTAGTTTAGCGTGGGTAAAATAGTAGTAGAAATTAATACAAATAGTAGTAGAAATAAGGAGAAATAGTAGTCCAAATTAGGTCTAATGGTAATCGAATTTTGTAGTAGCTTTGCTAAAAATAGTACTAGCATTACCAAAAATAGTAGTAGAAATAAGTTAAAAAAGTACCAGTAATTAGTAGTATCATAAGTAAAAAAAAGTAGTAAAAATTAGAAAAAATAGTAGTAGTAATTAGTAGTAGCACTTGCAAAAATAGTAGTACAAACTCTTAAAAATAGTAGTCGAACTTTGTAGTAGCATTACTAAAAATATTAGTAGAAATTAGTAAAATAATAGTGGCATTAGTAAAAATGGTAGTAGTAATTGGCAGTAGTAGTCGTAGTGATAGTACCAGTTGCGCGTGGAAAAATATCATATACAAATTTTTTGTGAACTACTTTTAAATTAATTTAATACAAATGCAAATTAAGTCAGCTTCGCTCTTAAATTCCTATTTGTCAAGCCAATTGGTAATGAATAAATTTTAAAGTGGTTTAATTTAAATTAAAAGTAAAGTAATTGAAATCATAAGCAAAATAGGGTAATTGAAAAAAAAAAAGATTTAAACTATTTAAAAACTAATTTCATTTGCCACAGGGTAGTAGGAATTAGCGGTTTTGGTAGTAGCAGTAGTAGTAGTAATTATTAGTAGTGATAGTTAGTAGTATTAGTAGAAATTTTAGGAGTAGTAGTTGTACTAGTATTTAGAAATTATAGTGGTAGTTATTAGTAGTAGCACTAGTAGTAGTTATAGTGGTGAACCAGTCCCGACCTGCTGAAAAGTCCTGAAATTTTTCTTAAATATCTAGTTTGAAAATAGTGCCGAAACTGTTTAGAACTTCCCCTCAGATGGTCCGAAACTAGTGCTACATACACATTGATATGTCGCTCCATCCGTATTGAGTTTTGTTTTTTTTTCTCATATAAACGTCACATCGTGACTTCGTAACGCGATGCTGATGCGCGATCCCGTGATGCACTGTAAAAAACACTGCCGCTAAAGTAACAAAATCGAAAGAAATCTAATTTTAGCCACCGTAAACGGAACTAAAAGAAGGTACATATTTACAATTTGACAGTTGGAATCTATGAAATGAACTAAAAACTATTTCTTATATTTGGTGCACCCTAATATGTAGATATGAATGAACGTAATTTGAAAACATGGCGTAGCAATTTTCTTGTTAAAATTAATAACAAGTCACATCAGCGGTCAAATGGAAGAAGTTAACAGCATTGAGGCAGTACTGTTGGCAACTGTAAACCGACAGCTGTCAGTCGTCAACTAGCACTCCACCGACCAAGGCATGGAAAGTGGAATTTAAAAGAGAAAAAATTTTTTCGCGTTTGCACACAAAAACATTCATAGGTACTTAGTCAGGTGAGGCGAGCTTTTCTTTGCCTACTGCTGTGGGGAGTTGAATGGGAAACAGTTTGGCGATGCTTCCAAGAATTTCTCATAACATTTTTGTGGTGAAATACATTTTTAACGAAGTAATATTTTACAGACAAAGAGTTAATTTTATAATTATTTTCTTTGTTTTAATTAAAAACAATCGCTTAACTACTCTGTTATTTCTTCTGCTTTGTGTTATTTTATAGTTTTTTTGTTTATGGCTTAAACTTTGATACTTAGCTTTCATTTTTTTTGCGTTTTGCACTTTACTGATAAGCTTTCGTTTGGCACCGCTTTATTGTCTATTTCGTTGACCTGTCGCTAGTTGGGAGTAAGTGAAATAAATACTTTCGTTTTAAATAAAAGCAGTGGAAATTAAAAATTAAAAAAAAAAAACGCAACATAAGAATCGACTTTTAACTTTTCCCTCTGCTACCTGGCATTGTGCTATTTGTCATCTAAATGCAACGACAGAAGAAATCATGAAATAGAGCTACAACGAAATTCGCATAAAAATACAAACATGCAAAGCAAACATAAAGGATGAAGACGGACGAGAAATGGGGTAAAAAATTAGTTCAAAACATTGTCTGCTTGCTGTGGCGCTGATGCTGTAGCCGCAATGACAAAAGCACAACATTGTTTCCACCATATAACCTGGTGACATTTTTGTTCTCCGACTGTTTCTGTTTGCGCTCCAGCGAGGATGAAAACAGAGTAAGCAAAGTACTGTTTTTTTTTTGAAGCAAATATGAAAACGAGTACAGTGCTGGAAAAAGTGTACTAAGTATAAGTACTGTAAGCTTACGTGCCGAACGCATTGCAGGCGGATGGGTGACCCCGATGCTGTGGAGGAAGTCGCTGTGACCGGTAGTATCCATCGCATGACAAGGACAACTTAAAGTTATGTGGTTTCTCTATGTATATGTATTTCATTGTGGACTGCAATAAAATCAAATCAACGAAGCGTGTTCGTTAATTAGGAAACTGAGAGTCGACCGACCAGCTACAAACTAAAATACATTGTAAATACCAGCAGCATCTGCATAAGCCAATAATAATAATGAGCGACATAAAAAGTTAAGAATAACAGCATTGTTATCAGCAAGCTCCATAAATAAAAATTAATTGTGAGGGCGTTGGTTTGGTGAGCAGAAATGAAAAATAAAAATAAAAGTTTTAATGATATGCAATATTCCAACTTTAATTAGCATTTAACAAAAAAAACGCGGGCATGTTAGACAGGTGGGGTGTGAATCTTGGAGCCTAGATACAGTATCTTAATTTATGGCTTATTCTTAATTTGTGAGCAAATTACTATGAAATTAAGTAATTTCACCTTCTAAAATCTATTAACAAATTGAATATGAAATGTGGACCGAATTGGATGATTCCATGATTTTTTTGCTGGAAAGCTTAAATCTTTTGAGATCGTATCTTAAAAAGAAATATCTTATATAAAAAAACCTCTCGTCATTTCTATGCATATTTGGGGGGTATGAGAATAGGTCGTAGGACAGGGTTGCCACCTGTTTGAGAAGTTAAATTTAATTAAAGTCATGGACGGAAAATAACAATTGTTTCTGAAAACTTTCATTTGAAAAACTCGCTGTGAAATAAATGTTCCACAACTAAGCATAATAAACCAATTTATTTCGTGTTTAACTGCGAATCAAATTTTAAAATAATTTGCTTTTTGCAAATTTTATTAATTTTTTATTTTTTTATATTTTTGATTTTTATTTTACTTATTAGATATTGCGTTATAAATCAAAAATAACTGTTATCCCTTTCCTTCCCATGGTAGCCATATGGCTACCAGATTTAAAAGTTCAATTTAAACGTCAAGATTTCAAATTTCTTCATTTAAGGGATAAAATATGCTAAAAAGTAACACTTTCTACTGATTTATTCCCTTATATTTGTAATATTTATTGGCAACACTGAATAGTTTTCACATATGGTTGCCGGTCCACGTGTTCTTTGCATTTGTCTAGTTTGTAAACTACAATTTAATAAATTAAATACAATTCATTTGTTTGTTGGCATAAAAAAAATATTATCGTGTAAGTTAAAGACTTTAGAATAGATTTCAGCAACAATAATGTGAAAAGTGCATACAATAGTGATAATATGTTGCAAAATTGGTTGGTAGCCATATGGCTACATTGGGATTAAACGTATGCTCAAGAGCTAATTGTCTTTACATTATTTCATAGCAAATGTCGCACGCTAGCAAGAATTTGGTGGGTAATCAAAGTGAAATTGTAAAAATACTAGAGGGAGATGAATCAGAAGAGGAATACTTTGAGGAGAATGAGGACGAATATGAGATTTTAGAAAATGTTTTGTCGGAAGCATTGATCAACACTAATGAAGATCATACAGAAGAGTCAGCTATTACAGCATCCTTGGGTAAGGTTCCAAATTTGAACATCAAATTAATCTGAATTTTCCTTTCTTTATTAATATTTGTTAATTTAGGGGGAAAAAACCTTGAAATCACATCCGAAGAGCTTCAAGAAGAAATAGAAACAACTCCTAAGTCAACTGACCGGGAACTGAAATGGCGTAAGGCTGACATCGAATACTTTGAAAGACATTTCGAGTCAACCTTTTCTGAAAACGACACCGAAAAAACCCCATTGCAGTATTTTAAGCAATTTTTTTCTGACAAAATTCTTTCCGATATAGTTTACCAAAGCAATCTTTATTCCGAACAAAATTCACCTAATACCCCATTGAATACAGATTTTGCTGAAATGTCCAAATTTATTGGAATCAATTTACTATCCAGTATAGTAAATATGCCATAGTATCGATTGTACTGGGCTAAATCCACAAGATTTCCACCTATTGCTGTCTTTTCAAGATACGCCCATAATTGACCGCCGTAAGGAAAAACTTTTTGAAAGTTAAGCCTGAGGAGATGAACTCCATTGATGAGGTTCTTATTCCAACAAAGTGTAAAAATAGTTTAAAGCAATATATCAGTAGTAAACCACACAAATGGGGTATAAAAATGTTTGCTCGTAATGGTTCCAGTGGAATTATGTACGATTTTGAAGTCTATACTGGTAAAAGCACTATCAAAAATAAGACAGAAATGGGCTTAAGTGGGGATGTTGTTTTGAAATTGTGCGAAACTCTCCCAAAAAATGAAAACTTTAAAATTTTTACAGACAATTGGTTTACATCATATAAACCTATTAGCGCGCTTAAAGAAAACGGCATGTTTCTTACGGGAACAGTAAGACACAATAGACTTCCAAAATGCGAGTTTTCTTCCGATAAATCTTTAAAGATCCAAGGGAGAGGATCATTTGACTTTAGAACCGAAAGACGTGGAAATATTTGTGCAGTTAAATGGTTAGACAACAAACCAATTTATTTTGCCTCATCAATTTATGGAATAGATCCATTGCAAAATGTTTCGAGGTGGTCTTCCAAAGACAAAAGACACGTTGAAGTTCCGCGCCCAAATATTGTTTCTCAATATGTGCGCTATATGGGTGGAGTTGACCTTAGCGATATGTTGGTTGCACTATATAGGTCAAAAATTGGAACAAAAAAATACTACCTCCGCATATTTTATCACCTCCTAGACGTTTGCGTCGTCAATGCCTGGTTATTGTACAAAAGGCATTGTACACAAAATCAAGTGCTGGTTAAAAAGTCTTTGCTAGAATTCAAAGCGGAAATCGCCGATGGAATGATAAATGCTGGTTTTATTGTCAGCGAAAGGAAAAGAGGAAGGCCATCTGATCAAAACAACGGTAGCCCAGTTCCAAAAAGAGAGAGGATAGCTTGTACTAAAAGACCCATTCCAGACGTACAGTATGATGGTGTTGGCCATATGCCACTACCAATCGAGAAGAAAGAACGGTGCAAATATTGCAAAAACAGGGTTTCATTTTCTAGAATTAAGTGCAAGAAATGTAATGTTGCTTTGTGTTTAACAACAAAAAAAAATTGTTTTGATATGTTCCATACCAAGTAATTGAAAAACAAAAATTAAATTAAATACTTCATACAACCACATGTATGTTTAAATTTGTATGCATAAAATCCCAATGTAGCCATATGGCTACCAACCCGTACCACCCACAGAGACACATATACGAACAAAATAAAAACGCAGGGTCATTTCTAATACTATTTCTATAAAAAATATCCGTAGTTCGATTTTTTCCACCATCTGCCTCTTAATTTGGGAAGGAAAGGGCTATAGAAGACTTTTATTTATAAAAGTCATCAATATAAATCATTAATTGGATCTCATTTTTTAAGTCACACTTATAAAAGTGTATTTACTTTTTCGCAGAAAATAAGTTGTCGGGAAACAAACACCCTTAATTATTATTTATATTATTTTCTCCGTTAAAATAAATGGACTTTATAAGTATGACTTGAAAAATAAAAGTCAGTGACTTATAAACAAAAGTCTTCAATAACTGTTCTTTTTTGATTTATAAAATAAAAATAATAAATAACAGTTATTTATGACTTTGAAAATAAAAATCAAAACTAATAACTGTTTTCTATGATTTGAAAAATGAAAATCCAGAATAACTGTTTTTAATGGTAAATTAAATGAAAGGTACAAAAAATCGTCGATAGCGATTTTTATAATACAAATTTTAACTATTACGGTCCCTGATTAAAATATGCACAAGTCATATGTAATATTAAAATGTGGGTGTTAGGCGGCTCAAAACGTTACTTTTTTTATAAGAATTGCCACCTGATTGAAAAGTTTAATTTTATGAAATTACACACGAGTTGTATGAAATAGTAAAATATGGCTGTCAAACGAATGGTTTTGCTCAGGAGATGGTTTACAGATATATTTTTGTTTTGGTGAAAACACCCTTATAGAAAGTGCACTTTTAAAGCGGTCGCTTAAACTTATCCGCTGCAGTATGTTGTCTGTTCTCTCAGTTGACTTTCGAGGACGACCTGCTCCTTTTTTACGCTCCAACATATCACTATTCTCTTGTTTTTGTAAAAGACAAATAATAGTTGTATGGCTACAACCAATTCTAGCTGCTATTTGCCGAGAAGATAACTTTTCTTTATCTAATGCCAATATGCGAATTTTTGATCACGCGTTAATTTCTTCCGATTATTTGGCATTTTGCACTGCTTTTCAAATACACATCCAAAACACGACTATAACTGAACAGTGTGCAACCCAATTTCATAAAAAATAATTTATTTCTCAGTGCTTACCAGATCTAGTAGAAATTTTTTTCGAATTTACAGTTACATATACAGCTGAAGGTAGTCTACCAAAGTCGAGGTGCGCTTTTATTGACCGCAAGTGTATAGTATTAAGATTGAGTGTCATTTCCATTTCGCCTATACCAAAAATTAACTGACATGAACCGGAAGTTGTATAGAATTCATCTGTTTCATGGAAAAATGTTCATAATAAAAGCAATTTACATACATGAGGTGTAGTTACTATAGCAACCGATTCCATTTATTTTATTTACCTACATGTATTTTGTTTTGCTTCCGCGTATGAGTTTTCAGAAGCCGTAAAAGAAAAAATGTATGTAACTTTTGACAACTCTTATGTAATAGCAAAAGTTGAAAAAAAAATTTGTAAAAGATCATTAAGAATTTTTGCCCACTGCAGACGTGAATGGTAAATAAATGGGGTTCACAATAGCATACCCGTAAGTTGCTTTTAGTTAAAAGGTCGTACAATTTGTGGAATTTTTATAAATTTTGTACAAGTTAGAAATTAAATGATATGCTTTTTGTTATAGAACAAACCAAAGTTTTACGTTCAAAACATTGTACATAGTATTTAAAAAAAAAAAAATTACCATGCAACCAGTTGTTATACATATGTATTGCTTTATGACGACTGGATATACCTGGACAAGATTTGGCACATATATAGTCCGTTATATGAGTTATAACTGAATTGATTTTTTAAAGGGAGTTACCAACTATATATAGTGCCATTTAGAAGTCTCATTATCGCATTCTAGTGTTAAACAGCTAAAGCTCAATCTGATAGAAGTATTTATATTCATAATGCTACAGGTTTTTCCGGCACATAAAACAAGTAAATCTTTCGATGCTAAATAAATTAATAAAATAAATTTACTTTCAATACCTGATTTCACCAACGCTAATAATAAATTTCTAAATAATTTTCGAGCAGCTGGCAACCCGACAACATTTTTCCGAAACTAAGTTTTCTTCAACCTCTATCAGTTTAAAACAGTATAGGAAGGTTTCATTTATCTTATACATTTAGTTGAATTTGAATAATTTAAATAGGTGGCAACCTTTTACAAATATATTTTTTGACTGACCATTGCTTAAGACTTTTCTTAAATTGAAACAGCGTGCCTTTTCTGGTGGCAACCCTTTTCATAAATGCTGAACTAAATAAATATTTTTAAACACGTGGCAACTCTCTTCAAACACATTTTCATGATTAAGTTTTTTATTCCTTTTTTCTTTGAATCTCAGGTTCATTTAATTTAATTTTAATTTACATTTGTACAATTGTAGAGCCTAAAATTTACCTGGAAGCATAAAGGTGTAAAGGGACCCCTGAACAACTCGAAATGGGAACAGTTTAATTCAACACGGCTTTATTTTTATGAGTAGTTATTTTTGTCGCCGACTTTTACGGGGCCTTGAAGAGCGTGGCCCGGAAACGACTCTGATCTACCTCTATTATATTATCGTGTGGAGTTATGAAAATAAATTATGCCATATTTCTTTTAAGCAACGTTCGATTTCTTAGTTAGAAATTTACTTATATTTTAGAGCTTTACATGCATTACATGTGAATCTTAGGAAGTAAACAAATAAGAACACCAAGTGCTCGTAAGACCATCGGCGGCAATTTAGTTCAGTGAACCAGGCAATTGGCGTATAAGGTTACGGCCACATAATCCCACATGTACTTGCATACCTACATAAGTAGGTGTGTATTTAGATATGTATGTATGTGTGTGCATGTAAATGTGTGAGTTCAGAAAGTGCGACTAAAATATGTAAGTAGCGCCTCTTTACCGTATCCCAACACGCAAAGATTCACGCCATCGAACAAAAATATCCCAGGAAAACGTAATTTGAAATGCTGAATAAACTTTAGATTTGCGCATTAGATAACTAGTGTAGTTTTGAAGCATTAGAATTATAATGCGGTTTGAGATCCTTTAGAAAACTATGAAGCTAAATAAACAATAAACATAACTTTACTGGAATCAGATTAGAAATAAAGCACTTTAATAGAGACACGATATTTTGATCAGTTTTGGCTATTTGATTAGTTATTGTTTTGTTTTTTTTTTTATAAAAGTCTAGCTCTATATATGGTAAATAGCGCGTAAAACCACATTTCAAACTTTGAGTTAAAATAGAAAACTGCCAAAAATTTGATAAAATTTTCAAACTCTAAACTTTAAATCGAACTATTATAAAAAGAAATTTTCGGACGAAGTTTGTATGGAAAAAGTGCGTGACGCCGTTGGTAAAAAAACGTATAAAAAATCAACGGGTATTTTTTAGCTATTTGAGATTTGCATTTTATTATGCTAATATTTAATTGATAGTGAAACTACGTACATAGAATTTTTATAAAAATTAAAAAAAATTAACTAAAAAGTGTGCAAGTTGGATGAAATTTTATTGAATTTTCCAATATGCTCTACAAAGTTTGAAATGTGAATTCATATGGTGTTTATTATATATTGAGCTAGACATTTTATAAAAGTTTTTACAAAAAAAAATAACAAACATAAAACAAACAAAAGATCAAATAGCCAAATATGAGCTAAAAGTTGTGCCCTTATGTTTTCGCTATATGTTCCATTCTTTAAATTTTCGAATTATTCTCTAGTGGGCGCCTTAGCTCGCTGATAAAAATGTAATCAAACTTATTGTTTGTTGGGTCGTTATACATATAGATACAACGTACATTAGATAAGTGCGAGCATGTCCATATGTGCTTGGAACAACTGAAATCTTAGCTTGCCACAAGTTAGCACTCAAAGTTATGAGAAAACCACATAAGAGAATATGGTTTTCCCTGATTCTTAATTCTTTTTGCATTGTTGTCTTTCTTGTAATTTGTAGAATTTTCGAATGTGGTCATGATGATGGTGTAGCTACACTGCGAATTCAAGTGCAGTTAATTTCTTAAGAAAAGCAAAAAAATATATGTAATTGTATAAAAGCTATAATAGATCGAATGGTTGCTTTTCTATCTATAATAAAGTAACAACTATGCGTAAGCAAAATATATGAACAATTTTAAAATTTACATAAGATAAAACTAATTTATGTAATTCGAGACTCGAAAACCTTTCGATGGGGCAATTCAGCCAATTTCTAATGCCGTTTTCTCTTCTCGAAATAATTCTGGTCCGTTCCAGGGCTGTCAAATTTCAAAATAGTGCACTAAATTGATTGATAGGGTGAAATTTTTTTTGGTTCTTTTCTCATATGAAAAATGCATTCTTTTAATGTTGCCCTAGAATGAAGTGGCATTTATTTCAAGAAAAGAAAACGCTATAAATAAATAAATTATCTTCTTTCAATTTAGGATTATTATTTTGCTCATGCTGCACAAGCTTAGGAGTTTATACATTTGTTATAATTACTTGTTAGATAACTAACATTTTCTAAAGTCGAAACTAAAGTTTTATATTAGTTTTGATGATTCTCCTTAACTAAATAACAACTTGTCTTTTAATCGACAGGCCTTCCAAGAATTTTTTAAGTAATTTAAAAAGTTACGAGTTTTATAAGATTTTAATTACCAGAGCTTGTTTTTGGATGAAAAATTGAAGGATCTGAGAAAATCGACTTATTTTATAGCAACAATTTCAAAGAGACGATAAGCGTGTATGCACAGATTTTAAAGTCCAAACTTATAACCCCATTAATTTATCATTATTATTTCTTAGTACTAGAGCAGTCGCCGAAGAAATAAAATAGGTTATTGAAAAGTGATATTTTCTACGAGTATATCAACTCTTTGGGATACCATTGCTTTTTGGAGTAAAGAAATTGTTCCAAAAATTCAATAAATTGATATCCTAGCAAAGGTTTTTGTTTCAAACAGATTAAAATTCAACAGCGTCGGATCACGGAATTTAAAGAGCAGAAAAAGAAGAAGGTTCGAACAAAGACGCATTCTGGGGAAATAAGCCTTTCAACTGTGAAGCGGCTTTGTATAAATTTTCAAAAAATTTGCTAATAAGCTATAATCTTCTTGGAAAAGCATATGCCCTTATTCATTCATAGTGCCAAACTTAATCCAGCGGAGCTTGTTTTTTTTCGTATAACTGACACTTTTTCTCACTCTTCGTGCATTTTTGCAATAAACTTATTGTCTCTTCTGCTGGATTCACCTGGATTAGCAAATATCCAAATACCCATCCAAAGCAAATAATAGTGAAATGTTTATTCTATAGTAATAACAAAATATAAGAAAGTTAAAGCGAGAAAACTTGAATTTTTCTAGGTATCAGAAATTAGAAATTTCTGTCGCCTAAGGTCCACTTGCGGGAAGCCGGGCTAACTATTTAACTCAGAGTTTACCGGTTAAATTGCAAAATTTGCTTACACAGCAGAAGTTCTTGGCATTGTATTGAGGGTTGAATTGTTAAGTGTAGGACATCCTACCATAAATAAAGGAAAATAGAATTTTTAAATAAATGAAAATATCACAAATTAATCGTTTTTTTTCAACAATGGCGAGGAAATAATAGAATAAGTTAGCTAAAATTATTATTTTCATTTGAAACTTAAAAAAAACTTAAAATTTAAATTAATGGAAAAAAGAAATGTAGTCTGGGTTATTTTCCGAAAGACAATGCCTGAGTTAACAAATTACTCTTAGGTCCACTTGCTAGCAAATTTTTTTAAAATAAACTACAACATGTCAACAAATCGCATTTTTTCGACAATAAAGCGGATGCCATCGAATACGCTCGCTTCAACTCCTCTAACAGAGCTTTGGCAAAGTGGAGCCATCACTTCTACGATATTAGAGGCCAAGCATATAAAGCATTTTATTGTTGTACAAGAACCTTATTTTGATATTAAATTTTAAAAAATTCATCAAATATAAAGAAAATGCCAAAACAGAAATGTACATAGCTTGGCTTACTGCACTTACTTATTTGATGCATTTATCGATTTATCGATTTATTTGTTGTCTGGGTTATGAAATTAACAATGTAAGTCTGAGTTACTTATCTCCTTATTTATAAATTTAATACTGGATTGGTTTTTCCGCTAGTGGGTTTATAAGACTAAAAATAGAAATATATATTTTCGTTAATGAGAAGTGGCCTAAAGAAACAGAAGAAAAATTTATTAGTTAGTGTTTTTATACCCGAAATATTAATTTTTACTAAATATTAGCCACTTTCGTGTAAATGCCTGATTTGTAAAACTATTATGTTTTCAAAAAAGAACTTTGAAGCAAAATATGTACTTAGAAAGGAGGTATATGCCATCTAGTAAGATTTTAAAAACATATCATTTCAATCTACGGCTCGAAAACGAGTTTCCAAATTGAAGCAAGTTCTAATCAGCAAGCCTCGAGACAAAAACGACAATCCGACTATGAGAAGTAGTGGTTATTTATTGATAACCAAGTATCGATATTGCTATACTATCAGATAACCAGTTGACTATAGAAGTTCCCGAAGCACTGTAGCCGGTCACTTAGACATAGTAAAGAAGTCCATTGCGATACCACCTGTTATTTGAACGATAACGTAAATCGGAATCAAGAAAAGTTAACCGGAGAAACGTTGCGTACCCCGAATGAAGCCATGCAAATTACCAATTTCCAACCCAGAGAGCTCTTCTGGGGTGCTAAAGAAGTACGAGTCTAGGTACTTGAACCCCAGTCTCGCAAAGGCAGGACAGCTGAGCAGAAAATGAAAAGATGACTTCACCTCATCATCTTCCATACAGCTACGGCAGAAAGGGTCAGAGACTATATTGAGCCTAACTGCATGAACACCCATCGGAAAATGCCGCTTTGTTAGCGACCTCAGCCAGAGGGTCAAGAAGTGGTATAAGAAACCATTTTTTTTTTAAATCTGCAATTGAAGATTTCAACATTAAATAATTTTTCTCTATACACAAAACAATGCACTTATTGATTATTTATGAAAAAATGCGATATTGATCTATTTAGCGTTAATAAAAGTAGTGAAGATCTTTGTGGCTTTTCACAATTTTTGTATACTAATTGAGTTTTTCACTATACAATACAATTTCATAAAAGTAAAGTATATATGTTAAGTACGAAACTACACACAAAAAAGCATTTCAGTCTTTTTGTTATTCATTTACTGCATAGAGTAGGAAATAAGGAGAGAAAAATATAGTCAAATGGCAAAAATTCAAATCATCAACGGTTAGGGTTCTTCCAAAATAGATCTAAAAAAAACTCTTGAACGCTGAGTAATAAAGATGAAATATTTAGAACAATGTTGTATGCATATAAAAATATTAATTGTAAATACTTTTCACTGCAGTTTTTGGAAATTTATACAATCTTCATTAGAAGATTTGTAACAATAAATATCACAAGTAAGCTTAATTTACAAAATACTTTAGGCAACTTTGTCCCGGCTAAAAAATCAGTGGCAGTGAAATACCGTGCTAAGGACCTAGCTCACCGGCATAATGTTTGCCTGATCTGGGTGCCGGACACCATCATTTTCTTGGCCAGGAAATAAGCAATCAGTTTGATCAGATAGGACCTACCCTGGATTTGTCCGATACAGAAAACGTTCTTGCGCTTGCGAGCTTTCTCAATTGGACGCTATCTATATTTAAAATTGACAAAAGTTTTCCCAAGTGCATAACCAACAATCAAATCGACACTTTGTACCCTTCTTTACAGGAGCGAATGGCGCACATATGGCGCACATGAGCCGCCTTAATTAAACCGCAAACGTGGTGTGGATACGTAACTGAGTCTATAGCGAAAGTCAAAGGCATGAAAATGTTTTTGTTCGTGTGTAAATTAATGCAATGCCTCCCAGCTGGTGGTCATACAATCCGCTTGGAGCCAGACAGACAGACAGAGAGATACATAGATATAAAGTGAGGCAAACAACAGCTGTTGGTAAACACAAACACACACAGATATATATTTTTCCACATATACATTGTATATAACTTTTTGATTTATTTGATTTACTTGATTTATTTTTGCACTTGTGCGATTTCCTTTGATTTATGTTGGCGTGTCGACATACGGATTTGTTATACGAGTATTCATATAGACGCTAACAACTTGTCTGCATTGCCTACTTTAAGGCGTACGCGAGCAACCGTGTGTACTAAAGAACATGAAACTATAAGAAGAGACAACACGTTACTTTTGCTTTACTCGTTAATCAACAGGGCAGCTCCATCTCTTTTCATTCAATCATTTACGCATGCGGTCGAAAGTGTATGTTCTTTGTGTGTACCCATGCAACTGCTGGCATTATTTTGCATTAAAAAAATAAGGAGAGAGAAACTCACTTAAATTACTTTGTTATAAAATTCAAGATATTAATGCTTTTAAATGTGCACACATTCCGACTAAGTATTTTGAAAATTTAACAAACAAAATGTGGAATTAAACAAAATGGATAAGGGAAAAATTCTGTATGGGAAATTCTGTGAAATAAGTAAAGTTTTTAGACACTCAAAAAGCTCGGGTGCTACAACACGCGATCGTAGTAATTTAAGTGTACTCAGTAAAGCTAAACTCCCCCCTCAGTTCGGTAACTGGGTAGCGGTAGCGCATAGCTCCACAACTACTCACACACACACATGAATCCAAAAAAATAAATCATTTCTCATTAAGGGGGAAAACACGCAAATTTTAAATTTTGTTTGCGTCGTTGGCATGCCAAATTCGCGTACAAAAAATTTGATTTTTTTGTTTCCGAAACACACATCCACGCATTGTGTGCCCGCGCCACTTTTTACCTAACCCACCCCCTATCTCTGTTGTTAGCGGTCTTTCGGAACATACTTTCGGACAGAATGCTGCTTAGTTATTTCTTGTGTTGGAATTTTCGATGAATTTCTCTTAGCTCACAGCAGCAGTGGGAGCAGTGCGGACGAGGTGCGTCATCGAATGGTGTGCAGATTGAGTGAAACGCATTGCATAGACTGCGGCGTGGAGTTGCCGAGGTTCATTCTGGATTTGGTGTAGTAATGGAGGTGCAGAAAAAAAAAGAAGTTGACATGCACACGGCTGTTTTTTATTTGTACCACCGTCTTTTCTTACCAAATTTACATTCTGTAGTCGTACAAATACTTTCACATACATACATACATACATACATACATACATCAACCTTGAAGCGCTCCTCGGGGAAATTTATGAGTTTTCGCATGTTTGCCATAATTTGAATTTATATGTTTTAACGTGTTTGCGGTGGCCATAAAAAATGCTGTGTAAATGCGAAGGTATACATACATACATAAGCATTTCAAAATATACGACCAATCCACTTTTTTTTTGTGTCGTGCCTCAGAGGTCGTGGTATTGCGTTTTCGAAATAAATTTAACTGAAACATTTTGCGGCATTAAAAGTTCGTTGAAAGTAATCGTAAGCGGTGTAGAACTTCTAATATCCCTGTAATGAAATGTACTAGTTGTAAACTACCTCAAAACTAATATGAATCGCAAGCCCAACTAGTCAGCCAACCATCTTTTTTCCATATAAGCAACTGGTATTTTTAAAATGGGAATATCCTATGCGCCAAGCAGTTCGAAACTTAAAAATTTACATCTAAACGAAAAAAGACCATCATTCTACTGCTGGCGCTGTTGCTTTCGCAGTGCCGAGAAGGTAGAGTGTCAGCACGCGGCGGCATTGCATTCAGATAATTCTGGGTTCGAAAATCGCCAGGCGAAATAAAAAAAATTTTTTATTTAGTGTTTTTAAATAGCGATGGTATGGATTTAGCAAAAAAAAATAAAAAATATGGAAAATTCAAAAATTAAATTTTTGTGAGTTCAAAACAAATTAGTAGAAACAATAATACGCCACAACTTATGGTGATTTCGTTTCTACCTAAAAATGCCTTTCTTTTTTCTTTTCGTCAAAGCAAAATGCCAAATCGACACATAAACATTAGCAATAAGTATCTATCCTTGTCTAGCACATGCATTTCATAATTCATTCGATTTAAGCTATCAGCCGATTTTCAGGGCAGGCATTTCCACTGACAATGTTTCGCAGGGCAAAAAATGCGCATTTTTTCCTTCTTGTTGTGGCATTTTAAGAAACGAACACAGAGTTTATTTATATTGTTTCTCTGTCTGGTAGCGAGTGGCGAATCGATGAAGCTTTTGACATAAAGGTGCTTTCCCAATGCTTGCTTTGATTTGCTTCACTTTACTTTAAAAGCTTGGATGTGCAAAGGGTAACTACTATTTTTTCTCCCAAACACATAGAAACGAACATACTTTGAAAACGTTTTATTATTATCACGGAAGAAGAAAGAAAAAAGAAAAAAAATTGTGAGATCACATTAATTTGCTGAGATCAAATATACTTAGGCTTCCCCTTTTTGCATTTATTTGCAACAAATTTGGCATTTAGCAAAAATAGTTTTTTGTATGTACGATTAATTTGACGCAACAAAGACACCCTTTCTTGGCAAAGCAAATAAAGCGTTGCCATATAGAGTTTTGTGTTATCCGAAACTTTGAAGCGCCCCAAGTGTTTGAAGGAAGCTATTTCTATTCATTTTGGACAGTTTTTACAGCAAAGCAAGCAAATCAAGCGCGTATTGGGCCATTACCTTAAGTTAAATAGATTGACAGCATAGAAAAAATGGCAAGATTTGGCACACATATAGTCTGTTGTATGGATTCCCACATAAGCAGTTTGAAAGCAAGTTGCCACCTTTTTAAAACCTTAAGTTTAACTAAAGTAATCAGTGAGATTAAAATTGCAATATGGGTATCAAAAGTAAGTAAGAAATACAAATTGTTGGTATCATTTATTTTAGGGACTGTAACGCTTATAATTGGCAATTACGACTTAATTGTTAATTTGTAAGTTTTAGTTTTTCGATTAAAAATAATCGTTTTTCTCGGATTTTTATTTTTGACAGTATAATGTTGGTCGAAATACGACGAAAAAGTGAGCGTTTGTTTTTCGAAACACTCAGCATTGAATGCAATGAGTTCGACCTCAAAAGGAGGTGCCCTTATACTCCTCATCGCTGAATTTAGCTAGCTTACTTTGTTGTTGCTTTCACACACAAATTTGCTAAAACGTGAGCAGAGAAAAAGGAAGCATAGTTAAAAAAACTAGCCGAAACCCTAGCTGCAAATAACTTAAGGGTCAACTTTAACTAGATTATAGCAAAGGGGCATTGCTTTTAACTGCACAAAGGTTATCAGATTTGATAAGTCGAATGATATATACAGATTTTCTGGAAATCTCGACTACAGAGGTATCTAATTGATATGTATTCCTTCTTTTTTGTAAAAATATTATATGTATACAACTACAAGGTGGCGCAAAAGTAATCCTCCTATCAGAAAATGCTATAAATTTTGCGATTGGCCCCTAATGTCAGTTCTGTTTTGACATTTGTGTAGTAAACACATGCGAAATACACGTTAATAAACAATGTTACGCTACACTGCTCCAGAAGGCGGAATATTGCTGACTATTTATTTGACCAATAATCGGTCGGTGACTTTGGCACAACGTGAATTTCGTCGCAGATTTCCTGGCCGTCCAACGCCTACTGGTGAAACCCTGCGACGTTTAGCCGCTCGCCTCGAAGAGACTGGCACAACACGAGATGCTGCCAGGCGTGGCAGACCCTGGAGTAGCCGTTCTGCAGAGAATATTGCTGCTGTAGCCGAGAATGTCATGGAAGCGCCGTCGACATCGACCAGACGACGTGCCACGCAAATGGGTATCATTCGACGGTCTTTACAGCGAATTTTGGTACAAGATTTGAAGATGTTTCCGTACAAAGTCCAGACGGTGCATCAGCTGTTAGCTGCTGACCGCCAATCGCGTCTAACATACGCTCAAGCCATCCTTAATCACCACCAAGAGGAAGATGATTTTTCATTAAAAATAATCATGAGTGATGAGGCCCATTTCCATCTTAGTGGGTACGTAAATAAGCAAAATTTACGCTTTTGGGGCACTGAAAATCCGCTTGTAATCCACGAAGAGCCATTACACCCGCTCAAAGTCACTGTATGGTGTGCTGTTTTCGCTGGAGGAGTCATCGGACCTTTTTTCTTCGAAGACGTCGCGGGCCAAACGGTTACTGTGAATGGTGAGCGCTATAGAGCAATGATCAACGAATTCTTTTTGCCGCAACTTGATGAATTGGGATTGGAAAACATGTGGTTCCAACAGGACGGTGCAACGGGACACACTGAACGTGCCACAACCGATATGCTGAAGGATGCATTTCCCGGGCGCCTAATCGCCCGTTTTGGCGATTTGCACTGGCCAGCAAGATCTCCTGATTTGACCGCTCCAGACTTCTTTTTGTGGGGCTTTTTGAAGTCGCGGGTTTATGTCAACAAGCCTCAGACTCTTGCAGCTCTTAAAGAGAATATCCGTCAAGAATGTGAGGACCTATCGCCGGAAGTTTTGGCCAAAGTGATGGAAAATACCATAAAAAGGGCTCAAATGACAATCAACTGTGGCGGCGGCCATTAACATGACATCATATTCTCGACTTGATGTAAAAAAAATTAAAAAACCAAATAAAAATAATCCACAAGAAGAATCAAAGTTTTTAATTTTTTTTTTTAATTACAGCCAAAAAACATCGGAAGTTTACTTTTGCGCCACCTTGTATATACCTATTCAGGGTTCCAAAGTTACCTCAGTCAGATTATAAAATCATTTCTGATCGACCAAAAATACGAATTCTCTATTCTAGCGCCATCTAGCGCGTTTCTTCGACTTCAGTTAGAAGTCATTTTTAGGAACTATTGGCCGCGCCTAGTCCGCCGCACGAATCTGCCCAAATTTCATTGAAGTCCGTACATCACATTTCGAGTCAAGTTAAAGCAAAGGAAAGGGCTAACTATAACTATATTGCATATATATATATATATATATATAAATATGTAGGTAGTAATCTGTTAGCAAATATTAACATGTTGAGCGTTTCTTTTTTCTTTTACTTGCTGTTTGCTTTCTTCTTGCGCTTTTACAAAAATATATCCCGAACACTCGGGATCGCAAAAATCGAAAAAAAACTATCCCTAATAAACACAACTCTGCATTTGTATGAGCATAACAATTCACCAACACTCAACCAAATCCGGTGCGGCGCTTCATCAACATAGCCAGTGTTAGTACGAACTTTTGAGCTGTGGAGTCATGACCCTTGAACGGAACTGAAAGGCATGGAAACATGGCATGGATAATACATACCAACATATTTATGTACATACAACCAACCAATAACGCATTTGCCTGCATATATGTACATACATACATAAATGCCGGCATACGAGTGGCCGTATTTTCAAATATGAGTACCGTTGCTAAATTTTGTTTAAATTTTAGTATTGTTTTTTGTTTGTTTCTTTTTTGTATTGTTTGTGCTTTCCAAGGAAGCGGAAATTACTGCCAGGGTATACATTTCAGTGGCGAGCAATTTCATAAACAGTCAGCGAATGTTGAACGAAAATTAGCAGTTCCGGTGTCAAAATTGTAAAAAAAAGTCACGCAGATGGCACGAACAAACTGAAAGAAATTACAGTAATAGAGTAAAGATTTGCTGCACATTACTGGAAGCAAACTCGTTGTGACAGGGTCTGAAGGGGGGTAGTCATAAATTCATATTTAAACGAGTGTAAATAAGTTGAGGTTGAAATTGTGAAATTTTTCTTGATTGTATAATCCAACATTATGGGCAAGCGACTGTATATAGTACGATATTTCTTACACAATTTGTGCACAATTTAGTTTTCGGCATATTCAGAAGACTTAAAGCCACTCGAAGAATTTGTGAAAAAAATCATGACAAAAAAGTTCAAAAGCGATTTCGTTATTAAAACAGGTATTTATCAAAATGGCAATTTTAAAATTTTTGTTAAATAAGATTTTAGAGCCATTATGTGATATGAAAATAATACTGTAAATTAAGTAAGTAAGTAAAGAAATTTTTTAGCAAAACATTCTTGCTGACCTTAAAAATCATGGGAATGGTGTCGCGGCTTCGGCTACAACTGTTCACTATTTTCTTTCAAATGGTTTAAGTACAGATATATAAAGAAATAAAAAAAAATACTAGAGGAAAATAAAAACGAGGCGTCATTGCGATCTGAAAAGTCTTTTGTATCTTGGCAGCACACCTCTAATCCTGATATCGCAGCAGGACCTATTCTGCTCCTATGAATGCTAGTAGGTGCTTGGTAGGCGAATTCATTTTACTTTTGTAATCGACCATGTACGAGTTGAAGTATCGCAATCTCTGCCCGGCAAAGGCCGGATGCTAAGATGCTCCATTATTTTCAACACAGGAGATTTTGGAAGGCGAGGTAACTGCGAAGAAATTTTAATTTAGCTTTACCAATCGGTCCTTCTAGAGAAAGGAATGACAAAAAGTCTGCATTGTTTAAGGCCTCCAATAGCCCCCCAAATTCTTATTTTGCTCTGAGTCTATCCACTCATTGTGGCCAGTCCGCCAGCGATCTCTATACTTTCGATTCCAACGTGGCCACGTACCAAGCATAGTACGACTGCGTTATTTGATGTCAGTTGGTATTATAAAATTTCTTGTCTAACGTCAATGTAAACGTTCTCCCTGACGCCCACGTGGCTGTCTAAAAAGGTAGGTATGGATGCGCTTTTCATACCTTTTTTCTTTGAGGTTCAGACTGACAAAAGAGATTTCCTCCTCCGTGGCCTGGAAGACCGTCGGTCATTTGCCCATCGCGATGGAAAGCTTGCTACCAGAACCATATATTTCTATAGCGATCCTCTTATCCAACTTTGACCCGTTAGTGTACCAATGTGTAGATCGGTAGAGAAAATGTGAGAAATCGTTTGACCAAACGTATCGTTCAGAAAGTTTGACTACCAACTTCTTCCCGAAGCAGAGTTCTTTAGGCATGGATTTGGAAATCCCAAAATTTCCAACCGTGGTATTCTTCCCAGGATCCCTGATGAAGACTTGTATTGAATATAAGTTCCTTGAAACTTCTGTAGTAGCAGATCTCTTGAAGCCGCTGGGGGATATCTGCTTAGAAGTGATGCAAGCGCCACGGTTCTCATAGATTCAGTGACAGGTTTTGATAAATTCAGCGACCGAGAGATTGGTTAACCTTTAGAGTTTGCTAAACCACATTGTTTTGCTTTTTTTACACTCTCAATAATATAGCTTGCAATTTGCCATACAAGACTTTAGGATTACCTTTACTAAGACTGTAAATTAAATTTTTTCAAAGTTAAGCCTGCAGTAATTGTAATCTAAGGTTTGAAATTGATGATAACCCAGGTGAGCATTGAATTAATCTCCACTCTCGGTGTCTGATCCTCAACCTCGATACAGAAGAGAGTAGGAAAAACTTTGCAGGATTTCATATCTTTGTTCTCAAAGAATCAAGCGGAATCACGATGAAAGGATTTCGAAATATTACATCTGCCTCTGCTGCTCGGACACATTTTTTCTCACTGACGACCCAAAGGCAAAAATCAAAAGCTTTCTAAGAAAGGAAAATAAGGGTTCGTCGCAAAATTAAATATAAATGAATTTATTCTTTGGATCAAGCAGAATTTGCATACTACTGGATAGTTTCTTTGGGATACCTAGAAAGCATATACAAAACTTTATATAAATCATTTCTGAGCTTGGTTCAATATTTAACTAAATAATCGTAAATTCGCATCATTTTTATCCTAACCCAATGGGTTACTTCTGCCAATATGGTCCACAAGATCTTTTAAATCCTTTACTGTTCGATTAGGTAGAGAATTTCATTATCAACTTTAGTTGGAAGCTTTCATGAAACACTTATTATTCTACTAGTATTGTGACCATAATAAAAGAAAAGGAATTAAACTCCCTTGTATACTTTATTAGCAAATGGGACGTATTGGGCGATTGCTTGAAACTCAAAACGTAAGCGATTTCATCAAAAGGGTCTAAAAGAAGACCGAGAGTTCGATTTTTTGTAACTGGTAGACTAAGAAAAAATTCAAAAAAGAAGCCGTGGTTCTTGAATTTGATTAAATAAAAATCAGTGCAAATAATTTTAGTAGTTCTTTAAACTAATAATGAATGAAAACAAAGAGTGGCGACAAATGTCAGCGATGTTATAAAGAAAAGTTAAAACAATTGTTTTATGTATTAGAGTTGTAGAGTTTAAGTAGTCTAAACAAAATGTGCCCTTCTGATCAGAAATAAGCCCGATACAATTAAAGGGAATACACTTGAACTTTATTAACTTTTGAAACTTATGGATTTCAACACTTCCATCTATTCATTTTAGCAGCATTAACATTGTGTGACTAAACTGAAGGTAGTTGAGTGAAGAAATTAGGTATCGAACACAAATTCAAAAAAAAAAATAAATAAATAAAAATAAAAAGCATAGAGTCTTTCAAAGCATTCCGTGTTTAAGCTCATAACATGGCAAAGTGAATAACTAAACCCGACTTTGCTGACAGCGTGACTGACGACGACTGGCTACCATAACGAACAAATGCAATGAATTCTCGCGAGTAATTTGTTGTCATCATTTGAGCTGGACACTGTCAGTCCGCATTACCAGTAATGAAACCAACAGCGAGGAAGTGCGAACGGCAGAAATACTAAGCAGTAAAATATTACGCCAAGTCATACAGTTACAACCATAAAAATGCCACTGCATAGCCCCTGTAAGAAAAAACAAGCGCATTCGAAACTATGATATTTTTATTACTTCAACTACGATACGAGTGCTAAGTAAATAGGAAAGATGAGGTTTTTGATGCAATATGAATTTAGACAGATTTTCGTTCTCCACGATATTTATTTCTTATTTAATTTGATATAGATATATTTTTTATAAATCGTGTTGTACCTACATTATCGGAAACAGAAAAATTATTCAATTTATCGAATCATTGAATTTAGATTTTATTGGAAAATTTAGTCCATGTTAAAATTTTTTATATTTATTTCACTATTAGGATTAGGTGAAAAAAGTTGCTAAAAGTTTAATTTCCGAGAAGATAAATGAGTGCTGTTTTGATGCCAATAAATTGGAAGACTACATCTACATCAACAAGCCATCCATTTATTCATTAGGGCCCATACACACCTCAGTGTCGATCACGGTTCTAGTAAAATGTTGTCGTGTTCACATTATACCATCTCACTCCGCTCACAATTCAGTCCGATTGTATCTATTTTACTTTAATTTTACGTTAAAAGAAAGTTTTTGATAAAGTTTTAAAACTTTTATTTATAGGGTTTGTGTTACATAATGCACTGTATTTCTATAAAAAATTAATAAAAAAAATTCCTCCTGAAACACATTTTGAGTGCACATGTACATATATGTCTATGTATATATACATATATCTGTATAATTGTGTTGTAGTTTTCGAGTGCATATACTGACGATGGCATAGCAAATAGCAAAAATGAGCCACGAAATATGTACTTATTAAAAAGTCGTATGGCGTTTTGAGTTTTGCGTTTAACAAAAAAAAAATAAATTAAAAAAATCAAGAGTTAATTTTTATTTCTGGAAGATAAACTAACGCTCAAAAATTGAGTTTTATTTTAGCGCAAAAAACATAACCTAATGATTACTTTTGAAGGAAAAAATAAAGCTTAACATATCATTATTTTTTTTTACTAAAAAATTAAACTCATAAAATAATAATTATTTTTGATAAAAAAGTAGGAATACAAAAAATAATCAGTATAACAGTGCGAAAAAATAACACTCAAAAAATGAATTTTTTATTGTGATCAAAAAAATAAAACTTGACATATGTTTAGTTTTTTTTGAGTGATTAACAAAATTCTAAAAGTCATTATAAATAATAATTTTTAATAGATTTATGCAGGAAATGAAAAGATATGCACAGAGAATTACTCAAAACTGTTCTGCGATAGTTGAAACTTTTTGATTTTTTTCATTGAAAATTAAAAATATAAGCATTATTTTCGGTTTCTGCTTTTAACCAATTCAATAAATAATTCACCTGAAAAAAAACCTTGTATTATTTTCCTTTTTAAATTTAATAATTTATTTAAATTACATAACATATCATTCACATATTCATATTTATAAAATTCAGTTACATACTTAGTTATTTCCATTTTCACAAGCCACAACGATTTACACACATTTGCTCTTTTCAAAAGTCCTCATTCCTTTATTCATAAGCGCCTACGCTGATTTTAAATATTAAATGTTTTCTATTGGTAAATATAAATCGAATACAATATTTCGAACTTAAATTAGTCACATTCAATGCTCTTATTTTGAATGAATGTAGTGTACTGGAGAACGGCGGGTATTAACATTCACACCATTGGGTGCATGATCTTTCAGGTTCGTCCTCGCTTAAAGAAATTAGTTCGAGATCGACCGCAGCCGGAATGGGATCGGAACGAAATTTGACTGTTACCGATAGGATGAATGAATGCGCATATTGTTTCATACTTGTTAATGTTTTACCGTAATGACAGCGGACCGTGATCGGGATTATAGTGTGTATCGTTCCTTAGAGGTGGATTTCTCTACTGCAGGTGTCCAAAGCCCTTTTTTGTTTATCTTCACCCAACGGTTGTTATCTTTTGGTACTATTCGGCTAAAGTCGGCTTTATAATTTGAGCAGCCGGACATTTTCATCTATATTTGATTGGATTGCTAAATATACGGGCATCGATAAATGATGTTACTTTATATAGCCTATTCGAGAAGGTCCCTTCTCTGACTAACTTAGTGACACCTTCGTTTTCTGGTGATACTTCGGTGAATAAGAAACCAAATAATGCCCATGGAGTCCTGGTTTTCAGACCCGGTTGAATAGTAAAAGTCGTCAGGAGAAAATTGAAACTTGACAATCAGAAAGATTAACGGAAGTTCTGGACATGAAAAATGCATGGGTTTTTATTTTTCAAAAAGCCTAAAGTAATCAGTTCTACATGGAAAAATCTTACAAAATCTAGCAGATGGTATAATTCTGATTCTCCTCAGACGTACATTTTATAAGTTTTTATAAAACTGACTGTCCATCGGACAAGCGAACGAAGTCATAATATTGAACGAGCTACGGCAGTTCACTTCCTCAGGCCTAATTTCGAGTGCCAACCAAAGTCTTCCAAATAAAAGGAGTAAGTCGAAATATTTGCTTTTTTGATTTTCCATTAATATTTCAAATTCAGTTTAGAAAATTGTGTAGTACCCAAATATTTCGTCGGACTGTATAATCGCTGCCCTTGACCTTATAGTATTTTGCAAGTTAAGTTGTTAATAAATATTTACATTTCTTTATCCGGCTTAGCGTGATTAAAATCTTTTCCATTATTTGCGCGCTGAACTCAAATTCAACCAAACACTAGCAATGAACTCAAAAGTTTTATGTTTTACTAAAAGTTATACATTTCGTGCAAGCTATGCACCACCACCACCCAGCTAGACACAAATACCCATGCACACGCAGCGCAGCATCCGTCTATTCGTTTCTAGTTTTTGTTGCTGTTCTGTGCAAACCCGCGTCAAAGAGCTTTAAAATATTACAACTAATGATTACTTACTACACGTTCCCACCATACCAACAGACAGCACACTCATTTGACACTAAGTAGTACGTTGATGGCATCGGTTGCAACCGAGAAGTACAGGCATAGTAAATACTAGACAATATTCAGTCAGTCATTCAGTCTGTAGCAAGTAAAGTCAGAGTAGTAGGCAATGGGGTGTTGTGGTGCAATATGAAAACAGGGCGTTCTTCACCATAAACTCCACTTCATGTTATGTAACGTTGACAGTTTCTCATTATGTCGCGTCGCGAATTGGAAATGAGCGCGCGAAAATGGGCAGTAACACAAATGCACAGAATATATAGAACAGTAGCGCGTCCATCCTACCACCATGCGCTCTGCTACTAACTACAAGTAAGTCTGTATGTAGCCTGGCTTTCTACTCGTCAACAGCTCACAGCGTTGCGCTAAAAATGTCAGTTGTCATTGTGTTGAAAATTGGTAGCAAAAAATTATGAGTTGGTGTTGTTGTGCTTTGTAAGCTTTTTAGTTGTAACAACATTCAGCTTATTGTCATTAACTGGCATTTGCGCGACAATATGATGGTGTGGTGGGCTATGGCATAAAGTAGTGAAAAACAACAACAGAATAGGCAAAAAGATAGACTGACTACTCGTAGTGCAAATGAATGTACGATGAAAAAAAAACAAAAACTTCGATTATCAACCGAAGCAAATAAAAAATGAGACCAACAAAAATGAAATAACAGCAAAAGTTATGGAACTAAAAATACGAAACAAAAAATATAATAATTTGCAGTGATGCTGGCGGGAATTGTGGTTTTATGTTACGTGTTGATATGTTTTAGGAAAAAAATTACTTTGGAGTTGTTCGTGTGTACGAAAATTTTTTCTACTAGCCGCATAACAGGTTGGTAGCAGGACTAGAACAAAAAAAAATAAATGCGCTAAAAAGTTTTAATGAATAATAAGCATGGAACTTTTTGATTGTTTTCGTTAGGTTTAAAGTGTGAAAATATGTTTATCCTTTTGCTAATATTTATTACAACGGTAGTTGACTTACATGAATAACAAAAAATTAAATAAAGCTACATAAACTTTTAAAATACAGCCAATCTTTCATTTATCAAACTTTCAACAATTAAAGCGTTTAAGTAATTTAAGCCTTAATTGTAAACCAACTTACTATAAAAAAAATTAAAATTTCTAAATGCCAATTAATACTAAATTGGCAATAAATGTTTGTCAGAGGCTCTATGCAACTCTGTAACGTCTGTTTAATTAGAAGAGTAAGGCGTATGTATGTTCAATGAAAAAAGGTAATGTAAAAAAGTGAAATGACATTCAAATCTAATGGAGAAAAGATGAATCAACGAAGGTTAAAAAAATTGATGGTGAGTAGATTTAAAGACATCGTCAATGACAATATATTTGAATTACTTAAACAATCTTTTTTAAAGGTTTTATTAATTGTAGGGCCAATACCAAAAGGAAGAGGTTTATAGAGTGATGGGAAGACGTTGAGCTAGCTCTGAGGGTTCTGAACAAATTAATATCTCTTTTTACAGAGAATTGCAAACGGAAAGCAAGTTTTTAGTCAATATTTCGTTTTTTGATTATATTAATTCATTGTATCTTATATAATACCCTCGCTTGTCATAAACGTTAACAAATTGTAAGATAATTTAAATCAAGTAAAATAGTTCCATGTACATATATAAAAAAAAAATAACTATAATTTATTACCACATTTTTATATAAAACAGAATATATTTTTCTCAACTACCCTTACTATACAAAATTGGTTATATGTAGAATGTTTTTAACGATTTGGCTCTCCAAGTACTGAACCGAGTTTAATAATTATTTTTTGTATTTAATGAAACATTTTCGAAAACCCATAGAAGAGCTTGCTTATATGTATTTTGCATTTTTTGAAGAATTTGTAGATTAGGGTGCATCACTTTTCATGCAACAAAAAAATCGGTACTTTTTCTATCATTATTAATGAGCCTATAAAGATAGTTCGCAAAATAACAAATTTAGGTTTTGTCATAAACTCTAGTCTCACCTGTGCTGATCATGTAAACAAAGTAGTAAGCAAGGTATATGTCACACTGAGAAATCTACGGCAATCTGGATTCTATTCCCCCTTGCAGACGAGACATCGTCTGGCTATACAGCTAATTATACCAATTATAACGTATTCTGATCTGATATATAGTAAGCTGGATAGTAGCGCTGCGCGTAAGATTGGGGCATTGTCTAATAATGTGACGCGCTATGTTTACGGCATATCAAGGTTTGAACATATTTCGCCATGGAAACACCGACTTTTAGGCTGTGAGATCTCGGAGTATCACAACGCCAACAATTGTATATTTTTATATAAGCTTATCACTTGAAAATCTCCTAACTATCTCTATGATAAGTTGTGTTTTACCAAATCTGTCCGCATATTAGATCTTATAGTCCCTCAGTTTACCTCATTGGTCTCAGCAAGGCTGTTCTTCATTAACGCTATGCGCATTTGGAACTCCATCGCTGCCAATATTAGAAAACAGATAAACAAAAGCAATTTTAGGGAATCTTTCTATAATTACTTCAGTACTTAGCCTTTAATAGATATTTCATGTTCCATTATAGTCCTAATTTATTCATATTTTTGTAACTAATTTCTTTGTTAAAACATTGTTAACTCGATATTGCATATGTGACTAGTACACACCTGTCATTTAATTTTTAAGCTGTATTGCTTATTTATATACATATGTACTGATTGTTGGCTTACCTTAAGATCTGTTATGTCTTGTTATTGTGACTCTGAAATTTGTTGTACTACAAAAGATTTTAATATCTTATTGTACTAATTTGCCCTAATAAATAATGAATGAATGAATGAATGAATTATTACAAAAAGCATTGTTTATTATTACAGCTACCAAGCTATTTCGCAATAATATTCAGATTTAGGTGAGCTGGTCTTAAATAAATAAAATAAATACTTTATTTAAATATTCAAAAAAAAAAAACACCTCGAATCATATCACAGGTTAAGTTTCGTAAAAATGAAATGTTTGATGATATGTTTGAAGTTTTTTTTTTTTTTAAATTGTTTTTTGAAAAACTTAAATGACTCAGCCAAAACTGGGCCGATCTAGACTAAAATTATATCATTGGAAAGGTATCTTCGGTATTAACTCATTTACGACTAAATTTTTGGTCGCATAAATCTCATTATTATGATACCTTTGAACAAATTTTCAAATATTTTTAGGAACACCTTTTAAGCTTACGTTGTTTAATTTTCTAATGAGGTTTTTTTAGATACTTAAAAAAAACTTGTTTTTATTAAAAAAAGACTATATTTTTTGGGATAAATTTTCAAACCGATTTAGCTCACGTAAATCTTAATATTTTGCAAAATATTTTGGCGAAAGCTTCAAAGCATAATACAGTTTACAATTCCGGTGGGAAAAACGCAACTTTTTTTGGTAAGCACTAGACCACACAACTATACAAAAAAAAGTTATGTAAACGAAGTACTATTTGGAAATGAAAAAAAATTAGTGACATGATTTGATAGTGCTTTCTAATATGTAAATATAACTACAACCTAACCTAGTGTGGCCTTTAATATAAAATGAATGATATTTTCAGTATCACCCCCTCAATTGTTAATACCGCGTTCAAATATATAACATAAAAATTATGGTCCCCATCGGAGACGATTAAAGCGTGTGGCAAAGTGGCACAAGTTAAATCAAGTTACACCATGGAAAAATTATAATTTTTTGAATTTTCATTTAATATCCTAAAACCGATATTACTAGTATTTCGTAATACATGGGGCATTTCGCGCCTAATCGAACATCATTTAGTTTTGTTCAGCCGTTTGCGAGATATTGAATGTCTCTGTTTTTGAAAGTTTGGTCGATGGAAACCTTGTTTTGGCAAATATTTCTTTTTTGAAAAAGAAACTGTCACTATTACGACAATAATTATTTAGAACTTTTTACTCACTGTGAAAATGGTCTTGTGTTATTTATTATAATATTGATCACGTTTTCCATGCCAAATTTCTTTATTGATTTTTTTTTACTTCTCATTTATTCAACATTTATGTTAAATAAACTTTGTTGGAATTTTACGAAAATTTAAGAAACTTCAAAAAATTTACCATCAAATTTTAAATTTTTTTTTGTAAATTTTAAATTTTTTTAAAATTTTAAGAAATTTGTGAGATCAGCGGATGAGCGCATTCAATTTCAGTATAATAAAGTAAAATCTTCATACAATTTTTTTTTAAATTTTAAGAAATTTGTGAGATTAGCGGTTTTATAGCGCATTCAATTTCAATATAATAAAGTAAAAGCTTCAGTGGCTAAAAATATCTTTTGATTTTTTTATTTTTGTTTTTGCTGACATAAAAAATACAAAGAAAGTGCGCAACACCGACGACAAGTCAACACACATAATGAAGATGAAAGGGCTACAAAATTGCCTATCCAAAAAAGTTGGGAAATTTTATGAAAATTTTTTTAATTTCCATAATTTTTTTATAAAGTTTGACACTTTGATTTACATGGCTTATGTTAAAAAACAAAATATATTTTAATAAAAAATTAACAAAACAAACGTTAACGTGGGAAATGTTGTCAATATTGCAAAAATGAGGATCGATCAACTTCACTGTGAACCACTGTACATACATACATACTAACCGTGGCTTCAACGCAAAATCGGGCAACGATTTGTCTCAACATATCAACAATGTTTTTCATGAATATTTTTTATAAATTTTCAATAGAGATATATGTAGTTCATTATGTAACATGAACCATATAAAGAAGAAAGTATAAAACTTTAGCCAAAATTCACAAAAATATAGTTTCAATAATTTCAGAAAATGTCATTTCGTACATAAATTGTTTTTTATTTTTATTTTTTATTTATTACGAACTAAGGCTTATAATTATAAATTATAAACCTAGTTAGGGAAGCTATGGCTGCTAAGGCCTTCAGCTACTTCTTATAATGTAACTATTACTTATTAAAATATAATTATAACATAGTGTGTATTATTATATGTATATTTTATCGATGTCAATTTTAACGTACATATATGCTCAAGTTAGATTTCGTTGTAAAGTTTAGACATTTTTATAAATGAAATAATTTTTTTTTGGATATTTTTGGTTGTAGGATTGGATAAGGGTTGGGTAGGATCGTTATTGAGGAAGATAACGACAATCAGATAGGATGTGTTTTATGGAAATTGGAGCATAGTTGCTGTATTTACATATAGTCGGGGTGTTGTGATCCAAGAGGTGGAGATGAGTTAGCTTTGAGTGCCCCAAACAAACTCCCGTAAATTGAATCCAATCCATTCTAGACAGCAAAAGATCTATATTCAATGTTAGAAAGTGGTTTAAGGATAGTTTTTGTGTGTTATGTTCTTTGTATCAAGAGGTACATTTACGCCAGGTCTCGGATTTATATTGGTTTAGAAATTTATTCTTGAGAAATTTAACTATGTATGTCGTTAATGTTTAGGTTGGCTGTTGTTAATGCTGGATTTTTGGTGGCATATTTTGCAGAGTTGTCGGCAAACTCATTGCCATTTATAAAGGCATGACTAGGGGACCATAATAGGAGGATTTTTACGAAAGTAAATGAGCAACACCAACAGCAAAAAAAAAAATTATCAAAAATCACACCCGAAAATTTTCTAAAATTACGAAATCTAAAACTTTTGAAAATTCGATCACATTTGTTTTAAATGTGCAAAAATATTTTGCATTTTGTATAAAGTTTAAAAATTTGACTTATATGGTAAAAAGAAATATTAATGAAAAACGTTTTCGATATTTAAGAAAAAGCCACTTTCCGATTTTGCGTTGGAACCACAGTATATATTATAGTATGTTCCGTTTAACACTTTGAATGTCTTTTGGCAAGCTTCTTTAAAACCTTACACATATAAGTGTTCCTTACCTTAATGCCAAAACACGTAAAGAAAATGAAAGTGAAAAAAACGCAAATAAATCAGGTGAGTCAAATACCATCGTTTGATTTTAATTTGCTAGTGCTCTGATTTGACACACCGTACGAGACGTATATTGTTAATAATAATTTTAAAATGAATTTTTAAATGAAAAATATGTACCCATAGAAAGAAGTGAAGTGAAATCAGTTATTCCATAAAACATGTAGTTAATAACTTTATCGTTTGGCGGTAAAAAAAAATTACAAGCTAACCATAATTGGCAATTGCGTTCGGTAACGTATACGACATGTAGGCCTTATACATATACATCCTAATTTATATGATTCCTAATTTATATGACTCTTTTTTAGCAGTGTATGTATTTAGTAAGTTAAAATATTTGAGCGCGACAATACGCTTTGTTGGCTTGTTGCTATAAAACTGTTTGAGTTGCGCGGCAAGTTAGAGCAAATTTATGCAGAGCACATACCGTCCCATGGCAATCTTCTACCTTCTATTTACACCATTCTGCATACATACAAATTGATAGGCAACCATCTAGCCAGCCAACCAGCCAGCCTATTTTGCTTTTCGATAAACATCTAAAATGTCATTACAACATTGTTCAATCAAATGCACGGCATAATGAACGCAAGCCGACAGCGAATAGTTGAAATGGACATGCAATAGCTGGCGCGGTAAGGACAATGGACTTTGGGCGACGACAGTTATGAAAGAAGGTTTGGTAAATTGCCATTGACATTATGGAATGCAGCAGGTAGTCAGGTAAATGACGATAGTCAGGCCAGTGAGCATGGAATCGGACGAGTGTATGAAAGTGGAGGTGAGCAAATAAAATGAAATTAACTGCAACTTAATTGTCGGGGTGGAGCCTTGATTATATAACAACAATGGATTATGACTATATTTAAAGATTTGTGTTTTAGGATTTGATATTTTGTTGTTGATATTGTTCGAGTACTCTTAGCGTAATGGGCGAAACATATTGGTAGTGGTAGTGTGTTATGAAAAATCTTTTGTCTCAGGGTGGTCTCATATAGCGAAGCTTTCCTTCCAGTACTAAGTATACAAACAAAGCGATTCGAATGTTCGTTTATTTGCTTTCGTTTTTTGCCATTGGTGTTAGAAAAAAAGACGAAAAATTTTTAACGTGAAATTAGTTAGGTGAACTAATATTTTTTTATTAAAAAATTTCTATTTCAAAAGCTTGAATATATCCTAATATGGTGAGTATTTTTCGAAATTCTCGAAATGCTGCGGTCTGAGTTTTTCTCATCAGAATTAAATATTTCTATGACGCAATTTTTAAATTTTATATGTCGATTGCAGTTCAATTAGATTCGCCAGATTTTGTAAACCTTTAATTTATTTAGAAATTATGTTTTGCAAATACACTACTACTAAGTACTCTTTGATTTCGCGATTTGCGTAGATACCACAAAATAAAAATTTACCTTTTACCTTAAAAATGACTAAGATTCAGAGACCAAAATTAATCGTTATTGGGATTATTGAATATATTGATCTAACCATTATGCCATATGCTATAAAAGTCTGCACTTATTTTTATTTAGAGGACGTTTTACTTTGAATCATTGTATGCTCGTAATTTTGATAAATAAAAATGAATATTTAAAAATAACGACCAAACTTGAGCGAAAAATAAAAATCGATGAAAACCAATTTTTTTTATGGAAAAAAATCGAAATCACAAAATAAAGATTAAGTCATGTTTTTCAATAAAATTTATAACTATTATAGTCCCCGGTGAAGTTAACTATAGCTTATCCGTGTTGGAGTTTTAAAAAAAAAAAGTTTTTTCGGTTTGTTAACGAATTCATTACGATTGCTCCAAAGTATCAAAATAGTTGATATTTTAATAAATCGTTTACCAAATTCACTCAAACTTAGTATGCAGAATTTAATATAGGAAAATTGGGGTGGTCGGTTAAAAGTGAAATAATTTCAATTTGTTTATTTTTAAATAAATAAAAGTTATTTAAATTTGCAAAGCATGATAATCAACAATAACTTTAACCCATTCGTTCCCATTGTACTCGCTTGAGTACAGAAAAAACAGCTTTTTTGAAACGCTGTCAAAAGCTAACGCATGTATTTTTTTTAATGCAAGCGCTACTTTATAATACTGCTAGATGTCGTAAATGAATACATACTTTTTTTTTTTGGTTTTTTTTTAGTCCCGTTATCCGCTATACATTGGATCTGCACTCACTGAGCACAAGACTATTTATTTGTTAGGAAAACTATTGAAAAAAAACTATGGTAGAAGTGATATATATTCGAAGATCACCATATCTCTTCATCATACTTCTTCCGGGTTTCGGATGCGCGGCTAATGTGTATTTGTATACCTCAAGGTAATCGCCTTACTAAGTAAGGCGTGTAAACTGTTGTTGCTTTTCCATCATTCTTGACTTTTGTAAAAGAAAAGGGGAATGCCGAAGGTACATTTTACGTCAAATGGGAGCAATGGCGGCTAAGAAGAATCAGTGATGAGGAGATGTGGTGATCTCCGAAATAGCAGCTATCACTTCTACCACTTTGAAAAATTGTTGTTTCTCATATTATTCCCTAATACAAACCTGGCCTCAAGCTCTATAAATTATACAGAAATTGATTAAATATTGTGACAAAAACTAATATCATCCCTCAGGCGCAGAGTGAACAACGCGAACACGCATATATAAACCGCTGCGTAAATAAAATTCAGCGAGAAGTTAGCCTACTACAAGGTGGCGCAAAAGTAAACTTCCGATGTTTTTTGGCTGCAATTAAAAAAAAATGAAAAACTTTGATTCTTCTTGTGGATTATTTTTATTTGGTCTTTTAATTTTTTTTTACATCAAGTCGAGAATATGATGTCATGTAAATGGCCGCCGCCACAGTTGATTGTCATTTGAGCCCTTTTTATGGCATTTTCCATCACTTTGGCCAAAACTTCCGGCGATAGGTCCTCACATTCTTGACGGATATTCTCTTTAAGAGCTGCAAGAGTCTGAGGCTTGTTAACATAAACCCGCGACTTCAAAAAGCCCCACAAAAAGAAGTCTGGAGCGGTCAAATCAGGCGATCTTGCTGGCCAGTGCAAATCGCCAAAACGGGAGATTAGGCGCCCGGGAAATGCATCCTTCAGCATATCGGTTGTGGCACGTGCAGTGTGTGCCGTTGCACCGTCCTATTGGAACCACATGTTTTCCAATCCCAATTCATCAAGTTGCGGCAAAAATAACTCGTTGATCATTGCTCTATAGCGCTCACCATTCACAGTAACCGTTTGGCCCGCGACGTCTTCGAAGAAAAAAGGTCCGATGACTCTTCCAGCGAAAACAGCACACCATACAGTGACTTTGAGCGGGTGTAATGGCTCTTCGTGGGTTACACGCGAATTTTCAGTGCCCCAGAAGCGTAAATTTTGCTTATTTACGTTCCCGCTAAGATGGAAATGGGCCTCATCACTCATGATTATTTTTGATGAAAAATCATCTTCCTCTTGGTGGTGATTAAGGATGGCTTGAGCGTATGTTAGACGCGATTGGCGGTCAGCAGCTAACAGCTGATGCACCGTCTGGACTTTGTACGGAAACATCTTCAAATCTTGTACCAAAATTCGCTGTAAAGACCGTCGACTGATACCCATTTGCGTGGCACGTCGTCTGGTCGATGTCGACGGCGCTTCCAAGACATCCGCGGCTACAGCAGCAAATATTCTCTGCAGAACGGCTACTCCGGGGTCTGCCACGCCTGGCAGCATCTCGTGTTGTGCCAGTCTCTTCGAGGCGAGCGGCTAAACGTCGCAGTGTTTCACCAGTAGGCGTTAGACGGCCAGGAAATCTGCGACGAAATTCACGTTGTGCCAAAGTCACCGACCGATTATTGGTCAAATAAATAGTCAGCAATATTCCGCGACACAAATGTCAAAACAGAACTGACATTAGGGGCCAATCGCAAAATTTATAGCATTTTCTGATAGGAGGATTACTTTAGCGCCACCTTGTATTTCATCAATTACAGAATTATTTGATATTCAATGCTCGCACGATTGCATGACGATAGAAAAAAATCACATAATCAGTGAAATCGTACAATAGTATTAAAATTAAGTATATTCTGAGGGGTATTCTAGGTGAGTGAGTACAGATTTACAGTCAGAATGACTAAAACTGTTAGATATGTAAGTTTCATTTTAATTTATGCTCTTCGCTTGCCCAAGCTTAATGACTTCATTAAATTACTGCGCAAGAAAGTGATGATAAATGAAGACAATTACGAGAAGCGAGCAAAAAGCAAGCTAAGAAGCTAGAAGATTCTAAGAACAGCGCAAAAAGCAAGGTTAGCAAAAATTTAGTTGCTTAGAATATTGCTTTGCGATTAAAGTTATTGATGTCAGGGAAACTGTAAAGTAATTATAGTTCACAGAGCTGTTGTTTTTTTTTTTAATTATAATCAGTTCATCGAGCAGACATACAAACACACTAAAGCATACATATAACCGTAATTATTCGAATGTGTGCGTGTGTACATGTGAAATTATTCCAGACAATGTAGAGTAAGGCATAAATTATCTGTTCACTCAATTCAAGCCGTACAACACACAAATTCAAATAATTAATCAATCTGCTTTGCTAGTGTGTGTGTGTGTGTGTGTGCATGAGTGTGCTATGAGCCATAAAATATGCCTGAATTGCATGAGCGCACACACACACAAACGCATGCACAATTTTATTCGCCTATACTTGCGCGCGTTGACCGACTAATTGCTCAATCAGTGTTGTAATGCATTTCTCTGTTCGTGACACGACACGGTCGCCGCTGAGTGAAAGGTTGAATTTTGAGCAAGCCATCAGGGCAATGTATGCGTGGCTGAATTTAGCGTATGTGGGTTTGTGTGCGTGTGTGTGTGTTCCACGTGTTTGTAAATTTTCTTGAAAGGTAGCGGCATTTGATTGCCCATTTTGCGAAATTATCGCGATGTTATCAGTTTGAGCATTCGACTGTGTTGCTGCAAACAGCAACAAAAACAAATTGTTTAGTTATTCAAGCTCGAACGCCGTAAAATATGCAATAGACGGTAGCATTTGCTTGGCATATTGATTGCATTACGTGCAAATGTACATTTTGTCTTTATTGCCGCTGTGAAGGAATGCAAATATCGTAGCGTGAGTGCGGCTAACGACGGCGATCACGAATTCAACGCACCACTAACGAAAGTTGCCGAAAATCTGCTCCTAGTTTTACCCCAAAAGGTTATTGCAGAAGATATTATATTTTCAGTTGGTCACGAATTTATTCCAACACTTTTATATGCTGGTTGAAGAAAACATAATTTTGGGAAAATATTTTCTTAAAATTTTGCAGGCATATTAAAATTGGTGTAAGTGAAGTCGTAAGCGGTGATACATTTGAATCAGCGAGTGGCAAAAGACATGGCCCTCGACGAAAAAGAAGAGCCACATACGGCTCTAAAAAGAGCAAACAATATTTTAAAAGGAAGACTGAATTTTAGAACATAGAAATTTTTTTCTCATCCTCTTTATCGGAAAAATGAAAATAAATTTTAAGTTCCTTTTATAATTGTTAATTTTAATTCACTTTTTTTAGTGAAGAAACTTTGTAAATTAAAATACATATATTACTTTTTGGCCTAATTAAATTAAATCGAAAAATATTAATTTTTGAGCTTGAGGCCAGTATAAGAAGAGTATTTTGGAAAAAAGGAAACAACAGTCAGAAATGGTAGAAATTATAGCTATTTTGGAGATCCTTACATCTCCAGATCAGATTTTTTTCATGACTTCACCGGTATTTGAACACACAACCTACGACTTGCTGGGCAAGTACGTAGCCAATGGATTACAGTCGGCTTGTAAGCTGCTGTTTCTTTTTATCACTTTCCTTATATTCTACCAACGCGATTCAAGTACGACAGTTTTCCACTATTACAGTAAATGTGTGATTATTGCTGTGTGTTAATACGAAATCTATTTTATTAATTACCATTAGAATTGTTTTTATGTTTAGTGTACTCATCCATCACAAATATACATATATTATTTTTTGGCCTAATTTATTAAATCGAGAAATACTAACTTTTGGAAATGTAAGGACAATATTTTACTGCCTTCGAGCTCAAAAATTAATCTTTGTCGACTTTGTAAATTAAATAAAATGCAATTACAATAGAATTTCATAACACAATCGTGGAGCATAGATCACTTAAATAGCACACCTAAATTAGGCAGAACATGTAAAAGTTGTTACGAATTAAATAAATTTGGCAAATCAAAATGTTTTCTGCATTCACTCTTTCAGTCAGATTACAATCTCTCAAAAACTTTTAATTTCACGGTACAAAAATCATAATGTGCATTTGTTGTAATATTACAATTTATGTGAATTTGGATCCGCTAATTCTAGATTTAGAGACGCAGGGCGCTGAAGTTTTTTCATAGGTTTGTCCCATCGTAGGCTGTCTTTTTCTCAATGTTTTGCAACACTGTACCACGAATTACAATTTTAAAATCTGATGAGAGTTTAGCATAGAATTATGTAAATTTTTGTATTCAAAACGTTTACATTCAATTTGGGTTTGAAACTGTTAGAGTCAGTTTTATGTCAAAGACGTGGCTAAAATTCGAAAAATTTCATACTTTTTCGAGATGTTTTTGGTTTTAACTTTTGAACTAAACTTATAAACTAGTGTTAAGGGTTAAGTACTCATATCTCAATTTTTTTGAAAATTTATATCAGATGATTTTGGTAATCACATTAGGTTGGAGTGGCAGCCGCCTGCAGCGGCTCACTTAGGCCAGTATTGTATTAGGCCAATGTGTGAGCAAAGCTTAATAAAATATCAGAGACATAGTGAACATTTTTAAACGCTTGGCCCGTAGTTCAGAGACGTCATTGCGAAGCAGAGTTGATTGAAACTAAAGGGCATCTATCAGAATATTTACGCATGTTACTAAAATCAAGATTCATATAAATCTGTTTCTAAACTGTTGTAATAGAAATATGCACAATTTTTTCCAGCCTTTAAATATATTTCTCATCTTTCATTTTACTTTAATATCACAGCAATCCATGACTGAAATCAGTATAAATATGTGAACTAAAATTGCATTTCCGTTTCATATTAGTAAGATAAATTATATCCATGATCACCATCATATTCATTTTTATTCGCTATATATAAAATATTATATACCTATATATCATATTCTATATACTGATCATTAGAAAGATAAAGATAAATATTTCTGGTTCACAGTTACTATTATCTTGACACTAATATTTATAACAATTATATGTGAGAGCACAAATTTTAAATATTGAAATACTGAATTATTTAAGGGCCCTTTAGGGATCACTTTGCCACATTTTCCCGATCCCTTGGGAACCAGTCAAAGTGATAATACTGAAATAGTTCTGAACTACACCCGCAGACTTTCCGAAATAGTTCCGTGTTTCAAGACGTAAATTAATTTTTCTCAATCATCATTTTTATTGGAAAACTTTTATAATGCAAGCCTCAAAATAATAGGTATCGATGAGTCAGATAATTGTTATCTTACTATGATAATTAGCAAAAGGCTTAATTCTTACGAAATTTTGTGTAATTTATTTAAAACTCAACCATAAAATAATTGTTTCTTTTCGATCTTCTGTTTTTCAGGTAGGGTGAAAAGCTAATGCATATTGGAACGGCTTTCCGGCATTGCTCACCAAGTTTGGTTTGGAGATAAACCGGTTACGGCGTTATGCAATCTTTGGTGTCATTTTTCAGAACGAAGCCGGTTTGTGCCCATATATGTTAAGCATGTGGTAAAAAATAGTTGAAAACTTGATCGCTGCGGTTGAGGTATTGAGCAAAATCCCATATGCATGGCACAGCGTGGTCCATATAAGTGATTACTTTTAAAAACATAAACATTTTAACAACGGGTATATTATTGGATTATTTGAAAGAACAAACATTCCAATTACAATGAAAACGATTTTCACTCGCAGTTAGCTTGGCTGACATCGCTGTAGCGCATTCTGTTGACTCAGCTTTTCACGACCTATGTGATGGTTGTTGGCTTATCTTACGAATGGATTGCTTGATAATCATACTAAGGTGCTGAATCGTTAACGAATTATTTGCATGATACTTATCCTTGACGCACTCCATAATAAAAGTTTAAAGATGTCAAATCGTAGATTCGAGGTACTCAATGACCGTCTAAGTCAATGTTCTGAATTTCCAAGCAAATCATTAGCATCCTGTCACTTTTTTGAAAATGCATTGGGTTTTCGACGATCACGTTCGGGTTTCCCGATCACCAGATTCAGCAGCTTGCATTTCGTTTGTATTTTTTCTCAGCGATGTTCGAGCTCAATGCGATTAAATTCGTTCCTCGGAGATCCGATACTGACTTTCTGCCAAGATTTCGAGCGCGAAAGAGCTGTCACAGTTAAAATAAAATTTGATTTAAAAAAACACTATGTGGACCACCCTTTATTCTAGCTACCGAATACCCACTAGGTTGACATATTTTAAAAATCTTATTTACGATCTCTTCTGGTTAAATACTAAGATTATATATAAATATACACATGTACATATATATTTGTCTACAAAGTGCCTCCGTTGAATCGCCGGTGTGAACTCCTATTTGTTTGTAAAAATTTAAATAAAAAACAAAACGACAAAAGTGCGTTAGCTAAAGGGCCAAATTTAGCTCAATATTTAATGGTTAAGTGGTCTAATAAATTGCCTATGTAGAAATACAGATCGCCGACTCTGTTTCGAGAATAAGAATTAAAATAAGAATTAAAGAATTATGGGCATTATCAGTTTTTCACACCCGTCTTTGAAGCTTGTTCAATGTTTCGATTTAGATTTGTCATAAGCTATCTACTACTCATTTTTAAAAATCGATTAAATATCAAAATATGTTTTCTAAGCAAAAGTTGTGTAATGCCTGAGCGCGAAAAAAGGAACCACCAAAAAAATTTAAGCAACAGAGCATCTGGATGCCTTTTTGCATTAAGTAGAAAATTTTCTAAAAAATGTCTCACACATTATTTAAGTGGTTAAAGCCGGATATAACTTATATAAATAAAAACTAATGCAGCTAAATATGCCCCGTATAACTGATAGTGTTACGTTGGTACACTTTTATTACACATATAATTTCTGTTTCAGTATGATTTTTTTTTTTAATTGAAGTTTAAAAAATATTAATATAAAGTATTTGTACCTATTATATTATGAAAAGTCCAACATTTAAACTATTGCGCGAATCCCCAACTCACAAGCAAACCTCAGTACTCTTTTCAAACATGCATGAAAGTTAAATCATTTATAATTCCCAACAAAATAGTTTCTAAACAACTAACTGCGAAAAATGCAGAAAATCTATGATACCAAATTTACACTCAACAACTATGTGTGTATTTGCTTTTATCATTAAAATACCAACTAGTTGTACGCTACGCAAGCAAACTTGCAGGAGCAGTATAGAAAAACCAAAAGAAAAGAAAAACAACACGAAAAAGAAAAACTAAGTACCAGAAAAACGATTATTCTACACCGACCTGGTAGCTTTGCTTTGAGCTCCTCTCGGTAGTGACCAGTAGCGCTTGCTAACAGCGAACAACTTTTTAGCATATGATGACCAGTCAGAATGTCACGCCATCTCATGTCATACACACACACATGCACAAACTTTAGCACGTGAAGTGCCCTGGCAGAAAAATTAAGAACTTCAAAAATATCAGAGAGAAACATGTTTTAATTCTGCTTAAGTGTAAAGAGATAATTTACCTATAAGCAGATGTTTAATAAATAAAACTGCAAAATACTAAAAAAGGGACTCTTTACTTTGTCTAGTTGCAGTTGAGAATTGTCAAATTCGCAAAAACCAAAGTAGCGGTACCTCTGCAGGCATCACCTTCTGTGTTCAGTACACTGTGGCTATTGTTGGACCAGCTGAATGTTGTTTTTGTTTTTAAAGAGCAATTTACACCTAACCAATGCGCAGTTTAGCAACTGGTTGAAGGTATGAAATGAAACATAATGCACTCCGCGTTTAGTATCAAATTGATAAAATTATTTTATGCGTTTAAACTATAGAACGATTTAAAATTAGTAATAAAGAATCGGCGGAGAGTCTTTAAACAAAGCATGCGCGGTGGAGGGTTAGAATTGGTATTTTTGAGGTTTCTCCCCATAATCCAGTGTATCTTCTGAACTACTAATCGCATATAATTTTTCAGTATACAAGTAATAAAAATCGGACAATAAATATGGACTTTCTAAATAACTCAATTCTAGCGCCATCTAGCGAATGGATTTTTTTTAAGTATTTCTCATCTAACCCTAATTATAAGTTTCAAATTTCATCAAACTTAAATCAGATACACAGTTTTTTAGCGCATCAATTTTTCATAAAAATATTTCTTAATTTTTTTTGATATCATCAAAATCAAATGATAAAAACAGATTTTTTGAATAACTCGCCTCATGCGCCACCTAACGTATTAAATTATAAACTCTGTTCTCTAAGAAATCTAATCTACAAATATGGTTAAAACCATTTAATTAATTTTTAAATTTCGGCTTTTCATACAAAACGTGGAAATTTATTTTGTATATAATTTGTAGATAACAAAGTTGAAAAATAATTTCAGGAATCGGCGCTTTTCTCAATAAAGCGTAACATTTAATTTGGGTTTCGTTTCAAGTATATAATTTTTACTCTCACACTTCTGCACACAGGACAAGTTTCGAAATGAAAGCTAAAAAATTAAATTTCCGCATTGTTTAGGCCAGTGGACAACTGCTGACTTAAACCATAGGGAATTCTCTCGAACTTTGACAATAACTGTTGTCCGGCTAAATTGGCTAAACCCGCCAATGTGCTCCCTCCCTCTGTAAGGTACTATCGATCAGTTCCCTCCACCTATTGAGGGGTTGGTGTAAAAAATTGCAAGGCTAAGGAGCTTCACTAGAAGTGCCCCGAGTTCGAAGTTTTGCCGAGGCAAGTAACATAAATTAAGTTTTTTTTATTGTAATAGCAGTTACATCTCGGCAGACAATGGCAAACCGCCGTGTATATTTTTGTTATGAAAATTCTTCTCACAAAAATCATCTGCCATTCGGAGGCGGCATACAACTGTAATTCCCGCAATTTGTCAAATATTATTATTATTATTATTAACTATTTACTCTAAGTAGAAGGCAAATTTGAAACCAGTTAGCTCCGACTGGGTATCTCTCACTAACCACGACGTGAACAAATAAAAGGAGTTCGCCACTACCACCACCACCAGAAGGTGTCTCGATCGAAAGGTAGATGACGCGAAGCGAATGAGCGGTTAGCCTGAAGGACTAAGGGTGGATATTGTCAGTAAGTCGACGCTGTGCTGTTGATGCTGGTGTGGGCGATGGTCGAACATAATAACATAGTGCAGGTAACCATTTAAACATTTGCATAAAATACCAAAACGTCGAGTGCATCCAATCTGTACAACAACAACAACAAACCAAGAAGCAAGCATGTGTGCGACAACTCCCCAAGTATTTAATAGGTGAGAGTATACGCAAAGCAACAACAACAAGTAGGAAATAAAGCGACAACACACGATAAGGTTAGGAAGTTGCTATGTTAGTGGGCGTTACTGGCAAAGGAGCAATATAGATCAACTGCAGTTAGTTACAACTTCTAAGCTAGTAGTGTTTTAATATTGCAGTGCAATGTAAGTGGCAACAAAGCAATGTATATATATATTGGATATATATATAGTATATATGTAAGCATTCAGTTTTTAAGGAACAGCAAGGCAGCTAGCTCGCCGGTTAAGCCACGGAACAGATTGTAATCGAAAGCAGCGAGGCAATTTAACATGTTAGCGGTGATGATGTCGGACAAAGGGGAGCATCTACTTCGCTATACTACAGTAATCTGCATTCGGTTGACCCTTATTTCGAAAAAGTTTTAAAGTTTTCGGTGTGAACTTCATGCTGTAAAAAAAACTGGAGTGCACGTGACAATATTTTCATATTTTTGTTTGCTTTTTTTTTAAATTATGATTCGACTCTAACTCTAACTCTGAAATTCACTAACATTTAAAAATTACTAAAACAAAAAAAGAAAAAAATAACGCATCAACATCGAAGTTGTGAAGTGAAGTAAATATCAAACCGCGGATCTTAAGCAAATATTAGGTATAATTTTGGTTATTTTCGTAATAAGCGTTTTTGTTGGTAAAGCAAAATGTTAAGAGAGAAATAAGTGCTAAGAATATATGAAATTAGATAGCTTTAAACACAACAACAATTATATATTAAATATTCTTTTTTTAATAACGTAGTGAGACACTTTTATGGTAATTCAAACCGGCCCGGACTTTATTAATATTTTCTAGAAGGTGTCACATACATTTGCAGTAAAATTTCATGTAGAAATATTTTCGAAGTGGCGCTTTGTCCCTTACATCCAGGAATCCCCAAATAACAAATTTGACAAGTTGTTATAGAATTAAACACGGACCCGAAATAAAAGTAATTTTGATTTTTTTTTGGATTAAAAATCATTGGCAAGAATCTGTTCAAAATAAAACTCAAGTTTATCGAACCAATCCTTATGTCATATGCTACATAAATCTGACCTTATTTTAATTTTTTTTTTTGAGATTTTTGTTTTAAATCATTGCATACTCGTTATTTTTGGATTTTTATTTTTACGATCAAGTTTGAGGGTAATTTTTAATTTTTACGTTTTCGATTAGGCTTGATCGTCACTTTGTGATCATTTATTTTTTCTTTACTTAAAATTTTTAGATCACATTTGATCGATATTTTTTTATTTTTTTTTCGATCATAAAACATTCTATTGTCATCACCGACAAATTTATTGCGGTTTATGATAATCGAAAAAATTCCAAATACAAGAATTACGATCAATCTCCATTGAAAGAAATAAAAATCACAAAATAACGATCAAACTTTATCGAAAAATAAAAGTCCAAAAATAACGATTAGTTTTGACCGAAAGAATATAAATCACAAATGACGACTAAATAATGATTTTTTTTAATAAAAATTATAGCCGTTACGGTCCCTGAGCGAAATGTTATAGGAAATTAGGCGCCGAAAAATTCCACTAGAAATTTTTTCAGACAATAACTGCATAGTTTTAAAATTGAAATAAATTTTGTTAACTAGCAACGTTACCGTTAATGAATGGCACAAGTGTCATATATTTCAAGTTCAAATATGGGCTTTTTTCTGAGGACGTTTAGGTTCTTTGCCTGAAGAAGATATCAGGTGAAAATTTCCCATAAATAGGTTTCTGGAACATTTTAATGCTCTAAAGACTTTAAAATATTTTGTCTAGGAGTTTCGTGAAGTAAGGATCAAAACGCCGCATTTTGCTCAGATATACTGTGATAGTTAGCGCCACTTTTTTGGAAACAACGAGATGAAAGCGTTAGTAAAGTATTCGCGCCAACTTTTTTAAGCTCAGCTGGGGTTTCACACATTTTACTCTCAGAAAATACTAAAGACACCTGGTCTGTTTAGGGCTGTTGCATAGTGAAGTCAACCTCTCTTCGAGGACGGCATGAACTTGTCTCTCTTCATTTGTGTTGGGTTGGGTGTTTTTGAGTGTATTGTTATTCAAATTAAAAAAAAAAAAAGATGTATCTACAAATTTTATTTTTTTGTATGAACAATATATTTTCATTCATTATTCAAATAATTTTGACTGGCGAATAAATTTTCATTCATCATAGAAATATTTTCGAATACCAATACACTTTCATTGATCATTCATTTACTTTTTAATAAGAAATATGTATATTTTTATTCATCAACCAATTAGTTTTGAATAACAAATAAATTTATATTAATCATAACTGTAAGGTTTATCTTTCATTGAAACTAACTTTAAAAACGAATGAAAATATATTCTTATTTCTCTCTCATTCAATTATTGAGTTTTCTGATATTGTCCATCCCTGCAACAGGCTAATACTATAAATTTGAGGAGAAGCTCGGCCCAGCGTCGAGTAGTACGAGGTTAACACAAAATTATGGAAATTTCTAGAAGTTCTAGACAAACACTTTTCCAAAACAAGTGACACCCTAATGGGCATGGGGCAAGCCTATAACGATAATTATACATTTTGTAGCATACAAACGGGCGCAGTTAAGTGACGCGTTAAAATGTATGCATTTAAAGCATTAATACAGCGGTTATTGAGCAACTACATATGTTTTTTTATCTACGTGCGAATGCTTATACGAGTTTGACATCGTACATCTGTACATATCTACACGCAAATGTGCATTAGATTGGGGCGCGAAAAAAACTTGCAACTACCACTTCTAGTTTGAGAAGATTTTAGTGGAAATATATGGATCCATTTTTTATGACAATAACATCCTCCCGCAGTAAGTTTTCAAAGTGGGAAGATAATTACAAACTTTAATTTTATTTTTGGGACATACCTGGCCTAATATACAATATTTGCGCGAATAGAGTAAAGTACATATAATACATATGTATATCAGTGTGATTGTTCTTCCTCGAGTTGATAAACCGCATACTATATGTATTCGAATAATGAAGTTAAATCGCTTTTTAATTGCAGATGTCGACACCGGGATAGGCGAATGGATATGCTCACGACATATCAACGCAACAGACGGGCTTTGTTCAATTTCGATGAAGGTTTGGCGAGTGGATTTAATTACTTACTTCATTCATAAATTTCTATGTAAACTTTTATGAAATGTAAAATTAGAAAGCATAGCGAAGCCCATGATTACATTCAAACATTTGAATATTACATGTCCTTTACAATTTCTTAGCTGCATGTTTAAAAGTATGAGAATTTCAACAGCTTTCCAATACGATGGTTGAAATATTTCCATGCCTTGTGAAAGAAATGCTCTCCATACTATTATTATGGAGTATTTATTTTTAATTGAGGAATTTATCGGAATTAACAATTCGAGACAAAACTTCGAATAACTTCCTTAATTGCGCATAAATTTTAGTAATTTGTCTGCATTTAAAGAGTACAGGTACAAGTCTCTTATAGTGACCTCCAAAAAAGTCCTATTCTATTATTTCATCGTAGCGAGACTGAACAGATATACCAAAGGGATTCACATAGCAGTACAGGATTAAAACAAATATATTTTGTTTCATTTCATAAATCACCCACAAAACTATTAAAACAGGGTTCCCAAAAGTTCAACTCAAAACTCGAATGCAATGACCAGGGTCATTCATTAATATTTTTCTACAAACAACTTTTTTCTCATTTCTTTAAACTCTAACTACAAAAGTTTTTAGCCTATTAGTAATTAGTATAACATTTTCAATATGCAAGTTCGTAAAGTTTAAAGGAATACATAAAAAAATAACATCCGATGATCTTGAATTAAGATGGGTAATACATATATAAAGTTTATCTTGTGAATGAATTTTTCCCATAACTACAGATTTCACAAATTTACAATGGTAACACAGGTAGAAAAATAATTGAGTAGGAGTTAAAGATAAAATATCCGAAAACTGTTTAATAAATATATCTATCCTAAATTTTGAAAATCATATTTGGCAGTGAAGTTAATAAAGTTAACTTTTTAGCTTAAATATTTTAAAAAATATTGCATTCGATAAAATAACTTATGTGTACGGCTTTTTATTTATATATTCTGATCTTATAATAATAATTTAACTAAGCAATCTATATTGACTTTAACGCTCGGCATGTCGACGTTTATAAGAAATACTATTTGAATAAAACAAGTTATATTTGCATAGCGCAGCCTTTAGTTTAAGTAAAAAAAATCAAAAATTTTATGCTATCGAGAGTTTTAACTAAAATTAATAACAATGCTAACAGACTTAACTATTTTTACTGGAGCAAACTAACATAAAATTTAAACCAAATTGCATATTTTTTTCTACAAACTATCATAATTAGAGCTCTTGTTAATCGCCTAGTCGACTAATCGGTTAATCAGATTAGCAAAAATTAAAAAAAAAAAATTCGACTTCACATAATCAACTAACCATTCCCTTTCGACTTTTTCGACTAACCGACCATAAACAATTAGCCAGTTAACCGTTCTTTTTCGTTTTTTCGACTGGTGGTTTTTTTTCAATAAATCTTTGTCTTTAATATTTGTTTGTATTGTATTGACAAAACTCGTTTTCTACTATAATGAAGTTGTTCTTTTTTTTGTTTGACTTTATTATAAGTAACTGTCAGTACTCAAATAATTTCGGTCCTCGATGGTGACCGATTAGTCAAAAGTGAACGGTTAGTCGAAGACTTGCTCATAAAAAAGGTTGCTAAGCGACTAGTCGACCAGCCGAATAGCTGGATATTCGACATTAAACAAGATCCCTAATCATAGTATGGCCACAGTTATATATGTTAATATAATTTTTTAAATTCATTTATCTATATTTTTGAGTCCTAAACGGGTACGATTACAGGTGCACAGATGTTGAGATATTTCACGCTCTTAATAAAGTACAGATGATTTTTTGAAATCGATTAAATCGACAATTTATTAATCGACCCCTTGCTGTTTAATTCGATCCGTGAACCGATCCGAAAATTTGAAGCATGCAAATTCGTTTTTTCTAAATTAATACCTTATGCGATAGATCATTTGCCCTCGAAAATTTATAAAATTTTATTGATTTTTTTTATTCGAGACGGGTGCAAAAAAATTAAGGGGCTTAATACCTCCAACCTTTCGAATTAGAGCGAGAGCAATGACGAAAATATTTAGTGGTCTGTCTTTGTTTCCCAAAAATGGGGATCCAAACTTCTAACACAAAAAAATATATACAAATGCGACCCACTTTCCTAGGTAGGACGAGAGATTCATGAAGTTTTTTTTTTGTTCAAATTTATTCAGCGATTTTCAGGCACCTTACCACCTAATAGGTAGGAAACACTCCTGAGGCTAGGTTTGATCGGTACTACTCAAAATAATATCGAGCTAGTCAAAAAGTTGCAGCTGAACGCGAAATCGTCAAGTACGCTTCAAAAATCGACTTCTTTATTTCAAATCTGCGCAATGAGGAAGTAGCTTGACAAATTTTTATTTAAATTTTCATCAACTTTCAGTAGGGATCTAGAATTTGCCATTGATTTTAAGTTTGACCTAAGTTTTAAAAAATATTATAAAGGGTTTTTCAATGGGGACGCTACAAAAGTAGACCGATAGTGACAGCAAGCGACGCCATATTTTTCCCCGCTCTTTTGACATTTCTCTTCAGTAAGGTTTGCCATTTCATCGTGGAAAGATATACGATCCAACAACGAGTCGAAGTTATTAAAATTTACTACCGAAATTCGGAGTCAATGGCCTCAACTTTAAGAGAGCCACGTCCAATTTACGGTCGTCGTCATTTCTGGCTGAATGGCTTCGCCAATAAGCAAAAAATGCGTTATAGGACAGACAGCAATCCACACGTACTCCATGAGTCAACATTGCATCCCGAAAAAATTACGGTTTGGTGCAGTTTATGGGCCGGCGGCGTCATTGGGCCGTACTTCTTCCGTGATGATCAAGACCGGCACGTTACTGTGAACGGGAATCACTACCGCTCAATGATAACCAAATATTTTTGGCCCGAATTCGATGATATGGACTTGGACAATATGTGGTTCCAACAGGACGGCGCCACAAGCCACACAGCGAATGTCACAATCGGTTTATTGAAAACCAAGTTTGGTGAACGTGTTATCTCACGAAATGGCCCAGTCAATTGGCCGCCTCGGTCGTGCGATTTGACGCCGTTAGACTATTTTCTGTGGGGCTACGTCAATTCTATGGTCCATGCCAACAAGCCAGCGACGATTGATGAACTTCGTACGAATATCGAACGTGAAGAAATTGCAGCAGTATCGGCCGATTTATGCTTGAAAACCGTCAAAAATTGGGTTCAGCGTCTGGACTACTGCAAGCGTGGCTGAAACCGAAACCCAAACCATTTTTGTTTTATTTAAAAAAAATTTTTGTAGTGTTCCTATTGCAGGGCCTGATACATGTGAACTTTTTTTAAATGTATGCTTTGAATTTCTTTTTGATCTTGGCTTTGTCTTTCACCTTGAGTCGATATAAAGTTTGACATTAAACCTGGGTTTGACATTGATTTTGTGTTTGATATCCAATTGTTATCGATTAGGACTTTCATTTTAAATTTGAACTCGAAACACATGAATTCAATCTAATTTTAAGTATAGGTCTGGCCTTATTTTTTATCTTATTTTAACTTATATTTGAAATATCAAATTAACTATAAGTTGGTTTAGAATATGGTATCTGCTCTTTCAAGTTAAGTCATATTTTTTTGGGATATTTTCTTATTAGTAGTAGAGCATAGAGTGCCATAGAAAGAATGTTGCAGTACTTAAAAAAATATCTTCTTAAAAATTGTTTTCTTAACTGGTTGAGTGCCGTGGAATTTCGGAAGTTCTATATAATTAAAGAAATTGTTCGTAGTCTCGTTCATCCTAATATAGAAATTATTAAATTTATGTACTTAATGCAACTGAGCTGATATCAGACATTCAACTAGCTAGCACGGATAACGTCTACATCGAACGCCCTGGGAAAATTGGTTGTGGCCAAAACCGTAGAGCTTTATTGGGTTCCCGGTCACAAGGGTTTAGGAGGCAATGAAAGGACAGACGAGCATGCCAAAAATGGTGCATATCTAGAATCAGACAAGAAGTTTCGATCTGCTTGAAATCATTTAAATAATCAAAAGAGCTTTACATATATCAGCAAGCAGATAGAGCGTGGAAGCAAACAAAAATTAATTGGCTCGGTCAGCCAGCATAACCTAACCCTGCCATGAACCTGAAGCGATTTTAAACTTCATTCACTAATCCAATAAAATTCTTCATGGATTTACCAATTATTGTCGGCATTTTTCAAATAGCTTGTCATATTTAATCATCATATTTCATATGTTTTTGATTTAATATATATATATATATATATGATTGTATGTATATTTTTTTATTAAGGAAATTAACCGCAGCTCAAAAGAGCATAATACAATGTTTGCGATTAATATTCAGGCGGTTCGATATATATGTACATATATATTTATATATATATTTAGGCGCAAATTGGCCCATAAATTTCCACATGAAATACATACCTACATACTTACAAAAACACAAATTGTGCTTGGGCGAGTATGCCATTTAAATTGCCTACATGTGTAGCACACAACCATAATAAATTAATGACTTTATTTACTCTTCATACTGACGCGCAGAAAGATACCCGCTAGGAAAGTGAAACATTGACTTTCATTGGACAGTGACTTTCGGTTTTAACCAGCGATGTCTTTTGTGGGAACTTTCCAGCTCGCCGGCCAGGGCATGCCTGGAGAAACTTTCTTCTTCACTGCCATTGAAAGTTCCACATTCTATTTGATATTATAAATACTTAAATAGTACAAACACAAATTTGTAAATCCCAAAGTTGTCCAATAAACTGCCTCAGGAAGCGAAATGGAACCAGTGTGGATTCAAAACGTTTGCCTAGTTTTCATATGCAACGAAAAGAAATGTTTCAACCAGAGGCCGTAACGGTTGAAAATTTTACTAAACAAATAAAATTTTGAATCGAGCTTATTTATTGCTTAAAATATAATATCGTAAACATTTCTTGAGTTTTATTTTTTGCTTGGAAAATAATCGTTATGTTTTGAGTTTTTTTTAGGGACCGACAATATTTTCTTTCTTTCAGAAGAAATGGTTACGCAAAAATTCCCTTTATCTATTTTAGAGATTTTTAACCATTATCGTAAGATTTATTTTATTTCCGACATCGTTACCAATATAAGTGAATAACATATACTTTGATTATGAAGAACTATTATAGCAACCACAAAAATTTTTTGGTTGGAAAGTAATATAAGTTTTTGGTAATCGGAGATCAACTCGACAGCTCTCTTGTTTTTGGTTAGTGATAAGTTTGTTCTATGAACTTATTCTTGTCATTTTTGAAGAAAAATTTACCGTTACTTATTCTAAATATGTATACATACTATATCGTTTTTGAAATTCCATTATCTATCTCGAAAATATTGCGTAAAGTTCAGGAAAAATTTAACGAGAAAAACAATACTTAACCCTAAATATCCCGCTGGTACCGCCGCGGACTAGTTAACTAAAACCAAAATTTCATTAAACGTATTTCTGTTAAATCTATCGCTACGATTTAAATAATATTTATTGATTTTAGCGCTACCGTTTACATTGGTGAAATTGTGTATTTTAAAAAAAAAATGTTCTTGTGGCAAGCTCCTGACAATCGAAGCTGGAAAAATATTCCGATAATACGCCAAACGATGCACGATATAATAAAAAGAAATAAAATAATGAAAAGCATTCAATGCCCAAATATTGTTTATGAATACAGTAAATATATGGACCTTTTGGCTTCGTCCCTCGGCCGTAGTCTTAACAGTATAAAGTCACGGAAGAGGACAAACCGCTCTGTCCCATACGTGAAATGGCCATGATCAATTTCTAGATTTTATACAACAGGCATCAAATATATTTTTTTTCAATTTTCCTATAAATGTTATTGTTCTTGCTAAATATAGTCTTTTGTTTCCGATGAAAAATTATTTTTTTGGTTTAATTTTGATGTTCAGGTACCCAGCGGTTTCGCTAGGAACCAAGCAGGTATTCCTACCTAATTTAGGTATTTATGAGTTGTAAGCGAAATCGTCGAAAAAACGTCGTTCAGAATTTTGAGTTATGCATCTACATATATAATATTATAAAAGGTGATTTGTAAGGGTTAAAATGCACAATGCCACTCGATATAAGCGTTCAGGTTTTTTTTACGATGCGTAAATTATAAACAGTTTTCTATTGCTCGAATATATAAGTAGAAAATGAAATGAAGTGCAGACTTTGTTAACATTTTTTTTTGGTTCAAATAAATACGAACGGTAACAAAAACCAGTTTAATTTCAATAACAGTTAATTTACATAATTAATAACGATTACTTACAAAACCACTTACATTGACCTTATACATTGAAGAACATCTGAGTTGAATTTTAGCTATGAGCACAACGCACAAAGAGTGTGGGTATCAGAAGAAAAAAAACGAATTCTGTCAATTCATTTTCATATATACAAAAAAGCGAAAAGAGAAGTGGTCATTTTGCACCCGATGCCCATACAAAACTAACCGTGGAACTGACCAACAGCTTGAGTTAATTTTCCCACTAATATAACTGATAGTTACATATATGCCAGGCTTCTTGCTAGGATATTAAAACAAAAGATGTTACTGTTAAAATCGCTATAAATAATCAGAAAAAAGCACTACTTTTGATAATAGTTTTTGTTAACCAAACAAATTTTTCGGCTGATATAATGGCTATTCATAACCAAAAAAAAATATCTCCAGTTTATAATAAAATATCTGTTACGATAATGGTTAATTATATGCAATATTTAAATACATCAGTAATAATGGTTAATTATTTCTTTTAGAATTTTTCTTATAACAATGGAAACATTTCACATTTTCCTTGAGGTATAGATTTTTTAGCCGCAAAAACGTATTTACTACGCACACATGTGCGAGCATTAAAACTGTAAAAACCACATGTGTTTATATTACACACACACACATACATGCCCATATACATAGGAAGGCCTCATTAGTGTGTGCGTGGAAAAATGTGTTGGTGCCATTTAAATTGCATTGTTGCATGTCCCTGGTGAAAAATTATGAGTTTAACAAGCAATATTTTCATTTTTTTTTTGTGTGGACATTTTTCATTTCATGTTATTTTCTGTAGCTTGATCCTTACTTTCTTCCTTCCTTTGGTCATTTAAGCGCGTCCTGTTATTCGTTTTGCGGCAAGCGAATCGAAACAAAATGATGTTATTAAACAATCTACAAAATAGTTACATATGTATGTGTGTATGTATGCCCATATATGTTTCCCGATTTGTATGTATAAATAAAAATTTGTACAGATGAGTGAACACATATGTATGTGTGTGCCTATGTATGTAAGTATTGCATTTACCAGTTTACGCAGGGGACGACACGCCATTAAATACTTAAACTTCTTGTGAGCTTTTGGTTCGAAGCTTTATGACTTCTACTGCGCGCAACTGTTGCCAATGGGTTTTACATTTTATTCATTTGGAAAGCCACCCGCGATTTAAATAGCAGCCATATTTTTCCACATACGGATACTGCGACTACTTGACAATCACATCAATCTCCATCAGGTTTCGATAATTAAAATAATTTTCCCTTCTTTTTTGTGCTATTTTCTCTTTTAGAACGCCCGTGAATTTGTACGGTAAGTATGTAGTATGTAAATGTGGAAATATTTTGCGGGGATGCGTACATTTCATATTTCTACCGCCTTTGCGTGCAGGATATAGAGTGTGCCAATATGTGAAGGAATTTTTTTTTGCTTAATTTTCGTTTGATGGTAATTAATCAACGCGAGAAGGACATGTTTGTGATAAAAAATATGCGTCACGCCCTGATATACATAAGTTTATATATACATAAGTATGTATGCATGTAGGTACTTATAAATGTGCTGTGAGATGTGAAGGCAACATGACTACGAAAATTGTATGCATGTAAGTAATGCACATATATATATATTGTCGTGATTGTGTTCAAATTCATTATTGTCAACGATCTCATAAAAAGTTTAAGAGTTCAAAAAAGCATATTCATTTGAAACTCTATTTTGTTACTAAGTAACGGGGCAACTAATATTAAATATTATAGAATACAATTTTTCTCATAGCGGTAGTCATGGCAAACCGCCGCGTGTACATCTGCATTGATAAAACTGCCTATCCTTTGTAGGTTGCCTTGCCTCTTTAGTGGGCCCTCCGTATTTGTGCCTGTCCATATGAATTGCCCTAAGTTATTTACTGTTTTAAATGTTGTGTGAATGTTGTTCTCTTTTTTAAGTTGACTAATTTGCATGCCGGATGTCCTATATAAGTTATTATTTATTTGTGTGACATAGCCAATGAATAAAAAATTATTCAAATTCAAATTCAAAAAATCATTTCTACGTCCTGAAAAATCAATATTTTTACATTTCTCAATGCGGTTAATTTTCAGTTAAGACTCTTGTTATCAGAGCATCTAAAGCATACACAGTTTCAATCGAGCCAATATAAAAGGGTAGAAAGTGACGCAGATTTCTTAGAGGCGTATCAAAACGAATATGTTCAAGAGGAAGACACAATCTACACTCCCAGAGATAATATCAAAAACAAAAGATAATGACAATATCAGTCTTCTACTTTCGAGTGATTTTAGATTTATAAGCATACATACATCTTGCTTGAACCGATGTTCAATAAAATATTACGTTCGAAGTGCAAAACGAATAAATAACTTTTGAATTTTTTCTATACAGTTAGTGTAGCAAGCATGATATGGTCTCTAGATAAATGAAGGTTACTCTAGTCTAAACCTAACAAGGGCAGTAAAAAATATTCGGTCGTATAAATTCCAATATTGCATACGATTTTGAGACAATGTAGTTAATATAATTAACAAAAGTAGATTTGCTATCAAAAACTACACCAACGTCCTTAATTTGATCGACGGATTTCAGATAGGTATTTGAAAAATGATAAGAAGTGACGTGATAGCATTTATTAATTATTCAACGATAAACGATTTTTCGTACACCACAATTGAAAATTATTAAGCTCTACTTGCAGAATTTCTGAATCAAGTTGACAATTAATAGTGGAATAAACTATAAAATCATCAGCATACAGTAGGAATTTAACAAATGAGAAGCAACTACTTACATCATTAAACAATAAAATGACACTATCTTGAGGTACCCCAGATGAAGCAATAAAGGGGTACGATAACGAATTGTCAACTTTAACAACACAACTGTCCAAGTCTTCCCATCCTTCTCTTTGCTGCTTCTTTTTGGCGCTCTATTACTTCTTCAAATTTTATCCATTTCCTTTTTGTATTTATTGCTTTAAGCTATATTATTAATAGTGTACAATTCTATCTTGAACGCTTCCCGTGTTGGAGGGATTCGTTCTAGTCTATCCACTACTTGCCTTTGTGCTGTTTTTTGTGTTGCTGTGGATGGGTTGACGTGTTGTGTATTATCGTATCTGTGGACGTTGCTTTTATATAAATTTAATAATTAACCTATCCTAGGATCTTGTCTATCTTGTTTGTCAGATTCAGTTATTTTGTTCTTTCCTATTTTTCTCTTTCCATCGTAAATTTAATATTTTTATGTTGTTTGTTTAGGTAATCTGGGATTTCTTTTTCGTTGTTATTGGTTACTACCTAGATAATGTCATCAACCTCTCGCGCAGAATATCGCACCTAATTTGGTTTTTAGTTCCTAAGTATATTGCCCTTCTAGTGCTTACATGAACACCTCCATGAGGATACCCGAGGTTGGGTTTCCTATCCCTATTCCGTTCGCTTACCTGTATATCTTTTTATGAAATTTAAAGTAGTTTTGGTGTAGCGTTATTTTTAGAATATTTATGACCTGCGCAGCCTTAATTTAATATTTGATGTTTTCCAACACTATCTCTGGTAGAGGTATGGACGAATATAAGTCTTTTATATCAAACGATACCAATTTGCAGTCTTTCGTGAATTATGCGGATTTCAGTTTGTTAATCAGTTCCATATTACTTATACTACGTTGCTTTTTTCATAAATTTTTTATCTCTGTTTGATATTCGTTGGTGGGTTCCGAATTAGTATCATTATATGTCATTAAAATTAGCCAGTAATAATTCAGAAAATAAGGTGTCTTACCCTCTCAAATACAAAAACATACTAAGTTTTACGCGAATAGGGATTAGTAGGCATTCGCAAGGCAGCCTGCACTTGTTGCATTTGAATTTAAGCTCTTAAATCATTTTACTCATGCAGCCAGTTTTTGCATTTGTCGTTTCTTCGCTAATAAATCACTTCTTCTTTCCTTAGTAAACGTTACCCCTCCAAATGAAACTTCAAAATTGCGCTTTCTCCGTTCAGGCTTTGCTAGTTTTTTTTGCCTAAGTGAACACGATTGACACAAGCTTGTACAAATAACCTGCCTGCCGAACACTTTTGTCGACAGAGGAATCATTTTCTTGCAAATAACGTATGGTTGCTTTTTTACACCGATGGTATATTTTATCCGTTATCTAGTGCAAAATTTGGAATTGCGCAGGTTCATGAACTTTTTTTTTTATATAGTGGGCCACAATAAAAAATAATGTCATAACTAGCTTCTCGTAGCAATGTTGGTCAACTTATTTGGTTGGAAAAATATTAATTAAAAATGTACCTTTGCTCAGTGGCGTTGCGTTGACGGTATGGTCGAAGCGTCCGAGGTACCGATCCATTTCCTGGCGTATGGTGAAAAGGCCGAGTCTCCAAGCCTACACCCTCAGGGCGTTCAAGCTTTGGAGCCGCTGACTGGTAGCGAAGTAACCTTTTCTTTTACTGTTTGTTTAAAGTAGTTTGGCGGAAGGGCGTGGCCAATGTTCCAATCCTTTTCTGGTGTAGAGAAGAAAGGCCGATTCTCCACTAGTACACCCTTTGAGCGATGAGGTCGCAATCTATTTATCTAATAGGTGACTTGCAGAGGTGAATTAAAAAAGCCTTGAATCTGGTAAAAGTATAACAATTTTATGTCGGACACGGTAGTTCATCAAAGTATTTTAACCCCTTGTAGCACATAATCTTTTTGTTCACTTCAGTTCTATATGCCAGTACTAAAACTATGTTTTCCCTTAATTTGTATGATTTGGTTTTATTTATATAATGAATATTACCCCATGTTAATCACACATAATTTCAAACCATTGTCTTTCACAACCAACCACTTCATATCGTGTGGGTATATTGTAGAGCTTGTTCAAAATAAATCGCATCGTATTATTTTTAATTAATTGTAATTTGTCGATCTGTGTGTCGCTCATTATGAATAATATCGTTGGGCAATATATAAAATGAGAATCTATTATATACCTATAGATCTATAGACTAGTGTTTTATTCTGTTTCCCAAATATTTGCTTGATCTTTTCATAATACTAATTTGTTTTTCAGCAATTTTGTTAACTACATATTCTAAATGGTCGTTAAATTTTAATTTATTATTAGTACAAATATCAAAGTATTAGAATAATTAACAAAATTAATTCTGTCAGACATCATCGGTGGCAACAATCACGCTGTTAGTTCTGCCTTTTCGAGACGGGTAAAAGAAACGACGAATCATAAACGCACTCTATACATACATACATACATAAGTCCCCCATTACCCCCGTGCTATTGTATGGCAGTAGATAACCGATGATTCTCGGAAAGATTTTTGGACCTTTAGGTCTATGCGACGGCGATCACTACAGATGATTGAAGGATGAGCTGTATTAACTTTATAAATAGATAAAACTTCTTCAGCTCTGAAATTATTAAACGCGATACCCGCTGGTGGTGCCACAGAAAAAGGAAGGTCTCGTCTGCGTTGGAGAATCCAAGTGAAAGAAGTCTTGACATCACTGGGCACTTCCAATGGGCTCCAGTTAGCAAAAAGAAAGAACGACTGGAGTAGCTCGGCCAAAATCGTTCAACCAAGTAAAGTAAAATGGAAGATTTTATTTGAGTTAAATATGGTATGAACTAGAAATATGTATATTCTGTAATGCATTTATTGAGAAGTATATTCTTTGACGCATTTTTGAAGGTCTAAAATTAAAGGTCTTTAAAAATTAGCATATACTGAGGTACATTCTGAAAATAAGTAATAAAAGTTATCCAGACTCTTCCTGTTAACCAATTCACCAATCCCAACTGAATTGAGGAGGTTCGACATTTCGTACTTTGTCATCTCTGATCGGCTGATAAAAAGGACGGTTGCTTGGTTTACCATTTACCAATTATCTTGAAATCCTTACAATACTCAGTATGCTGATTAGGCAAATCTTTGCATATTCCAATGCAACTTTAATTTCCACTTTTGCCTAGTGCTTTACATAAGACTAAACCATCTTGATTAGTGTTGTTACTGTAGTATACTTGCAAATATTTTTAAAAGTCCCTTTTGTAGATAAAAAGAAATACGAGTAGTGCGCTGCTATATTCCACTTTAAGTAAAAGTGCAAAGCAAACACTCTCAATTCCAATATAACGAAGTATCAAAATATTACGTTTGCATTTGTGAACATATATTTACAAACTTTCATACAACTAAATATGAAACAATGTGTTGAGAACTATAATGATTATAAAAAAAAAAAATTCAACTAAAACAAAAAGACGAAACGCGGAAAAATTTGTATAAAACAAAGTGGAAGTAGAGAAATATATGTCGCCTTTGCCAGCAGCTGTCAGCGAAATAACACATTGGCGATACTGCGTGTCCGTGGGTGCTGTCAAAAAGTTACACATAACGCAACATAAGCTTTGCATGTTCATATGAACTGTATATGCGCTGGCAGTTGAATTTCGGCAGGATATTGGACACAGTATTTATTGACAGCACTCACTGTCAACACACGGCATGTCAACGCTAGCAACAATTTGTACGTGGAATAAACAATAATATCTACATACATACTGACAAATATTTTCGGTCACGGTGGGATTATTAAGTTACTCCCCGTTACTATAATTTTAGTCGGACGGTATAATGTTTTCAGTTTTTTTTGGAAATGAGCGGCAAGTGGTAAGGCCTTGTAAACTTTTCGGAAAGTTTTCTAAAAGTTTCGCTTTTGCGGTCATTAACGGAAGTCATCACCGGTGCTGGCCATTCCATAATAAAAATATCATATGCACAGACAGTAAATCCTGCCCAGAAGCCTTCGAGTCACCAATAAATACAGAAAAAAAAATTTAGATTCGGAACAGTATAACACGATCGGCCACGTGACACACTACTCGAGTGATGACAATCATCAACGTTATACAAACATTAACCCATACAGAACGAAGCCGACTTTCGGGTCAGATATTCATCTCAAAGATTTAAAACCATACATCCGATTAAGTCTTACGCACAAAATACTTACGCAACAGTAGACCATATCTTGCCCAAACTTTCCATTTTCTAGAGGTTCTTTTTCCCCATTCTCGAAGCCCATCGATTTTCTAACAAAGCCTTTAAAAAGTAGCTAACGACAATATACAATTTTCTTTTTTTATTATTATTTACTATTTTGTTCGTAATATTTGCACTGGAAAAGTTAAAATTTTCATTAAAGGGTTGTGTTAAATTTTAAATTACTTTGATAGCCATAAGGGTAATGAATTTATTATTTTGAGTAAACTTTTTCGAATTCAGAGTGCTGTGTTGCTGGAAATCAAGAAAATGCCTCCAGGGGAAGAAAAACCCGCATACGATTTACTTCCTTCGTTAAATTTCAAGAAAATATTTTAGTTGAAGTTTTCTCCTGGGAAGTCATGAAAACACTTACAAAATATTGGAAATGACATCGGTGGAATATAAAATGCATAGTTTTTTTTCCTCAGAGACTGAAACGGCTTTTCAACGCCCTTTCATGCACTGGCAGTACCAAATACAAATTCTAGAGCAGTCGGGTCATATTGTGCTAGGTTAGGTTGATGTGGTAGTCCCCTCGGGGGAACCCACTTAGCTACATATATAAAGAAGTCCATTGCGATGCCACTAACATGTATGGCAACCAAAAAAGCTGAGATATACTACGTATCCAAAATGAAGTCCCGCAAGCTGCTGATTTCCACCTCTGAAAGCCCTTTCGGGTTGTTAATGAAGTAAAAGCCTAGGCACCCAAATCTCAGCCTGGCAAAGGCAGGGCAACTGATTAGAAAACGAAAAGATGGTTCCCTTTCGCATCCTCCTGAAAGCTGAAGGCAAAGAAGGTCTGAGGCTATATTCAACCGCGTGAATACCTATCGAACAATGTTTACGGTCCAATCAAAGTAACTAATTTGCTAATTGCTGATCATCAGGGTGAAAATCCACTTAAACCAACGGTACACCACCGGGCAGATGATCTCTCCAATTCTGTATGTCGTGATATTTGCCCAGCGCTCGCTAAGCCAACATAGCGCCCATCTGTCCAATAGGAGTTCATAGGCGGCTAGAGGAGCTGCCACCCTCTCCCTGCTTGAAGCAATAATTTCAAGCCCTGCAATGTCGCTATGACCCGGCGCCCAAAAAACTATTGATAACAAGCCAAGATCGAGCCCACTAAATAGGTTACCGAAACAGCAGAACGAGAAGTTAAAAAAAAAACAGTTCTGAAATGAGTGCGGCATTAGTCACAAACCTTTGGATGCTACCGAAAGTTATAAAACCGACTGCTGAAAATTCAGATCTCAACGTGATTGAAAAACGGTGTAGTATTTTGGAGAAAAAACTAAGATAGCGCCATTTTACCAATGAAAATCAAATGAAGAATACCCTGAGAAAATAATGTCTTAAAATTAATGCAGAGATTGTGAAAACTTTAGTAAAATTCTACAAAGTTTGAGGAAAACTAAACATATATTGTTGAATACTTCGCTGCATTTAATATTGAAATTGGTAAACTTTTTGTTGTGAATAATTTTGGGATTAAAATAAAGCGAAAGTGAGGGCTGCATACTTATTTAATTAAAACTATAAACAAGTTTTAGTTTTTTGTATAACTATATTCTTTTCTTTTAAGAAATTCGTGTACAAAAATTAACCAAAATCAATGGAAATTCTTACGCGCAAGATACTTGCATTTTATTTTACTAAAATGCGCTACATAACTGCATACTCAAAAAGCTTCTAAAAATTCTGAGCGGACAATTTTTAAATTTTAATTTAATGTTTTTTAAGTTTGTAAAACTTTTACAACAAAATTTAAAAATTTAACTATGAAACTTTTTATAAAAAAAATAACGAACAAAATTTAGTACAAAAATATGGTAAATGTCGTAAAAACTAAAACCGCGCTATTTAAGTTGTGCGCCACTGCGCATAAAATATCCCCAAAGGCTAGCTGGGATATGTCGTGTAGTGAACTACGATGGTTATTCGGAAAGAGAACTCATTTTTCACCTATAAATGGGCAGCGAATGATAAAGTCTGCTTAAATCGGCCACATAGCGATGAACAGAATGTGACAGATGATAAATAAATATGTATGTCTACAAATAAACAAAGGCATGCACGTACATTCATTCATACATATGTATATTAAAAATATGCGAAACTCTAGCAACAGCGGCAGTGGTATTGGAAATGAAAAGAAAATTCATAACGTCATATTGCAAAATAACTTGACAAGGATATATTTACGTTTAAATACCAAAAGCGAAAATGGCGACTGAGTATGCTGGAAGCGCCGAGGAGGGGGTGGTCGGTCAATTGGTAATTGGAAGTTATGGGTGACTGTTGCGACAGCAAGCAAACAGCACGCTAACGGAAGTACTCATATGTATAACGAATTTCTTATTTATGTTCGTACCAATGTACATACATATGTACATGCATATTTATTACAGAATCAGTGCAAATATCAGCAGCAACCATAGAGACAGTCTGACATCGTGTGAGTATGTAGTTATGTAGATATGTAGATATGCAAAAATTATGATTGCCATCGAAAATCACGCTCTTTATTTGTGTACTTATATACTGCAAATATACACGTAGATAAAGAGCGCCATAACGATAGCACATCCACAAATTCACAAGTTTTTACTATTTGTCTTCTGTATTTAATTATAATTATTTGTTTTTTTTTTAATAAAAATATTTTTCTTTTTACAAAAAACATGGGTTAAATTCAAGCTGGAGTTGTGGTAATTTTGACAAAATCAGTACGCATATTTCTAATAAAGCCAACCTCCATTTTTAGGCCACAAAATCTAACAAAAATTAGTACTCAAATTACTCTATTTCAGCATATCGGCGTAAAAGTATGACATTTCTGACGTTTCTGAGATCCCTTTTTTTTTTTGTTGCGCACTTTGGCGTTAAAAATTCAATTTCTTATTCCGAAAATCGTTCTTTAATTGAAAATATTTAAGTATATTCATTCATAGAGAAAATTAGTACATTTTATAATTGACTGAGATTTAAGGAAGTTTATCGCGGGCTTCCTAAAGCTAATGGGGTTTGCTTTTCTTGTTTTGATACTGGTGACTGCAAGCAGATGGCACAGGAATTATATTCAGTGTATCCAGACAACAACAACATTTATATATGCATTGAATTCAGTATTTTTGTTTACATGGAAAAACCCGGTGCTCTTTCGAGTCAAGTTTTCAACGAATCCTGTGTTTTGTCTTACGGATAAGGATAATTTTGGGCAGCTTTTAACACCATTTTTGGCTGTACACTCAGGTATGAAAAGGATACTTGCTATTCGCAAATTAAGAAAATCCACTAGTTTATTTTTCTCCAAGATTCCAAGGTGTTTTGAATTCAGTATTTTCGCGCATGAAGCAATCATACATATTTCGATACGCATCGAATCTAGATTCTGTGTATTTGCCGACAGGAAGAACCCATATTCTGAGCCGCAATAAATGCAGTTTTTTTTATGTCAAACATGTAATTGCATTTTGAGTTGTATTAAGTCAGTGTTTTTTTAATAAATTCAGTGCCCTTGATTGCGTTGGGTTTTTATTTAGCATTTTGAGGCATTTGAAACAGGGGCTTTTGTCGCACGAATAGCCGAACTTTGAGTCGTATTTTTTAACCTATTTTATCCAGCGTTTTTGTGACTAAGCAATAAGCGTTAGATAAAATGATGGGTATTTCTAATAAATTGATTCTTTATTTATGCACTCGGAAATTCAGATAATTTCAATCATTTACAATAAAAGTATAAGAAGTATAATTGTGATTATTCATCTTCAAGAATTGAGGTAAACGTTTAAATAATAAAAATTGCATACAAAATTATGTGCATACGTGTAGTTGGGATTCTAAACCAAAAGTTACATAACTTTCCATTTTTATATTGAAAAGGTATGAAAAATAGAGTAAAATGGCCATACATCTTCTCCAATTACAAAGCAATATGAAATAGGCAGTAAAAAGGGCAACGAGTTTTCTCCATTTTCTACAACTTTTAATTGCAGCTACGTGATAGAGCTACTGAAAAAGTGAGGTTAAGTTACAGACCAACACCTTGCTATCATTCCAACATGGGTTAATTCCAAGTTTCAAAGTCTGTTCAAACTCAACAAACATCACATATGATTTTGAATTTTTAAATTCGAATTTTCATTAAATTCAAGTATAATAAAGTGCAAGCTGAAAGTAACTACAAACTGATTTTTCGCTTTTTTTTCCCTGGCGCTCTTCCGTAAATTCATCCATGTAACGTAAGCTCGGTTTTTTTTTTATATCGAAAAAATTTCGCAACATCGTTAGTAAAAAAATTTCAAAAATCAACGATAATTTGTAGCTGCTTGTAGTGTGCAGTTTATTAGAATAACATTTTGTGAGATAATAAACTGCATACCCACGCTTTTTATAAAAAATCGAATACAAATTTCAAAACCTTGTTGAATTTTTTTCCACATCCGAACATAGTCTGAAACTTAGAAACCAGTGTTTGTTGTAGAATGAAATATGTCTGTATAAAAAAAAAGTTATGACAATTAGATAAAGAAAAATAAAGAGTAAAAATTTGTGAATATTTGGTTGTGCTATCCTTATGTCACGCACTGTACACATTGCATACAATATATATCTATACATACATATATATATATTAGGGGTGTTCTTATTTTTGAAGTTGGGAAATTTTTGAACCGCCGGCCTGATTCTTGTTCCTTTCTGTTAAAAAGTAAACCTGTGAAATTTGGAGTCTATCCGATAACTTTTAGTGGACCCGGAAACGAGTTGAAGTTGCCATTGGGTGTATATGGGCAAAATATCGGTTTGAACGAATGTCAGTACATTTTAATGCACATTTTGAATTTGATTTTCCCCATAAAAGAAGTAACTGAAACCATAAATGTTATTTGGGTTTCTTTTCTTCATATTATACAACATTATAAATATCGATTGCATGATATTGACTGTTTAGTTCTCAGAAGTCGCAATAAAAGTAGTACCTACTTACAAAGAATCAGTGCAGAAATCTATTTTCGAACGCTTTACTTTTGGCGCAGAAAATATTCCATCAAATTGTGTACTCTCTAGATACTACAAATTGCAAACTCTGCTGATAACGGGACATTTTCGCGAACATTGTCTCATGTGTTTTTTATTTTCGCTTTAATTTTGGTTTTGGAAGCTTTTAATTCGCACGCAGTAATTTTGTTCATGTTCTATTTGTAATCGTAATTTGTGATCGCAGTGGAGTAAATTTTTAAACAGTGAAAAGTAATTAATCATTTAATAATAATACATTTAAGTAAATTAACTTGTTATTCAAGTGTTGTTATATACTAAAAAAAAATAAAAATAATAATGTCGAGTGCTGTAGAATTACAAAGCACTTCAGTTATTAGAACGCGTAAGGTCATTAACAATTTGAAGAAAATTGATTTAATTGGAAATGTTTCACATCAAATAACTGGGGCAAAACTACCGTCAAATCGTCAGGTCTTGCAAGTTTTATTTTACAACAGGCGTTTTGTAAATATTTCATCAAAGGAAAGTGCGCAATTGGCAATCGATGCAGTGAACATATTTTGGCAGCAAGCACGTATACCTATTCGAGAAAAGCATAAGTGTGTTGAGAAATTGGTAAAATTATATGAAAAGTGGAAAAGCATTCAAAGAACAGTTCCTGATAAAAGATCAAATACCCAAAAAGAAGCTACTGAAACATTTTGCGAAAGTCTAGACAACTTATTTGATATTGCCACCGCTGATGCTCTAAAAAAAATTCGTATTGTTGAAGATAGAGAGTTTCTAAAAATGCAAAGACAGAAAGGACGTCCTGGTTGCATGGCTGGTGCTGATATGGTTTTGAGCGAACGGGAAAAAAGAGCACAAGAGCGACAAGATAAAAATGCTGCACGAAAAAGAAAGCACGAGGAGGAAACCAGTCAAGCAGGTAAACTTCATATATTAGTAAAATTAAGAATGCAGTTTTTACTTTTCAATATTTTGTAGATTTTTCCCAATTCATGGAATGGAATGACGAAGATGATGTTATCAACATGCCAATTAACACAGCAAATATCGCTGAAGAAGATGTTAGCTCAAATTGTATTCAAGGCAAAAAACGAGGTCGCAAAGGTTGTATAACACGTCGATTAGTAGCAGCGCTGGACAATGCCAAAATATCTGATGGAATGGCAGTTCACATTCTCATAGCAGCTGCTGAAGCATTGGGACATCGGGTAGAGGAACTCGCTATTAATAGATCCACTATTCATCGGTTGCGTCAAGAAAACCGTTTAAGGGAATCCAAAGAAATCTCAGCTGATTTTACTTATAATGTAATACGACTTTATTTAAATCTTTCAAGAAGAACTGATATTAAATTTTCTAACAATTAATCATTCATAGGTGAGTAAAATTGGTTCAGTGGTAGCTCATTTTGATGGAAAGTTTATGCAAGATTTGGTCGGACACACAAACGTTGAACGGATTGCAATTTTAATAAGCTACAATGGCACATCAAAGTTTCTTGGAGCACCGAAAGTATCCTCTTCAACAGGTTCAAATATTGCAGATGTAGTGTATGAAAGATTACGCAAATGGAATATTATTGACCAAGTAAACGGATTGTCATATGATACAACTTCCACAAATACTGGTATTAACTCAGGAGCCGCAGTCCTTTTGCAAAAAAAAATTGGACGTAGTCTTATCAATCTACCTTGCCGCCACCATATTTACGAAATCATATTGCGAAGCATTTTCGAAACAAAGCTTTTTGCAACCTCTGCACCAGAAGTTTCCATATTTGAAAGATTTGCAAAATCTTGGCGAAATTTAAACAAAGAAACGTTTAGAAGTGGCACCGAAGATGCAACCGTATGTAGAGAAATAAAAGAGGAAATCGAAAACTGTAAAAAGTTTTGTTATGCTCAACTGACTAAACCTCAGAATCGAGAAGATTATAAAGAATTACTTCAGTTGGTTTTAATCTTTCTTGGTGCAGAACGGTATAATTTTAGAACGCCTGGGGCTACTAGCCATGCCCGCTGGAGCGCAAAGGCTATATATTCTTTAAAAATATTTCTTTTCCGTGAACAATTCCCACTTACGAAAAAAGAATTGCATGGTTTACGCGATATTTGCGTTTTCCTAGTGAGGCTTTATATCAAAGTCTGGTTCCGATGTACTAATGCCATAGACGCACCACTTCAAGATTTGACTTTTATTCAAGATGCTGTTAAGTATTCTAAAATTAACACGGAAATATCAGCAATCATTCTTAAAAAAATGAGCAACCATTTATGGTATATATCCGAGGAAGCAGTAGCTTTAGCTTTTTATGATTCAAAAATTCCTATTGTAGAAAAACATAAAATGGTTGAAAAACTTAAAGCAAAGGAGCCAGTCGTAAAATTAAAAAATGGTCGAAACTATTCGAATTTAATAGATTTTAAAGATTTTTCTTTATGTGATTTTGTCTCTGAGAAAACAAAGAGTTTCTTTAGTTGCTTTAATTTATCTATGGGATTTCAAATGTTGGATGCTTCAACTTGGGAAACTTCATATGAATTTCAAGAAGGTTGGACCTTCTGTAAGGATTTATTTGTTGTAAATGATACTGCTGAGCGAGGCGTTAAGTTCATTCAGGACTATAATAGAATTTTAACGAATGATGAGGACGAAAAACAATTGTTACTTCAGGTTGTTGAGGCTTATCGAAAGAAATACCCATCATATAACAAAGTTGCTTTAATAACATAATAAATATAACTTACAAAGTTTACAAAATATTATTATTATACTTATTTAATATATTATGATATTATTGTGTATTTTTATTCCGTAATTTTATTTAATAAAGTTCAAAATCTGCAATTTAAGTGTAATGAATTCGTTCAAAACTGATATTTTGCCCATATAGACACCATGAAAACTTCAACTAGTTTCCGGGTCCACTAAAAGTTATCGGATTGGCTCAAAATTTTGTTTCCTTTGTTTTTTAATAAAAAGGAACAAGAATCTGGCCGGCGAACTAAAAAAAAAAACAAATTAAAATTTGCCCATACAAATAAGAACACCTCTAATATATATACATATATATTCGCGTAATCCGAGCAACATTCCGATAGTATATGAAATGAAAACCGTTGTTGAATGCACGTGCACACGCAAAATAATATTCATAAAATCAGATTTCAATTTCAATTCAAGATGCCGATTTGATATTGAAACAAGTTTGACACGCGCAGCGGAATCCAACTAACAAAGCGTAGGAGCAAAAAAGACAAGCTTGTTAATGCTTGAAATTGAATGAAAAAGGTGTAGTTTTGAGTGAGAGTGAGAACAGTGTGCTGTGATTGCGTAGGAAAGGCCAGTATAAAGGTAACAACCACAAACCCATTCAGGTGTACATTTCTATGTACGATATCCTGCAATAAAGCAAAGTGAATATGTATGTAGGTACACATGCCGCTTTTGTACGCTTCTTTACTTCTCCTACAATACGAAATTGTTTACGTGCCTTTGCTATCAAAACAACGCAAATTGTTTACATTTCAAAGCATAGTTTGAGGCGTTTAATTTAGCTCGAACTGAGTTTACAAAACATCAGTGGCTACAATGACACAATGGTTTTATTATAATGAGTGCATGGTGCAATAAAATATTTATGTAAATTTGTATTTATAAATAAGGAAGTAGATAAAGAATATAATTTACGGAAAAGACGTCTAAGGTAAAAAAGGAATAGTGGGTCACTAATAAATGTAGGCTAATAAAGGAGTAATAAAATATGTAATAATAGGAATGTTTTTTTCGTTTTTTTGTAACTAAGTAGGAAAATAAGGCCCTAGCTCGTCTACAATTTCCTTTTCTTTGCAAAATTAACTCTGTTAACATCTTCTCAGAACGGAAAGTAGTTAATTTGGCAAATTATTTTCGCTCTACTATATATTTATACTATATATTCAATACAAAATGGATTTAGTGTTAAACTGAAATTTTCACAGGCTAGTAGGCTTTAAAAAGTACTTGTTTTCGAAAATGCTGCTGAAAAGAGTTACCACGTATTAAAGGAAAAACAAATTTGATTAAGTTATCAAGCTAAAGGAAATATTACGGCATGGGATGCAAAGGCAGTAGGTTGGCAGAGATCTCATTTATATGTTTTGAAACCATGAGTTGCCACCTATCAAAAAATTTTGACTTAATTTAATTAGTACAATAACTGTAACTAAAGTGGTGCCAAACGAAAGTGTTTACTAGAGCTTTTATTCCAGAAATATATTTGGATAGGGTTGCCATCTTTTAAAAAAAAAACATATTAAGCAAAATTTATAAGATATGTAAGTGCATCATTGTAATACTGTTTCGAACTGATAGAGGTTCTGGAAAACTTAGTCATGAAAAAATATTGAAGGATTGTCAACTGTTTGAAAATTAGATATTAATAACATAAACGAAATTAGTATACATACATACTTATGAACTACTCTCAAAAAGCTAAATTTATTTCTGTTCAAGTTATGTGTAAAAAATTTAAATCGATTTTAATTTATTATAAATTTTTGAGTTTTATGTTTTGCTAGAATAATAAGAGCTTGGTTTTTTGTCTTATTTCTTGCTTTGAAAAAATGAAATCAAACTTTTTGTTGCGGTTTGTTTTTGGGTCAGAAAGTAAGTTTAATTGATTACGTTAGTTATTTTTTATTTAAATCAACAAATAACAGCTTATGCCCGGATTCGGGAGATTAATGGGTTTATTTAAATTATTCATTATTTGCACTTTCTTAAATAACGGGAGTTCCGAAAAAATACATTTCAGCTGTCTTAATTCAAAAGTAATTATTACAAATTCTTCTTTCTTTTCCTCAGCTTAATATAGTTATATTCATTAATGCTGTCCACTAAGAAGCCTTTTTTGCATAATTAGACTATTTTGGCGCAAAGGACAAAGCTGAAACTACAGTACGTTAAATTTCATAAAGATTGTGGATGTTTACTATATCTCACTGTCATTGCTTTTAATTTTATATTGCACGTTTTGTTTTACTAATATAATCTTTTAAATTCAGTTTGCAAAATTATCTTACTACGGTGATAAATAATACAGAATTTAAACATTTTCTAATACCATTTAATCGTTCTTTTTTAATGCAACTCTCCGACATAAAGAAACCAACAATATTCACAATTTGTTCCGTTGTTCTCAGCATTCCCAAACTAAGATTTTTACAATATTCACAATTTGTTCCGTGTTAAAGAACAAAATATCAAAAACAACGTAATTCAAACATTCCAAGAAATTTAAAAAGTTCACAAATTTTTTAAAATAATTTTATGAAACATTGATAATATACTGAGAAGACGAACCTGAGTAAAGTTTTCTTATTTTTTTCTTCAAAATTAGATATTTCCTCCCGGCTGAGTATAGGTTTCCTCAAAACGAATAAAAACTTACTTAAATGAAATCAGTTTTCTTTAAAAATAGTGAATATTTCATTCTCATATTTCTGCACTGCAAAAACAAAACAACTAACGGAAATGATTCTGATTGATGATGATTATTTTGGCGAAAGTTTTTCTTTTAAATTGCGATTTTTTCTTCCGAGTAAGTTGGATAAAAACCTGCGTAAAATAAAACTCTTTTTCTCCAAAAGTCATTTCTTTTTCTCTGGATTACTGTTTTTCTTCAATTCAGATGTTTTCTTGAGTATATCTTTTGACATCTGTTTTACTTCATTTCAGATAATTTTTTTTAATGTCAATAATAAGTGCTAAAAAATATGTATGTATGTATATCAAGAATTTTTTTCAGAAATTTTTGTTTGGCTAAGTGAAGTTAAAACATCTACCAATCCTATGAATGCGAAAGTTTGTGTGGGTGTGAGAGTACGTTATTACTTTTTCAAGAACAAAAACAGCCTATACCCTACATTAACACCTAAGCCATATATTTTTTTGGAGAGTTGGCACCAGCTAAAAAAGCTATGTAAATAATTTAAGTCACGTGTTGCTATATGACGACTGGGTATATCTGGATAAGATATGGTACATATGTATATAGTCTGTGATATGGGTTACCGTTGAATCTATTTTTAAAGTGTGTTGCCGCCTATATAAAAGGTTAAATTCGATTAAAACAATGAATTAAATATTGAAATATATGGACCAAATGAATCGGCTGAATAAATGATGGTTGCCACCTGTTTAATTGCCCATTAATTTAAATTAAAAAATAAACGACATTTTAAATATCAGTAAAAAATTAAAAGTTAAAAAACAACTTAATTTACAAAATATTTTTGGGAAGTGTTGCCACCTGTTTAAAAATTAATTAAAATAAAAACTGAGATCAAATATTGACATATGGATTTCAAATGAAAGAACTTAGAAAACTTTATATTCACAACACATTTGTAGAGGGTTGCCACTTACCTAAACGAGTATAACAAAAGAAATTAATTAGTGAAAGGAAATAACGCAGCACGGGATTCAAAAGAAATTAGCAAAAAAAACTTAATCAGGAAAATGTGTTAAAAGAGTGTTGCCACCTGTTTAAAAGTATACATTTAATTCAATGTCAAAGCATATTGATATATATCCATTTTGTTGTGAAACGAATGCGTTTATTCAGTCAAAAAATATAATATGAGAAGGGTTGCCACCTGCTAAAAAACGTTGACTTAATTTAAATGTTAAGGTTTTAAAGAATGTTCAGTCTAGAAATATATTTGAAAAGTTTTACCACCTGTTTAAGTTTTAAAAACTAAGGGGATGCCAGCTGTTCGAAAATTATATACAAGTTTAAAGCCTAGGTAAAATCAGGTAACAGCATTTAATTACTATGAAAAACAGTTTTAGTCAATGCATTTGTCTAGGCACATACATACATTTTCAATATCCTGGAGTGCAGTTTTTGGGACTTCCGATTTATCTAAGCATCTGAATAAGTAATCATATGAATCGGCAAACACCTGTGGCATTCTGTTACTTGTATCATCTTTTAACGGTGAAAGATGATCATGAGACTTCTAAATGGCACTATCGTTTGATTTCGAACAATAAATTGGAGTATATTAGACCCGAATAACGGACTGCGGAGTTGCCAATGGCAAATAAGTTTCAGCAACCTTACCAACTTACTAACTTAATTGGCGCTATAAATCGCTTAATCGATTTTGGCCGAACTTCTCCTACAATTTGTGGTGCAAGTCTTGATGTTGTACCACAAACTGACGGACTTACAGTTGTACGACGACTCAGAATGGCGAATGTTTTTTTGTGAGAAGTTTTTTTTTTTCAAGACAGAAATACACTCGAATGTTTGCCATTGCCTACCGAGGGCGACCGAGGGTCGACCGCTAGAAAAAACTTGTCCATAATTTTGGACGTTACTTGAACCAGGGACCCACCGAATGAAGCGCGAAAAGACAACAACAGAATCAGATGAAAGAAATTTGATGAGGATATTTTGGTGATCTCCGAAATAGCTACAATTTCCACCACTCGTTACCTTCTTTCCAAAATACTTTTCTTATACTGGCTTTGAGCTCAAAAACTTAGCTTTTATCATCTTTCAGTGATTAAATAAACATAGATATTATTTCTTGTTCACTTATCTCGATACATTTTCGTGCACGTTGAAAATTAAGGAGAAAGAAAATATAGAAGCATACATATACAAAGCAATAAAAAATAAATCAACTACCTAGACACTGATAAGCTTCAGGGTAACCGCACAATCAGAAAATAGTTCAACGCAACACCCCAAGTCATTAGATGAGCATTACCAAAGTGACACCAATATATTTGTCCTCATTTTGCACCACTTTAAAACAAATACAAAAATATATAAGTATGTGTGCATTTTGTCATTATTCTTAGAAAGCATAAATTGCAGATTTCCATCCATAGAAATAAACACACATACATACATTGATATTTATCCATGCACATCAGCTCTTTTATTAAAAATCATATGCAGATTTTTTATTTTTTATTTTTTCCTCATATACAATTTTTAACCTTTTCTATGTAGTTCTTATTTCCCAGAATATATCACAATAATACGACATACAATAAAGCTTTTTATTATCTACAAATCTGAATTATGTCACTAGGAAAAGGGAAAACTGCTGAGCATTGCATCATAATGGAAATAGAAATAAAACGAAAACGAACTAAAAGTTGGTAAGTGAAAAGAGTATTACTGCTGAAAGGCATAATATATTAATAGATGCATAGATTCTAAGAACAGAAGGCGACTGGCTATGGGTCACTGAGGAAATATTAAGTAGAAAATAAATGTGAAATAAAATAATGCCCGTAAAGTATAAGAACTAAGTTAACTCAGAAATAAAAAAAAATACTTATGCTCGTGCATATTGACTTATACACTGGGCGTCAAATGAAAGTGTACATTAAATACTAATATATTTTACAAACAATGTGTATGCGTAATGCACATAAATATAAAAAAGTAGACTGAAGCAGAATTTCATAGTTCGTATTCCGCCTTTATTCTGAATTAATGCTCGAAGAGATTTTGGGTTGCTTAGAACTAAGTTTTTCAAAATTTCTGACTCTTTTCTGCAAAAAAAAAAACGGTTCTGAGTTTGCACGCCCGCTTATTAGAATTTACCAAGCCCAAAGTTACCAGAAGTGTTCTAACAGCGTTACATCCACAGACTAATTGACAGTTTCGATGCAGTTTTCTTGAAAAAATCGAGTTGCTGGCGAGATGTGCCATTGGGGTTGTTATCTTGTTGAACGATACACAACCTCAAATCAACTTTTTCTCCACTTTTTTCCAAAGTTTTATGGATCGCATTCATAGTAGTAGCTGCTATCGTGCCTCCATCGATTTGCACCAAATTACCAACATCAAATTTGGCGAAACCGTCCTATACAATTAGAGACAAACCTCCATGTTTTACCAATGTTTCTAAGTTGAAATGTTCAATTAACTACATTTCAGATATTTCCGAGTTAATTGTTATTTCACTTTTCAATAGGCGTTTAATACTTGTCGAAATTTTTAGTTTAGGGCCTCCCCTATATCAAGTTTTGTACGACCTCCACTTCGTGAAGGTTTCATACATTTGCTCTTCCAATTGAAACAGAGTATTTTCCAGACATTTCTTCATAAGCTTCTTTCTTCTCTCTATATTTTACAATTAAATTTTCTTCATTCTCGCAGCAGTTGTACCGTTTCCGCCGAAGTCAAACCGTTGGTTTGCCGGCTTTGAGTTTGAGGGTTGCCAACTTTTTCTACAGCGTGTTGCATTGCAATTATGTGGAAAATATCATTATTGCATTGTGAAATTAAAAATTTTCCAGCTTTTCACATCAATTGCGCTGATTTCGGCCTCAAAAGCGGCCAGTGACTACGCCATTTTAGCCCGCGAAATTCACTGGTCTTTTCCTCCCACCAACCTATGAAAGCCTCATCTGCTGAGGCTACCCAAGAAATGTTTGGGTTTTTTACTATTTCATACTTTTACAAATATACGTAATAGAGATTTTAACCGCCGGCAGTAAATTGAAAAAAGTTTAGCTGTCGCGATATTGACAAGCTGGAGAGCATTGCTGCCATGATTGACATAGGATGCTATAACAAACGTGAAAGAAATTACGTAAATGAATAATATTGCCACCATTTAACATTAAATTACATGCAAACCCTACACAAACTGAATGTGAAAGATGGGTCTCAAATGAGTTTGTGTCATGTTATTTTTATGTGATTTGACAAGTTATTTGACTGGTGTTTGCGCTAAAGACCCAGGGTTCTGCTTTGGTGGAAACGTAATATAAGTAAAAGGTATATAGATTTTATTTCCAGATGGGAATGAATTTTTTCTGTAGATATGTATATGTTATGTGTTAATCTACCCTGTGTGATACTACTTTTTTCAGTTTGCAACAACCCAATTCTTTCAACTAAATATATACTCTCAAATAACAAGGATTGTTTTTTTTTTTATACTCTTTATAACCTAATGTACTTGTTTATTTCGAAATAGCTGATATTAGACTGGGCTTTTTCAGTCAAACTCATTTACTAACTTAAACTAACTATAAGCTATAAGTAATCCCTTATGCAGGGCAATAATTTTCAGTTCAATGTCATGAAACCGCATGACCATTTCTTATTTCAACAAAACGACACTAAGTTCATCAGATGTTGGCTAAAATCAAAAAAATTACGAACGCAATGACATGTGGTAAAAATTCTGTAAAATATGAAAAATTAATTTCATTTAGTTGAACAATTATAAAAATTCTCAATCGATTACAGATAAATTTCAACACATCAAATCGGTTTTGCTCATGTTCGAAAAAAGGAAATTCTCTAAAATTTCCCAACAGCAAATAACGTGTGGTCTCTGAAAGTCTGCACAACTTTTATTTATAAATAGATAGCCATTAGATTTATCATTGTTAATTATTTGTGCTTTTAAAATTTGTCAGGTGTCGATTCACGTCTGATTTGTTAACGGATTTAGATCTCAGACTCCGCGTGTACGGATTCTACGAAAGCAATAAATCATTTGGAAAATCGTATGCAGTGCACCTTTTTTCTAAAGAAAATGTACCGAAAAGAACAGTGTATTCTATATCTCTAAGTTTTAAAAATAATTTAGCTGCAGAAAGAAAATGAAATGTTAACAGAAAATATTAAAATTACGAAAATTTATTTAAAGGGCCTGGAAGAATATTTCGACTATAATGATAAGTCTACACAGTTAGCTGCGGCCTGAATATAATAATATAATATAATATAATATTTAACATATTAAAATCGTACGTTCAAAAACAAATATTAAAAGAAAAAAAAATCGATACAGAAAGAAAAAAGCATTCCAAAATGATCGGATCAACAAAAAAACAGCGAAAACAAAGTGAGGCCGATTACTTTGAAAATTCTCCAGGTGCGAGTTTGTTTTAGATGACGAATCCTATTTCACGTTAACTCACTCTGAAATTAATAGAAATGACGGATTTTATTCAAGCGATGTTTTGTTTGACGCAGGCCTTAAAAAAATATAAAAGGAAATCTAAGTTTGAGCCTAAAGTTTTGGTGTGGATAGCTATAAACCCGAAAGGACTAAGTTTCCCATTAATACGCAAATTTGTCTTCGCTATTAATGGAAGAAAATACTTAAGTGATTGCTTGGTACCCTTTATAAAAGCTAACTACCCAAATTATGGTTGGGTCTTTTGGCCAGATCTTGCAAAATCTCACTATGCAAAAAGAGTGTTCGAATATTTTGTGGAGGAGCAGATAAATTTTGTTGAGAAAGTTGACAACTCTGCAAATATTCCCGAAAGGTGGCCTATTAAAGAGTTTTGAAGTTACTTGAAGAGCAACGTCTATGAAAAGAAATGGAGTGCCTAAAATGTGTACCAAATTATTAGTCATATTAAGTATTGCCTGAAGGTGGTTGAAAACAATGTTGTACAATGCCTAGTCTGAGTTAACATCAATCGAATCGATCATATTTGTCGCAACGGAGTTATAGAAAGTAACTAATACTTTTTAGTTATTGTATGGAATAGTACGTGTAAAGTGACTATACATAAATTTTTTAAAATATAAAATTTTGAACATGAGTTAAGTGGAAAAAATGTGCGACATCGTCCGCAAAAAAACTTGTTAAAATAATTAACCTTTTTATAAACTTTTTATATAAGTACGTTTTGTTTTAATTTTTTGAAGTTCTGCAAACACTCCGATTCTTTTAATTATGTATATGTTTTCACTTTTAATATGAAAAATATTGCTGTAAAAACAACCAAAATAAGAACTAACAAGAAAAGTGTGCAAAATATTCGAAAGCAAGGAAAGGGGTTTTTTTCAGACATGTGGTTTTCAACAAGAGATCAAACGCATAAAATTTAATGTTATGGCTCAGAATTTAGCTTTATTTTAAAAGTAAGAATTTACCATTTGGTTTTAAAAATGATTTCGGGTAAGTGACCGCCGCAACTGGCTCGAATAAATTCCAGCCGAGAGGGCCAATTTTCGACCACTTGTTGTAGCAATTGGGGCCGGATGTCAAAAATAACGATTGCACGATCTTGGAGGCTACGCTACAGTCCCATGACCTCACCAGAAGCTTCACCAAATGCTCACCAAAGGCTTCCTTCAATAAATTTATTGTTTTGTTGGCTTTATGGCATATAGCTCCGTCTTGTTGGAACCAAAGGACGTCCACATCAACATCCTTCAAATCAGGCACGAAAAAATCACTAATCATGCCCACCAAACAGTGACTTTTTGAGAATGTAACGGCTTTTCAACTCAACAATGGTTTGTGGAATATCAACACTCCAAATGTGACAATTTTTTTTTATTAATGCATCCATTCAACCAAAAGTGAGTTTCATCACTGAACAAAAATATCGACCGAATATTGGACACAGCACGCGAACAGAACCAATATTTTGGTAATAAATTTGCACAATTTGCAAATGTTGTTCCTCACGTCTAAAAAAAAAATACACTGTATAAAAGAGTCTAAGTTCAGGTGAAACGAAGTTTTGACACCAGTCGGATGTTTTTATTTCAAGCAAACAGCAAATGTTATACATAAATTAGAAATATATACCTATTTATTCTGATATTATTCTATTTTCCAGAATATTTCTAAGCCATGTACCTTACTTTACTGCGAAAACTACCGTTATGACATCGTGTTAATCAATTTCACTAATTTGTAGCACCCTGAGTCCAGGACGATAAGTGTACCAAGTTCCGTTGGGATATCTCAATATTTGCTCGATTTATCCGATACGCGGATGGACGGGGATAGACAGACATATGTATATCGATGGATTAATCCTTTCATTCTGAACATTTTGTTCGTACATAAATATATGTATGTCTATATCTATATCGGTTGACCATTATGGGAACAAAGTTATGCAACCCCGTACAATAGCACACTCGGGTATAAAAATTACTGCACGATTTTCACTTACATTATTCACTCACATTGGCTTAGGATTTCCAATTTTTAGCATCTTAAAATTACTTTTTACTTTATTTGAAAATATTTTTTTACTCTCGTAAAAAGAAGTGCTCAAAAGTTAAGTATGACAAAAAATATACTAAGTACTTTAAGAGGTCAAAGTGCAAAAGACAAAAAGCGAACAAAAATGTAACGCTGGTGGAGCTTCCACTGGCCAAAGCTAATAGTTTGAGCTAAAATCGTTTTGCTTGCCCGTCTGGCCTCATCAACAAAGTCGCCATCGTCATAACCGTCGATGTCGTGCCTGCCATTGTCGACATTACGTGGCACTTTTGAAGTTTTCGGCTTACTTTCCAAGCTAAGTGTCTTCAGAAAGATGAAAAAAATAAGTTAAAAGCAAACAATACAAATGAAGTTTCATAAGTGCACGCACATGCACAAAGTTAAGTATATAAACACAAACGTACATATGTGAGTGTGTATGTGTGTATGTGTGTATGTGTGAGTATGTGGGCTGCGTGCATAAAAATAAATGTGTGCTTCCTGTTTGCACAAATTACTATATTCCTTCTGAGTCTATGTTAGCTTGCTGCGTCCATCCCTGCACGCACATTTGAGCGTTTCGATGCCTCCAGCACAGCTTTGGGGATTGAACGAAAGTATGTACATACATATATATGTATGTATTATTTTAACTAAATGTCGGAATTGTTAAAGTTACTGATAAATGGGCTTAAGTGCATGACAAATATGCAAGCACATAAGGTTTAACGTAAGACACACAGAACCAAACGTATGCATTCAAATATTCTCGGCCACTTGTCCTTTGGCTTAACGGAAGTTTGTTTAGTTATAGTATATATATGTATGCTCATATGAAAGTGTATGCTTCTGCCTGCTTCAAAATAGTAACAAAAAAAATATAAAAATCCTGTATTAAAGATATTTGGTACTCCCGCCGCTTTCGTCGTTTGTCTTTGATGGCATGGAACAATCTACTTTTTTTATGCGTTCATATAAAAAAAATATGTTTGTATATGTATGCACATATGTATATTTGAGTACTTACTTCATATGTACTTGCTTTGCCAACATTAAAGAGAGTTTTCGCTTTGACGCCAGCACATGCCATGTTTGCGCTTCATACAAATTTCCAGTATAACGACTAAAGGCATGTTTGCTCACGCCTTGTAAATATATGCCAAGGTAAGAATTATGCACATATACACACATACTTACTTATATATTGTATGTGAATATGCTGTTTGCTTAGCAGCGCTGGGATTTTTAACACAAACCATATTTTCCCTGCTGCGACGTCGACGCTTCCTGTTGGCGGGCAAACATAGCAAACAATTATTTTTTTTTCAAATTTGAAAAGCTTAAGGTTTTTTTGTTTTGTCAATTTTATATTTACTATAAAGCATATATTACACTATAATTTTTCAAGCTATTTTCGTTCGCTCGATTTAAATAAGCATACATGGATTTGTACTACAGCTACATTCATACATCTTTTATATATTAATATAAAAACAAGTTTTTTTCCATCATATTTAAAGATATTTCGCCGTAGCTGAGTGTGTAGCGTGTGTGCCAGGTTCGAATCCTGGTCAAGACAAGTAACATCAAAAAAAAAAAATATATAAAAGTTTTTTACAATAGCGGCCGCCCATCGGCAGGCAATGACAAACCTCCGAGTGTTTTCTGCCATGAAAAACCTCATCTCAAAAATTATTTGCCGCTCGGCGTAAAACTGTGGGTTTCTCAATTTGGTGCTACAATATCAAAGCATACATCACAAATTGTAATAGAAGTTCGGCCAAATATCTAGCTATGATGAAGCGTCAAATTTGAATTATAATTAAAGAATTAAAAATCATATAAAGGGCATTTTTATGCTGAAGGAAGGAAATCTAATAAAATTTTAAATTTGTTTAATATAAAGCGGTTAAATCTATTTCAGATGTCACAAATGACAGCGTACAAATAGACTACGAAAATCAATACATAAAACAAAATTAAATTATATTAGATAATATTAATAAACATAATAAAGGAAAATAATAAAACACAATAAACAAAAAAAAATTAATTTTTATAAAAAGAAATATAATGTAATACAATAGCACATGCAGTTTATAATTTATAAAAGATTCTGGTTGATTTTTGATAAATTGTTTTACAGACGGTATTTATTCAGCATTTGCTTAATTACAAAAAAAAATTTGTTCATGCGCTTTATATGGAGGAAAATGTCCAACCTGAATTTTCACTTGAAACTGTCACCTTAGTATGATAAAATTTAATGGTCTATAAAACAGCATACTCAAAAAGTTTATAAAAATTCGAATTAAAAGGTTCGGCAGTTGTTTGAAGTTTGATGAATTTCTTTAACAGTTTGAAACTTTTCTTTATATACTTTACTGGAGTAAAAATATTAAAGTACGGATTTCTCAACTATTCGACTTTTAGGTAAAGTTATGAGGAACGTGTAGTATCGATAAAAATACGGATGCAAATGACTACCACCAAGTAGTCTGTCTGTAAGTGTTTACTACTTGAAAAGTTTTCCCACCTCAGATATTCTGCAAGAGTTTTTGCTGAATATAATTAAAAAGTATTTGCTATTTCCCACGAATATGCAGGCCAAATTCTACCTAACGTTATGTTCTCAAAATATGTCTTAGCATAAATTAGATTAGGTTGAAATGGCTGCCAGAGTATTTACCGGCATACTGAGACCCGTGAATGGACGCGTTGCAATACCACTTGGATCATTGTTTTTAACATTAGTTGTCTCAGCCACTTCCTCAAAAATCATTGCGAGGGATTCCCAGCCTAACTCCATTGTTTCTTCGACTTGGAACTCTACAATCTGGCATTCGCTCACTGTCCCATTCGGGCCACATACGTTTAATGTTGCTGTGGATATTAGTTTTTGCAGCAGCTTCCTTAACAAAGGGTTCTTTTATAAGGAGTCTGCAGGTGGCGAGCGGCACGGCTAAACCCTCTCGAAATAGCGAAATGCTCTTCTTGCAAGCTCGCCTGTCACAATGCTAGATCAAGGTACCCATACCAAGTAACTACAAAGCGAACTCCTCAGGCATCTCGTTTTGAGATCAGAGACTGTCAGCTACAGTCTAGGATATCCTTGGGACAGAGTCAAGTTCTGCCAGAGCTGCTTGGTTGTCAGAGTAGCTGAAGATGTTGCTATATGTATATTTTTTACATCCTCTTTTATTGCCACTGATTCCTATTTGCGCGGAATAAACACCCTCTTACATTTTGTTATCAAGTTTTGAACTGTCCATGTAGAGAAGAAGAGAAATCCCTGGCCCACGATTTCCACTATTACCGTACAAGGCGGTAAATTAGTTCGGGCCCCATTCCCTAGCTCCGCTCAATCGCTCGTTTACAGATATAGAGGACGACTGTCGTTTTTTCAATACGCTCTTTAGTATTCAGTAAGCTGCCTGACATTAGACCTAACATCGGCAGCTGGAATTCGACTTAGCATGCTTGTTCCAAATTACTGGTACGCATTGAACTGAACCACGTATTAAAATTTATACACAGTCACTCAAATAATTGACCATATGTTGATTTTTTTTTAACATGTGTCCACTTTTTTTTCAAGAAAATATGTTTCCCTAAATTTGTTAGAAAATTTTTAAAAAAGTTTCAAACTTATTAATTAGAGTTTTTGGAAACTAACAATGACACTGCCCAACAAATGAAGACTTTTTGAATGGAACAGAATAGCGACCCCCTAATTCTGAAAGGGTATGTTGAGTAGATCATTTTTGTGGATTAAACTTATGGTCCAGCACGTCTGAGTTTCTTTTTACAGTGGGTCAAAGTTTTCATTTTTTGGTCGAAGGGAGCATTATACTATATGAAAAAAATGTTGTAAGTTAATGTCTGAGAGAATTCTTATGGTCAGAGTTGTATTGTGGAATTGTATGAGGATTATTTTTGTGTTTTTTATGATATCTTTCAGTTTTCTATTTTTTTTAAACTGAAGTTTATGATATAATAGAAAGCATCAAAATCAGAATATCCAAACTTTGTATAAAATTTATAAAAAATAGAAACAAATAGCATTTTTTATTAGAAATTCAGGACAGTTCTTGGTCATGCAATTTTGTAGCCCATTAAATTTTAGTACAATAATGTGCAAGCGTGAAACCTGTGAAAATTCTTGTTGATATTTGAAATGTGACTTTTTTGTGCCATATAAACTGCATGCGTTAACGGCTAAACAAATTTTCCAAGACCTTAATTTCAAAAAATTGTCAATGATGAAGCACAATTTTTAGTCACGTGAAACTTTCACAATATTATACCAAAACTTAATGAACTACAAACCTGCGTACACAATAAAATTTCGAAAATTCTAATTAAGAAATTATTATTTTCGTGATTTTTATGATACTACAAACTTGAGTTTCATGAAAAATAAAATAAACAAAAAGATCACGAAAAACATTGTGAATATTATAAAAAAAATCTTTGGTCAATCGGTTTAGTCGCTGCATGTACACTTAATGAAAAATCCAAATGACGAGGCTTTGTGTTGAGAGTATAAGGCGAGAAGGAGAAACGAAGCGACGTCATTCCAATGAAGCGATGCCATGCAAAGGAACCGTTGTAAAAATCGCCAGAGGATTTGCAAATAACTAATATTTTTAATTGTTGATTAAGACTTCTTAATTTATGTAGCTCAAAATCAACGTTAAACAATTAAAGTTGTATTTCGACAATTTCCGTTTACCTCTTAGCTCGAGGTGTCCTATCAAGCAATGCAAGACAAGATATTTATACAAACGTGTTTCGTACTCCTTCCAAGCAATACCCCAGAGATGTGCTCAGTTTTTGCGCCCCCCTCAACCCTCATGCGCTTCGATATTCCCAGTCGTAGGTACATATATGGGCATATTTATGATCCTCTCCATCCAATAACAGCTTTCATTATGAACCAAATTAGTCTAAGTAGCATATTTTTCCGCCATTTATAACCAATAAAAGTAGACATTATATTTCTCTTTACTACGCTGAACAAATAAAAACGCCTTTTTGCACTACAAAGTAATGGAGAATAATATTTTGCAGCATAGCCAAGTGTCACTTAATTTCTATGTAAGTACTTGGGGGGCGCACATCAACGACGCGTAAAAGTTTGAGAACTTGACAGAGTTTATTTCATTAGCACGTTTTGCCAATGTGGCGCGAGGTAGACAGTACTAGATAGGAGAGTTATTCTTCACAATACTTATATACATATATATATATATTATGTAGATACACACATACATAGCGAGGGGGGGAATGGGTGGTTTCCAAGTTGAATGTGCAACTGAGTGCTTAGAGTGTGCATATTTACTGCGAAATTGCATAAATGCATTTGCTTCTCGTAAAGTGCGAAACATACATACATACATACAGACACACCCACATATTGTCGTGGCGAATAGCTACTGCGCTGACTGTTGGTGCTAATGGCTACGCGCATTGTGGGCGACAAATGCCGCGAAATGGTAATTTCATTAGCGCAAATGTAAATACCCAAATGCAGTGTAAGTACTGGCACATGCAAACAAGTGCACTTACATTGTTGAAAACAAAAAAAAAAAAAAATACAAAAAAAATATCTAATATGTATATGTAATTCTATTCATTTTTTCAACTGTGTTTTATTATGCACCGCTGCCCTCTGCCAACATTGATGCCATTCCAGTCGCATGAAGGAATTCAAACAATTGCAGAAATTACGTAAAATCGCTCGTTCGGTGTTGGTGTTGTTAAAAGCTTGCTTGTTTTTGCTTTTTTTTTTAATTGTGTAACGCGCGTTTTAATGAGAACTCACACTATGACACAAAAGTGCAGAGTACAGCTAGTCAGGGTAGCATATAAAAATGTACACTTCTTTGCAGACTCGAGTACTTGCGGCTGAATATTTTGCAGGCAATAATGGGAGTAGAGATTGTTGAAAACAGAAGTTTGCTTTTCATGAGCTAAAATAATTAAAAAATAATGCTTTGTAGACTCACCAGTGTGAGTTTTTGCAGTTGAGTATTGTAATTGTTGTATAATTTATTTCAATCACTATTTTGTATTCACTTTTTTATCTGCAAAGAAATATAAGGGTAAATTGTTTAAAAACTTTGTATACTTTGTTTTTATTTTTAATAACATATGTTCGAATAATGTTTCGTAAGTCTATAAGGGTGCATAAAACTTATTATAGTTTAAGACATCTAACAAAATATTTTGAAAAAATATAAAGAGTCAAGAAATAATCTCCAAAAGTGCCGGTTTTTATAAATCCATATAGTTACTTAATATTAGAGACCTACCGAACTTCGCCTTCAACCATGTTCTGCTAATAAAGTTCGTTTCGGTTTGGGTTCGGCTTTCGTAAAAAAAAATGACGTTTGGTCGAACATTTGCAAATTGGTAATAATTTAAAAATTCTTCTAACATATTTCTCTTTGGAAAAAATTCAAATAAACGTTGCCTTTTTACATCTCGTCACGGAGTCGCATCAGAATCGCGTCACGCAAGTCGCATCACAAAGTCACGACATGACGCATATAAGTATATGAAAAAACAACAGAGATACATACACCTTAAAGCTTGTACCATTTCGGCAATAGTTCAGAACCATTCGACATTATATTCAGACTACATATTTCGGGACCATTTCAGGTCCCCTCAGTAGTTCGGGACTGGTTCAGAACTTCAAATACTACTACGACTGACTCTACTACTATTACTAATTACTTCTACTACGATGAGTGAATATCACTACAACTGCTAATTACTAGTACTACTACCACTCCTACAACTTCTACTACTACTGCTAATAATCACTATTAATACTAACTACTACAACTACTAATTACTACTACTACTAATTAACATTGCTGTCACTACGACTACTACTGCTACTACCACTAATTACTACTACTATTTTTACTGCTTTCTACTACTAACTTTATTAATATTGCTACTGATAACTACTGCTTAATTTTATTACTATTTTTAATAAAGCTATTGCTATTTACTACTTTTACTTTTACTACTACTTCTACTAATTGCTACTACTATTTTTTACTAATTTCTAATATCTTTTATACTAATGCTACTACTAATTACTATTATTCCTAATTTCTAATCTATTATTACCATTTTCTAATGCTGTTTTTATTAATGCTAGTACAAATTGCTACTCATACTGTTACTATTTACTATTATTTTTTTACTAATTACTTGTACTCTTTTTAACATTTTTTACTACTATTTTTTATTAATGCTACTACTATTTTTGCTAATCTACTACTATTTTCACTCATGCTAAACTAAAACGGATGTCTTATAAAATTCTCTCCCATATTTAACTCTATATCTCTTTGTAGAATCGACATAGAAGTTTTACTGAAAAGGTTACGATTTAAACTAATTTATGTACGTTTTTTATTGAGAATCCAAAATGTACAATTTTTGAAAAATTCTTTAACTATGCATTATATCAGATGTTGGAAATACTCAGTTCGGTTTCGACCGAAAGTGGCTGAAGTTCCGTTCGGTCCTAAAAATCGGTGTTTGGTTGTTTTCTATTTAATATAAGTATAGCAAAGATAAGCATCCCCGATCATTAAAACTTAAAAGGTCTGCATAAAACCATTAAACTTATATTTATATATTATGTTATTGTTTTATAACTTTGCTAAATTGTTCGAGTGTCCTATCGGAACGGAAGCGCGTTGAACCGAGCGCCGCCATTGCAGTTTATGACTACTTTGCAAATATCGTTGGACCAAGTGGTGCATTGTTGCTGAATTCTAGTGTCTACAATTATGCCCCTTTGCAATGCAGTAACGAACCAACTCGTGCCATTAAACCGTCTTACCATTACACCACAATTGCTCGTGTTTTAACGATCGGAACTATTACACGATGTTTGTTTGACTCTAATGCCAAACTAATAAAATTATTAGTGAAATAATAATAATAACTAAAATGAGTTTATGTCAGTAAAAATTTACCGAGCAAAACTTGTTTTTATTTTATACTTCGTTTGTATCTAAACAATGTTCGCGTTTCATGTAATTCAACTCGTTGCGTTTTCCAAAATAAGACTCCTCAATTTGTGTTGCAACATCAAAACGCTTACCACAAATCGTTGGAGAAGTTCGGCCAAACATCAAGCTATGCATTGTGTAAGCGCCAAATTGTTATTATTAAAATTATTATGAAAGCAATCCTAGTAATACCCAATTACGCATATGCTTTTATAAAAGCACGAAAACTACAAAGAAGTTTCGCTACTCCTAAAGTTTCTCTAACAGAAAATCTGCCACCATTTCAGAATTAATTTGACTTTTGCTTATTGATATTAGAATATGATTGGATCCAATTGGTTTCGGGTGTGGTGAAATTACAAATAAAAAAACAAGTCGAATTTTTAGAAGGTGATGGCATAAGAGCAGCTGATTTGATTTTTTTTATTCACCTACATGTATTTTGTTTTTGCTTTTGCGTATGAGCTTTCAAAAGTCGTAAAAGCAAAAACAAAATGTATTTAAATTTTGACAACTCTTACGCAGAAACAAAAACAAAATACATAGGAATTTTGTAGTTGTATTTATAACATCACCTTGTATAGATTCGCTAGCAGAAAACGAAACGCCATATAACTTATTTATTTGTAATCTATGTTCTTTGAAAGTGAAAGTTTAGTTGTAGTGAGTGAGTTATCATGCCTAAAGCTGTATGTGAGAAAATGCAAAGTCTTTAGATTTTCGTTTTGAGTACCTATAAATATGAATAACAAAAATATGTTTGCTATATTCGGTTGGTTTATTATGAATAAAGGAAGCACAATTCTAATGTAAATGTTTAAATGTTGTTTACTTTCTTTGAAGCGGCTCACTTTCAATTGGAAAAAAGTAGTTTAAAAACTAACCTGAAACTAACACTCTAAGGTGTAATAACTTAGAGTAGTTTTGTGTTACTCTGATACAGAGCAGGCATTTATGATCCTGCCCAAGGACAACGCAATATTAATTAGACCAATTTTTTTCATACATTTGGGTTTCTCTTTGCCTCTTATGGAGAGCCCTTTACATGTCTCTTATGTACTACATTTCATGATATTTGCAGGGTAACATATCTTGATAACGGGAGGGATACAAAGAGAAAAGAGCATACCTGTTATACAACAAACGTTCTTGTACCTCGCTTTGTATAAGTGCGGTTTGCGCTATATGACGTTAGAAAGATAAAGTTTTGTGATTGCATTGACTCAATATTATTTGAGCACGCGTCAAAGATGAACACCGGCAAAGAGAAAATATGCCATATTTTACGGATTTCCTTCGATAAAGGCAAATAAGGCCCAGATACTGTAATGGCCAATCACGCGCAATTTTGGTTGCGTCGACTTCTTTCCAGTAATTTTGATATCGAAAATGCACGACGCTTTGAAACACCAATTGTCGATGAAATAATGGAAATCGTCGAATACGACTGTCATGGAAAAAAGAGAAGAATTTAGAGGAGTTGTGGTCCAAGGATAACGCCAGGCCTAACACATCAATGTGTTACAACATCAAGACGCAGATAAGAGGGCCTCAATCGGAGGGAGAACAAAATGTTACTTCTACATAATTAAATAAAAGCGGCATATTAAAACTTTAGCTACATTTTAGCTAATTTTCTCAGTTGAAAAGCTGCTAGAAACTTTTCATTTCCCAGTGCAACAGCCAGAATGTACATTTGATGTAATGTCGCAGTTTATATGGATTTGGGTTCACTGTTCAATCGTAATTTTAAAAAGTTGATCTGAATTTAGCATAAAATTATGCAAATTTAGGTACCTAGTAAATTGTTTACAAGCGCATAGATTTTTCTACTGCCATTTTGGAGTTTTTTTTTTGGCATTAAATGCAAAAGGACCTCGAAAACAGGCGTTTTGCTTACATCTCAAAATTAATTATGAAAATTAATCAATTATATAATATATGAAATTAATTTTCGTGTTCAGCGATCCAAAATTAGTCTATACAATTTTGTAATGAAGTATTTTCTTTGTGTAAACCCATGTAATTAAAAGCAATTTAATTTTCAAAAGAAGTGAATATTTTGGGAGTCTAAGCAATCGCAAACTGCTCACAGTCTTTGGGATGCACGTTCAAACCGCGTTGTTTTCGAAGCCATTTCGCGTATTGTTAACGAAATGGTTTTAATGAAACAAAGTTTATTACAATTCTTTCATAATTTATTTTTCGTATTAATTTTTATTTTCAGTATTTCATACAAAAGCCACTTAGCTTCCACTGAAAGATACAATGAACTGCATAATCCCTAAGATACGTTTGTATTCGCCATAAATATTTTAATGCCGAGCTAAAAGAAGAAAAAAACAAACAAAAAACAGTTATAAACTGGCGCTGTTAAAATAGTCAAGTAAAAAATATGTGCAAATCTGCGGTGTCGGTTATAAAAGTAATAACTCCATTTTTGATTCGAATGTGTTTCGTTCATTTATTTAGCTTATTAAGCTTTATTTCGATTTGGTTTTAACTCTGCAGGAAGTGAAGTGCGGTTAAACCTAACTTTAATCTGTTTGGGGAAATATTAGTGCAGACTATAAATTGTATGTTTTTTTGAAAAAAGCTGACTCCTTTTGTAGGGCGACGGCCGGAAAAAAGTCAGCCCTGGTTATCTCTGCGTTAGTTGACAGCTAACTATCGGGTCTTGCAATAGGAACGCTACAAAAGTTTTGTTTTTTAAATAAAACAAAAACGGTTTGGGATATGAATTAAATTCTTTATTCCTGTGAAAGTACATTCGATGCCATTATGTATGGAACTCGATTTCTTTTGCATGGGCACCACGGGCACCAATTTTCGACGGTTTTCAAGCATAAATCGGCCGATACTGCTGCAATTTCACGTTCGATATTCGCACGAAGTTCATCAATCGTCGCTGGCTTGTTGGCATAGACCATAATAGACTTGACGTAGCCCCACAGGAAATAGTCTAACGGCGTTAAATCGCACGACCAAGGCGGCCAATTGGCTGGGCCATTTCGTGAGATAACACGTTCACCAAACTTGGTTATCAATAAATCGATAAATCGATTGTGACATTCGCTGTGTGGCTTGTGGCGCCGTCCTGTTGGAACCACATATTGTCCAAGTCCATATCATCCAATTCGGGCCAACTCCGATATCATAGTGGTGGGTTAACAGGAACCACGTACCATCGTGGTGAATTTCTAGCAAGCATCAAGCGGAAATCAACCATAATTAAACAGAAATTTGGGTGGTAGGTTAAAAGGGACCTCCGATATCACAGTGGTGGGTTAACAGAAACCACGTGCCATCGTGGTGAATTTCTAACATTGATCGACCGGAAGCTGACGACACCTTAGCCGCATTCCTTGCGTAAGTTTTCCAGAAGTTGCATGACATTTAATACAATCAAGTTAAGCGGCAGTATTTGTTTATTGAAATATTTTATAAAAAATCATTTTCCTTAAATTATTATAGTTTTTGTTATGAATTAATTAAAATTTTCCGTAGAAGCAGCACACGACTCCAGTAGGCTTAAATGTTTTCTTTTTGTGATTTGATGAAAAATGTGTTTCTGGGTGTTTGATAAAAATGGGTTTCTATTTTTTATCACTACAAAATATTAGTTAGTAAGAAGTTATCAAGCTCTCGCAATTTGATAACTTTTTACTGCAGGGGAATGATAGTTAACCATTTTGTTTTTGTTTTTTCTATTAAATTTCAATAGCAAGAAAGCTTCGTTAGCTACATATAGTTATAAATATTTTTCCAAAAGTTGAAAAAGTATTTTTTTAAGAAATGTGATATCGAGTTATCATTGTTATACCTGACACAGCACATGCGCATTTTGTACATACATATATATTCAATCCGCAAATAAAAACGGAGTGGAAATATGGCAGGATACAGGTGGAAGGACGATTATGACCAGTCAGTCGCAATTATTCATCGCATATTCATATGCACATATATAAATAAATAAATATATTTACACAAACATGGAGAGCATTTATGCATGCATGCAAATAAATTTATGTATTATACTCTTATGTATGTGTGCATGTGTGGATGTGTGCAGCTTCAGCAAATGGATAGACAATCTTTTAACCCCATATGCGGACGTGCAGACAGCAGACAGTGCCAGACATTGTTAGGCCTGCTGTGATGGGAGTTCATATGCGTAGGCAATAAGTTTTCGGTCGCTCTATTTTTTCACAGCAATGAAAAAACTCCGAAATGGTAGCCTACTTTCAGCACTCCAAACTATGGCCATATGAGGCAATTAAATCGCTGGAACACATTTGTTCTGAGAAAAATGTAATAAAGGTGAGAAAAAGAAAAAGCTTAACTTAGTTGAGTGCCTCGAGCTCGTATACTCGTAAATATTTATTTATTTGCCTCTGCGACAGATTTGGGTTACCATTCAGTTCATATTAAAATCATTCATCGCACATTTATTGCTTTTTTTGGTTTTTTTTTTAGCTCACCATTCATCTGCGCTCACTCAAATTCCAAGCAATAAATTGCAAATTTTTCAACAGATACATAGTTTTGTCACACAGTTGCGGAAAAACGCAATATTTCCACGAAATCATAAACTAAGGTACATACTGCAAATTAATTTATAATATTGGGTCTAGCGGTTTGCTAAGAGATGGCGTAACTTGTATGTATTCCATCGTTCCAATATATTCCGAACATACGTTGGAAAACTACTGTCATTGTACGTCTTTTCAGCATATGCCATTCATTTGAAGCGTAAACAACAATTTTTTTCACTAATTACTTTAATTCGAAGAAAACTGCTGCCGAAAGTCATCGTATTTTGGTGGAAGTTTACGGTGAACATGCTATAGCTCAGCGAACGTGCCAAAAGTGGCTTGCCCGATTTAAAAGTGGTGATTTTGGCTCGGAAGACGATGAACGTCCTGGGCAGCCAAAAAAGTTTGAAGATGAAGAATTGGATGCATTACTCTATGAAGATTGTTGCCAAATGATCCACTACCACAACCCCAAGCGCAAAAAATCATATGTGAAATTCGGCCAACCAGGCAAATCAACGGCTAAGCCGAATATCCATGGCGCGAAGGTAATGCTCTGTATTTGGTGAGATCAGAAGGGTGTGCTGCAATATGTGCTACTAAAACCGGGTGAAACCATCAATGGAGAATCCTGCCGAACACAATTAATCCATTTGAAGAGAGCAGTAGCTGAAAAACGCCCGGAATATGCGACCAGACACGAGGCAATAATTTTCCACTATGACAACGCTCGGCCCCACGTTGCTATTCCGGTTAAGAACTATTTGGAAAGCAGTGGATGGAAAGTTTAACCCCACCCGCCTTATAGCCCAGACCTTGCCCCTTCTGACTACCATTTGTTCCGATCGATGCTGAACGCCCTCACTGGAATACGGTTCACATCAGAGCAGGATATCAAAAATTGGCTTGATCCATTCTTGGCTGTCCAGCCGGCGCAGTTCTTTTGGCATGGGATCCACAAATTGCCAGAAAGAGAGAAAAAAGCCATAGCTTCAGATGGGCAATACTTTGAATGATACTATTGTACCTGTTTTTCCTAAATAAACATTCAATTTTGAAAAACCCCCGCACCAATTAAGTTATACTAGAGAGCAACCGAACACCACTTTTTAAGGCCGAAAATTCTAGATATTTTTATTGACATTAAAAAGTTACATGTGTACTTTAGTTTCAATCACATCCATTTCAGTTCATCATAAAAACGTTCATACATATTTTTGTAAAAATAACAATAAAAATAAGTAGTTGCACTAATTTTCTAATTGATCAACTCAGCCTGATACACTCGATGGAAAAGCTGACAGATATTTTGAAGAAATTTTTTAACAGAAAATATGGTATTCAAAAAGTACTCCAAAATTCCACAATTTCTTTGCAGCAGATGTTCATGGTAAAAAGTGTCCAATTCGGAATGAATAATTTCTTTCAATACTATTACTGCAAATCATATAAATCCGAAAGGCTTGTTTAATTTAAGTTTTATGCAATTTATATGTTAATTTAAAATTTACAAATGTTCGGCCAAAGTTCGGCTTTTTTGACCGCAGCCGAACCGAAACCAAAGTGAACTTTATTGACCGAACATGGCTGAAGTTTGGTCGTTCCCTAATAAGTGCATATATGTTAGGGTGGGGTGAAAAAAATGAATTGTTGTTTTTTATTTTGAAATTGGGGAATACACTTTTTCGTAGAATTGCTATAAAATTGGTAAAAATCAAACTAATTTAATCGAATAAGAATTCTTATTTATTGGTTAATAGTAAATATAATTCTTGAAACAAATATGCATCAGAATTTCAAAGAATGCAAAAGAATAAAGCTAGAAAGACTGCAATCTAATTAGTTATACAATTTTTATTCAAATTATAAATATACACATTATGAATATATTTGCCAGAAGTTAATAGTTGTTTTTTTTATAATAGATGCCAAATGATGCGTAGAAAAAAATTAAAATTGTTTTCGAAATATACCAACTTCTTCTGAAATATATCAGCCTTATAAATATTACGAGGGTTGTCTAATCCTAGGATTTGCTTAAATTATCCTTAAAATATTCATCTAAATCTTGGCAATATAACTAGGCGATTTTGGTGAGAAGAGTTCAAAACACCCAGCTATAAAAATTAAATTAAATTAAAATATCAGAATAATATATTGAATGATATGTTCCATCATATTTTAAGTTTTGCGAAAAGTATACGATTTTTCAATGTTATAAACGTTTGAAAATATTACTTAACGCTCACTAATACTACGAGAATTGGTTAAGTATCTCTTAAACTGCCAAATTGTTAATATTTACTATCCCTTACATTATCGCGACATTGTTTTTTCGACATGTTTTCTCGTCGTACTTAATTTGGAAAATTATTTTTTTCGGCGTTTATTTTCGTGATTTTTATTTTGCAGCACTTTAAATCAATTTTAGATATTTGCCAATTAAAAAAAAATACAGGTCTCTTTTTCCACAAAACCTAATTTTCCTATGCACTTTTGAACGACCCTAATACACAAGTATGCAAGCTTATGAATTCCACAATTTTGATGCTAAGTGTTAGGGCGTAAAATAATATAAAAGCATATATGTATAGGTTCACTCACACATACATACATACAAACATAAAAACTACATTTGCGTATTCTCACATAAACATACCACAATATTGTTTTCCACGCGAGGGACCGCCTTACAAACAACGTACCATTGTCACCGGAAGGAAGGAAATTCTTCATGAAATTTAATGATTAAAAATGTATGTATGCATTGTAGGGTACATCGACTAATACATTCGCATATATACTTACATATGTAAGTACAATATATATGTAGATATGTAAGTACGCATATACTTTCGAAAAAAATATTGTACCCAGTAAAGCAAAGCTAGAACCTACTTACCAAATGTTGCTGGTTTCTTAAGGAACATCAAAAATAAGCATATTCAATCTGCACCAACTATCGCTCGATTAGTTAGTACGCTGAACGGATCTTTTTGAGGTGTCTTTAGGCCTAGTAAATCGACCATTGAATTGATATGCCCGGTACAGTAAATCTAGGAAAATACTCACGAAAAAAGATCGGAACGAATTTTCTAGGTTTGTTATTGTAAAATTAATAACAATGCTGAACAACACCACTGCTCCGTCGGAAAATATACCAAATAGAGTCTCGTATAAAATCATTCCTTACCGTGAAATTTGTTTAACCTAATGTTGCAGAAGGTAACCGGAGCTGCGGAACTGACTTTACCAGGCACAATTTTAAAAGAATTCAAAGCAACAACTACGTTGTTAGTTCTGCATTTTCTAAACTGGATGAGGAAGCGAAGCGTGTGGGTGCGTAGGTGAACGAGGGCAAGAGGAAGTACAGTCAGGGCATATGCGCCTTGGCTCCTACATTACCGCAGAAAGTTACAAGTTTGAAAAGTAAAGGGCTCTCTTTAACTGGGATGAAGAGAAACCAGGATGTTAACAAATTCACATTAGATGGCGCTTGAAGAGTTTGGAAGAAAGATTCTATGACAATGTTGTATGGACCTAAGGCCTTGCGATGCCGAACACCATATAATTCCTCTGCCGATATTGCGAATGCTATTGCACAATATTAATTGCAATTTTAATTATAATGAATGAAATCATAAGAAAGAAGTCTGATGAGGAGATGTGGTGATCTTCGAAATAGCAGCTATTACTTTTACGACTTTAAAAAATTGTTTCTTTTTCTTAACACTTTTTAATAAAAACTGGCCTCGTTCTCAATTAAATTACACAAATTTCTAATATATAAGGCGGGAAATAAATAGAATAAAAATAATTATCATTGAATTATAGTACTCCCGCTTCGTTGGCGAGGCCGTGTAAATTCTGAATGGTCGAAAACACTGCAGAGAGATGGTGAAAATACCAAGTGGATAATTTGTTGACATCACTTGCTATTTCCAAGTAGTGTCAGTTGGCAGAGAGCAGGAATAACTGGCGTGATATATTGAAGAAATCACCTAGCCATTTGCAACGCCATTTAAATAAGTGAAACTCATATTCTAAATCTTAATATTTCTTAATTGTTCGCGCGTCTCATGTTGGATCGGAGCTACTTATTGTCTTCCCTCTCGGAAAAATGACTTCCCACTCTCAGGCTCGTTAATTCAGATTTGTCGTATTTTAGGAAATTTACAACATATCCCACACGAATTGAAATAAAGTGGTTGTTGGTTAATAAGGCAAATTATCGGCATGGGGTATGATGCCCTAACCCTTTTGTTACTTCACCTTCTTGACTTTTGGCAGAAGAATGTCTGTATGTTGTAGAAAAAAATTAGTTCTGATATGATGAAATTTGACGAAATTTTTTGTTAGAGGGACATTGGGAGCGAAGTGGCTTCTTTGTAATCCTATTTCTTTTTTGACACTTACTTGCATCGAACTCGCTCTCAAAATTCTGTAAAACTTGCTCAAACCCAGAATTGTTAAAATATTTGTACATATATGTAAGTTTTTAATATTATGATTGAAATTAGCGGCATTTTTAATGCGAAATAATTTTAAATGCTGTAAATATCTTTTATTATTTTAATACGTGGTCAATTTACGATGATTCACGTTAAGGTTGCAAAAAAAAAAAACGAATTAAATTTAATAAAAAAAAGTTAAATTAGTTTATTGCACTTCTGAAGATATTTGTTCAACAGGAAAGAAAAGCGACCGGTCTGGATTCATACGTTACAAATTATAAAGTTGTGTCTTCTGCTCTTGCTGCAAATTTGCCACAAGTAACACAGCATAGTTTATTCATTGACAAAATAAAAAATTCTTAAAAGCACTGTAACTGCGTACTCGATACCCATCTGACAATTTGCGCGAAGCGTTCGAGTACGAAAAATAATCAGTACTTTAATAAAGTATAGAGTATTAACTCATAATTAATCGAAATTACTCGTGTCGGGGCAAAAGTAAAGTCAATTGATGATCCAATTAAGGCAGCGTTTTTTTATTCTGTTTTAAAGACGTTAAAAAAAAAACAAAGAATATTTAGTTAATTTAAACATTTCATTTAAGTAACTCAAATTTTTTATATTCAAGAAACGGTACAGAAAGTTCTGCAAATTAAAAAATTAATTGCATACAATTGGCTTGTTTTTAGTTTCGGTTTGTTTTTTTTTAATATAAAAATACATATTTGTAGTGATGCTAAGAAAATAATTAATTTCAATTTATTATTTGCTGTCCGTACGCGCGAATTTTTCTGGAGAGCCCCATAATTAATTTTTGTACAAGGGTTTTGTCCACTTTTAGCGTTGCTGTTCGCCACATTCGTTTTATTTCTGTAATTAGTTTGGTTGATTTCCCAACTTTCAAAAATCTGGCTTTCATCAGCGCCCAATATCGTTCGGTTGGTCGCAACCCTGGCGCATTAGGAGAATCCAAATTTTTCCTTGTGTAATGCACTGTGTTATTTTCGAACCAATTTTTGGTGACATTAGTACATTGCACTGTAGCGAAATCCAGCCAAAATTTAGTTGGACCATTACGATAACGTAGAAAGGGCAAGAGGCGTTTTTGAACGCACTCCTTCATGTAAATTTCAGTGTTGATGGTTGCCATAGTGCAGAACGGCGTAGATTTATGCCCACAATCACAAATGGTTTGCCAAATTAGAACTTTGTTGCAAAAATTGTATACCTGGATGATTTTTTTCGATTTAGAAATATCTTATCTAGACTGCAAGCAGTAAAATTGGTTCCCCGGCAACGTCATTAAGTCCATTTTCAAATAAGTTTCGCCGTTCATAACCACAACATTGTTTTTTATTTGTCAGCTGGATCTCATACAACTTATGGGGAAGGGAAACGTTTTTTTTGTTTGTTTTTCGTTTCCTTTTGAAACTTTTTTGTTTTTAAAAGTTTTTATAACTTTACTCCTCTTACGGCACACTTAGACCATAAATAGAAAACCCATTGTGTTACCACAACCATTTACATCATCTGCCGAAAGACCACCCTTTGCTAAACCATTTTGCTTCGCTGATGAATCTCATCAGGCAATTAACCTCAGCCTGGAAACCCCTGCAGTGGTCTGGTAACCTAAAAGAGATATGCAGGGGAGGGTTTCGCGAGAAGATGCCTCCTCCCACCTTACTGTCGAGTTTCGAACCATCTGTATAGATGACAGTACTATCAGGAGGAGTGTTAAACTCTTGGTTCTACCCCTTTCTACTAGGAATATTCCTTATAAAACTAATTTCAGAAATCGATTTCGAAGCCCAGCGGTTCGTGTTGCTCGGAATGAGGTGGAACTTGTTCAAAATACTGAGATTTTTCCCTTCTACCATCTGTTGTCCTGTCAAATCCAATGGTAGGAGATCTAAGATAGCGTTCAGAGCATCGTTGGACGTGGTTCTCAGCGCCCCGCTTATGCAGATCATACTAGATCTTTGCATCTTGGTGAGCAGCCTCAGGTTAGCATCTTTTTCTTATGTAGGCCACCATACGATCACTTCATATAGAAGTGGTCTGACGACCTCTGTAAAAATCCACCAACTGATCCGGGGACTAAGACCCCATTTCCTGCCTGTAGCTCTCCTTCTCAGATTACGTTCTCTTTCCAGTTCAACTTCTTATCTAAAATAACACCTAGAAATTGTGGAATTGTAGAAAGTTACCGAAGTTACCATTTTATACTTTCTCGTGAAAAGCACAAGTTCCACCTTATTTGAGGTGACCCAAAGTTCGTGAAAAAATGTACTTAGTGTAAGTTTTTCTTAGTGGTGCGGAGGGGCAACGATTGCATACATTTAGGCGTATAGCGAGTGCTGCAGTTTTTCTTCCCAGCAATAAGTTTTGTATATCCTTTGGTTGCCATTAACCCTCAACTCGTGCTTCGTTGGGTAGCCTTAAATATGTAAAGTATTATATTTATGAATTCATACATTCACGCCCGCGTAAGTACAGATTTACACACACACACACACATGCACATATTCATTTGTATGCATGCATAACTTCGCCAAATTTATGAAATAAAAAGTTATTTTTTTTCGGCCGCTTTCCGGTGTTTCGATGCGCGACTACAGTGTATGTATGTATATTGGTCGGATTCGAAGCCGCAATACTTTGGCGGAAGTGTTCTGTGGCGGAAATTAAATAACTTTTTTTTCGCTCAAATTTGTTTCGTTTATTTGTTTGAATTTAGCGCTGGTGTGCTGTGAATAAATATGAAGGATTATATAAATGTGCAGGTGTGCATGTGTCTGTGTATGTACAATACATGTGTAGGCAGGTGCTATGCATGTCTGACTTCGTATTATTAAAGCTATTTTAAAGGATCGTGAGTTACGTGCATTCGATAGAAAAATATCGAAAATTGGTAGGGACCATGATGATTTGAGAGTGAAAAGTTTTTGTTCAAAAATTAACTATTTTAGTGTAATATATGGAGTATGGAAAACCACTTTTAATACCCTAATGTTCCAGCAGCTGACTAGAACATTTCAATGCTAGCTCCACTCGATGATTTGTCAGGAATTAAAAGGTTTGCTCCTACAGCTACAAATATAAAAACACACACACACAACTGCAATTGATTTAGGAGTTTTCCATTTTCGATGAATGGTTCCGTTTTATGTATTTGCAATTAGATTTTATTCATTTTGCTTCATCCATTTCCATATCAACCAATTCGTCGGGTGCATACAAGGCAGTAGTAGGTGTAGTGCAAGTGAATGGTTGTGTGGAGTTGCACGTTTTGCACATATTACTCATTTCACCCAATTTGATTTTGATTTAAATAATCTACCATGTATGTGGAGTTGTGTGCTTGTAATAGAAAAACCACACGAATCCATTACAATCGGTAGCAGATGAAAGTTATGTGGGTAAAAGCAAACGAAACGTGCTACAGAAATTTTCAAATATAAGTACTACAAAAATACACTCACATGTAGGCGGTAAGGTGTTCGATGTTTTTATGTATGTAGGCGTACACTGGCGGACCAGAAGGGGGTGGGGGTAGGCATATAAGTTCTGCTTCCCTCGTAGCAACTTTCGCATCGTCCACGTCCGTTTCGATTATATAGTATTTCCGATTTAGATCGTTTAGCTGGTTGTGGAACAATCAGAGAAGATAATGGTCTATTTGTTTTGAAAGTAATAAAGATTTGATAGATTCTTACTCATAAGTTGGAAGAACACACAATCTTATCACACATCGTTTATTACATAGCATTCAAAAGCAGGGACTAAATATAATGGTTGTTATATGTTTAGATAAAAAAAGCATCGGGACGAACTCGATCAACGGAAAATGTATCGATCTAATCTCTAAGCCATATGCCATGCAAATCTGACCCAATTTTCCATTAACACTAAATAAACCTAGTTCAACCATGGCCGGTCAAAGGGGCGGACCTTATGTTTCTTGATTGCATGAACCTTAGAAAGAGAATAAAAAATTTTTTTTATTGAAAGTAAACAAAATTTTATATTGGCCATTTTTATGTAATACCAACTCAAATAATAAAAATTTGCACTCCAAAGCTTAGCACGTTTGTTACAAACACAAGCTGTTTTTATTGTACATATTCCGCAAACATACTTTTCATATTTAACACTAATTTTAATAGTTTTATTATAATTGCTATAGGATATCATTTGGCATGTCTTACATGATAAGAATTTTTAATATAATATATTTAGGCGTTGGTTTTTTATTTGTACTTTCTTTCATTTGGTGCACGAAAATTGGTTCACGAAAATTGGTCGTCTACTGCTCACTCGTTTGATTGTAAAAAAAATCCAGGCATTTATCTCAGCTAAATCATGGATATTGAAAAATAACTGGAGGAGTCGTGTGCAAGACTTAGATTTTGCGGTAAATTTTCTTGCCATTAGATCATTAGATATCTACACCAAATTTAGTTTTATTGTAATATGAAAGAGTATAGGGCATACGTTTATCACTGTTTTCATCCTACACAGAACTAAGCAACAGTACCTACTTTTTTGTTTGGTTTACTTTTATAAATTATAAGAATATAATTATCTTCTTTACTTGGAAATGCAAAACTGTTCGTCTATAGTAATATTACTGCTCGTTTGACCTTTAAAAGCTATTTGTCAATTCTCAATGAATGCATTCTTAACAGTAGATATCGTGGTGAAATTGGTTGCTCCGTAAATTTTTTCTATTCAAACGAATATACATATCCGACAATGTGTGTAAAATTATTTCTGTTTATAGTTTCTGAGAAAAATTTAGGCCCCAATATGTTGTGCCACAAAAAATGTCACATTCAATTTATTTACTCCAAATGCGCCTCGTGCATACAAAAACGCAAAAAAAAACCGATGGCAGTTCCTCTTGAGACTAAATCCAATCGGGTTTTAACCCTTTGCTTGCCTCTTCTAATGTGGATTTTCTTATATGGTTCATAGCGTGATGGCCAATTTTTAACGAAAAAGCAGGACCACCTATATCCTTCATAGTACGGCGTTTTGCATATTCTATTGGGCCCATTTTTGGCCTGAAAATGTTGTGCAGATGAGGCACATCAATCAAAAATGCAGCTCATTTTTGCCTACCTCTTTTCCAAAACTTCAATATGACAATATAAAATTTTAGGTACTTTTTTGAAATTTTAATTCAGAGTTATTCTAACTGAACTAACTACAAAACAGTCTTTGGATAAATGTGCAACTAACCGAATGCAATAAATTGAAAACGTATGACATTGTAATTTCTGACCGGATAAATTTATAAAATAATACATTATAATAATTATTATTATTAATTATATTAATAATAATTTTTCTCCCGGTAATTGGTCGGTTATGGTGGAAATAGTTAAACGACATGTATTACTCAGAATAAACAAATTACGAAACAAATTAATAGAATATTAACTGTATATAATTAATACCAAAAGTCATGAAATCAAATGTGCGAAAGCGATAAATCGATATACGAATTTCCGATGAAAAAGTCCTTATACGGTTAAATGATTTTTTGTTTTAAATCTTTGCCTAACGCTTGAGCTTGTGATTTTTTATTTTTTCGATCACGTTTGATCGATATTTTGTGAGTTTTAACCTTTAATTCAAAAACAATCGTTGTTCCTGGATTTCAACTTTTCCGATCATATTTTGTGATTTTATTTTTCCGATTATACAACGTTTTTGGCGTTGTTACTATTATTATCAGCACTGACTAAATTTTTTAACGTTTATTATTATCAAAAAGGATTTAAATCCAAGAATATCGATTATTTTTGATCGAAAAATTTTAAATCGCAAAATATCGATCAGATATGATTTATGACCAAAAACGACGACAATTTTTGATCGAAGAAATAAAAAACGAAAATATCGATCAAATTTAGTCGAGAAAAAGAAAAATAAAAAAATTGTGATCAAACTTGATCGTAAAAATAAAAATCACAAAATATCGATTAAGTGATTTTTTTATACAAATTATAACCGATACGGTCCCTACTTAAAAACTAATCGATTTTGTCCATTTGAGTTACAGCTAGATTGCAACTTGTTTAATGTCGCTATTTTATTTTCATGCCATATTTTGGATAGAATTATTCCCAAAGTTTAGCAAACGCTTCAATTAAATGAACGCAAAAACACCCACAAAATATTTTTCCGTCTGCGCCATTGTATGTGCATATCGATAAGCCAGACTTTGCCATGTCGCACGTCCAGATTTAGGTTTTAGGTTTGGAAATCTACATAAGTGCTACTGGTTGCCATGCAACCGCTTGGACTCTCTAGCAGCACGTTTTACTTGTGTGTGTAATATCATTCATAACCTTTGCTTAAATTCGCACCTACATGCATACATACATACATACATATGTACATATATCGTTGATGCCTCTCTATCTCTATCACATCGATGACGTTCGGACTTTAATGCATCACCACATGCTTCAACTATTCAATTTCCATTTAATTCATGCGCGTGGGCACACTTGCTTCATGTTCAGACATACATACATACATACATACATACATACATATACATTATATTTGTGTGTTTTTGAATTGGAATTTGTTTTCGTCCTTACCTCTACTACCTCTTAGAATGTGTGTGTGTGTGTGGTGTGTACATGGGAACGCATTGAAGTAGAAAGCATTGCTGCTGTCTGCTAGTTAATTGTTTTTTTTTTTTTTCAACCACTCCAATTGGCTCGGAACACAGGATATTGAATGATTTTTTGTTTTTTATTCGGATGGTGTGGTATAAGCGTATGTGGAAAAAAGCCAGCATAAAATGGAAATAGCTTTTAAAACAGATAATGTTGGTATTAGAGGTTTATTTGTGATTGGCATGAGTGAACATATTGGTGTTCAATAGAGTCCGCAACCTTAGATTATAGAATGAAAAGAGTGGTCATTGCATGTATGGTAGAGATGTCGGAGGATGTATATGTATATGCGTGTGTGTGTTTGGCTCAAAGGATTAATGTAAACGTTCATATATTTTGATGAGAGACTGCAGTATGTTTTGCAATTTTTGTGCAAGTTTTTGCTAGTTTGGATTTGATATATCTGGGACACATTAAGTGTACAAATTTCATAGATTGCAGATAGCCTTAAGCTTACTAAGGCAGATAAATTTCATTAGCTGGATTAAAGGAAATATTGCAGGTAAATTTTGTTCTATTTAAATTGAAATATACTTTGAAGAAAATTTTCAGTGGGAGAAGTAAACTGTAGAGAACAAACTGTAGAGTGCAAACAAAATAGTTTTCCATACTCGATAATTTCTGGTTGTATATCAAGAGTTACTGATGTTGCAAAGTCGACGAATTTTAGACTATCGTAAATATTTGCATACCCCTGACGTCAATATTATTAAATAAATAAGGATTTACAATATAGGAATATATCTGTATAAGTTAAGTGCATTAGTTCCCGGGGTATTATAGCTTCATATACCAGCTTAGAACAACCTCTAGATATATATTAACCAGAATATTACCCAATGAGAATAAAAATCGATTAACCAATCAAAAAACGGGAAGTAGAGGTAACCAAACTTGATATAAAAATTTCCCTCGATCTAAAGCTGGTTTGAAATGGAGCGAAATCGGATAGTAACCACGCCCACATATTAGTAACTAATAATTTTCTCTAATTTGATTTGAATGTTAGCATTTCTGAAGAAAAGCCGGTATATTAAATATTTTGAAAATGGGCTCGTCATGGAGAAGTTATATTTATTTCCGATCAAGTCCACCAAATATACGCACCTTTAAAATCGGATAAAAACCACACCCACCTCTCATACAATTCTGATCTTCAGAAATAAAAAAAAAAACCCGACATTTTAGTATCAATGAAATATAATTTGTTTAAATCTGTTTGGGTTTTGAAGCAAATATGGGGAACTAAACATACCCGAGTATGTAGAGTGTGCGCGCTTTACTCGACAGATCCTCGGTTCAAATCCTGGCCGGGACAAGTAACATCAAAATTATAGAAAACAGCCATCAAGATGCACACCACAAATTGTAGGAGAAGTTCGGCCAAACATAAAGCTACTGGTATAAGCGCCAAATTCTTATTATTAAAGATTTAAAAAAAAATGGGCCTATTACTACCTACTTCAGAGTAAGTAGGTATGTATATCTCCGAACCTAATTTATTAAACTTAACGAAACTCAAAAGCCACGATCGCCTCTTATGCAATGGTAATTTACATAAATTAATAAAATTGCAGTATTAAAGTACCTATAAAAGGTTATTAAACCAAATTCGATGTACAAGGTTGAGTTGGTGAAATGGATAGAAGTCGAGGGAAAAACTTCGCACACCCCAAAACAAGTTTAGATATTCTATATTTTATTAAATCAAATCAATTTCACTCAGATTCGGTACAAAGGGTTCAATTAGGTATTGAAACTTTTAAAAATATTTTTTTTAAATAATTTATTTGTGTTTATATTTAAATATGTAAAAGTATTGTAAGTTTTCAAAATTACCAGTTAGCTGGTTTTATTGCAATTTACAAGTACTGTTTACTAATGCTGAAATAAATCTGCGCATTGAAAATTTCTTTAAAATATTAACAAAAAGTGATGCAGAGAATGAAGTGAAATATATTTGGACCATTTAGAATATTTACCTCACTGTTTGCCGGTTATATATATGTGACCTGGTCTACGAAAAGGGAGCTAACGTGCGAAAACTAGTTTTCTGGGAAACAGCTGTTAAAAATAAACAACTCGTTTCGTCAGTTTCTCGTTATCTCATTAATTGTTCTCCTTTCCAGAGGCTTCAAGGACGTCCAGTAAGTGTTGTTTTTGGTCGGAATATTATTATAGTTCATCGTGTAAGTGGAACATTTAAAAAAGTAACACTGAAGAAGTGACGTTTACTCTAATACTGCGCAGCTGCTGTTGTCTTGTTTTCATTCGTCTCTCTTTCCGGATGTTCTGTTATCACATTTGTGTAAGTGTTTCTGTTGATTATCGTCTTCGCATTTCGCATGAAATGAAACATGAGTGTTGATGAAGGGTTTCAGTGCCGTATACGGGCAATATTTCCATGAAAAGGATGATGAAAACAATGAAGAGAGCGATTATGATGAAGACGAAGTATGTGTATCTCAGGCAGAAGATGATACCGAACAAACTTTTGTTAAGATTGACCTGTCTGTTGTTGAAGTAAAGGAGGAGGAGCTGGTAACAAAATTTCTGTCAAAAGATTGTTGTAATAATAAATGCCATACACTGATACCACGGGAAATGATCGAGAGTACGCGGAACAATTGTTTAGAGATGTCGAAAAATGAACTTGATTTAGTGATACTAAGTCACATCGAAGCTGGAATTATGAGTATCGAAAAGCTAGAAAGTGTATACGCAAAGCTTGCTGGGCGGAAGAAATATGGACAGAGACAGGATACAGAAGTTATGAGGCATAAAATTACATTTACCTTCTACAGAGTACCTGTTTGTCGTTCGTTTTTCCTTTTTGTACATGCGTGTGGGAAGAAGCGTTACGAACATTTAGTACGTCATTTTGCCGCACAGGGTGTAGCAGTGCGCCAACACGGACTGGCAAATAAACCGAGTACACATCCAAAGTCATTTAAACCGGCTGACATCGAAAAAACTGTTAAATTCATCGAGTCTATAGCCGATTTAATGGCTCTTCCACTGCCCGGACGACTCCCAAAATTTAAGGATTTTCGAATAATGAAACTGCCATCCAGCGAGACGAAGTCCTCAATTTATCAAAAATACATTTCTTCACTCAGTGATGACGAATTGAACATGAGTAATCGCAGTTTTCGACGGATATGGTCCAAATACATACCCTACGTTACAGTTATGAAACCAGCGGATGATCTCTGCGATGTCTGCCGTGGTAAGTAGCTCATTATTTGCTCATTTTATAGTTGTATCAAACGTTGAGATTAAATTCAGTATTTTTTCTTTTAATAGGAAACGCAATATCGATTGCGCAAGCCAAAGGTGTTACTGACATTGAACGCGAACAGAAGCTTAATCAATTTCTTGATCACCTCCACCGAGCCCGAAATCAACGAGAATATTATCAAAGTTGGTGTAGAAATACTGACCCTACAGCAGTCGTTCTGTCATTTTGCCCAAACCGTTCACTACCCTGTCAGTCCACAGCAACCTGGTACAGCATACTTCAAAGCAACCAAGGGGTGCGGAGTCTTCGGAATTACAGACGAAAAACAAAAAGTTCAGGTTAGAATTTCAAACTGAATCATAGGAACTCAAATTGCTCGCCTTTACAGGATCTTACTTATAATTTTTTTTTTTTACAGTACAATTACATGATAGACGAAAAAGATGACGTTGGTAAAGGACCGAACTGTGTAGTGAGCATCCTGCATTATCACCTGGAAACCTACTATAAAGACATTGAAACACTCGTTCTTTTCTGTGACAATTGTGTTGGGCAGAATAAGAATAACACTGTGCTATCATATCTGCAATGGCGTTTGGCTCGGGGTCTTAACAAAACTATTTTATTCAATTTTCTACTTACAGGGCACACTAAGTTCGCGCCTGATCGTTACTTCGGTATTTTCAAAAGTAAGTATGCTGTCAGTAACATCGACACGTATGCAGATTTACTGCAGTGTGTCGAGGCATCATCACCTGGGGGTTATAATAAAGCTGTATCGCCTGAAAAAGCCGTCTGGTATGAATGGGACAGCTATTTTAAACCACTGTACAAGTCACTTGTTGGAATAACGCAATTCCATCATTTCATAATCTCTACAGATTGTGTAAAAACAAAGAAATTCGCAGACAGTGAAGAAGTGCAGTCCTTTAAGCTTCTGTTAAAACCTATCGATCCTGAAATGCCGAAAGTTATACAACCAGCCGGTTTATCTTTGGAACGTCAGTGGTACATCTATCACAATCTTCGCAGCTTAGTTTCGGATATATCTAAAGTAGATATTGTGGCTCCATTGCCGAAAGATTTGCCATCGAAGAAACGGAAGGCAAAAACAAGTGAAGATGTTCTCAAACCAGACCAGGAACCAGGTCCGTCTTCCTTAGGATCAACACGTAAAAAGATCTCAAGGAAAACGACAACAAAGAAAAATACATAAACTACTCAGCATTATTATTTTTGGCCCATAATACGTTTTTCTAGTGTATAATCATGTCTTTATAGCTTATAATTCAATGCATTTTGTTCATTACAAAAAAATTATATTTTTTCGTATTTTTACTCTTCTTTCTCTACATTTTTAGGGAACTTTCAAACAAGTTATGACTTGACCACGTGAAAAAGCATCTCATCTTCCATCCGAATCAACTAAAAAGTGAAAATTGATTTTTTGACACCTAAGCCCCCTTTCCGTAGACCAGGTCACATAGTATGTTATTATTATTATTTGTTATTGATAGAAAAATATAAAATATTAGAACCTATCATATTAAGCGCACTTGCTACTCAGGCCGTAAGTGCTTTGATTAACTGATTGACTATTTAAGGTATATTTTATCACTTCTTTTTGTTCTTCAGTTTTTTCTGACAGCGTGCAAAGTCAATGTATATTGGAACAATTTTTCGCCATACCTTGTCAAACTTGGTTTGAAGACAAGCCGGTGTTGTGCCATCTTCAGTGTCATTTTTCGTTGTCTTTGGTTATAATATGAAATGCAGAAATGACAATTTTTCTTAGAGATGGCATAAAATAAATTTCTTTCAAATACAATTTTATATTTGTAACAGCATCAACGTATGGCGGTGTTTATTGTTTGTGAAAACGTAAAAACGTGCGCCGGGTGTTTAAAGTTTTATTTTATCTGAAATAGGGCTCTTAAATCTTAAACCATGAATTTGAGTGTTGTGTATTTTTTGTGGGTGTAGTTTGGTGTCAAAATTATTTATTTAATTTTTTTTGTGTGATAGTTTTTTAGCCTATAGATCTAGGTTTTTTGTGTTTATTTGTATTTAAAGTTGGCGATTTTTTACAGGAACAATTTAGTAAAATTCAATCAAATAATACTTTTAATGGAATAATGCTAGACATGGAGTTGTCGTTCTTAGATGAAAATGATGTTTTAGTTCGAAAAATAATATCCACGTATCACCAAATTTATACCCTTTATGTTAATTTTGAAATAAAATTGTGGCGTGAAAGAACAAAAAACATAAAAACGCTGTTTTTGCAAGGATATACTATAAAAATGCAAAAGCTGAACGACAGCGCCACCTAGTAATTACTAGTAGTATTAGTGAAAATGGTAGTAGAAATTATTAAAAATCTTAGTAGTAATTAATAGTAGTATTAGTAAAAATAGTGGAAATCAGTGGAATTAGTAATTAGGTACATCGTTAGTGAAAACAGTAGTAGAAATTAGTAAACAATAGCGGCGGTAATTAGTAGTAGCATTAGTAAAAATATTAGTAATTAATAGTTGTATAGTTATAGTAGTGGTCGTAGTGATAGTAGTAGTAGTTATAGTAGTGAACTAGTCCCGAACTAGCGAAAGGTTCTAAAATGGTACTGAAAGATTTCATCGAAAAGAGCGCCGAAACGGCCCAAAACTTGTCTTCAAATAGTTCTTAGCTAACACCGATACGATCCCAAGCCACGTTTGCTATGTTTGTTTTTTCTTCGTTACACCATATTGACGCGACTTACGTTACACGATGTAAAATCACCCACATGCCGTTTAAGAAGCTTTAGTTCGAGAAACATGTCTACAGGTTAAGCATTGGTTTAAGAATTCATCCCATTTATGTTTTTATTTCACCAAATACGGAAATATAATCCTCTAGTTTGTAGCACAGTATTGATATTGCAGATTTTGACACTTTTGAGCTAAGAAGTAGACGAAAAATAACAAGGATATTAAATATTCTTTTCAGCATGTTATCAAGATTCGTGACTCCGCTTTGCGAGATGGCTAAACATGTTTAATATTTTGTTAAACAGTTTTGTTCCAAAATATTTTCATGATCTAAAAATCAAAACGATTAAACTAAAGAAATTTTGCCGTACTTTTGAATCGTTTTAAATATTTTATAGGCTTTGCATTTTCACACGCTCGAACTTTCAACTATCAATGTTTTAAATGAATTCAGTGACAAGTTTATAAATTCATTACAAAACAAATTTCAAACTCCACAAATTCAACACTTCTCGTTGTGTGCTGTAAATTAAATTACAAAAAAAAAAAACAAAATACATGCAAACTAAAATTGTTACACAGGCCGAGTTTAAATCGCAGAACCATGACATGGACAATCAAAAACACGTTGCGCACACACACACACACACACACACACAACCATACACTCATATTTATGCAAATGTGCGTGCTTACATTATAATGAAAATATTTGTATATATAATTGGGGCTAACAAATTTTTTAAAAAATTTATGCGCAGATATGAATTATTTACCACCCCGCAGGTTGGCTATACGCGCGGATATTTGTAGGGTGGGGGAAGCTCAAAAGTTAACGAACGTTCATTTATATGCTGTTAATTATTTATTTGAACTGGTGCAAGGTAAAAATGGCGGCGATGTCAGCTTGACATTTTGATGACAGATGAATTGTTAATGACAGCCGCATAGCAGTTGCAAACACTCGCACATACATACACACAATGCCACATATCATATACATATGTACATACATATGTGCGTATGAATGAGTGAACATAAGTATATTAAAATTTAAAAATATATCACATACAGCACACATATACTTATACATATATGTATGCTACCTTTGTGTAGGTGTATGCACAAACTAACATATGATGAATGTGTATGTGTGCCATACGTTATGTGCATATAATATGTATGCGTGCATGATAATATTACCCTTGTTGGAAGTTTTAAAGCTACGCCTGTCATCAAATTTTAATTTGTGAAAGCATTTGTGGCGCGTCAGTCGGGTGGGTCGTTTAAATTTTAAATGAGTAAAACGGGAAAATGTGTATTTCATTTTTTGTTGTGTGGTTGCTAAAAGTAGAGATGCAGGTTTAATATTGTATTTCGATTTGGCCATAGTGGGTTATTTAGTTGCGTATACGCCCTGCTGTACATTAAAGCAGCTGTGGACTAGAGAATATAAAGTAGCTGCAAGAGAGCATTAATTTTGTATGAAATTACATAGAACTAACAGAGCACGATAACGCTAATATATTTTTTGGAATTTGTTGTGCTTCATTGTGCCGAGGAAGCATTTGGAATTAATTGGAAATATGTCATACATAACACCGCGTTGCACACATTCTGTCCTATGAACCAAATATACTTTTTCGGAAAGGGGAGAAAAAATAAAAATACCCGTGTATCGGCGGTTTTCATGTACACGTCAGAATTTTTTTTTTTTATGTTTAAAGTATAAAGCTCGTAGTGTACGTCTGTCCGCCTGTGTGAAAGACTTTGGATCGATTTTTAACCCTTTTTCCGTGTTCCAATCGAGCTGAATTTTTGCAGGCAGACTCGTGGAAATGTCTGTATCACGTCAAATTTTTAAAAAAATAGATTTTTATCAATTCTCAGATTTTCCAAATTTTTTTTTTTTGAAAATTTTTTTTTTTTTCACTTTTTTCGGCATAACTTATAACTTGAAGGGACTCCAAATTTTTAATCTACTAAAGCGTTCCGAAAAAAAAAAAAATTGTTTTTCGACCCATCCAACTCCATATATTTGTAGTTTATCAATAGTAACTTTCTAACACTAAACTATTTATGACTTTTACAACACTTACAACTGGTATGACAGATGAAACATTGAATTGCACAATTGTTTTAAGTTCTGTATATATTCATCTGAGAAAAAATGCAGTGTCCGACTCGAAATAACTTTTGTTACGTTTGTGGCTTATTCGCACCAAATAAAAATTTTAAAAATATTACGAAAACAGTGGTTAATTCGTTTCAGAAATTATTCAAGACTGCTTATGTTCCTTACTTGTGGTATACTCCGGAAGTCGTGTGCGACTATTGCTATAGAAATTTATGCAAGTTTACTGATGGAAGGTCAACAATAAAGTACGCTGTACCAACAATTTGGCTACCACGTACGGAGCAATGCAATGAATTGTGCTACTTTTGCGTAACTTTTACTCAAACTAAAGGGTACCAATACTTTCGCCGCAACAAAATTCGCTGGGCTAATGTAGAATCGGTTATTCCAGCGGTTCTGTACGCACCAGAAGAACGTATAGCGGCTTCAATGGAGATTTTTGATGATGTTCCCGAATTAAGCGATGGAGAACCAACAGTAGTACCAACAATGCTATCAACATTTCATGCATCGATTGCGAGATGCGAGAATCCAGAAGTATTGGAATTTGAACCAACACCCCGTGAACTTGGGACTGCAGTGCCGCATTTAGTAACGCAAGCCGACTTCAATGACCTTGCACGAGACGGAATTTTGTCAAAGAAAACAGCGGAACTCTTTGCATCACGCTTTAGGTAGTGGAATATAGTGGCGGCTGATTTTAAAATAACAGCCGCTCGTGATCGATGTAGCACTATTCCATCAGGACATTGCGGCTATCCAAAAGCGCTTTAAAGGACAAGACATTACGCATATGCTTGACGAATACTGTTGGTCTATTTGTCGCGATACTGACACAAATGCTTAGAAACGCAAAAATAAAAGGCTTAAGTATCTTTAAAAGCATTGAAATTTTTAATGTAACAATTTTTAATTTTAATGTCATAAAATTAATAAAAAAATTCGGGTTTTTAAGGAGCTGAAACCGTTACAAAAAACCGATAACCATTTTTTCAAAAAAAAAAAAAAAAAATTCAGGAAAATCTGAAAATTGATAAAAATCTATTTTTCCACGAGTCTGCCTGCAAGAATTCAGCTCGATTGGATTACGGAAAAAGGGCTAAAAATCGATACAAAGTCTTTCACACAGGCGGACAGACGGACACTACGCTTTATACGACGCTTTATACTTTATACATAAAAAAAAAAATTCTGACGTGTACATGAAAATCGCCGATAAACGTGTATTTTTATTTTTTCTCCCCTTTCCGAAAAAGTATATTTGGTTCATAGGACAGAACTATAGGTCGTGTTTGTAACGCAGTGTAATTAGAAAAATGTATTCATATAAAATGTGTGACAAATATAAAATAAAGGTTGTGTATTGTACTTTTATCCTATATTGTAATTTTATCATGTCAAAATGTAGTTTCTTGTTCGTGTTTTGTTGAAAACTCATTTAGATTTTTAGATGAATAAATTTCTGACTTTCATGCCACACAAAATTAATTTATATATTTGTATATTTGCCAGAAAATATCGCCACCTTGAAGAACATATTGAATTATTTAAACTGAGCCATAGGTTTGTACTCGGAAATTTAAATTTTATAATGGCGGGATATATGCACTTTCAATAACAAGGACGACTGCTTTTTAGAAAGAAGTTTAAAATATAACAAGGTTTTCTTTGGAGTACATTATCAGATTTTCTAGCTAAGCATTCTGAAATATACAACTTTTCTAAACATAACCTTCACAAGAACAATGCTATTGCTTATCATAAGTAATAAAATTAATATGATGCCGTTGGCCTCTTTTGTTTATTAACTTGTTTTTGATAATATTCACTTAAGTATAGCTCAATCTATAAATGAGCCATATAAATAAAAGGCTTTTACAAAATTCACAAAAAAATCATAAAATTTTCAAACTTTTTAATCAGAATTTTTACAAAACTCTCGGGTATTCAGTTTTGTAGCCAATTCAATTTTTATAAACAAGCTGCAAGTTTTAAATGCTTAAAAATACCTGTTGATTTTTTGTGATTTTTTTTTTGTTGACGCTGTTTAGTATTTTCTACCACACAAAAGGAAATTTTGTTCGTGCTTTATATGGAATATAATGAGCAGGACCGTAAGCGAAAATAATACCAAACATCAACGCGAATTTTTAGTCACTTAAATCTTAACTTTTGTAGTACTAGAATTTAAAGGGCTACAAAATGGCATGCTTTAAAATTTAAAAAAAATTCGGATTGAAAAGCTAAAATTTTTCTTTTAAATTTGCCGAATATTTATGCATATTCAAAAAAGTTGTAAGCTTTTATCTATAAAGTCTGTGTTATGAAATCAGCGATACTTTTATAAAAAATAATTGAAAACAAATTTATACACATAAGTATTGAAAAGTGTTATATTGCTTATGTTATGCACAACACTGAACATATTAAGTGACTCATGACTGCATCAAAATTGGAGTAGACGTAGCATTAGTGCATGAATTTTAAAACCTAATAATTCTAAAACAAGCAGTCATATTTTTTGACTCACATATAATGTAGGCTGTATGCTTTTGGCTCTACAACTACATTTCGATAGATTTTGAAAACAAACCAAATTCGGCTTCCGCTTCGGCCATGTTCGGCCAATGAAGTTCGGCTAGTCTTCGGCAAAAAAACCGAAATTCGGCTGAATATTTGTAAACTTTTATTAGTATTGAAATTGTATAAAATTTGACTCTGAATATGTTATGCTTTGGAAAAAGTCAAACAAGACATTTCGAATATCTGTTTGCTTCGCCGCCGAGCGTATCTAGTGGGGAATTATTCCGTCCAGCAGGATTGATTTACAATGATATATGGCACCGGTTAAAAGGTGGAAATATCAATAAGTTATTATTTTTATATTACAATATAAAATAAATTTCGAGCATAAAAAATATAAGTTTTTATTATGATTTTTAACAAACTTTGTATGTATATTTAAGTGATGAACTGAAATGGATGTGATTAAAACTAATGTACATATGTACCTTTTTTAACATCCATACAACAAATCTGAATATTGATTGTTTATTATTCTAGACGTTGACAAGTTTCGTTCAGTTCGCATCGGCCAAAAGTGGGCGATGTTCAGTTCGGGGCTAAAGATTAGAGTTCGGTCGTTCTCTAAGCAGATTTATTAAAAACCTGTATTACTTGGTATTTATTCCTTTAGTGACGCTAAAATTTTACATAACATTTTGGTATGATGTTTAAAGAAGATGTGATGCTATACACCTCTTCAAAATTGGTTTCTCGAAAACCAATTATGGTATGCATGCTCCTATTTCTCGAGCAAGTGGTGATATAAATTTGTTCTTAAATTCTACAGGTGCTGATCTTATGTGGCCGCATGCCACTTTAATGAATCACCTCAGGTCTTTTTTTTCATAGTAATTACTATAGTACATAAGCTAAACTGTCTGTAAGAATTTTTATTTTTTTCATACAAATAAATAAATAAAAGAACTTTAAACTGGTCAATAAGGAAATTTTGTTACAACGCCAATTCGTCCTTCAGTTTTTGATATATCAGACTGGGGCTTGTATTTGTTTAATTGTATTTTTATAATAAAAACTAGAAAACTTCGGCATATGTAACCAGAAAATACATTTTGGTTTCTGTCATATAATACAGGTGGCAACTCTGTCAAGAATATGGATATGCATCTTGTCCTCACCGAGACGAACAGTATCGGATCGAATCGCATTTTTATGTTTTATTTCCTTTTGTATAATTTAATTAAATTTTAACTTAAAAAAGGAGGTAACCCTTTTAAAACTGTACTTATAAACCAAGGTGAATTTATAGAAGGTGATGACATAAGAGCAGCTGATTTGATTTTGTTTATTCACCTACATGTATTTTGTTTTTGCCTTTGCGTATGAGCTTTCAAAAGCCGTAAAACAAAAAACAAAATATGTTTAAATTTTGACAACTCTTACGCAGAAGTAAAAACAAAATACAGAGGACTTTTGTAGTTGTATTTATAACACCACCTTATATGAATTCGCCTTGCTATAAACTTTTCCTTGGCAAACAAATTTTACTATTTTATATAGCTTGTGTATAATTTAATTAAGTCGACTTTTCAAACAGGTGGCTGCCCTCTCTTAAATGTGGATATTAACTTTTTCCTTGTCGAGTCGAACCACTTGACACCAATGTTTTAATATTTCATATAACTTGGGCATGTTTTTCGACTTTTTTAACGGGTAACAACCCTATCACTGATATAAGATTTAATTATAAAACTATATATTTTATTTTGCCTTATTTTATATGATTAGCTGTGAGAGATATAAAAAAACTAAATTAACTCTCCAACGAAAGGAAATGTTTCCAAACTTTTAGTTTTTAAACTGTACAGCATGCATGGAGGAATATTTCCCTTGCCTAGAGGGTAGTAAACATTTACGTATACCAAGGAAAACTTCTATATATTGTTATTTGTTGTTAATAAGCTCACGTTATTTGGCAGCTGTTACTGTCACAGATTAGTGTACTCAGAGTTTCATAAATATACATATGTGTGAATCTTTAGGTAGATTACAAAAAATTTACCCTGCCGGAAATTGTTAAATAACACATATAAAAATCTATTTGTTTAAGAAATAATTTCAATTTAATTTCGTTCTTCTATTTTTCATTTACCGTGCTCAAAGTCCAAAGAAATGCGACCCTGCTCGGCTGTAAACCATCGACCCCTCTTCATCTGCAAACTGAATCGTCACGTAATTTGCAGCAAGACGGGGAGAAGAGTACCTTGGGACTGGTTTAGGCAATAAAAGACGATTGACCTGCACACTACAACTGGCAACTACAGTCCAACGTGGCTAAGTTGTTTGACCCGTTTAGGTTCCTATTCGCGCAAAGTTTTATCCAAAACCTGTGGTTGACTGGTCTACATTGGAATAACAACCTATCGGAAGATTTCCATAAGTGTTGTTTAAAGGTAGATTCACAAGCGATCGTCCACGTTAACCTGTTGATGTCGAAGATACGTGTCACGCCATTAAAGATAGTAACACTACCACGGCTCGAGCTATGTGCAGCCGTACTAGCTGCACGGCTAATGAAAAAGGTCAGAGATACGCTGAAACTATCCTCTCTCTCTCTTCGTGCATGTGGTCCGACTCTGCAGCTACAATTTTGTGGATACGATCGGATCCTCTGCAGCTAAAAAAATTCGTTTCGGCTCGTGGTAGCCAGATACAAGAGACTGGCAGCGACTAGCATTGTGTTAATACGGCCGTATGTCTTGTTGATTGTGCCTCACGAGGGTTAACCATGGCGCTGCTTGTAGGTTATCGCCGATAGTGGCACGACCGATCTTGCATTGTATAATGAGCACCTAGTTGGCCACTACTTATGGCAAAGGCACCGGAAAAATCTAGCCGAATCGACACCTGTGCATATTACGACGGCACGCATTACTCCATCTGACTGGGTCATGCCAGAAAAATATTCAATGCTAAATAGACTTCTAGTTATTACCGCTTGGTGCTTTCGATTTATTCACTCATTACGTGGTAGGCTGCATGAGTCTGCCTTGACGTGCTTGTGGAATAAAGGCAGTGCTGCTGTGAAGTTTTGGATCAATTAAGTACATACTATCAGGTTCAAGAAGGACAACCTAGGTATCAGTGATGCTAATGTAGTCTCTAAGGGCAGCAAATTGTTGAACTTCAACCTCATTATAGACAAATATGGGATTCTGTGCGTCGGCTGTCGGTTAAGGAATGCCAACATTCCATTTTCAGGACACCACAGTCCCATCTTCCCTGAGGATAGTCATCTTACAACGTTGATCATTCGACAAGCTCATCAGCACACCCTGCATGGTGTCAAACAAGCCACGCTAAATTTACATCCGTCGGCAGTTCTCTATCACCGTAGCCAATCGGTGGTTCTACGAACCCTTGCACCAACTTCAATGGCGAAGCAAGTGACACACGAAAAAACCAAATGCCGTCAACGGCCAACTCGTCTTAGTTCGAGACGAATGTCTGCCACCAAAGTGTTCGCTTCTTGGACGGACGAGTTACTATACGAGTTACTATACTAAACTCAACTAGTCTACGCAAAAGGCCTCTATCAAAACTTTTGGTGCAACCTGTCGATATGAACTCGATAAAACTGCAGGAAGAAACTAATTCGTTCACGTTAAAGACTGTGGGGAGGGTGCAGTAATTTCGTCGTCATATCCGACAAAGGTAGGCGGAATGTTCGTAGTGGTTGGCGGTTTTCGTTTACGTCTTTCCCGAAATTCGTTTTGGCGAAGTAACTTGTGAGCTATGGCAATGGCAGATTAACAAAATAATTAACACTTTTTACATGGTAAATTAAACAATTCACTGAATAAAATTGTTCCTCTATTACTACACATAGTCTGCGACTTATTTCGGCTATCAAAAGATCAGATCGCCAGTACATTTTAAATAGCCGTGTTATTTGGAAATAAAAATATTTTTAAATTGTTAAATGTAAACTGGAGTGAGTAACTGATTGCTTCCTATGACATAGGCATATTCTAGGGAATATCAGATAGTTTTCAATGAAAAAAGTTATATGTAAATTATTTTTAAATTTATTTAATTTCTTGCAGGGTATAAATGCAAATTTATTTACATATCAGTTTATTATGTACACCCGAATAATCGTGCACATTTTTAACTACGTACACACGTAGTTTCGCGCACAATTTTTTTTCCAACAATGCGTTTCATATGCGTCTGTGTAGGTATGTTTCTATTCGTACGAGTCTGCCCTATCGGCGAGGCACCAGGTTAAAATTTGCCTACGACAGGCAGCTGCCATGATATTTTGGCAAATGTTATTGCGTGTGAAGGAAGTTATGTAAGTTAAAATTTAATAATGCAAAAAATAAAAAAAAAAATAAAAAAGTACTAAGTATAAAAACAAATCACCACACATGTAGAGAGAAGACTTGAAATTATGCCTATATAAATGTAGTATGTGGCAAGTGGCATGTGGCTTCTGCTCAGTTGCATGCGCATTTACACTAGCGGACAAAAAAAGGATCAAAAAAAGGGACAAAAAAGCAGGCAAAAGAAAACGGGACCCTTAGTCGTATTGATTTCAAATCAAAGTAGTATTAATAAAGCAAATACTTAAGTACATGTAAATATTTACTATATAAGCTACATTATTTAGCTACAATTAAAAGTTTAGTTTAGTTTTCTTTGGACAGCACCCGGCTAAAAATAAAACGAAGAACGGGTATAGAACATAATTGGATGAAGCGAATAAAGCTATAAATTCACAAAATTAGTAGAAAAATACGATTTAGCAAAACTAGTGTGGGTGCTTTTCTTCAAAAATATATAAAAAATGTACATATCTATAAAACGCGAAACAGGTTCAGGGCACCCGAAAACAACCACTCCTTTGGATAACCGCCGAATTAAGCGAATTATCAATCGAGACCGGTTCAAAACAGTTGAAGCCATTAGAAGTAAAGCCGAACTGACTGCCCGTCCGCCTGCAAAAAAAGAACAACCTTTGACGGCAATAATACGACAAAAACGGCTCCGATGGCCTAAGATGCAAAAAACCTGGACCAAAAAGGAATGGAGAAGAGTAAAATTTTCGGACGAATCCAAAATTAACCTTTTTGGTTAGGACGGCATGACATGCGTTCGCAGAAGATTCGGCGAACAATTCAATAACGAGTACGTCTCGTTAGCTAGGGAGCGAGTCGAATGATCTGAGGTTTTTTTTTCATCATGGTGTTGGAAATGTGGCCTCTGCGAATAGGAATATGAAAGCAATTAAATACAGACAGCTTTGCAGGAAAATCTGATCCCTTCAATTGAAGAGCCATTCTCCACATGGATGACGTCATTTTTGAGCTATCGAGCTAAATCGGTAAATAATTTTGTTTTTTTTATTATATAACCTTATTACCTTTCTATTTACAACAAAAAAAAAAATTACCTACTCTATTTTTTTATATAAAAACTTTTTAGCAAACTTGGGTGTTTTACGACTGGACGGACCTGGAAGCAGTCCCGATCTAAACTCCACTGAACACCTCTGGCATATTATGAAAGTGCGAGTTACAAAGATGAGGCTTACAGCTTAATCACATCTAGATAAAATAATTTAAAACCTGTGGTGTAACGGTATACAGTCAGAGTTTTTAAAATCTTTAGTTTACACCATGCCTGAATGGATAAAATCCGTTATAAAAAAGGTGCAACAAAATATTGAATGAAGACATTTTACTATACCTATCAATAATACAAATTTATAAAACAAATATGAGCTTTCTATTACAAAGCGTTTGCTTTTAAGAACGCATTTTATAAACCCCTGACTGTAAATGGAAATATAACAAAAATTTTGTGCTGACTTCTAATAAAAAAGCAGAAATGTACCATTTACTGAAATATTTCGTTATATTAGCAATAATTATAAAAAACGTGTTTCAATAATTTTAAATAAAACCAAATTATAACGAATTTCTGAGTTGTCTTATTTTTTTTGCCCGCTACTGTAGGTATACTCGTACACGTTTGATTCTATATTTATATTTTGTAGGCATTCAGCTGAGTGAGAATATGAAAAATTATTTCAAAAATAAAGTGCAATGAGATAAAAAGAACATGTTGTAAAGCGTCGATGTGAAGATGCTTAAATGCTGGGGGAAAAAATATAAAGATGTATGTATAAAAGCGTAGCTGCCAAAATTGCGTTAAAAATATGTATAAATAAGTATACACGTAAGTATGTATGTATTTGTAATTTTTAACTGAAACGGAAACGAACTCCACCACGTGCCGCAACATTTGCGCAAAAATTGTACATACATACATAGTACATATTTATGGTATATGATGGCGCATAAAATTACCACATATGAGAGAGAAAGAAGCACGAGCTCAGTAAACATTTTTTTTGCGAAAATAAATGAAAGCATACTCATATTTATTCAAGCACTGCTGTTATTTTACCTCTCCAATTATGGAATCTTTGACTTTTTAGAAAATATTTCATTACATTGAGAATTCGCGTAACACATGCTCACCACAAGCCATACATCTATTTTTAACACCACACTTGAAATTTGATATGAGTGTGTGATGAGTACATATGTAAAAACCAAAGTGTGTAGGTATAAAGGATATAATACAGTAACACGCTGGTCGATGTGAAAGTTGGGAGAGTAAATTTGCTGTGACGTAACAATTTATTTGGCATGTGTGAGAAATGAGAATAATTATAAATAGCGTAAGCAAATTTAAAAAAAAAACCAGCCTTTTCTGTCCTATCGTCAAGAGAGAGTTAGCGATGCCACAATCATCGCTACTTTCACCACGTGGTGTATAAGTACAGTATCCAAGTTAAGCAAATAATTCCTTCAAATTCAAAACTAAAATAATGGATAGCTAGAGGAATATACTCCACTCCACTCTACTCTACTCCACTCTACTCTACTACACTTCATTACAAATTATGGGTTCGCAATATAGACAAATTTAATAATTTAACCAATTTTCATCAAAATTTCAAACTTTAAAAAATTAATTTTGAAAAATGTGTTGTAAACATAAATTTTATTACTTATACAGCGGCTATCAAAAAGAAGTAAGCAATCTATATTTTGAGCTCAAATCTATGTACATATATGCTTCTTAGTTTATTTTTAGAAATTAAAAATTAATAATTACTTTTATAAATATAAAAAGGATAAATAAATTTTTATTTCAAAAATAATTATCAAAACATATCAGTGACAAAAAAAAGCAGAAAAGCAATAATTGTTTGAGTCATAAATATGTAAACATTTTAGTTAGCGAACGCAATTCCCGCCAATAGTTAGTGACATTCTTGCCAATTATGATGACAGAGAAAGTACAGTTTCAAATATTAAGGTCATTAATTGCGCCTTATAATACAACTACTAATTATACCAGTTTCACTGCGGCCACTACTGTTATGATGACTAATTAAAATTACAATTTTTAGAAATTTCTGCTACTATTTTTCAAATGGCATTACTACTTTCCTAATGCTACTACTTTGCATTCGTACTATTTTTACTAATTTCTACTACTATTTTTATTCATTATAATACCAATTATCACTGTTATTTTTACTACTTTTTCTTATGCTACCACTTTGTGCTACTACTAATTTTACTAATTTCTTCTACTATTTCTGCTAAATTGTACTACTATTTTTCAAATGGCATTACTACTTTCCTAATGCTACTACTTTGTATTCGTACTATTTTTACTAATTTCTACTACTATTTTTATTCATTATAATACCAATTATCACGGTTATTTTTACTACTTTTTCTTATGCTACCACTTAGTGCTACTACTACTTTTACTAATTTCTTTTACTATTTCTGCTAAATTGTACTACTGTTCTTACCAATGCTACCACTAGTAAGTACTTTAATTTTAACACATTTCTAATACTATTTTCACTAGTGTTACTATTATTTTTATAATGTTACTACTTTTTGCTCCAATTATTTTTACTAATTTCTACTACTATTTCTACTCATTCTACCACCAAATATCCATACCACCTTTTTCGATTTCTGCAACTACTTTTTCTTTTGCTACTACATTGTACTACTACTATTGTTACTACTTTCTACCACTATATTAATTAGCTTCTACTTATATTTTTACTAATGCTACTCCGAATTACTATTGCTATTTTTACGAACTTTTTTAACTATGCTTACTAATTCTACTACTTATTACTATTACTATTTTTACTAATGCTACTCCGGATTACTACTACTATTTTTACGAACTTTTTCTACTATTCTTACTAATTCTACTACTTATTACCACTACTATTTTTACTAATGCTACTCCGAACTACTACTATTATTTTTACGAACTTTTTCTACTATTCTTACTAATTCTACTACTTATTACCACTACTATTTTTACTAATGCTACTACCTATTACTACTACTATTTTAATTTCTTATTACCATTTTTACGGTAAAGCTACTACGAATTACTTATACTAATTCCTTCTACTATTTTCACTAAAGCTCCTACTAATTATTACTACTTTTTTACTAATACTACTACTAAGTACTACTAACTACTATTATTTCCATGAACTACTCACCACTTTTATTACTACTACTCCTACTACTTACCACTAACGACTACTGCCACTACTAATCCCATATTCGTTCGAATGTTCGCATGGCGCCCCTCTGGCAAGTTAATAAAATTTGATCTGCACCAATCACATTCACAACAATCAGGCATACCTACCGCAATCAAATTTAAATATTAGGCACATGAAAATGATACTGTCGGGAAGAATTGGCAAAATTGACACAACAGCACAATTCAAATCAATGCAAACTCAAATCACTAGCCAGAAGAGCGTAGTTAAAAATAATTTCCGCAATTTCGAATAACATCGCTTATAGCCATAGCCAGAATTCCCTAATTCTCTACTGGGCAATCACCTAACTGAAAACATATAGATAGATACAAATGCTTTGGAGTATCAGCTGTTTAGGATCCTTGCAAGCTATTGACAATGAGTATTAGTGTGTAAATAAAAGCAAACGAAATTGTATTGCATAATTTACGAGTAATTTGCCAGAGTTTGCTTAACCACAGGTTTCCAAATATACATAGATGCGCTCAACTTCATGATTTTACCAACTTACGCACGCACAGCCATATTGGCATAAAATTATTACTTATACGCACTGCGGCACGACAGCTGATTGCGATGCTTTGCACAGTTTATGACTGTTGCTGTCAAATTATTATAAACATGAAATGACGCTAAATTTCATATTTGTTGTTGGGTTTGTGTTCTTCTGTTGCTGCCACTGCTAAGTGAATATATTTTAAATTTCATGAAATTAAAAACAGTTGGGCATGAGATGAAAATGACAGTTTAACTAAAGTTATGAGTTGAAAGTTGTTGTAAAAGTCACATATGCTAGAGTAGAAGTCAAGTGGAGACATCAGTGTACGTTTAAAGGGCGTAGAAACTATACGAGTTGATGTTCGCAGGTTTGCACATATTGGTGTAACTATTTGTGAGAGTAAATTTAATTTCGTGTTCGCCTTTTACATTCCCAATCGAAACTTTACATTTTGAGAAATCAACTTTAGCTGTGCAGATAAAATAAATAGACGAAATTGAGAGCACTTCTATCAGTTTAAATAAAATTGAGGAAAGAACACGACCCTAGAATGACATACATTTTACAAAATCTGGTAAATCTGCTGGGGTTTGCTTTAAAGATAACAATGTATCTAAAATTGCAGTTTTTTAAAAATCTATTTATAAAGAGAGCTAAAGCATAGTACTAAGTTCGCGTTTCACATAAAATGGCGGTCGAGCTGCATACAAACTGCATTACCGTGAATCCCCACAACTTTTCCAGGACGAAGTAATACGCAGAACACGCCATCAAAAGGCTCACATCATCTTGTCAACATGATGCCAGCATTATTTTCTGTCATAGCTTTTAAAATACATTTTCAATTTAAAATTGCATGAAAAGTAACAGCTCGTCACTTCATTTAAGGAACTGCTTTCGTGTTATTTGTTTATATCGGGTCTTGCAATAGGAACGCACAAATTTTTTTTTAAAATAAAACAAAAACGGTTTGGGATATGAATTAAGTTCTTTATTCCTGCGAAAGTACATTCGATGTCATTATGTATGGCACTCGATTTCTCTTGCATGTACACCACGGGCACGCTTACAGAAGTCCAGATGCCGAACCCAATTTTCGACGGTTTTCAAGCATAAATCGGCCGATACTGCTGAAATTTCACGTTCGATATTTGTACGAAGTTCATCAATCGTCGCTGGCTTGTTGGCATAGAACATAAAATATTCGGTTATCATTGAGCGGTAGCGATTCCCATTCACAGTAGCGTGCCGGTCTTGATCATCACGGGAGAAGTACGGCCCAATGACGCTGCCGGTCCATAAACCGCACCAAACCGTAATTTTTTCGGGATGCAATGATGGTTCATGGAGTACGTGTGGATTGCTGTCAGTCCAATGACGCATATTTTGCTTATTGACGAAGCCATTCAGCCAGAAATGACGACGACCATAAATTGGACGTAGCGCTCTTAAAGTTGAGGCCATTGACTCCGAATTTCGGTAGTAAATTTTAATAATTTCGACTCGTTTTTGGATCGTATATCTTTCCACGATGAAATGGCAAACCTTACTGAAGAAAAATGTCAAAAGAGCGGGGAAAAATATGGCGTCGTTTGCTGTCACTATCGGTCTACTTTTGTAGCGTTAAAAACCCTTTATTTACTTTTACACAGCATCTTTTAGGCGCTTGGATTATTTTGAAGAAATATGAAGAACTGTAATTTTCTAAAGTAGTGCAAAATTCATAAAATATATTTAGGACAATAAGGAATGAAAAGTTACGGAAATACTTGCAGTGACATATTCTATTGACAGTTAATAGCTAGGGGGAATGGGTGGATAGATATCCCTACTATGTCAATGAACTACTGGTTTTACTCTTGTTTTAATTCTTCTAGTTTATCTATTTTTATTTCAGACCAACAACGAAAGAACCTTTTACAAATATTTATGATTATCGGTTCTTGGGTTATACGTTTGATAATTGAACCTTACATATTACACTTATCACACGGTAGTCACGGATTTCAGGCATGTGTACAGATACGAACTTCAGTTCAGGTAGTAATAAAGTGTAAAAGTGTTTTATATGCATTTCTCAATATGAATTTACTGAGCTAAATTTGTACTTTAGCACACAGGCTCACTACCTTAATCAGGAAATATATTTTCTTTATATAATTTACCTAGTCTACCTGGCACATTAAGCTGCAATGTGGTACCAAGCAATTTAAAATTTTAGTTCCAATTTTTATTAATTTGTTTATTAGAAGGTATTTTAAACGACGCCAAATCCTAACTGAAGTCGGACAATGTAAATATGTTAGTGGTTCTACAGATTCAGTGGGGATCCAACTCGCATCCTCTTTTTGCACGGTCGTCTTCTAAACGTTAAGTTAAGTGGGACAATTTTTTTGCTTTCCAAGTATTTTTCTTAAAACAAATTGCTAAAATTCACTCAAAAACTGAATATTATAAATAGTTCTCAAAACCTTTCAAAAAATATTGAAACAACATCGGAGGTTCTCAAAATTTAATTTTCATTTTAGTTTCATTAGCAGCTTTTGTAATGAATTTCAATGCAAATTAGAATAAGTTAGTTATATTTGAATCAATGAGTTTACTCTTTTTTACTAAATTGTTTGATTTGTTAACCAATTTATTTTCTACTCACTTCAATTTGTCTAAGTATAAACTTGGATATTTTCTATGAAAATTACATTACTAAACTATCTAAACATCCATAGAAAAGCTAACTTATTATGAAAGTGTTGATATAGTTCATAAAAGATTTTGACACAAATCTCGCTTTTTCTGAACATAAGGCTAGGCTAAGATGTCAAACGTTAAAAAAGCTAATGGTAAAAACTGAGAGGATTTCGTTGATCACTGAAAAGCAGCTATCATACGAAAAAATCGTATGGACAAAAAATATATATATAACGGTAGAAATGGTTAATTCTGGTCATTGTGTTTATCACTTTTTCGGAAATCAAATCTTCTTTAATTATATTTTTTATTTCTCCAATAAACTCTTCTAGACTGAATTTAATTAATAATTAATTTTTTTATTCCATCTGGCAATTACTTAACACAGAGTGGTCAATTATCGATAGTTTTCAGGGTGGCTATCGACCCATTTTATAAGTTTTCCCAGTTTAATTTATTTTTTATTCTTTTTCTTTTTAAAAGTTTATTTATTTTACAACTCGTCGATATCCATATAATTAATAACAGTCTATTTTAAAAACTGAAAATGCGGTTTCGATAAAAACGAACTTTCTGAATAACTTGATTCTAGCGCTACCTAGTGAATTTATTTTTATAAAAGTATTTTTCGTCGCACTTATATTAAAAGTTTTTGTCTTTATCAAAATCAGATTAAAAAATACAGATTTTCTATACAACTCACCTTTGCCCCCATCTAGCGCCTTTGTATTTTTTAAAAGTATTTTTTATAGCGCCAGCAACAAAGTCATCAATATCGGGCCACAAATATTGATTTTCTGAATATTTCGACTCATGCGCCACCTAGCCAATTAAAAGATGCTCTTGCCCGTGCCAAGTGTCCAGAGAGTATATTGCACAAATTTGGTCGAAATACGTTCATTTGTTTTTGAGTCAAAGAAAACAGCTACATTTTTATGTATATAGATTCATTCAAATTTTTTGTAAGAATACCAACACAACGAATGTTTTTGGTTTAATCTATTGTATTGTACGATTTTCACGGATCTACTATCCAATGCAGTAGCGAGTGAGTGTTGGATTTGCAGGATTGCATCGACTTTTGTTGTTATCTGTTTTTGAGCTACTTTAATAGAAAATAAATTTATAACGGAAGTTTTTGCTTGTATGTCCGGTGAGCTGGGGCCAAAAATGACAAAAGGTTTATCTTTTAGTGCTCGCCTCTATTGAATAAAATTCGCTTCTAAAATCTTTTTTCCTGAACCTCTCCATTCCCATTTTTCGAAAATGAGCTTACCCTTGAAAAAAATTTTGTTTGGGGTTTCATATCAAGGGTTGAACACTTTTAAATGATTTTTGAAATTTGCATCATTTACTACACATATTGGATGTAAATCTACACACACACATAAGCACATCCATACAAATTTACTCTAACAGATCTAAAGGGGAGTTTTTCAATTACATACATAGGGTCTTGCAATAGGGACTCTACAAAAGTAGACCGATAGTGACAGCAAACGACGCCATATTTTTCCCGCTCTTGTGACATTTCTCTTCAGTAAGGTTTGCCATTTCATCATGGAAAGATATACGATCGAACAACGAGTCGAAATTATTAAAATTTACTACCGAAATTCGGAGTCAATGGCCTCAACTTTAAGAGCACTACGTCCAATTTATGATCGTCGTCATTTCTGGCTGAATGGCTTCGTCAATAAGCAAAATATGCGTTATTGGACTGACAGCGATCCACACATACTCCATGAGTCAGCATTGCATCGCGAAAAAATTACGGTTTGGTGCGGTTTATGGGCCGGCGGCGTCATTGGGCCGTACTTCTCCCGTGATGATCAAGACCGGCACGCTACTGTGAATGGGAATCGCTACCGCTCAATGATAACCGAATATTTTTGGTCGAAATTGGATGATATGTACTTGGACAATATGTGGTTCCAACAGGACGGCGCCACAAGCCACACAGTGAATTTCATAGTCGATTTATTTAAAACCAAGTTTGGTGAACGTTTTATCTCACAAAATTGGCAGCCTCGGCCGAGCGATTTGACGCCGTTAGACTATTTCCTGTGGGGCTACATCAAGTCTATGGTCTATGCCAACAAGCCAGCGACGATTGATGAACTTCGTACGAATATCGAACGTGAAATTTCAGCAGTATCGGTCGATTTATGCTTGAAAACCGTCGAAAATCGTGCCCGTGGTGCCCATACAAAAGAAATCCAGTTCCATGCATAGTGGCATCGAAGTTACTTTCACAGGAATAAAGAATTCAATTCATATCCCAAACCGTTTTTGTTTTATTTAAAAAAACTTTTGTGCGTTCCTATTGAAAAACCCTGTATTTTATTTATTCATGTCAATTCCTGAATACTAAACTTTGCACTGAACTACTGCAGAAGGTGATTAATGATTTTGGAGTTGACCAAGTAAGTAATAGAAGAGCATGTGGAGATATGGTCTTTTAAATTTGCGTTATTCTTTCCCACAATAGGAACATTTTGCAAAATTAGCAAATTTTGGCCCCTTAGACCAAATAAAAAAATAACACCTTTAAAAGTAAGTTTACCAAGTTTTCTGCTCTTTCAACTAGTATGTGCAAATGTCAAAAGCGTTACGAAAAAACTGTAGTACCCTGCATTTTTTGCAAAATTCGTCAATCGTTTCCCAAGGGTTATACCAATACATGGCAGTCAGTATTAATTTTATTGCATAATAACTCACATATTTTGCTCACGTATTTTGATAGTTTTGAACTTTTATACAAAAAGTTTTTAAAGCAACTCCCTACGAAAATACAGCTGACACGCTTAGCACATACAAAAATTTAAATGAGTTTTTGAAATTGGTTAGTCTACACACAGGTCTTGTGCTCTACAAATATTGATTATTTGACCTGATACAGTGAACTCTGTGACTTTTTCAGCTTGTGTTTTTTTTTTTCTTTTTGAATAATTTCTACTTCTGCGCTATTTTTTATTCATCTTGAATGAAAATATTGTTAAAGACATACACACAGTTTTGCATGTGTATTAGTTTGTCGTAGTTGTGCTGGTAGGGAGGGAGCTGGTTATCAATTCGCTCCATATGCAAATGAACTTTAAAACTGATAGTTACTCGCATGCACCAAACTGACAGACTGTCATTTGGTATGAGCGATGGATGATGGGTTAAATGATATTTCATGCCACTGGGGTGGGTAACTTGTTTGCACAGGTCACATTTACATATGTACTATACACACACACATACTACGAACATATATAAATGTTAGTATTAAAATATGTAGGTATTTTTGTGATATTCGCACAACACTATTTTTATATTCATATGCTGTAGAGAAGTCGAGTTTACTTGAAGTGTGAAGAAAAATTGCTGTCTCCTGTTGACGGTTGATATCTGAAAATGCGGCATCGTCGGCAGGACGAGCTTGCGTAGGTACATATGTATGTATTTATGTGCGATGATGTATGTAAACATGTAATTTGTACGTGTTGCTGAACGAGCATACCTTGTGCCATTTGACAAAGGGTTTAGCAGGTCATTTCGTTTGAGAGCAAAGTTTTCGCATGAAATAAAAGTCTAGCAGGGAAACACTTAGAGAGAGGATGTGCTTAGTTTTAAAATACGAACGATACAGACTGCATGTGGTGCACAGAATGAAGGCATTGCAAAGGCTTGGCACTACTACTATTTTATTATAAATGCTTTGCTGAGACTACTCGAAATCTTAGACAAATACCCCCTTGTCTGTGCGATTGATTGATTTCATCTTTTGAAAAAAGCTTGCTATTTTTTATTTATAAAAAGCACTAATTGTTTTAAAGTCTTGAATGCGGTTTATATTAGGTCTAGTGCAATAAAATCCATTAGTTTTCCAATAGTTGGTTTTAGTAATTTGTATCTCGCGTTGCGTTAGTGCGATCGGATTACGCTAAATGGCGTTAGAAAGATAAAGTTTTGTGTCAAAAAAATACTTTTGAGACAGTTTGTGATAGCTGGAGTCGGTATTGCTTGAGCATGCGTCAAAAACCGACAACAGCAAAGAGAATATACGCCATATCTTACAGCTTTTCTTCGATAAAGTCGAAAACGCAAGCGTGGCGGCTGAAAACTCCACTCCAAGGCCAATTGTCGAATACATCGATAAAATAATGGAAATCCTTCGAATGCCGTGCAAGCACTGTTTCAAAAATCGACGCATTTCTGAAGCGAATGGTTACTGCTGTTAAAAATTGGGTCAATTGGAGCATCGTCAAGTAAAACCGGTTGTGGTTGAATCCCGGTGAGCCGGCGAAAATGGTGACAAGCCTGATTTAATGGTCAGAAAGGTGTTGCTCTGTGTTTGGCAGGGACTCATCTATCATGAGCAGCTTCTCTACAGCCAAAAACTTAACCAATAATTGGACCGCCTAAAGGATCGCTCAGAAGCGGCCAGCTTTGGCTAGTAGGAGAGGAATTGTATTCCGTTAGGACATCGCTAGATAGAGACTCGCCATAATCTGCTTGGGGGGTTCTTATGTACCTACTTTATAGTCCGGGCCTGGCACTAGTGAGTACTACCTGTGCCTGTCTATGGCGAATGATTTTGCTGGTGAAAAAACCGCCTCATAGGAAGCTCCAGAGATGCTGAGATATAGGATGACCGAGTAGATATATTTAACAGTAAAAACGATAACATAACCATATGGAATTTGCAATTTTTTGAAAATAATTTGGTAGAACTTGAACAACAAGACTTTCAAATTTTTTTTTACATGGGAACACTGAAATATAATAGCGTTGCCACCTAAAATGAATTAAAACTTTTTGCATTTCTTTTTATTAGTAGTTCATAAAAAGGTATGTGGTGCAATTTTATCAACTCGGAATGAAGACCATTTATTCTAAAGGGTTTTATAAAATTCTTCCTACATATATATTTTCATAGGACTCTTATTTTATACTGTTCTTTCTTCCATTACATGATTAGACTCTTTTTAAGAAGAGCAAAATATTTCACTTCAGAAATATTTGTTTATTTTTGTGCATATATATTTTTCATAATATTTTACCATTCAATCTATATTTTTGTATAAAATTATCGTTTTCAATTTACATAAAAGTATCACAGAGTCCATCTTTAGACCAAAAGCTCTGCACTCTGTGCCATTTAAGACTTCCGCATATTTGATAAGCAGATATTATAGACTATAATAAGATCTGTTTCTTCTTCTTTCTGACACAACGCCCGTTTTCTTTCAAAATAGAAATATTTTTTCCATGTGTTATCTCCAAAAGTTGGCAATCCCTTTTTGCTGTTTTTTATTTTCCTTATTATTCAACTCAGCCACCTATTGTGAGCATAACTTGGTCGCTGAACTTTGAAATTACTTTCATTTTTTTCTCCAAAGGAGCATTTTCGAAATATTGGGACCCCTTTCTTCGAGGTATTTTGCAATTATTGCCAGAAAACTCCATAATATTAAATGAAACCTTCAAAACGTGTTTTGGCATAAAAAAGCTGTCGCAGTAGATATATATATATACAAATGTAAAGGTGTTAGATATCCAAATTTGCAAATTGTATGCTAAACTCAGATCGATTTTTAGAATCACGATTTGTAAAACAGTGTTAGAAATCATTGAGCAGAAATCATTCAGTCAATGCTGGGACAAAGTTATAAAAAATCTTAACTGCACTGTATCTCAATATATAAACACTTTTCAGAACCTGTGGACCCAAAACGATACAAACTGTGATATTATCTACATATATCAAATGTACATTCTGACTGTTGCACAATGAGATCAAAGGAATTATACTATTCTGTTACCTGTACTATTACCACTTGGAAACAGTTTTTTTTTTGCCTATATCTCAAAAATGATTTTGTTTTTTATGTAAAAACAAATTAAAGTCATTTTCGTGTTCAGTGACAGAAAATTTGTTTACAAACCAAAAGAGAAAATAGTCTCTCTGTTCCTCAACAGCAAAATAATTGTCAAATCCTCACTACTTTTTCGGTCAAAATAATTTTTGTATTTCTATCGATTTTTGTTGTACTTTCATTTTTAGAACTTGTTACCTGAAGCGAAATTTAGTTACAACTATTGTACTATAATATTTTTGTCAGTGTTTATGTCTCATTCGTTATAGCGCTGCTGCGAGACTTTCCATCTGACAGATGTGAGACGTGATATGCCAGTTTAATCATAACTTCGTGTGCGATACTCGAATGAATGGTAGCTGGTGAATGCTGGTAGGTGAATGATGGTGGTAGGTTTGTTTTATGGGCAAGCTCATGCAGTTTTGTATACTAAACTTCATACATTCATAGAAGTCTTGATTAAATGAATTTTCTTGGCGAAGTTTGCTTGTGTGCACTATCAGAATAGTAAGAGTACACACCTATGTAAATATTTAGTTATAAAGTATATACGTTTCTGCTTATATTAAGACCGTAATATTTTTATGCATGCACGTAATCAGTTAAATACATAGACACCTACAAATCTATGTGTGGAATAAAGTATCAACTATGAAACTACCTTAAAATTTAATTTATAATATTAATCAATTGTTAGAAGTTTGCACGAATATTTTGTTCACTTATTTCAAATTTGTTACACTGATATATGTACACCCTGATTAACAACAAACTGAATAGTATTCTGATATAAATATAAGAAATTAGCATTTAAGGGGTTTAAAAATGTTTATTTAATTTTAGTTCTAAGGATGCCAATTTTGATTATTTTACTAATCCTGGCATTTTCGGATCATATTATGGGATTCCGGGATCCCGGGACTGTCACGAAACTAAAATTAATTGCTATAAAATCTAACGGATGGAACAATGTTATATACTGCGAAAATCTTTTATGGTATTTTAAAGCAGAACATTAAGAAAGGAATATTAGTTTTAGTAATTCAGACATTTATTAAGACAACAAGTATATTTTCGGGAAATAGGGGCGTTAAAAACCGCGTTATTTGACACATCGTCCTTGGCGTCTCGTTGAAATTAAAGTGAAAATAATCATTATTTTAATTTTTTCCGATCAAAAAAAAATTGTCATAAATTCATTCAAACCAAAAGTTTAAACTAAACAAAATATAAACCTCATTTTATTTTTATTAGAATATTTTTTGTTTAAAATCATTTTGTCATTTTTATTTTTTCAATGAAAAAAACTCATATATATATTTTGTGATTGTTATTTTCTTTTAATCTAAAGTAATCTTTATGCTTGGATTTAAATTTTCCCGATCATATTTGATCGACATTTTTTAGTTTTTATTTTGTCGATCAAAAATAGTTTATGTTATTTAGGTTATGTTTGATCCAAAAATAAAAATCGTAAAACAAAGATCAAATTTGATGGAAAAAATAAAGATTAAAAATTAGCGACCAAATTTGATCGAAATATTAAAAATCCAAGAATAACTATTAATTTTTAATCATAACTTTTCAATACAAATTATAGCTGTTGCGGTTACTAATAATAGTAAAATATCTGTGGAATGTCTAAGATAATTGGCTTCTGCTTATAGATATGCCCTTCATTTTTATTATTAAAGCAAGTTTCTGTAAAATAACTAAGTAGACATTACCATTTCTCAACAAAAATTAAATTCGGAAATCCCAAACATTTGAAATCGACACAATTTTGAAATCCATTTTTTTCGATTTTCAAAACATGCCCGTATAAATAAAAGCAACACTAAATAAAAACAGTGTTACATTCTATGAACAGTGTACCAAAAAGGGCAATGTGACGCCAAAGTACTTTTCGATTTCAAATTGTACCAAAAAAGCATGATTGAGGTAATTTTAAGATATTGATTTGTTTATTTGATCGTCTTCAGAGTACTTAAGAAATAATAGCAATAAGGTCTTTGAAAGACATAAACAGTTCGATCAGAAAGTCAGATTTAGAGAGCAGTTTCAAATTGAAAAAAGAGAAGACAATCTAGAGTTTCGCAAAGAAAGTTAAATGGTTCTACGATGTCGATTATATTTTTGTGTAACTATGCTTCATTTATCTAACTTAACCTCACTTACAGATCACTTAGATTATATGAAAAATTCCCACCTTCTTTTATTTCGCTTCTATACCTATATTTAGCCGGCGTATAGCAAATGATATTAGCAAAATATTTCCTATCATTTAAGTATAAGGAACATATTAAAATTTAAATCATATTCTTTTTTACAACTTGCTTACTTGACATCAGACATTAATCGACCAAGACTAACCATCAATCATCATTTGGGTAGTTAATGCGCCTTAAGGTATGTTGCTTCTTTAGCAACATTAATGCAAATAGATAAACAATATTTTTGTTACATACATCGCAGGACACACATACTGAATACTTGAATTTATTTTGCGCAATAAAACCAGAAATTATTCTACATGCCACCATAACCGCACAATTTCATTAGGGCACATTTACATAAATTTTTATATGCACATATGTATGTATGTATGTTTGAGTTCACGTACTTATAAATAAATATTTATTTGCATACATAACCTACATATGTCCGTTTTACGTTTGTATTTTTTTCGCCAACATTATCTGCAGTTGTTTTTTGTTTTTGTGGTGCAAACAGGAAGCTATCATTTTATATTTAGACAAGCTCAAAAGCCGTTAACTTCAAAGCCATAACATGTCACTACATAATCATTGGACACACACATACATATGTATGTATGTACTACAAACGCTATAAGTCAACGAGTGTAGAAGATGAAGCGAACCGGACACAGACGAAGCACATCAAAGAAACGCACAACAACGCACACATTTTTCATGTTGCCAAATATTGCAATCTTTTGTAAACGATACATACATTTGCTTGCAACTTCATACCCTGTCGGAAAAAAGCAAACAGTCTGAAAAGTTGACCAATTTGAAAACTAGTTGGAAGTCAACTGCTTTGAAGCAAATGCATGTTAAATTAATTATGTTGATCTAATTTGCACCAAGTGTATACATATTTATGTAGCTATGTTTATTATTATAATTTTTCTATGGTAAAATATATTTTCAATAAATAATAAGTACATCTTTATTAAAATGTAGTTATTTTTATAAATTATTATTTTGTAGATAAATACTAGCTATATATGTACATATATTTCGTTTTAAATATACGGAGTAATAGTTGTATGAAATTAAACTTTTTTAAATTTTGATTTCAAAATTATTTGGCATCTTTTTTAAAGATTTTTTGAATTTTTTGTTTTAAGAATTTTTTTTAGCTATTTATACTAAATACAATTACGAAATTAAATAATTACTTTTACCACTTTGAATAATCGTTACTTTCTCAAGTTAATCCTCAACAAAAACTGGCCTTACAAAAAACACTCTCTAAGAATAAAAGGTCAAAAATAATGTGAGAAAAAAAAAACAAAATTAAAAGAAGGTTAACTCGACTAGCTATAACTCATCATGTTTTTTAATCAATCATTACAAGTTTTATGTCGTTAAAAGTGCACTGATTGTGTTTCGAACAAAATATGGCACCCAATAATTAAAACAATATCAATAGCCCATTAAAAAAAATTTAAAAAAATTAAAAAAAATGTAAAAAAAATTTGTGTTTAAGCTCATATTAATTCACCCTATACCTGAATTTTTCGTTGTAATTTTTTACCTGTAAAGCAAAAAAGTCGACACTCGCAATACTTTCGAGAATTGATGCTCTACATAGTGGTATAGAAATCCATTTTTGTTTAAACGAAAAAATAAAAATTACATAGTTACTACGAAGTAGACTGTACATATTTTTAAATAATTGGAAACGGAAGGGTTTGAAAGTAGTTGGTAATTATACAAGTCTTAAAACTGTCTGAAAAGAAAACGGAATTTTAAATAGTCGGCAACAATTGACTTGCTCAAAGGAAGTCTCCATGTTAATAAAATAATTTGCTTACTAGAAAGAAAGAAAGTATTTCAACCACTTGCAGTTCGTAAAAAGGACTTTTTTAATTTATTTTAAAGCAATTATATCTCCAATAGGGTATCTACTCGTATATTTAACATTCTTATGGAAATACACGCACATAGGTAAATGTCAGTTTTGTATACAAAATAACAAATTTGTTTGCGTTTTGCATTACTTTGCTCTCTTCAAACTTGTATATATTGACTACGGTGGCCATACGTTCTATTCAGTACTGAGTTTCAATGTTATGTTAAGTAAGAATTTATTTTTTGTGTATTTGTTCTGTATCATATGGACCGTATTTTTGTACCCGACTTGCTCCAACTCGGAAAAAATTTCCTTTATACCATGTTCACACGGTAATGAAAACAAACTGTTTTCAGTAGATGCTTTTAATATTAAACATGACAGTTCAGAGAGACTTCCATTTTACTAACTGGTTTTCGATGACATTTCTCTATTTATTTATCTTTTTTACTCGACGCCAATCCGGTAACCGAAATGCCCCCAGATCTTCAAAATAAAAGCTTCGCCGCTTTTTATAAATATTTCAGTTTTTCTCTAACCCGATTTTTCTTATTATTGTTCCTATTCCTTATTCTAAACTATCGTCATCGATGTTCTTGGCAACCAATTATCGAACGCAGAGTTGCTTTTGAAAAACAATGGAAATTTAGATGTTTTCGAGATTATCATGATTAGTTCGTAATAAAGTTAGGCAGCTTTTTTTCAACTTCTTTTCACAGAATATCACGAAGGAGCCGTAAATAGCTGGGTTTCGTTGTCGTGTGGATTAGGTATTAGTTGCAAAAGCAACCCAGTTCCTTTCATGACAGATATAATTTATTTAATGTTATTTAAAAACGGAAAATGATTGTGCAAACGATTTTTAAGTTGACGTAGTTATATATTTAAAAATGGTATATAAATAAAAGAGAATTAGGTCTTAAAATGAAATTTCATATGTATTGGAATCGGGCTCGTTAACAATAGCGAACTTTTATAAAGGCTGTTTTGACTATATGAAACAATGGGATGAAACATTCGAGGAAGTTAAAGTATTGAGTTCCCCGCCCGGTGCCTTCTTGGAGACAAATAAAAGAACATTGTACATATATTATGAAAAAAAGATTGAAATAAAACTGGGTATGACGTGTGTCAAGCCTATTTGTCCTGCTTACAGATTACCCAGATGAGCAGATGTTAGCAGTTGAGCTATAGGTGAGCAACTTTTAACAATTTAGCTTAATACGCTTTAAGAATTAATTATATAAATTGGTAGGTTTTTTTTTCTTATTTCTGTTCTTCCAAGTTATTTTGGCTTATGTTTTATTGAGTGCGCTGTAAGCAATAAACAGGGATATTTTCAAAGCAATTTTGTAAAATTGTAGACAGTTTTTAAAACTTATTTTCCTAAATGTTAAAAGTGTAGCTTTTGCCAATATCTTCCAAATATAAAATCTCAGCGAATTATTGTTGGCCTAAATAGAGTTAGGCTAAATAATTCATTAAATATTTTTTTTTCTTTTTGTTACAATGCTTTCGACGAAAAATTATAATTAAATTATAATTATAATTGGAAGCTTAATTTAATTTTATACAACCAACTAAAAATATTCGCTTATTAATAAAATAATAATAATGCGAGGTTGCTTATGACGCCATTTAGACCACATTTCCGCCCATCTATTAGCAAGCTTTTTATCTTACACCTTTCTGTACTTTAACGAAAAACATATGGTTACCGTTTTGATACCGCATCATTAGACTTGACTCGCTTCATTTTGTTTCTTGTCTCTTGTCTCTTGTCATTTGCCTTCTTTCTGTCACTTCCTAAGCCTTCTGCTCGCTGTCATGTCCTATGTGTATACCAAAGGTCGTGTTATGCCATTAGCGTGTAAAGTCAGCTAGGATCAAGATTTTGACATCCAAAATTGTAGTCTTGAATGTATTGAAATTTGATGTAAAATTTGTAGTTGTGGGAGTTTACATATTTATGCAAATACAACATGTAAATTGCGTATACTAAGGATATCCGTAAGGTTGTGTGCTATTTTACACAAAGATTGATTACATCATTAAAGAGTACAAATGCAATTTGAGGATTTCAAGAATATATTGATTATTGAAAAATTTGCAAATTTTTGAAAGATTTTTGCTTTTGGAAAGAAAAGTACGCATTTAACAAATTATATAATAATTATCGCGATCCATATCTATATACATATATATATATATAAAGATAGCCGCTTTGATTGTTCGGACTCAACCCTAAAACTACCGAATCAATTTCGTTCAAATTTTGAAAGTTATTTCTTGTATGTATATCTCGTCTGGAGTTAAGTTATTTACAAAAATCGTTTTTATAAACGCATTTTTATTAATTTTAAATATTTGTTACATTTATGATGAAAAATAACTTGACAAAAAATTTACCCGCAAGGTGGCGCAAGAGTCGAGTCATTCAGAAAATCTGTAATTACAATCCGATTTTGTTGAATTTAGAGACGTATACTGGAGGCGCGAACATAAAGACTTTTACGCAAAATAAATCCGATAGACGGCACCAGAGCCAAAATATTCCAAAAATCTGCAATGCAGTTAAAATCGTATATTACAGTTGTAGTGAAAACTTTCAAGAAAATGTTGAAATTAGTAATTTAAAAAAAATGTGAAAATTTTTGAAAACTTTTTTCGGATTTTTGTTGTTTGAACTTAATTATAAAATTACTAAATCTATTTCATTCAAAATTTCGATATCTATTAAAAGCTTTGGAGACGCTGGAGTCAAGTTATTTACAAAAATTGTTTTTATAAATACATTTTTATTAATTTGAAACGTATGCTACATGTATGATGAAAAATAAGTTGGCAAAAAATTTACCCGCTAGGTGGCGCTGGAGTTGAGTCATTCAGAAAATCTGTAATTACAATCTGATGTTGATGAAATTTGAGATGTATGCTGGTGGTGCGAAGAGAATGACTTTTACAAAAAATGAATCCGATAGACGGCGCTGGAGTCGAGATATTCATAAATTATATGTTATTTCTAAACTTTATTTTTACGTTGCATTATAATGGTTATGTAGTAGAAGTATTTGTCCTATTCCCAACGCTTACTTTTTACATTGTTTAAAAACAGTTACTGTCCAACATTTATTTGTTATGTTGTCACATTCACATGATGAGGCTGTAGAAGAAAATGAAGATGATGAAAATGAATGGGAAACTAAGAATAAATATTAAAATAAAGATAAAAATACAGTAAAAAGGCAACAGATAAAGGTATTAAAGGAAGAATTACTTTTGTCTGACAACGTAAAAATAAACGTTGGGTAATAAATGATATCAAGTTATGCCAAAAATAAACATTTTGAATTAACTCTATTGGGAAATGGTAAAATATATGTCTCCTGCAGAACGTTATCGGTCCGTGTAAAAAATAAACGTTGGAAAATATCTCTTATTGTCAAATTATAAAATAATTCTCGTTTATTACAGTTATCAGGTAACGTGAAAAGTAAATGTTGGCATATAACTATTATTGGCGATAAAAAAAATAATTATCATTAATGATAACTGCTATCTCGGTAGATTTCGGAATGCGTGCAATTCATTCAATTTATAAACATATATTTTCGATCCCTGGTAGATAAAAGAAAATCCATAAATCGTTTTAATAAATAAATCCACTACCGGTATTTTTAATAAACATTCGGTAAACTTAATTCAAGTAAAAGTGAAGTCATGCCTTAAATTGGGAGCTTAAATTAGTTATGAGTCCCAAATTGCGGAAAGTAGTTGCGAAATTGTCTTATATAAAATATTTGAAAAATAAATAACATTTAAGTTTATACTATTGATATTTTAATCTACTTGAAAAAAGTGTATTATTCTAACTAACGTCTAGCGTTTGGTTTACATTTCGCCCTAAAAGAAACCCTGAAGTTGTTCCACAGTGTGTATTTTTTTTTTGAGTTGACGGAAAGCTCAATAAAATTTGTATTTCTTCGAGCATATATGTAGTTATATGTATATGTGAATTGCATTTTGGATTTTCAATGTATTTACGCACCCCCTTAATCGTACTCAGGCTCGCGCGAAAGATCTAAGTTTTCACATGTAAAGAATGCCACAGAATTCCAAACAATCGAAAATCGAAACATTTTTTGTTTTATTCATTGGATAAACTTCTATTTAATTGTATAGCTGCTTCGGGTGTTCAAGCAAAATTTTTAATTTTTCCCATAAGCCCATTAGATAACTTCAGGAGCCATTCCAAAAACGTCTTTCTAAGGGTTGAGGAGCTTTTCTTTCTATATTCCGCCTTTCATGTACCATCCATTCTTTTTTGTTTGGCGTGGCAAAAACTCTAGTCCTTCTATTTTTGCTTCCCATCAAAAGGCTTCCAGAAGCGCGTTTGTAGATTTTCGCATTTTGCTACCTACAGAAGGACTTCCAGCAAATTTTTTGTACGACATAATTTAAAAGACATTTTGAAATAGTTCTTCTGAAACTTTCTTTCTTCATAAAAATACAGGGACCGACTTTTAACTTTTATTTAAAAAAATTACTTGTATTAGTTATTTCTTGAGTTTTATTTTTTATTTATTGCTCGTGAAAAATTCGTTACCACTTAAGTTTTAGTTTTCGCTCTTAAAATAATGGTTACTTCTTGACTTTTATTTTTGTTCAGAAAATAATTATTTCAGTTTTATTTTTTCTCAGAAAATAATATTTATTTATTGAGTTCTTTTTATTTATTGCTAAAAAAATAATGGTTATGTCTTGAGTTTTATTTTTTGCTCATAAAATAATGGCTCTTTTTTGGAATTTTTAGTCTTCAGTTCTCTTATATTTTATTTTTTGAATTTTTTAAGAGATTAAACTAAAAAATTCAAAGCTAATGTCGCGTAAGGTACTCCTTATTACAAGTAGTAAATTACTTTAATCCTTTTACATGTAGCATTTCTTTCTCCGCAAGACTTTTTGAGTTGAAATCAGGACAATAATCATTATTGGCTGTCCCTTGCAAAAAATCATTCTTACTAGAATCAGAAATAGAGGACACCTGTTAGAAGGCATGATGGCAAAAACTTTTATCAGAACATTTATCCCTTAAAAAGGCCTTCCTAAATTATTTTCTGGGTGGACTTGGACATCTCTAGTGCACACGAAATTTACTTGCCGTTGGTTTTGCTCTTCTGCCTGTTTTCCTATTGTTTTTTTTTTTTATTTTTTATTAACGATTGGTGCCTCTCATGGCCAATTCATGTGCGGCGATAGTGAATTGCTGATGGCGACCTGTCTAGACATTTGCCTTGTTATATTATGTTGGTTGGTTGGTTGGTTGGTTGGTTGGTTGGTTGGTCATACTTGGGCTGTAAGCTGCTGTCGGTAGGCTAACAAAAACTGTAAGGAAAAAAGGAAGCAATCTACTAGTTGACACCGTCACTGCTCGCTTGACTCAGTCATATCATTCCCGCGCTTACACTTACTCACATACTTACATGCAATACATACATACATATGTGCAATACATACGTACATATGTATGTATGTATATCCATCTACCCATATGTAGTTGTGTAAGTACACATTCGATATTCCCTTATGTAATCTACGTACAACATTCAGTCATTATTGATGAGTGTGTGCCTTCTGCGGACGGCAGCAGACAAACGACCGGCCCCCAATGAGTAGCGCATAGCGAGTTAAGTATAACATCGCAAACCAAACCAACATGCATTATCGTTTACCGTTGTTCTTCAATCGTCGAATTGCACCACTGAGCCATTGGCCTGTTGGAGGCCGATAGGTCGTTGTAACCTAATCTATGTGATGTTTTCGCCTTTGGAGGTCAACGGTTAATAATGTCGGACGTACGCTTGGTCCCATCTGCACAAGTGTGTGTGTGTGCGCGAGTATGTGTAAGATTCTAGCGAGTGCTTTTTATTACTTTTGGAGCTAACCGTTTATCTGCTTCCTGTTATTTGTACATATGATTCCATTTCTTTAACTGCTGGTGGGTGAGCTTTGGCTGCTGTCATTGTCGCTAACGTCGCCAGTTCATTTCGCACGGCTTTACTATGGGGATTCATAAGAGAACGCACACATATACATACATATTACAAACAATACATACAAATAGTCAAGTGGGATAACCCAAATATTTACAAATGTATGGAAGTATCTGATTGCATGATTTCCGTTGCTCATCACCGAACACCGCGCACCGAACACCGGAGGAGGCTTTGGCTCACAACCTGGAGTGAAGATAAAAGTGGGCGCTGGTGGGCGACTTAAGAAGTACCCGTAGTTATGTAAATGAAAGTTTGTGTATGTATGTGCCTATGCTAGTCGCCTTCCAACTAGGCCATTAGAGCTAAAAATCTTAGCCCCTTAAGACCGCGCTCTTCACTTTGAAGCAGCTTATCGAGCACACTCACAGGTATTGTATAATATTCGCAAGTATTAAGGTGCCTCACTTTTCACTCAACTTGATTTCCATAAGTTATAACAATATCTGATTAGTTAGTAGTATACTACTGCTGCAAATGATCAAAGTAACGATTATCTTCTTTTTAATGCATAAAGGATTTCTTCCAAAAAACAACATTTCGTAATCGTATACCCACAAATTTTACTTAAGGTGACCATGCGTCCGTTATTTTAAGGAACAGTAATTTATTTAACCTATCTTTTATTTTGTATTTTTTCTTACAAATCTCTCGACTATATCAACGTTGATACTTTTAATATTAACCCATAAATGTTGCTTAAGTTGACCATCCGTCCGTTATTTTAAGGAACAGTAATTTATTTAACCTATCTTTTATTTTGTATTTTTTCTTACAAAGCTCTCGCCTATATCAACGTTGATACTTTTAATATTAACCATCCATCCGTTATTTTAAAGGACAGTAACTTATTGCATCTATCTTCTTTTTTTATTGTATTTTTGGTTTCAAAGCTCTCGACTATCTCAACAATTTTAGCACGCAGTCAATGCAAAGTTGAGTTTTGCGGTTAAATCTTTAGTATGTTCAAATCAGTACAGTATCGAATCTAGCTATCTAGCTATGAATACTGCATTGAGGCTTTCTCCATTGATTTACAGGTCAACTGTATTTACACTGACTTCTCTTTTTCCTTCTTCCGAGACTTTCTCTCATAAAACCCTAATTAAAAAATTAGCTCGTCTTGGTGCTTTCAAATATCTAACTCGAAGATGTGTACCATTATACCTACTAAGTAAATACAACATATCGATTTATGGCCCAGTGTGTTAAAGAGATGAAGGACCGTGGTATTCTTTTTTTTTTAATAATAAAGTTTCTAAACCATATAAATTATATCACTTCCAAATCTCTCTTTTTGTTGGGTTTCATAAAACGAAATACCTCTAAATTCTCTGATCCCTATACCATCAAATCATTCTATGTATCATTGGTTAGGTACCAATTAGATTATGCTGATTTTATTTGGAGACCGAGTACCCAGCAAGCTATCAATAGAGTAGAACGTGTCTCATCGCTATTAGTCTCAAGAACACTCTAGAAACTCGTAGGTCTATACTGTGCCTGTGTTCTATTCATTTTGTAATATCTGGATTCATTGATTGTCCTTACTAGTTGGAAAGAATTCGATGTAAAATTTGCTACATTCTTATTGAAACTTATACGCTTTTTATGGTTGTAATTATAAAACTCAGTACGCAAGTGATTACTTACTTGCGTTTTACGTGAATTGAATTCCATTAATGGTAATGCTGATCTTGCCTTTTCACTATCAAGAAATGTCTTTTTGAGTCCCTTGAATTCTATATTATAGGTTTATTGAAATATATGTAACATGTATTTATGTATATCAATTATTTATACTTAGTTGATTTTGTTCTTAGTCTGTAAGGATCGAAATTCATAGACTTAAATAAATTAGTAAAAAAAAAGTTAAGTTAATTTATTTACTTTCACTTTTCACTAAGAGCGCTATTTTCAAAGTGGAGATTTAACTCATATTGATTGCCGATTCCCAATCAAACAATCTGAGTTAACTCTCGAACAAAAACTTATTTCATCTGAAAATTAGTCCCTGAATGGTTTTAGATAAGGCGATGCTATTAAAGCATTTGATGTCTTTCTTTTCTTCCATTATAATTTCATTTTTCCTTTACCGATGACATCCAAAAAACGAAAACTAGTAGCTTCCATGCCTATTCTCTTTTATCATGGCATCCTTGAGTTTGAAAATGTGTGAGTGTGCGTATGAATTCGCCTGGTTTTGGAATAAAGCAATAAATTTCAGTGAACGTTCTATCCGACTTTGGTTAAAAAATGCAAATATTTTTAACGAAAATTTTATTAACTTACTGACCCCTATTACAACTGATTTCCTTTTCCAAAATATCTGCAATTTTACGCTCTTTATAACTTTGCATAATAACATTTTATGAGTTGGACGGCAAAACTTTTGCTAGAGTTTAATTTTGAAAAGGGGGAAAAATGTGTTAAAATCTAGAGAATTTAAAGTTAAAAGTTGAATTCTTTCATAAAATTTTTAGAACAGGGTTACTCTTTTTTATTTTAGATCACAAATGGATTAAAAAAATGAAACGCAATCTATAATACAATGAAAGATTTCTTTAAAAGAATGACCGAAGGTTTTGCAGGGAGTGCCGTGAAATACATTTGGACCATTTTTAAAAGCAATGTATGTCCATTGGTCGGTGTTGACTGTTAGAATGCCCTGAAAGGATTTTATTGGAGGTCTTAATCGCCGATTAGACAGTGCTCGGCTAGACAAGATGGTAGTTTTTATCCAAATACAAGATTTTTTTTTTTGTAAAAGTGGTTTGCACTTATTTTCTTTTCAATAAGACTTTATTATAATATTATTTCAATACCATCAACGTTTGCTGCTGTTTATTTTTTTAAGTTTAGGATACTTAAGACTTGAAAACGACAGGACCAAATTGGATACTTTTTTCTGGGGGGTTGATCGCAATTGCTACCCCAAAGTTTCGGAAAACAGAAAAATGGGAAAATTCTTAGTAGGTGGCACATTTCGTTTTTAAGTTCAATTCAGAAATTACAAAAATTGTAGAAAGATGTTTATAGAGGGTTATCGCCTGTTAAAGATATTCTTTAAAATTGTAATATGTTAACTAAAAAATTTTGTGGTTTGGGCCTCTAACGAAGAATGGTAGTGTATTCAGAGCAAGTAGGCCTAACATTTTAATTAAATACAATTTATAAGCTAAACGAAATATAACCGTGATGGTGCGAAAGGAAACATAAAACATAAAAATTACATTAAAAATTGCCGTATTGTGTTGACTATATCAACAATCAAATTTTTTGGTAATATTGGCCCATTTACTTGGTCAAAAATTTGCCAATGTAAACCTTTTTTATAAGGTAACCCGTTATTGTGGAAGCCTTAAAATAGGAAAAGCGTTATAATCTGTTTGTAAAGAAAACGCAAGTGTTTTTTTTTTGTAAGACACCTTAACAAACATACATACATCTTTGCTGTGAAAGTGTGAGCTGTGGGAGTCTAATCCATGTTGTCCCTTAGCTTACTTGGCTGCTGCCGCTGCTGCTTGTCGGTGTCTCTAACATAATTTATGTTCTTGTCTTTTCCACTGATATCGAATGTCGTTTATTTTATATTTTATAGCCGTCCAAACTACTAGTAATACTATGCGTGAGCAAAATTCCATATCCTATCTCACATACATCCATATCCCACACTTTATACATAACTATGAAGGTATGTATGCATGTAAATAAATGCCAACGGTGTGTGAATGCCCGGCAGTGAAATCTACTAGTTCTAAACTAACTTAATACCGGTTTTCTTAGCAAGCCAACTAAATAATGAATCTTCTATCCTTTTTCCATGTTAAGGGTGGTTCAATTTTGGGCGAATGATAATCCAAGAGTGATTGTCGAAAACCCAATGCACCCACAAAGAGTGACTGTTTGATGCGGTTTAAGGGCTGGCGGCATCATCGGGCCGTATTTTTTCCAAAATGAGGCCGGTCAGGCAGTTACTGTGAATGGTGTTCGCTATCGTGAGATGATAACGAACTTTTTATGGCCCGAATTGGAACATATGGATGTGAACGATATGTGATCCCAACAGGATGGTGCCACACAGCCAACGAAACAATGGCTCTTTTGCGCGACAAATTCAATGGCCGGCCGTGTTATCTCACGTGGTGGCGATGTCAATTGGCCACCAAGATCATTTGATTTGATACCGTTGGACTACTTTCTTTGGGGTTATTTGAAAGAAAATGTGTACGTCGATAAGCCAGCATCAATTCAAGAGCTAAAGGATGAGATAATTCGGCACATTAACGGCATAGAACCTCAATTATGCCACAGCGTCATCGAAAATTTGGACCATCGGATGGAGGTGTGCCGCCGAGGTCGCAGCGGACATTTGGCCGATATTTTGTTCCATACATAATAAAAATAAATTACGATAATCTCCAAAATAATTTCTTTTTTATTCAAAATCAACATCGGCCCTTAAAATTTAACCACCCTTTATTTTCAATATGGCGATGCCCTACGGACATATCAATTTACAGCCTATGCACTACCATTATACTAGTTACAAAATCAGTTCAAAATTAGAAATTATATTCAAGTGGAACAAAGGCATGATTTCTTAGCGCCACTATCGCAACGCCCGATACGGCAAGGCATTGGCGGGCCAAACACGAGGTCCTAGGCTCGACTGTTGCGACGTGGACACAATTTTTTTGTAGGTTAATTAATTTAAGTTTTATACCTTTAATTAAGATGAACAACTTTGGTGCGATATAAAAGAAGAAAACTATAAAGATCGGGGCACTAGAACTTATAGTTCCCATACTACTGATTGCTCGGGTATGAGTTTTGCCTCCTAACGCTGGCACCAAAGTAGCTGAGAACATGAGGATCCACTGAATTTTTTTAGGATCAAGCCATTATAACTTATAGCTCCTATGCGACTGATTGTTCCGATATGACTAACATTTTTGCATTCCTTTGAATGCAATTGAGCCAACTTGGGCAATATTCATTGTTACAAAATTTCCCTACTGTGAATATTTAGCTATTGATGCAATTTTCTGTAGACAATAAAATGCCAATAATATATGGCACCTCTTACGATGACCTTGAAAGTTTTTTTTTTTTTTTAATAAGTGTATTTTATAACACTTTATTTTATTTTATATACAAAGAGTAGATAGTGTTTTAAAGTTGCATATTTTTAAGCTAGCAATTTTTTTTATATTAATGAAGACCGGATTTCTTTTCTTGTTTTACTATAGCAAATATATGTTTTTTTCGTGTATTTAGAAATTATTGTGTGTTTAATATTTTAATTTTTTTCGTATTTATATTTTACAGAATAATTTACATTTAATTAGTTTGAAAAATAGGCATAACACAGCAGCAGTAATCACCACAGAGTAACTGGTGAAAGCCTTCTAGGGGATCGAGCAAACCAGGAGTAAAATTTATTTCATAAAATATTCATATTTCACCTCACATGGTTGGTTTTGAAAAACAATAAAATTAACATAATAAATAGTTCAAACATGTCTAATATAATGCAAACCTTTTTATGTAAGCACACGTAGAATAATAAGGGTACACATTTAAAAACGCAAAGCCCTCGAAAACTGAGCAAACTGTGCAATTTTGAGCCCTCGCAAATTGGATAACAAAATGTGTATGCAACACAAATAGGGCAACTTTGCGCTAGGATTTTGTAGCGCAAATTTCGCAGTAGTTTTTTTTTTTACTTTTATTTTAATTTGTCATCAACACTTTTCCAAAATTACTGAGGTAAGACTTATTGAAATCTAAGTTAAATTAATAAAATTTAATGGAAATAGCAAAAATCTTACCCGAAAGTTAAGCGGTAACGTTCAAATGATAAAAAGGCATACACGGATGCACTGACCAAGGAAGACTTCATTCGATGGAAGAGGCAGCAGATGCAGTGAAGGAGAATTTTAAATTTAAATTATTGGACATTTTTTAAAAGGAAAACTTGTCACACAGTTATCTGGCAGGAATTGCATAAAAACATAAAGTATCTCCATGATGCGAAAAACTATCCAATTGCCCAAAGAAGAAGCCATCACTTCGCATTTCATACGAGTATATATGAATTTTGTATATATCTTTTTTTCAAACTATAGCCACCATTTTAAGTATTGGTGTTGATTTTTTCTGGCTCAGCATAACCATGGCCCAGAGTTGCATTTAAAGCAATTGCTTTATAGGAGTATTTAAAATTTTAATAAGAGCGCATCGTTTCTATCATTTCAAAAAAATACTTGTTTATTAAATATTTATTGCTCTAATTGAGTACAAAAAATGCAAAATCGTTCAATAATTGATAACTTGGTGACAAAGAAGCTGCCTGGAAAAAATTATGGGCCTGTCGTCAGAGTCATAGTCTAATTTTTAGTTGGTAGCAGCGTTATGACAAAGTAGGGGCGTAATCATGGCCGAATTTAGGTTGATACTTAAAATGAGTTATCGTTGTTTACATAACTTTTAATGGGCTACTAAATTTGAATTAGCTTAGTAAGCTCTAAAATTTTCTAGATTTGTTTAGCCTGGTGAATTTTAATAATTGAGTAATAAATTGCTTTAATTTTAGTTACTAAAAATTTTGTAATTAGTTATTAACAACATATGAACGACATATGATAAAATTTGTTTATAATTTTCTGTAAATAAGAAACCCTAAAATAACTATTAAACCGGAAAGAATGCGGGGAAAACTCGAAACTGAAACCCTACAAGCCTTGCATAGAAAAGGTTTCGCCAAAAGTAGAACAACAAAAGATAAATAGTCCAAAAAGGATTTATACTAGTTTTTATCTGCATTTTAATTTTTGTTGGATTTGAAGCTTTCACTATTCTCTGACAGATGTCGCTGAGACACACTCGCTCTCGAAGTAGTTTGAGTACCTCCAATAAATACCAGTTGATAAACTACTATGATTTTTTTTTTAACTATCTTGACTTTTTACTGCAGGGTATTTTCTCGATTTAGTGTATTATGCGGTCATTGTGCAAATGTGGGCAGTAAAGAAATTGAAACTGTCCCTTGCTGTGATTCTGTGTGATTGGAGATATTTGAGCTTATGTAATAACATATTTAGTTTGGATGTATGTAAAAGAAATACATTAAGAATTTTTGTACCAAACTTGATACCAAATTGATGATAGTCGTAAATTTATTGTAATTCTAAGTATGCCTAGTATTTGTATTCTATTTTGCTCTACTCGTACCTCTGACGCTCGTACTTCGGATACCTTCGAATGCTGTAATCAAACTAAATGTAAAATTATAGCCGCAATATATTTGCTTCGTGTTTATGTTGTCTGTGGAAAAGTGGCAATTACTATTGATTACTTTAGTTGCTGTAGAATTTATAGTTTTGATGTCGATACGAACTAAAACGATACAGTGAAGCTATGCTGTGAAACTATCGCTCCTCTGCATTGGAAAATTGATTCTGAATAAAATGGAGAAAGAAACTGTATACTCGCACGTTATTTCAAAAACTTTATCTGTTTATCCTCCCCTCTGTGGCATAAGGTGAATTCACACCGCAATGGTGTACGAATTTATAATACTCCGTAGCGTGTAACAACAAAAATTGCGTACCTTCATAAATTTTTAAAGTTTAAAAGTAAAAGCAAATGTTTTTCTGTATTTCGGGAATACATTGACATAAATACCCTGTAATTTATATCTTTATCGCCAAAATTCAATATAATCAGCCATATCCCGAATTTCACTTTCGAATGAAATGTTTTCTAAAATTAAAAATTTTGCCCGGAATTTTTTCGCTTTCGAACATACACTAATTTCATGCGAAAAGAATAGCCATTTTTACTACTTAAATTTGAGAGGCGACTAAATGATTCAATATAAAATTAAAGTTTTTCTAAATTGTACATTTGGTTGACAAAACACAGAGTTGTAATTTCCATGCTCGAATTTTATCAGTTGTTTCGAAGTGAAATCGATTTCGGTTGAAACTCATAAAAAGCATATTCACTTTGGCGGGCGAATGGAACGCAGAATACGGCTGCATACTTTTTCCACTTATATTTAATTATTAATTTTAATTTTCTTTTATAAAAATACTAGCTGACCCGGCGAACATTGCTCCGCCTTAGAAGCAATAAATGAGGAGATTCTTGATTTTATGAGTTTAAATTTTTTATTAGGATAATAAATATAAGTAAGTACCAAAAATCAATTATTGTAATGATTCTTTATTGGCCATGTATTTTAGTGCATAGGCTGCACTCTTCAGTGAAGCACCTTGTGATAGACGATATTTTTAGTTTTATTACTATGTGCAAGAACAAATAACGCAGCTGGTCTTCCGACCCTTGAACATGCCGCATATAATTGACCATAGGAAAAACATGGATTTTCTAGATTTCGACCACAAACTTTCAAGGATTGGCCTTGTAATTTGTTAATGGTCAAGGCGAATGCAAGACGGATCGGAAATTGAAGTCGTTTAAACTCAAACGGCATGTCGGTTGGGATCATCGGGATCCTCGGAATGAGAACTTCCTCACCTTCAAATTTTCCTTTGAGTATCGTCGCGTAAATCACATTGTTCATCAATTTACTTACCACCAAACGCGTTCCGTTGCACAGTTTTGGTGGGTTTATGTTTCGAAGCATGATTATTACGGAGCCAACCATTAGTCGTAAATTATGCGGTGGTAAGCCAGGCACATCCAAGGAGTTTAAAAATTAAATTGGATAGTTGGTGGCATCATCTGCATTTGTTGCACAGTCAATAGATTTGAACGAATGTAGTGTACTAATGACCTTATTCTGAATTATGTAGTAGCAATGAGTGCAATGGCTCAGGTGGGGGAGTCAATAATGGCAATTTCACTTTCCCATTAAGGCAGCATAATCTTGGCGTTTCTCCGGAAAACTTCAATACTCGCAAACCACATCCATTGGCCCAATGCGAACGCTAGTATGCAAGCAGTAATCAGTGCTGTAATCATATCGAAACGCTGCTCGATTCAAATCAGTACTTGATAAATTTCTCCTTGTGCGTCGAAAATTATCAAGATGTTGATCTCTTAGGTTTGCTCGATGATTTCTCATAGCCAACCGAGCCTTTGCACGGACTGCCTCGCTTTGCTCTTGTGATTGAGAAGCACGAAGTCGAGCCATACTAAAGCGGCGCTCTTCACGTGCAATTTCTTGTACTTCTTCAGTCCTTTCATTCGCAACGTTTTGCATCCTAGTTGCATTACGGCTTTTTCGGGGAAGATTTGATCGTCTTGGACGCGGCATTTAAATGATAATAATATCGGCACAATATTTATAGACACTCGAAACAAACACAAAAACCGGTAAACTTCAAAATTTCTAACTGTCAATTTTTCACCCAACAAAATTCGTAAAAGTAAACAAAATACATGTTAATATTGGCAATTCACACCAATTACATAGATATTGCCCTTCTCTGCTAGATGTCACTACAATTTACATCGATATTACCTTTCGCCGCCAGAGTACATGTACATTTTGATTTTCATACAAAAAAGCAAAATCAAAGTATATGAAGGGCGAAGAAAAAAAATCAAATTTACCGTTTTTTTTTCGTCCCACGGTAACGGGATAAAAAGTATCTTATAACCTGCCCCTGCTTCTAAGCTACCTCCCCACCAATTTTCAGCCAAATCGGTTCGGCCGTTCTAGAGTTATAAGTGGTGTAACTAACACGACTTTCTTTTATATATGTATATAGATAGTTCATTATACAACGCAACCCATATAAATCAAAGTTTGAAAGTTTGTACAAAATTTTAAAAAACTCAACATATTTGAAACATTCACCCAAATGTGTATGCAGTTCTATAACCTGAAAATTTCAAGTGCCTAAAAATTGCCGTTGATTTTCGATAATTGTTTTTCTGGTCATATTGCATTTCATCCATTGTGTCCCTGGTTCAAATCTCAGCCGGTACAGATAATTTTAAAAAAATTATTGAACAACCTTTTTTTAATAGCGGTCGCCACTCGGTAGGCAATGGTAAACCTTCGCAAAATATAGAAAATCCAGCCGCTAATAATATGGTACGGAGTTATTCCTTGGTTGTTTGGGTTTCCGCCATCCGATGGAAAATTTAAAAGCCGTCATGGTATATGGAATACTAAAGAACTATAGCAGCGCGTTGTCTATTTTATAAATATATTTCGTAAAACATTTCGTAAGCGTAACAACCAGTGTTGCCTTTTTAGCCTTTTTCTGGCTAGATTTTACTCTTATTATTTTCTTTTAGAAGGAAAATTTTAATGAAACCTCGATTTTTTTTTGGAATAACTTTAAATGATTTAGGTTTTTTAGACTTTCTCCATATGCTGTAATATAAAATGTGTCTGATTACTTAACTATTCGAAAAAGCTGTTTCTGTAATTTTTGGATGTTACTTGCCCCGAGCTGGATTCAAAATTTGTTGGCACAACTATTTTCCGCTCCTAAAGGAAATTTTAGATAAGTTGGAGCGTTCTTTTGCAAGTCGGGTACAAAGAAACGGCCCAATTGTCGAAATAAAACAAAGAAATAGAACTGGTGTTTTTTGAATCTTATAAAGCCAATATAAATAAGTGAAACCCGTATAAAATTTATAACGAAATCTTCATATGAATAATGTTCGAATTTTTGATTTATATTTATAGCCCTTAATTTATTTATATTTGGTCTTTTCCAGCCTTATTATTTTTCATATTTACCCCTTTTTCAAAAAGGTTTGGCATTACTAGTTATTGCTCATATATAAGTAAATTGATCTAGCCAAATTAACTCGAATTAAAGTTGAGAGCAACTTTAGAGTTATGCTTAAACAGGATTTATAAACATCCTTTCTGCTTTGATTTTAACTTTTTTGCCTGCGTTCTTAAGTATAATATAATAGCAAAAAAATAGCTTCTTCTTTTTCCCACTATATATATACTTATGTACATATAATTCCCTATATTTCCTAGCAACATTGCGTTACTTACATTTGCATAATTTTTGAAAATTTCTTGACTATTTATTATTCTGTGTAGTAGTTTACTTCACACTTGAATTCCGACAAAACAAGAAACCGCGAGTGAGTAATGAAACTTGTGCAACAAATGATATAAAAAAAATAAAAATAATAATAAAAGTAAGACCATTGCTGACATGCTGAAAAACTGCAGCGAAAATCACTCAAGCAAACGAAGTGCACGAACACAAAATCCACCGCCAAACCAACCAACCAACCAACCAACCAACCAACCAACCAACCGACCAGCCAACTAACAAACCAAAGTAAAGCGATTTCAAGGGAAAAAACTTAGCAAGTTGACGGGAAAAAGTGTCGAAACAAAGTGGAAAAAATGCATTAGTTATTTTTGGTTTTACAATTGTTGTTTTTGCTTGTTGTTTTTTTGTTTTGTTGCATATTGTTTGCGCTCTCCCACACTGGTCATGTGCCAAGTAGTTTCAGTAAGCGCGCGCTGAGAGGTCTTCATTATTTCCAGCTATACACTGCGAGTAGAGTTGTCTTTCCGTTCGACTTTTGACTGCCTTAACTAACTAAGAAGTTGGCTGTTTTACGATATATAGAAATATATATATACTTATATTTATACATCTATATTTATTTTATATATATATTAACATGTGTATGTGTTGACATGTCTCGCCCGTACTTTCAATGCATCGCCACTGCCAGTCAGTGTAACACATTGCATTCCCACGTTCGTTTGTTTGCTGTTGTTATTTGGGGTATTTTTTATATTTTTTCTTATTACATATATTTTTTACTACCGTTAGCAACGAGGTTTGTACTGTTATTTTTTATTAATTCGATTGCGCTCGTTTTTCGAGGTGTTAATATTTCTTTTTTTTCGCTTTTTTTTCTTCGCTTTTTTGTTTTCTTCCAAACGTGGGTGCGAAATTGTCTGGGTCGAATGGTCGAACTACAAATACATAGAAAGAAGTGTGTGTACAAAAAATTTGTTGTAAATTTCTTCTTTTTTTTTTTAGCAATTAAGGTGTTGTTTTACTTGTTGCAGCTGACCTTTCATGGCCATTCAACAATTTGCATTGTCAGCGAATGAATAGAAATAATTCGTAATTCGCAATTCGTGGTGGTACTTAGCAGAGCTCATCAGGTAATCTCACACGAAGCTTAGCAAAGTTGCAACGTCATTGCGATGATTTGAGCCTGGGAAAATGTTGCAGTCATTACAGAATTTGTTGTGAATTTCAATTAGGTATGCTCTGCAATTTGTGCAAATGAATTTGTTCGCATTGAAGTAAGTATATTTTTAGAGTTATTATTTTAAGTTTCCGTACTAAATTACATTAGAGTTTATTACGTTACGTTAAAGAAAGTTCTGTAATATTGGAATCGTTAATTTTTTTGCGATTTTTTCAGCACTGAAAATAGTTTTTGACTATCAAGAGTGGTTAATGTTTGAAATAATTTCGGAATGACTTATAACTTGCTACCAAGGGGGTTTTGGAGTTGATGATCAAAAGCCTGAAGTTAGATTTTTAACTTTCAAAACGGCTGATACAATATGGTAGACAATATTTAAAAAAAAAAAACTTGTTACCCTAAGATTTTTGGTGTCGATGATCACAAACCTGAAGTTGGATTTAAAAAACATCTGCATAAATAACACGCTTTGCGCTCTAAAGCCATTCTGCCCCTGAAGCTGAGATATCTCCTAGAAAACGTATGTACAGTTCGATTTGATTCTAATTTAAAACACGCATTAGCCCCATAAATGTAAAAACATTGTTTCATAGTTGGACCCATAGGTGGTGCTGGAATCAAATATCGCTAGAAACCGTATTCACAATTCTATGTTATTCAATTTCAGAACATGTATTAGCCACATAAATATAAATATTTTATTTGAAAATTTACGGCGCTGAAGCCGAGATAACTCTAAAACCCGCATCCACTGTTCAGCTTGATTCAAATCCTGAAAACACAAATGAATATATAACCCACGTAAAAATAACAATAATTTGACACTTAAGTCATAGCTGGATGCTAGGCCGAATTTTGACTATAATTTGTGGTGTGCTAGATATTTAAAAATATTATGTAAATAAAAATGGATTAGATGATAAACTCAAATTTCCCATGGGTTTTTTTAGGACTCATTTACAATTACAATACAGTTTTTTTTAGTTCCCTATACTACATACATCAAAGGTTGGATTTCATTTTACCCACTTGGCTCAACTCGCATATTTTTTATGAGTTTGTTACAAAGAAAAAGGCCAAGAATTCCCATTGTATTATAATAATGAGCATGAATATACATGCCAAAATTTGCAAAAAAAAAACCTGCTACAAAAAATCATCTTTCAATAGATTTTTCACAAGCTTTTGACAAAATTGCTATTCATACAATGTTAAAAGAATTATATGGATGGAAAGTAGGAGTTAAAATGTATAAATTTGGGAAAGCTCTTTTAACAAATTAAACAAAAAAAACCGTTGCAGAGTAATTAGTGTTTACTCAACCTTCACTTTCACTTTCCAACGGAATTCCGCTAGAATCATCACCTCCAGTGGTATAATTCTTCATAGCTTCTGAGGACTTGAGCCAAAGTATTAAGAAACCTACACATCTTCAACATTTCTTATAGTCAATGTGTTATACATAATGGGCAATAAAAAAGATACTAAGGAAATATCTAAATCATTTGCGGATTTCATAAATGACATAAATAATTGGTCTCAAATCTGAGAAGCAAAAAAATAAAAAATTTAAGCAATTTCACGCACGTCAAAAACTCAACTGTACGACAGTTAAAGCACACATGATATAACCGTGATATTGCAAATGTAATTAGCTAAAAAATGTTAGGAATAATATCTTTTTATTGGGCCAATGTTGAAATTTACTTAAGTGTTTTTGTTTTCCGGCTTTCGGCCATGGATCCATCCGTTGGTTTGCAAATTTATGGCGAAGCAAGAAAAACTCTCGAAAAAAGGCACAATACTATGCAGCCATCTGAGAGCTTTCATAACAACGAATATTGACAATTTGCTGGCAGAAGGAGGATTTTAAATGCACGAAGATCGTGTCAAATAACTTAGCGCTAATTCAGTAGGGCTTACACTCTTAAGTAAGAAAGACTCTACTCCGTCTGAAGTTTACAAAAAATTATTCACCGAAGCAGTTACACCCCTAAACCAAGACAAGTGAAATTTTTTATTTACCGACGGCTCGGCTCTAAGAATATAAAAGAAGCGTGGGCTACAGTTGCCAGTAAAATCACACGGTATTTTGATTGTGAAACTTCAAGCAGTAATTTCATGCCTAGGAATATTGGAAACAAGTCATGAAAAACTATTGCTACGATAGCAGAGCCATATTTATAACAGTCAAAAATCCAAACAACGCCACTGTAGAAATAAACTCAATACGATCGAACAAAATAAAGCAACCAAAAAAAGTCAAGCCAATGTGGATACCCGTATACGTCGATATTACCGGGAATGAGCATGCAGATGAAGCTGCAAAAACTGCAATCCAAATCTATCTATCTATTTATCTATTTCATCCCTTTCATTAAAACGCATTTAGTGAATATTGTCACAAATAAGTTAATAGGAATCTACCAAAAAATGGAATACGTACTCTCATGCATATCAGGCATTACATAAATCCAACCTGTTAAATACATTATTCATATTGCATTTTAGTATTGGTATTAACATTAGCACTGATATCGGCAATGGTATTGCTATTGTTATTGACAGCGGTATTGGTATTGTTATTTGTATTGGTAGGGGAGAAGTGGCGGTTGTGGGCACCCCTGGATATCATTCGATGGAACTCAGGTTTGGTTAGTGTGACCAATGTCATTTGTGCTTCATGGCAGCACATCACTTTTGTACCGTGCAACGAAGTGAACGCACGCGTGTGCTTTTTTCAGTGAACTTATTTATTTTTTTGCGCGAGCAAAACACCACTAGATAAACTTCGAGCCTTTTTCAAAGTGCTGTAAATGGCATTAGATTGATTCTAAAGGTGAGTGCAATACATATGTACTGAGGAAATACAATATACTTTGTGATCCAAAATTGACAGTTACTAATATTTTGACCTACAATTTTTTTTCGCTACTTTTCAAGATGCTTGCAAAAGTCGGTGGTGGGCACCCATTTTTTCTTTGAAAAACTTTTCATAACATAGTATTAACATTTCATTTTTCATGTGTTTACAATGAAATGTCGGTACAATGCTATGTTTTCGTACCGACACTGACCGACGGAAGATAAACATGTCAGGATAAAGAAGTTTTTAATTTTTCGAATTTTTCACCCATGCCTTCTAAGGATAAATCTGGAAAATCATCTCATATAGATTTTAATGTGCTGCTTCGTGCTATCAAACGTTGTCTCGTGGACAAATAACCCACAAAATCGACTGCCAAGATACATGCGATTCCCCGAGCAACACTTCAACGTTACGTTAAGAAAACTACTGAACATTTTGAAGACATCGAATCCGTCGGCGATGGTGCTCTATTGGATTTTCTCCGTGAATGTAGCAAGCGAATTGCAACGAATGTGATCGGCCCTTCCATCTGAAGTGTGCTAACATGCGTGCTGGCTACGTTACATGTAAAAATTGTGTTTCAGAAGATGAATGACACTAAAGTATTCTAAAATTAATAAACATTCACTCTTTCAATATTTGTGGTGGTTTTTCTTCATATATTTTCATTTCATGCAGATTTACTTAGGGTGCACACAACCGACACTAAAAATGAGTATGTCCAAAAATTACCCCTTTACAAAATTTGAAAAAAAAACTTTTCTATTTCAAGAAATTTACAACATTTCTTCATTAGTAGTTAGCTGATATCTTTACCTTTCTATAAATGCCTACACATCTTTATAACATGCATATGGTCAAAAGTTATGAGTGAAAATGAAATAGGTGCCCACAACCGCCACTTCTCCCCTACTGTATTGGTACTGGTATTAGTGTTGTAATTTGTATTGGTATTGGTGTTGTTATTTGGATTGGTACTGTATTGGGATTGGTATAGGTATTTTTATTTATATTGGTATTTGTATTGGTACTGGTATTGTTATTGGTATTAGTGTTGTTATTTGTGTTGGTATTGGTATTGGTATTGGTATAGCTATTGGTATTGATAGTGGGTTTTGGTATTGTTTTTTGTATTGGTATTGGTATTGGTTTTGATATTGATATTGATATTACTATTTTTAAGTCCTAACTAGTATTTGTATTGGTATGGATATTGGTTATCGTATTGATTCTAAATTGACTAAGTAATCAACAATAAACTTGTAGAAGAAAGTCTGAACCAAATTTGTGCATTTTTCTAAAGGAGTAGCAGAACTGTCATTTTTCAATTCCCGACTCTTTTGAAACGTTTCTTATTACATTCTATCTTTTAATTTTTCTCCGCATTTATTTTTATTCAAATGTGCATCACATTAAAACGTTTCAAATCTGAAATATTTGCATTTCAACACAGCTTACACAAACTTTAACGGCACATTTACTAACCATGCAAATAAATTTGTATTTCTTCTTTTCAAGCTGCCAGCAATTTAAATTAAAAATACCACACAACTTCGCGTTTTCTAACCACTTATGAACTATATAAGTGCACTTACGCTGCTTAAGGACGAAATGAGTGCCTAAAGTGAATAGTTTACTGAATAACATCACCTTTCCATCGCGATAACACGCAACACATGGAGCTGGCAGCAATGCCCCATGTATGATAAAAGAAAAGTGTACATAGCTATACGAATATGAATATATGTGTAAAATATTAAAAAAGTACTTGCACATTTCAATTGCATATTTTAATGCGCTGGCATTTTATAATGTTCACATATGTTTGTACATACATGGAAATGTACAAGAATCTTACTTGTCCGAAGCCACCGCAAAAATTTCTATACAATTTGAAAAACTCTACACACATTGAAAGCAGAAAAAAAAAAAACATAAGCAGCTGCTTGAAATTATTGCTGTAGCAAATTTTTCTATCTTCTTTTTTTTAGTACACATATGTATGCTATGTAAATCTGTGAACGGATAATGCACCAAGTTCCATTGAAATAATCATTTACATACTAGATGAATGCGCACACGTCGATTTGATGTAAGCAAGACAACGCAGAAAGAGAGAAGTAGAAATGTGTGGAAAAAGCCAAACAAAAGTTATCTGTATGAAAATCTCGATTTCATTTCAAAGCAACTAAAAATAGTACATAGTTGCGAAAGGATATGCTAACACGCACACACCTTTGTATGTTAGTGAGGGTGTATGTGTGCAGAAGTATAAAATCTGCAGGTATTTTCCATTCACACAGTCATGGCAGCGCAACCATTCAAACCAACCACACACAAATACAAGCACTAATATAGGGTGTAATCTTGGTTTTTTTGTTTTCTCTTTTTGTAGCGTCGAGTAATTTCCATGTTAAGGAACTGCCATTGCAAACACGCCTAGCGCCAGGTTCAATTCAGTTGAATTCATTTCACCGCTAATAACAAGCAAAGATGCACGGCCTTCCTTTTATGATATACAATCAATATGTAGATACAGAACTTGAGTTGAGGGATTGCTCAATTTATTGGAATTGCTCAGAAAGCACCATCAACAATATTATGTTTATGTGTGTATGTTGGTGAATGTATTTGTGTATAAAGAAAACGACGCCATAAAAATATAGAGAGTAAATATGGGAGTTGCCACTACTACTCGCAGTCGTTAGTTGTAATAATTGTGGTAGGCGTAGCATTAGTAAATATAACAGCATTAGTAAAAATAGTAGTAACATTGGTAGAAAAGTAGTAGTAATTAGTAGTAGCATTAATAAAAATAGTAGTAGGAATTAGAAGTCGCACAACTAAAAATAGTAGTAGTAATTAGTAGTAGCATTACAAAACAATTTGTGGTAGTAATTAGTAGTAGCATTACAAAAAAAGCAGTAGTAATAATTAGTAGTAGCATTACAACAAAAAAAAACAGTAGTAATAATTAGTAGGAGCGTTACAAAAAACAGTAGTAGTAATTAGTAGTAGCATTAATAAAAATAGTAGTCGCACAACTAACAATAGTAGTAGGAATTAGTAGTAGCATTACAAAACAATCTGTGGTAGTAATTAGTAGTAGCATTACAAAAAAAGCAGTAGTAATAATTAGTAGTAGTATTACAAACAAAAAGCAGTAGTAATAATAAGTAGTAGCATTACAAAAAAAAAAAAACAGTAGTAGTAATTAGTAGTAGTAGCATTATAAAAATAGTGCTAGGGATTAGTAGTCGGACAACTAAAAATAGTAGTAGTAATTAGTAATAGTATTACAAAAAAAGCAGTAGTAGCATTAATAAAAATAGTAGTCGCACAACTAAAAATAGTAGTAGTAATTAGTAGTAGCATTACCAAAAACAGAAGAATAGAAGTAGCACTAGTAGTAGTAGTAGTTAGTCCATAGTAGTTATAGTATTGGTAGAAGTATTAATAATTGTGTTGTAGTGGTGAACCAGTCCCGATCTACTATTCCCGAACTTTAGATCGAAGTCCCAAACTATCCTGAAAGGACGCGAAAAAGTTACTGAAGTAGTGCCAAAACGGTCGATAACTTCTGAAATGGTCCTAAACTACTCCTGAAATGATCTCAAGCTGCCTATGTTTGTATGTGTGTATTGATCGACTAAGACAGAAGTTTTTTGACATCATTTTCAATGTGATATCCGCCAGAAATATCTAACTAAATAACTTAATAGTCAACTTGATCTCCATTTTGACCAAGGGGCATTGTTTTTAACTCCACACAGCTTATTAGATTTAAACTAAACCAAATCATAAGCACGAATTTTCTGCAAACCTCGACTACAGAACCATCCAGAAAATGGATTTTTATACATATTTTCAAAATTTTTTTCGCAAATATAATATACTCGAATTAAGCGCCATCTAACGGATCTATTTTTTATATAAGTATTTCTCATCGCATCCCCATTATACGTTTTCGACTTCATAGAAATCGGATTAGTAAATGGACATGTTCTACCTAACTCGCCTATAGTGACATCTAGCGGATTTTCAGAATATCTCGACTCATGCGCCTCCTAACAAAGTGAAATATAGCCTATGTTCGTGTCACAAGTCTCAGGCATATACTGCGAAAATTCGGTTGAAATTTGTTTATTGGTTTGTGAGCCAAAGAATACAGTTACACTTTTATATACATATGTATATAGATAAGCGTCACTTTCGTTACACTATGTAAAAATCTCTCTCATTTTGATAAAAAAGGTTTACTTCAACAAATACCATGAAAATGAAATAAATATTAGGTATGCGACATTTCAAAAAAATTTTACAAAATCAAAGTTTTAATTTTTTCTTTAGATCTCAGAAGAATCTCAATATATTTCAGAAAAACAATATTAACATACAGAAAAGGCCAAACGAATTTCAGTAAAACCCCATTGTATTTCTGGCAAACACAAATGTTGTTGCTGAGCTACGGTAGTGTGTGGCCATTTAGCGGCGCTGACTGCTTGTAAGTACCGTTTTAGAACATTTGTGTCGTAGAATTAACAGATAATATCTATTGTGTGACTTTTATTAACAAACCATGATATTTTTTAAGGTTAGATTTTAAGTGTATGAACTAGTTTTCGATGAGTCCAATATGAGCAAACCAACAACATCAAGTCGCACACTACAAATTGTGGGAGTTGTTCCTGGGAACATTAAAAAAAAAACTCATAGTATAATTCTGAATTATCGCCAGTTATTAAAGGCTCAATTGGAATGATTTTGCATAAACATTTGGGTCTTAAAAAGTTGAACACAAGTTGGGTGTCGAAGGTTGCTTTTTCACCAAAGCATTGCCCAGGCTTACACGATCATCAAAGTGAAAAAATTTAACTGAAACCATTCACCGCATTCTCCAGATCTGCTCCCAGCGACTATTGCCTGTTTTCGAAGATGAAGGGATGGCTCTTGGGATATCATCTTTCACATTATTCCAAATGTGTCAAAATGTTGGTAGGACCTTGGCAAAAGCATAGGGTATAATGTTGAAAAATAAAATGAATTTTAGTTAAAAGATTTGTTCTTACCCTCTCACCTTGATGAGCTTATTGGACTAAAAGGGGATTTTGCTATAACTTTTTTATTTGAATGGTTTGGCCTCAAAAACTGCTTTGGTTTTTATCTTCACTAATTACACTGTGCTACACCAAAAATATGCAGGGGCTCTCACATGGATTTTTGGTTTCGTCATGGCCCATAAAACACTTCCTCATTTGCGGTTTTTCTCCATCACTTCGTTTTTAAATTTTCTGCGTAGAAATATAATACAACTCTGAAATTCTTAAAATTACAACTTCGAGATGCTATAACTTTCTTGTTTCTTGATCGAATTCAATTTTCTTTCTTTTATTTGAAAGATGTTTCTTTTACCCTTCAAACAAGCAAAATAGTTTGCAAATCGACCGAAAGATGACCAATAGTATAAATATTCCTTTAGTTGATTCAAAAAATATTATTTTACCACCGCTGCACATTAAACTGGGCTTAATAAAACAGTTTGTCAAAGCACTGGATAAAAATGGTCGAGCCTTCAACTATATTGTAAAAAAGTTTCCGCGAATAACTTACGCAAAATTGAAAGAAGGTAAGCAAGTATGTATTTTAATTGCACGATTTAAAACAAAGTTACTTTTTCCAACAGGAATATTTGTCGGTCCACAAATTTGCGAACTATTTAGCGATACTAACTTTGTACAACAAATGACCGATGTTGAAAAAAAAGCATGGCAAGGGTTTTCTTCTGTGTGTGAATGCTTTCTGGGAAACCCAAAAACACAAAATTATGAAGCAGTAGTAAGTGAGATGTTGTCTGCCTACCATAGCTTGGGTTGCAACATGTCAATTAAGCTACACCATCTGCACGCTCATTTGGACATGTTTTCATCAAATTTGGGCCAGATGAGCGATGAGCAAGGAGAACGATTCCACCAGGAAATACTAAAGATTGAACAGCGTTATGTTGACAAAAATACAATAAATATGCTATCTGATTACTGTTGGTCTCTTTTAACCCTTCGGAGGTGTGGTGGGGTATGTCATACCCCAGCACATGTATTTCCTTAAATATATATATGTTTTTGTTTAAGGAATACGTTATCGCTCCCAATAGCTTTCATTAACATTCAAATACAGGAGATCTGCCACGTTTTACATACCCCAGATATTTCTGTTCCATGGGACAGCCTTTCAAAGTGGGCTGGGGTATCATATTCGATCGCCATAACTTTTTATGTAATTAATGCATTACAGTGAATTTTCTTTCTTTTAAATAAATGTTATTTTTACTTTTGAAATGTAAAAACAGTTTTGAAATTGTTTAAATACAAAAAAAATTATGTTTCAGAAAACTGGAATCTCACTTTTTGGAATAATTTATATTGTCTTTTTTTTATGGCTATAATATTGAATACGAAGGAAAAATTGTTATGTTTTCAAATTAACACTTTTTAAAAATTAGTTAAAGAATAATAAATCACCACAAAATATTGCTATTATTGGAATTTGGTATTTATTTGAAATTGATAGGCATGGGGTATGTCATACCCCACCACACCACTCAAGGAACTTTTAGTCACCACACCAACGAAGGGTTAAGAGATTCAAGCAGCGCCGAACATAAAAAACAAACCAAACGAAAATATTTAAAAAAAAAAAAAAAAAAAAAAAAGACACGCTCATTTTATGAAGCACTACTACGCTAATTTTGAATCAATTTTCATTTACTATTGCTTTTTGGAAAGCTGATTTTATGTGTTTTGTTATAAAGGTTTAAGAATCATTGTTTGTAACCTTAATATCCAATAAAAACGTACAGAAAACGAAAATTTTTAGAAAACTTAAAATTTTTTTTTGGAGTAAAAGACCAAAACTTGGTAATTTTTCGGTCGATTTGCAAACTATTTTATTATTAAAAAAGAAAATTGAATTCGATCAAGAAACAAGAAAGTTATAGCATCTCGAAGTTGTAATTTTAAGAATTTCAGAGTTGTATTATATTTCTACGCAGAAAATTTAAAAACGAAGTAATGGAGAAAAACCGCAAATGAGGAAGTGTTTTATGTGCCAGACGAAACTAAAAATCCATGCGAGAGCCCCTGCATATTTTTTTTTCATTTTGTAGCACTGTGTTATTAATTAATACTATACATCCAAGCCTTTCGAAAAATTATGAAGTTTTTGATAAAAGGTTTTCGGCTTTGTTGGTAAATAAAGAAGTTGTAGTACACTTGGCTGATTGTAAATAAGTTTGGAAAAGATTTCGAAAAGTTGAGCGAGTTTCTGTGTTGCTTAGATTAAAAAAAACTGAATATCAAAAATTAATGTGTAATGATCGCAGCTGTGTAAAATGTTTTTTGAACCGAAGAGTACATTCAATACAAGCAAAATTTGGGAACGCGCAGAGAGTCCAGTTGTTGGCAGACTTACAGTTCGTAAATATGTAAAAGTAGTTATCGTAAAATAAAATTTGTTTAGAAAAAATCCAACTAAATATAAAGACGAGGGGCGGAATTGGCTATGCCGGATCTCTGTATGTGAATGCAGGATAGATTTTGGGGAAAAATGCGACTGTAGCGGCACAAGTCGAATATTATGAAGCTAAAGGGAATTTTGTTTAGACCAATGCGATTCGAGGCAAGTACAAATATACCCGAGGAAATATCAACTTTCATACCAACTCCTATGTGGAAATGGCAGACTGGAATTGATTTCAAAATACTGACCCTCCATATTTGTAATCAGAACTGGCAGGATATCATTATTCAAAGAGAATTATTCAAATTCCAGGTTAGAATTTCGTTGTATAAAAGTCTCAGTATGTGCATATTACTCTTTACTAATGAGAAATTTCATAAACATAACAGATATTTTATACCATACTAAAAATTTTTAAAATTTTTTTCATGCTGTAAGTGATTTCTCACTTTCAGTTTTAGACACAAAACGTCTTGGATATATTTTCGATAGTTTGACAATCAGAAGCGATGTAGCGTACTCGAGTCACACAAGGACTTGGAATAATTTTTCATCAAAGCGAAAAAGTTAGCATTTGCTAAAAATCGGATTTTGATGGATTTAAAAAAAATTATAACTTTTTATTATAACTTGTTTGTTAAGTGAAGCCTAATACAAGCAAAGTCATCTTAAATAATAAAAAAAATATATAAAAAATACTAGGGATAGGATTTACAAAATCAGTGAAGAGCGTGAGCTTTTCAATGACATATATATCTTTAAAAACGGACATCAAGTAATAAAGTTATAGCAAAAAATGCAATTCAGCAATTTTCAGCGGTTGCCTAAAAAAAATTTTTGTACACCAAATTTTTTCTCACCTCAATATGCGTACATATGTATAATTTTTTAAAATATATTCGTGAACCTCTAACACCCACCGGAAGTCACAATCAAGGACACATGTGTAATGTAAATAAAGCATTTACTTCTTTCACTGTACACATTCTATTTATAGAGGTTTCAGCACACACGCTCAACAAAAGTGTAACAACTCAAAATTTATAAATTTTGATATTATAAACTAGAAATCTTCCCAGTACACATATTCAACTTCTAACTCTAAGTTAAAGTCTAATTTTGTTGTCAACAAAATTAAAGCGCCCACCATGTCATAGACTTCACTTTATTTTTAGCGCTTTTTTTTTGGTATCTAACGAATTTGATACTTTGGCTTAACACTCTGCAGAGGATCGTGTGTGTACTGCCTCTAACTTAGTGTGAACAACACATTTTGCACTTCTTAACTTCGTTTTACAATCAGCGCGAACTTGTTAAATTTTTTCACCCTTTTACTGTTCCAATCAACTCTGCCGCAAACGACGTTTCTGCTTTTACGCTTCTTTATTTCACACAAGATAAACGTTGGCTGATTGTTTGTTTACACAATCAAAATAAATTTCGCTATTTTGCATTGTTGGCGGCGGTAACGGTAACTTTTTGCCATTCACAATCGACCCAAATCTCATGCCCGGTCGTCACACTTTCACCACCCCTTTTGTCATTCACAGCAACTCAGTTGCCTTCATCTACAAACCTACCACCTACAAACCTACCATCTATCGCCATACCACCACCACCTACTTACATTCCGCAGCGTCTTATGTACCAACAACCGACAACGTTTACCTTGTGCTCAATTTCGGCGCGTGGCATCTTGGCGTCATGGCCACAAAAATGTTTACCGTTATTTCCAATGCTTTCGGCGTTATCGCGCCATTTTGTTGTTGGGGTTGCTGTGTAAGAAGTTGCGTTGCGTTGATAAGCATTTAAATTCCTGATTTATTGTGGCTTGAAGCGTTCACAAAAAAAAAAAAAACGAAGGAGGTTTCAGAAAATGTAGTATATCGGCAAAATAATAAAATTGTTAGCGCCTGGGACCAAAACAAAAATATATACATATGTATGTATATACAACGCTACAGAAAATAAATAAAAATATATTGCCACAAAAGTATTACAACAATGAATGGCTAAAAACGCTCTAAACCTAACAAACATCAAATGTCAAGCTTCACACAGCAGTCAATACGTGTGGGTGGACGTTTTTGAGTGCCTGTCGCTTGAAATTGTTGAAAAAAAATTGTATTGGCGCAAAAGCTCTGTATAAAAAGCCTGCGGGAAGCAATACAAATATTAAATGCTTAGAAGCGGAAAACATGTGTAAATAACTAGATATGCACATGCAAAATATGCATATTGATTGTGAAAGTGTAAAACTGTATTTTTAAGCGTTTAGATATTTCAAAGAAAACACCAAACGAAAATTTTCGTTGGCAAACTAAAAAAAAAAAGTAGCGTACAGCCTTTTTTAGAAAAATTCAATTCAAAATTCAATTTGTCGAAATTGAATGTTTTGCACCGCTTCTGCAATGGTTATTTTTGCAGTTGGATGCAAGTGGTGGTTAGTGTTTACCTTTTGGCACAAATAACAGTAATAATCGCAAATAAACGGAAAAAATTGTAGAATAAATTGCAGCATGTAAACGAAGTTTTGCGGTTGGCGAGTTATTTTTGCTTAATGAAAACGAATAAAACGTTTTGGGGTTAAAAGTGAGTGAAATAAAAGAAAAAGAGGTTGTATTTTTGAAAAAAAAAATTTGTCTATTTTTTTATCATACTGGTAAATTTCGGTTGTTGGACGGTATGGAGTTGTGCAATATTCAAAAAAAATTGTGCCGGTAGGAAGCTGGTACTTTTTTTTTTGAATTGTTTTGCTTAAGCAGGACGTGAAGCTTGGAAGTGGAGCCCCGGAATAATAATTCTTAGATTAATGAGTTTTAAAAAGTCATACAAGCTTTCATAAGATTCATCAAATTATTTTTATAATATTTTGGGGTGTTCAAAAATGTTTGTCCTCAAAGACTTTTCTAACTAAAGGCTCTATAATTTGGACATTTTTTCAAGTCTTAAATTGGGAACTGTTTTGGATCTAGTTCGGGACTGTATGGGAATTATTTCGGCACAAGTTCTGGTTTCATTGGGAGCCTAGTCCTAAAACGGTCAAGTACCGAAATGATCACGAAATAGTTTCGCTAATAGAAGAAAAGAAGGCTTCGAGTGCTTTATAAACTGAACTTTTTTATAAAAACGTCAGTATATAATAAAATCTATTTCATTTATTAGGCCATCTAAGCCGATTTTTTGTAACTAGTCTTCAGTTACTAATTGAGTCCTTACGGTGGCGAGATTGATTTGGAGACCATTCGGTTTTCAGTAAGTCGTCGCAAGTATCTAAATCTGAAAGTAAAGTCACTAATTTGCCTGTTCGTCTTGAGCAGGTCACCAAACAAAGAAATTGAGGAAAAAGCACTCGATCTGTCACAGTGTCTCAATTTTCAATATCGATTCACATAAAATGCAGTAATACAAATTTTGAACGGTTAATTTCAATGCTAATTTTACGATAACCATATTGTTTGATTTTTAAAAAGCAATAATGTCGTTGACAAAGAATTGAAAAAGTACATTGTGTGCTATCGATGAACACATTTTGATTAAGGTTGATTGTACATCTCTAGCTAGACATACGATCAGCTGATTATCTCTGCTGCTTTTCACCACAGTCGTTGGCGAAATTTAATGAAACTGTTGCTTACTGAACGAAATCGTTTTGAACCAAAAAAAAAAATTTTGCTTATTGAAAGATTCAATTTTTTTTTTTTTTTGAGATGAGACTGAGTTACAGAATACCGGCACTAATATACAAAAGGCAAGCGTCCTACTACTCACCACTTATCGCTCAAACTGCTAATTCCATTGCATTCAGCCGGAAAGTATGCATGACAAAGGGATAACAGTTTTGATGCCTTTGTAGTGTGTGATTTACGTGGATACAAAAAATAGTTTGTTTTTTGTTGGTGAGAGTCAAGCATTTTGTTCCATACAAAGTGTGCTCGACAATTTTGTTTATGATATTTTTCATAATAGAAATGTTTTGCGCTATAAAATTAACGAGATAAATACGTATTACTTTTGAGAATATTCCTTTAATGATTTTTAAAAAGTGAATAAAAGTATAGAACAAAATATATTTTAATAAACCCAACGGATAGATATCTTTACAAAAACCAACTATTTTCATTATAAAATAAAAATGGTATTTTAGTTTTTGTATTTGCGATAAATGGGATTAACCAATCCTGGCGCTTTTTCAGTCCCTCTTCAGTTCAGTATAAACATTACGGCTACTGTACTATCGAATATTTTAGTAATAATGTTATCGTCACATTGATAAATTTCTTTATTTTGATTTTTCTTGACAAGTCGGCATACCTTTAAGCAGAATAAAAAGGAAGCATCCATCGAGAAAGGTTACCTAAAACTCAATCGAGTTTCTCCAAAGTAACAAATATTTCTGTAGCGCTAATGCATTCCCATTTTTCTTCCCTCGGATAGCTGTTTCTTTAATCCAGATATTTTTTTCCAATCTAAAATGGATGAAAATTAATAGAAAATGTTACCTACTTTTTATTGTTTCGTTGTTGTTTTTTTCTTCGGTACACAATATCTACACTGCTTAACATGAAATAATCTTTACAGATACATTTTTTTTTTATAGTGTCCTTTCTAAAACTAGTTGCTGCGCCTAAAACTATGCGATAAAAACGGATTTCAGCTCTCTAATGATAGCAGTAGTCGTTGTAGTGGTTATGTCTTACTGAGTACGTGACAATGACTTAATTTTAGGTGTAGTAAACCTGACAACTGTCAGGTTGATAAGTTTTGTCAGGTCATCAGCATAGGGCGGAGATTTCAAAGAAACATTTTTCTAATCGTTTAATATTGTAAATTGGCCGGAATTTGTCAAATTGTGTCAATTTATAAAAACAGCTTTATCGAAAAGATTCATCTCATTTTTAAACCTAAGCAAATTTGGCTTGGAAATAATAATCGAGTGCAAGTTTCTTGGCATACGCACTGAATCATTCGAAAAAGTATTTGAAAATAATTTAAGAAATGTCATAAGCGTCACAATTTTTGTGTTCAATACTGCGCACTAATTGCTGTAAAATTTATTTGTATGTGCTACATCACTAATTTCTCAATACAGAAGGTATTGCAAAACAAATGACTAGCAATGACTTGCAATATTTAATTGCAACAGAGCAAAACTAGTTGAAAACTAATTAACTGTTTTTAATGTCGCACTGTGAAATGACAAACTAGAGCTAAATGGCTTTTGGTTGGTCTAAAAACTCAACGATAATAACGCCTTGTTCTTTAGCGGAAAATTTTCCAGACTATATTTGGGAACACGCGTGTGGCGCTAAAGCAAAAAAAAATTGGACCAAAAAGGATGCAGCGCGCTCGCTGCTACATTCGGGGAATCAATTCCAAGCACGTGCATTCACTTCAACTTACTTTCATCATTGTCATGGACATCATCAGCTTTAGCATCAGTATTTCCCGATGGGCTAGCTGCGTTAGCGACTCATTGCCGCGGAGTCAATGCCAGTAGCGTCATTGGCATCATTCAATTCGCCATTATCCATTTCATTGGTTGCGTTCAGACTGTGCTGTGCTTTGTATCAAGTTGGAAATTTTGTGCGCTTGGGTGTTTTTTTTTTTTTTTTTTGTATATGTGTGCGTGGGTATTTAAAGGTTAAATGTTCTTTACACTGATTTTTATACTATCTTCCTTCCGGTCGTCCGTTCATTCTTCCTTCCTGGCTGAATTTTGCTAAGTGCTTCGCAACTACAACTACTTCTTCTTCTTCTTCACTCACTCAACCATTCATTCATTCAGCCATTCTTTCATTCTACTACGCGCCGTTAAATTTTCTTGGCGATAATTGAAATTACACTTTCAATCGAAGTCAACAATCGTTGCGAAATGAAGCGAATTGCGTAAAATTTTTTTTTTTTGATGGCTGTCCCATGCGATGTGGCTATTGGTAACTTCAAATGATTTTTGTAACGTTCTGATGTTTCGCTTCACTACGCTTCCATTCCATGCCATTTAAAATTCTCATTTAAGTACTGATTGCCTGTTTACTTTCAAGGCGCTTTGGCTCATCATCCTACACACCCATCGCGCAGTTGGTAGCCAAAAACAGAGAGAGAGAGTGGTTATGAAACAGAGCCCGTTTGCATAATCTCCTCGTTTAGGCGTAAAATCCTCATTTGGCCGTGAAGTGGGGAATGAATGAACTGATTAAATAGTCCGATGGTACAATCACTGCCAAAGGCGATCTTTTAACGGCTTTGCAACATAAAATTTAACGAAAGGCATTGGTGTGCGGCGCGCTCATGCCCTATTGCTTTTCTTTAGCAGCTTGCGCTAAACTTTCTAATTTTTGCATATAGAAAACACACTCTCGGGCAAACATTTCACACATACCGTTTAAGAATGTGTACATTCCAATAGATTCGATCGGAATTAATGAATTTAATGAAAGGCGCTTGCCATCGATCGCCAACCTTTGACTAAACTCTGTAACAATTAAAGTAAATGGAAAACGGCTGACGACAGCCGACAGTCGACAATCGAGCGCCAACAGCAACAGCCACGGCTACAGCTGCAGCGCGAAAAGCCCGCCAGCAAAAAAAAAAACAAAAACTCACTTGCTCACCTCAACACCGTAGAAAGAAGTCTCCTGTTCTCTCCTCACTGCCAAACAAAGCACTAACTGTATGCAAATGTGGCTGACAATAAAGAAAAGTTGCGGGAAATATGGCAAATGAATGGCACAAAGGCTGTTGCTTTTTATGCGCGTCAACGCTAGCAGGGATTTCGCGGAAATAGACGTATATTGATTATTAGCACGCGTCGAAATGCTTTGTGAACCAATGCCGAGGGGTTAGTAGAATGTTGAAACTTCGCTGAAATTGCCTAAAGTAAATTTTAACAACACCAGACGCGACTATAGTTAAGAGACGAAGCGTACCTTTTGGGGGCACAACTTTCTTTTCGCTATTTACAAAGAGCTGAAGAGGAATAATGGGAATAAGGAACTGAGAAATTAATGTGTGCCGAGCTTTACTTTTACAAAAGTATTATGGTGTACTTTGCTAAATTATTATAAGCACTGGACTTCAAAGAAGCGTCGCACTATGCAACTTAAATAAATTTTATGTAGCGAGTAAGAAATTTTGAGTGTTGAAAGTTAAAGTGATATCGCCCTTATGAATATCTGCATATTTTCATAAAGTACTATTATCTTACGTGAGCGAAAATATGGATATCTATAAAGGATGCCTCAAGACTACAAGTTCTTATCCAAGCCCGTGAATTATACCAATAAAAAATTTCCTCTTTTAGAATTTGAACTAATAATAATACCCGATGGCCCCCTGTACATTTCCTTGAAGCCCTTTGTACAGGTTAAGTATTTGAAAATTAATTTTTCTATACATAAATACTAATTTTACAACCAGTTTTAAAATCGTCAATAGAAATTTGATTGACATGTACACTGTTTTCAAATAAACCTTAGCAACTTTTTTCCAAACGTGAACGTCTCTGTTGAGGTTTCCTTTAACCCTGGTTTGTTTCATTTCGAATCTGATTCGCAGTTGGATTCAGATGATTATTTAATAATGAACGGAAATTCCTCCATCTTATACAATTAAAAATATTTTTGATTACTAATTTTTTTGTGCTCCACATGGAAAATTTCATATATGACCAAAACTTCATAGCTGAGCAGTTGCTAGTTTAGTCAGCCGTCTGACGGATTCCAAGGAAAAATAGATTTTTGTAAATACCCTTGGCTCCCTTGTATCGCTTCTTTGAAAAAATGACTTCAAGTCAGTTCTATGTGTTCCAAAGTTAAAAATGGGAATAGTCTCCATCACATCCACCTCTATACCTCTTTTTGGTAAGACGTTTTACTTTAGTTGTTTTTTTTTTGTGTAAAAGCTTCCTGAATGATGAAAATGTTACGAGTATAAAGTAATATGAAACGTCTGGTGCATCAAGCCTGTCATTAAAAGCAATAAAAAATTCAATGACTTATTTTAAAACTCATCTGTCGCTCGGAGTCGGAATAACAATGTAAGTTCTTCAATTTGCGGTGCAACAACGTGACGCACACCAAAAATTCCATCAGAGGTTCCGCCACACGTCGAGCTATATGATTTTCATATGTAAAGGCAGTTTTTTTTAGGCTGATAGAACTTAAAATTGAAATAAAACACATAAGAAATGAAGTATGATGACACATTTTTTTTATTTGAAAAATATTTTCATGACATTTAATATTTAAAAACGATTTCTGGCATACATAGGTCCGCCACAACTAGCTTTGGTGAATCGGATGCGATCAGTGCAATTTTGAACCATGAACCATTTTCCAATAGTTGGATGGACAAAGTCCAACCTGCTGAGCACGGCGGTCAAAACGAAATGTCATTTCCAGCTGTCAAGTGACAGCTATCCCTATCGAAAGTTCAATCAGTCTAAAAAAACACCCGTTACCAAGTTACCGAATTCGGTTAAGTTTTACCAACTTTACAGCGTTCAATTGCATCAAATTTATTCTGATAATAACTAAAAGCCACAGTCATGGAAACAGGTTATCACATTCTTCTCTTTAAAACCAATCAAAAATAATTAAACACAAAAAAGTTTTAGTCTCATGTGCATAACCTGACGAACTTTGAATTATTATGCTTAGATTATAGATTTCTTTCTTCCAATTTCATTATTTTTGTTAAGCGTAAAATAAGGATATTTTACTTACTAGGGGAGTTACACTGTATCTCAGGGGTTTTTTTACAAAGGAATGTGGGACAAGTTTATAATGTTCCAGATTTACTTAGTCAACTTAGTTATAGTCTCCAACTTTACGAGGACTTTCTAGAAAACCGTGTCACCGAAGTAGAAGGCTTTAAACTAGGTGTGATTTATTATTCCCCAATAAAACGTCAAACATTCTGTCGCTGTTCTGTGTAGAATCAGCTATTGCTTTTGCCTCCTAGCAAAATGTTTCGAAGGTAATGTAAATCTACAGCCAAGTAAATAATTATGCTGCATGGTGTTAATCATTTCATCTACATTAAGTATATATCTATATTTAGGCTGGCTATACAGAATGTGCTAACCAGGAGGTTTGACGCTTATGATATTTTCCCATGTCAAATAAGCTATTGTATTAAAAGCACAAGGCAAGGGGGAATATACGGTATTGGTAAGGTAACAAATGCCAAAATTCATTCATTAGAAGTGTCAAAAACTCACCAAAAAAAAAAAACAAACGAGCTAATGACGAAGGAGGAAAGGTTGTTAAATTCGTAACAAGTGAAATGAAATAAATTCGTAACAAGTGAAATGAAAGGCAGATGCCTTATGAATAAATAAATATTACCAAAAACAAAAACACATACAATAATACGTATGGAAAATTAATACTAAAAGCAGAAGCTTGTTTGCTTATTTATTAGTTTGTGCATTTGATGAACTTATTTATTTTGCAATTCAAAAGTTGAAAATATTGAATAATCTTACTAATATTATAGCAGATGTGAAAGTTTGTTAGTGCGAGTGAGTGTGTGAGTAGGTTGTTGAAATATAGCACCCAAATAGTTTATACTCTGCATTACATATAGGCTATATTTTAATGAGGGTTGCCACCTGTTAAAAAAATTACAGCATAGATCTATATAAGATTTGCACATACATATATAGTGTATGGGTTGTTATTGAATAAATTTTTTAAAGAGAGTTGCCAACTGTTGAAAAGCTTACATTCAATTTAAAAAATAATGAAACCAAGTGTTGCAATAGGGGTATTGAATGAGGGGAGCTTAATAAAGTTTCATTACACAAATCATTTGAAAGAATTAAATTGCATTTTATAATATGAAAACACGCTAAATGCTTTGAAGAAGCTTAATTGTAAAAATACTTTTTCAGAGGGTTGCCACCTGTTTTAAAAATTTATTAAAATTGTAAATCAAGTTAAATAAACACACTCGAAGGAAGTCTTACTTTTAAAATATTTTCGAGAAGAATGCCATCTGCTTAAAATAGGAAATCAAATGAAATTATTAGGTTAAAGAATTGGGGTTCAAAGAAGGTAGGCTAAATACAACTGAATGTTGATTCATTAGTTAAATCGCACATGACTGCATAGGTCTGGATAGGATGTGGCACACATGCATATAGTTCGCTACATGGGTTAACATTGAATCAATTCTTTAACGGGAGTTGCCACCTGCTTACAAGTTTAAATTCAATTAAAGTGATGAATGAAACCAAATATTACAATATGGGTATTAAACGAAAGGAGTTTAACGAAGTTTCATTATCCAAATATGTTGAGAGAAGGTTGCCAGCTGTTTATAGGCAAATTAAGTTAATCAAAAAATATATATTTTAAAAAAATATGAGTGCCAAACTAAATGCTTTAAATAATCTTAATTTCAACAATACTTTTGGGGAAGGTTGCCACTTGTTTAAAACCCAAGAAGTTTTAAGAATGTTTTATTTTGAATAAAATTTGGAAGCGGATTGCCACCTGCTGAAAAGAGTTAATTGAATTAAATGATTAGGTCAAAGGAAATTTCACGGCATGAGAATCAACGAAAGTTTGCTTAAAATAACTAAATTAGAAAAATGAGTTAAACCACGTAATGCAATGTGAAATTGATTGATTGAAACAATTCTCTGAAAAAAAGAGTTGCCACCTGCTTACGGAGTTAAATTAAATTCAAGCAGTGAATGGAATCAAATATTGCAATAACGGTGGTCAACGAAAGGAGTTTAATGATGTTTTACTTTGCAAATGTTTTTAAATAAGGTTGCCACCTTTTTACATATATGCAAATTAAGTTAATTAAAAAATAAATGTATAAACATATTATGAGTGCCAAACTAAATGCTGTAAAAAATATTATTTTAAAAAATTCTTGCTGAGAGGGTTGCCACCTGTTTAAAAAACTTAAGAAAATTATAATAAGTTAAATTAAATATTGAAATATGGGTCACAAACAAAGAACTTTTAAAAAAGTTGTATTTCCAAAATACTTTTGGAGAGAATTGCCACCTGTTTAAAAGAGTAAATTAAATGAGATTATTAGGTTAAATGAACCATCACGGCATGGAAATCAAAGAAAGTAGGAACTTGTACTAAACCCGAATTGCATAGAGCGCAGTTGCAAATGAAAAAAAAAATACAGCAAGCAACTGTAACTGGCAATTATGAAGTTGGGGTAACATTTTTTTTAGCTAATAAAAAAACCCAAAACTAGAAATGAATAAAAAAATATTACCTATGGTAAAATTATGTACTTCCTTTACTGTTACATTCGAATTCATAACAAATTAAATCGAATGCCTCACATGGCATGGTGAAGCCGCGGCTAAAAGCTAGTATTACATATATCGTACTTTCGGAAACAATACATATCAAAATAATCCTTTTAATTTTTTTACCAACTCGCACACAAATAATGCAAATCATATGCTAAACATCGCCATGGCCATGCTCCTACTTTACACATTTTCGCCCGTGAAATTGTGTCCGGGTTTTAAGTTTATGGGATTTTGGGTCACCACCAATGTAAACACAATCAACAAATTTCATATAAAATCCCATTCAATGAATTTATGTCAAATACTTATGTTTTGTTTGCAAGGCTGTTAACAACTCAAGGACGCAGCTGTAAGTGAAAAGCAAATACAAACAAATAACCCACAGGCTACTCGAATTTGAGAAAAGCGGTCAAATGGCACTTCAGCAATCACTTGGACGAAAGTAAATTTGTATTTTAACACAACACTCGTAAATATGACTATTGATCCATGAACTTTTGAGTTTTTTTTTACACGATTATTTGTTTCCACAACAATCTACTGGCTGTACCCTAATTTGAGTAAAAATTCACTGCCAGCAAGTGAAAAGCAATCAATGCAAATTGCAAACTGCTACTCGTATTGCCATTGTTTAAAAGGATTACCTCGTTTTTTGTTTTGTGTTTATTTTTATTTTTTATTTTTATTTTGTATTACTTCAAATGAAATATTTATTTTTCACAAGTTCAACGCCGGTATTATGTGAAAGCAACGAAACAATTTATATAACCAAAACCTCGCCATCTGCTCGATTGACTTATTTGAGGAAACTCATCAAATAGCTGTGGCAAATGGTAAATACCAACTACATACATACATACATATTACCTAAACAATATTTGTTTGAAAAAAAAAAAACATTAATATACAATGTACTGGTCGGCCTGATTTGACATGAAATGGCGTAGAAATGGGCTGATAAGCGAGCAGAAAATGGCAAAGATAAAATTATTATGCTGCAAAGATAAAGTCATTCAAGGAAAAAAAAGGCAGAAAGGCAAAGAGGCAAAAAGGGCGCGGTTTAGTGGGTATTGTGCGAAAAAGTTTGCTTTTAAAATATTTGCTCATAAAAAGGAAATCGAATTGTTATTCGCCAGGCTATAGCAGCGTAAACCCAGAAAAAGCACTTTGCTAAAGTATCTACAAAAGCAAAGGAAATAAATAACGAAGACGGATTTATAAATTTCGATTGTAATCATGGTAATTGCAATAATTTATTTGCATGCAAATTAGTGTGGGAGGAGTGGCGGGTAGCGTATGCTGTGATAAGATTATTTATGTGACAGGCGGAAGAAGATTGAAGAAAGAATAGATTTATAGTTATATTAACGCTACTTAAACCCCATTAGTGTGGCTAAAGTTCAAATATTCAATCATTTTGCCTGAATGCTTTTAGAAAGAATTTAACTTAATATAAACTTGTATTTTAAATTCGTTTTATATTTGCTTCAAAGGTTTTTTAAACATACAAATATGGCATATCAAAAGTCTACTCGTATTTTTGTCACTATACATCTATAGCTCTATTCCGATTAGAGGGAATTTTTTCCCACTTTCCATTGTTAAATCAATGACAGAAGGAAAGAAATTACCCGGGAGCTTCAATTCAGAGTAGGGCTGCTAATGAAATTCCGCAACTATTGAAGCTACACTGGCATGCAAGATTTGACGACATAGCGAAGGCACTAAACATAAACCACATGAGCAGCCTATTTGAAAAAGTTCGATGCTTGAGTGCCAAATAAATGAATGCAAAGAGATTTGATTTACCAAATTACCATCAGTGAAACGCTGCTGAAGAACAAAAACAACAAAACAAAAAATTGGAACATTTTTCGAGCGTACCATAACGGACAATGAAAAATGTATTGATTGCAAGCATAAGCAAAAGAAACCGTCCGTGGTCACAGACCGATGACCCTCCGCAAAGGACTTCAAAGGTTGGATTGACCACAAAAGAAGGTAATGTTGAGTATTGGGTGGAATGGAAGCGGAATTTTTCGTTATAATGAAACTATGATACATAAATGGTTAATATCTACCCGATTTAAATTAATTTTCAATAAGAAAAAAATCTTTTAAAAACTAACCGAAAAAAAAATGCGAAAACTTTTTAGCATTGACACGGATTTTCAGTTATTAGATCGCAAGTACCGTTTACTTAATATTTGATTAGAATTATTTTCAATCCGATAGTTTAATTTCCATCAACTTTGATTAGCCAGCGTGCGATAAGCTCGCTCATTGCGGATATTTTGGGAAAAAGTTGACAAAAATTTCATTGTGAATGCACAAACACCGTTTTTTTTTTACCAGATATCAGTTTTATTATTCTAATTCGCATCGCAATCTCTTAATAGGACAAAGAAAAAACAACTTTCCGTTCTCTTCCAATTAAGTTGCGATTGTGATTTATGATAATCGTCACTTTATGACATTGTTTTCGTTTTTGATAAAAAATAATCTTTATCTTGGATTTTTATTTTTTTAATGAAGTTTGATCCTAATTTTTTAATTTTTGTTTTTCGATCAAGTTTGATAGGTATTTTGTGATTTTTATTTTTTTTATCAAAATTTATCGTTAATCGTGAATTTACAATTTTTCGCCAGTAAATTTGTCAGCGATGATAATAATATGGTTTGTGTTCGAAAAAAAATATCACAAAATATCGTCCAAATATGATCGGAAAACTTTAAATCCAAGAGTAACGATTATTTTTGCTCGAAAAGATTAAAATCACGAAATAACGATCACACTTGAGCGAAAAAAATGAAAATATAACGATGAGATTTGAACGGAAAAATGGAAATTGAAAAAAAGGATTAAACTTGATCCAAAAAATAAAATGCCAAAAATAACGATTATTTTTTATCGCAAAAATTAAAGCCGCAATTAGGCAATGCTTTAAAACAAAACAAAAAAGTTTCTGAGTGCAAATAAGGTCAGATTTGTATATCACATGGCATAAAGATTAAACCTTTTACTATTTGCGCATTTGTCATACGATTATCGATTATCGGTTTTGGTAACTCCGCGCTCAGGTGACGCATAAATACCCTTAATTTTTTTACATAATTATTTACAAATTTTTCCGTGCCTTGGTCTTTCGCTATATCTTGCTTAAATCTTTTACACTGTAACACTTAATTTTCAATACGCATAATAAAACAAAAAATATTTGCCGTATCTTGTTCTGCCATTTTGATCGAATATATGTACGATATCTATTGTTGATAATTCTAATTTTTACACATATTTTAAATAATCGGTTCACATTAGATGCATTAAATGCATTGAATTTTGAACGGTTAATTTCAATATTAATTTTACGATCATATTGTATTAATTTCCGCTGTTGACAAAGTATTGAAAAAGTATATTATGTGCTATCGATGAGAACATTTTCATTTCATACCATTAGCTGATTGTTCCTACTGCTTGCCACCACAGTCTTTGGTGAAAACCCAAATCATCTCAAGTCGCAAAGAATGTCTCTAATTTAGTGACTTAAGGTGAGACTGAGTTATAGAATACCAGCATCAGGGCCTACGCCAAATGTTAACAAAGTTCCTCAAAGTACATATTTTTACAGTTATGAGGTGAGGTGAGTTTGCTGACCTAATAGGGCTAGTGAAAAATTTGACAAGCAATGAAAAATTTTTGACAACAAGCTGAATGAACAAAAAGAACGAAATAAATGAATATTATACATACGAAAATTAAGTGAATGATCGTTAATATGGCGTAATTTTTGTATATTTGCGGCATTTTAATTTTATGAACTTTATATTCCTCTTAAATGCACATAGTTGTCAAACTTGTCCGGCAGTAAAAATTTACCGATTGGCATAGCAGAAAAGGAGAATTTCCTCACCATAGTAAAAATATATCCCAAAATAAGATATCTAGCTAGTGAACTAATATGAACCACAATGAAATACATCTACAATATCTATCGTAAACCAAAGTACGTGGCTTACAAAGAATCTAAAGTTAAATTAGTTATGATATGGTATGGTGAACACGGACGAGACTTTCTGTTAGAGGAATGGTGGGAGGGATGTAACTTTTTTGTAATCTACGTTTCTTGCCTAAAGTATGATGTTGCGATTTGGTTTACAATTTAAATTCTTTTAAGAATATAAAAATCTTAAATCAAATAAAAAATAAATCTAATCTATTATGTATATTTATAATAAATGAGTAATAGGCCATAAAATGAATTTTGTAAGTAGAGTAAATCAAATAATGGTGAATTCCTGGGTACACATGCTGCTAGGTAACGTGAGACAATTTTTATTGAAATAGAGGTTAATTCTTTCCACATTTCTCATACTCTTGCTTGAAAGAAATGTTCGCAATTTAAATTAACTTTCAAGTGCAATTATTTTTCATACTTTTCAGCTGCTCTATCAAAAAAATATACCTCATTATGAAGTGCTTATAAAAATAAGAGGATTCTTTATTAAAAGAGCAAGAGCACTTAATCGAATAGAGGCACTACACTGCATGGGATTCACAAGACGATAAGTGCACATCCGCATATGTAGAGATGGGTTTGCTAGGATGAGAAAGGACAAAACAGGGGCATGCGTATGTACATATATACGACAGACACACATACATATATACATAAAAGCACGTGTATATATAGTTCTTGAACAAGTATAAATAATTCCGCTTTTATGTCTTTTAATTTTCCGCTCGACTTCAAAAGCATCATCATCATAATCATCAGCATCATATTTTAAGTTGAATGAGCAAACAACATTCATAACTTGCTATACACATTTACACATACATACATACAAAAAAACACGCACCTACCCAAAGAGGAGTTACCTGTAATGTGGAGGAGGGGTGGTAGTTATAAACATACTAACATGTGAATGCTAACCAACTAAGCGAAAAGGTCCTGTACCAAACGCAATTACATACATACATACACACACACACTGGACACTGGGATGTTTACTTAAGTCAGTGATGGTTTTATTTGAGCTGAAATGAGCTCGCCGAAACCCAGACTTTTACTTCAACGGCTAATGTGAGTTGCGGTCAACCAAAACGGGCGGTCGAGTTCGCATTTTTTTCTTCTCTATCTCGTTGGCTTTCATTTTCAGTTTTTTTTTTTTTGTTTTTCATCCTTTTGTGCAACTACCATTTATTACGTTCTTAGTCGTAGATCTGTACTTTTGTTTAGTGCTTGCCATCTTAATGCCTCTTTCTGGTTGTTCTTCTACAATAAGATTTGATGTTGATAAAGTCGGGGTTTTTGGTGTGCTTTGTTCTTTTGAGAAGTAGAGATAATAAGGATAAGCTATAACAAAAGGACATGCTGATATGGCACTGACCCAACCCTGTGTGAGAAATTTAAATTTCGTTGAGTGTACGATATGATGTGAATAAGTAAATTCTGTCTGTTTGTTTTTTTTTTGCAAATTATATATGATGAGTTTTATGAATTTATATTGTTATGGCAGAACATTTATTCTTTGATTTGATTCACTTTTGTTTAGATAGGCAGGATGTGAATTCTTTTGTAAATGCGCATAAAAATAAATATTCACATTATAAGTGCTCTGGAGTGTGTGGCACTTACTTGGAAATTGGATGAATAGTATTATTTGAAATACCTGGAATGAGAAGAATGAAAACGGAAATTTAATGATTGCATTTACATAGATATTGCGTATGTATATAACTTAGATATATTTATTAGATATATGTACCTACTACGTATATTTATGTATACCTATAAATTCATGACTAAATATGCAAATATTTATTATAGGCAGGATAAAATCTATAATATAAATCTAAGACTACAAAATATATTTTAAAAGCAGATAAAATTGCTAAGTTGTGTCAAAAGACGCAGGAAATCGTAAACTAAGCCCCATTTCTAAATTGGCGCATCAAACGTCAACGAACTGTCACAATTTCACAAGCCCATACAATTTGTGTGGATCATCTAACAAATACGCGGGCCTGGCGCCGTGAAAATGGAATTTTCAATTTTGACAGCGCGTTAAGTTAAAAAAAGAAGATAAAATGTGAAAGAGGTAAAGGCAAATAGAATAAACCAGCTAGCAACGCACTTCGGGAGAATGAGAAAACGTAAAAAATTTGACGCTGTTACTTTGGTATAGCGGGCGATGCCACTTGATGGCTTTATAAAACTTTTGTTATCTAATTAAATACAATAAATAGCGAATACTACCAATGAAATTACTGGCGAAATTTCCGTAATATTTTCACTTCAGCTTTATAAAAATTTGAATAACACAATATGGTTTCAAATTATCTTTTGTTTTCCAAAACCGATTTTTTATAGTTTTCACAACTGCCGTGTTTATCTTTAAGCCGAGTTATATGAAAATAACGATGTGCATATAGTTCTACCTCAGCCAATTTTCGATTCAAAAGCATTTTGAATAAATAGCTCAAGTAAGTCAAAATATTTGCTTTTATATTTTTGTACTGTTTATTAAAAGTTTATTTTATTAATCGACAAAATATATATAAATATATCTCAAGACATTAATTGGCATAAGCAAAAAATAAGGCTCGTTGAGCTAGAATCAAAGAAAATTTGGGTATCGTCTGTCTTCTTCCATTTATTCTAACTTATTCAAATGGTACACAACTTTTGTGATTGAAATCAAAAATGGAGTTTTACTGAGGCTTTTTTTATGCGCGTTCGAAGGCTGTCTATGCAGAAAGAAACTTCTTTACACAAAAATAGTGTGATCAGTTAGCCGGATTTGGATTGACCAGAGCTACTTTTGAAGCGCGGCCATAGTGCGCTCACGTAGTAGGATGTTAATGGGCTAAAATTTTCAGCAAAAGTATTCGTCGTCAAATGCACTCTAAAAGTGTAAACCCAATATTTTGCTCAGCTAAGCGTTTTAGAACTTATGCATTCATCCTAAGGTGGAATGATTAACCTTGAAACATTTCTTTTGGATTGTGCAATAAAAAAGTAATAAAAATTCGCCGCAGAATCTGTTAAAGTAGTAAAGAATATTATTTATATAAAAAAATAAAACAATCAATCCTCGGAAGAATGAAAGTAAGAGTGATATTTTTAAATAGGCAGTAGCTCAACATTTTCGAATAGAAATGTTTTTTGATGTTATTGTAATCCTCTAGAATCTATATATCATCTTTATATGCATACTTGTGGTAAACACTTGTCGCACGACCTGTTACAACTATTTGGTGTCATATAACGCATTGCAAAGATATTAAAACTGTTAGATTTTTCTTATGTATACTTTCAGGCTGAATGGAACGGAATTAACAGTTGAGCGATAAGTGTACGAGTATGTGAGTAACATTCGTATCACAAAATCTAGTACACAGCGTACAAGTACTAAGAATTAGATTCTTATAACATGACCGGCATTGTAAAAAATTCGCAAGACCAAAACCTAAACAAAATAAATACATATATAAAATCAATGGCAGACTTTAGCCCCAGTAAATTTGTACTTTACAAAAACAAAATTAAATAATCCATATAACCGCAGTCCCCGAAAAAATTTCTCAACCTTCTGATTTTTTTTAAATTTTGTTTAAAATATATAAACTAAATTTGTATATAAAATTTACAAAAACATGTTTCTCAAAAACCCTTTCTAATAGTTCAAAAACGTCACTTTCGACTGGTTTCGCTCGCCATCGGAGAAGTGTAGTATTGGAAAATTTTTATTATAAACAAATGATTATATTACTTTTTATAACTAATCGAGCGGCCAACCGGAGTGCCATAGGTTCAAAACCCGGCTGAGGTACGTCATATGAAAATTATCTGTCGTTCGCAATCGGCGAAAAAATGTAGGCTCCTCAATTTGTGTGAGAAATTCGGGCAATTAACGCACTATATGATGTTAGGCCAAATTAATTTATTATTATTAAAGTAAAACTTTTTGAGCTGCATCAGAGTGATTTGTATATCGCGTAGTGCAAGTCGTGGCGTTATCGCGTCACAAAGTCACCACACGACGCTTAAGTATATGAGAAAAAGCAAAGATACGACTACAATTTTTACTAATGCTACTACTATTTTCTTACTTATTTTTACTACTACTAATGCTACTGCTAATTACTACCGCTATTTTTGAAAATTTCTACTACTATTTTTACTAGTGCTACATATAATTACTGCTACTATTTTTATTATTTTCTCCTACTAGGCTTACTTAATCTACTGCCACTTGCCACTACGGTTTTTACTAGTACTACTACTAATTACTGCTACTATTTTTACTCGTTTCTACTACTATATTCACTAATGTTGATACTAATGACTACTGCTGCTTTTGTTAATTTCTACTACTATTTATACTATTGCTACTACTAATGACTACTGCTACTTTTATTATTTTCTACTACTATTTTTAACAATGCTGCTGCTATTACTATTTTTGGAAATTTTTACTACTAATTTTACTAGTGCTACTAATAATTACTACTACTATTTTTGTTATTTTCTCCTACGATTTTTATTAATTCTACTGCTAATTGCCACTACGGTGTTTACTAGTGCTACTATTAATTACTGCTACTATTTTTGCTCATTTCTACTACTATTTTCACTAATGCTGATACTAGTTACTACTACTGCTTTTGATAATTTCTACTACTATTTTTGAAAATGTCTACTACTTTTTTTTTACTAATGCTGCTACTGACTACTATTACTCTCATATTAATCTCTGAATCTCTTTATGAAGTCGGCAAAGAAGTTTTACTTTTGGCTCGCGATTTAAGGTATACGAGTTTTTTTTGAACAAAGTTCAACACCGTTCCTTGACTCCGTAAACTGTAAAATGAAATGTAATGTAAAAAATTTGTATTCAAAAAGATAGCTGTAGTGTTGGTATCAGCCAAAAGGGCATAATCGGTAGCACAGGTGTTAAAAGTACAACGTAACTGAGGAACATAAGGAAGTAATGTTAGAAAACGCTATAATAAATAAATAAAAAATAGAAAAGAAAACGAAGACAAGCCGCATAAACTGTTTGCAAAAAAAGTTAGTTAGTTAGATCGCATGCTACGTACCATTTGTGCTACGAAATGCTTGGTGTATTCGGGCTAACCATTTTCCACTTACCATTAAGCGAATAGGTCGACGAATGCCAGAACGGATGTAAAAAGTAAACTGTGCTATTTTAGTGGCATTCGTACTACTCATGTACATAGTCTATGCAAATTGGAGACAATTGTGTGAAAACTTTCTAGAAACTCTTTGTTTTTCACAGTGGCCCCGACTGAGGGCGAACGGAGTGGTTCAACCGCCTACTCTGCCGCGTTTTAAGAAGACATTAGTTTTTAATGAGAACTGACATTTGAGCCTGCGTGGGGCGGTAAAAAAAACTTTTCACATTTGCTGCTATACATATCGCCAGCTGAGCGCTCATCACTAGAGCAAAGCTACAACAAAGAAAGGTGTAGCAGTGAGGGCTACTGCTACTAAGCTCGAAAGTTCGCACAGCGGGCAGCCGTCGTCAGTCACTTATGTTGTTAGTACGAGTCGGTATGTACATATGTAGGTAGCTACTATGTACATAAATAGTTAGACAGAAGTGAGAAAGTTTTGCATGAAACGCATGTTTGACGCATATTTTCTTAAGATTTACGTAATGAAATTTTGTGGGCTGACAAGGCGGAACAAACCAGCAGCAGTAGCGTGAATACTTTGGGTGTTTTGGTTAGGTGCGTGCCACCAGATGAAAGATGAAAGTAATCATAAGAATTATAAATAAGTTTTGATTGTAATTGGTAGTTGGGAGAGTGGCGCGCGCAGCTGTTGCTTGGTATCTACAACTGATCTTTGTTAGATAAAAGAAATCACCGCTGTCAAAGTTTGCCTTTCATTTCGTAGTTGTTGGTGGCGTTGAATTCATAGAATTCAAAACGAAATGAGGTTAGTGCGTTTTAATTAAAAACTTTTTAAATTACAAGCTGTGCGATGTAATACAAAGAAAGCGATTATATTTTTTAACTATATCAAATTATAAAAATTTCTCTTTGGTAGACGAAACTAGTTATTTTATTATAAAACATAGTCGTAATGTACAAAAATATTTCTCTTGGAGTTATAAAATCGTCACATATACATACAAACAGATTGTATGTATAATCATGGTGTGAAAGTAGTTTCTTAGCCAATTGTTGCCCTTTTAGCAACTAAAAAATGAACACTCACTTTATACTGAAACTACATAGATACAAAGAAGAAACATAACTAGTATAAGAAAAAAGAGTAGCATATATTCAACAATTATTATGGCGAGTTACAAACTTTTCGCCTAATCTATAACTATACCCATTAGCGAGATAAACATTCTTAAGTTTTCCAAGGCTTTTATTTTGATACTTATATTATACAAATTTTCTCATCATAATTATAATTGTGATATATATTTTAAAGTCTTTAAATACTATTCTTTTGATACCTACATAATAAAAGTCTTTTTATAATAAATGTAAGTGAGTTAATTTTTGTAAGTCTTCAAAGACTTATTTTTTGATACTTATACTGTAAAAGTCTACCCGTAATACTTATGAGTGGAATAAATTTGTTTATTGGTTAAAAAGAGGGATAAAAAATTAGTGCGTAATTCAATATGTGGAGTTTTATTTACATTTTTGTTTATTTTGATGTTGTTACTGTTTTTAATGTGATTAGAAATGTAAGTGCAATAATTATTGTAAGCAAACGTATTTTTCTTTTGTTAACACTTGTTTTTATGGTTTATGTACAATAAGATGCAGACTCCCTGATGAAGGCGCGAAAGACGCCGAAACGCGTAGGAGAAAAAACAAATAAACTTTTTGCTTGCTTTTAATATATCACCAACCGAAATGCTCTTATAGCAAACCAATTGGAAATTAAACTTTTGTCCTAAGAAAAATATAAGCTTTTTTCGGTCTTCAAAGGCTTTTAGTTTTAGACTTATATAATAAAAGTCTTCTCATAATAGTTATCAGCGAGATAAACAATTCTAAATCTTCAAAAAGTTTTCTTTTGAAACTTTTATTATAAAAGTCTTTTCGTAATAGTTATGAGTGAGTTAAATTTTTTTAAGTCTTCAAAGACTTTTATTTTGAGACTTATATTATAAAAGTATTATCTTAGTAATTATGAGTCAGATACTTTTTTAAAGTCTTCTTAGACTTTAAGTTTGAGACTTATGTAATAAAGGTATTCACATAACAATTATCAGTGAGATAAAAACTTTTAAAGCTTTAAAGAGTTTTCTATTGAGACTTGTATTATAAAATCTTCGCATAAAAATTATTTGTGAGAACTTGTTTTTTTGATATTAGTCTGTGTTCTGTGGAGTAAAAGTTGTAAGTATTGTTCCAGATTTTTAGGTTAAGTCAAATATAAGAGTATGCTCTTTAAAACCATGTGCAGGAGCGGTGCCAGTTTATGCCCCATCTAAGTATATTTGTAATTTTCAGCAACATTTAAATTACAACAAAAAATAATTAATATTACCATTAGTAAAATTAGTGGTAGTAATTAGTAGATGCATTTTTGAAAATAATAGTAGTAATAAATGCCAGCACAAGTTAAAATAATAGCAGTAAATATTAGTGACATTATTAAAAATTGCAGTAGTAGCAATTAATAGTAACATCAGTAAAAAAAATAGAAATCAATAAATATAGTAGTATAGCCTTAGTAAACCTAGTAGTAGAAATAAGTGGTAGTAATAAGTAAGATGATTTCTAAAACAGTGGTAGAAATATTAGTAAAACTAGTAGTAGAAATTTCTAAATATAGTAGTAGAAAGTAGTAAAGAGAGTGGTAGGAATTAGTAGTAGCATTAGACAAACAGTGGTAGAAATAAGTAAAAAAGGGTGGTAGCAATTAATAGTATCAGTAGTATAGGTAATGATAGTAATATTAATTAGTAGTTGTAGTATAAATTGTAGGAGTAGTAGTAGTAGTTTTAGTAATAAGTAGTTGTTGTTGTAGTAGCGGTTATCACGCCCCTTAAAGAGCGGATTCACCCATGGTCGTTGTCGTCAAACTCATCTAGGGCGAGGCCCAGGAAACGTGCAGTTTCGACAGGGTTGGACCAGAGAGAGTTGGGAGTTGGATGAGTGGGTTTGAGAGGGCATGTGAATAGGTGGTTGGTATCGTGCGGAGAATCTCCACTTGCGGGACATGTGTTGGGTATGCCAGGGTTGATTCTGGATAGGTAGGAGTTAAGCCTACGACAGTATCCAGAACGCAATTGTGCCAGAGTGACGCGGGATTCGCGAGGCAGCAGGGACTCCTCATCTGCTACACGTGGTGGTTGGGCTCTAATTACACCATTTGCCTGGCGTGAGTCAATGGTGGTAGTGACTGTCTCTTTGTGGATGTTGCTTAGGGCCCACCGGTACGCCTCCGGATCCAGCGGTTGCGTTATATATCGCTGGATCTCGTCCTTCAGTTCTAAGAGATGCCTTCTGATGTGCCTGGGGGGTAGCTCCCCTGCAAGCAGATGCCTGTTTGGGTGCCCCGAGCGGTGACACCCAGCAAGGAACTGCTTGCTGAGCATGAGGTTGTTCTCCTTAACGCGGAGCACATTGACCCCTTGGTGGAGATGTTCCTTAGGCTACATCAACAGGCATCCCGTCACCGTGCGGAGTGCGGCGTTCTGACAGATCTGCAGCTTCATCCACTACGTCCTACTTGTCCCCGGCGACCATACTGGCGCAGCATAGTTTATTACCGGCCGGTCAATCGTCTTGTATGTTGCTAACAACGTTACGTACATTATTGAGGCTCTGTACGTTATTGGCGATTGCGGTAGTGTGCGCGGAGAAAGTAGGCTGTCAAATGTTACCCCGGAATCTTCGGGTGATTAACCGTCGGAATGGAGGTGCCATCGATGTGGATGTTGAGATCCAGCCAGACCTCCTTCGTCCTGGTGGTAAAGAGGGTCGCCGAGGACTTAGTAGGGTACAACGCAAGGTTTCTGCGTGTCATGGGAATGTAGTTGAAGGAGTAGTAGTTAGTAGTATCAATCATTTTTTGGAATATCCATGATACCATGGAAAATGCTAGACATTTCTGCCAAAATTATTTGGGTAAATCGTTCTACGCAATCAGTGTGGTTTTGACGGCCATTCAAAATGGTATTTGTAAAAGGGGTCTAAAACGATTCGGATGATGCAGATTCTGATATATCGAAAGCAGACGGTATGGAGCACCTTTTTTGATTTAAATTTAGAAGACTATTTCCATGATTTTGAATGATTCGCTTGGTAAATATAATATTTCTTATGTATATTAAGCTGAATTTTGCTAATTTGATAACCTCTCTCTCATTTCAGATGTACAAGTAATATTATCGTCTTCATGCCTTTACCTCTTATAACAAATTTAGTTTTTCAAACTTTACGGGTAGCTGCATTGTATAACCTTTTTGTATTTGTATGACTAGACTAAGCGTACGACGTCTCAAATTTTTTTTTTTTTTTACGTCTTTTGTTTATGTGGCATAATAAGCCTACACACAGCGAGATATTTCGTTTCAAATAATTCATGTAAAAAAAAAAAAAAATTAATTCGAGACCATACTGTCTTGGGCTTGGACAAACTTTTCTTACAATTTGTGGTGCACGTCTTGATGTTGTAACACAAATTGAGGGACATACAATTTTATGCCGACTCGGAATGGAGGATGTTTTTTTGTGAGAAGTTTTTTTTTTTCAAGGCAGAAATACACTCGGCTGTTTGCCATTGCCTGCCGAGGGGCCACCGTCATTAGAAAAAAACATTTTTATAATTTTGGATCTTACTTGCCCTGATCAGAATTTGACCCCGGTGCCCATTGAAAGGTAAGGCGGACGAAAACGAAATTGTCAATGCAAAATATCAGCGATCGCTGATTAAAGAAAGTTAATTAGTCTTCATGAAACCGACCCTAAATGATTGAACTTGCTAAATTTCTAACAAAATTTTGCAAGTGATTTTAGTCGTTTGCCTACTCAACATGGAATGATTTACATATCTTTCAATAATATTATATTATGTTAGCGTAACTGCATAATGTATTTATAGCTATCATTTAGTTCTCTTTGTATTTAGCTATCGTTATCGCTACTGTATTTCTACCTAAATGGGTTCATTTCATTTATAAAAATTGCGAGGATTTAGTTTTTGATATTTAATATCGTCTGAAGGAAAAAAAATTAAAACATCCACTTATATATAGATTATGACCAAATGTTCAGACAATTAGATACAACAATAGTGATACTGTTTGACTGGGAACACGAACACGATTGATAGAACATTTTTTTTAATATTGTACAAAAACAAAATACACTTAAATCAATTTGTATAGTAGGCGCATTTATGTGGCACTTAATATTTAAAATGAAATATAAGCTTATTCACTACTTTTAGATAAGTTCTTTATATTCTTTGTCTAGTGCACAGCAAGGGGCATCTTCTAACAAAAGTTCAGGTGTTCTTTAAAAGCCACAGCAATTAAACATCATATCAAAAACAAAAAAAAGTGAAACATTAAAAGCTCAATTCGCCGCTTATTTTTTGGCCGCGAGCTATGTATGTGTCTATAATTGCCTTGTCGTTTAACCCTCTAGTGCATGAATTTTTGTTTTGAGTAAAAAAAATCTACTAGACTAATTTCACGTCCCTAAACTCAAATCTGTCAAAATTTTTTTAATCCGACTTTCTATTTACCTGATATAGTTAAAAATGTAAAGTCCGCCTTGAGGCGGACCCATGCACTAGTGTTCAAAAGTGTAAATGTGAAAAGTCAACCGATATTTAGAGATTAAGTTCAAAAGTTTATTTATTCTTTATTATGAAAAGCAAAGAAACATTGTTTTGTTGTAGAGTTACATAAATTGACCTTACATTTAACACAAAAGGCTTGGGTTTCCGATTTACACCCGGAATGCTTGCACATTTTTTCCTGATCTTTCCAAAAATTTGCACCAATGACCCATTTGATCATATCGTATATCAACCGGTGGTATATAAGCCTTCTTTGCCTTTGGTGGAGCGGAAGCTGAGGACGGTCGCCCACGTTTTGCAGGCTGTGTTGAGCGAAACATACAGAGTACTTCTGCCACTTCGGTTCTAAACTCCGGTAGAGTGTACTGTTTTTCCGAAGGACTTTGATTAAGTCTCGTGTCATACCACATTACATTGCTAACATCCACTCCACAAACTGTTCCAACGTACTCTTCAGAAAAGCATCTATTTACTTTTTTCTTTTGGAGCTCAGCATCAGTCGAAAGTTTGATGTTTGGAACGCGATTTGTTCGCACTGGGCCCAAGCTGTAGATTCCACGGCTTTTCAAGTAAATTAGTAAGCCCACGACAGTTGGGAAAAACTTTATTATCACCAGCGCCACAATATAATTCGAAATTGTACGAAAATCCTGTATATTCGCAAAGGACAAACAGCTTGAAGCCCCACTTGTGTGGTTTTGCCGGCATATACTGGCTGAAAGGACTTTTTTGCATTTTCGAAAAGCATATTTGCTCATCAACACAAAGACGCTGAAGCATTGGAATTGTTTGGAAACGCTCATTAAAATGTTGAATGAGATTTCTTGCTTTATACAACGGATCATATCCAGGTTCGCTTTTCTTAGCACTCAAGGAATTGTCGTTAAAATGAAGTTGGGAGCGACTTTCTTCGAATCGATTACAAGTCATTGCTAAGCGTACGGGTTCCAAAGAGTACTGCCCCCAATATGCACGAGAATTTGGGTACCGAAAAACTGACATGAAGAACAATATTCCCAGAAATTTGTAAAGTTCCACTTCATCGATTCTGAATTTTGTGGAAATGTCATTTTGAGTGGCATACAAATTCATTTGAGTAGCCAAGGTCTGTAAGGAAATTGTCTTATAAATAAAGAAATCTCAAAAAAATATTAAGTACCTTAAGAAAATCGTCTGGAACAAAATAACGAAAACAGTCATATGGAGTTTTCAAATATATTAGAAAATCCGGTATGTGATTGTGGCCACGAAAAACCAATTCGTTTACGTGAAGCTGAAGGTGTTTATTTTTTCATAACATTCCCTTGATTGCTGGCATATCATTTCGAATATTACTACGAACGCCAGAAAACATGCTACTGGAAGGGTTTGATGGCCCATTGTCTTCTTCTTGAAGGTCCAAAATATTTTGTTTGCCACGTTTGTGAGTAGACTGAGCAGATAAAGCGGCAAGAGGTGAAGAAATACAATTGGATTTGGAAAGCGCAGAAGAAGATGGCTCATAGTCTGTTAGATTCAAGCTCATGTCAATTAAATTCTCCATAGTTTCTGTAGAGTTTAACATTTCATTAATCATGGAATCTTCTGGCAAAGCGAAATCAGAATCTCCATTCATGTCGACATCGACTTGTCATTCGTCCTCAGCAGTGTCATCATCAGAAGGTAATTGGTAAAAAATTTTTTGAATTTCATCTTCAGATAGGTTTTTATTGCTGCTTCGAAACATATCTATTAAACTGACAAAAAATTGAACCAACTATAAAGGTGTTATGTAAAGTTGTTCCAATGAAGGTCGCTAAAATAAATACACATGCATGGGTCCGCCTCAAGGCGGGGTTAATTAAATCTAACTAACTTACCTGTAGATTATTACTTTTTGCACAAACAATGCTTTCAATGCTTAAACAACTCTATTTTAATTCCTTTTATATTTTTTTCACAACAATAGCACTTTAAACTTAATTTTTTTCAATAAACAAAAGTCAACGTTTTTGCACTAACAATTAAAATCGCGAAAATTGAATCACTCTCCACTTCAAATTGAAATAATACACAACTGAACTATTGTTTCGTCAAACTGAATGCGAAAAAATGAAGCTTTAGGCTTACTCTAAACATTTGTAAAATTTTGAAGATAAAAAATTTAAAATTTGTGTAAGAATTCGGTGAATTAGCTTTCCCCGCCTATAGGCGGGCCTATGCACTAGAGGGTTAATACTCGCTCTGTTGGTAAAAGAGTAAGTATTGATAGATTTCACTGACTTAACAAAACCAATACTCAGCTATAAGTAAATAAGAAGAAGTATTGTTTTTTTTCAATACTTAGAACGAGTCGCTTTGTGTCGTTGCTTTGCCTGCGACATTTGTTTACTTTTCAATGTTCTACAAATTGTTGTTATTTTAGTATTTCTGAACACCAGCGCATTGGTTTTTCCAAACTATACCTGCTAATTTGCATTTTAAATATTTATTTACCAAATTTTATGTCATGACGCGCATTATTCTATTGAAGACATTTTTGGTCTGGCTTAAAGAAAGGAATTTGTTAGTTTGTGTTAGTTAAAAGCTCTGCTTTTTTTACCTGTAGAATTTGAAAGAAACGAATATCGAAGTTAATTAAATTAACGTATTGATTATTTTAAGATCACCAATTTTTAAGTATCCCAACGTTAGCGCTTAATGTAACTCACAACCACAGTTCATTGAACTTTGAGGGCTCTTTTTATTGCTTGCTTACAATTATAAATTCTTTTTAACTCTTTCTTAATTAACTCGTATCTAAAATTTTACATACTTGTTTTTTTTTTGCGAGATAATTTTACAACTGGCTACCTTTGTAATTTTTGCCTGCTGCTCGAGTTTATCATTGGCAACAGAGGAGAAAAAAACTGAGGGACTATACAACTTGTCTTAATAAAGTTTTGAAATTACAGGCCACAACATTGAACTTAATTACATATTTTAAATACTAAGTTTGGCTTTTTAATTATTAATGCCAAATGTAAATCCCGTGGATAATCAAATAAGCAAAGCGGTAAGCAATATTAATAACTTGAAAACATTTATATATGTAGGTATGCAATTTTGTGAGCTTTAATGTGAGATATTTTCGGGTTTTTACTTTGGTTATAGCCAGCGTAGCCAGCTTGTGGGGAATATTCCGAAAGGAATTTGTTCTAGAGTAAATGCAAGCAAATCACTTTTAGGTTTTCAACAAAAAACTCTAGAATTTCATTTGCCACTTTCATGTAAGAAATCAATATAATTTTTTGTAACTAATTCTATTTAAAAAAAATGTACTATTACTACTATAAACTATTCCTTTTTTATCTTTTCAGTTTCATTTTCTTGAAACGTTCTTGTATCGATGACTTTATATTTAGATAGGGCATTTTTGAAACAAATGCTCAGATAAGGCGTTTTTCCACTCAGCCGTTGATATATAGGTACACTATATAAATATTTCTATTTCTTATTTGTTACTTTATTAACATCTAAAAATCAAATAAAACACACAATTATCGTGGTGGGAAATTTCACGCAATTTCGCACAAAATCGGTAAATTTCATTAACGAGATCGGGGAACTCTCAAAAATGAGTTGCCTGTCCTAGTAATAATATTGAAAGGAGTGTTTGGGCCTTAAATTCTTTTAAAACTCCAAGCACGAATGCGAAAATAAAAACGATAGGAAAGCAATGCTGGTAACAGTGATGATAATGACCTCCATAAAGGTAGATAATATAGGGAACAATATTGCTAGCGATAACGATATTTACATCGATAAAAATATCGTAGCTAAACACTATAAAGATTACCATAACGATAATGATAATGATAATGGTAATGATAATGATAATGATAATGATAATGATAATGATAATGATAATGATAATGATAATGATAATGATAATGATAATGATTATGATAATGATAATGATAATGATAATGATAATGATAATGATAATGATAATGATAATGATAATGATAATGATAATGATAATGATAATGATAATGATAATGATAATGATAATGATAATGATAATGATAATGATAATGATAACAATAATGATAATGATAATGATAACAATAATGATAATGATAATGACAATGATAAAGATTTTTTTTTTTTTTTTTTTGGCGGGAGAGGTGGGCGAAAAATCCCTTCGGATTTATAACAGCCGTCGCTGCTACGTATGTGGTGAGTCCACTAAAAAGCCCCCTCTCTCTGGACTCTTCGCTACCCTTACCCTGGAACCGCTTTCGCATTACTTCGGGGTAGAGGCCCAGAGTCGACTCTTCTACTCTCCTGCGTCCAGGACCGCCACTTGTAGTTCATTATACGAATCTAGTTCTTTTTTCTTGACTCTTAAAATTCTTTCTGCAAATTCTGCGATATCATTCCACAGTTCTTCGCAACTTAACATTTTATGAACTAAGTTATCTGATCTATGGGTAGAATTCCGCTGATTACGAGAATCGCTGCTTCAGATACTGTACGATACGCTAATGCCACTCTAAGAGCCGCTGTTCGCTGCACTGTTGATAGAACCTTCCATCAATGGACAATGATAATGATAATGATAATGATAAAGATAATGATAATGATAATGATAATGATAATGATAATGATAATGATAATGATAATGATAATGATAATGATAATGATAATGATAATGATAATGATAACGATAACGATAATGAAAATGATAATGATAATGAAAATGGTAATGATAATGATAATGATAATGATAATGACAATGATAATGATAATGATAATGATAATGATAAGTGTAACCAAATAACGCAGATTACAAAGAAGTTGCATAGCGTTTATTTCACTAAGCCAGAAAGAAATTGGATTAAATCAGATTCTAATATTAATCAGCGAAAATAAAATTTGTTCCGGTATAGTGCAATAGAACTCCATTTTCTGATAAATGTGCGGTGGGAGTAATACACATGCTTTGATTTCTACGTTCTTTGGTATAACTATTACGATATCGAGAAATATAAATACAAGGAAAGTGAGGGCGAATACCAAGAAAGCGTCTGTATATGGCCACCGAAATTAACTAAATATCTACAAACAAAAGGTAAATGAATTATTACTAATCATTGAAAAGGTGTACAAGAGATCTTGAATCCAGATATATTTTGGAGAAGACTGTTCAGAAAATTTCAAACTATTTTTGAATAAGCAGATGGTATATCTTAAGTAAATACTCTATGAAATATACAAAAATATTTTTGAGTAGAGTTCACATGAGTGACGCACAGAGGTGTACACACAAAAATATTATGGAGAAGGGTTTACGCTAATTTAATAAAAAATACTAAATTAATCCAAGAAAGTATTACAGTTTTAAGTTTTTGGAAGGGTGCTTGTACTCCCAACAACTCCCCTCCTCCCGTGGGTGCGTTACTTGACTATCTTAATCAAAAAAAAAAACTAAATATATTAAAGGCTATTAAATAATTGTATCTAATTCGCAGCTGACTTTATTAGTTTTATTGCGCACATTTATGTACAATTGCAAATTAACATATCATAAAAATTATTTTTTATTGCCACGAAAGCAACGCAATTGCAACGCCAATTATTTCACACACTGCACGGTCAACGCCTTAACGAGAAAAGTGCGTGGCTAAAATGGCTTGCAACACTCGAAGTGACGTCGATAGATGCATAACAGAATCATTAATAAAAACCATATATAAATAGTGCAGTATATTAATGGCTTACGATGTGATTTACATGCCGATTACTTCTCGCAAGCTGCCGCCGTATCGCCTCAATTTCATACATAACAAAATATAATAGATACATACATGTAATAAATATGTACATATATGGATTAAGTGCAGCGCATGCGCATACTTTTAGCGGTTAAAAATCTCGAGATTTGTGCGACTCAGCATATGGGATAGATCTCATTATGATGCAAATTGTTTTTCTCCAATTCTTCAATGGCAAACCTCGACTGTAACGTGTTTTCCACCGCACAAACCTTCTCTAAGTAAATATATGCGGTATTTGTATTATATCTGTATGTGTATGTGTGTGTGTGTTTGAGTTAGCAGCGTGCATCACCCATAGCGGCATGAGCAATAAACCTGTTGCTTGATTACGATTAATTCAAAATGTGTCTAAAGCATAGTATACACACATTAGTATCTAAATATCTATGTACATGCATTATTAAGTAGGTATTAACGAATGTTTACATGCAGTGCATACATTCATAATCCCAGGAAGTTACCCTGTCGGAAAAAATTAGGCAGTTTAAAAAATTTACAATTTAAAAAGGGGTTGGAAGGCAACTGCGGTGAAACCAATGTATTTTAAATATATTATATTGCTCTAACTTGCATCAAGTACATATGTGCATATGAACAGAGCCGCATTAAGAATGTGGAGGTTTTGTGGCCGGGATACGTATGGGGCCCTTTTATGAGGTCAAAATTATATACAATTCTTTGAAAAATCTCTTATCATTTTATTTTAATATGGACGCTAATTATATAATCAGATGCATCATTTTATTAGTATAAGTAATATAGTAATCAATGTTTTGACGAGTTTACAGTATATAACACAAGGTATATTAAAATGATACTACTGGAGCGACTCTTTTTGAGTTTTTTCTGCTGTGAATCCTGCAACGATATCGTCAAATTCTAGTTCTAGCAGTATAGCTCTTTCTGAGCTCAAAATAACTAAGTGAAATGAGTCGTTCTTCCCCCGTACATGTACAGAGTAGATTTTTGATAATTTTAAGCTTCGAGAAGGATCATATATCATAGACAGGCATAATCGTAGAATAATTTTTGAATTGATAAGCGTAGAGCTTAAATTTTTTTCTTTTATTTTGCGGTATCTCAGTTAATTCGTTTTCTCTTTCTGTGTGGAGAAGGAAATTTTTAAATTCGATAAGCTCATTGCCTAAGGAGGCTTCTAAGTATCTTGGGAATGTTTCCATGAGTATCAGCTAACAAATAAAATAAAATCGCTCGTAAATCAACTTGTAAGCGCAAGTTTTGTCTTCAAGTGCACTTATCAATTCATCAATGACTTGAAGAAAACCTTCCGTACGAAATTTGTCCCTCGCTGAGGATTGAACAGTCGTTGCCAGAAAACCAAGAGGTTTATAGCGAACATTTGCTGACCTTACTCGAACAGAGTCATAGTCGCTGATTTCAAAGAATTCTCTTGCAGTTTTTTGTATGTCTCGAGTTCATCTCTCTTGGATTTTACGAATGACATGATAACTTATAGGTAACGTATACAGGGAGCCCCTTTCCTTTCTCAGCTTTCGAGTTTGACTTTTAACGACATCTTTCTGTTCACTGTCATCCTGTATTGACATTAACGCATTTCTGATAGGAAGAAAACCAACTTTCACAGCTTTTGTGGCATCGCACTAGACGACCAGCGAGTACTGAGTGTACGCTTGAGACCGTAAGATACATCGAGTGATGATAAGTTGACACTTAATGTCTTATATCGTGTCATTGAACTCGGGAAAAATACAAAACACTCTTCTCTTTCTCGATATAAATCGATTGTTCCCCTGCGTTGCGCACACGAAGAGGTGTAACACGATTTTAACCAAAAATAACAAGTTGAAGTCAAATGATAATATCAACTGTGTCAAATAATATAATAAAATTCGATTGAAATCAACTGAGTAACAAAAATCAGGTAAAATAAAATAAAGATTTTAAAGCAAGCATAATCGTTTGTACTGATAGAAAAATTATTTTGTACTTTCATTTTGCACGGGCTCCCGAATGTGGGGTTCGCGGGCCACGGTGGTCTCACGGTCCTGCCCTTAATCCGACCCTGTGTATGTATCTATGTGTATTATTAAAATTTTGCTGTATAAAAATAAAATTAGTTTTATTAATTGTTATTGTGTAGAGCAATACTAGCTATATATATTTGGTTTAAAATATGCAGAGTTATAGCTGGTTGAAATGAAACTTTTTTTAATCTTGATTTTAGAAGTATTTTTTTTAGAACTTTTGTCATTTATTCAGTCTTTTTTTTAGTTTTTTTTGGTTACAATGAAGCGGGCATAAAGTAGACTGCACATAATTGTCAATAGTTCGAAACGGACTGGCTTGAAAGTGGTGATTAGAATAGTTTTAAAACAAAAATTAAAATATTATTATTTTTGACCTTTTATTAATGAAACGTCTGTATAATTTATAGAGCTTGAGGCCAGATTTGAATTAGAGAATATTATGAGAAACAACAATTTTTCAAAGTGGTGGAAGTGATAGCTGCTATTTAATATTTTGCTTTAAAATATTTGGCAATACATACATTTTATTGCAGATGAAAAAATTATAATCTCGATATTTATGTCGAATATATTTAAAAGTTGCTGAAATCAAATGCGGAGTCAAATAAATGACTAGCTCCTCGCCGCCATGTTAATTAAGTTGGCTGCTTACAAGAAAAAAATATATAATTCCAACCACTTGTAGTTGGTAAAAAAGTACTTTTTAAATTGTTTTTAATACAATTCTATTTCCGACAGGGTTTTTTTTTTTAACTGCACATGCGGCTGTATAGACAGTTAATTCCGTTACATTACACACAAGACCACAAAGTTATCAATGTGAATTATGTGGCGAAGCATTAGAAAAATGCATTTGCTGTTCGAAAATTCAAAGTGCTATGAACAAAACCCAAGAAATAAACTGTTATTTGCGGCTGTTAGATGGAATGTTGTAGTTGGTTGTATCTTGGCTTTTGTGTGGCCAGTTGGTTTACTTCCTTGCGCCAGAGCAGACTTGGTTGTGTGTGTTCGTGCATAACAAAACTATTTCGTTTCTTGGCCATGTTTTATGCTAATGCTCTGATGTTCTTTTCACTACTTGCTTGCTTACATATTTCGTAAGTTAGTTTCTTAAACTGTGTTTGTTGTTTCCCAACGAACTGAAAATAAGTTGGAGCTGTTAAGTTTAAAAGGAGGATATTTATTTTTATTTTTTTCCAAAGACAATTTTAGAATACTCAAAAACTATAGACACTAGTAAACTTTGATATGTCTCCTACGCCTAAAGTAAAAAAAACTCAAGTGTTTTATCAGGTTTTGAAAAATGTTAATTTATAATTTACTCTTGCGGTAATTGAGTATTAAAACAAAATGAATCAAATACAAAGCTCACGTATCACAGTTCAGTAGATTATTGTGGAATTTTGTATGTATATTTGGTAGGTATTAGAATAAGTCCGAACATATATTTTATGCTTGGGAGAGGGTTGCCATCTGTTTGAAAAGTGGAAATAAATTAAATTATACACAAGTTATATGAAATATTAACATATGGGTGTCAAGTGGGTTTTCTCGACGAGAGGACGAGAAGGTTTATATGTCTATATTCTAGAGATGGTTGCCACCCGATTGAAAAGCCGAATTATGGAGAAGTTATGTGGAATACTAAAATTTCGGTGTTAAGCGAGTCGGTACGCTGAGGAGAAAGTTAATAGCTACTTGTAGTTTGGAGAGGGTTGCCACATATTTTAAACGTAAAATTTTACGGAATTATTGGCCATGAACATAAAATATTATGATATGAGTGCCAAGTGGTTTAGGAAAAGTTTTAGGGTAACCATATTTTGAAAATGGTTGCCTCTTGTTTGAAAGGTCGAGTTTAGTTAAATTATGTACATTTATGAAATGTTAAAATGTGGGTTTCCAACGAAAATGTTTTATGGCTAGCTATTTTCTAAAGAGGGTTGCCAATTGTGTGAAAATTCCAATTTAATTTAATTGTATACAACCTATGTATATGAAATACTAAACAATGGGTGGCAAACTGTCCGCTTCTCTAAATAAAGTTTATTGCGTGCATTTTGAAGCGGGTTGCCACCTGTTTCAAAATTGAAATCTAATTAAAATGCATACGAGTATATAAAATATTTAAACATGAGTGTCAAGCGGGTTAACTCGATATTTTTGAGAGGGTTGCCACCCGTTTGAAAAATAAAATGTAATTAATTCATTCACAAGTTAAATGTGTGAGAAACCGAAATGCGCTTTGTGGTTGCATATGCAAAGATTAATTAAAAATAAATACATATATATCTTATATATAAAATCGATTGAGCGCAAATTTATGGGATATGTTTGCAGAAGTTGTCCAGTGTGAAAACAAAAATTTTAAATCCAATTTAATTTAAATTTATAACATGTATTGGTCAAATATATTTATATATAAATATTTGATATTCCCAAAAACTGTATTCCCAGTTCAATTGGATTCTATTTCAGAAAAAGTATTTGTGTGGTGTTTACGTCGGATCAGCTAATTTAAGTATAAGATATATGTATACAAAATAATTATAATTTCACAGTTCCCTTTTTTTTTGAGATTTCAACACTTACAAATTTATAACTTTAACACCAGTTCAATATCTAAAAAACAGTTTCTAAAGTTTTACTTCGACTTGTATGAAAAAAAAGAGTTAATTTTTGAATAAAAATAATTTATCACCATTTTATTCTTAATTGTTATGAAGCGGAAGATTCAAAATTAAATAATTTCGAAACAACTTTTTTCCAAAATTTAAAACATGTGTCACTCCGAAAAAAATCAGTTCAACTTCAACTGTCTACCTACTATTTGCCGTAAAAGCTAGGTAATCCTGAAATAGCGTGATATTTATATAGAAAAATAACAGTAAAAAAAATTGCAGATATTTATGTAGAAATAACAGATTTTACAATAGATATGGCAAATAATATTCACGAACCTGTGGATGTATTTGTCACTGCTGCTCAAAAACTTTCAAAAAGTGTCTGTGCCGTTGTGGTGCGGCGAATTGTAGTACGAGTGAAACCGTTCACTGAAATTAATGACTTTGATTAACAGAGGAGTGTATGCAGTTTAATGGCCTCGACTTTTCTTCTCTAACAATATTTCACTTTAATCATAGTCACTGTTAATTTTTAACCCAAGCAAAAAAATTAATAGATAAAAAATTATGTAATGGCTTAGCTCCCGTCAAAGATTTGCCTGGCATTTACAGATGCCGTAACTGATTTACTTCCAATTCAAATTTGACAAGGGATGCCAGAAAATCGTTGTAATATGCAGCCACTTTTCAAGCTGTTAAAACAATAGAAAACCAAGAAACAAATTTTTTTATATATCTTTATTATTATTGTAAGAACATAAAGTCTTCCCCTTGAAGGGCGATACTCAAATGATACGAATATAAATCCGCATAGCTCTATATCGTCTTCGCTACCGGGATAATAAAAAATATAGATAGATTTACATCGTCTCAATTTGATATGAATGATATCTTTGTGATACTTGTTATAACCTTTCGTCAGAAAGACGAATACTGACCGCTTGAAAGTATTAAGTTCACAAAGGGTGAAATTAATAAAAAGTAAAGTACCAACAATGGCAGAAAGTAGTGAAACTTATTGATATTTTTGGCTAGCATAAAAGCTAACCATTTGATTGTATTTATTAATATTAATTTCATATTTATCATTGCGTCGTTTTTTATTTTATTAAAAAAACCTAAATAAATGAGTTTTGTCAAAGTTAATATGAAATTTGATAAATGCTACACCATCTAATAAAATTTAGTATTTGTTTGGGGGACTAGATTTATGTAGACTTAAATTAAATTTACTTCCTTTGATGTTTAATTTTCTATGAAATGCCCCATAGATTTAACATAAATTCTATTTACTTACATTGAAGTGTTCAATCGTAAGATAATGTTTCTATTTTCAACCAATTTGTATCATGAAGATGATTTTCATTTCGATCGTTTAATAATTATTAAGATATTTAAGTTAGTTTTTTTTTAAATATTTCATTTCCATTTACCGTACCAATGGATATGACTCACACCTTTCCATTGTGTACCTTGATCTATTAGCTCTGAATTTTAGAATTAATAACGCCTCACATGCCCGAATTGATATGGGTATTTAGATATGAAAGCTTTGAGAAACTAGTGATTTTTAAATATATTTCGAGTATCAAAATCTCCAAAAACATGAAATACTTGAAAAACTATTATTTTTAAATTACTATCTTACTGTAATATCTTCTGCGATTGCTTTTCAGTCTTGGAGAAATCGCTACTTCTCCAATTGTTACGCAATAGTGTGTAACGTGCGCGCGTTTCATTCGGTGGATCTCGGGTTCAAATTCTGACCAGGGCAAGTAACATCAAAAATTATAAAAATTCATTTTTCTAAGAGCGGACAGGCAAATCTCCGAGTGTATTTCTGCTATGAAAAAAAACTTTTCATGAAACAAAAAAAAAACACATTCGCCATTCGGATTCGGCGTCAAACTGTAGGCCCCTCAATTTGTGTTACAACTTCAAAACGCACAACACAAATTGTTGTTCGCCCAAAATCGTTAAAATGGTTATATCGCCAATTAAGTAAGTAAGTAACCTTTTAAATAAATAATTTATCTAAGTTTATTGAATCATTCAAAAATTAATATAAATCTTTGAGCAAATAATAATTTTCGAACTAACATATCTCAAACCTATGCAGTACGATTGTGTATCGAATCGAAAGCTAGTTGATTTCAAAACTTTTTAACTTATCTGATTGGTATTTAGTTAACCTAAAAAACTTAAAAAAAAAACAAGTTAAACTTCTTAACTCAATATTTAGTATAGAGCGGATGATACTGACGCTACTATTGTGATATTTAACATTAGTGAAGTTTAAAAAAAAAAACTCTAGTTGATGTTTGGTAACATTTTTAACTTCATCCAAGCTATTCAAAAAGTATATAGGTCTATAATTGTCAAAATGTATACTCTCTTTGATTGGCCAACCGATTTAGAACAGTTCTAAGACTAATAATTCTTTAAGCCAATTCTAATAAGAACTATTTTCGAACAGACGTTGAACTGATAAGAAATTAATGATTATTTTTCATATGCAACATCTTTCTTGTAGTAGTAAAAAATGTCTCCAATTACAATGTGCGCCAACTTTATGGCAACCCAAACCGGTCCCAACTGTGTTAAAATTTTCAGAAAATAAAACCACTCAAGCGAAAAACTCAAGCTGGGTTTGTAAAAGTTAGCCTACTATCTTTTTATGACCAACTAAAGTGTGGGGACAAGATTGTTAAAATATTGGTTTGATCAATATGATATGTTAAGACTTGTATGGTAAAATTTCACGAGAATTTTTTTTTAGAAAGATTAACCCACTAGCTCCCACCCAAGAGTCTCGCTTTGATCCTTAATGCAAGAAACCTGACGAAAAGCTTAATTGGGAAGTCGTTAGAAGATTAAAATATTCTTGAATATTATTCGGAAAATTTCAGTTAGTAATACCAACACAGAGAAAATAAAAATGTTGTATATCTTCAATTTAAGTAAATGTTCTTCAATATTTGATATTGCAAAGGTTTAAAATACGGCGCCTGTACAATTAGCTTAAGTAGTGTCGATTCTTATCAGATTGCAATTTGAGTGGCATCTTTTTCTCAACTTAAATTAGTATTTTTGTCACAAAAAAAAAGCACCAAATGTCAATTCGAGAGGCAACATTGTACACTATCACAGAAGTTTAGTACTCAACTTAAAGCTGAACTCAAACTCTCAAATGTTCATTGGGTTGCCTTACCAAAGCAAACGCTATTTGTTATGAATGTATACAACTCTTTAGAGCCGAATGGTTTTTTTTTTGTCGTGCGATAAGTGGCACATGGCCACACATTGGATACTTTTTAATTCGAGAAGATTTTATTTCGTTGCTTTATTATTAAAATGCCGTGGGCTTTACAATGTTTAGCACCTTACGGCTGAGTGCCGCGACTTATGTAGCTCGAATTGTCAGTGCATTCACCTTTGAGTTGCCTTTTGTTTGGTTTGGTTTCTTGGCATTTAGATTAACTATGCTGTTTGGGTTTTTAAGTCATTAAAAAATTTTAATTTTACCATCTCAGTTGTACTTAATTTATGCGCAATATTTTTCACATATACATACTTACACAATATGTTATGTAACACTACTCGACAAATTTTGATCAACTTTAGTCTCCAAGAATAAAATAGGCCTTTCCTAAAGTGAAATTTTCTCCTGATTCCGAATATGACTTTCATTTTCTTGTGGCAGATCTAGTTTCCGAGATATCGGCGAAAATATGAAAATTCCCATTTTTGCAGAACACTACTTCATATAGGTACGGCAAAAATTTGTATTTTTCATTTTTTCGTTTTAAACTGTTGAATTATGCATTATACTAATTCCCATAAAAATGTCTTGCCTTCACCTCCCTCAAGTATCTTCAGTAGTTTGGCCACTATGCCAAAAACCGTTCAAAAAATGTTGAAAAAAAAACGAAATTTTTTACACAATTTCAGATTTAACCACTTTAAAATCGGAAAAATTCTATTGACGAAAAAAAGTTAGCCCTCCTATGTTGTAGGTAATTTAACTACGAAAATTTTAAGCATACCAGTACAACAATCGGACGTGCCATTGAAACTATAGCCCCGTTAACTTGCAAGCGTCTATCCTACAATTTTAGTATTACTCTGATAAAATTGGCGAGACATTTCATTTGGTCACTCTACCTTAGGGTCTAATAAATTTAAAAAGACATCAAGTATTTAATTGTCACTACTGTTTGTTGTAAATTTTGTTTTGCAAATTGTAGTGCAAATTTATACATACTATATCGGTAGATGTGTTTACGAAATGGCTTGTTGCAAAAGAGATTTTAAATGTAAAAATAATCCGGATGATTTTTGCTTTATTTGCGGACATTATATTTTCGGAAACTCAGCTCGGAAAATAACTAATTCTGTCAGAGATGCATACTTTCATTATTTCGGTTTCCGTGTAAAAAATCTCGATAAATCTTGGACACCTAATTTTATTTGCGCCTCCTGTAGATTAACTTTAATGAGATGGGTATCGGGTAAAGGTCATAACATGAAGTTTGGTGTTCCAATGATGTGGACTGAACCCTTTAACCACGACCAGTGCTATTTTTGCGTGATAGACCTTAAAGGTAAAACGAGAAAAAAGAGGAAATTAATAAGTTATCCAAATGTGGCATCAGCTAAAAAACCAAAACTACATGCCCATATCTTACCCATACCTAGACCGCCTATAAGTTTTGAAGCCTCAAGCGAAAGTGACTCCGAAGCAGATAATTCAGAAAGTGGACAAGAAGGAGAGATCCCACATCGAGTCTCACAAGCCGAACTTAATGACTTGGTCAGAGATTTGAAATTATCGAAATTTGATAGCGAAGTTCTAGGATCTCGTTTGCAGCAATGGGGCAGCCTGGGCCCTTCGACAAGTACTTCCAAATTTCGAAATAGACACAAGACTTTCTCTTCTTTTTTTACTAAAAGTGAAAATATTTGCTACTGCAATGATGTTCAAGGTTTATTTGAAGCACTAAAATTAGAAAATAAAGTGGATGATTGGCGCTTGTTTATAGACAGTTCAAAGCATAGTTTAAAAGCAGCATTACTCCATAAAGGAAATTCGTTACCGTCAATACCAGTGGCACATTCTGAGAATACTAAAGAAACTTATTTAAGCATATCAAATTTACTTGAGCTCATTCAATATAAACAATTTAATTGGAAAATTTGTGCGGACTTAAAGGTAAGCAGTTTCGGTGGTACAGTTTAAAATAAATAGTATATGAAATACATCCTAGGTTGTAGCTATAGTTCTCGGACTTCAAGGAGGTTTCACTAAATATTGCTGTTTTCTCTGTCTTTGGGACAGCCGTGCTAGAGAAACCCATTATATTCAGGAAAACTGGCCACCAAGAGCTGAGTACGAACCAGGTGCCTTCAATATCGCAAACCCGCCTTTAGTAAATCCCGAACGAGTTATTTTGCCAGCACTTCACATCAAATTAGGATTAATGAAAAATTTTGTAAAGGCTTTAAGTAAGGACGCGCCATCCTTCCAGTACCTAACGAAATTTTTCCCTAAAATAACTCAAGCCAAATTAAAAGAAGGTATATTTGTTGGTCCGCAAATTAGAAAGTTGCTGAAAGACGAAAATTTTGCGAATCATTTATCATCAGTAGAAGCAGCGGCTTGGGACAGCTTTAAGCAAGTCGTTAGTGGGTTTCTTGGCAACAACAAAGATCCCAACTATAGAGAGATGGTCAAAGCCTTGTTGAAAAACTACAGTGCTATGAAATGCAACATGTCCCTCAAAATGCATTTTTTGCATTCACATTTGGATAATTTTCCCGCAAACCTAGGTGCTGAAAGTGATGAACAGGGTGAAAGGTTTCACCAAGACCTCATGATTTTTGAAAAGCGTTACCAAGGTTTTTGGAACGAAGAAATGATGGGAGATTATTGCTGGACAATAATACGGGAGACAAACCCAGAAAATTATAAACGGGTAGTTAGAAGTACCCACGTCCCTCACTATTGACCACCACGGTAAAATCGCTCAATTCGACTTTTTTAGATGTAGATATGTATGTATTTAATGTTGTTGTCGTTGTTGTTTTTTACTGAATTGCTGATTTATACTCATATTACTCAATTGAATACAGTTTAACGTGCAAACATATGTCTATAATAAAACGTTATAAAAAAAATAAAAACCTAGTTTGAATAAAAATTTTCTCTATAAAAAAATTGTAGGATAGACTCTTGCAAGTTAACGGGGCTATAGTTTCAATGGCACGTCCGATTGTTGTGCTGGTATGCTTAAAATTTTCGTAGTTAAATTACCTACAACATAGGAGGGCTAACTTTTTTTCGTCAATAGAATTTTTCCGATTTTAAAGTGGTTAAATCTGAAATTGTGTAAAAAATTTCGTTTTTTTTTCAACATTTTTTGAACGTTTTTTGGCATAGTGGCCAAACTACTGAAGATACTTGAGGGAGGTGAAGGCAAGACATTTTTATGGGAATTAGTATAATGCATAATTCAACAGTTTAAAACGAAAAAATGAAAATACAAATTTTTGCCGTACCTATATGAAGTAGTGTTCTGCAAAAATGGGAATTTTCATATTTTCGCCGATATCTCGGAAACTAGATCTGCCACAAGAAAATGAAAGTCATATTCGGAATCAGGAGAAAATTTCACTTTAGGAAAGGCCTATTTTATTCTTGGAGATTTTTTTTGTCGAGTAGTGTAATCGATATACCATAGATAGCTAGGTAGATATTTTCTTACCTATTCCAATTTTCCAATTCTGTTTTGTATTCTTTGTTTTTACGAGTAAACACAGACAGAGGTATCGTTGAATATAAGTATTTATTACTTCGAATGACTCACTTACAAAAGCCATGGTAAGCAAAGTAAATAAATAGTTGATAGTTGATGATTCAAAAGCTTTAGGCTCTAATTTAATCCAACCATTTTTTTATAATTAGCTACACCATCCCGCACATCAGATGTGACGTGACCCAATTCATTGCAACCATTAAGTAAATGTGTTTTCTATGCCAGCATAATTGACATGCGATCCACTCCCTGCCTGGCTCATTTAATACATATTGTATGTATGTATATATGTATGTACATAGTTAATTTATTTATCCCCAAGCTGTTGCCTCATTACGGAGTTCACAGGCCTGCATGTGTGAGTTAGTTTGTGGTTTTGTCTGCCGGCGTATACAAGAGTATGTAATAGATATGTATGTACGAATTTCGAGAATTCGTCAAAGGCAAAAACCAACATTTTTCCCCTTCATTTTTAACCGTTCTATGTTATTTTAACCGTTATTGCAGTAAAATATATCATTTCTGGCTTCTATATATCCATTCACCCATCGTTTCGTCTGTTAGCTATTAACCCATGTTACTCATATGATGTCGGCCGGTGGTAGCTGTGGCTTGATTACCAAAATCAATTTTTATGTTATGCTGGATTTTGACAAATCAAGGCGATAAACTTTGATGGGAGTTACAATGGCTAAAATTTATTATTGCCCGTAATGCGTGTGGTGTGCGCATCGCCACATACAGTTGTTCATATACAAGTAAATTTGTACATTAAGGTGGTCCTTATTTTTTTATTTTTCGATTTTTCAAAATCGGAGTCAAATTTTGTGTGAGGTAAGAGAAAATTAAAAATTGGCAAAAATTGTAAATCGTTCATTTGAAAATTGCCGTGCCACTTTGAAGTTTGTGGGCAAGAAATTTGTGCTAAATGGAATGAAAAACGCTCGAAACTACTCGGAAGTCCTCACTGGAGAAGTAAACCTCTATTATTTTTATATTATCGATACTTTTTTAGAATAAACGTAACCTCCATCGTCAATCGTTCCCCATACAAAAATAATTGAATTTTCTTGAAAGAAATAAAATAAAATCAAAAATGCAGATAATGACGGAAAAAAAGTTTTTAAAGGATAAGAAAAGGAAGCCCATCAAGAAAAAGAAGAATAATTCAAAGAACTAACTGGAGAGAGGCCGATGACGGAGATAGCTGCGATGGTTCTAAAGATCCTATCCGTAACAAACAAAAATTAGCAAATAATTTCGAGACTTCGAAAACAAAAATCGTTCTCCAATGCTTCAACTTACTGAAAATATATAACGACCCCATGAAGGGTTGGCGATGTCAGTTAAGTGTATTCTAAAAAAGTATTAAAAATACAAAAATTATAGGAGTTGTTCCCACATTTCACTTCTCTAGGGATGACTCCTGAGTAGTTACGAGCGTTTTTTATTTCTTTTTCTTTCCATTTTGCCCAAATTCGGTTCCCACATACTTCAAAGTGCGTGCGGCATGGCAATTTCAGATTTTTTTCTAATTTTTATTTATCCTAACCTTACACAAAGTTGGTCTTCGTTTTAAAAACAAAAACTAGTTTTAATTTTTTCCATACATTGAGCGTTCACCTTAATGTACATAGCTGTCTATACATATGTATGATTTTGAATTAGGGAAACCTAATTCTACAGACATAACCATGACTACGTTTTTTTCTATCGACATATTTTACTGCAGGCAATTTAAGTTATGGAGATGATTTTTTATGTTCCGCATTTCATTTCATTGCTGCTAATAATTCTTTTTTTCTCGAAATGGATTTTAAAAAGTTTCGTTTTTTTCAGTAAATTGCAAAAATATTTGACAACATGACATGAATGGGTGATTTCTGAAAGAAACATATTGAAAAGTTGGGCATTTAAAATGTTTTTTATTTTAGCACACTCTCATACGCATATGGATTTTTGAAAAAGTGATGACTAGTATGACTGAAATGCTTTCTTCTTCATTTATCCAATGAAATCGAGCACGAAGTACAAGATATTCGCGTTGAATGTATAGAAAACTGTGATGTGAGGCTTTGAAGCAGAGATTAAGAGAGTCGATCCATTATATAACGTTAAGTAAAAGGAAATTCAATATTTTTCGTTCGATAACTTGTTGCCGATTTGAAGATAATTTCATAGTGCCACTATCATAATCGTCCCTATTGGCAAAAACTGGGACAGTTGCCATGGACAGGAACAGGCAGTAATCCCTTGGTGCCAGGTCTGGATTACAAAGTGGATGCATAAGAATCTTCCAAACAGATTCTGAGGACTCACTATCGATGTGTGTGGCTTGGCGTTGTTCTGATGGCCGCTTCTGTGCGATTTCTTCCTTCAGACGGCCTAATTGTTGAATTTTAGTGTTTGGCCGTAGGGGAGTAGCTCATAGTATATGATTCCCTGCTGATCCCACCAAACATATAGCAAAATCTTCCTGAACCGTCAATCCTGGCTTGGCCACCAACGCGATTCGACCACGACCGGTTCGGTGGACGTTGTCGTAAGCGGCCCACTTTTCTTTAGGAATGGACTGTGTGGCGCTCATACATCGAGCTGATTTTTTATCCAGCCTTATTTAAATGGTTCCAACACTATTACCATAAACTGTAAAACAGGCGTATTTGTTTTTTGCTGGTGTCCATCTTTGACGCGTGCTCAGGCAAATACTGAGTCAGGCAAGCACAAAATTGTGTAAGAGATTTTTTTAACAAGTAGTTTTGTCTTTCCAACGCCATTTAATGTAACCCGATCACACGTATACAACGTGAGATACATACTACTAAATACACCTATTGGAAAAATAATGGATTCCCTATTACTTGACGACTTATATTAACCCTTAGATGCTTTATTTCCATCCTTGATATTTTAGGAGCAGATGTGTTTTTCATTAGTTGACTGTTGAGCAAAATATGGTATGCAAACTCCTGGTATTTGTGTTCATCCATAAGGTGTTCGTAGCTGCCCTTAATTTGCTCAAACTCATCAATATGTAATGAAATTCCAAAAGGTTGGAAAACATATAGAATTGATTATTCAGCCGATATTTCACAACTTTTGTTCACAAACTCATCTGTTCCCGGGTATTTGCAACACAGATTTACCTTGTAGAGATCACAGGCTATTTGCAAAGTTATTTTTATGAAAATAATTCAAATCACTTCGCTCTAGATTTGAAGCCACATCGATTATCGAGCTCTGAGCTTGTAAAGCACTGCACAAAAAATTTGTTAGATTGTAATGCGATGCTTATTTCGATTTTTTTTTTTTAAGTAGTATAAGTATGTTTCTGCTGAAATTCAATTATTATTTTGAGGCATACAATATAAGCGCCTCAATTTGTACAGCAAAAATAAATATCACGGCAGTTTCTAGCTAATATGTTAAATCAATATTTTTTCTATATGCTTGGTCCGAGCAATGTTTATTTATTTTAATAGGATTTTAACTTGCCAAAAGAGATTTCACATATTTAGAGGAATTTCGTTTATTAACAAAAGTAATGAAGAAATGCTGCTTTTTTTATTTTACCACTTTTCTGTGACTTTGATGCAATCCAAATTACTCAAAAAACCATCCTTGGCGGCCTTGTGGAGATTATCGAGGATTTATTTGCATTAGAGAACTAGATCATTATCAATTTCCTCATAAATAAATAAAACTATAGTTTCAAAGACAGAATTAGAGCGTACATACCATCAAATACCGGTGGCACCTGAAGATGTGCATAAAACAGCATTTATAATACATTTTGGTTTATTTGAGTTTCCTTTTGGTTTATGAAATAGTGCTCAAACATTTTAACGTAGTTTAAATGAAACTTTTTTTGGTCAATATTTAATATTCGATCTATATGTAGATGATATATTAAAAACGCGTGAAAATGAAACACTATGGTCAGAATATTAAGCCAACAAAAGGTATTTTCAATTCACCTGTTATAAATTCCTTAAGTTATGGAAATTCCTCAAATGTAAATAAACCTTCAAATAACAGAGAAATAAACAAACAAACAAAACAAAAAACTTGAAAACCCAAACTGTATAAATAATCTTCAGAAATTTATTGGAATGGTTGAATACTGCCATCGCTACATCCAAAGATTACAAAATAACTTTGTGCTTTGCATCAAATTTTAACTATTGCAAACAAAAATAAAATCGAAACTATTAATTTGGCTGAAGAGTTTTTTTTAGAGCTTTTGTTCTCTTGCTCAAAATACAATTTAAGTCATTTTGATATAGATTTCAAATTGTCTATAGCAATATATCAACAAATATTGCAATTGGAATATCTGGAAAGAACAATAGCCGCTATTTTACCAATATTTCCGGAAAATTTTTTATTAATTTTCCGCAAAAGATATTTACTTTCAGACTTTATTTGCATGCCAGCAAAAAAGAGTCCCTTCGTCAATGTGTAAAAATCAGGGTACGAGAATAATATTTATTTGACCGTTGAGTTGCAAAATAACAGATAAAAAATAGTCGTCCTAATTTTGATAAGAATTGTAAAAGTAAGGACTTTTAATATAATAATTATGAGTGAGAACTATTTTTTAAATCAAATATAACTAGTAGTTTGAGACTTATATTTTAAATATCTTTCCATAATAATTATCAGCGAAATAAATTTTTTACCGCTACTAAAGACTTTATTTTGAGACTTTTATTATACAAATCTTCCTTATATCGGGACACCAAATAGTACCAAACTAATCCGGAAATGATTTCGAACTGATAATTGTTTTGAAAATGCTTTTATAACACAAGTCTTTGAATAATATAAGTAATTATAGATTACTCGAAAAATTTGGATCTTACTATAATACTTATTCATTAACTTTTACTTATTTTTCTTCTAAAATAATAGTTATGTCTTTGCTAAAAATAATTTACAACGACGTGCTAATCCAATTCATAATTTTAAAATTTGACTATCTTTTTAAATAAAAATTACACTCTTTATCTAATCTCGGTATTCGATAACTAAGAGTTTAATACAATCAAAATATTTTCGATCTCACATATGAAAGGATATAATGTGTGGGTATCAAATTGAATCTCAAAAATTTCCAAGTGTACAAAACTTCCTTTAAAAAAAATCTATATGCCAAAAGATATATTTTTTAAGCATATCCATTTGGATTTAGTTGGACCACTCAATCTCTAATAGACATTCACGATGACTTTTCTCAAAAAATCGTTTTATAATTTTTGGTGATGCGTTGAAATATTCGAAGTTGTATTGAACGCCTGATTTCCGACGTGTAATGTGAAAAAGAAAAGGAAAAAGAACCAAGTATCACCGTTTTATTGAAACCAAATGACGTTGAGAGTACTGCCCTCAAATTCGGTAGTGCAGCGAATATGAAGAAAATACGATTTCAAATCATAATTTTCTACCTAAATTGTATAGACGAAGAAATATTGCACAGCATGTCCAAGGGGCGATTTTACTCTCGAAAATTAGCGTAGTTTATTTAAATTATAAACTAAATCTAGTTAATTTTATTTTGAAATATCATAACGTGCCCCATCAAAAGTTATTATTGTTTCATTTATTTTTCAATGCAGCATGTTAGAAATTTTGTTTTAACTTTATTTGTTTTAAAATACCAACCTGCGATTACTTATATTGGTACCATTAAATATTTGAATTCAGCCTAACTCTTTTATCTTCTTCTTTTTTGACTCTACAGCTGTTTAGCGATCTAGGCCCCGACCAGAGGACTTCGCCATTGCCACTCTTCGTTCCGAAGTTGCGCCAGCTATTCACTCCAAATTAAAACTGTTCCTTCGGCGCCCTTACTTTCTTTGTCCACCCATGTGTGCCGAGTCGATGATCTTTTTATCCGCACATCATCGGCTTGACCAATCTAGTGCATGTAATTATAGAGCTCGTATAGTTTGCAAATCGATCTCCTTTGAAATGTCGCCCTCGGGAACAGAGCCAACGATTTTACCTATAGTAATACTCCTCTCGAAGTGCCCCAAAGCGTTGCCACCCTTGTTCGAGATTGTCCACTTTTCTGCGTCGTTTAAAAGATCGGGATACGATGAGAGATTTGTAGATGGAGATTTTCCTTCCTCGAGACTGGGCTCTGGTTTTTAATTCCCAAAGCGAAAGTTACTCTTCGCGTAATCTCCAAGCTAATATTATTTGTGGTGTGCGCTCCAATACGCGAAAACTCTTTGTAATCTTATGCTGTCAGAAAGTACTTGGGTTTGTTCTCGTTCAACGCTAGACCAACCTCTTTTGCGTTCTTCCCTACACTGAACTTGAGGGCACTGTTGTTGTCGACGTTTGTCCCAGGAAATTCGTTTCAAAGCAAATATCGTTTCAACAAATAAACTATTTGATTATTTTCGTTTTCATTCTGATTCAGGTTTTCTAAATACTTAAGTTAAAGCCAACTGACTGAGTTTAAAAGTTAATGTTCCCTTGTGTGAAACTGATACGAATTCGTTGAGGCATATCATCTGCCTTTTCCGCGAATTCGAATAGTTCGGTGTTAAAAATAGTTCTCCATCTTTTAAGCCGGTTCGCAACGCATTCAGTTTTAATGAAAAAAGTTGGAAGTTTTGGTTTGGTGGACACATTTGCTTTCATATACATATTTTTCGCTCGATTATTGAACACATACCAGTGAATGCTGGGGGCGTACAACTTTTTCGTAAAGCATTTTTCATTATTTTATTGATTTTTACCACATTTCTATGTAAGCTATGATGTGCTTTTGCAGATTTGCGAATATAAACATATGCATAAAAAAGCTAAGGACATAACGGCATATCCCAGTAAACCAAAGCTTATGAATTTGTCGGAAATTCGACGTTCATGCCGAAAATACAACCTATTATTATGTATTAGTATTCGATTTTTCTGATATTTCAGAACGAAGTCGACACTCTTTCGGCATATTGCAACGAATTCATTAAAACGTCTGGAATGTTTCTTTGGTGGTGGGATGCGCAATTACTGGCATATGTTTGCCCAAAAGTCATGCCAGCTTGTTTAACTTTTTATATTTACAACATACTTGTTGTTTGTACTCCTCAATTCCTGATGTAATTTTCGTTGTAATTTGCATTTTCTGTTATTGGCATATCATGCATTGAACCACACACGCACACACACACACATACATATTAAATTACGTACTATACAAACCTTTAACATTGATAAGCGCTTTATACTCGCATCAGACATTGAAAACAAGCAATGTACAAAATATGTTGACAACAAGTAATTAAGGAAAAAATTGGAAATGTTATGGCATAATCGTATAATGAAATTATTTTACCTATTTATATTTTTTATGGGGAAATTTGGAAATGTATCGTACTCATTTAATGGAAATATTGCAATCTAATAAACTGTTTTCTTTTTAAATTGAAAATTAGTATGCTTTTAAATTGAGTAGTTGAAAACGTCGGTCACATTTCGAAAAAAAATTTATTTAAGGTGATATATTTTTCTAGGGACATAATAAAATCACTATTCAAAAACATTTCATATTTGGCATAATTGGCAATACCTGAAAAGGTGTTTTTAAAAGATTTTAATACCCGCTGAACACTACAAAGATTTGATGCTTAGTCTACTTTCAAAAAGTGCCAAATATACATACCTATTAGGTGTAAGTTAAAATGTTAAATTTAACTATAGGCCTTTGAAGTGTGAAATTCTGTTTTTAAATCAGCTTTACGATATATTAAAAAGGAGAAAAGAAAGAAAAATATGTTTTTTATTGATATTTGCTTCTAATAAAAGTGACACTAAGTCTTTGCTTGCAGGAAGAAATTATTCACCACACAGTGATTTCAAAACGGACAGAAAATCGAAATATTTACAATTTAATTGTTATTTTATTTAACATTCGACAAAAAATACTTAAGCCACAGAAACGCCTTCTCATAGCCTGGCGTGAAAATATTTTGTATAAATTAAAAAATTTAATACAAAAGTATTTTTAGAAACGATTATGACTTCATAAAAATATTTTGTAAAAAAAAAAATAAGCCAGGTTTAATGAGAAATAGCGTCTTTTAGTGAAATAAAAAAATACAAACATATTTCAGTATTACTCCATCGACCGCGCATTAGAAATGGTTATCCAACCATGCACCGTTGCATTCATTACAGGCATAAAAAAAACGCTAGAACAGAAGTCAATCTACATTTCATTTTATAAAAATGTACTAAATAAATTGCTATATTATTATTATTTTCATTTCTCTGCGTCTTTGAAAAAAATTAAAATTTAAGTGGAAACTAAAGAAATAAATCATCATCGGATGACCGAACGCTGCGAGTTCTAATTATAAAGTAGTAGTTATTTGAAAGAATGCAGGCAATTCACGAGCGAACCTCACTCACACATACGCAATGCTCTATCTGTTTTTTGATCGTCTCCGTGTCACTTTGGACCTCTTAACTCTTAACCCTTAACTCTGTTAGACCAGTCCAATGATTTTGTCAAAGTTAATCACTTGAACTAAGCAAATATTTTGCATTTTTTGAAAGTGCCATAAAATTACTCGAAAATAATATATGTACGAGTAGTAACATAGTTAACAAAAGTTTATAGCTAAAACTGTGAAATTTTTTTTGGATATTTTGAGGTTTTTGGTTCAATAAGCAATTGGTTACTGTTTTTTGAAGGCTCCTGAAAATAAACAGCGTTTGCCGTTAAAAATAATATTGATTTCCAAGGGTTCCATATCATTTCTACGAGAAATAGTTTCTTTTTTACACCCAATGGGAAGTTTGAGCACTTTGAACAAACTGCACATATGTAAATATTTTTGACTGAAAAAATAAAAAATTATTATTTTTTTGATATAGAGCAATTGTAATGCTCTTACAGCATATTAAAATTTCAATTTTACATTTTTTTGAGCCACTCTAATGTTCGCACATATACGAAAATGTATACCATTTTTTCGAGAAAGCACCACTCAAAAACTACTAATCCAATTTTAACATTTTTTAAACAGTTTCAGCTTACTTTTTTATGACGAAATATATTCTTTAAAAAGAGTCTTTCTTATGAATGAAAAAATTTCAATTCAAGAATAACGATTTTTTTTTATCGAAAAAATAAAAATTGAAAAATATCGATAAATTTTGTTCAAAAAAATATAACTAAAAAATAACGGTCAAACTTGATCGAGAACGATTAGTTTTGATCGAAAATATTAAAATCACTAAATAAGGGTTTTGCAATGATTTGAAACAAAAGATCTTCTTATTAAAAATAAGTTTAGATTCGTTTAGTTATGGCATAAGGATTAGACCTATATACTCTAATTTAGTTTTGAACGAAATTTTGCCACTGATTTTTTGATGAAAAAAATCTAAACAACGATTATTTCCGATATCCGGTTCATTCAAATCTTTAAATGTACCGTAGGTAATTTCTCAGCAAAACCTATGCTTGTTCCAGAATTAGATTTGCAATCAAACAAAAAAATTCTAGTGATTTTTCTATATTTTTTGGGATGGTTTTCTTTAACATGATCATGAAAAAATAAAATTGAGACTATCTCAAACAATCATTATTTTCTTACTTTACCGCTAGAACAGAAGTCCATCCACCGCTAATGACAGAAGTCAAGCTGATAGAAATTGCTATTTTTCAATAAAAAATTATAATAAATTTTGTTGAGCTTCGATGCGTCTAGCATCAGTGGAGAGCGTCAAATAATCACTCATCAAATTCAAAAATCAAAACTTTTTGATTTTCATCGTGTGCCGTATAAAATTCGTCAGGTCGTCCGTTACTTTGAGCAAAACTGTAGAGCAGCTGTGACCCCTTCTGCATCCAGACTGGTTCGCGTTGAAGGTTTTTTTGTGAAGATATTCCAATATTTCCATGACCACCAGTCATTCTCAGATCTTTGAAAATACATTAATTTCTGTACCCTTTGGACGGAAATCCAATGGAAAAATATTGGAATAGTTTTTGGAAATTGAAGTAATCTTGGTTAATTTTTTCATACGCATACGTCTGCAGAGATAATTCACTATGATTAATTTCTTGCAACAAATATTTAACAAATTACTTGCGTTTATGGGTTGCTGATTTTGTCTTAATTATCAGACAAGGCACAATCATTGAAAGAAATCCTTCAACAAGCCTCTACTCGTAAACACCTTTCATATTGAGTTAGTAATTAATTTTCGCACAAATCACACAATTTATGACATATCATGGACTGGAAGAGTGCCGAGAAACGAACCCACGCTGACACCTAATTATGAAGCGCTTAATTTGAACTCTTTAGCTGTATGCTCAATGCCGCGAAGCCACCTTAAAAGTTGCACCAACTTGCATGCATAAATATTTTTTGTTTAAGGTATTTCTATGATATACATAAAGTTTATTTATATGTATGGTGTATTTCCATGTCTGCACATCTCCTAAGCCAACTTTTGGCCTACTAATACCAAATGCTTCTTCCGCCTCTTTCCAAGTTATGCGACTAAAAAAAAACAATTGGATTCCAAATATTTAACAATTTCTGCTATGATTTATGACATCTCAAAACTTTGCTGCGAGTACATGCAGTGACTTTATTTTGCAATTTTGCTGTGAAATTTTTTTGTTTTTCTTATTTTTTGATTAATTGCCATATTGCATAATCGTTGGCGCGATTTATGTTCGCGTTAGCATGCAAAAGAATCCCGGTAGGAAAAACACGAAGCTAAACATTTTTTGTATTACAGCGGAATATGTACGATTTGCTTAATTTCTGATCACTTCCGACTGAAGGAGCATTCTGAGTGCACAGAAAATGGATAGGTTCCACAATGACAGCGGCACTGCAAACAAATCAGACATTAGTTAAATCTCTACTGATTTGACTTCGTTGCATAGACCGGCCGAAAAAATATACATCTGGGTGATTCCATATCAGATGTGTAGTCGATATTGCAAATTTCGATGAGATATTTTTTGTATGCTTGTTATAAAAAATAAATTTACACATATTTTCTATTTCACTCAAAACAAATTTTAGGCGGAATCGCGATTTTGATGAACAGCCTTTTTTAAATTTTGCCGTTTAAAGTAAAAATTAAGGGGATTTTTCTTCTTCTTCTTCTGCAACTCTATATTATTTCAACACCAAAAGTATTTTTACTTTATAAATATTAATAACAAGTCAATTTTTCTTTTTTCAGCTCAATGCAATCTTTTAAATGTTCCGGAAAATATATATAAAAATATTTAGATGGAATCAGATGTAGATTTTGAGTTATAGAATTTAAAATAACCGCATGCACGGTCCGAGGGCTCAGTCCCAGGGCGTGCGTCGACCAACGAGCGTCAATAAATAAGTGATGTCAATAAAAAAAAACATAAAATTTGCAATTTATCGCCTTGAGAACAGTTCTACCCCATTAAGAACTTGGTTTTAGTTGTTTGAAAATTTCATAGGGGACTTCAAATTCGCTCTATTGAAAGATTTCAGCAGGCTGATTATAAAAAATACAAAATATAAAAGATATAATTCTAAATTGACAAAATGAAATTGACAAACGAAATTTTTACGAGTGAATTTTCCTACGGGGATGAGTTTCCTTTTGTGAGAAAGCTCCCAAAGTGTTGAAATGGTGGCGAAAAGTTACATCAATATACATATTCATTTTAAGCGCAAGGAAAAGGGCATCAAGCAAAGCAACAAACGTCGATTTCATAAAAGAAGGTAGCGTTAATGGTAGTATTAAAAGGAAATCATAAAAGCAGTAAAAATCTTCCAAAGCTAAAGCATAGTACTCTGTTTCCTTTTCACATAAAACGAGCTGTGAAAATAATCATATAAAATGGTTTGCCGTGAAATATACGTGAAATTCCACAAAATCTCCACAACAAAAGCTGTTTACGATGTTCACGCTGTGAAAAGGCCAGCAACATTTTTTCACAACTTTAACAGCTGGCAAAATTCACCAACTTGACAGTTGTCATGTTTACTACACAGAATGCAGCGTTTTCAGTGGGGCAATGGCAACTGCAATGACTGTAGTCGTCATACGATAGCTGAAACCCATTTTTGTCACTTAGTTTTAGGCGCAGTAAACATGACAATTGTCAGGTTGGTGAGTTTTAACGTAGATTACAAAGAAGTTGTGTGGGGTGTTTTTCCTGTGACAAAAAATTTTGTCCTATTTCACCACACCAGAAAACAATTGGATCAAGTCAGATTCTAATATCAAGCAGCAAAAGTCAAATTGCTTCTGGTGAAATGGTGAAATGGCAACAATTACTATTAGAGGAACGGAGGGAATGAAAGAACTTTTTTGTTTTCTACACTCTTTGGTTCGCCATTTCATTTAAGGATAACTTTTATGCGACTGTTTTTAAGCGCTTCGATAATTTTGGTTGCTAGCCAAATTTCACGGCTGCGATGTTAGTACTAGCCTTAAAATTGAAGTATAAAAATTCCAAAGTAATAAAATAGAGCAAAATTTATTTATGTACATGCAAACGTTATTCTCTATTCGACAGCGAACGGAAAGTATAAATTCATTTTAGTTTTGTTCCACCTCCACACCGGCACCTCCCCGGGCACAGAATTTAGGCGCGAAGCAGTGAAGTGAGTAAAAAAAAATTGAGCCATAAATCAAAGAAGAAAATATTGAAGACGGATAAAAATATAGTGCAATAGATTGTAACCTATGAGCAGGCTGTCATCACATGCCAAACGGTCACAGGTAGCAGCTAGTGCACAGCGACGCAGCGGGAACCTATCAGCTAGTGGAGAAAACGCCCAACTAACTATGCATAGCATTATTCTCAGTTTAGTAGTAGAGTCACCAATATCGACTGGTATAGAGCAGGAAGGGCGCGTCCCAAAAAGTTGCCACATGATTATAACTCACAGCAGGACGTTGAGCGAGTGTGGCATAAATATCTACTACATGCTAAACTACAAAAATATAAACGATAGTAAAAAATATGGACAGGTAAGAAAGTGTGGAGACAAGCAAATGTGGCCAGAAGAGAAGCACCAATGCGGAAAGTGCCACTGGCAGAACACGAAACGCCTGGAAATTTTGCAAAAGTAGCAATTTTCTTAATGCAACGCTTATTGGCTGTGTGCTACAAAACGGCACACCGGTAACACGCTGCCAACGATGATGATTACAACTACAACGAATATTACTACTACTACTGCGGCGCACGTATGGAACATCAGGCAATTTATGAATGTCTCAAGAGGTGAAAAAGTGCTAAGCAGTTAGCTGGGTGGCGGGCGACTACAGATAAAAAGCGTATACGATTATGGTGCATAAAGGGAACTACTAAAAGTATATGGAAGTAGGTAGCTAAGCGTAATACACTCGATGTAGTAAATAGAGCAGAGCAGTAAAGGAGATGGGTGGCTAAATGTGGCAAGCAAAGGTTGAACGCTTGGATAGCGTGCTTAGTCTGATGTGAAACCAATTTTACAAAAATAGAAAAATTTTTGAGTGGAACACTATCATATCATATATGTATGTACATATCTATTGTACAAAATGTGCAAATGCTTGTATTTATTTGCTTTTGCATTATGCTGCATTAATCGGCTTATTTTATACACCAGTTACAGGATTACCCACCGTATGCAATACACTCTACCCTTCGCGTACTCCACACACTAAACACACATTTTGCTCTCCGCCACTCTGTACTCGTACTCTCGGCAAACTCTTCGACTACTACTACTACCACCAGCATTTAGGATGCTGATAAGTTAAGTGTCAAATTCAACTGAGCTTGTTCGAGCCTGAAACACTAGCAGCTTAAAGGATACGAATAAAATATTCTGTACGAATATAAAAGCACTTTTGGCTTTGTGTATACAAATCTGAGGTAAATAAACAAGGGACTACTTCACATACACACACTCAGCTTTTCTATATACTTATAGTGGTAGTACACTTAGACATAAAATGGCCATTGCTTGCTTTGGTTTGCACGCTTCGCTTATGGGCCGTACAAGAGCACCACCAATTTGTTGCATGTGATTGCCATAAAAATAAAATAAAATAAAAAAAAAATTTTTTTTTTATGTACGTACTAAAACTGCCTGAAACTGTGCGACTATGCAATTTACTTTTTGAACTCACTGAAGGAAAATTGCCATTGAAATTTCAAGAAACGGTCAGGCGGAACTTAATAAAGTTTTGTGTGGGACAGGAAAGAGTAAGGGAAACAGCTAAAACGAAAATCTCACACATAACATGCAACTCTGCGTATGTAGGTTGATATTTATTTATATATATATATGCGCCGAAGGGAGTATGTGCTTTCTGCGTCAGAATCTTCCAGAGAAAAATACGAGCCGAAGAGAATTGAATAATTTAAATAACTTGGAGTTCCCGTCCAATGACTTCATGTGTAACAAGTTGAATTTATTATTTACTTGAAAAGCGGGAGATGTTGAAATGTTTTAAGAGAATATACAAAATTCTAATAAAATAAAGTTTTTATTTTTTGGTACATTTCTTTTTTTTTCTATATCTTTTATGTCAATAGCTTTTTTGGGCTTTCCCAGCAGGGTCGATGCAGAGCTTTTCTTCACACATAACTCATTACAACTTCCTCTTCAACCCAGAATGGTTTCAATCGCTTTCAATCGGTTCGAATCTTCGTTTTCTGATCGGTAATTATAAAATTGCCGTTTTCTAGATAACAAAAAAATTAATTAATCAATGTTCTAGATTATTTCTTTCAAATTAAATATTCTAGCCTATCGCTAATTCCTTGGAAGCAAATATTCCCAAAAATTTACAAGTGTAACAAAACAATTTTCCCCACTTTGTTTTTGTTTTGCTTTTAAATTTATGGGAATGATTTGTTTCCGTGAAGTCGGCGATAGGGCCGATTATTTTTAAAGAAAAAGCTTTTCCCTTTTATAGCCACTATGGAGAATTCCTATTTACTAATATTTGTTAAAATTTGTGCTTGTTACTTTTTCTCGCTCAAACGTCTCCACGGACTTCCATAGAATTCGACACACAGATAGCTTATAATATATAGACGCAAATATAGTTCGTTGTATGGGTACAACATACAATTTTTTTAAAAAGGATTTACCAACTATTTGAAAGGTTAAATTCAATTAAAACAAGGAGTGTAATCGAATATTTCAATATGGGTGTCGAATTCCCAAAATGTTTGAAAGATGGTTGCCACCTGTTCAAGGGTAAATTAAATTAAACTAATTATTTATTTGAAGCCTAAAAATACTAGTGTCAAACTGAATATTTTAAGGAAGATTAGTTTCAAAAATATTTTTGCAGAAGGTTGCCACCCTTTTCAAAAATTATTTAAAGTTCTATGAAGTAAAATATAATATTGAGATTTGGACCTCAAATGAAGGAAATTCAAGAAAGCTTTATTTTAATAAAATACATTTGAAGAGAGTTGCCACCTGCTTAAAAAAGTAAATTAAATTAAATTGTTAAGTTAAGAGAAATATTTCGGCATGAGATCCAAAAAAATAAATTTAAGAAAATTTCATCAGAAACATACGTTTAGAGAGTGTTGCCGCCTGTTTAAAAATCGTAGTTTAATTCAATTTCTGAAGCTTTTTGAAATGTGACAGTGGTGGTGTGAAATGATATGGTTTATGCAAAAACACGTTTGAAGACAGTGGCCACTTTTTAAAGTACGTTGATTCTATTTAATTTATTCACGAAATATATTTAGAGAGGGTTACCGTCTGTTCAGAAAATTCCAATTCAACTGAATTCCTAGGATATACATACGAAGCATTAAAGTACTGGTTTGAACTGAGGTTTACGAAAAGTTGTTCTCGAAAAAATTATGAGCGATTGCCAACTGTTTGAAAATTAAATATAAATTTATTAATAACGTAAGTGAATTCAGCATAACTCACGTATGCAGCATTTTCAGTTCAAATGAAACTTTGATGGCTCAAAGACTTCAAAAGAGCATGGAGGCCGGTGTCTTTCTACACAGAACCCACATACATATAAAATAACAGCCAAGCAGAACTCAAGGCTCTACTTTCGTATGAGAAATCATATTCAGCACCTCTAGATTTAAGGGCGCAATAAGGTCAAACGATGTCAAAAACCTATCTAGGGTCCTGGCAATAGGTGATCACTCTATTAGGCAGAAGCTTAGGAAATAAGAAAATAAGTTAAAGTGCAGATACTGGCTCCCCACGGCAGAGTTGCGCCAAAGGGTACAATCGTAAACGCTTTAAAAAGTTTATTCACCTCTCAGAGGTATACGGGTTTCTTGGCGTCGGGTTGGAACCTCATGGTTGTCTATTTGCTTGTCTTACATATAAGCGAACAGCAAACAAACATTTGCAGAAGAAAAAGAAAATAAAATTTTAATTTTATTGACACCAAAAAATGTCAATGTAGTGTTATCAGATGGTTTCTGTTTTGCAAGTTCATGAAGTTGGAAATTGAATCTGTTTGACATAGTATTGGGAAATTAACTCTTGCCGCTTTGTATTTTGTTCAATGGAAAATAATATCATAGCTGCTTTTATTTATTTCATCTGTAACGTTCATTTTATTTCATGTTGTTTTGCGGACTCCGTGTCGACGCCCGAATTTTCCGACAAGAATAGATCAGATGCTCACTACCACCGACCCCTAACCCATCGTCAGTTACAATCCTGTATCGGGTATTATCTGCATTAGCTCGGAATATCGTTGAATGAGTTGGCGTCGGTAGTCCCAATGCACCGGCTTTTCGAGTGTGACGCCATCTCGAAAATACGGAAGTGTAAAACTAAAATTAATAACATGTTTCACTTTGAAATAATGCTTTTTTTTTAATATTTTGGCGTAGAATACGTCTTACCTTACGGTATGGGCACCAATGTCAGGTTTTTATTGTTGTAATCTCTATTTCTTTAATTATAAGGAAACGGCTCGATTAAATTTTTTTTTTTTTTTTTTTGTAGTCAAATGAAGATGTTAGCTTTCGTTTGACATACATTTCATGTTGGTTGATATCTTCCTAATATTTAAATTTCTCAAATGAAAATTGTATAAACACATGCACACAAATATGTGTGTGGTGTTTGGTTGAGTGTTTGCTGTTGGGCGATTTAAATGTACTAGTGCAGCCCTTTATTTGTATTGCATAATTTTAGGCGGGCAAGTTAAAGTAGAGTAAAAGAAGAGAAAATGCCGCCAAGCACTGCAAAAAAAATAATAAAATGGATTCGCGTATGTTATTTATCATTTATCGTTACTATTGATAACAGCCATTGACTTCGTTTTTGCGAGAAATTTAATTGATAATTTAAAAACATTTTTATCCTATTTTTCCTATCATAAGCTTATGTATATCATCCAAAGTAACTATCAAATAAAGAAATTCATTTGCTTGTATTATTTATCATTTATTGTTACATATGTTTTCTGTCTTATCGGATGGCGTATTCTACGTTAAACTTAATGGCCGTGTCTCTGACACAGCCTGCTTCTTTTTACGTTTAATTATAGATATCTTTGTATATTAATAATGAAATTAAGTTCGTGGATTTATTGGTCAAAATTTTGTGCCATCCACATCACATCCCAACCTATGAATCATTACCCATATTTTTCACACGACACCACTTACGTCCACAGTTAAGATATAGCTGTCACTATCCAGCGGCGAGTGAAATATCTTAATTAAAAGTAAACAAAAACTATGCAGAAAAGAGAAATAAGTAACTTCCAACTTTTCCGTGTGTAACTTATTGTAGTTTTGCGAAAGTGTAAAAATATGTATTGTAGAAAGAGTTGTTATTTTAGAACGACCGAATATCGATTTTTAAGGTCGAAGCGAGCCGAACCACCAATTTGGCCAAAGAGGAACATATTAAAACTAAAACTTGATTCAATTGTTAAGTGAATACAAATTGACAAGCCTTCGGCCACAGTTACGTTTTTCCTTTTTTGCCGAAGCTGAACAGAAGCCCAACCGACTTTGATGGCCGAATGCAGGCATATCCGAAACCAAATTTCAGTCGTTCTCTTTACTTAATTAATAAATCTACAAAATACTAAAAAAGTAACACTTTTCCGCTCATTTGTAAAAATAAATATGTTAGTCTTATTTTACTTGAGAACTGTCAAAATCGGCAAAATGAAAGTAGCGGTCTCACTGACTTCTGACTGACTTCTGTATTCAGTCCACCGTGTTTCATATCAGCTCATGTTAGTTTGAAATATGATGTGTTTAATTAAATTCAATATATTTTTATTTACTACACTTATGTATATAGGTAACAATCTAAGGTCATGAGACATCTATTTAAATACCGAGTGCAAGCGCCAATTTAAAAAAATATAAGCGATTGTGCTTATTCTAACACAGAGCGTCTAACACATCAAAGTGCCATTATTTTTATTGCATAATCAAAGTAATCAATTAAAAAGGAAAGAAAAAAATAAACAAAATTCCATTTGTAAAAAAATTTTTCGAGTTTTTCTTTTCATTGAATCCTGCATGCTAGTCTATGTTAGATTTTTACAAAAAGAACAAGCAATTTTAATTCGAATTGCACTGTATGTAGCTTGCTATAAAATTACAATATCTATTCATTCTATTTCTCTTGACTTAAATAATTCATACTAATTGGAAAGTTTTATATTTAATTTGGCATTTTTGCGTTTAAATTTTCCTTTCCAAATATGTGTAGTTCAATATAATTTTGCCTGCCAAATAATATGTAGAAATATTCTTTCATTCAAAAAGATTTTCTAAAAATTCCTATATATGTAAGTACAATATGTAAATTCATATTTGGTAACACGAATACACAGAATCTAACAAGAATTAATTTAGTCGTTAGCAACTTCTTGATTATAGGGCTTAGAATTTATGGAAATTTATTAAGTTCATTAGTAGTGAATTTGCTACAGAATTGAAAACTCAATAGCACACGTTTACAAACATGTATGTATATATAAACATATAACATCCATATGCATGTACATGAGGGTGGTCAAAAAAAAAAAGTAAATCATTAATTTTAATTGTTCTATTTCAAAAATATTTTATTATCATATTATTATTATTATTTCGAATTATTTTGTTTTATAAATTGAAAATTATTGAAAGGTTAAAAGCGCTAAAAATTTACTATGTATTTTATATTGAGAGGAAAAAATCTTCACAGAAATTGTATAGAACCCTTAAAAATTAATGTTTTCTACCGATGAATTCTGATTCTACTTCAAGGCGTAATATTCAACTATTTACTTAACCATTTTTCTTCAAGTAACTAATTTTTATGGACCTCAAAAAAAAACAAAAAAGAACACAAAATTACAAAGCTGAACTAATTAAATTAAGTTAACATTTGGAAACTGTAAAATAAATTATTTGGTATTGTTGTTTAAAGCCTTTTTAAGAGTTTACCGATTGAAAAACATTAATTTTCAAAGATTCTCTTTTATTTGCACCTTCCTTTTTCCCCCCCTTAGAAAATGCATGAGACACATTTCGCACTTTGAGCAACTTCCAAATATATTTTGACGAAAAAAATAGCGTATTTTTTTCGATTAAGTACAATTATATGGTAGAATTAAAATTGCGACTGTACTGGTTTGGGATCACCCTCATGTGTCCTCACATACTGACAACTACAGATAGGATTGTTGAGCAAAAAGGTATTTTTTTTTTCACTAACAATATGACGGCAATGCTGTTGAAATTTGATTTTATAGCATTGGACATACATACATACATATATATTTATATACATACGTACGTATGTGAAAAGGCTAGTTGAATTTACTAGGAATTATTGTAAACTATACAAACTGGGATAACCAAATTTCTTAGATCACGTATTTCCTAGGTTGGAGGTTTTGCTTCTTTTAATCTTATAAACAAAGTGTTTCTTTTCTTTTTTATTGATGTTCAAAGTTTTTTTTTCGCCTATGTGATTTTGAAGAAAATTTTCAACGGAATGAAATTTACACAAAAATGCAATGCCGAAATGTTTTCTACGCATATTTAGACGGCATATGAAATGACACAGGATAAACAACATTCGGAATATTTTCGATGTCAATGCTTTACTGTCTAGCGTTGCTTTCTTCACCACCCTCGTAAGGAAATTACTACAGAGAAGTAAACGGAAACAAGGTTTTCAGTTGTTATCAGGGCCATTAGCATTTCGTTTGGTTTGGAGAGTGGCTAGGGGCGAGTTTCGTAAATTTTAAATAAAAAAAAAAAAACAATAACTATTAAAATGCTAATCTATCTACGTTAATTACTTAACTGAAAGTTGTAATCAACACAGGTGCTGACAATTTCCTCCAGAAAGTGTCAAGGATGAGTGCAGCTGAAAGAAATGTGCCGGTGATGAGAAATTAGATATGCTTTTCCTTTGAAAATATTTCCAATTTTATAATGAAAAAAATTGAGAAAGTTGTCTGCATATTAAACAACTTCAGTAATAATTTGTGTTGCCAAGGGACCTACAGTTTTACATATATCCTCAATGTACCTGTAGTTTAGAAGTGAAATTAATTTGCTTTCGCCATGTGAAAAAGGAAATATGGAAAGATCAATGCTTGCTGTTTATAAAATATGAAAGTTATCTATGATATATAGTTAGGTTTTGAAAATAGTATGAAATAAGTTAACAACACTAGACAGTGAACTTGTTCAGATAGCGATAGTTAGTTTTTATATCTTTTGCACTATTTTTTTGCTGCATTAATAATAGCCGCAATTAGCTAAATTTTACTGATCTGATATTTAATTTGCATTACAAGTAAACTTTTACTAATGTGCAAATATATTGTTACTGAATAAAGAAAAATTTAAGTAATTTTTTTTTATTGATTACGGAAAAAATGCAATAATGATACTAATTATATAATTTGATATGCATTAAATTAATGAATTATTAAAGAAAACGCAAATTTCTCAATCCGTTCATAATACTATACACATATTCTCATATAATTTTTTTTTTAATCTTTGTAGTATTTTGGGTTTTAAGCACATATCCTTTTTTTTCTAAGGTATAAATAAGCCGAAACTAAAAATATTTACTGAGTACATTAATTATTGGATTTTCCTGATGGGAGTGCATTAAATTTTTACCATTAAAAATTTTCACTAAACAGGTAATATCGTACTGGTAAATTAAACCAAATTATATTATTTATGTTTTTAATACAATTTCTTTCAGCAATCAGTAAAAAATATTTTTACTGCAATTTTTCCCAGTAATCAGCAAAAAGTTTTTTTACTGCAATTTTTTCCAGTAATCAGAATAATAATATTTTTTCTACCGGAATTTTTTCAGGAATCGGTAAAAGTTTACAGGTTAAGTAAACTAAATTTGCATTATCAGTAAAAAGTTGTACATATTTACTGCGTCTTTACTGGTGAAAAATAGTTTAACGTCCCACAACTTGTAGTAATAGGAAATCTTGCTAAGTTATAGCGGGGCAAACTCAAAACTTTCTATAATTCTTGCTTTTACAATTAGTCAGAATCAAGTCATACTATTTTTGAAAGCATACCAAAACAAAAAACACAAAATTACTGTTATAACAAAAACCTGCCCATTAAAAAAAAATTAAATAAAGTCTCTACCAACTCATCGCTACTCATAAATTTCTTGGCATTTTCGACTGTAAATTAATGTAATTAATTATTTTGCTGTAGTAAACTGTCGGAAATTTAAAAACTTCTGCCTCATCATCAAATCGCAGACCTTTTCCAGTGGCATTAACATCTCGGAGGAGGCCAGTCACACAAGGCTTGTGAAATGTCTTCCTTAAGCCACTGTGGATGTGCCGCCGTCGAGTCGATTCGAGTACTTTCGATACATTCACTGACTCGCTTAAGTAAGAATATCTCGCCTCGAGTACGGGTCTCGAGTACTTATACTTACAATATCCAAATAGAGGGCCGAGTATATTCCGGTTTTGGGCTGTGAAGTTATAAATTATGTTCAATTTGTTATGTTCATAAGTCAGCAAACTGATATAGCAAATCTCTACGATATTTTAATCAGTTCAAAATAAAAAGCATTTTTCGTTATTCCGGATGAGTATTTTATTTCCGTGTCTGGGTTTTGACTATTTGGATGTTCATTTTCAGCAGAATGGCGGAAAACAACTACTGAAGCAAGGGCTCGTGAAAAATTTCATTAGCGTGTGATATCTCAATATTGAAACTCCGATTGACCTCCCAGATAGTGCGATTCAATACCATTCGACTGTTGTTTGGGACTTAAAAGAAATGTTATGGCTATTGTCGAAATAGAGCAGTTACTATGTGTGGCGGATATAACTTTTCATTATCATCCCCAAAATTTGGACTTTGCATTAAAATGGAAATATCAACGTTTTCAACAAAAGTACTGAGTTTGCGTTTTATTTTGGTATTTATAACATTTTTATTTGGCACTTGTTATAATAATGTAAATTTAAACAGAAAAACAAAATCAAACAAACACAGTAGCTATTACCCCAAATGTTGTGTAAATTTTGACCTTGAGTTCGAAAATTCACGTAATTATAATATGATGCCTTTCATTATTTCGCAAAATGTAAGGTGGGTTCAGAACTTTCAATATCAATATGGGGTACTTGTGCTGAAGTTTCCCTACAAGAAAATGCAGACAGAATTACCAATACACTCTCATTCAATGGCAGTACTGAATGTCAAATTACCGTTTGATTTTTTTTTATACGCAGAACTGATCCAGTTAGAAGAACGCGCGAGAGCAGGAGAGCCATATGCTTGTTTATTCGGGAATATTGATATGCTAGAGTGAAATGTAACATCATACATACACATTTGTTGATATCAGTCTGAGCATAGCGCCCCTAGGAAACTCACGGTGTACTCAATACTGAAGGTGACGCCTTTAGAAGTACCGCTACTTTGGTTTTGCCGGGTTTGACAATTCTCAACTTCAACTAGACAAAGCTTTTTTCACAAATTAAGAAAAAGATACACTTTTTTTAGTATTTTGCGAATTTATTTATTAAATGTCTGCCTATAAATTCATATTTTACACTTTAGAACAATTAGAACACGTTTTTCAATGAAATATTGGAAGTTGTTCAATTTTCTCTCTCCCGCATTCTTGTTTACTAAAGGCGAGATCTGTCATCTCACCGCGGGAAGGCGCAATCTTGTATTCTATCATTCTTGTAGGAAACTGATAGCAACTTTGATCTACGTGCTCACAAGCACTGACTGGTACTGTTCTTGCAGGGTTATTGATTAAAGGCTCTGAATTTTCTCTTCAGCACAATAGTTTATTCTTAGGCGTTGCAACCTTGTCAAAGCAAAAGAGACTCAGTTGAAAACCGACTTTCATTTACTTACCATGCGCATGCTGGGAGAGTTCAAAAATTTCGCAACGGTATTTATTAAAATTCCCACATTAGAAGCAAATGGGTTTTAGTTTACTCAGCGACGATTAGAAAATTAAAAAATGTTTTTTTTTTTCAATATTTTGGTTTTTAGTATGCTTATGCCATCACCCGCACGAAATTACTTTTTAATTGAGTAAAAAATAATTAATAATAAACTAAAAAAAAAAACGCCAACCACCTAATTATCAATAAATATAATTTGTGAACAAAAATATTTCTATGAAAGCTACCGTTACTTCCAAATATATTTAACAATAGTTGTGCTGTCAGAAACAAACAAAAAAATAATTCAATTTTAAGTTTTTTTTTAAAGTTGGTTCACTATTTTAATTTACAAAGAATTTATTTTAATTCGGCTGTAAATGAAAGCTACTGCAATGACATCACTCAACAAGCCACTTAAATTTTGGAATATAATCAGAGCTTGATCTACCTTGGCATTCAATATGTTTTCAAAAGTTTAACTTCTATATTTTGTCAGACATGAAATCCAGTTATCACATTTATAGCTGAAGTTATTTCCACATGTAATTAATAAATAAATTTTCTACGAACTCATAATAAATAAATCTCAATCACGGAATTATGCACAGATTTATTCTAGCGAAATTAAAACTTATAACTTGTTTCTGTTTATGGGAGTGTTTATTTATACATAAACACTGGAAATTATTACTAGCGTATGAAATTGCCATCACTGGCAATTAAATAAAATTGACGTCTTTAACTCTCGTCCGGGTGCAACTTCTTACAAAGTTAACCGGGCGCAAAGGCGTAATTGTAACTTCATATAGTTTCCATAAGAATTTTACTTTAGCTAAATCCATTAAAAAAAATTTTTTATACCAGATAATTGAAGCTAAAATTTTGCCATGCGTCGGAAGTGACTGGGAATTCAACTCGGCCCTCTATCCCAGAGAATAGCGGGCGGTGTTTTACATCATGTGAATATATTGTGTAACAAAAATGCAGACTTTTCAGGAAGATCCAGTCTTTTATATTTTCTTTAAAAAAAAGTTCTTGAAATTTAAAAACGCAAAAGTTACAATTCGATTTAATCGCATGGGAAGGGTTAAAGTATTATTAGCATACAGCACTTAGATATGCATGGGAAGATAAATATCGTACATCACGACAATATGAAAATACGGTATCAGGTGAGACCGATACAATTATATGATTAACACCAGTTTAATTGTACATATAGTATATTTTTAATTTAGCCAAAAGTGGAACTATTTAACATCTATTTATGTAGGTAAAATTTCTTTTTTCTTTGGTGTCTTGTAGGAAGTTTAATAATCGATAACTTTATGTATCGCAATTTTTTGTATCGTATTAATACCTAAGATTTGATGACATCCAATCGATTGTGGATTTCACGGACTGATCCTACATAGCGATCATATAGTTTCGAAAGCGATTTTTTGTATGGGTGCTTTTTAATAATATGTTGCATTAGAATAGAGTGCCGAGCTCTTATCACACGAATGTGTTACCCTCTTACGTTTAGTTGTATCTGTCGGTAACATGGAAAATTGTGCATTAGTTGTATTTGTCCAAAGATCGAATTATATATACATATAATAAATTAATTATAAGCGTATAAATTATATAATTTAAAAAGTTGTATGCCTTATGCTATTCATGAGTTAACAATTAATAATACAATTAATTATCTGGGCATACATTTTTTAATAAACTTTTCTACTATTTTGGAAAAATCAATCAATCACTTGTTTATAAACTTTGCGAAATTTTTACACAGTTAATTTATATAGTAATAAATAAATAGTTATATGTGATTTTTAAATATTTCGATCAAATTTAAATTGAAATACATTTTAGTTTACAATCAAAAGTGGCATAACATTAAAATTGCACATATCGATAGAGAGTTCTTCTCATCGATCAAACAAAGAGTTATTGCAACACTTTTTTGCTTATTGCAATTAAAATCCAATTTAGTTACCTTCTTTTCATACTCGAAATTAAAAGTAAATCGAAATTTAAATAATTGAACTCAACTGAAACAACCGTCTAAAGGAAAATTAATTCTAAATATAGCGCTTTCCTGTCTAGCCTGCTGGGTGAATAAAAACAAAAAACCTCTCTCTGTGCTCTCATAGCGCTCTGCCAACATACGGCCCGTTTCTTTGTAACCTAGTTGCAAAAGAACACTAGGTAGGATAACAAAATGCATGTAAAGCAACAACACTAAGACGTAAAAATATGCGAGTTGAGCTGGGCAGTGGAAACCCTGTGCTATTGTGCTATCGTGAATGAGCCTTAAGAAAGTATATGCGAAATTTAGATTTAAGACCTAATTCGTTTTCATTTGCATAGTATTTGTAAATATATAACTAAATCAAAAAATAATTTGGCATCACAGCTATTTTCTGTTCTTAAATAGCACTAAATAAATGTCAAGTTTCATGAAAGATGCTAACAGGGTTGCTTTTGCAACTAAAGGAAATTTTATCCGAGCTGGAGCGTTCTTTTGCAAGCCGGTGACGTTAAAACGGGCCCATAGTCTCAGTTTTACTTTTGCCGACCCCCGCATTAGCTTGACGCATCTTTACTTGTCAAGTCCAATTTTTGAACTTTTGCCTCAATTTATAAATGCAAAAGAGACTTCATGTTTAAAGCTAGCAATGATCATCCCGCTCGAATATACATGGCAATTTTCAGACGCATATTTTTAAATTTTTTCAGACGGCTTCTTAGACTTTTTGAAGCAATAATACATCTGCGTTATGGTGCTGGCCAAATGCAAGCATATTTTGATCGCCTTTAAAACTTTGTTTTCCTTACATTTGAAAGCTTCGATGAGCAAATGGTAGCTTTAAATGATTTGAATGCAACCAGCTGAGAGTCTACAAACTCTAAGTCTGTTCGGTGCTATCTATTCATAAAGTTTATTTGGAAAACATTTTATTATTACCACGGAATAAAAATATAACAAAACATAATTGTGAGCTCATATGAATTTGCTGAGACAAAAATATGTATTTCGGTTTCCCTTTTTGCATCTAATTTCAAAGGTAGCAGTAGCAATAATAGTTTTACAAAATTTGTGATTTTTTGTACGATTCGTTTGCAGCCGATAAGGCGCTGTCAAATAGAGTTTTGCGCTATACGAAACTTTGAAGCGTCTCAAGCGCTTGAAGGAAAGCTGTCATTTGGTCGTGACATCGCCTAATTACGGACATCTTCGACACTATAAATAAAAGTTTCGGTCTTGTGGCCAATTCAGTTTCAATATCATAAGGTATTTTCCTCAATATAACGAATGCACAAAATAATTTTGTATGGAAGAAAATGCGCAACATCGTCAGTGAAAAAGAAAAAAAATATATAAAAACTCAACGCGAGTTTTTAGTTACTTACAGTTTACTTAACTAAAATTGAATGGGCTGCATGGGCTGCATTTTCAGAATTTTTCTTAAAGTTTTGATTAAAACTTTTTAAAGTTTAATGTTAATTTTTTGACATTTTTTGAACTATTTTTGTACAAGCTTTTAAACATTACTTTATGAAGTTTCACTTTCGAAAATAAAGCAGAAAAATTTTCAAGCGATCCTCGTCGTCTTGTCGGAGTTAGATTTATTTCGCTGGTCTGTTGTTATCAACTTTATTTTGTAGTAAATTTATAACTCTACTATCGTGGTGTTTAAATGAAGGTGGCACCTTGTTCGAAGTTTTGCGTACACCCTTGGTGAAACTCTGCTTAATTTGGTACGCACTTTGCATTAAGAGAAAATAAGCACAACTTTGAAAATTACAGAAATCGGACAAAAACCTTAAATATAACGTTAAGTTACAAGCAAGGCGAATTTATAGAAGGTGACGGCATAAGTGCAGCTGATTTGATTTTGTTTTATTCACCACATGTATTTTGTTTTTGCTTTTGCGTATGAGCTTTCAAAAGCCATAAAAGCAAAAACAAAATGTATTTAAATTTTGACAACTGCGAAAAATTGCCGATTACACAAAATCGATGATCTCAATTTTTGAGTGCTGATAATTATGAATCATTGATAGACACAATGATTTTATTTGAATTGATTGAAATTGCATTCTCATTACAAAAAGTACATTTTATTTCAATTTTAGAACGAATAATACACGCTTCAAAAAGTTGGCAAGAAAATAAATTTGTAGAATATAGCCTTAGAAGGTGTCAATATTAATGGTTTTAAATTTTTCAAGTTTTTAAGAAACTCTCTATGAAGTTAGCATCAGTTAAAAAAGTCAAAGATTTCGTGCATTTCCACATAAGCTGTTCATTACAATGTAATTTCAATGGAAATTGTGCAAAATGTTAAAAAACTTGAATGCACTTTTTCAACGAAAATTCAAACAAAGCGATATGGTTACTTGGAATTATAGTCCCTGCCTCTGATGGCTGATTTATTCTGTCAGCATTATTCCATGATGTAAAAGATTACGCCAAGTTCAAGAAACTAATATTTATGACTATTTCACTGCAATGCTTAGAAAATACCGACTATTATCACACAAATATTGTCTGTTTGACATCTGCGCCCACAGACTCGCCACTGTTTGTGTAAACAGTTTCAAATTTCCAAAAAAAATATATGTACATACATACATGAAGCCTCACGAAATTTGAGCTGATGCTATCGCTACCAATTCAATTGCAAAATCCAATCGCCTGTTCCAGAAAACCATTGATGAGTCGACGAGGGTAGACTGTGGCCACTCGAACGCGCCGTATCCCACACAAAACACTTGACTTGACAGCCGTTGCAGTGCCGCACAAATACAGAAGCACTTAAGAAACATTTTCCGAAACCGAATGAACCTGTGCGATGGATTGCGCCCGAATGTGGCTCAGTTATGAGCGCTACGCATGCGCCGTAGTCACAGCAGGCGCAAAATAGCAAGCAATGCACAAGAACAATGCTGCCTCTTGTATTGAAATAGAAAATGAGTTTTGAATGCGTAGGTTTCTTTCATTAATTTTCCGACGACAAGATGCTTTAGCGCTGGTCATGGTAGCTGTGGTTAGATACAACAATCTTGGCATGATAATTGCTTTTTGTCGTTATCTTCGTCTGCAGCAAATGAATGCGCTTAATTTTTTTACCACATATGCTTCCTTCCTTCGTTCTTTGCGCCTCTCATTAGAAACGATAATAGAAAGATATCGGTTGGCATATTTATTACTAGACGCATTGCGATATACATACATACATAAATATCTATGTATGTATTGTACATTTTTCTCTTATGTAATTACGTAAGTTAATGGTTTGGAGATATGTATGTGGGCGCTCATAGCGATTGTGCTGGCCGCCCAAATGAGGGCTTCGTTACAGGAAGGAGGGCTCTTCAAGAATTTATTCATAGCTAGACAATGGCACCGCAAGGAAGACGCACGCACGCACACACTTGTAGACGCCGATGCGTAATTACAATTTATTTTTAATTCAAATTTGAGTAGGCCTCGGAAAGATAGAGCTTAATTGTGTGTATGTTCTGAGTTTATAAAGAATTTATGTTTACCACATTAACCAAAATTTTTGAATAACATATTTTAGGCCACAAAGGTGAATGAGTATTTACTTCCGTTCAGAGCGATGATGTTGCAAGCTGTGCTGTTGGAAAAATAATTCTTCTTTTATGCTACACAAAAGTGCTTAGCAATACACCTTGGCTTGAAAGAACTTTGTATATTAAAGGGACACACCACGTGTCAAAATTATAAACACATTAGGCTACTATTTTTCGTATAAATGTAAGCGGGAATATATTGTAATTTTTAGTTTTAGATAAGCATGTTAAGAGAAAAAAATACTTACTAAATAAAACTATTACATATATGTATTTTAGCGAAGGTCGAAGGGATATTGAAATCACAAAATTATCAACACAAACCATTTTTTTTATAGATCGCCTCATACAGGTACAGGTTTTATATTGTTGTATAATGACTCCATTTTTTGTATCATGACTTAAAATATAAGGTTTTGTAATTAAGCAGATTTCTCGCTCACACCTCACAAATATGCTCCCAATCTCAAAACTGGTTTGCCTTCTTCGAAAATATTTTTTACGGATCTTGTAGTAGTAGTAAAATGTACGGTCACGACATTTTAGCAAGTTTTGACAACTTTTCTTCTATTTTATGATTAATGTTGATTATATTTTTTTTATAAATTCCTAACAAAAACTATATAGATTTCTAACTGGGTGCACAAAATTGAAAAATTCTGCAAAGTTTTGTCTAAATTTCAATCGGAATATGTAGAAACAATTATGTTATGTTGTTTTATAGCCCACTAAATTTTAGTACAATAATATAGATCAATTTTTTTTTGTTGCTGACAGTGCCACCCTTTTTCTTCCATACGCCGTTAGCAAAAAAATTATCAAAGATTAACGAAAGTGTTCAGCTAATTGGAACTTGCACGTTATTGTTCTAAAAACTAATTGGCAACAAAATTGCATATTTAGAAGTCTTATAAACATTCTAATTAAAAGGTTTGAAAATGTGATGAAATTTGAATTTTCCTATAAGGTGCTGTTTGTATAATGAAAAATATTTTTAAAAAAATTAAAAAAAAAAACATTAACCAAACAAAAGAAAAATAGTCAAAACTTATAAAAATGTGGTCCCCTATCCTATTATCCAACACTGTAGCTGCAACACAAATGATTGTTCAGATATACATATGTGATTTTACTTTAAAAATATTTTATTGTTTTTTTATTTACATGAGAAAATATATAGTATCTACGCCAAAATTGAATATTTTTCGCAAAAATTTTGAGCCCAAGAGCCGAAGAAGGCACTTTCCCTACTTGCTTATATCAAATTTATTAATTATTATTATAATAAACAAAACTTTTTACAATGTGAATACATTTATCATAAAATCAACCATAAATTCCCTATATTCAACTCTAGATTGAGAAGCATCAGAACTCAGAGACGACTATTTACCTAACCGTGTATGATTGAATTATTATAAATATGTTTTACGCCTAAATTTGAATTTTTTGCGCGCTTACAGAGACAGATGATAGAAAATTAATATCGCTCAACTGTTCTCAGGGGTACAAAGTTTATTTCCTCCAAAAACTGCTCTAACTAAGTTCTTGTACAAAACTAATATTTGTACCTAAGTAGATATTGAATGAACCGAACTTTATTTTAAAAAATGAATGAATATTTCTGAGCTCATGCGCGTTCATGGAAAATAGAGACTTACCCCATATGCTTATGACTTGAAAAAACTCATCAGCCTGACAGTTGCCCATTTTACCGACCCCCTCCGATGAACGAGACGTTGTAGTTGTTATGTCCCTCTGAGTAATTGAGAACGATATGATATTCTATGACATACTTTTAGGCGCAGTAAACCTGACTACTGTCAGGTTGATACACAATTTTACCAGGTCATCAGCATAGGGGTATGAGGTTCCCAACATTAGCATCCAAGTTAAACATATTTTTAAAAATTTGTATTCCAATTACGTCTCATGTTGCAACGAGCAAAGTTGTTTCATTTTGTTTAGGTTAGGTGCTGAGTCATATTTGCTTAAAAGGCCCATACAAGAGCACTTCAAAATGGTAGTCGCGGCAGAGCAAACATTAAGGTATTGAAATGTCAACGAAAAGTCACACAAAACCATCAAGTCGCACCAGATTATAATATATGTACTTATATTATGACAAAATTTAAAAGTTAAACAAAGTTTGACAGGTCAGCGGTTTCTTAAAACTAAAAAAAAAAAAATAATAATAATCAAATCTCAACTCTGCTGATACTACCTACTACTACTACTACTACCTTGGGTCAAAAGCATTTCCTTTGAAAAGTTTGGCTTATTACATTTAAAATCAGTCTAACGACAATAAAAAATTGCTTCAAATTTTATCTCATATTAATAGCGCAGAATAATTCTTATGCGGGCTTGAGAGCAGATTCTTATTTGAAAACAAATTGGAAAACCAACAGAAGTTAACTAGGTGGAAGTTATAGCTTATTTTTCGGAGATCATGACTTTTAATCGGATTTGTTTTTTCTCAGTGAGCTAGGCCTTCCCAGTTTTTCTTTTTTTTTTGAAGAGCTAAGCCTCCCTATAACCTTAAAATTATGAGATTCTCAAGATATTAAAACAAAAATAAATAAATGTTGGTGGTTTAAAAATGTGATTTACATTCTGGGTCGACATGGTTTTATTTGAAATAATATTTATTATTTTTAATAGCCGCCGTAGCTGAGTATTTAGTATGTGTGTGCTTCATTCGGAGTGCCCCAGGTGCGCAAGACGATCGAGGCAAGTAACATCAAAAAGTACAGCAAATACTTTTTTAATAGATGCCGCCTGTCGGAAGGAATGACAAGCCTCCGAAGGTATTTCTGGCATGAACAATATGCTGACGAAAATCAACTAAAAAAGTTTTTATGAAAATTGCTTTAAAAAATTTCCGATAGTCTTAGCCTTGACAGATTGATTTTAAAAATTGAAGAGCTAATGTTTGCTCTGATGACGTTCAGAACAATACTGGGCAAGCCCAGAATTTTATAAACTCGTTTTCTTTGAAACAAAAAAATGTAAATTACAATGTTTATGCTACTCGGCGAGAAAGAAGATTTTGTTAAATTTGGTATCCGGAAAAATGTATTTATGTGGTTTTCTGATAAAATGTGATTAATGATATTATTTTTAAGTTAATACGCCCTGAGAATTACGCGAGAATGCATCAAAACGTGTAGGTCATGAAATGAACTTTGTTTATATTTTAAACTAACCGGCCGAAAAGCTCGAAAAAGAAGCACAAGTATTTATGTCCTTCTGCTCAATTCTACATTTGTCGAGAGAATGAAAACTAAAATTGCCAAAATTAAAAAAAAATTACCGAAAATATGGAGGACTAGAAAAAATCCAATGGCACTGCAGTATTCGTTGAAAATAAATAAAACAGTAACACAGGATTTACATTTGGTATTTGAAGAGCCAACTAAGGCACTAACAGCACACGCTACGTGAACTTCGACGAAAATCTTAAGCCTTTTGCTTAATAGGAACTTTAACAAAAATGAGTCCATAAATCCACTCTAAAGGAAAGTATCACTCCCTTAATGTCCTAATGAAGGGGTTATTAAAAATAAAAGATCACGAGAAAAGAGGTATCGTTCCCACGACAGTCGGGTGTACGATACCGGAACGACCCGGATTTATTTCCGGCCAAGGACTGTTACTGTATGAGAATTCATCTGGGATTCATCACAAAAGTATGCAATGCAAAGTTCTTAACAGGGTCGCTAATTTATCGAAAAATAAATTATTGAAACAAAATGCTTTACACTTCTTTTCTTGATTAAACTTCAATAAATTAAAACACTCATGCTTTTTATTGGATTCAATAGCACTCTTTTTTTTTTTCTTGAAAGTGTTTCTAAATTACTTTAGGCAACCCGCTATAAAGAGGCGAGTTCAAAGTCGAACTTAATTTTCGAAAATTGCATGCTCAACAAATTCTTCGAAACGAGGTTAGTTGTTTGTTCGAAAAATAAAAAAATAGCATTCATGTCTCCACAAAATTTTCCATAGCATTTTTCAAACGAATACGATAAAGTATCTGCTCAAATAACTGCAACAAATGCGCTTAAAATTTTTTCTGGTACACATAACAAAAATCATTGCCAGTAAAATTCCGGTGTGTTTATAATTTTGTCACAGGGTGTGCATGTAAGTAAACATTTCCACGAACACCGGCGGCAAGTGGAAAGCTATATTATTTTCGTGGAAACATTTAAAACCGCCCACTCATTACAGACAAACGTCTATCCCAACTTTAACTATGGGAATATTTTTCAAATTTTCCACATTGTGCGTGACCTAAAGCTGCGTGGAGGCAGAATGTAGTACACTCGTATCATTTACTCGTAATAAAGTAAAGCATATTAAGCATAAAGGTAAAAAGTAGCTGTAGTAGCAGAGAAAATTGTAAATGTGTTCAGCATTTGGGGATGAGTGCAACAAATGTGTCTAGGCATTTATGCCGCAGCAAACAAAAAAAAAAAAAATAGAAAAAAAACTGATCATTAAACCGATAGGTATTGTACCTTTCAAGTTTCAACTTTTGTTGTTGGTTTTACTACTGCTGCTTCATTTGCGCGTACTTTAAGTGAAATGTGCGTTTCGGCGTTTGGCCGACTAGTCGACCGGCTGCAGGGCGAGCAGGAGTGTGTAATCAAACCAACCTGTACCGGCTGGTGGGGCTGGTGGCCGGCGGCAGAAGCATCTTCTATTTTTTTCTCGTTTTTTTCTTGCTGTTTTTGCTACCACAGACGCTTTTGTAGGCTTATTTTTTGCCAGACACATCAGCTAATTGGTCCCTTGGGTATTGTTCGAGTATTTAGTAGGATTTGGGTTTCGTTGCTAGCCACAAATGAAGTAGTTTGCGGTGCATAGCGTGCGTAGGGTGGCAATGATTTTTTTTCTGTTCCTTTTTATGGGAAATTACTAAGCACAATAAGTTTTCGAGAATTGGAATGTAGTCTGCAAGCTTACAGGTGGATTAGCGTGTAATATATGGTGTAACCATTTACGGGAACATTTTCTTGCGTTTTTTACAGGCACTCAGCGTTGGCGTATTACACAAATATAGCTGAAGGGAGGAAGGGAAATTTTCGGAGTCATGTGGGTATTATATTCCATAAACGACCCCTTGATCAAAGCTAACACTCATTATGCTCTACAAGGCGGTCGTTTCTAAAGAAAAATCTCATGAAAATTGGAGAAGTTGGACAAGGTAGTTAAAAGGCCTATTATTGGGGAATTATCCAACCATATTTTAGACGAAGTTTTTGTTGCCGAAAACGGTCTCCGTTAATGTAGAACAAAAATACCGTGAAAATACCATGGAAAAACAAACAAATCAAAAGAATTTTTTTCGATGTAATAAAATTCCAGGCAAAATATGGTTGTAGGATAAAGTTATAAATGTTCCTTTAACCTCAGAGTTTCGTGAACCAAAATTATTAATTAATTTAATATTTTTAACCTTTGGGAAAATATGCAATAATAATTGAAAAATTTCGACTTTTATTTCATTATATCAGTTAAACTTGACCAAATATTTTTTATGGCCGAAATAATAGTTTTTTCCTAGTTATAATCAAATTAACCAAATTTATTACAAAATGAAAGAACACTGAAATACTAAACGAGGAGTGTCACCTATTGAAAAATATTTAAATAAAAAATGCTATTTTAATTACTACGGACATAATACAGTTGGGCACTTATATTATATATTGTATATTAAGTTTTTTTTTAATAACTTTTATAAAATTGTATAACGTAAATAATATATGTAAATATTTTAAATATTTTATGAAAATCACAAAATTTTAAATACAATTTCATAAAATTTTCCAACTATTTAGTAAGAAATTTTTAAAACTTTTTGAGTATGCATTAAATTTTACTATAATAAATTGCAAGTTTTAAGATTTGTGATAATTTTTGTTTACAAAAAAAAAAGTAAATTTTGTTCAAGCGTTACATGAAGAAAAATGCCAAGGCGAATTTATAGAAGGTGATGGCATAAGAGCAGCTGATTTGATTTTTTTTTATTCACCTACATGTATTTTGTTTTTGCTTTTGCGTATGAGCTTTCAAAAGCCATAAAAGCAAAAACAAAATGTATTTAAATTTTGACAACTCTTACGCTGAAACAAAAATAAAATATATAGGAATTTTGTAGTTGTATTTATAACACCACCTTGTATGGATTCGCCTTGGAAAATGCCTAACACAAACAGCAAAAAAAAATTTTTTTCAAAAATTAATCAGAATTTTAAGCCACCTGCATACTCAACGAGCTTCTAAAATTTCTTATTAAAAAGTTTGAATATTTTACGATTTTTTTTTTAAATTTGATGAAAGTTTGAGAGTTTTGAAAAATTTTCCTACATAGTTTATATTACAAAGTGAGTTAAACTTAAAAAAAAAAATTAAATTAATTAATAAATAATTAAATTAATAAACATAAGTGGTCAACTAAGCAACTGGCGCGCTATGTTAAAATCGCCCAAATTCGCCCAGCCAGTTACAGCGCCAACTAAGAAGAAGAAGAAGAAGAAGAAGAAGGGCCAACTGTATTATATTGAAATATGTTAGGTGTGATACGCACCCACCCAAGCTTCCATTGTAACGAAATATTTTTTTAAATTAAAATATTTTTCAGTAGTAGAGATATTTCAGTCCTCTTTCATTTGATACTAGATTTGTTTAATTTGGATCAGCTGGAGACTACAAATCTTGGTCTCTACCAGCCTCTATTCTTAATACGACGAAAATGTTAACAATATAATAAAAATTCAGCCGAATAACGTGAACTTGTTCTAGACTCCAGAGCAATAGTGGGCGAGCACCTGCAATAACATTTTTCGTATAGCGAGTGTGACAGCAGAATATTTTGCGTCGCAACATATTGAACATTCTAGCCGTATTGGGGTGCTTAAAAATAGCCCAAGTGAAAATCCATCTCCGATCTAGAGCCTTTCTGCGGACCATCCCAAGGTTATACTTAGAACTTATGGGCAGTTTCAGATGTGTAGCTCACTTGCGACAGGCTCTGAGTGACTTCTGGCGTCTAATCGGGGAGGTGGTGTAGTGCAAGTGCACTTCGTGTTTACCTTATCTATATTTATCTACTTAGACGCGATAGTACGACGTCTAAACGCTCACCAATCCAAATTATCAAGTATTCATAGACAATTTAAATAGGTTCATTGCGAATTGAGTGAGAATTCGCTGCGTCACTTCTGTATAGCACTTTTTGCCCACCTATGGTGTAGAGGCAGCCGTTTTTCGTAGAACATCAAGGTGTGCAACATTTGCAGGAGAAGTTCGGCTAAACAAGGAGAAACAAAATATTATTATCTGACACGACGAGAAGATTAAATCAGAAGAGCACTTTTAAAAAAAATTTGGAATAATAAAGTACAAAGTTCAAGTGTGAATTCATTTTCCAGAATATTAAAATTCACTCGGAATTCATTTAGGGGAAAAATGTGCAAATAAATCAGTAAAAGTGAAGCACAGAACACCAAATGTCGTATTGAAAGGCAATTTGCTCGATATTCACACGAAAGTTAATTACGGGACTTGCCTTATTAACTTCTACTCAATTTCTGTTGCACTCATTATATATTTAGCGATATCCTAATATCATTATTTCTTGGTTTGCATTGTGTTTTCTACATATAATTTACATAATAATTATAAGCATTGCCTTATTTTTTAATAACGTTATTGTTATTTTAATCATTATTTTTACTGACACCTTTGTTTGGAATCTAAGCTGTTTTAATAAGTAATTAGCTTTAACTGCTTTATAAATAAATTATTGTATTTAAAAATAATAAAAAAGTAAATAATTTTTGTTAGCTGTGAACTTGTTCAGATCTCAGAAAGTAAGACAGTTATCACGGTTATACAAAAATATGCGATACCATAAGCCACATTGTTGTACTCTAAGGATTGCTAGAGAGATAGGTTAAAAAATACAGAAGACGGACGTCTCCTCACTTACGTAATTGCGTAAATTCTGCTGTAAGGTAAATTCTAAAAAGAGTTTAAGAATGAGCATTGATTTGCTCAAGAGTTCGTCGAGACGTTTATACGGAAGAATTGCCGCGATTTTGTAAGAAAATGCCCTTACTACTTTATTGTGATCTTCAAAAACAATTTGTTCTAATTTTATTACGATTGGATATTAAGTCTAAGTACTGACACAAAAAAAAATTAAAGGTTTTCTGCAGAAAGCTTTGAATGCCGACAAATTCGAAATTTTTAACCCTCTAACCGTTATGACCATCTGTAAACAGTCGTTGCTTTCTCTGCTAATAAAAATAACTAAAATAAGCTAGTAATATTAATAACCATTATAACGTTTTATAATGATTACGTGTGTACTTATACTTTGTGTTTTCTAACTAATATGCTCATTGTTCTTCATATTTTAAGTGCGCGAGCTAGTTGAAGTTGTTGTGTCAAAACGAAATGTAAATAATAAAAATTATTATGAAAAATAACGATTTTATAGATTCAGTGTCTATTAAGGAAAGCTCTCTTCAGAAGAGAACCGTCGAAAATGTAAGCTGTCAGAGGAAGAAAGAACTTCAATTATGACGCCTGTAGATGATCAACTAATCGATAATTAATTTGATAGGGATGATGGTGTGTTTGACCATGACTTTCAATCTGAAGATTACAATGAATGTGGAGAACTTCTGACAATATTGCAATGCTTAGAAGATATGGAACAATGCAGTTATGCATTCTTGAAGGATATAATTTTTTTTCTTTTGAATGTCAGCTCTCCAGAACTAGGTAATTTTATGGTAAGTTCTTGTAAATTCAATATTGAAGTCAAATTTTACATTCCTTTACGTTCATTAAACAACGAGTGCAGAATCTTTCAAACACACCTAGTGCCTGCATTTTGTGGGAAAAAGTCATTGAAGCTATATGTTAATAAGTTTATCCTTGTAATTCCTTGTCACAATCTATTGGAAATTGGGAAACGCTTGTCCAATAGTAAAAACATTTTTTTATCAACTAAAATAGATAACCTTATTGCGTCGGAAACAAACTGTGCTGCACTGCAACAACATATCAATGCTTTCTTTCCAGTTGCAGAAGTAGATATTCAATAATTTATATTTAGTATTAATTCCCATTTATAAAATTTCCAATTAAAATCTGCATTAAATGAACTTCACAAACCATTTCCCTAACTATGTGATTGGGGGCATTCAGTAAATTCAATTTCAATTCCTATTGTACGAAATTGTATATATTTTGAAAAATATGTTTAAGAGCATGTGTGTCTCGTGTTCGTAAGTCAACACATAAAATTTAAAATGTGTGTAGGCTATTTGGACTAAAAACTAAAAGCATACATTTGCAAAGAAATCAGCTTAAGGAAAATTAAAGGAAATTGCTGCAGCGGACACAAATTAACCTTAAAGCAACCCAATACCCATACACTCAAATTTATGTACATACATACATACATATATACATACACACAAAGCCATTGACAAAAGATTATACCTGAAAATAAATTGCGCAGAAAAAAAACAACACAACACATGAACTGAATAGAGTAAGTTCCGTTGAGCTAAAAGAATCTGCTATGTCGCTTAAATTCCATATGTATGTATGTACATGTGTTTGATATATTACCATGTTTGAATGTATCCGTATATCCTTTGCAATTTCTTGCTTACAAATCTCATAAGGATGCTCATCTTGCAACCTAAACATGACTATAAAAGAACGTAAATAACAAAAAAAAAAAGAAGTTAAATATAGACATGGCATAGTGCAGATCCTACACGGTGGACGTGGGGGATAGAGTTGGAAAAAATAAAATCAGAAGAAGAATAAGAAAAATAAGCAGTAGCAGCAGTTTGGAGTTAGCGTCGATAAAAGTGGTCGCTGTGTGAGCGAAGAGACCTAGGCCAAGCGTGTAACCCATTGTAACCGCACAACTAAAGGCAGCCGACAAGTGTACATAGGGGGTACATAATGGAATTTGTATGGCTGTATGGATGTCTCAATCCCCCATTGCATGCTACCTTTGTCTAAATAACTTTGTAAATACGTTTTTTTTGTTTTTTTTTTTTGTTTAGCATAGGTGAATGCGAGTTTTGTAAGTAAATCGTATAGCCAAATAGAATCAGGCTAATGGCCAAGTGGTTTGAGTAGCTCTATTTTCTCGCGAACAATGCTTGAATGAATGAATGAATGAAAGAGTAGTCGCAAAAGCTTATACAAATACACAAACACACACACACACACACATATGTGAAGGTATATCTAACATATGCACATATATCGTATGTACTATGTATAGTGTTACGTGTTTAGAATGCCCCAATAAATAAATAATAAAAGAAGCGTGTTAGTAGTGAAAATAAAATGGTAAATATGAAAGCAGGTTGGTCGGTCGGTAGTTTGATCCGTTTGATAGCATGCGAGCGAAAATAATAAGGTAATAGCAGAAAGGTTACAAAAACAAAAGTTCGCACAACAATAGTTTAGGTGCAAATGAAGCGAACAAACCGTGGATAGTGTGTGTGAAAGGTGGTAAGCAAAAGGTGAAACCTGGCGACAGCACCCAATTCTATGTTGTGAGAGATAATGATGAAGGCTTGGTATTTGTAGCAAACCTCTCGACGGATGAAAAACAAAGACAAAAAAAGGAAAAACTTTGAAAAAATTTCCAAAAAAGTAGAGCATTGCAGTAACCAGTACACCTCTATTACTAAAGGACACAAAACACAAAAAAACAAAAAAAAAACATATAACAAATAGCTTTATATAATAGATATTCATGTCGCTTGCCTATGCATTATGCAGATGAAAAGAAATGCTCCAAAAAGGCTAAATTACATACATAAATATAAAACAACAATCTAGCACGAGAATGCAAAGAGAATCAAAAAAAAAAAAACTGAAGTTGCAAAAAAGTTACAGTTGTAGTAGTAAAAAAGTAGCTACACTCCTGCGTCCACTGAGGTGTCTCATATATAAAATATGCAACAAAACAGATACAAATGTATGCCTTCTAATAAAGATTTTATGTGAGCCGAGAAGCTGTTTTCTTCGTCTAAGATGGGCATTCAAATATCTTCATAATTACATATGCTACATATGTACATATATGAATATTAAGATGCCTCAAGCTAAATACAAAAAAAAAATGAGACTAGTTTTCCATGTGAGTCATACAGCTCTACGTTACTTTAGAAGTGAATAAAGTTTAAAATGCATTTAAAAAAAAATTTTTTTTTTACGCTTGTGCCAACGCCCGCCTACCCTGGTGAGTTTTTCTTTTTCAAATTAATAAATATAAATTTATAAGCATAAACTGCATGAGAATCTTTTTACCTGAAACTGCCGATAGGGCTGATTGTTCTCTTGCAGTCTTTAGTTTGAGATGTAGATCTCTTTTGCAATCGGAGTTATAAGAATATTTGAGTATCCTTACGTTTTATCATCACCTGGCCTACCCGGGCAAGCCAATTCAAATCATAATACATACTATATTCATTTATTCCACGTTCATGTTATATCGTAAAAGCAATGAAAAAGTAAAACTTAGCAGCACTTGTCCTGTCCTGTACTGCAACCAGAAAACACATTTCGGTTTCTGCCACATGTAACAGGTGGCAACCCTCTTAGAAATATATGTACCACCTTGTCCGAACAGTTTGACTCTCATATTTTAAATCCTTATGTAAAATATAATTGAATTTGCCTTTTAAAAAAGGTGGCAACTCTCTTCAAAATATACTTATAAACTTTCTTCTAACGAAACGAATGGGTTGATATTTTACTATTTCACTATTTTACTATTTCACAAAACTTTTGTAATCATTCTTTGAAATTGGACTTTACAAACAGTTGGCAACCCTCTTACTATGAACTTACTTGTCAAGGCGATCCGTGTGACAGCCAGATTTTAATGTTTCAAATAACTAGTGTATTGGTTAATTAAATTTGATATTTTTAAGCAAGTGGCAACCGTCTTGAAAATAAAGCTAGCTATAAGCCTAATTCTTAGCGAAACGAACCAAAATTTTAATATTGCAAATAACTTGTAATTATACTCAAACTTTTCAAACAAGTAGCAACGCTCTTCTCCTCCGTTTGACACCAATATTTTAATATTTGTATATAATTTAATTAAATTCGACTTTTCACACAAGTGGTAACCCTTATAAAATTTAGTTATGAACCTTCTTTCCGAGGCGAATCGCTTGACATCCATTTTAATACTTCATATAACTTGAGCATATTTGAATTACATTTTTTATTTCAAACAAGTGGCAACCCTCTCCCAAACATAAGATATACTTTCCTATCTGTTTTAGAGGAGTTCGACCAGAAACAGCGCGATGCGAGATTTTTATATAAAAGTATAATATTCTTTGCATATACAGCGCAATTTCCAAAGGCTTTGATTTTTTCTAGAACACAGATGAAATTTCCCTTAGGTTTAATCCTACCATAATTGCCACGTTCGTTTTGACTTTGCTCAGTAAATATTTGAGCAGCTACTTTACTATAATTTCTGTTCCACATGCGCTGAAAAATTTCTGATGACCTGAGGGTTACCTAAACGATTTTGCATTTCCCTCATGGCTTGATGTTGATTGTTTGGTGAATTGAAAACTAAAAGTTGTATTTAAGTTCAAGCTCGAAATTAATAGGCGCTCGAAATAATAACTGAGAGATTTACAGTAGGGCAACACAAGGAGATTTACAATACCGCACTAAAATCCATTTCAAACTTATTAATCTGAGTAAAATTCTGATAAATATTTACGCTAGAGGAACAATGCACTTTACGCTTTTAGTAAATTGAACTCTTGTAAAATGAACTATGAACTTAACAATCCCTTCCGAAGTTTATGCCTCGATTTTAACAAGCAATGTTATGGTTTTAAACATCAAAAATTATAGAAAAAGGTTTTTGTAATAGCCGTCGCCCCTCGGCAGGCAATGGCGAAGCTCCGAGAGCATTTTTTCCATGAAAAAAACTTCTCATAAAAATCATCCGTCGTTCGGCATAGGCCGTCAAACTGTAGGTCCCACACGCACCACAAATTTTAAGAGAAGTTCGGCCAAACATCAAGCTGTGGTGAAAGCGCCAAATTATTCATAAATATTAATTAAGGTTAGTTTAATTTCAGCAATAGCTGTAAGTCCTGTACCGCTGAAACACAATCATTATATTTACACCCATCAATTATACATACAAGTTTGGAATATAAAAATGAACTCGTCATAAACCTGAATGTTCGTTGACCAACAAATTGACAAAATGACAAATTAATGAGCAACAACAAAACCTCCTTAAGATAAGTCACATTTATACAACAATGACCAGTAGTTATTTGCGTGAATGTATGTAATGCTTATTGAAAACAACAAAGTTCACAAAAACTTGTGTCTTGTGCAAAAATATTTCCTTTGAAGCACAAACCTGGCCGTTGTCTTTAGATTGCTAATGTTTTACCTTACCTTTTCCATTACTATTTTTTTTTTGTTTTATTTGATGTAAACGTTTGTGCGACTATAAGTTAAGAAGTTTGAACTGAGATTTTGTACATTTGGATGTTGGATCAAAAGGTTTTCTAATGAAATTGAAATGTCTTTAGAATTTGACAAATTGTTGATCTCAAACTGAGCAAGGGGTAAGTGTTGTAACTTATGTAGAGAACGTTAAATTTTTAAGGATATGAATATGTTTAGCCAATAGGAAGTGTGAAAAGATAAGTTAGATTACACTGTAGGTTGACCAGATGTACGAAAAGCAATCGTGAATTATATTGGTGCACCTCATCAAATTCTAGTATAATCTAACAGCAGAGCTAATACTCAGAATTGAAGCAACACCTACTTTATTTGCCCATATAAAATATGCATTTAAATTAAGTGTGGAGGTTAAATTTTGATTATGGTTTTAATTCGAAAAGTATAAACATTATTGTCATGACACCCGGTCACAATATTCGTGAAAAATGTAGACATGAATAAATTACACGATATTGAAATATAAAACAAAAACAAATATACACAATACCTTCGGAAACTATGGTTTTAGTTGTATTTATGGTTCATTCGATTCGACTTCAAGTAAGTTTATGATTTGAGAAGGGGATTTAGATGTTTCGAAACATAAGTGTTGTGTAATATTTAAAACCTCTAGTATACCTCACGAAAAACATATAACCCCACCACATCGAGCGACACTTTTTTTTATTGTTTTCTTTTATGCAGATGTACCCTTAGAATATCTGGATGTATTTCTGCATCCAAAATACGGTTACGAAAAAAAACTCCGCGCTCACATTTTTTTATACAAACATGTTTCATTCTATAACAAAAACCATTTGAATTTTGTGCTAAATTTAAGATATTCAATAAATTTTACTGAAAATTTCAAAGAAGAAATTTTGGTATGCCTTTTCAGAGCCCATTAGATTTTAATATAAAAAAAGGCAAGTTTCAATTAAAACTTATTGTTGATATTTATTTATTGAAATATTTTTTCTGGAACTTAAAAAAAAACGGCGACGAAATTCAGAGAGCGAAAGTGAGAGTTTAAGAAATAAAATATTTTTGCTGCCGTTTATGAGTTTATAATATTTTAGTATTAGTTTCAAAATTGTGTTGCTTTCAATTTCCTTTAGTTAAGAACAACGAGAAACTATGAGAAATGATTTTTTTGCTATAATATGCAAATTTTAACATGTAAGTAATTAAATTTTGTTTTCGTTTATTACTAAAATAATGATTCATAAAAGCTTAAGCTCTTTTCATTCGATTTGTTATGCTGTAGTTTTGTTTAATTATTTCTTTGATGACATTTCCAGTTTTGTGTTGCCTTATCTTATTATTAAAATAACTAATCCGAAAAAACTACCTACTCAAAAAAGCCGTTTTAGAATTTTTGCATCTAAATGTGTAACTTTAATAATATATTTTGATTGTAATTGAGATCCGTGGTTAATATATCACCATTAATTTTGACAAAAGTTGCATTTACTTTTTCCAAAAACCCCAAGATCTCAAATTTAGGTTCATATAGACCCCCACCCGAAACTAAATTAACGACGTAAAATATGGACTATTTCCTGTAGATATTCTGCATAAAAAATATTTATAAATTAATACAAAAATATCGTTTTTGATGAACATTACCTCAGTGCCGTCATTTTTGATTATTATAATTTGTATGCAGTGTCTACTAAGAGATAATAATTAGTTCAGTGTTTGCTTTCGCTTATTAACAATGGAGTGGGGAGCTAAAGCAAATCGTATTCCGGTAATTGCTTTACAGAAGTGTGGAAAAAACGCAAGTGAAATTTATGAGCTTCTCAAAAACGTCGGACGTCTACAGTTCATTATAGAAAGAGAAGTGGTCGTCCTGGCGTGGTTCGGACCAAAGTCGGTTTACGAACGCATTCGCAGAAATCCCATTAGAAACAGAAAATTATGTCAAGGGAAATAGATATGTATATCAACCAGATCAATGCCAAGATTTATTCGAAATGATCACCACATGAAAGCCTACCGTCGGTCAACTGGTCATCTTTTGACAACGTGCTTGAAGGAAATTAGGCACAACAGACGCAAGCGACTTCTTCAGTGGGACGCGGCCAATGGCCATGATAAGTATCCTTTTTAGAGATGAGAAAAATTTCACTGTTGAAGAAGTTTTTATTAAGTAAAACGACAAAATCTACGCAAGAATTTCTCAAGACGCAAATAAATTTATTGTGTTGGTTTGATGGAGAACCTCCTGTAATGGCTTTACACCTCTCCACTTCTATGAAAAGGGGCTGAAACTGGGGCAAAAATGTACCAGCAGGATGTTTTAGAAGGCATGGTAAAGCAGTTAAGCAATACTTTCTTCAATGTAGAGCATTGGATCTTCCAGAAAGATTCTGCTCCAACACACAATACAAAAACCACCCTGAAGTGGATTAAAAGCAAAACTCCTGGTTTCATAGCTGCAAATGATTGGCCCCTGGAAGTACAGATTTAAGTCCTTTGGACTACAGTTTGTGGTCAGAGTTGGAGAACATGGTCTGTTGAATACCCTGCAGAAATTTGGAGAGTCTCAAAGAATTTTTGGTTCGAATAGCGTCGTCAATACCAATAGAAGCTGTGCGTGCTGCTTTGATCAATGACCGCATCATTTGAGGGCTTGTGTGAAAGCAAAAGGTGACCATTTCAAATACAATTCTGCACATCGCTCATCTAATACATACATATATGCATTATTAAATAAAATTAACTTTATTAAAGAAAGTGCTTTATAGTTTCATTTTTATAACGCCCTGAACTTGTGGCAGAGTTTGTGACAGGCCTAAGGATATTCAATATCATACAAAATAATACACGTAGCAAATTATGTCCTTCGAAATGCTCTACTGGTACCAAAACAAACATTGGTTTCCTCTTAAAAATATTGTGGGTCATTCCTAAAATGTGCTCAACATATTTAGCTACTTTGTGCATTAAAAAACCTTACGTCTCTCTATACCTTTCGATAGTTACTTTGTATTTTGAGTACTGATAAAACTAGTAGCAGCCCGTTCTTTCTCTCTTTTTCTTATTTTCTAACTAAAAAGGAGAGTTTTTTCGGTTATGAATGGTAGCCCAAAATGTCATATTCTGTTTAATTGTCAGGCAGTTAATATGGTGTCCGAAAAGTGTTAATGGCATTACCATCTTAATTGTTTTATGAATAGAAATGTGTAAAGCAAAAACGCGTGTACTCGCGTGCAAATAAAATTATCTACACTTTCACTTTTTTTTATATGTAAATGCTTTTTCTGCAACATTATGAACAAACTAAATGCATATGTACTCGTACTATCTATTAAAAAAAAAACCAAACTAATGTGCAGTAACTAACTATTGAAGCTAACTTTTGTGGAAAAAGTGAAATGAAGTGAGAGTTTTCCTATAATCAGTTGACAATGGCGACACGTGTTCTAGTTCCAAAAAAATGAACACATACATACATACGTATATAATTGCCCCCTACGTTTAACTTAATTTATGACTCAACAAAAAATATACGAACAATTCGAATAATAGCGAAGGAAATGTTTTATACCCCACACACACACATACACATATGTAGTAGCCCAGGTGCTGTGGCGCAAGGTGTAGCAACAATCGCGACTAGTTTTAAACAAAGGTGCCATTAATCTTACAACATTTGAGATGCAAGAGTTATGGTTTGCGTGGATGCATTTACGTATGTAAGTATGCATTTATACTATATGTATGTATGCATGTGTGTACGCAGGTGTTGGATGGACTCGCTGAACTGAGCATACATGAAAAGTGTGCGCGAGTGCGGTGTGCGCTGAACTGCAATAAAATGCAAAAGGGAATTTTACTTGCCATCTTCCTGTAAACCGTCACAAAGTTCCTGTGAGTTCGTGCAATTTCTAGCGAAAATATTGTTAAATAAAATGCTTGAAATAATAGAATGAGCATATGCGGTTTTTAGGGGAGGAAGCTGCTCAATTTCTTTTAAGGTGACTATTTCTTTTGCTTTTGGCGGCATCCATCTGCTGCACACCTGAACTTATGTATGTAACATGAGTTGGAGCTTAGCAGCTGGAAACTTTACATTAGATTTTCACGTTTCCCAAAGCTTTCTTTCCGGGAAAATATGAATAATGATGCCATGTTTCATTTGTGTCAGATGATTGAAGGTGAAATATTTTTTTTGCGACCATCTTGCGGTGTGCGAAGTGAAAATTTGAGAATAATAATGTTGAGTTGTAAATTTGCGCAAGAAAAAGTTGTTGTTGCTGTTGATTTTGGATGATACCAAAAGTTCAAAGAAAAGAAGCAAATCGAAAGTAAGCCAGAGTCTTAAAAACTCTATTGTAAATACAATTTGTGCTAGAGTTTTCTAAATATATATTGTATACTTTTTTATGTACAAGGTAAATTTTGTTTCAAACAAGATTATAGCTGCATTCGGCTGCATCACTCCCCATACAAAAAAAAAGGGCCGGTACTGTCATCGGAATAAATAGATTTCGAAAAAAGTTTTTTAAATTATTTAAAAAAAAAAATCGATTCTGATGATAAACAGCTTAAGCTAAAAAGTCTGCAAAAATATATTTCGATATTTAAAATGTTTAAACGAAATCATAATATTGAGATTGCGTATGCAGCTTTTCAACTTTTTTTGGAAGATTAATCTAAGTAAAAATTGAATGACACAGCCAAAGTTGACTGTTGGAAAAAAACGGTTTTTTTATGCAGATATTTCACGTCAAAAAAAATTTTGTTTGTCGAATCTAATTATTATAATTTCGTTGAACAAATTTTTTGTTAATTATCAACTGGGAAGGATTTCCTCTGCATTACTTGGGGTATCTTACTCATAGCAAAAGTTTATTTTTCACATTCTTTTAAGATCACCATACCAGAGTTAAATTGGAAAAACTTAAAAAGTCAAACTTATATTTTTTATACATAGCGATTGTAATTAAACTGTTTTTCTAACACAAAGAAATCTCAAGTATGACTGCAAAGTTTGTACTCTAATTTTTAAATTACTGATTATTTATTCTAATTGGATAGGCAGTCTTATAAAATTAGATTTTATATAAAAACAAATTTTTTAAATTAAGTAACGCTTTTGTGTGTTTTTAGTAATTTATATAAAACGCTCACTCAAAAATTTTTGTGTTCTTGAAAATGAAATTATGCTATTAGCTTTTTTTAGCTAGCTTGGCTTAAAATATTTCGAAACACTTTTTTGATTTTGTGGCCTACGTATGCAACTTACGAAAAAGAAATATAAATATATGCGTAAATACATAGATATTTGAAATTAATTTGTAAGCTACTTTATTGCAACTTTTAAACTCACCTTAGAATTTTCACTGATTCAAGCAAACTTTCATCTTTATTAAATTTACTGCGATTTCATTAATATTTTGTTATTTTCAAGCACACTTTTATATTGCCGATTTTCCTTTAATTCTACTTGATAATACAATAATTTTTAATCGTTTAATTATTTGGGATTTTGCAACTACTTTTTACCCATGAATAGCTTCGTGTTTACTATTTTGCTTACATTCGAGATTCTCAGAAAGAGATCAGCTGCTTGACCCTTGGCGAATGACGATAGCTGGAAAAAAAACAGAAATAACATATTAATGATAAGAAATACAAAGTGTATGTGAAGTGTAAAGTAAATAAATATATTGATAGTAAAATATTGATGGATTTTCGTCGATTTAAAATTATTATACAAGTAAGCAAATTGTGCAATTCAATTTTATTAATATAATTTTGTAAGAATATAGCTTTTTATTTTATTAATTAATATTAAAAACCTGCACACACTATTGTAATTTATGGCACGCTCTTTATTTTAGTAGTAAATTACAATGAAACTAAGTAATTTCGCCTTGTTAATAAAGATGAAATAAGGTATTTTATCATAAATCAAAAACCAAATTAAGAACAAATCATTGCCAGCTCTTAATTTTACCGTTAATAATCTCAAACTGTGTTCTCCCATAACCAAACTGGACGACGTATTTTTAAACAAAAAAAAAAAAAAAACTTTCCGTGCCTTCGACAGTCGGTTCAATGACACCGGAACGACCCGGATTTATATTTGACCAATTACTGTCACTTGAACAGCATTCACCAAAATTATATGGGAAATTTTTTTTTTGCTGTTACAACTACAACAACAATGACGCATTTTGAAATAATAGCATTTCACTCAACTGTTACTTAATTTTTACTGCCTCTAGAAGCCATTTCCTTTGCTGCCTTTCATGTTCGTTAATTTAGAAAAGGATACTATGACAATAAAATTTTAATATATCAAAAATGTACACAATCTCTGACAGTTTTCCCTTTGATCAAAGAACTAAGCAACCCTGTGGCAACAGAGCTGTCAAAATAGGCTAGGAATGGCGCAAGTGAACGCACTTGGTTGACGAGTATACGAAGTAATTTGAACGGAAATAAGTAATTTACGATTGTGGAACAACAATCGTTTTGTCTCAATCTTCATTGAAGTTACTCACACCAACTTTTCTACCCCAAAACCACATAACATAAAAGTCTCTCTATATCGAATGGGGGGTTCAATGAGATGTGCGAGCTTTTTAGGTACAAGCGAAGTAAGTCCCACAGAGCTCCGTCGGCTGGGTATACAGGTTTTCAGCTGAGCGTGTTCGCTTGTATACATACCATAAATTCTGCTTGGTGAGCCGTAATCTGGACAAGTCAGCGTTCCACCAAGGAATGTTTTTTTCTATTTTTGTTGGGAAGCGTTTGAGGGATGGAAAAGTGAGAGGTGGTACGTATGATTCTCGAAATTTTTGCAGACTTCTGATTCGAGTTGGAGGAAACTTGCCTGGTCACACAAAGATTGTTGCATATTTGTCTGGACTTTTTCCAATCAGCCTCATCAGTTTTGAATTTAGATGTAAATTTAAATGTACTCGTATTTTGATTGTTGCGCGGATTTGTTTGTATGAATATTGGGAAGTGGTCACTGCCAAATAAAGAATTTAGCACTTGCCATGTGCATTGGGGCGCTATATTAATAGAGCAAAACGTGACATCAATATTGGAGAAGGTGTTGTGAGTGGAAAAATGTGTGGCGGATCCACCATTAAGACAGATAATATTGGATGCAAGTAGCGCATCTTCAACTTTTTCGTCTCTTGAGTTTGTGTGCGTAGATTCCCATATTGTACTCCAGGCGTTTATATCTCCTCCTAAAATAAGTGGTTTATCTAATTGGCTTATCAATTGCAGAATATCAGAAGAAGCAAAATCTTGTGTGGGTGGAATGTAGATGCAAGCTGCTACTAGTTTTGTTGGTGCATTAATTTCAATGGCAACTACTGAGAGATTAGACCGAATAGGTAGTACTTTGTGGGGTATGCTTCTTCTTATTAAAATAGCAGAACCTTGTTTTTTTGTTGTTAAGTGCGGAAGATTGTTAAAATAGCCTACATAGGATTTTGGCATGTGAGCAGGCTGATTATGTGGAATATGAGTTTCATTAAGGAAGATCATGGATGGAGTATAAGAATTGATAAGAGTTTCTAGTTCGTGATAATTGTTGGCATAACAGTTCATATTCCATTGTATGATCGACAGCATACCGAAAAAAAGTAAAAACAAGAGACAGAAAAGGGAGAAATATACATAGCTAGTGAGTGAGGAGAGAAAATTGAGTCTTGGCAACTATGAGTAGACTATGCTCGGCTAGTCGCGTGAAGAAGAATGTTTAAGACTTGAGCTATTAGCGAATTGCGCAATGTCATTTAACTTAGCGCTTGCTATGGTGGAATGCATTGCTTCGCTGAGCTGAGAGTTTAGAAAGGTGGGAAGATTGGTATTAGTACTTTTGGGGGATGGGGATAAAGCGGTAAGGCTTATTGCATTTGATTTTAATGAAGAGGTGGATGGTGTTGCGATTGGTGTAGATATAGGAATGATGTTCAGTGGGTATATTGATATTGTTGGTTGCTATGGGAGCAGGTCGCTTAGTAATTTCAGAGAATGATTGAAGAGGAGTGGGGGAGGGAGCTTTCGCTCTGTATTTCTTTGTTGCTTCGCGCATACTGCACTCTTCTTCCGTTTTTATTTTTAATATTTCTTTCGCTTGTTGGAATTTTGGGCAACTAATTGAGGACGTGGGGTGTTCGCCAGAACAATTTGCGCACATTAATCTTAAGCATTTTTCTTCTTCGTGCGGAGGGAAATTTTTGCAATGCTTTAATGTATGGCCAAGCTTTTGGCAAGATTTGCAACGCATGGGGTTTGGGAAATATGGGCGAACAGAAAGTTTCCTCCATGCAACATCTATTTTTTCGGGAAGTTTGTAGCTTTCAAAGGTTAAAAGTAACGCACCTGTTGGTGTTACAACTCCTTCAGTTTTTCTCTGAAATCTGTAAATGGATGTTACACCATATGCTTCTAAGCATTCCACAATTTCGTTGTATGGGACGTGTTTGAGGAACGGAGCGCAAATTGTGCCATTGACACTATTGAGTTGCTCATGGTCTGAGAGATTTTTAATGTTGATGAACTTTTCGGCAATTTTTTTATTTTTTGCAAGTAGCAAGAGATTTCCATCTCTCATCTCTGTGATTTTCACATCTTTACTTATGGCGTTAAGGGCTTTATGTACAAAGAAACATGAGAAACGTGATTGGGGCTTGTTGTTGTCGCACGATTTTAAGACAATGAACTTAGGATCGTCGTTCTTTGTAATATTTACAAGAGGTAGATCAGGAAACTCTTCAACAGATTTGTTGGCTTTTTTCCTTTTTGATTGTGGACTAGAGGAAAGCAGGGCAAACCTATTTTCCCCTAGGTTTGTAGCCCCAGGGGGCATGTTGCACTTTTAGGTTATTAGTCACTTGGTAGAGTATATCTTTGTTCGCACAAACGAAAGAAGCACGTGGGACAGAGCGCAAAAGAAGAATAATTAAAGAACACTGCAATGAAGCGGGTGAGAAAGTCAGACGAGATCCGCGAAAGAGAGCAAACGGGTGCACACGACGTGGTTTAGTCAATGACATTTCAACGTGATAAAGAGTGACATCTTGGTCAAATTAAATGCCAAATGCATGCGTGCTGCCCAATATAAATTTGAGCGCGTTTTTATTATAGTTGATTAAAGTGAAATAAGATTTTAGTTTACTTCAAACTACAAATTTTTCTTTTATTTAATTTGAAATCACGAAGTTTTCTTTTTTCAATTGAGTTAACAACATCTGATTTGTTGTCGTTTAATTTAGCTAACGACAACAGCTAACTCGGCGATAGCGAAAATCGTTAAAAGAAGTAGTTGCTGAATAGCAACATCGTTAAAATGTTCGTTAAGATGGGTTAACCATGCGAATATCGTTAAAATACGAGTAAGTTAGTAAATCGCACTACTGGCCAAGATCTGACCCACCGAATGAATCGCGCACACGCTGCACACTCGTCTACGGCGGCTGACAAAATAAATCTCACGATTTTTATGTAGCTTCTCTCTACTTATATTTTCAATAATATGAACAAAAGCTAGCGCAAATTTCCAAGAAAGTAAATATTAATTAATATATATTTGTATATCTGCATCGAGTATATTTGATGTTTAGAATTATTGCAAGCAAATGTATATAGATGCACGAACATGCACGTGCAAGTGTACGTATGTCTGAACTTATATGCATACATACATATTTGCATATGTATGTACTTAAATGCAACTTTATACATCTGTGAGTTTTAATTAATGTATATTTTTTTTAATGACAACTGCTAACCGCTTAAAGCGACAATGGGTTTTGAGCGACTCAGTTGAAGTAGGCTGGCATTTGCGTCACTTGTTACTAGGGTCGCTTAGGCAGAGAAAAAAATTGACATGTATAAAATGAGCAATGCTCTTCCATGGCGCAGATGAGCGGATTTTTCCTCTCTGGCGTTGTCTAAAGAAAATGTAATAAAAATGAAAAAAAAAACAAACTAATAGGGGATTTGTAAGTTGATGCAAGTACATTGGAATGACTTTCCATCGTGCCTTGTGAAGTTCATTTTGGAGTCAAACAGGTTTGGGCGTTGTACCATTTTCAGTTCAATTTTTCGCTATTTAACTTACTTTGTTGAAGAGATGCCAGCCATTTTCAAAAAATTGTTGCTTTATAATGAAGTGTTGAGTTTAAATTTTTTATAAATTAAGCATAAATGAAGACGTAGTACAAAAGTCTCTGGCTTGAACTCGAAATGAGGTTTAAATCTCTAACCGTTGGAAATATTTGTATCTTCGAGCCTCCAGCGTCCAGGATGTAATTAGTTTGTTCACCTAACGGTTAAGCAACCGCGATAGATTTACAGCCCAGTTCTGCATTTCGATTTGATTTGTATAGTAAATTTGATTAAATTCTGACTCATTTTGGTGGTAGTGTTCTTGATTCCGACTTAATTCGAAGAGATTCGAATTGTTTTCACAACATTTTCATACCGAGTCGATAATCAGTTTGAACAGCTGTTTTCAATTATTTATGCTTCTCGGAAAAATTTAACAATATCTTTTTAATTTCCTTGGGTTTGTTTCGAATTAACAAAAAAGCGTGTTTACAAGTGAAATCACCTGGTTTTAGTTGTACTATCGTAGCGGTTGCCACCAGTCGCAGATTCTGTACAAAACTCCAATGCAAAGAAATAATATTCCCAAAACTCATTAATTTAACAGCACTAATGTATTTTCACAATGTTTTTGAAACATTTACTAATTCTCGAACGAATATAAAATGAGTAATAAATGCCACAAACATGAAAGTTTAAGTTCGAATATTATTTGTAAAGCATGGCAATATCGAACTTTGCGCTAAGTTGGTTGCTTGCTGATCTTTCTCCCTCTGTTTATTTTGATAGTTTTCAAATAGAAATTTTCTGATACGGATTTATCGCAATAATTGAATACAGGTCAGAGCAATAAAGACTTACAAATCTTTCCAATAATTTGAAGTTTTAAATATATGTTAGACTGGCAAACAACATATGTATACTTTTTATTTCGCCAATCAGTGACAAAACTTTTCAAAACGATCAAATTATGTCGAAATTGAAATCAGGAACACCAATTCGTTTTGATTCAAGATGAGGTGTAATTTATAGAAATTTAAAGTATGCGATATTTTACTAAATCGGCTAGCGAATTCTCTCGAACTTGATTGTTTTTGTTTTTATTAGAATCTACAGTTCGTCTTTATATACATATATCCAAATTTATATACCCATGATAATTCATCTGTATCGAATAGTTTAAGAGAAAAAACGAATTCAACTTTTCTCTTCAAAGATTATAATAAACCTAATGTACAAATTTCATAAAGATAGGGTCAGTACTTGGACGCCTATAAAGAACTCACTTCATTTTCTACATAATATGAGGTTAATTTTGAAAAAAAAAACATGCACAGCCTGCTATATAACGGTATCGCTGTTTTCTGGTTTTTTTTTTGGCTCAGAAGTTATTGCAAATAATAACTCGATTAAATTTTATTGATTTTCTAAATATACGAATACTATACGAATGTTAAGGTTTTGGACATCCAAATTTGCATAATTTTATTCTAAATTCAGTTTTTAAAACAGCATTGAGAAAAAGTCAACGTATGTTGGGACTAACTTATACAAAAACTCCAAACTCCCTGTGTCTCAAAATCTATATGTGATGGAAAAATTGTTGTTGGCCACTTTCAAAAACAGCGTAACCAAATTCATAACAAAATGTGTTGTTACATCAAAAATGCACTCTGACTCTTCCGCCGTGAAATGAAAAGTTTTGTTGGCAAATTTTCAACTGAAAAAGTGAATGTAGCTAAAATTTAAATTTACCGCCTTTATTTAATTTGTAATTACTGCTACGTTTTCCTTCCGCTTTAAGCGCTTTTATACTCCACGTGCCTGTAATGAAATTTTTTTTTTAATCTTTACAAAATTTATTCGCTAAAACTAGTCGAAAATGTGCTGTAGCTAGAAAACTACTATTCTGATTTAGACAAAAGATACATCAACTTAAAGAAGCAGAATGTGTCTTTAGAAGCCAAAAGGTAAGTTTCATTGGCTATTTTGGAGTTTCGTCGCAATAACTGCAAAAAGATACCGAAAACAGGGCTTCCACCTACATCATGAAAACGCTTCTTTGGAAAAATTACTGAAACTCGTTTTCATGTTCAGCGGCCCGAGATTAGTCTTACAGTCTGTCTAGTAGAAGCGTGATCGCCATAACTTGGAAACTATTTGTCCGATTCGTTTCAAATAAACAACATTTTACACGTTTATAATATTTATTGTACGCAATACTTTTAATAACATGTATAGTCACCGCCATTCGCTATTATGGCCTCACACCTCCGACTCATACTTTGCACTAAGTTCTGAGCAAGTTGCCGAGGCAATCGTTTCCAAATCAGCCGAATTTGTCTTGACAACTGTTTTGCTGTCCATATCGTTTTTCCTCTGAGTTTCTGCTTTACTATTGCCCACGCATTTTCTATCGGATTGGCATCAGGCGACTGTGAAGGCCAATCTCACACCTCAACACCATTTTGTTGTTTCCACTCGGCGCACATTCGACTGCGATGTTTGGGGTCATTGTCTTCTTGCAAAATCCAAGAGTGTCCTCTTCTCACGAACATCTTCGCAGCTGATGGTAATAAAGCTGTTTGATAAATTTTGTTCATCAAAACCGCATTCAAGTTGCTGGTAAACACGAAAAGGCGTCCAAATCCTTTTTCTGAGAAACATCCCCAAACATGGACCTTCACTGGGTGTTTAACAGTTCGTTGGAGCAATCGATTGTTAGCGGTACACCAAGATCGATTTATGTTACTTTTTGCCCAAAATGAAGATTCATCCGTGAATATTACATTATTCCAATTCCGTTCTGAATTGGCGCAGGCAATAACTGCAAAAATATACCGAAAACAGGGCTTCCGCCTACATCATGAAAACGCTTCTTTGGAAAAATTACTGAAACTCGTTTTCATGTTCAGCGGCCCGAGATTAGTCTTACATAAAGCACAATTTTGACGTACCAGTCATTTACCAAATATTTGCAAACTAGAGAAATTTAATATTTCTGGGACCGTAACGTTGTTTTTTAATTATTATTTTTCTGATCATATTTGATCGATTTTTTTTTTATATTTGTTGTTGTAACTTTTTTACCAATAATAGCTACAACGACAGTAATATGATTTATGTTTTACGGTCAACAAAATTTAAGTACAAGAAAAACGTTTATGTTTTATCGAAAAAAAGTATAATTACCAAATTTGGTCGCGAAAACCGATCAACTTTGTTCTAAAAAACAAGAATCCACGAATAACGATTATTTCCGAACGAAAAAATAAAAATTAAAAAAATACGATTATGCATTGATTTAAAACCAAAAGTCGTGTTAATAAAAATAAGGTTAGATTTTTAAAGTATATGACAAAAGGACCAGATCGATATATTTGAGTTTTTTTGTGAATCCTTCCCAGTGATTATTTTTCAAATTAGAACTAATACAAATATAAATATCTTAGTGTAAAAACGAAATTGAATTTGATAAAAACCGATATGGATTACGGTGGCGAATGACGTAATTATGCCTATAAAGCTAATCCTATTGACATATCGATATTTGAATATGATGAAGATACTCTCAAACTAAAAAGGAATTTTATTAATATATGTATGTATATACTTTGTCCGCGCAGAAATTGGCCTGAAAATATTTTCCTGACTTTTTTTTTTATTGTCGAGAAATCTAGGACAAAATGCGCACAAAAGGGAAAATTTTTAAATAAGACAATGTTATTATAAACTAACAGCACATGGGCATACATACATGTGTGTACATACATATTTATGTTTTGTAACAATGGGCTTTAAAAAAAAAACCGTTTGAGAGGAAAACGAAACTTTTACAAGCGCTCTCAAGCTTCGCTGGTTTCACAAGTGTCACCGCAACAAAACATTTTTTTTTGACGAGAAAAAAAGCAAGCATTGAAAGCGGTTGACGAACAACAGCGCATACTTACATATGTACATACATATATCCAAACATATTTACATATTATATATGTATGAACACGAGAGCGTAACGCAAAAAAGTCTTCTCATACAAAAAAAAAAAATACAAAAAAAATAAAAACTGTAACAAATACTTACAAAAAAAAAAGTTCCTCAAACTGCTTTGTCGCATAAGTAGATCAATTTTTACAAAAGCAAAAACAAACAACAACATCTACGTCACATAACAAAACATAAAATATGTATACATAAATATTATGCAATTAAATAGTAATTAAGATTTTGTATCGCTCGACACATACATAAGTGACAAAAGTGATTGCTTCGCCCTATCATTCAAAAAAAGGCAATCAACTCAAAAAATTTGGTGCATGAGTGGGTTTGATGCCGTTATCCAAAATTTGTCACGCATCGTCGACACTACACGAGTGTTGTCGTCAAACCAAAGCATGAGAAACAATTGGCTGTATTTCGGTCACAACGCTCGTAAACAAACACCCACCCACCAGTAGCCATGCAAAAAGAAAGCAAGCAATTTTGGTTAACTAAAGAAATAACGGAGTAACTACTCGTATGAAGCGAAATCGAAAAAATTGCCCAGTGTGCAAAAAAGTGGGAAAAATTGCTTGTGTTTGCAAACAAAAGGTTTTTAGACTTTAAACTGCGGCTTGATGGGGGGAAAAAGAGGAAAATTACAAATAAAGCCAATTAAATCTATAAATATAACTGTTGTTTGTTAGCGTATGCTTTCAACTACTTTGCTTCTATTTTTTTTTGTGGCATAACTAGAAACCAAACTGAGTAAAAAAGATTGTAAGTTCGAGTGAACCAGAACTTTATATACCCGGCGCATTTTTCTGTTTCAAATAAACAATACTTGTTGTAAGCAATAAAATCAGTTAATATATAGTAGAATATCGGAAAAGTTAACCGATTTGTCCCAAGAGTTATTAATTTTTTCGAACTATTAACCTTTCTAAGCGATTTTAAAAATTGAATAGAGCACAATAGTAAACATACATAGATATTTCGAAAATAACGCGCTAACTTTATTTCAATGAAATAATTTTCATCATCGTTTATTTATTAGGGTATTCACACTATTTTTATTTCTCCCAGCTTTGCTTATTTATATTAATCCGGTAATGATCGAACTTTTCGTCGCACGCGCGCCATCATCTTTTACACGAGTGCATCGTCGACTTCGGGCGACGCCCAGTAGTGCGATTCACTAACTTATTTTAACGATATTCGATTGGTTAACTAAACTTAACCAAAATTTTAACGACCCTGCTGTTCAGCAACCATTTTTTAACGATTTTCGCATTCGCCGAATCAGCTGTTGATGTTAGCTAGTCGATGACCGAAAACTGAACGTCAACAAATTTGATGTTGTTAACTCAATCGAGAAAAGGGAAATTAGTGATTTCAACTTACATAAATAAAAGACAAATTTAAAATTTGGTAACTTGTTTTCTTGTAATTAAAAAAGGGATATTAAATAATGTCGCATATGATTTATCACGAGGTGACGAAGGATCAACGTTTACTCTGGGGTGTGGATAATCCCTTTCAACAGAATTTCAGAAGCTGTATTGGTTAACTCCAAACTTGGCTGAATACCCAATTTCTCAGCTTAACAACCAAACAAGAGGCACCAGAATAACAGAAAAATCGACTGAGAAACAGGTAGCTCGTGTAATCTTTAACCCTGTAGGCAATTTTAAAGCTTACTTTTATATTGGTAGGTTCTAGTGGCTTTGAGATTCTTCGCAACTGTTATCAATGCTATCAATGACTCGTAGGTGAACAATGGGGAATATCCATGAGCCAGTTTTCCGTAAGCCGGCATTCATCGGGTAACGGATGCAATCAATGATTCGTTGTCTCACCAGAAAGTGAGGTTTCCTATGACCCAAGTGAAACGCCAATCTGCCAAAGAAATGTTTGCTTTGGCGTAGTCTCCCTTCATGCAATTCCACGCATATATCAATTTTACCACCAAGGAATCATGAGGAGGCTTATGCCAACCACCACATCCACCATTACATAAATTAATATGCTAATGGTAAAAGCAAACTTTTACAAGGATCCATGTATAAAGCAGAAATATATGTAGTTAAGTTTTAATATATAGACAAATGATTAGAATTAAAAAAAAAATAAATATATGTATGTAAATCGTAAATACGCTGGAGCACAACGCGAAGTTTGAAAACGATAACCATGGCATATTTGAAGGTGATTCCGTCTATTCCTTGGAGTCGAGTTGATTACTATTTTAACAAAACACTCAGAGGAGAGTCCGGAATTCTGCTACTGTGGAACATTGCAATATAGTATATATAAAGAATTTTAAGTGTTTGTAGTTTGAAAAAAGAGATCCCACTCTTTATCACTTTGAATAAATACAACGAAACAGCTGTTAAGTGTCGTTAAGAATAAGTTAGTGAATCGCACAATCGTTAGTGCAAACGGCAAATATTTCCGTCAAAAATCACACCGTTTGTCGCACCGTTTAAAGTTAGTGAATCGCACTACAGAACCACTTTGTTTTAAATTCTCCAATATTGTTTACCATCATCTGTGTTCTTCAATATTCTTTCACGATTGATTGAATAGGACTCAGCTATGGGCTATTTGGTGGATTGCAGTCGCGAGATATAAAACCGATGTGCAATGTATCCTAGGCATAGTGGCAGCCTTCCAGATTCGGCCAGAACATATGCTATTAGGACTGTTAACAAATGACAGATGACGCGACGAAATTTTCGGATTTTGCGAAAAGGCGGTGAGAACCTTCCGAGCACTGCTTTGATCGCTATGACCCTGCTCACCTCCACTGTCAGGCTTTCTAGTAACTGCCAGTGCTTTTTTGTATCGATTCAAAACTGTCGCAATTTAACATTTTTAGCAACTTTACACGCACTTAAAGCCGGATTTTATATAAACTCATGCAAAATAATTTGTCTTGCTACTAACTTGGTTGCCATTTTTAACTAAACTATAAATCAAATCCAAATTAAATTTCTCAAACTAAAAAATTATTTAAATATTTTTGGGGAGGTTATAAGCTTTCCAAAGTGTCGCAATTTCAGTGTGTATCCGACTTGTAAAAGTTAATGAGTATATGAGGTAATAACGCATTTTGGTCTCTGTCAAATATAACAGGTGATGACTTTCTCAAAAATATGGTATGTACCTTGTCCTCGCCGAAACTAACACACTGTGCCACTCATACTTTATATTATTCCCTCAGCGAAATGAAATTTGACATTTCAAACAGAAAGTGTTCCTTTCCACTTTTCAAATATGTGGCAATCTTCATGAAAGTTAGCTATGAACCTACTCTACGATACAAGCCGCTTGACACCCCTATTTTAATATTTCATACAAATTGTGTACATTTTAATTAAATTTTCCTTTAACGAAGGTATCAACCCTCTGCAAAATATGTCTATAAACTTTCTGACGGCGAAATAAATGGTTTGACTACCATGCTTTCCAAGCCTCTATATGGGTAAGTCTTCGAATTGCACGGTTTGGCACGCATATTTTTCTTTAGTATAATTAAATGACAATTCGATTTTTTAAACGGGTGGCAACACTCATTAAGTTATGAACCTTCTTACCGAGACTACGCGTTTGACACACGTATTTTAATATTTCATTTTACTTGTTAAAATTTAATCAAATTCGAATTTTTTAACACGTGGCAACCCTTTTCAAAATACTGATATGGATATGGATGTTTCACATCCGCATTTTAGTATTTCATATAACTGGAGCACAATTTAACAAAAATTTCCGTTTAAATAGGTGGCAACCCTCTTCAAAATAAAGGCGGCTGTAAGCCTTCTCCTCAGCGAATCGAACAGCTTGTCAGCAATATTGTCATACTTCGTTTAACGTGTATATAATTTTATAAAATTTGACGTTTGAAACAGGTGGCATCTCTCACCAAAATAAAAATATGAAACTTCTCTTCGCTGATACGAACCGTTTGACGCTCATATTTTAATATTTCACCCGAGGTATAAGTATATTTTAATTAAATAGAACTTTTAAAAATTAAGGCAACCCTCTCCTAAACATAAAATATAATTTATGACCTATTTTTATACGTACCAAATATACGTACGAAATTTCTTAAAAATCGGTGGAGACGAGATGGCTGTTACAAACAACCGTTATTTGAACAAAGTTATCATACCCTGGACATTAGTGCGCTCGGGTATAAAAAGTATACTTATAAATGTAGGTACATATACATTTATATATACATATATACATACATATATGTAGATATGTAACATCAGTGTATTTTCACTCTCGACATATTCCGCTATTCCACGCAAACGTCACAATCCGCGCCAAGTTTGTACAGTAAAAGCCACATGAAAATGACCAACTCATTTGCGAGTAAGTATGTGGTCGGTAGATTTTTTTATATGCATGTACATATGTATGTAAATATTCACGTTTGTACCATATAATACGCTAACATGCATGATTTTTTTCTTCGCGCAAGTTTTCAATACCATTTCGTTGAATTAAACAAAAAAAAAGATAGTATTGTAGGTAAATCTCAAATGAAGAGTAAAGGTGAAAAGGGTGGCACGAATTACAGTTGGCACATTTCGACTTCATACCAAATCGCTTGATGTGTTTCGCTTCACATCACACTACGTGCAACTTCAAAAAGAAGATAACACGAAAAAGTGAAAAATTTTTAAAAGCTTCCCCAACATTGTGAAGGTAAATAACAGTACAAGTTTTTCTTTCGTCATATGTTGGTATGTACTTAGTAAATTGTTAAATTACTTCCGCTGGCTGCAGTGACAACTAAGAGGTCTGCCAAACCCAGCTCAGCTCATATTAAGTTCACTCAACTGTGGCAGTGAACTGCGCAGGCGCGTTAGTTGGCCCGATCCAGTGTCCAACAAGCATACGAGTATTACATACATACATAAATGTTAGGCTCTACGTAAATACATACAAATGTATGCTTGTTATAACCATCGATCATGAAAATAATTATGTATAAACTTTCTGCCATTGAAATGCGAATTTTGTATGATATATTTGCAGAAACTTTATAGACTGGAGAGCAATCTCTATTGCGATTCACAGTTAATCGTCTCATGCACAGAAAAATCTATCAGAATCTTCCAATAGCATCACGAGTTTTGCCAATTTATTCCTAGGCTTTCAAGCTAATTTATATTTACTTATTTTAAATACACCATTCAGTTCGTAAAGGTTTAAAAGACATGACTTTTTAACACAATTGCTTTCAAGTGTACTTTACAAATGATTGGCATCTTAAAAATTATCTTTTTTCGCGTTGGCTGTACTATCGAGTATTTTGTCGCTAACTACCCGGTATAGCAAATTTAGGTATTTCTATTGTAATAGCGCAACCATGGTATTTTTCTGAAAAGTCACATCGTACAGATCATTTTTGCTGAATAAACTTATAGTCAAGCACGTCTGACTTTCTTTTATTTGGATTTTTACTTTTGGGACTAAAAAGTTGCGGGAGTCACTATGGGACTTTGTACCATGAGTACAATAACTTGAAGAGTTACAGTTCAGTAAAATAAATACGACTTGTTTATTTATTGCACATTTAGTGCTATGAACTTCATCACCAACGAATGTGGGAAAATGTCTTTTATGCAAATAAGCAAACGAATGGTTGGTGTTTTTTCAACAGTTCATAATTTAGAACCACCGATGTATTTAAAAAATACGTTTGTTATTTATAGCTTTCATTAAATAAGCTTTTGTTATACTGGATGATAACTGTACTTCATTAACACGTGCACCACAGTGACGTGAACATACAGCTGATTCAGTCAAAATAAATAAGAGCCCACTAGCGGTACGATATGGACGCAAACTTTGTATTATCTCAATCGGTGCTTTTTTCTTTCAACTAAAAGCATCACTAACATAGTCGAGAGAAAACCGCGCATTTGGTAGGGTTGGTTGTAGCGTTGCCTAGGAAAAACCTAGAACCCAATTAGCGCTTCTAGTGCCATTTTGATTCGCTAATTGTGACACCTGTTTTTCCTCCCATTGTAATTCCTAATTTTCAAACCATTTGGATATGGAGATGCATCTACTGTTGGCGTCCATGACATTCTCCAGATCGCTGGCCAGAAACAATTCTAGTGTTTGCTGTCTGCTGCGAGCCAGGGTCGGACACTCACAGAGGTAGTGAATAACTGTTTCTCTACTGTTTCTTTCGCGATTAAAGCTCCGACAGCTTATAGTTTCCGCCATGTATACTTCCACACAAGCTCTGTCTCTGCCCAATTCGTCAGCTCTCTCGTTACCGTATATATTCCAATGCCCAGGAACCCAGACGAGGGAGAGAGATTTCTACCGGCCGACCCGGTCGCCAAGCTCAATGTCCACTTACAGTCTCTAACTATCTTAGAGTTTGTCATTGTTGAACCCAATGCTAAAAGTGCTGCTTGAGCTTCTGAGAATAAGTGTGCTATTTGTGCTCGATGGCAGTTTCTTTTCAGCAAACTGAAGACCTTCTCTATGCCTAGCAACTCCGCTTGGAAGATTCTGGTAAAGTCAGATAACCGGAACGAACACCCGCACCTACGGCAGGCCCTTCTTGAAGGAATCTCTGGCTTAAAGTTTTGCTTGAAAGCAAGCGATAGAGGTATATAGTCGGTTTGTTGCTCTGATTCTAAGATCTCCACTATGCCCATATCGCTTTGAACTCCAGCATCCTGACTCTCAGAGTATCATTGTAGATTTCGCCACAATTTCACGAATATGGGCTCTATGATACCTTATCACGGCCACGTACATTCAAAGGACAAGCTTCGATTTGAATTCCCATGCACTTATTGTATATAATAGGCTACATAAGCCTTCTCCACACGCTTCTCGATGTTTGTCCTCTAGCTTGGCTTGGCATTTATTATGACGCCCAAGTATTTCGCCTCGGGGTAAAATGTGAGAATCGTTCTGTTTAGGGAGGAAGTCTGAAATGTGTCCATTTCGTTTACTTGGTAAATAGCATAAGCTCTGTCTTGCTCGGGATGATACTAAGGCCGCATTTTGATGATGTCCATGTGTGTAATCAGTACAGAACTCTCTGAAAATTTCGCTGAACGTTGAGGGGAAGGGACCTGATACTGCCACCACAACATCATCTGCATATGCTACTATAGAAGAATATCCTTCAGTGTCAACAGTTTCTGAGCATTAACTCAATACACCTGCATTTGTGGCCTGATACTTTAACCTTAGGAAGAGATTAAGTAATTGCATTTCTCTTTTAATGTTAGAAGAAAGCACCTTCTATGTCTAGGAGGCTGTAAGTGTAAACTCTTTATAGTGGAGTGAGAATATGACCATTTCGAGCTCTAAATAACCTTTTTAGTAACAACGATTTGAGTCGATTGAAGAAGGAAAAGAAGATTCTTAATTTAATGCCGACCTTCCCAAATAATACCACAATTTACTATAGATTAGATTTTTCTCATATAAAAATCTAATTTGAAGAATAACCCCTTTAAACTACAGTAGGATAACAAAATCAATGTAAAGCAACAACACTAACTCGGAAAAATATGCGAGTTGAGCCACTCCGTAAAATGATATCCGTCCTGAGATGTAGCGTTGCGAAGTGAAAAATTGTGCTATTGTGAATGAGTCGGAAGAAAATACATTAGAAATTTACTTTTGTCACCTATCTAATATTTTTTCATTTGCATAGTATTCTTAAATATGTAACCAGATCAATCAGAAGTTTGCCAGCCTAAATAGCCCTAAACAAATCTCAACTTACATGAAAGAGGCTAACAGGGTTGCATTTGCAACTAAAGGAAATTTTATCCGAGTTGGAGCAAAGTACAGTGGCTTTTTTTTACAATACTCACAATGTTAAGGTTGAAATTTGATATAAGATTCTTAAAAATTCAATGATTTTAAAAAATTCGTCATAAAATTTTCCAATTTTCTAATCTGACTTTTTGGTAAATTTTCGGGTAAAAAGTTTCATGATCAATTTCATTTTAATATAAGAAATTTTAAGTTTCAAGAGGCTAAAAATGACCGTTGCTTTTCGTTAATATTTTTGGATTAGCTACAAAACTGCAAACTTCAAGAGCTTTTAAAAAATTGTATGTAAAAATTTGAAAAAAGCTTCTAAAAATTAATTTTTTAATTTTTGTAAATTTTGCATAAATTTCGAAACTTTGATTTATGTACATATGTATATAATTTTATAAAAAATTAACGAAAAAAAAAATCATTACAACCGCTATAAATCAGCAATTGGCTTAGCTTAGTATTCCCTAAGATTAACTAATTTGATATTGAAGTAAAACTTATTTTGCATCTCGAAATAGTTCAGAACTATTTTAATAATTACATATGTACATAAACTTATATACATATATATATATATATACATACCTATGTATACGCTTATATAATACCAAACATTTTACGATGAATTCCCTGTATCGAAATTGACCCAAAAATCAACAATTCTCATCAGCAACAGTTAAGTCTCCCATTTTAATTGTTTGCTTCTTTCTGAGCTATAAACTTCGCATCAAGAAAGAAAAAGAAAAAACACAAATCAAAGTCAATTTAAAAATTATACGAGCTGCACTAAATTATATACCCCAAGCATTGAAATGGAATTAGAAAAATTGAGCTAACTGGCATTCTACTAGTACTTCAAACTTCAAGGCAACTGCAATGAGGAAGAACTCGAAAGCAAGTGAAGCCAAAAATAGCACGAAGATAAAAAGTGCTAACGCAAAACCAGGAAGCATATCAGAAGGAAGGCAGAAAGAGGAACATAAAGAGAAATTTAATGGCATGGCTTTACGAATCGTCACAAATCAGTATGCGCATACAAACTAATGCAAATAATAACGGGATTTGTGATAGTTTTAGCGTAATCACGGGATTCCGGGACTAGTGCTGGGTTTCATCAATATTAGCGGATAACTTTGTTCGCGATTTCGGGATATTTTTACGAAAATCCCGGAACTCCAGGATTTGCTTTGGGTTAGACCATGAGACGAGTTTTTGAATATGAGTCAAAATTCAATAACTGAAGCATTTTAATGTACCATTTAAAATTCGCGATAAACTGATTTTAAAAAACACACATTTATTACGAGATTCAAAATAACACATATTTAATTTGTATTGAAAAGAAGATGCGATTCGGAAACGCACAAGGTACGTTTGAAAGTAATAATTACAGCCGTTCTCTCATTTTCACATTCCCAAACATTTTTGTGATTTGAATGGGGTTATTTTGTTGTCAGTGAAATTAAAAATAAATTGCAAAAGGATTTTAAATGCGTAATTATTTTCGACTGGAATATTTTTTAGAAATATTCATTGATATCTTTAGGTGCCATTCTTGGCATTTTTTAATCAGTACTTTATTGTAATATAAGTATTTTTAAAGTGATTTGATACCTCAAAAACGAAAGCATACATTACCCAACCCGAAAGGTGAACTTCAAGAACAGCTCTTAGTGAATTGCCACAACGACAACCAATATGGGAAATTTGCGAAGTTGGGAGCGCACTTTTTCAGTCTCACAGGAAATCTTTAAAATTACATACTGGAATTGAAATGTGAATATGGCTTTTAATATAAAAAAATATTTTACAAAAATATATAAACCTTTAAACATATCTATTATACTCCATAAAGTCTTATTAAAAACAAAAATTAATAATTATTTATATTTATTGCACCTAAAATGTGTCCGTAAAGTAAATGTGTCCGACTTAATGGTTCTTTCAACTTCATCATTAAAATTTTTCGGGACCTGAATAGCTGCGGGCTCCCGGGATTAACATCCTTAATACATACATACATATTCTTCTACATACACTAACACGATAGTTTTAAGCACACATATGTATTCGAATTTTATGACTTATCCATTTGTTCGCCGCATTCTCGTGCAATTATATTTTACGATTAAGTGGTAAAGAGACATTAGTGCCCTGTAGGACCCAGCAAAATGCTTCCGAACCTTAACTATCACACAGTGCTATTATTTTCAACGCAAACAACTGAATTAGTTTTAATAACTGTATTTCATTTTCCATATAGGAAGATCGATTGTTTTGATTTTTTGGTAATTTTTATAGTGATTTTCGAAAGAAAATCTGTCACTACGACGGTTCATACTTTAGCAACATATGTTATTAATTAATACTTAATTAATATAGAAATAATATTCCATTTTTTTTATTTAATATATAAAAATTAAATTTATTTTTTAAAATTATTTTTATGTAAAATATTTATTAGTTAATATTTAATTAATATAAAAATCATATTTTATTTTTATTTAATATATAAAAATAAAATTATTTATAAAATTTAAATATTTAAATTTTATTTAGTATATCTAAAAAATTTATAAAAAAAAATTTTTTATAGTGATAAAAGTTTAATTATCTAAAATTTATTCCATCTTTTTGAAAAAATATATTAAAATAATAGGCGATTTTATATTTAAAATTTAGGGAATTAATAATTATATTGTAACTAATATTTATTTTTGTTAATTTGTAAATAATTAATTTTAACTTTAATTATTTTAGAATTGTAATATAAATTAGTTTTATTTTTAGTAAATTTGTTTATACCTATTTTATTCAAAATGTTAATTTTAAAGTTAAATAATAGGGGTATTTAACTTAAATTAATAATTATTTTAATAATATTTTTAAAATTTTCATTAAGAAAATTGAAAAAAATTTTTATGGGGAGGAATTTACTTTTATAGAATTATTTTAATTATAATTATATATTTTTTATTAATACTATAAAAATTTGATAATATAATATATAATAAATAATTTATATATTTAAAAATTTTAACTTAAATATAGTAATGTTTTATTTTAGCTTACAATTTTTTTGTTGATTTATTTTATATGTAAATTTTTGTATGAAATTTTATTTATTTAAATAATAAATAAATTTTATTATAATCTCAGTAATTAATTTTATAAATCAAGGAAACTTGGAAGTAGTAATTTCATTAAGTATTGGCTAAATTTGTTCCAGCAGCCGCGGTTACACAAATAATACAAATAAAATTTGTTCAGTGTGAGTTAAATTTTGTAATTGTAAAATATATTTAAATTTATTAAGTGAAATTTTAAATTTATAAATTTTTATTTAAATACATACATATATGGGGCATTCCATAGAAAAGAGGAAAAACGTACATACACTTAAAAACTCTAACAATTATCCCCAAAGTTAAATGACTGCATTTCATTAATATGTTTAAAGAAATTAAAATATGAAACAAAGCTGCTATTTTTCTTTTTAATTCTAATTAATTTCTTAATTTATTTTATCTGCATTATTTTTAACATAAAAATTAAAGCTGTAATTTCTAAAAAAAATTATAGTAATTGGTTCGCTTTTTCTATTTGCACTATTTTTGCTTGTAATTGCGGTTTTATTTTTAATTTTGCATCAAAATTTATAAATAAATATTTTAATAAGCTTTAAAATGATAACAACACCAATCAGATAGTGAGGGCCAATGTCCTGCAAGACACAAATGACACAAATGGCCCCCATATAATAATAATAAAATAAAATCGCAGTCGACTTATGTCCAATCTTCGATTTCATAACTCTGAAGGTAGGGAGCATATGTACGTATCGTTCTAAAGGTCTGGAAGCCTCTTGTATTATAAGGATAGCAACTATAAGATCTGCAGCAAAAAACGTAGATTACAATGAAGTTGTATCTCAACACACCGCTCCTCTAACAGAAAATCTCGCCCAATTTCCCATACCAGAATTAATTTGGCTTTAGTTGATTTTGTTGATTTGATTAGAACCTGATTAAATCCAATCGGTTTCTGTGTGCGGTGAATTGGACGAGAGTTCTAGGAAACGAAACGCCATGCAACTTCTTTGTGATCTACGTTTTATGTCTGAAGTAAAAAGCGCCCGGAAATAATAATTTTTTCAAATTGTTCAGATGAAAAATTTATTGAATTAAGAATTCGTTCAAAATAAAACTCATGACGGTATTCTGTAACTCGGTCTCATCTCAAGGCACTAAATTTGGGACTTCAAATGAGAGACATTTTTTGTGACTTGAGACGATTTCGGTATTCAGTAAGCAACAGTGCTAAAATATTTCACCAAAGGCTGTGGTGAAAATCAGTAGAGCCAATCAGCTGATGGTATGTTCCAGCTATTGCCGCATAATCAATGTGTATCAATCGATGGCACACATTATTTCTCTTTAAAATGTGGCCGTTGTAAAATTAACGTTGAAATTTACAGTTAATATTTTTATCACTGACTTGTAATTGAATCGATTATTTAAAGGATGTTTAAAAATTACTTTCGGGTAAAATGGCAACATTTTCCTCAATTTCTTTTTACTGTGACCTGCTGCCCAACTAGTGACCTTATTTTGAGCCTAGAGACTGCTAACAGAATACCGGCATCAATATATCGGTTATGCCATATGCTATATAAATCTGACTTTATTTTTGAAAGATATTTTTTTTTCAAATCATTGCATATTCCGTATCTAGTGATTTCTATTTTTTCGATAAAAAAATAATCGTTATTATTGGATTTAAATGTTTCCGATGATATTTGATCTACATTTTATGGTTGTAATTTTTTTACACTTTTTGATTATAATAAAACCAACAACATTTGTCGGTGATGATGATCGATTATGTTTTATGATCGAAAAAAATCACAAAGTATCGATAGATCGAGATATGATCGAAAATTTTAAGTCAAGGAATAAAGATTTTTTTTTATCGAAAAAATGGAAATAAAAAAATATCGATTGAATATGATCGCAAAAGGAAAAATCCAAGAATAACGATTATTTTTAATCGCAAAAATAAAAATCAAAAAATAAAGATTAAATTTTAATTTTTTAAATAAAAATTATAATTGTTGCGGTCCTTGATATTAAATTATTCTATAAACTGTCATGTAAAATAAACAATGGCTGACCAATAATTTATTTTGCTCGAATATTACATCCAGTACCACAGGCAGAGGATGCCATGAAATTCTTTTCCGGTGACATTAATGCAAGATTTCATAACGTTTGCCATTTTTTTTAATATATAACATTACAGAATGACTTTTTTGGTAAGATTTAGAGGAATGGTGAATTTAATTACACCAAATGTTAACCATAAAAAAAATAATATTTTATTAACCGTTTTAGCCTGCAATCTGCTTCTCTCCAATCAAACGGGAAAAAGCATATCAGCATGGCATGGAACTGGCTACTAAAATTAATTATTTGTAAGCTATTTATATTGTACAATTTGGAAAACTACATTTTATAATCGGCCCATAGTTCTAGATATGGCCGGTTTTCATTAAACCGACTTTTGTCGTCTTCTTTAGAATTTTTCCAAATTCTTTCGAACAAGCAAGTGGCACCAAGCACAAGCTGGGCTGCCGCATACTGAAAACTTGAAAATGCAGATTCTGGGTTTCCATACATCGCAATCGATAATCATCGAGCATGCCTACTTTTCAAAAGGTTTGAAACTTTTATAATAATTGATTGTATAAATCTGTGTATTTTCATATCACAAAAATAATTAAAGTCGAGCTGTAAAAAATGAGCGTTATAATTTTTTACAAAAAATGCGCTATGAAATTCACTTCAGCAAGCTCATAATTTTTGTTTGCATCAAATATAACTCACTAGTTGAAATCAGCCCTACAAGGTCTGCACGGCAACGGGAGCGATTAAACCTCGAACGTCAAGCGTGTACTTTAATTGAACACTCAATAAACTAATTGCTGATCCCAGTTGTGTCGGAGATTGTCTGTATATACATAGTTAGTTTTTTCTAAGAAGACATACATACACACCGTCCGCATGAGTGGACACATGAAGTGTATGAGTAAGCGTTTTTCTAGGTTTTTTTTTTGTTGCCAGAAGTTCACACTTGCGTGTATTTTTATTATTTTATTCAACTGTTGTTTATTGTGATGAAAATGTGTATCACTTGTAAGTGCAATTAATTTGCTTTCAAACACCCATCATTTATATTTTTCTATTAGACTTCATCGTTGTTGTCATTTGTTTTTATGAAGTGTGAACAGTTTTGTGAATTTATTGCTTTGTTATTTCTCAGAGAATAGTTAGATGGAAAATGAAAAGTGGGTCGAGTGGCACAAATTTCGTTGAAATAAGAACTCCTCATATTTTTTGAGCCTTGAATGCAAACGTGTTAAATACTTCAGAGAATCAGAATGTTAGTTAGAGTTGTTAAAACCTTTTGAAAAGGTATGAATCTAATATTTGTGTTAATTTAAACTGTTTTTTTTTAAAGTTCCTATTTGCAAATTTTAACCCTTGCAAAACTATGTATGTATATGAATACATCTATCTAAGTATTTAAATCAATACTTCATATATTTCTCAAGCTTTCTAACTTGCGAGAATCTTCGTATGTTATTCCATCTTCCCGTCTGAAATGAATGCGCCACAAATATTCTGTGACATGTCAAGATACGTACCATAGTTCCCCATACTTTTCACTACTCATACTCTACGATCTGTCAAGAAACCAACCGAAGTCTTGCATCCTTTTCGCAAGGAGCAAAGTCGGCTAGTTTAAGTGGATTATTATTCTGAAATCTTCGGCAGGAATGGTTTACCAAGTGCTCTTAGCCTCTAGAGCTAGGCTCTCGCACAGTATGCGTTCGACTGTCTCATTGAAGCCGGGTCTTCGCAGCTGCGGCAGCACCTGTTGTAGGGTAAGCCGATTACTTCGGCGTACGTGTTTCCGTGAATTTGTAGGAATTTTCTTGCTCACTTCTAAAATACCCCTGATTTTAGGTGGGCCATAGGACACCCAAAACTTCCGGATAATCCTAAATTGAGCAGCAAAATTCGCAATTTTCGCCCACCGCGTGAGACATGTTCAATGCATAAATGTTCTTATGCCTCGGGAACCAGGGACGAGGCCAGCTCTTTCTTACACGCATCCACTAGTTGGGATCTGACCGAGGTAGAAGACAGTGCCCGAATAGCGGTTTGGCTGGTAAGATATTTATCAGCGACCTCGCGGGTGCATTTTGCTTTATGCAACTTACTGCCTCCTTTATTGCAAACGTTTCGGCCTGAAAATCGATTGCATGGTCCGGCAGGCGGAAGGATAATTTTTGATTATAGTCCTCAATGAAAACCCCTGCTCTCTAATGGTTGTTGGTCCCTCCCCTTAAACCAGTTCATGCTGCTTGGGAATTTCGTGCGGGATATGTGGTTGACCCACGAGAATGATCGAAGTCCGTTCTTTCCAGAACCCCAAGACACTCAGTCTGATAGTAATGAATTTATAAAAACGTTCAAGACATCCGTTGGACGCGATCTCTCTTTTAACAACGTAATCCTTAGTAAGAGTCGGTCCCTTGACCAACGCCCCATAAGAGAGTATGGGTCGGTCTATAGCTGTGTACATCCAGTGTACCATTTTTGGTTTTAAACCCCATCCATTGCCTAACATTCTTTTAGTTGCATAGAAAGCCACTAGAACCATTCGGGCACTCTCTTCGCTATTCAGTCTCCAATTAAGTTTGGGATCCAGGATAGCACCAAGATATTTTACTTTCTTTGACTGACTTAGTCCGACCCTCAATTTCGTTTTTTGCATTTAGACAATTTGGATTTCTTTGTGAAAAGGTCAGTTTTCTCGGGGTAAACTCAAGAGAATAACTTATAGCCAAGGAGATGGCGTCTTGCAAGCTGAGATCTTTGCAATTAACATAGCGGCAAAATTGGTGGGCATGATGAACCTTACTCCTTCAAAACGTGGCTTTGCTGTAGACATTCAGGAGGCGTTCAAGGCTCTAAAGCCGACAACGACTAACTCAATCTACGTCGAGGATCTCTATTTTTCCTTTCTCGAGTGAGTTAACAACATCAAATTTTTTCTCGTTGAGTTTTCGATAATCGACTAGCTAACGACAACAGCAGATTCGGCGATAGCCAAATTCGTTAAAAAAAAATAATTTCTGAATAGCAACATCGTTAAAATGTTCATTAAGATGAGTTAACCATTCGAATATCGTTAAAATAAGTTAGTGAATCGTACTACTGGACGACATATTGGAATTTGTCAAAATACAAGGGGAAATCGCTTTCTGGGCATCCATGTGGCCACCGGGTGAAATCTCCAGGAGAAAAACTCGTTTAACCTAATATATGGACTTCAAAAAGTTTTTTTGTAAAGCAGTGCAATAAATTGGAATTCCTAACTCCAAACTTTTTAAAAGATAAACTGTACCTCTCTTTTAAAACGATACCGTGTAAGTTTTCAAAGTTCGTAAATCAACTAATATTGGTGAACCCAACAAATTTTATCCCGTAAGTAAACAAAAAAAAATTAAAATGCCGCGATTCGCCCTTTTGTGTATGCGGTTTTAATGGGTCACGGTTTCAATCTTACCAGCACTACAAATGTGCCCTATCATAAATTTCTATAATTTATTACATCATTTGAAATTTCAAAACTCTAATACAAGTAATATCTAACTTCAATTTGAAGAAAAACTTCAACAACTGAGTTCAGCACTTGAATATAATTTTAATGCAGATAAATTATAGCTCTCATTTTGTACAACCATTTGTAATTTATAATCAAGTAATTTATTTGAATCACAATATTTTATTGGAAAACATTTTAATAGAATTACGATTAAGGTTTTCCCGGCAAAGGGCTTATCTGCATAGAGCGTGTTTTATTAAGTCACAGTCATAATTTATAATATATTTTCAATTCATACATATATTTCACTTTAAGCGTAGCATCAACATCGAAGTGCACACATCATCATTTCTTATCAATTCCAGCGTAAAAATTTTTAAAGCCTGTTGTGAGAGAAGAAACAAATTGAAATTTTGCACTCAACGAAGCGAATGCGACGACGAAGAACGGAAACGGAAAGCAACAGGCTGTCGAACAAAATGCGAATAAGAAATGGCAACAATAAAATAAAGAAGCATTAAGTAAAATGGAAAGAGCAGCTAAAAGAAATTTGCAAATTCAGAGTAGCAGATAAGGCAATAAAAAATTAAACTGCGCATTACATAAAGAATGAATATAAAAATATAAAAGGAAAATCGCTCTTCAAAAAAAAAAACATCAAAATTCAAAACTCAAAAGAACCCGTGCTATAAATATTTTTGTGTTAAGCTGCGAAAATATTAAAAATAAAAGCTTGCACAAACCAGTTTTGATATTACTATATGTAGCCCCTGTACGACAACTGTGCGTTCTTTGTAATGATTTTTTTTTTGCCATCTATTTTTGTTGTGGATGCCGTCCAATGCCTGTCGTATTGCACTTAACGCAGTGTGGTTATTTCCATGCTTATCCGCAGTCGCCAATATTGACGTTCGTTCACACAAATGCACAAAATGTGATTGTCACTGGGCGCACACGACAATAACGATTGCATACAATGAACATCAAATGACAACGCAAACGGGTCAAATGGGTTATTGCTCCATAGAATGGCAGACAGGCAGAGAGAGCACAGCTTAGGAGCAAAGCAACGGAGATGATGAGGTTACTCAAATACCTACACTGCATCTAAAAGTTGCTCGTGACTAACCTCTGCAAAAGTGATGATGACATTTAAATTATGGCACACAATTAATAGTATTTGGTAGAACGCTGCGAACTAATTCAGTTTCTGTGAACAAATAAAAATCTCATCACTTCTTATGAAATATTGACTCTTTTATCAAATAATCAAACACAAAAAAGCAAATCTTTATAACTGTTGAATATTTTTTTCATATAGTTATGGTTATTTTGAAAATTCTTTGCTTGTTAAACAAAAACATAGTTTTCGATACTAATAGTTTTGAACATTAATCGCTTTAAATCAAAAACAGATGGAATAAAATTAATTTTTCATTCCGCCTTGGCAATTTCTCGCGAGGACCGCTTTCTGGCGAGCTTCTCGCACAGATAACTAGATACGAAACTCTCAATTGCTCACAAAAAAAGGGGGAACGGAGCTGGTGTTTTATGATGGCAACATTACCAACTCAGTTCTCCTATTATCAGCTGATTGCCAAAAAAGCCTTACTGGGCTGGCAGAGGCAAATCACGAGAAAATTGGCAAAAGCAATGCGTTTTCAAGTTGGATAAAAAAAGGGAGTGAATGTTATTTTGCTAAAAAAATTGTAGTATTGGAATATTGAAAAATTAGAAAAGGGCGTGCATTTGATTTTTGAACGTTAGTAAAGAATTTAGTCCTTAATTTCACATACAATTATTGCTTATATTAAAAAAAAAAACTCGTTATGAATGCCGATGCAAAATTTGTTTAAGAAATTGGTATATATTGATTTTTAAATGCTTCTAAATTTATATTATATATATTCATATACGCTGTATTATATATATGAGTACATACATACATGGTGTCTGTACATTGAAAATAAATACATTTGGACCATTTGTAGAATTGTTGTTTGTCTGTTCGCGAAAATACTCAAGCGGTTTTAATAAGGTCTTAACTGATCACTAGAAATTAACATCGAACAAAACATGGGTTACATTTTATCAAAATATTAAATAAGGAAACACAAGTTTTTTATTAGAAATATTTTAGAATAATTTTCTTTCGAATTAAATTTTGTTTCTTTCAACGGCACCAATGTACGCCAGTGTTTATTTTTTGTCGTTGATTTTTTGTTTAAAGCATAGCAGTGCACGCTTGGTATGGCTAGTAAATAATAAATTATTTTAAACTTTTCATAATGTTTATACACACTTTTTTCAAGCTTTCATTTAATCTGCATAATTTTCTTTATTCACATTTTTGTTAAATCTTCGTGAAACTGTCTCTTACGACAAAAGTTTTAAATCTCGTTTAAGCTAAAATCTGTTTTAACAATATTTTCTTTTTAATTCACATTATTTTTTTAATGCGTTTCTTCATAATTGCGACAAATAATTGTAATTAATTTTTGATGGTCGAAACAGATTCACGGTTCTCATATTTTCTTATATACACTCGTATACTTATATTATTCCAATGCCGGTATTCTGTGAGTAAACTCTAGTCACTAATTGAGACTTTTCTGTGGTGAGATTGATTTTGAGACTATTCGGTATTCAGTAACCCGTCTCAGCTCTATAGTCTCAAAATAAAGTCACTAATTTGTCAGCTGGTCCTGTGCAGGTCACAAAACAAAGAATTTGTGGAGAGTATTGAACAAAATCGAATGTTTACATGGATGGAAAGCTACATTTATAGATTGTTGACAGTTCTAATTTTTACACGTATTTTAAATAATCCGTTCACATTAAAGGGCAGTAATAAGAATTTTGAAAGGTTAATTTCAATTTCAGTTTTACGATACCCATATTATTTTAATTTCTAAAAAGCAATATTGGTGTTGACAAAGAATTGCAAATGTATATTATGTGCTATCGATGAAAACATTTTCATTGTCATTTGATTGTCTCTACTGTTTCTCACCACAGTCTTTGGTGAAGTTTTTTTCACAAAAAAAGTCTCTAATCTCTAATCAAATTTTGTGACTTGAGATGGGACAGAGTTACAGAATACTGGCATTAGCACCACTTTCTTGCTTATTTTAGCCGAAATACGTAGACAGTTTTCATGAAACTCATAAATGGTGTTAGGAAAGTGCTAACTGACCGATATTTATAACACTTTGCGCACAAATATAACTAGTTAATTGTTGTTAAAACTTTTCCGTTTACTTCACACAATTTTAATATAAACACTGCACTTTGGACGTTTCTATTTATTGATATAAGACCTTTCGTGCATATAAAACTTAATGCAGATCAATTTTTTTTTTACAAAATTTATTCTTTAATGCGTTGCTATTTTTCAATAACCAATAATACACAGATTTTGAAAGTTAGTCTTGTTACTTCATTACTTGTGATGTCAGATGCTTGAAAATTTAATTAGTTATTTTTACCCTAAAATACTTTGTGAGGCATAAATAGAAGCTTAAAAGGTGTATGAGGAATATTGCTTTAATATGAAGGAGAAACGCTTTTAAAAGTTTTCGTTTAACACAAACCTATTAAATTTGCAATAATATAATAATAAATTCTGTTTTAAATATGCACTTTCTTGAAAAAAATACTGTGAATGGCGTAACTGGAGTTGGACCGACCAGGGTTGCTTTTTTAAGCGCGTCCGAAGGCCACCTACGCAGAAGGGAGTTATGCAAAAAAGATACTGAAACTTTAAAAACATATATGTACATAGCTTAAAAATCAGCGGGGCGTGAGATTTTCAGATTTTTTTCAAGCGTGGTTTCTTATTAGAAAGATTTCCCGATATTAGTTATTTTTCACTATTAGTTTTTATTTTAGTATAGTTTAATTCCATTTGCTTCTTGCTTTAGGATTTCTTATTCACCTGTTCGTCTTCATTATTTGTTGCCATTTTGACGGGAAGCAAGGTTGCTTTTTCCTTTTTTTTTTGGTGCGAAACGAAATATTAAAAAATGTGTGGGCCCATAGGGTTTCCCAAAACCAAAACTTGGTAGAAATTCGTTTTATGTAGTACATATGCAAATATATTTTTTAATTGTAGACGTTTGAAAACTTTAAATGACTTCAAAACAAATTTAACGGAAATTTACAAACACTTGCAATACTAAAATTGTAAAATTTATACATATATATTAATATTTTTCTGGCCTATTTATTTTATATCAAAAAATAATTTTATGAGCTCAAGACCAAATTCTAATAGAAAGAGTTATAGCTATATCTTCTACCATTGCTGTTTTTTTATTATTCTTCCTACTAAAAACTAGCCTTGAGCTCATAAAATTATTGTTTGATTTTAAATTTGTTTATAAAAAATTTAAACATTTGTTAACTAGTGTTATGAAAAATTACAACAACAAAAAAAAAACAAAAGCTATTCTCAATAATAATGTACCGTATAGCAGTTCTAGCGGCTAAGCAAATTTAAGCGCGCACACAAGTGGGTATAGTGGGGTATGGCGAACGCGGGGAACTCAAGCAAAGCTCAGCTTTTGTACTACGTTTTAAAAATAAGTAAACCAGCTATATAGCATTTGCAGAAGCAGGACAAAACGATGCTGTTTTACGCATATGACTACAAGAAACAAACAGACACACACACAGGCACAAATCGGTTAAGCTACGAACTACATAAGTATACAAGAGACTGTGAACAAGTGCAGCTGAGACGAAGAAATAATGTAAGTAGTTACATATGTATGTACATATAAAAAACCATAAACATATTATTACCAATTGTCACGAAGATTTTCAGATGTATTTTGTTAGCAGAACCTTGAGCAATATTTTCAAAATTTTATGTTTGATATTAATATATATTTTTTTTTGACAAAGCCAAGTAATAAACACACTCAGCTGTGATAATTAAATATTTGTTTTCAACTTTTTATTGCTGTTTTTTTTTCTTTTCTACTTCTTCAACATTTGCTCGCTTTCTGGCCCTAACACTTCACTTTACACTAACACTCGCAACAATTTTCACACGCTCGATGTCGATGTGTAGATTTTATAATATGCATACATATATTTTTTAAACTTCACTACGCACGTACAAATTTTGGTAAAAACCGTATTTTTTTTCATTAATTCCGAAACACTTTCGCGTCTTTAAATAACTATCACTTTAATTTAATTTTTTATTTTTTATACTTTTAAGCTTACAATTTGCTTCGCGTTGTTATTGTATTGCTACACATTTACAATGCGCGTCATGAAAACAAGTTTAATATAAAGCACGCGTCGTCGATTATTTATAGCCAATAGCGCGAGCGAAAATTCCAAAATTTCTAATTTCACTAACGTCACAAATAAATATATTCCGCCTAAACACACGACCACAACGACGTCTCATAGGCAACTGAAGCGGCGATAAGCCAAATAATAAATACACCGTTTTGAACAAGCCAGTAGTAGGTAAACGAACGAATGCGTCGCGCCATCCAGAGCGCCAAACACCAAAAAATACACACATACATACATATGTATGTATGTTGCTGGCAAAGTAAAAAAGAAAACAATTTTTGTTGTAGTCGCCAATGTATTTAGGTGCTGATGTACTCGCTGTAACTCGTATGGAGTTATTATTGTGGTTGTGTTGAGGCAGACGGTTGATTCTCTTCAACCTAAGCTAAATAGTACAGTGAGAGAGTTAAGTAGAGTCAAATTAAGCGCTCTACTAACTTTTTTATCGCATGCGATATATTTCTTAAGATGCGAGTACTGGCGAGAACCGCTTAGTTGCTGTGCGCCGCTGTATTCAGCAATTATTGTTGCCGATGCTCAGCTGATGCTGACAGTTTGTTTACTTTTGTACCCAATACTTACATACATATATTGAAAATGTCGCCGGGAAAGTGAGCTTTCAATATTTAGCAACAACATATTTCTATATTATGTATTCAATATTTTGTCTTTAATAAAAAGGGAGGTTAAAGTAAAATAAACAAATTGGCCTCCAGCCGGCAAAACACAAATTAAAATTGGAAAGGTCGCTAAAACAAATAACAAAAACAAAAAAAAAATCATTATTAAACAAATTAAATTAAACAAAAAAATTAAGGAAAAGAAGAATTTAATTAATTAAATGCTTTCAAATAATAAAAAAAAAATTAAAATGTAAGAAATATGAATTAAACTAAATACATTTCAATTAAAACTATGTAAAATTAAAATAATTTCAATTGATTTAAATTACATTCACTTAATTAAATTAAGTAAAATTATTAAAATAAAATTAAAACATAAAGTATTTGTTTAATAACACGAAATAGATAAATGAAATAAGTTTAAATAATTAGAAAAGTCAAAAAATAAATCAATAAATTTAAATAAAATTAATAAATTAAAAAAATTTTAATTACCTTAAAATAATAAAAAATAAAATATATTAAGTTAAAAAAAAATAATAAATAAATAGAATTAATTTAAAGGCACTCTAAATTAAATTATATCAGTTTAAATGTAATTAAATTAAATTCAACTAAATTAATTTAAGCATAGAAAAATTAAACAAATTAAATTAAAATAAAATTTGCATATATTTAATTTATTAAAATTGAATCAAGCACAGAAAAAACATATTGCGATAAAACATAATAAAAACAAAATAAAATAAAGTAAAATAAAATAAAATAACATAAATAAAGTTAGATTAAATAAAGTCTTATTTAATTAAAATTTAATAAACTAAAATAAGTAAATGAAATAAATCAAAATAAAATGAAATTCATTCAAAGGTACATTAAATTAAATTAATTTATATTTGATGAAACTAAATTAATTTGACCAAAGTAAAAATAATAACATTTAGCAAAATAAAACGAATGAAAATAAAATGGCATATAATTAGAATTGGGAAATATAATGACATAGCACGTGATAAAAAAATTACGTGCAGTAAAATAAAACAATATAACATAAATAAACCTAGATTAAAAAAATTCAATTTAATTAAATTAAAATAAACTAAATCGTACTAAGTCAAATAAAATAAAATTAATCTAACGGTACATAAAAATAAATTAAATTAGCTTAAATTGAATTAAATCACATTAAACTAAACATAAATAAAGTTAGATTAAATAAAATTTAATGTAAGTAAATTTAAATAAACTAAAATTACTAAATAAATATTATAAGTAATAATTAAATTAATTTAAGTGAAATAAAACAAAATATAAAAAACAAAAAGAGTTAATAAAATAAACTGGCATAGCATTAAATTTATTAAAATTGAATGAAGCAAATAAAAAAAAGATATAATCAGATGAAATTAAAAAAAAATAATTAAAGTAAAATAACATCAAAAAGTTAGCTTAAATAAAATAAAGTCTAATTAAATTGAAATAAACTAAAATATACTAATTAAAATAAAACAAAACAAAATTAAATTAAAGTGCCAGTTGAAAAAGACTATATTAAAAAATTAAAAAAAAAATTGAATAAAGTAAAATAAAATGTACAGTAGAATCTCGAAAAATTTTAACGAAATGCCCTAAATAAGGGTAATTAATTTTTTTGAGTTATTAAGTTTTCTATGCGGTTTACAAAATGGAAAAAATAACCATAAAAACAGATTTTTCGGAAATAAAACTAAATTAAATACTTTTCATCATAATTTATTTATTAGGGGTATTCACACTATTATCGTTACTCTGGTGGTTCGTTGGTTGGCTGTCCGGTAAAAATTAATTTGGCAAACGGGGTTTCTATCAACAAAATTCAGGTGATAAATAACTGATTGCCATTTTGCCTGTTGCCGGCCAAACTACGAACTACATTAGACTTACAAAAAAAATAAAAAATTATGTAAAACTGCCAAGTAACCAAGAAACGCGCCTAGTGTGAATACCCATATTAATTTAGATATTTAGTTGTACCGAATCGTAATACGAATAAACAAAATTGAGATCGCGCATATTTTTTTTTTTTTTTTTACAATAAAACTGTTGGTTTCGAAAAACTAAAAGCTCATGAAAATTAAATCAATAGTTAATTTTTTAGAGCAGTACGTGGAAATTGGATTCGGTTAACTTAAACGAGCGCATTAGTTTTGCGTTATTCTACTGTATAATTTGGATTTGCATTTTGGAACTCCTATAAAGTAATAGACACTTAGCCGGAATATATTTGTTAAATCTTAAAAAAAGAAACCGAAAACATTGTCCTCCGACACCCTATAGTAATAAGTTGTGACACAAAAAGACTATAATATAATTGTCTACCCAAATTTAACATTTTAAGTATTGTTGCTATTGTAATTATAACAACATATTAATAGTATTTTCTTGCTACATATTTCAAAAATATCAGGCTGTAAGCCATTTGAAAACCATTTTAAAACATAATATAAAGTTGTACAAAATTAAAAAAAAAAACAACAGTTTGTGAATCCTCTTATCCGAAATTAGTCAACAACTTAAGCATTGTAAATACATATTAAAGAAATGTTTTTATTGTATAAAACGAATTTTTTTGATCGAAATTATGAGTTTCCACTTAGACGGTTTATACTTGCGAACAAAAAAGACATTGCTCATTAAATAAAACTTAAATAGTAGTTGTTTATAAGGCAAAAACCAAAACAGTAAATAAATTGAACCGAATTCCACCACTCATTGTGTTAACAAATCAAGTACAATCTACATATTCGCTTTGATTTTCAAGGCACACATTCTGCTATTATACAGCTGCAAAAAATTGATTCTAAGAATATTGCAATTTCAATTAATTTATCAACACTCAGTTCTAGTTGGCTAGTCAATTGTGACTCTGTGGGCTATTCTATTTAGTACGTTCGTTTGCTATTCAAGAAAATTGCAGAGAAAAGCAAACCTCGCTTTACTACAGAAGCCATCATGTTCATCAACTATTGCGTGCGAAAATCAAATTGCAACTGGTGCAACGAATTTCATAGTAGTTTACAATGTACCAAAACTGCCCGCATCGTTGCTTGCGAAAATTGCGAAAAATGTATACGCATGCGTGCGCTGAAAACTCTCAACCATATTCGTGTTCTCTGTAAATACTTCGGCTTTTCAAAACCTTCCCGCGGAGCCTTAGCTTCGGTTAAATTTACATTTTGCAAAGACACAACAAATAAAATTAAAGTAATGACTAAAAGCAGAATTTCAAAAAAATTAGAAAAAAAAAATGAAAGTAGAAATCTCAATAAAGAGAACGTAGAGAGTAAACTCAAAAATGCGCCTAAAACAAAAATGTAAATATAAAACTTGCAACAACAACAACCATTCAAAAAGCCAAGCATAACAATCGCAAGTTTAATAATTGTTTTCGCAAAAGCAAAGATTACACAAAATTTTGATGCGAGTTTTTAGTTGCATTGCATTGCCAATTTTTTTTTTGTATGCAATCGAACGGTGCGTTGGAGCGGCGGGGCGTAAAAGGGTTGGCGCCTTGCTTGGGTTGTTCATTGCGGCCTTTCTTGTTTTTTTTTTGTTTGTTTGTTTGTTTTTGTTTTTTGTTTTGGGTAGCGAAGTGCAATCACCTCTCAATGTTTGTTTACAAACTAAAGTGTGGTTAGGAAACTTTTACTATGCGCCAACATCGACCGGCAAAATGGCTAATACTCCGTAAGTATCACACACATAGTGACTTTTAGATGTGTGTGTGTGCGGTGAGCGGCTGTGTGTGTGTTCGTCTGGGTAGACCATTTTTTTATTTTTTTTGGATGTACAGACTTACATGTGTATGTAGAAGATGTGCCTTAATGAGTTTAGATGTGTGTGTGTGTGTGTGTGTTAATCTCTTGAAAGCTACTGAAATAGCATTTCCGTTTACATATTGTTTAGATTTAAAAATGAAAAGTTGTCTCTGATAAAATACAATTCAAAGTTCATGCAAGTAGCAGAACAAATGTTTCCCTTCGATTTGAGTGCTTTCATGATTACCTCAAATCTCCGAAGTGGTCATTGCTCTCGAGTGGATTTAATGTTTGTTTTTTTTTAAACATTTTCGAGTGCAACAAAGCAACTACAGAGTGCAAAAAAAAAACTATATAACATTACTTTTTTAGAGCCGTAAATAAACATCAATTAATTTATTCAACAAATACATACGGATACAACCTAAAAGTAAAATAGCGGAAGATTGAGGGAAAAAGAAAATTATATGGACAAGTTATTGATCGCTAAACAAGTAAAAACTTACAAGCAATAGCTGATAGATTATTTTAACACTTGACTTCCGTTCTAGTTTTATTTAAGTTAGGATAACTATTGTACCTTAGATTTGCCGAAATATTAGCAGTTCTAATTTTGTCACCGATTTCTTAACTTTATATAGGCGAAATTAAAGTGCTTACTTTCACCAAATGAGAATGAAAAAATGTGTGACAGAGACTGATGGCATTCTTATTATGTCCAACAGCTGTGACTTAACCCATAAATGATCAGTGCAAGGTCATATCTTTAAAATGTTTGGGTTCGTAATAGTTTTTTTTTTTACGTATTTGCAGGTATTCATATACATATATATTACTTTTCGGCCTACTTTTTATTAAACGATAATATAAATGTGTGAGCTCAAGGCCCAGCATGTCGTAGGCTGTGGGTTCGAGCGCCGGTGGAGTCATGAAAGAAATGTGATGAGGAGATGTGGTGATCTCTGAAATAGCTATAATTTCTACCACTCCTGACTGCTGTTGTCTTTTTTCCAATATACTTTTCCTTAAACTGGCCTTGAGCTCACAAATTAATATTATCGTATTTGCAGGTATTTAGTTTTATTGTTTTTTTTTTTTAACTGAAAGTGCCTACAAAAAAAAAGTGTAGTTGGGATAGGGCGAAACCTGAGGAGATGGCGGACCAATTCTAACTCCCTGGCACTCCGGTTTTAGCGCACCAAAAATATACGCTATGTTTATAAGCCTTTGTTAATTTTGGTCCAATTTAACATAAAACAGTTTATAAGACAAATATACGCCACTATACATTTTGCATTGTATCGCAAAAAAAGACTAGATTACAAAATAAAAAAATTATTGTTTCTATTTAAAGTATGAACTCATTTATAGTACAAAATATTAATTTGAATGATATAAAGCAAAGCGATTATGTTCGGAAGTGTAGCATAAATGAACATTACGATTGCACGCATTATTTTCTATTACTCACTTTCAACATCGCATGTGGCAACATTCCGCGTGAACAGCTGATAGCAAGGCTCTACCGCTAAGGGAACGACTCATGACCTGGCGAAATTCTATACTTGAAATTAGAGTTCCTTCAACACGTTTTTCTTCATGTAGCTTACAATAAATTATATAGGAAATATTCTCTTAATGTAGTTAAACAAAAATATCCCATTACATATTAAATGCCGGCTTCTTCATTACTCATGGCAAAAAGTCTGTTTTTGTCCAGCATGGATTCACAATAATCTCATCTAATAGTTTATCAAAGTCTTATACTGCTTTGAAATTTTTTGCAGATATCAGTCCCGCTTTCGAAGTCTGAATGGTATCCAAAATATGCACTTTACTGAAGTTATACTTTTGAATATCACACAAATTGTGCGCTGTTTATGAATTTTTTCGCCAGTTGAAAGACGGGACACTAATGCTAGGTTGTTGATTTTCACTCTTGTTCTCTTCTAAACCCGCGAGCTTGTCTCAATTTCAACAATCGGTATACCCGCATCAATAGCTTGCGCTAAAAAAGTTTGGTGGTCTTTATCAAGGATATCTCAAAAATGTAATCATCGGTTTGAAGACATGGTCTACAATAAAATATATCAAAGTAACAGTACTAACCTGAAAATACTAGCAAGTTATAGATTTAAAATGAAAATCTTCTTTTATGCATACAGGGTTGCCTGCGTTCCTTTATAATATTCATAATGCCCAATGCCCATTCTTTCCGCATGCGCGCTTAAAGTCCAGTGGCCCATGTATAATGTAGTATGACCTATAAAGAAGACCTCTGGTCCGCTTTAGTAATTACGTAAATATGACGGGTCCTTTGATTTTTGTAATTACCTTGTTATGAGAGGTGGGCGTGGTTTTTTGTTCCATATTTTGCTTGAAATGGAATACTTACTTCCTCACTTAATTGGCGCTATAATCCCTTAAGCGATTTTGGCCAAACTTTTCCTACAATTTGTGGTGTGCGTCTTGATGTTGTAACACAAATTGAGGGCCCTATGACGGAAATGGAATGCGTGTTCTAAATTTGATACAATTTGATTAAGTATTTTAGGAGATATTCCTATTTGATCTAAGGAGGGCTGCGCCACGCCCATTTTCACAAAAAAACAATAATTCCAATATAATTCCATTTCCAGTGCAATTCGGTATATTAGATGCGAACAAATTATCTTTGATAGTCACTGAAATGTCGGATTATTATTATATTCACTAAACACCGTTATGTTGAGATATCTTAATATTTACTCGAGGTAATCGATGCGGTCGCCAGAGCCGAGTGTGTAGAGTGTGCGGGTTTCATTCGGTGGGTCCTGGCAAGTAACATCAAAAATTATAGAAAAGTTTTTTCTAATATGGCTCATCCCTCGGCTGGCATGAAAAAACTTCTCACAAAAATCATCCGCCGTTCGAAGTCGGTGTAAAACTGTAGGTTCCTCAATTTGTGTTACAACATCAAGATGCACGCCACAAATTATGGGAGAAGTTCGGCCAAACATGAAACTATGATGTTAACGCCAAATTATTATTATTATTAGTCGATTCACGGGAGGGCATGTAATTATTAAAATCGGTTAAGTATTTTGAGAGCCAAATCGTTGCAAACATTACCTATATATATATATATATAATAAGTATATGTAAATATATGTATAGAATGGGGGACCATTATTTTTTCGTTAATGCCTTATTTTTTGGCAATTCTTTATTTTTTCCGGCAGTGTTTCCATAAAATACGTACTTATAAAATCTGCAATTGAAGGTATAGTGAAATTCTAATTTTTTATAGGAAACTTCTCGTTACCTTTACAACCGATTTATGGAACTTAAACTAAAATGATCTGGTTGCTCTGGGCAATTGTACAAGTGAAAGTGATGACGATGTGAATTTACAGCAATTTTTGGTTTTTAGATGCAGTTCATGTATGCATGTGACCTCGTGTAAACGAGGTTAAGAAAAGTAAACAAACCCAAATCTATCACTGATTAATGCCGCACATCGATAGATGTCTGGAATTTCTACCTGTTATATTATGCCGAATTATGCAAGAGACACACACGTGTTGCACAGCCATAAATATAACACATTTGTTTATATGTATTTAATACCCACATGTAAGTTCCAACATGAATTCTTCACGTTTCTGAAAGTGGAATACTCGTAAAATCAATAAAACGATTTACTTGTGACATCCAGACAAATAAACTGTCAACGATCAACAATGAATGACAGCCAAAATGACAAATATTAAATTACCCGACACCCAGCACAAGAAAAATCGAAGAGAGGTGATACTTCAGAATCTTCCAATTTATTTGATAATTAATCAAACCTGAATTATCAAAAATAAATTGGGGATAACCTCACTTTTTGTTAACACCATTTCAGCAATTCATATAAATGTAGTAAAAAAGAGAAAAGTTATCGGCCCTTTTTAATACTAATTTTAAGATGTATGTATGTATTTAACAAAATATTTTGTTAAACCAACGTAAAAATTATAAGCATCTTTGTTAAAGTTTTCATATCTTCCAAACAGTTCAATAATTTAGTAATTATAACATGCTTATCGGAAAAATAAAAATATAGCTATAAATTTTACAAATAACTTTAAATAAGAAAAGTTACAAATTGCACCTTAGTTACACCTTAGTTGTTTTTATAATTGCATTCGGTTGTTTCAGTTGCTTAGGTGCGGGACTAAATATTGGGCCACGATTTCGCCCCTCCCGAGGATTTTCCTATTGGTCCCCATATCCATCATTTAATAAAACTCACAAGAATTTGAAGTAGGCTTAAAATAATATAAATATTTTATTTAACGAACTCTTTGTATTCACTCGTTGACAAATGTACATTAAATGTATAAGAAAACACTTAATTATTTTTCTGGTGAACGTCATCCCAGAAGAGATGTAAAAATTTTGCTCTTAATAGAAACATATGAAATATATGAACGAACCTGACAAAATGAAAATTACAAACAAAAATCATTTGACGGATGAATAATAAACGAACGCCAACTCTGACGTAATATTTGAGCCTGTAAACGTTTTTACAAAAAGAGCTTATGCACCACCATAATTCAATTATTAACCCTGCATTACTAACCTCAAATCATGTCGCATGGTTACTAACCATGGGTCTTATCGACCCTCATTTGTATTATCTTTTAAAATCGTTTAAACTTATAAATTGCTAAAACGTATAAGTCTTTTAGTATATTGTAGTATTTTATTGTTAAATTTATAAAAGGATGTGTTAAAAAATTAATTTATATATTTAAATTGAAATTAAGTTTGTATTCATTACAACATAGCTAAAAAAGTGAAAAAAAAGTTATCCAGCCAGATTCCGCATAAAATGATAAGTTTTAAAGATATTGACTTCAAATAAAGTGCATTTGAAACCTGAAATATAAAAGTAAAATGTTAAAAAGAAAAATTGGAATGACTATTTTTTTTTACTTAATTTATTACACTAATTTAATTTATTACACTATTGCTAACTATGGGTCTAATCGACCCAGGCTATTTTTTAAAACAATTTTTTATGCATAATATTTTACAAGTTTCTTATTCTTATTGTTTATAAACGTTTAAATATGTACAAATTTAGATTACACATATATCTTGCGTTAAAAAATATTCTTTATTTTTTGTTAATTTAAAAAGTTTGCGTGTCTGGGTCGATTCGACCCTAAGGTTAGTAATGGAGGGTTAAAGGTTTGATACATAATGATACATAGCTCATTTGTAGCTCTCCCGCACAAAAGGTTGCATTCTTCTAATTGGAAACTCTTTCGTTATGCAAACATTGATTTTAATTAACAAATAACATTATTATAAGTAAATAAAATTGACTATTCTACATTTAGTGGTAAATTGTTGGTACAATCCAATTTTTGTGGTTCACAATTAAAAAAAACATGTGATAAAGTTATTTGTTCTTATAAAAGCCAAGCAACACAAATTCCTTTGAACTCCATGTAATATTGTGAGGTGAGCCATATTAATTAATTCACCGAAACTCACACCAACTTTCCGAACACTCGCGACGTAAGTCGAAATGGCGTAAATCGAGTTTTTAACCTTCTATATGATTACAAAAACAAGGTTATTGATGGTTTTAAATAAAGCAAAATACTTTTTTAATTATACTGCGTATTGAAAAAGGTATGACACAAAAAGTGCATAATCATAAATAGTTATGCAATCACAGGATTACATTTCATTTAGATTGGTTCTGTTCTTATATTATCTATTTAGTATTTAGATTAAATAACCTTATATATTTTGGAAATGTAAAAATACAAAAACGCTAAAGAAAGGCGCAAGTGATGCCCTTTTGCTATTACATTTCTAAAGTTGGGTTTGATAAGAAATAAATGCTCGCTGCATTATTTCTGCAAGACATTTTCTTTATTAATGAAATCCAAGCTAATTTTATTCACTACTTATCAAATTATTATTTTGCACTGCTCATAATCAAATTGATATCTTTTTTATAAATTGTTCCTTCTCTTCTTCTTCTATTGTTTACTGTTCACTATGAATTATCAAATATTAAAATTACTGTTTCGCAACTAGATATTTCACGCTTAAGAAGTATTGCCGAATTTTTCTTGAGATCTGTAAACGAAGTTTAAGTCCACATGTTTCTTCGCAAAACCTGTGTTGCCATAGTCAAATTTGAATAAAAAGCGTTGTAAGAAAAGAATATCTAATTTAGTTAGAGCTGAATATATTCGGCATTTTTTGCTTTTCTTGAGTGCTGGAAACTAAGCTGTTGCAGAGAAGGAGAAAACAAAGTTCACAGAAGAAAAATGCGACAAATAACAAAACAAAAAAAATACTCCGTTACCAATTTCAATTATTTTAGAAAGCGCATTAAATATATTTAAAAATATATAAACCTAAAAATTGCCGGCACAACTGTTTTCCGTTCTTAAATAGCACTAAACAAATTGCAACTTTCATGAACGAGGCTAACAGGGTTGCTTTTGCAACTAAAGGAAATTTAATCCGAGCTGGAGCGTTCTGTTCGCAACTCATTACAGCTCTTTAAGGATTTCAATATTCTCTATACCTTAACCTAAAGAAAATATTTATATATATATAAAATATCATATCTACGTCAAATAGCTGGGAAGATGTGATAAAAAGTAATTACTCCCAAATGGAACCGTGGGACCGTCGTTTTTTTTTTTTTCGAAAAATAATGTATAATCTGTTGTTTAGGATCTAAATACTAAATATTGTAAATTTTTGCAAATAAGAGCCGGTACAGAAAGTTCTGCAAATTTTAAACTCGCTTCAAAATTTGTAGCAATAATATAGTAGGATTTGAACAGATTGTTTTGTAATTGGTGTTGAATTACATTTTTGATAACTTAGTTAGTTTCTGCAAAAAAACAAAAAAATAATATGAACGCAAAGTTCCGCAAACAAATTTTGCACATTTGTTGTAAATTATCCCAATATTAGCTACAAAACTCAATGGATCATCTTACGACACTGTACGAAGGATGGTTTTGCGCATTAAGGAAGGCGGCTCAATAAAAGATAAGTCAAGAAGATGTCCAGTTGGAGAATAATGTAATACCCACAATTATGAACAACCGCTCCTTGTCGACAAGAGATGTCGCCAAAAAACCTACACACATGCGCAAGTCATTCGAATTATGAATAGAAATGCTATAAAAACTTATAAAAAAGTTCTAAAACGAAACGAAAAAAAAACTAAAAAAACACGTAGGTTGTATGAGAAAGAATTGGCAAACAAAAATTTGTGTGTGGTTATGGACGAAAAAAATTTTTTAAAAATGGAAGAGACAATTCAGATATAAAAGTTTGGCAGAAAAATTCTCATTTGGCAAGCCATTTGTGAATGTGGGCATAAACCATCAAAATTAAAATTTACGTGAAGGTGGGTCCTCAGATACATATCCTGTGCCCTTTCCTACGTCATCGTAATGGCCCAACTGTATTGTAGCTGGATTTGATTCCAGTACGTTATGCTAATGTCACCCAAAATATATCGATGTGCATTATGTAAGGACAGACTTGAGTGCTCCTTGCGTCAGAGTTGCGACCAATTGAGCGATATTGGGCTATGATGAAAGCCAGACTTTTGAAAGTTGGAAAACCCACTAAAACAATTAAAGGAATAATAAGATTGTGGCGGAAAATTTCTTGCAGATCGGTTGAACATTTTGGACACTTATAAAGGATACACATTAATTTATGTATATAGGGGGTATTCCACATTAAATTTGGCAGCAAAATTTTTTTTTCGCGTTGATTTTTTTTCTTGTTATACAGGCGAAAATATTCGATACGTTCTTTTTTACACCAATGTGTTACATGAAGTTTTCGAGAAAAATGTCATGCCAATCATGTTCCCAACAAAGTAGCACTGCTCAATTGCAGTGATTTTTCCCGATTTTCAAATGAAGTCATGCCATCAAAATTATAATAAGTAAAATGAAATCCAACTAACATTATATGCAAAGATCAATAAAGTTGCATTTCCCAAATACTTTTAAAAATGGTTGCCACCTATTTATATGCAAATTATTTTCAATAAAATATGACCTTCATTTTGCAAGATGAGTGCCAAATCGCAAATTTTAAATATGCATAATTTCAAAAATAATTTTAAAACTATGATGAACTAAATTAAATATAATAAAGACCTACTTTAAAAAGTAAATAAAATTAAATTATTAAGTTAAATGAAATGTACGGCAAGGAATTCAAAGGAAATAGGTTTAAGTAAACTTAATCATGCAAATTAAATTTATAAATAATTTCTAAAACCGTTTGACAGCGTTGGACATTTCTAACAATAAATTAGGTCTGACTAAACCCAAATGGCATGGCATACTGCGCAGTTGGCAATGAGAAAATTATGAAGTAAGAGTAGATTTTGTTTTAGACCGCGAAAAAATAATAACCTAAACTAAAAATTAATTATAAGTTATGACCTTCGGTGAAATTATTTATTTCCTTTTCCGTTACATTCGAATCCATAATACTAAGCTGAGCGCAATGCGAGTGAAGCCGCGGTAAAAGCTTGTTCTGGTTAAATCAGAGATAATTACCGGTGCTCCTTTCTGCAATAAAAAATGGTTTATCCGATTAGGATCAGAAGATTTGCATGGACTGAATGTTGATATAGGCCATTGCACCCGTTTTCCGTTGAGCATCTTGTTCACTACTTTTCTTGTCTTCTCTGCTTGGGAGCTCAATGAGCAAAGAGTGCTCAAATATAAATTGTTTTGAAAAAGTTTTGTACTTTATTTAATGTTGGGATCTCCTTTTTTAAAAACTATTTTCATTTTTTCCTGGGCTAAAAGCAATTGTTGTTCGTAAGCCAGTTCCATGGAAGTGCTTGTGAATATCGGGCAGGCCTTTAACAAATTATCTCTTTCTAAAAAAGTCACTTCAATATACATACATACATATGTAATTAATACATATTATTCTATTAAAAAGTCAATCAATTACTTGTCCTTCGTGTGTCTGGCCCCTTTCCTTTTTTCTTTTACTTTTACTTAACCTTCATCGTTAGCGTACGATAAGGGTGGCAATGCGCTATTATCACGTCGCACAACACAACACAACTTAACTATTACGACGTTATTATCGCATCACCACAGGATGCCGCCACAGCCCGCTGTGACAGTGACCGCCTTTCATTCTGCGGCATACGCTGCATCTACGTCTGCAAGCGTCAAGAACATCAATAGTAGTTATCGTTGTCGCGCAACGGACAATTTTCTCCTATACCTGCTTACTTTAAGTATATTTGTTTTTTTTTTTGTGTTTTTGTTTTTGTTTTTTTTCTTCGCCTGGGTCTATTGTTTGCTCAACAGCGACGTGTTAATTTAAGGTATATTTACGCTGCTAAGCGAAGAAAAATAAAGTCGCACGAATACAAACATTTATTTTATATGTATGCAGGTTTGTGTGCACAATGAATTTTTCCAAAAATGCTCGAGTCGGCAAATGCACTGGACGTGCTGCTCAACAGGTTTATAAAACAAAAGGCACGTTCATATTCTAAAGTAGGTATGTGCGTATGTGCAGGATTCTTTTAAATAGTTAGACCCGCCATGTCACAAATTTTCCATATGCTCTTCTTGTATGGCTTGTAAATAAAGTGCAAGTGCAAACATACCCTAATGTGTATTTATATTCGAAAATATGTGCGTACTATACAGTTGGCATTCGTCCGTTTGGAATTTGCGTGGGAAATGTAAATTTTCAACGATAGCAACAAGCAAGAACACTTCAAATGGCAGAGTTCTCTTAACAGTCTATGTGTATGTATGTATGTGTGTATGCAAACACTTCCGAAAAAAATTTTTTTTTTTTTTGGAGTCAGCAGTTGACCTAGAGGATGTTTAATTCACCTTTAAATTTACATTTATACATATGGCGTTTGTCTTTAAAACCAACAACCAAAAAACAGTAGGGGTGTTCTCGATCCGTTGCATACGGTATATATAGCATAAATATCATGATTGGAGAAATTTGTTGTTATTTCATGTGTTCAAATATTAAGCAATCTCAGGTCGAATATCATTTTACCGATTTGGCTCAACTTGTATATTTTTCCGAGTTAGTGTTATTGTTTTACATGGATTTTCTAATCCTACCCAGTGTTCTTTCGCAACTAGGTTAGAAAGCTAGAAACTTAAACTACATTCCTTGATTTAAATGTAACCAAAAAGAAGTAAGTAGGATTTTAGCTATTTAATTATTTCTCTTCCTAACTAAATTCTTCAATTTGATTCCATGTATTTCATCTAAAACCCAATATTGTATCTCAAATTTGAGCACATTACCTTATTGAGTTACGAAAATATCGGATTTGTATGATTTTTATAATATACCGTTATAAGAGAGTTGTTGGTGGTTTAGTCCGCCTTATTTTTGAAACGGTTCTTACTGATTTCAATTGTAAAGCGTATACAAAATCTACTAGAGTAAATATGGCTCCCGATATATACATATATATACCTATTTGGTCAATAGAGGGCGGTGGCACACCTATTTCTAAAAAAAAAATTGTTTTTCTTACACTTTGCCATCCAACCCTATCCTGCATATGAAATTTGAGCAAGTTATCTTTAAATGTTATTATAATATAATTTGTTTGATTTCGTAAACTCTGTTATATTAGGAATAGACGTGGATTTTTAAAACTTTCTAAAGCCTGCTTATTTTCATGATATAGGAAATAAACCAAATCCATTTTAAAAAAATTAAAATTAAAAACATAAAAAAATACCCTCGTATTCCTTACTCCAGCACAATAATGTATATCAAATTTGAGAAAATTATCTTTATGGCATCCCTTTGATTTCCACAAAACACAGTTGTTAGGGTCTGGTTATTATTCGATTCACCCAATTTCAATACAAAACTACCATTGGTCGAGAGAAAAGTGTGTATCAAGTTTCGTTGAGAGAGATATTTAGTTGAGTTACCAACGGACAGACAGAAAGATATGGCTCAGTCGATTTCGCTATACATTCGGTGGTTGAACAATGGGCTCTAATGCGGTCGAGTACAATACATTTTTAATTAACTGCATTATGTTTATCTTTCTTTTTTTTTATTAACACTAAACCTACCGACATATTATATATAGCTATTTCTACCGAAATGGCGGTCAAATGGCCGCTTTTGAAATAAAACAATTATAGTCTTTTTCCAGTTCATTGTAATTAATACAGAATTTAGCATAAACAATAAACACAAAATAATTAGCATATAATAATTAAAAAACATTTATTTAGGAGTACATTTTTATAAAAAAGGCTCGAAACTGAAAAATTATATGCTACTTCAGTAATTTAAACACATACCCTTATTCAAACTAAACTAAAATTTATTCGTTGTCGCACTTTTTACAAATGGATGGTCTCTCGCGTAAACATTTTCAAACAAACATATTTTTTTACATATATTGTAGAACAAATGTTTATGGATTTTATTTTTTTTGCAATATCCAATTTGACACGTTTTTCGTCTCGCAGAAATTATAGTGGAATCTGCTGAAGTTTTCGCCATACTTTCTATTTTTTCTTGTCCATGTATATCGCGGTATTCGGTGGCAAGTTCCTCTGCCAACTGAAATAAAAATCCTTGTCGCGATATCCTTTCTCCAGTTGTTTGCTTACATAAAATCCAAGCATTTATAGTAGCTCAATCCAGAATGTTGAAAAATACCTGGCCAGTCTATTAGATCACGCCAAATTTGGTGTTATTATAAAAAGCAATAGTTTCAGGTATACATTTACCTGTTTTTTCAATCTCTACATATTTACGCTTCGCACTTAGTAAGAGAACTTTTTGGTTCGGTTTGCTTTGCCCCTTATAATGTTGAGTTTCGCATATCCCGTTGGCCCTGATATTTCTCTGAAAATTGTATGAAGCGGAGATCTTCCAGGTCCAAAACCTTGGTGAGTTTTTTACCAAATAGTTCCATCAAAGTGAAAATTCAATATTCTGATCGTTTTCTTCACATTCATCTTCGGAATTGGAGAACAATCTGATTCTTTTTCGTCCCGTAGGCATGTTCACAATGTTCTTTTCTTCATTATCCGTGTCGAATAGCTCAGAGTCAGTGTCTAATGGATCATATATACTATCCTCACTTCAAGATTTTTCTTCTTCATCTACTTCAGAGCATAGTTCGCTTATATTACTTATTTCTTCCAGCAATTTCCACCAATAATAAAATGCAAAAATTCGTACTTACGATTTTTATTTGATTATTACCCAAAGTTTGTAGCCTATTTTAATATTACAAATATAACCAATCACGTCGCAGATATTTGTAATGCCGCATACAAGGCCTAATATATGTAATCTAATTTGAATTATCGCTATTTTGCCTCACCTCGCGAGTTACCAGCAGTCGCTCTGTACCCAGCATAACACAAATTGGAAGCACATGGCGTTTTTCTAGAACACAATCGGATGACATTTTCTTGGAAAACTACTGTTTTTGTTTTAAGTTGAAGATTTCAATGCAGATAACTTCATAGACTTTCATTATATATTCTAGCGGTCAAAAGACCGCTCAGGGTAGACAACGATAGAGTACATATTATTATTAGGAAAAAACGCAAGAAGAAGAGATATATATATTGAAAAATTAAACAGCTATATAGATATTATAGAAAAAGTCTTACTGCACGCCTCAAGAAAAATAAAAACTCGGAATTTAAGAATTTTGATTATTAGTCTCAAAAGCGGTAATTTGACCGCTCTGGTAGGTTTAGTGTTAAAAATAATAGTAAGTACTGGTTTACAAGCACACAATTCTATTTACTTTCGTAATCAGCTTTTGAGTGTGGGTCAACGTGAGTGCACCGCAGTTGTGAGCTGTTTTTTTTATTTTTTATTTTTTGAGTAGTTGGTGGCAGAGCACAAATTCGTTGAAATATTAAATTTGCTTGCAATCGGACTAAGTTCAGTATTCGAAAGTGTTTTCAGAGTAACGAGAAAGGTAGGCATGCCCTTTATTTGATTTCCCTGAAACTTTTTTTTTTATATTACTACACAACTTCTATGCAAAACTGCATTGATCTACGTTAACTCCTATTTTTCGCTACTCTCTTGTTGGTCACGTACCACTGTATGAAGTCGTCCTTGATTTTTTGTGGAAACGTTACATTTATCGTCATTTAATTTTACATTACATTTACTTAAAATAATCCTTCACACATACACACCACTATATATTCCTATTTCCATTCCTTTATATTTGAATTGTTTTCATGGTAAGATAATTAACATATTTGGCACGTACATGTAGCTTCCTTCACGCACGATTTTCCGAAGCGCTCTCGTCGACAATTTGATAGTTTTCATTTTGCTCTTTGAACATAGCGCATATAATATATGGACAGTCATATGTATGTACTTATATTATATCTAAATATCATGTACATATGTTTCATTCAATTAAGGTTGATTGAAAATTTGATGCACGTGTCTTTCTTCAGTTCGACAAATTGCGTTAAATTTATACTGATAAATCACATTAGTAAATATATTGAGTACCTATGGCCGCAGATTTGGTGCACCGCTTCGACAGCTTTTTCACTATTTTACAATTTAAGTAATTCCTCAAAACCACAGCCGGTTTTTGCAGCATACTCTGATTGTAGCCTATCCGTATTTCGAGTTTATAACAACCAGTCAAAGGATATAGAACGTAGTCTACTACGAAAGTGAATGTAGGGTATAAAGGGATTTTTCAGTTTTTAGCATTTTTAGTCACTCACAAATATGTACATACAAACAAACATAAGTATGCAAATATATTTGTGGAGGTTTTTGAGGAGGAAGAATGGAGGAGTGGAACAATAAAGAATGGATAGATTAGAAAACTCTCCTTGGTTTGGAATTGCCCTATTGTCCTACCCATGTAAAGAGAATGGCTAAGTATGGGATGTAAGAAAAAAAGGGAAACCGTGAAATGCTTCAGGGTTTAATTGGGCATATGACGATGATAGTTGGAGTGCAACGTCAAGTGGTGTTGAGTGAAAGGATTTGCCAAGAGTGTTTTGATAATACTTAAAGCAAATAAAGCAAAAATATTACGAGTATTTTATGTATGAAAAGAAATTGTGCTCCAGATAATCAAATTTAGTCAAACAATCAATTACGTAGCTATTTTTGTTAGGGCTATGACATTCCTGCAGTAAATGCCAATAGTGAAAATGTGTCGATTTGCTATTGACATTGTCACCAACAGTACTTCCAAGATATGCAACACACAATGTTATTTGCTATAGACATCTGACATGTGCTTGTCATTACAATTCTATAGAGGTATTAACTAAGTACTTCTTTTGGGACCATATACTTTTTATACTTTTTAGTGATTCTTGTCTACATTTTTTTCATACGGCGAGGTAGCAATAAAATTCATCACATATATATGTATATAAGTATATATTATTGACAAACTTGATTTAATGATAAATTTATGTTAAACAAAAAACCTCGTTTTTAGCATTTCCTTCAAGGCTGGCTAAGCCTTTCTAACAATCTATAAAATAGTTTTTAAAGTTTTATTCAATGCAGTCTTAAGTCTCGTCATTTTCTTCACTACTTTGAATTTCTCAAAACTTCTACTTTTCACTGTCTTCTTTTTTTCGTTCTCCTTATTTTTTTTTAGTTTTTCTGCGTTATGTTGTTCTGTTGTTCTGTTCTGTTGTTTGCTTGAAATACCTTTTCTTCTGGCTCTGGAAAGCTGCTCTCAAAGTCTTGTCTGGTGATTTACTGAAAAGGAGGAGGAGAAAAACTAGATTGATGCTCTTTCTACTTAAACTCGGCCAATTTTTGGAAGCATCTTTTTAATAAAATCTTCGAAAAATATATCGACCTCGCTTGGTTTGCCACGCCCGACATATATCCCCGCAGGAAAAGTAGTTTCTGTATCTTCAATATTCACAGTCTTCTATGGAATTGGCCACAACTGAATGCGAGCACTTTTAAATAGAGGGATTCCGTCGATATTTATGTTTACTTTGATTTCGTCATAGTTTTTCAACATTTCTTCTATCTTTCTCAATTGGATTTCCACTCCAATGTGGCAATAAATTCCAGGTGATAAACTTCACTATACTTTTCTTCCTTTTTCCTAACAATGTTTCTGCTGAAAGTGGAACATCGAGACCTTCGTCATTTAAAATGTTTAGAAGCTTCGGTAAAGATATTAGCGTCCTGCTCGTAATCACTTCGGCCTCTGTTTTTTACAATATTGATTGTTTTCTTATTTCCTATTTTCATTCACTTTTTAACGTTTAAAACTTGTCGGCTTAAATGAATTTCAGTATGTCATACAGTGAGAGGCGGCTGCACGGTGAAATGTTCTGCAGGATTGGTTTACTGAATGTCTTTAGCCTCATCCGAAAATATACCTGGCTTTAGGCGGGTCATAGGGCACCTGCCGGATGATCCTATACGATTCTGTATGGTTCCACCTCTCTTTAGATTTTGAGTAGTAAGTTTCGACAATCGAGGTCAGCTCTTATCTAAAATCATCGATTAGTTAATATTTTCCCGAGATAGAGTTATAATGACATAATAGCCGCTTGGCTCTCTGCCGGGTACAAAATACAAATACATAATAACAGAAAACTATTTAATACCACCTTATAGGTCACTTTCGGTACAAGAAAAAAATGTAGCGGATTTCTCTACGATTCTTTCACAATAAGAAGCCCTTCTTATTACGACTGTGTATGTCTTTTCAATAAAATCAAGAAGATAACCTGTAAAACTAATCTGAAAACTTTACAATGTAATTGTGATCCGTAGAATTAAGAATAAACCCTTTTCAATTAAATTTAGTAGATAACCTTTAAAATTAAGATGAAAACCTCTTCAATATAATTAAGAAGGAAATCCTGGTTTTCAAGAATCGCCCCTTAATTTTAATAAGCCGAAGATTTCTTCAATTTAAAATTAGCGGCACCTAAATTTTGTAAAGTATGTACAATAAATTATAAATTACTTACTTACTTAGTTGGCGCGATAACCTCTTACGAGATTTTGGCCGAGTTTTGCAAATTGCGCCAGTCACTCATTCTTCCTGCTAACTGGTGCCAATTGGAAATACCAAGTGACGTCAAGTCCTTTTCCACTTGGTCTTTTCAACGCAGACGATGCCGTCCTCTTCCTCTACTACCACCAAGTTGTAACGCGTTGAATACTTTCACGGCTGGAGCATTTTCGTCCATTCGCACCACTTGTCCTTGCCAACGTAGCCGCTGTATTTTAATTCGCTGGACTATGTCTATGTCGCGGTAAAGCTCATACAGCTCACCATTCCATCGCCGTCGCAATGACGTAGAGGTACATAAGTCTTTCGGAGAATCTTTCTCTCGAACACTCCAAGGGCCGTCTCATCTGATGCTGACAGTGCCCATGCTTCTGCGCCATACTGTAGCGCGGGCATGATGAGAGACTTGTAGAGTGTGGTTTTGGTTCATCGAGAGAGGGCTTTACTGCGCAATTGCCTAATCAGTCCAAAGTAGCACTTGTTGGCAAGAGAGATTCTACGCTCGGCAGAACCTTATAAGCTATGCTAAGAAGACTGATCCCGCGATAATTGGCGCATATTGCAGGATCGCCTTTTTGTGGATTGGGCAGAGTACACTTAAATTCCAATCAGCAGGCATACGTTCGTCCGACCATATTTTGCAAATGAGCTGGTGCATGCACTTTACCAGCCCCTCGCCGCCGCACTTGAATAGCTCTGCTGGCAGGCTGTCAGCACCAGCGGCCTTATTAGCCTAGCCGCGCAATGGCGTTCGCGTTTCGTCCAGGTCGGGTGACGGTACTTCGACTCAGTCTTCATTGATTGGGGGGTCGGGTTCACCATCTTCAATGTTTTCCCCGCCACTACCATTAAGCAGCGTGAAGAACTGTTGGACGTCAAGCTTTCCTCGTGTCACTGAGCGCGCGCTTTTTGCTGCACAGAGGCGAGAGCGGATCTTGGCTGCACTCAAAAAAAAAAGTATCACTATTAATTTAATACGCGTTGTGTTAAAATAAAACTTTAAACAGTATCATTTTTTCGGTATCAATATAACCATATATAATATCAAAAGTATATTGAAGAATATTAGATTTGTATTTTGGTTATTAATTTGATGAGGAAAAACATACATTTTACCCTTAACAATATCAAATTGAGACCTGTTCATTTTTCCTGGTTTCAATATAGCAACGAAAAATATTAAATTTCTATTAAGCATATTTATTTGAAAAATAAATGTATCAATTCTATCCTCAAAAATATCAAACTAATATAGGTACATGAAATTAATTTCATAAGCGACAGTATCAAATTGAAACTGTAAACGTATCATTATTCAAGAATGTATATTCGAAAATTCGAAAAGGGCTGCTCGTGCGTAAGACGATAGCTATTCGTGTTTAATTATTTGTCGTTTTGTGCCGCGATCAGTTCGTATTTACACATTTTAGTGAAATAGATTCAAATAATATCTTGCAACGTTTTGGCTGTACATTTATACATATAGGTATGTATGTTATGTATGTATATGTATACATTTACTTTGATTAAAAATGTGATTGTTTTTAATAACTGCATTTTGTATACATCAGGTGGGAAAATGGACTACGATGGTGAAATAGTCACTTTCGAAGCAATTACGGCCGTGGCTCAGGAGTTGGAAACTCCAAACTATGATGACCTTTTAAATTTTATTGAGCAAAACAACTTGGATATCGTGTGCTACACGAGTTTAATTGATAAGTATTCAAGATAGTACTTCGTTTAACTCAAATTCCAGAAGTGTAGAAAATTATGAAAATTCGGTTTTGCAAAATAATTTTAAGTTAACAGGTGTTAAATCGAACTGTTTATTTAATCAATTGCAGCATTTTCATGTAACAGATAATTTTGTTGTCGACATTATGCATGACTTGTATGAAGGTGTTTGTAGGTACAATATTTGTGAAATTCTCCTGCAATTTATTTTGAATGAAAAATTGTTTACATTAGAAAATTTCAATTACCGAAAAAATATGTTTGACTATGGTGAAACAGAAATAGGAAACAAATCGATTAATTTTAATTTGCAACAGCTTAAAAATTTTTCAATTAAAACATCTGCCCGTGAAATGATGACTTTAGTGCATTTTATTACATTAATAATTGGCGATTTAGTGCCTGTCGATAACATGGTCTGGAAACTCGTTATTAATATGGTAAAAATAGTTGATATATTAATCCAAAGTAAATTTGACGCTACTATTATAAATAATCTATCGAGTCTTATGCGAAAGCATAATGAAGAGTATATTCGTTTGTTCAAGAAACCGCTTAAACCGAAATTTCATTTTCTTACTCATTATCCAGAAGTAATAAGAAGAACTGGTCCTCCAAAGCACTTTTGGAACTTCAGATTTGAGGCAAACACAGAGAAGCTAAAATTTATTCACGAAATGTTATGTGCAGAAGCAATATTACATATTCGTTAAGTATAAAAGCGGCATTAAAGTTTACAACATTCTAAGAACAACACGAGAATGGTTTTCGAAATATATATGAGATACAGAAGACAGTATTTTGTAATATAGAAACTTCAGATTTTGCATATGCACTGTCCAATTTAAATGAAAACTTTCAAAATATTATAATAGAAAAATTAATTTACAATGGATTGATTTATAAAAAAGATCACTTTTTGACTCTTAGAACAAGTATTTTAACTTTACACAAAATCAAACATATTCTCGTAAGCCATCGCAATGAATTCTATATTTTAAGTGAGTGCTATAATATAAAACCAATGCTAAAATTAACAATGTAATTAATTTCGAAGGACCGCCTATTTACATGTACGATAATGTAAAAGGATTTTGCCTTATACGAATAAAAAAATGTTAGAATTGAAAAGAAAGTATTTAACGCCTTATTTTTTGGGAGAGGGGTGAAACTTTTGTGGATGAATATCAAATTGATACTAAAAACTGGTGTCAATTTTATAATAGCGAGTATCAAATTAATATTCAAAATAATATCAATTTGAAATGAAATTAAATATCAAATTGATACTGAAAATTAATTATTATCGAGTATCAATTTGATAAAAATTAGTATAAAAAAGATACCAAGATTTGATAATAATAAGTATCCGTTCGATAAGAGGGAGCATCAAATTGATAACACAAAAAAAACTAAATTGATATGAGCCAGTATCAATCTGAAAACTTCGAAAATATCACTTTGACAATTTCGAAAATATCATTTATATAAGATGATTAATGAGGAAAAATAGACACTCCAAAGTTTCATATTGATGGCTAAATAGCATCGTTTTGATGACAACTTTTTTTTGAGTGTGCAACGAGATGATGATCCGAGTCGATGTTAGCTCCTCGAATATTGCGCACGTCTAAGACACTGAAAGCATGCCTTCCGTCCACCACAACATGATCAATTTGATTTCGTGTTTTTCCATCAGGAGATAGCCATGTAGCTTGATGTATCCTTTTATGCTTGAAACGGGTGCTACATGCTACCATATTTCGGGCCCCGGCGAAGTCGATGAGCCTCAGTCCGTTAGCAGATGTTTCATCGTGTAGACTGAAATTACCGACTGTGAGACCAAAAACTCCTTCCCTTCCACCTTGGCATTAAAATCGCCTAGCACTAGTTTTATATCATAGCGTGGGCTCCGTTCGTACGCGCGCTCAAGGCACTCATAGAAGTTATCTTTGGTCACATAGTCCTTCGCTTCCGTAGGGGCGTGGGCGCAAATCAGCGAGATTTTAAAGAATCGTAATATTAAACTAAAAACAATATAGAGTAGATTATTCACAAAGTGCACAAAGCGTTAAAGGCAAAATATGAATTAATAAGGGCTCTTTAAAAAAAAAAGTTTTCCTTATTAATAAATTCAATAAGAATTCTAATAAAAATGAACGGATCTCCTTATTAATTTCCTTTATATGATTTTTAACATAAAAATGAGAAGATTTATTCTTACAATTCCATATTTTTGAATGAGATTCCATAGCAATTAATAAACAAGAAGCTATCTCCTTATTTTCATTTTCAATAAATTTGAGAAGAAATTAAAACCAATATTAAAAAGGTATTCAAACAAAAATTTCTTCGACTTTTTCCCCTTTCTCACTCCTTGGTCATCAAACTTTTTTAGATGCCCATCTCTTTAATTATGGGTGAACTTTTTAGGTGTATTCTCTAAATCTTGCAAAAATTGCACGATTGTACGGAATTGCTGGCTTACCTTTATAGCGGGTGCCACTCCTTGCTCTTATTTTTATCTAAAAATGTTAAATGAAGTCTTAATAAATAATAAAAAATATATAAAACTTACATTTTCAAACAAAATATCAGCAAAAGCATAGTAAAAGACATCTGGCACAGGGTAGCATTTACTTTGCTACACTTCATTGCAAGAAAAAAATACATGGGTTCAGGTGTACCAAGTGCAGTCCGTGCACCATGCAAGGGGTTTTTACAAGACTTAGAGGATCCCCCTAATGTTTATAATAGAAACACACGTGCATAATTTATTGACGTGAATGATAAACAATTAAATTAAAGATGGTTTGTCGTTGTTATCTACCGCTTGAAAGCCTTTTATGTAAATACATTAAAATTATAATTTCTTAAGTGATTTTCGTTCCCTAAAGGGGAATACTCATTTACTGTCTATGCAGACTTCAAATCACACACGCGTGATATATGTAGATATGAATATATGTGGACGGGTGTATTGATAAGGGCCGCATATTAACCTGCATTTCAACCAAAAATAAAAATTAAACAAGTAAAAACAGCGCTGTCTTCGGCTATGCCGAAGGCTTCATACCTTTCATGAATGGAAGAATAGTAAAAAACGTGTTATTGTATTACAATTTCGTATTACCTATAGTTAAAAGCGAAAATTTCCTTCAAATCAATAAAAATAATTCTAGTAAAGGCATTGTTATAAATTATTTAATGCTTTTCCTTATGTAATTAAAAAGAACTATGTTTTAAGAAGGGAATGGTTTTTGAATATTTTTAATATCGTATCGACGCTTGATATTCAACATTTAAAAAATACAAATAATTAAGTATTAATATGTAAGACCTACATATGTATGTCGGTCTTTGAAAACAGTTATCAGATCCGTAAATAGTTCCCAAACGTTTAACGCTATGATTCATGTGATATTGCGCTGAGCTTATTACTTTTCGCAATAAATATTTGTCCTGAATTTATCTTGCCGATTTACACTGTGAACTCCGATCTTGATGAATACTAATATATAGCTAATAATGGTTGATGTTTGTGCAAAATTTCAAGCCTTTAGCTGTTTAAATGGAGAAGTTATGGTGCAAAATGCAATATCTGAACAATCGGTTGTATGGGAGATATATGTTATATTTCTCCGATCTTCATGATTTTCAATACTGATACGTAGCTAATAATGGCTGATATTTCTGCAAAATTTCAAGCCTTTAGCTGTTTAAATGGAGGAGTTATGGTGCAAAATGCAATATCTGAACAATCGGTTGTATTATATGTTATAGTCACCCGATCTGGCCGATTCCGACAAATGTTTAATCATTTGTACAACGACACCTGCTCACCAAATTTCATCAAAATAGCTATAAAATTGAGGGACTAGTTTGCGTTCAAACAGACGGACAGACGGACAGACGGACAGACAGACGGACATGGCTAAATCGACTCAGCTCATCGTCCTGATCATTTAGGTATACTTTTTGATGGGTCTATCTCTTCTCCTTCTGGCACTTACAAACATCGGACCAAACTTAATATACCATTTCATTCTCATGAAAGGTATAAAAATACTCTCATCTGTACGTGCGTGCACAGATGCAGTGCAACATAAACAACAGCTTCTGCAGCAACCACTCACACACACACACGCGCATACACACACATAAACAAGTGCTGCTTTTTACTCGTAGTCTATTGCTGTAAAAAGAAGTAAACCACTTACCCTCGCAATAAAATGTTTGCCCCTTGCGAGCGCATATGTTTTATGTTCTCCCCATGCTGTTTTGCTGTTCCAAAAATACACATAAAACATACATATGTATGTTTTTTTTTTTGTAAATATTAATAATTCAAAAACTCATACATATTTTAAAATCTTCTTGCTCGGCGACGGCTTTGGCATCTGCCACAAATATGAATGTTGCATTCAACGATAGAGCTTGGAGATGCATGGAGTACCGCGGTTGAAGACTGTTGCTAAGGCTAGTGCTGGCGCTGTTGGCGTTGGAGGGCTGTTGGAAAGGGAGATTTTGTGGCCAAACAAACATAATCGACGACGAGTGCCAGCGGTCGAACTCTCGGCATATTGCAGTTGTAGTTGCCGAAAAATGCTTTTGACTTTCAATTCAGATTTATGTGGAGCCGCATACTTTTCAGGCTTTCAACTTTAGCTTCAAAGCAGTAACTTCATCTTTTTTTTTTTACTTTTTCATCACTTGCAATACTGTTATTTATGCGCTCTACTGCCTTTGGTATTTGTTTTTTTTTAATTTCTTGGAATACATAAAAATGCGTTATTGATAGCTTTGAAACAGTAGCTTTGAAACAGTAGCATAAGGTAAGGCGATTTATCGAAACTGTTTGGGAACTATATTGTACTATGTACAATATAAATATGTATGTATGCGTATCGACGCAGGATTTTGTTATAATATTTTACTCCGGTAGCCCACGAGAAACAAAAGCCAATGTAAATTTTTTTTTTTAAATATACGTGGATACTAACAAAAATCCACTAATTAACCAGGAAAACACAGACGATTTTGTTTTCATATTTATCATCGTGTTGTCTATTTTCTTTACATAATTGTCATGCCTTAAAAACAACATTTATTCAGCCCCTGTTGCTTTTTGAGTTATTCTAATATTAAAGAATGGCGAAACTTCAATTATTTCGTTTGAGTGAGTTTTATGATAATTCGGCCTTAAATTATGACCGATTATGCCAAATTGTAAAAATCGCTTTTTACCGCAAAAACAATAACTTCGAAAAATGCAAGAAAACAAAATTTTCAGCCAAAACAAAAAAATACTTGTCTCATTAAATCAACCAAAAAAAAAAAAACAATATATGTATTTAAATTTTATCAAAATTCAAAATGATGGCCTGTGCGGACCAGTTGATTTGAAATGGGAAGCGTCAACTGTAATTATGTATGTTTTATATTCCATTCGAAATCCTGGATCCGCTACTTGATGCACTTCTCAAATCAGTCTTCAAAATCTTGGTTTTCAAGCTATCAAGCTCAGCTTTACAGCGTCAGTTAACACACCGTTGTATTAAATACATCTCCACTCAAATTTCTTCTTTTTTTTTAATTTTTGGAAATTATTACTCACAATCACAGCGCGGTAGATTTGAGAAACATAGTGCTGATCGCATTTCTATGATGCCAAAGAACGTAATAAACTTACTCGCCATTGTAGTATTGTAACTTGGCTCGTTGGCATGATGTAAAGAGTAATGCTGAATTACTACAACTACTCATTACTTCTACCATCTTTACTAATGCTACTATTAACTACTACTACTAGTTTTAAAAATTTCTACTTCTATTTTTAATAATGCTACTACTAATTTCTACTACCATTTTTAATAATGTTACTTCTAATTATTACTGCTATGTTTACTATTTTTGTGCTACTATTTCGACTAATGTTACTACTAGTTGCTACTACTATTTTTATTTATGTCTATGAAATATAAGTTTACATAAGTACATATGTACTTACATATTTATTTCATTATTCAGTCTAATAGATAAGACTACAGACTATGCTTAATACAAAAAATTTAGATGCATTACAAACAGTTCATACTTAAATTTAAAGAGCTGAATTCAAAAGCTTAAAAAAGCCGTCCTTGTGAGTGCGAAATCAAGGCCAACAGGTTGACTAATGATGTTGAATTCCAGAAGGTGCGCGAGAAATAGGAGCATTATAGGCATAATCGGCTGGGGCACATTAAATCTAATCCTTTCTAATAGGTAAGGACAATCAATATAGACCTATGTAGAGACTTGAGATAATAATTTTAATACGAGAAGAATACCATGGTACCGAATCCACAAAGTTTAAAGAACGGAGAGCAAATTTGAGAAAGATTTTTTGAACACGTTCGAACCCATTAGTGGCAAGTTGATTGCACGGTCTCCAAATAAAAACAGCATATTCAAGATGTGACCGAACGAATGAAGTAAAAAGTAGCTTGAAGGTATAAGAATCAGAAAATTTAGAGGTATTACGTCTAACGAAGCCCAGTACAGAGTACGCCTTTGACGTAATATAGTTAAAATGCTTAATAAAAGCGAATCTTTCATCAAAGACTACGCCAAGATCTTTCATTTCACTAACACGTTTTAGGACAGAATCCGATATATTGTAACAAGTAGGTAAAATGTTAAAGATTTTGGAGTAGGTCATCTGATAGCATTTACTTAGATTCAAGCCACCACAAATTTAGCCTATTAATATTACTTTGCGCTACTACTGCCATATTTAACTCTCTGTGTAGAAGTTTTACTTCTGGATCGCAAGATGCGCGCGTGTTTTGATTTTTTTGCTGAGTTCGATTGCTTAGCTTTTGCGGGTGAATTTGCTCCTGTTGGGCTTCACACCACATGGACTGTTGTTTGGGAACGAGATTCGCCACTAGTAGACTACAAGCAGACTACCTATTTTCGAATTGATTTACTATGAACTTAAAAATGTATCTCAGAGTTACTTATCTCTTTATTTACAAATTTAACTCTGGATTTTTCGGAAGTGGGCGTAAAAATATTTAAAACTCAACGGTTACGCTCCTTCCGTGCTACCGATCCGATGACCCAGTCCGAATTTTTATTTTTATAACTGAGCGCACTGGGCCAAAGATATTTTAACCTTGTTCAACTAACAGTTGTTTGTAACAGCATAAAGAGCTTATATAGATATAGACATATTCATGCCAAAAGTCTTAAAATTAAAAGCGAAATTGATTAAGCCATGTTCGTCTGTCCGTCCGTCCGTCTGTCAGTCGGATAACTCGAGTTAATTTTGAGCTATCTTAACGAAACTTTGTGTACACATTACCCTGGACCCAAGGTAGGTTGATATTGCAAACGGGCGAAACTAGATTATTATCACGCCCACATAGCGGGGTTTTGTGAAAATCGAAACAAAACGATATCTCGATAACCACTGAAGCTATTTTGCTCAAATTATATACATAGGATTGGATAGGATACATAGGAATACGTGTGTTTATTTTTTCGGAAATGGGCCTCGCCCACTTTATAAGAAGAACTTATATCTTCGAAACTACTAATTGTGTACGAGGTTAATTCCGCACTTATATCCGACGATTTCAAAAAGTAGTAGGTTGATCGTTTATTTTAAAATAAACCATTGTTTTATTGCAATAAAACACAATTTAAATTCGCAACAATATTTAATTCTTTTCAACATACGCTCTGTTTGAAACGTGATGAAATAATATTAAATTTTTTATATAATTTTTGTTTGTTTTTAGTAACAGAAGCTTTGTGTTATTGTAACAGCATAAAATATTTCTCATAAAATTTTGGGGAATGCTGCTGAAGTGATAGCCCTTGGCCGGATATATGTAAATCTGGGTCTTTCCGGTATCGTAGAACCGACTGTCGTGGGAACGAACAGAAGCTTGTCGAAGGCTATGCCTTTCGATGATGTCATCTTCAGTATCATTAGTAGGTTTTGAACACAATGGCATAAAACTGAACCCGGCTTGTCTCTAAACCAAACTTAAAAAAAAAAAATGTATGATACCTAAACATTTCTCCCTGTCCGAAAAATAGAAGAAGAAAAATTAAAATTTTTTTTTTACCTATGACTCTCCAGTTGTAAAGGATTATAACAGAAATTAGTTAAAGTAATAGGCTTAGCAGTTTTGGTGGTATCAAAAAAATTCCTGAACGCCATCACCAGATTTGCAGAATATATGTTTGGTGCCGATGCGATGATGTTAAGGCAAGTAGACATATTTTACAGAACAGGTCTCAAAAATAACATCAACACTGTGTATGCTTTCATTACGTGACTAAAACCAACTCAAAACCTACTCAAATCCTATACTTGACTTGCATTTTCAAACATTTTTTAACTTACATAACTCAAACATAACATTTAAAGAATTCGAAAGGAAATATAACCCATTATTATGACATTCCCGCATCAGGCACACAACTTGCGAAATAATTGCCTTTTACTGAAAATTTTTAAGAAAATATATGTGTTTTTTTCAAAAATCGATATTTTGAAATCGGTTGCATAAACGGTAATTGAAAAAAATTAAGGAGGCATCCTTCAGTTGACAATATAACATAAAAATCAAAACACACATCCACTTAAGTGCGGGAGCTTGATGTAAAGCCTCTTTGTGGTAGTAGAAATTAATAAAAGTAGTCGTAGTAATTTGTAGTAGCATTAGTATAAATAGTGGTAAAAATAATAAAATAGTGGTAGAAATTAGTAAAAATAGTGGAAAAAATTAGGAGAAATAGTGGTAGAAATTAGTAAAAGTAGTGGTAGAATGGTAAAAATTTGTAAAAGTAGTGGAAGTAATTAGTAAAAATAGTGGTAGAAATTAGTAAAAGCAATGAAAAAATTGGAAAAAATATCGTTAGGATTTAATAAAAGTAGTGGTAGAAATTACAATAGTAAAAATAGTGGTTGATACTAATAAAAATAGTAATAGATACTAATAAAAATAGTGGAAGAAATGAGTAAAAATATTATTAGAAATTAGCAGTAGAATTAGTAAAAGTAGTGGTGCAAAGTATTGAAGATAGGGGTAGAAATTTGTAAAAATAGTGGAAGAAATTAGTAATAATAGTGGTAGAAATTAATTAAAGTAGTGGTAGAAATTAGTAGTAGCATTAGAAAAAATAGTGAAAAAATTAGTAATAACAGTGGTAAAAGGTCGTGATAATAGTGGTCGAAATTTGTAAAAATAGTGGACGAAATTAGTAGAAATAGTGTTAGAAAGTAGTAAAAGCAGTGGAAGAAATAATTAAAAATATCGGTAGAATTTAAATAAAATAGTGGTAGAAATTTGTAAAAACGGTGGAAGAAATTAGTAATAATAGTGGTAGAAATTAGTTAAAATAGTGGTAGAAATTAGTAGTAGCATTAGTAAAAATAGTGGGAGAAAGTAGTAAAAAGGTAGTGAAAATAGTGGTAGAAATTTTTAAAAATAGTGGTAGAAATTATTAAAAATATCGGTAGCATTTAAATAAAATAGAGGTAGAAATTTGTTTAAATAGTTGTAGAAATTAGTAAAGCCATTCTGACGCGACTTGCGTTACGCGATGTAAAAAATCACTCCCGCTAAAAAAGTTGTACTTCAAAAATTATGGAAAAAGCGACGTGCTTTTCTGAGTTTTTACAAGAATACCGAAACACCGATAACGCTAATGCACCCACATCTACATATCCATATGTACGAGTATGTACAATTATTTGCAGCTGTGTGTTCTGTAGCTCCCTAACAATCCTCGCATTTACACGTAAAAGCCACCCGCTACTCTAAGTCATTTAAAAGAATCTTATGTCCACTTAATGCCTAGCCAAATGCCATAAACGTCAAAATTAATCCAAATCTTATGGCGTTGCTCACCGTAATACATACAAATATTTCGAGTGCTTTAAGAACAAATAAACGCATGATGTATTTGAACGTGAGTATCAACATATCTATGTACATATGTATGTGTAAGTATGTATGTGTGTATGTGTGTATGCGTGTATGTATTCAAGATGCTATTACCACACTTGATGGGCACTAACTGACTGACGCTGATTATAATCATATTGCCTAGAGTGGAAGTAGATCTTAGTGGAGTGGATTGGATGCGGCAAATACTCTCACTTCCTTCGCATTTCTATTTGTATATATTTGGATTCAATTCCTGTTCAGCCACTACTTGTCTACATACACATACAGATATTATATATATATTATATGTATGTTCATATTTATAATTGGAGCCTTAAAAGCACACCAAAGTCGTGTAGCTATTACCACATTTGTGACGTGAAGAGACAGCCACGTCTACTCTTCCGAGCTACTAGACATTTGAGTTGAGTTACTCTTGAACTTGACATTTCCATGTTGATAGCTGTCACTTTGTTATGGCAAACGAAAAAAAAAATTGCGTATGAGATGCCACTGGTAGCAGCAGCAAAAATACCAACAAAAACAATTCTTACATAGTATAACAACGATACACATACTTTTACATTTACAGCATCGCTGTGCAATGTTTGCAGTTGCTGCTTTTTGGGTGCTGTTGGATGCTAAGTCAAGCGTTGCATGAGGCACAGCCATAAGTCGTGGGTGTGAAAGATAAACGCGTGTGTAAAATGCGTGTACAGTAGCGGACGATAAACTCCGGAAAATCATGTACTCTAAGCTCAGTGGTTGTAGTACGTAAGACGCGAGCTGAAGTAGGTAAACAATTGTTTGAAAAGATGTTAATGAAATTTTACACACTAAGTAGGCGGGGCTATATTTTGAAGATTTTGAAATATCCACCGAAATTATAAAACTTATCATGTCTTAAGATCTGCACCAAAATACATCGGTATAATATTGAGATTTACGGGAGCTCCGCCGATTTGAAAATATGTACATATAATTATTAAAATTCCGCATATAGCAAGACAAATTACCGTCTTATCCTGATGACCTGACAAATCTCAAAAATCGGACTGTCAGGTAGAGGTTCGACGATACATCGATGCATCGACGATTGTATCGATGTTTTGCTAAAATGTTCAAACATCGATGTATATTTGCCAGCATCGATATTTTCCATTAAACATCGATGTTTTTCTTAATATTTTACTTTCTCTAAGAAAAAGCGGCAAACAGGTGCGTACAATATTGAAATAAACTTTAATTCATATTTTATCTTGGATTTTCGTTATAGAATATATTTTAAAGAACGTATTACAGCGGTGGTTCGGTGGTATGAAAGTGGGTACTGTGAGATATGGACAAATACCATAATGGTAATCATAATGCACAAAATGTTGCAGAAACATTGCGGGTTGTCATGGATGAGTGGGACATTTATAAAAAAGTTGTATGTGTAGTGCCAGATAATGACGCGACCATAAAAAAATCGTGCGAATTATTAGAGCTCAAGAATCTGCCTTGCACCTTAAACTTGATCGTCCAGCAAACTTTAAAATTGGAATGCCTAAAGGAAATATTTGGTAAATGCAAACGCATTGTATCTTTTTTTAAGTCGAGCACAATTGCTAACGCCAAATTAAAAGAGGAGTAGTAAGTGGATAACCCATCAGGTCTTATTCAGGAAGTGACTACCAGATGGAACAGCGCCTTTTTAATGATGCAGCGAATAATTTTGTTAAATCCAGCTATTGCAAAAGTGCTTCTTAATACACCCAAAGCTCCACATCCGTTATCGGCTGACGATATTGGAACCATAAAGGAATTAGTTGCTTTATTAAAACCTTTTTATGACGCGACACAGCAAATTTCCGCAAACAAGATGGTTACTATTTCCTTGACAATTCCGATTATTTGCGTGCTCCATCAAAAATTGAATATGATGCGCAACCAACTAAAGTCTGATCATGCTTTGGAAGCATACAACCTAATTTACACACGATTACCAGAGAGGTTTGGTGGCTACGAAAAAAGAACCATTACTCGGATCGCAACATTGCTTGATGCACGATTTAAAAAAGATGGGTTTTTGCATTTTTTCAACGCGGACGAAGCAGCAAAAGCTTTGGAAGAAGAAGTGCGCATGTGTTTGTCCTCGAAATCGTCTCTTGCGCCACTTACACCGCCCGAACCCCCTAAACGAAATCGGTTTGAGTTTTTGAAGGACAAAATCGCAGCTAAGCCAAGCACCAATAGATCTAAAGCGATTATTATGCTAAGGCAGTATTTGGCCAAACCAAATGCCGATGAGGAAGTGGAGCCATTAAATTATTGGAAGGTAATACCCATTATAATATTCAACTGACTGTAATAGTCAAAGTTTACATATTTAATATATTTTTCAGAATACTGACGAAGAAGTGCTTAAAAACATATCTGAAAAATATATGTGTGTGCCTGCAACGTCGTGCGATTCCGAGCGTATGTTCAGCAAGGCAGGACAGTTGATATCGGATCGCAGATGCGCACTCAAGTCTCCAATTGTCGACATGCTACTATTTTTACATCGTAATTATGATATTTTTAAGTAAAATTGTGATCTCTAACCAACTGAAAGTTCCTTAAATATTAGTTTATAAATTGATATATGTATGTACATATTTCGAAAGATCTCATCAATAATTTTTGTAATTTTTTATTAAAAACTTCGATAGTATCGATGCATCGATGTTTTCGCCTCAAAACATCGGAAACATCGATGGGTTCAAACATCGATGTTGATAAACATAAACATCGATGCTTCCAAAAATCGATGTTTTCCAAGCTCTAGTCCACCAGTTTATTGAATCGCGAAGTTCAGAAGCACTTTAGCCACATTCTTGATACCGAGGAGCATAAACAAATAGGGTGTTCTGCTTAAGTCGCTCGCATTCCTCTACTCTCTTCGTGAGAGTGATAGAATGAAACGAGCTCGCACTTCCCGTAAAGTTAGGCGTACGTCAACATTGGGTACCTTTTACGGTATTGTATTCTGGTGGGCAATTTTGCATGTAGATTTTATGTCACATTGAGTGGTTTACAAAAGTTGTGATTTCTGAAAGCGATTGCCCCCAATAGGCAATAAAAAAACCCCCCACTGTATGTCTGCCATGAAAAAACTTCTCACAAAAATCGTTAGATGTGTATTGAAGGCTGTTACATGATTTATACTCAGATGGTTTGCCATTTCATACTTAACATACCTACTCCGGATCAACGTTTGCAAATCGTGCACATTTATTACTGAAATAAAGGCTCGGTTCGCGCGACGTACCACGCGCAACGTCCAATATTCGGTCGAGAGCTTTGCTCAGCGGTGGAGCTCACTTTTGGTTGAATGGGTGCGGTAATAAACAAAATTATCGCATTTGGAGTGTTGATAATCTACAAGCCATTATTGAGACACCGTTACAACCTCAAAAAGTCACTTTTGGGTGTGTTCTATGTGCAGATGGAATCATTGGTCCATATTTTTTGAAAATTCAAGCCGGCTATAATGTTTCAGTCAATGAGGAACGCCATAGGGCCATGCTTAATGACTTTTTCGTATCTGGATTGGAGGATGTTGGAGTGAACGACCGAAATAGTTTTTAAATCATAATGGCAACCCCTTATTTTTATAATGAAGCTAAATTCTTGACAATTTGGACATTAGACTATCATCATAAATTATGGGATAACTACATATATGATGTAAATGTGATATTGTTAAACAAAAAAATAATCTAGTAATTAAAAAAGTGTTTATCATCTGAAAAATACGAGTGCGATACTGATAAATCATAATCTCTACATGCATATATATATATAAATCTCATGTCACGGTGTTTGTGGTCGCACTCCTCCGAAATGGCTCGAACTGCTAGCTATATTTTGATGACGGTTGCCATCTGGTTGAAGTGGCGAATTTAGTTGAATTTATATAAAGTAATAAAGTAGGGAAGTCAAACCGTTCGTTTCAAGAGAAGAAAGTTTATAAGTAAACTGTGAAGATGGTTGCCACCTCATTTAAAATTCAAATTTATTTCAATTATACGAAAGTTATGTGAAATATTAAAACATAAACAAAGTTTATGGGTACATTTTGAAGAGGGTTGCCATCTGTTTGAAAAGTAAAATTTAGTTAAATTATACGCAAGTTATATATAGATATGCAAAATGAAAATAATAAATAAATATAGGCAGGACAACGTCTGCCCGGTTTTAGTATACCTTCTAAAACAAGGTATGTATGTAGTTTATAGACCCGAAAATCACCGAACTGGCTGAGCTCAAATTTATAGGATATGCTTGCAAAGATGCTAATTGTGCAAACAAAAATTTCGATAGGTGGCTCAGGTGTCGAGATTTTTATAAAACCAGTATTTACAGTCATATTTGATTCAAAACATATATTAACTGTATTTTTATGTCGAAATATGGCGCAGAAGACATTTTTTCTTCTTCGGTCGAATCATCTAAATCGGTCTGATAGATCGTTCGTAATCGAAAAACTTTTATTAACAATATCTTAAACATACAATTTTTTTTTAGAAAATCCAGCTAGGTTTTTGTTTGCATCATTAATGCCTACAGAAAAAATGAAAAAATTACCAAACAAAATTTTTCGCCGCATTCAGGTGATCCATTTGAGAAATTCTGACCCTGCTGTTACATTTGTATAACACATAACTATCTATAATTTTTGGTTTTAAATCATTTTACTTAGCTCGTATTCATTATTGCCTGTTTGGTACAAATCTTGCGATTGATTTTACGCTAACTTCCCATTGCCCATTTCAAGTACCTAGCAAATTTTGGTTGTAGATCAGTGCAATGAAATTTAATTTGTAGGTGGCGCAAGAGATATTCGTACATATTTGGATGAAGTTCCCATATAGCAAATTTCAAATTATACCACAGTCAGTAATTGAACCGAAAAAAATTTGATAAATCTGCTAGATTACTATACATAATTTTTAAGAAGTTTTTAAATTAGTTTTCCTTGCTCGGAAGCTAAATTAGTTGTTGACAAGAAACATTCTGATGTTCCAATGCCATCTGTAATAATGTCCGCAGGCATATTGATCCAACCTCGTACAAGTCTTAAGTCTACTTTATCTTAATGCTGTGTTGTCTGAATGCTGCTTTGAAACTTCTGTTGGTGATTAAAATGAATGCGTAATTTAAATTAATTGCCAGTCTTAAATCGACTAAGTTGCATGCACGCACGCGCCTGCGAACAAACAAACATACGTACTGTAATATTAAAATAAATACCCGTCTCTGCTTAAAGCAGGGAAATGTGAGTTTTATTACATTTTATTGTTTTTTTTCTCTGTTGCGTGCTGTTTCTGGCTCATATGCGGTGGTGGAGTGGTGGAGGGAGATCGTTGATTTTTTGTTGATTTTCTTGGTTTCATCGCAGCTTAGTTGGTCGAGTGGGGAAAGGCAAGTACATCACATTATTGCATTTTCATTTAAAAATTCTTTTTTCTTCCTCCAGTCTATGTTTATTGCAATCTCCACTCAGGACTGCTATTTGTTGTTGCAGTTGTTACCACTGTTGCCTTTTTGATTTTTCTGCCTGCATTGCTCGCCACCGCCTAGCTGGGGGGCAGGCTCATTGCTTTGGATTTTAAATTTGTGCTGCTCTCGCTGCAGTCGCCTGAGTCAAACAAATCACATTTGTCGCCTGGCGTGTTGGCGTTCGTGTTGATGTATTCATAGCATAGCAGCACATGTGTGGCATGTGGCATGCGGCATGAGTTACATATGTACATATGTATGTATGTATGTCTGTACATATGCGTGGCTCGCATGTTGATTAAATTATGTCAATGTCGATTTGTGCTCTTCTGTGCGCACGCGTGTAAATTCTGGTTTGCGCAACGGGGCGGTTGAAGTCACTCTTCCGTTTGGTGTTAATCGCTATGTAGATACAGCATGTATGTACATATGTATTTGTGTATGTGGTGAACTTATTACAGGCTTAAGCACTTCCTCATTCAAGTCTTAATTTATTTAAATGCGTTTATATATGTACATATATCAGGCAATAGAATGCCGGGGACTTTATTTTTAGCAAATGACTGAATCTATTTTGTTGATACCTGAAACCAGAGGCTTTCAATATTGTAGCTCAAAATTATTTTTCCTTACGGGCCTTCTAAACATAATCACAGTTTTAGTAAATATATTTTAAACATTATGTTAATTCTAAAAAATTTCTCTTTGTGCTTTTGAATATACTCAATAATATTCTTACCCTGTTTCCTATAAATCTTTCTTCAGAAACGTCTATTCCTTTGTGTACTAATACCGATGGTTTATTTGTAACAGCATAGACCAATCGAGATAGAGAAAGCTATATAAGTATATAGGAAAATTGTCAGAATGAAAAGCGAAATAAATTAAGCCATATCTGTCTATCCGTCCGTTCGGCCGTACATAACTCGTGTGAATATTTAGATACCCGGATGCAACTTGGTACATATATTGCCGTTGAACCAAAGTTGGGTGGTATTGAAAACGAAATCGGATGACAATCACGCCCATATAAGGGTGTTTCATGCTCCATTAACCCAGAGAAAAGTAAGCAGGGGCCCAAAGGGGGTTGGGGTAGTCCAGGGGCTATTGTTAAGACTGGACAGGGGCAGGTTGCGGGATATTGTACACTAATTTAACTTGGACTATGGCCACTCGGGGATTTTACATGATTTAAATTTCATTTCGGCCACCACGGATCATTGTGTGCCCACCATGGCTCCCAAGGGTTACTGTGGTGTCGTCATTCCCCCTAGGGAGGATGGGAAGGAGTGCGATCTGTGGCACCGATGGCAGCTAAATATGTTCATAGATGGATCCAAACTTGATAGGATGGATGGAGGTGGAGTTCACTGCCGAGAACTCTATCTAAGGAATTTATTTATACTACCAGATCACTGTAGCGAGTTCCAGGTGAAAGTCACTAAGTGGTTGGTTATAAGGCGACCTCTGTTAGGGAAGTGAGAATACTCCAATAGCCAAGCGAAAATCAGAGCTAAGAACTTAGTAAAAATGCGATCGAAAGTATTCAAGGATTCCCAAATTAATGTGGGTACCTGGGCACATGGATGTCCTGGGGGAATTGTGAAGCAGATGAGATAGCAAGGCAGGGCACACTTGAAAATACTTCTTAAGCGAATAACAAACATTTCGAGGTTCCTCTGGCCACCTTTCAGCAACATCTGAACGAATGGCCTAGCGATCAGGGCAGCCAGAGGTATACGAGGATTATTCAAACCGCAGCTCTCATTGATTGTGGGGTGCTGACAGGGCACTGTCTAATGAAAGTTCATGAGCCCTAGGAGCAGCCACTTTAACAAACAACCAACCAATCTCAAAAGCATGATGTAGTTGGAAGACGAAACATGCGGGATTAAATATGCGTGAGATCTTCACACTAATTAACAAATAGGTACATATGTATATCTCCGAAACTACTTGATCAAACTCTACCAAATTTTTTATGTGTCAACTCAGTAAATCACGCTTCGAAAATCCACGCAATCGCAAAAAGAAATTTGATAAAATTTTCTACACAGGATTGGGTAAGAGAACTAATTTTGAAAATGTGCTTGGGATTACCCAATTTAGAGCAAGACTATTGAATCCAACTCAATCAAATTTGGTATACACTTTACACCCACACCTCTCATATTACAAAAGTCAAAAAATTCGATGTTTTATGAAATCATGTAGCAAACTCGCTCATTTTCAATACGAAGAACTTAAGGAGAGACAATTTTGGAAAAATCGGAGTAGTATGTGAAAAGCATAATAATTTATTTTTGATATACTCGTAATTTCTGTTATTTATACGAACGCCAAGGATGAGCAGAACTATTTATTTTGAAAAACCAAAAATTGGGTACTTGGAAGTTCTTTACGTATTTCAAATATATGACATGAAGCGATGAGTTTCTCTTTAAATTCCACAAATACCTCGTGCAGTCATGCTGAAAAATTCAACTTAACTTTACTCCTGTTTTTTTTTCGAAATATATATGCATGTACATTTATTTATACCATTTCAACTTGTTTCACGCAGTAGGATGAATTTTCAGTTACAAATTGCAAGCACAGCAAACATTTTTCTGAGCGATGCAAGTATTTTGAAAACACACACAAACGAAAAAGCGGAATTGTACAAGTAATCCAAGAGTACCTACAACAAACTATGAGCGTCACGTACAAGCTTAAAACATTCAAGCAACTACCTACACAGAGGATAAAACAGAAAATAGCAACAACCCAAGCACAGGCACGAACTTGAACACAGTGCACAGTGCACATAACCTAAAAGAACGCGAAAAGTTTTTGTAGTGCAGCAGAAACATACAAAAATGAATGGAAGAGAAAGAAAGATCGCTGAAAATGCATTCGGACCATATTATTGAAAAAAAAAAAAAAACAAACTTGAGTACAACTAAAAAAAAACAAAACTTTGGATATAAAAAATTAAGGAAAGGAGTAAAAAATTGTACATTTTCGCCAACGTAAATTACCTGGAAAATACGTGACTCTAACAAAAAGGTGTACATCAACTAACTGAGTTTTGTATGTGTGCGTGCGTACGATCGTGGGGAGTGGGGGTGGTGTGGCAAAGGACACGTTTTTGTAGCCAGCCACATTGGCACGATTCGCCTGTGCGATAAGTGGACGCTTGTAGTTTGAGCGAGCTGTTGAAATTGCTTTGGGGCGCACAAACCTAATAACAACAACAAGTGCAAATATGAATATATATACATAAATGTGAATCTAGAAATTTACAGGTCTCTATATGTATAGAACAACCCTGCAAAATAAACAACTTCTTCGGTATACGTCCCAATATTAGTCGCAATAGGAGCTCGCGCCTAATAAAACTTTTGACTTTTTTTTTGGCATTTTTAATTTTAAGGTTTATATATTTACACAGTTAAAATACCTAGATAATTATTTTAAATAAACAAGAATAAATATCGGGTATTTTAATTATTCCGTTACTTAAAGAAAAGATTCGCCTAGACGGCTTCATTCGGTGGGTCCCGGGTGTTAGAACTTTAGTCAAAACCGATGAACAGATTTTGACCAAATTCGGGAAAGATATTCCTTAGACCCGGCGCATAAGTCGAGACATTCCGAAAGTCTGTATTTATGGTCGGATATTGATAATATTAGAAAGGTATGGTGCCAGAGTATAAAAAATACTTTTATAAAAAATAAATACGCTATGTGGCGCCGGAACTGAATTTTTCAGAGAGTCTGTTTTTGTGGTTCGATATTGGAAAAATTGATGCGCTAGTTGGCGCTAGAGGCGAGTTGTTTCGGAAGTCACTGTTTTCGTTCCAATTTTGATGAAATTAGAAACGTATAATGAGTGTGCAACGAAAAGTACTTTTACGAAAAATGAATCCGCTACATGGCGCTATATTCGAAAAGCCGTTTTTATGCTCCAACTTTGATGATATTAGAAAAGTGGGCTGCAGGTGCGAATATATACACCCCCGCTTTTATAATTCGACTTAGAATTTCAGAGAATCCATATTTTGACTTAGTTCAAATCAAATAAGATTTGTTTAGTTTACGATAATCCCTCTTAACCATAACCGACTTAAAGTTTACCGATAAGTTAGTTGAATTTATTTTTGGCAGACATCCCATTGAAAATTCTGTCAAAAAATTGGTATTAACTTTAGAGTCGACTAGAGTAACTAGATAAAAATGTAGTGAGCCACGCAGACGAAGTCGCGGGTACCAACTAGTATGATATAATAATTTGTCGCTTAAATCATATACATAGTTTGTTGTTTGACCGAGTCTTGATGTTGCAAAAAAAAATTGAGGAACCTACAGTTTTACGCCGACACCGAATCATAGATGATTTTAATGAAACTCGGAGGTTGTAGTGAATTTCATTTACACGAATAAAAATAAATAAATTTAAAATAATGCAATAAATTAATCTAATTAAATTTCTTTTCACTAATGAAATTATCTGAATGAAAAATTTTAACATGAACTTCAAAATTTAAAAATTTTATTTAAACAATTTATAAATTAATCTTAAATCTTAAAACTGAATATTAACAGAGTTTAAATAAAAAAATTATATTAATAGCTAAACAAGATGAAAATGATTATTTGGCCTCCAGATAGATACTGTGTTTAACTAAATAGGTTAAAATTTAACACAGGGTTGCTATTGCCTGCCGAGGGGTTACCAGTATTAGAGAAAGTTTTTCTAGAATTACTTTGTCTTTTCGTGATTTGAAGCCGATACCCATCGAATGAAGCATGTAGGCGTGATATAAATCAAATTTTTCAGAATGCAACGAGAAGCCGATTAAGGCATGCGCGCCTCCCCGCCCATCCATGTATCGAATAACTCGACACGTGGGTGTTAAAAAATATAGAGAAATCGATATTTATGAAATTTTTACACTAGGTGCATGTGGTCTGCGAGCCGAACTTAAAGTATATACAAATTTGGAAAAGTAGGCGGTGTCGCGCCCCCATGGCAGAGAAATTTTAATTCGTCTTACGAGTATATCCGCAAATATTCGGTGCAGATGAATGATGTTTGGGTATATAAAAAGGCAAATTTTATGTAACTCCACAACTATTCGATGCAGTTGTATTTCATTCTCAAACCCAATCTTGTCTATCAAATTTGAGCAAATGACCTGTATAGTTAATAAATATCGGTGCTTTTTGCCGTTATATGAGAGGTGGGCAAGGTTTTTGTCCGATTTTAACAACTTCCGTACTTTTGCTTATTGACTTGAAATGCGGTATGTGTACCAAATTTGGTAGAGCTGGGTAAAGTGGTTTCGGAGAAATAAGTATAAAGTGGGCGGGGTCACGCTGATTTTCCTAAAAAAAGTTCACATACGTATTACTTTGCCAAGCCCAATCTTATAAGTAAAATTTGAGGTAATTAGCTTCAATAGTTACTGAAATATCGGGATCTTTTGATTTTCAGAAAATACCGTTATTTGGGCGTGGTTATTGTCCGATTTCGCTACTACTCCGATACTAAAGTACCTTGGGTCAGAAAAATGTGTATAACAAGTTTCGTTAAGATAGCTCAATACTTATTCGAGTTATCCGACTGACGGACGGACGGACGGGCGTCTGCCCGTGGATTAATCAAATTCACTATTAATTCTAAGAATTTTGTTATGATCTGTATTCTATCTCTGTTATTTTATGCTGTTACAAACAACCGTTAGGCGAACAAAGCTATAATATCCTGGGCACCAGTGCCCTCGAGTATAAAAACATGACGTTACTTATGGGTGCGAACCAGAATTATAACTTCTTTGCCGATTTCAGACAGAAAGTTGAATGTGCCTCTCTGCATATACTATTTGTATATTTAAGTACTTGCATACAAACTAGTCTCGAGCTGATCCCAAACTAGTCCCAAAATGATCCCACAATAGTCCCAAAACAGTTCCGAATCAGTGTAGATCTATGCGAAATATACCCAACTAGTCCTGAACAACAATTACAACAATTAAACAAAATGCAATTACAATTGTTATATTTGTCCCCATGCTGTTACCTGTTAATTTTTTCTTGTACGGCCCCCATTAGGTTAGCTTTCAGATATTGTATATGAAGAGAACCAGTTCGTACTTGTGATTTTTCAAAAATGATCAGTGACTTTGGCAATTCGCCTTTTCAAATAGCTGGCAACTCATTTACAAGCATAAATATAAATTTCATAAAAATGGGTCAAGCCGTTTCGCAGGATTTCAACCCCAAACACCGTAACAAGAGATTTTTATAAATAAAATTATTCTACATTAGCACTTTCGAAAAAATTTATTTAGTTTTAAACAAGGAGAAAAAGTGTAATTAAATATGCAAATGACGACATCAGAAACTCGGCACAAAAATTGTTTAGTTTTCAACACAGTTGTGAGATCAAAACTGGTCAGGGAATGCCTGACTTCCCTCGCAGCCGCCTCAGAGTATCTCGACGTTAGACTAATTTGGGTACCGGACCATAGCGACATTGCAGGGAACTGCATGGCTGATGAGCTCGCTCGGCAAGGTACCCTGGAAGTCACTTCTCCTTGCAGGGAGGGGGTGGGGGATCCTTTGACTGCCTACGGGCTTCTCCTGGACAGATGGGCTCTATGTCGTCTCAGCGAGCACTGGGAAATTGCTACGACATGCATAATGGCAAGGTCCCTCTGGCCGAGAGTGGATCGTGGGCGCTCAAAGGAGCTGAGGTCGCTTACTAAGCGGCAACTCTCGACCCTCGTTGTCCGTTGGGTATTCATGCGGTTAGGCTGGAGGAGGATGAGGTGGATTCATCTTGTCATTTTCTGCTCAGCTGCCCTGCATTTGCGAGACTGAGGTTCAAGTACCTAGGATCGTACTTCTTTAGGACTCCAGAGGATCTTTCTGGGGTGGAGATTAGTAATTTGCGTGACTTCATTCGGGGCACGCAACGTTTCTCAGGTTAATCTTTCCTGACTTTCCGATTCACGTTACCGTTCATAAATCAGGTGGTATCACAATGGACTCCTACTATGTCTAAGTGAGTTCCCTACCACAGTAACCTGGCCTAACCTAATACAGTTGTGTAATTTTAACAGATTTACGTGTTTATGTCGAAGAGGGGAATGCTATATGTAAATGGTTGCCGTCTAAAGAAAACCAGTTAAAAAGCAACGAAAGTACCCTTTCTTGTAAAGCGTTCTGACGTTTCATTTCCTGGAACTCCAACATATCCTACCACCTATAACAGAGCACAAAAGTTATACGTGTTACAATTCACAACCTCTTTGAGTCTTTATGTTTAAGTTTAGCTAAGTAGGTTAGCTGTTACTGAGGACGCGCAAATACCTACCTGACCTCTTATTCTCCATGATGAAGTACATGAAACTAAGGATATACGTATGCAACTAGATGTGGAATACCGAGGCATATTATCCAAAGAAAAAATAAGGATTAAAGCGCCTGTTTATTAGGGACAGACTTAACGATATCTCTTGTATTACAATCGTCGCCTTCTATATAAGTTAATTGATTCGTTCTTTTATTAGGCCAAATAACCATTTCTGACCATCAGAATAATAACCAATTATTGTATTAAAAACTTTTACAACTACGCGCGTTCGCTAATCGTTTGATTAACTTTTGACTCTGAGCACCCGAGGCCCAATAAAAGTTTAACCAAGATAATTGTTTTAATTAAATTAAGTGAAATATCAAAAAACATAAAAGTGGAAAACGGGCTAGATGATGCCATCAACACTGCGGCTGGCTGTAAAAGGAAACAGTGTAATCTTCAAAACCATACGACAAAGTTCGAAGCAACCGGAAGTTTAACTGACATCATCTAACAAAGTAAAGTCGCTAGTCATGCAGTTTTTCCATAATCTAACCACTCTACTCAGCCTGATCGAATTTTCAATCGTGGAACAACAATTCGCTGAAATTATAAAGAATGTGTGTGTAGCTTCAGTTAGAGAAAGGAATATACTTACTTTCATCTATACGAGAACCAGCAATGCAGCTGCAAGCCACGATCAGCTTAATGTGCCGCTCATCCTGCACACACTTGACACACCAAATCCATTACCTATTGTGAATGTCGATAATCTTACGCCGATTGAATCTTTTCGAAACCAGTTCAATCATCGTTTACTTAGCATAGCGCAATTCAGTAAAAGTGACTCAGACAACGAACATCTCTTGCATTCATTGTGGCAACGTTTGCACTGGAACAGACAGAGTAGACTGCTAATCATTTTCGACGATACAGCCGGGGACGAATATGTTGCTATGATTATTAAATTTTGTGCAGCACAGCGTGCCATAAATGTCATCGCTTTGCGTCCACAAATGACAGTGAGAGAACACAGCTACTGGACATTGAAATTATTTCCCAAACCGCAAGCCGTTAAACGAACATTTCAATTATCTTACTTGAATACTTTTCCAAGACAACTCAAAAACATGTTTGGTCAGCCTTTGCGTTTAAAACATTTCGATTGGTATCCTCGCGTTTATAACTACACACCTAGGCACGGACCAAGTCAGCTGAGCGGCTTCGTTGGCCGGGCATTAGTGGAGTACATAACCCGCCATAATGGTACAATTTCGTTTTCATACTTTTCCGATCCACAAAAAGTTAGTTTACCCGAAGCACGTTATGATTTAGAAAATGATTTGGTAGATGTTGGACTCCTTTCCGCAATAAATCTAGACCATGGTAACTTGAGTTTGTCCGGTGTAATACATCGCGTCGACCTGTGTTTGATGATACCAGTAGAAAATCGACTTTCAAAGTTCGCATTCTATTATAGTATTGTGAACAAATCGGTTGTGATTTTATTTTGTTTCACTCTAATATTAATCTCCTGTATTTGGTCGCTCATAACGCGGAGTAAAAATCGTCAACAAATACCGCTCATCAATCACTTTGTCAGATTCTCAGTCTTACAAGGCCTACTTGGCGCATCATTTTGGATAAATCGAAACATTTCGGCCGTACACAAGGTACTATGTATTGCAATCTGGATAGCGGGCATTATTTTAGGCACAGCATACAATGCTTACATGCAGAGTTTTAGTCTAGATCCACCCTATGAAGGGAAGATGGAAACTATTGAAGATTTAATAAACGGTGGTATTAAGCTTACCATGCACAGAGATAGGATATCCGTTTTTGAGCCATTCACCAATTTATCAGATTATCTTCAATATTTTACTTTTTTCAAAAATGGAACTGGGTTTCTTAGGTTGCGAAACTCATTGGATACGCGTTATGCATTCCCCGTCTCTGATATGTGGCACATATATGTTGAGCAACAGAAATATTTTTCCCGACCGCTGTTTCGCCTTTCGGAAATCTGTTTTGGGAGACAGATATTATTGGTTTTTCCATTGCAGGAGAATTCGGTGTATCGCAGCGATTTTAATAAATTGTTTTTAAAGTTGGGTGAAGCCGGTTTGATAGACTACTGGATGCGTCACAGTGTGCTAGAGTTGCAGACAATGGATATAATTCACATGGAAGATCTGAATAAGCAACCTGCTTTTGTTCCATTAAAATTCGAGGATATCCATGGAGTATTTATAGCATTTAGTGTATTAATAATTTTAAGCATTATTTGTTTCACTTTGGAGATTTATTGGCTAAAAATTCGCAAGATATTTCATTCGATAACAAAACGAATGCGAATGTTAATAATATTTTGAATACAAATTGTTTATTTGGCGTTAACTGGATCTCCGGAGTTTCTTTATTCTTACTTAGTATTTACTAAGGCACATTTTCTAAAAATACACATTGTGTTTGTTATACACCTATCGTGAGAATAAAGCACATTTTGTCGGAATAAAACTTCGTTTTAAAGTTTGAAAGTTTAAATTAAAAAGTTGAGTTATTTTGGAATTTTAACTGAGAGACAAGGTCATTTAAAAACCTGCATTTTTTATTCAATGGTAGTGACGTTAATTCAAAAATATATTTATTTAGTTAAACAATTTTTTTAGTTTAAATAACTTAAATATCTTATGTTATTTACCAAAAATTATTTACCTTAATCTATCAAAAAAATGAACGTTCATTTTGTGATGTTAATGTACAGTGGCGACTGGATAATCCGATAATACATGCACGGAATTAGCATCCCGTCGCTGGACCTCGATGAAGATCGAATAACAATAACGTGGCTAAAGAACAATAAAGCTGTGGGCGCTAATGGACTATCAGCTGAGCTATTTAAGAGTGGTAAGGTACATGCTCCGGCTCATTACCAGAATTTAAGTGATTTTAAGTGTGGCCTGTGCCAACTAATGCAGGATCAGCCTTCTTTATATTCCATATAAGGCTTTATCGAGCGTACCGTCGATGAACTGATTGGACCTTATACATACGTCTGACTTTAGACCTAGCGAATTCAACATCGACCAGATATTCACGATACATCGTCTTACATCATCTAAATCTAATGCGGCTATCGAAAGTGTCGATGAGCAACACTATCAGCTCTATTAGATTTAGGAAGGAGCTCTTCGTGCATTTGGTATCAAACGGGGGTACCAGAGAGGGCGACTACCTATCGTACGACATTTGCAACATTATGTTGGAATAGATAATTTAAGCTGCAAAATTACACCAGTCGAACACCATATTTGATTATTTTATAAAAGTGTTCCATTGTTGGCGTGTGCTGAAGAGTTTTCCCTGCCACCAAATAATCCATTAGTGCATTCGCGTCATGGCTCTCACTTCAATGTTGAACATATATTTTTGAAACCAGTATCGAAACAATGATGCTTGTTTGATTAGCTAACTCGCGCCAGCTCGAAATACTAGTGAAGCCAAGTACTTCCCCACCTGGTCTTTCCAACGTAGAGGAGGACTTATTTTTCCTCTGCCACCACCAGCGGGTATCGCGTTGAACATGTGCTAGGCTGGAGCATTTTCTCCACGGCACAATAACAAAGTTGCCGTATATCTCATCGTTCTATCGTCAGCGGTATTCGCCATCGCAAAGATGTAAAGGTCTAAAAATCTTTCGGAGAATCTGTTTTTGGAGAACTCCAAAGGCCTTCTTATATGATGTTGATAGCGTTCATACTTCTGCGTCAGAAAGTAGTACGCGCATGATGAGATACTTATAGAGTGTGATTTTAGTTAGTCCAGAGCCCCAAATTGGCCCTTGTTGATACTGGTTCCAAGATAAAAAAAATGCTCTGGTAAAATATATTTTATGAATTATTAAATGCACAATTATCATCTTAAACTTCATCCCTACATTCGTTAAAAATAATATCAATATTTTGTTGTTTATGTCATATAACTCGATGTTTGGCCGAACTTCGCCTACCATTTGGAAATTGAGATCCCAACTATTTAACGACGATTCAAAACGGCAGATAGTCTTTGTGAGAAGTTTTTTCGTGGCAGAAATACACTGAATACTACTGCATATGATATGGCCGGATACAGTTCTGAACACGATATATGTACCCCCAATTAAGCTCGCGCGTGTGTAGCACACTCGGCAACGGCGTACGCCTTTATTTATCTAGGATATATAGTTAGGGGTTTATTTTTATGTTTCGTTATGTAGTAGGAAGATAGTTTACAGCTAGTGTGGCGAATAACGAAAGACTCCCTTCAAAAGCCTCTCAAAAGCTCTTTAAACACAAACATTCGTATAATCTCAAGCCAAAGAACGTAGACTAAAAAGAAGTTGCAGCACTCCCACCGTTCCTCTAACAGAAAATCTCGTTCAGTTTCACCATACCGAAACTAATTTGACTTCTGCTGTTGGATATTAGAATCTGGTTAGACCCAATTGGTTTCTGGTGTGATGAAATTGGACGAAAATGCTTGCCACAGGAAACGAAACGCCGTGCAACTACTTAGTTTGTAATCTACATTCTTTACTCAAGCTTATTAACAATAGGGAGCTGAGGTGAGTATACAATATAAGGTGAGTATTAATTTCCAAAATAAAGTAAGTTTAAAGCAAGTATTAACGCTTTAATTAATTCGTTTTAATTTAATTTATTTTTTCATTAAATTTTTACCCAAATAATTTACATTATTATTCGAGATGCATCAAATCATAACCATCACGATGCCGGCGGCTCTTGAAGCTTTTCCATAATGAGTTTGGCTTGGTCAAACAGACCGGGGAAGTGTCGTTGGAAGGTGAATCGCTTTAGTCGTGTTTGAGTCGGTTTTGATAGTGCGGCAATCGGTTGCTTTCGCTGTTTGCGTTTTTAATTATAATTATGCTTCGGCGGTGCTGCAGAGTTGCGATGAATGAGCGTTTGATGCGATAGTCCCCAGTTGCGGCAACAATCTGACGAGTCACAAGCGCCCGTTTCGTGTGAGGCGGCAAGGCAGTTTAAACAACGTTCAGTAGCGCGAAAGGAATGATTAGGCCCGCACATCCGACATTTTCTGAAGTTCTGGGGTCTGTAAATAAAGTTACATTCGAAAGACATTCTTAGTTGATCTGGGAACACGTGAATGGTGATGATTTATGTCAATATATTAAAGGAACATATAATGAATGAGATAAGTGGGGCAGATATTATGCACGTGTTAATTTGGTGATATTGCGTGTGACTATTCTGCCTTAGGTGCGGAGGTCTACTATGCGAGCATTTCTCTTTGGATAGAGTTTAGTGAATCCACCTAGGTGGCAATCATTTAAAGTTAAGGGGTTGTCTTTTCTGATAACTAGGTCTCTGTAATTTAAATTTCATTCTTGTAAACTTGCTACACTGGTGGTGTGGTTTTTTCCATATATTTATTATAGGGAGATTATCGGAGTTCGGCTCCGAAATAGAGATCAGAGAAGCTCCGCGTAGAAACTGGCCTGATGTAAGAGCTTGTAGGTCGTCTGGATCCTGACACATAAAGGAGAGTGATCGTGAGTTTAATACCGCCTCAATATGAATGAGGAGAGTGGTGAAGTCGTCATATGAGAATTTTTGATTCCCCGCAATTTTCGTCAAGTGAACCTTAAAACTCTGAACTACTGCTTCCCAGAAACCACTCATGGCGTAGGTCGGAATAACGTAATATTTGTTTGCGATTTTGTGCTCCCACAAATGTTTTTCAGTTGTCGGGCATGATTTTATGTGGTATGCCCCGACGTCCGACGAATCGTGTAAATGCAGCTTTGAATGCTTCTGTAGTTAAATAAGAGCATAATTTAAGGTGTATAGGCTTTGTGCAGAATCACACAAATACGCGGACGCATACCTTGACATGAAATGCTCGGCAAAGAGTGGAAGTTTTCACCAAAAATGGGCCATCAAATATAGACGATTTTATCTCTGGAAGAGAGACGTTCGTTTTCGCGTAACAGTTCTAACTTATCCACAAATGGGTTCAGTCTGAGTAATGGGTCCATTTTGCTTATCGGATTTTTTTTTAGTCTAATACTGTCATAGGTTTTCCGTCATATTTATGTTGAGCAGTCAATATGAAATTTATTTTTGTCTGTTTTATTGCTTCTTTCGTTTGCGACGCTGTTTGTGGGGGAGGCGATTTCTTAGCTTTACTTTTAAACCGTAACGTGAATGCTACCACTCTGAGCTCTCAGTAGGAGGATAAGCGGTTTAAAATGATCGGTGCTTTCGGCTGCGTGAAGTACAGCGATTTGCCTTTGTTCTAATGGAGACAGGTAGAGAGCTTTTTCCAGCCAGACTAGTACGATGGAAGATTCAATCCAGTCAAGAATAGTTCAGGAAGGGGCAGATCAAGTTGGGATCTGATCTGTTTCATTAACTTCTTGAGGAGGGCTGCGCCTTGGAGAGAAACAGTTTGTAAGGGTGCAACTTCGTTCTTTGCTGCGAGTAGATGAGAAGTTGCAGTTTCGCCGTGTTGAAGTTGTTAAAGCTGTTATCCTTGAATTGCTTTGATAATTGCCATAAAAATCATGTAATCATGTAAAATTTAAGATGTAAAAATTTCTAAAATTTAAGAAATTGGGATTATCATGTTATTGAATTAGTAGTTGAATTTGTGACTTTTTCTTGGATATATTTTGCACCATCAATATCTTCACTATCAGCAAATTGAAATTGCTTTATGTGATAGGAGAACACAGATATACCATCAGTGACACAGTTTACACAAATTGAATGCATCCTCGCACCGCGTTCCTCCACGAAACTCGGATAGAGCATTGTACGAGTAATGCCATTCGAACGTTTGTGAATGCCTCTTGTCATGCCAAGTGCCAAGTCAGCTTGCTGTTCAAGCGGAAACTTTAAGGAGAAAGTGACTTGCATCGCGAATTTTATTACAAACAGAAAGCGCAAGTGAAGCCGGCAACACGAAATAAAAAAAAATAAATAAAAAACGAAAGAATTGTCCAGGCAATGAAAAAGGTTTGGGAAGTGATAGGAAAAGTAACTTTTGGTGTGAACAAATAGAGAAATTAGAGGAAAAAGGCAGAAAGTTTTGTGTGATTTGCCTAAAAATTTCAACTTTGACACTGCGCTGCAAAAACTTTTGCAATTTACCTGCCTTTATTCGACGTTGGCCAGGTAGAAAAAAAAACGCTTTACCGTCATCCTTACATTTGCTTTTTATGCGCTTTTCTTAGGTTTTGTCCACTCACAGAGAACAGTACTTAAATTTTATTTCAGTATTTGCCCATCTGCTCTTCTTCTGTCTCCGCCAAAGGCTGGTAAAAGGATTCACTTTCAGGTAGTTGTGTACACAGGTTGTTTTAGTGGCGCTTACCACAAAGTTTAACATCTGCCCTGCAATTGGTAAAATTCTCGACCCTTCTTTTGTCACAGTATTGACACAACAACACCTAAATAGATTGTATTGTAAACTTGTATATTTTCTATTATAAACACATTTGTCTGCGGCCAACGCGCATGGAGAGGTTGTGAGGTGAGCTAAAAAGCATCATGTGTCGGTTAAGTGAGGACAGATTTGCTATAAACATATAGTGAAATGTATGAACAAATCCACACATTTTATTTGCTTTCTCTGTTGTACGATTGGGGATACGGTATGAGGTCAGTATTACTTGGTGTTAAAGCAGTATGCGGTTGCTTTCAATATTTTTTTTTGTTTATGTGTGGATCTGATGAAACAAGATGCCAATTTTATAACCTTTTAAGCAAATTTGTATGTTTAAAATGCTCCTTTTTGTATTTTTTTGGAAAATATCTGAGGGTCATGGGGGTCGCAGTCAGATTGATTGCAGTCTAGCGAGAGCGCGGTTATAAAAATGCTTTATTCTTGATATTAATAAGTCAGAAAACTGATTTGTTAGCTTTAGTTTACTTCTCAACCAGCTTTTATCTGCGACTCCAATTGCACGAAATTCGATGTAACGTTATGCTTTCGATTGCGCGAGTCAAAAGAAAAACTTCTTTGCCGACTCCTTATGGTGGTAGTAGCGGTAGTAGTCGTAAGTAATAAATAGTAGTAGAAATATTGTTCAGTAGTACATAGTGGAAGTATTAGTAAAAATAGCAGTAGTGATTAGTAGGTAATTAGTAGTAACAGTAGTTATTAGTATTTACATTATTAAAAAGAGTAGTCGAAATTAGGAGTAGCATCGGGAAAAATCCTAAGAGTAGTGGTAGGTTGGTAAGGGAATCTAGTTTCAGTTATTAGTAGTATCGTAAAGAAAAATAGCAGAAATAATTAGTTGTCGCATAAGTAAATCTAATAGAAGTAATTAGTAGTAGCTATAGTAAGGGAAGTAGCAGTAATTAGTAGTATTTTAAGTAACAAAAAATATAGTAGTAAATAGCAGTAGCATTACTAAAAACAGTAGTTGTAATTAGTAGTAGCATTATCAAACATAACGGTAGGCCCGTTTCTTTGTAACCTAGTTGCAAAAGATCACTAGCCAGGGTAACGAATTGCATGTAAAGCAACACGGAAAAATATGCGAGTTGAGTCAATTCGGTAAAATTATGTACCTGAGATGTAGTGTGGGGCAGTTGAAAAACTGTGCTATTGCGAATGAGTCCTAATAAATTTTATGGGAAATTTCAGTTTTAGACCTAATTCGTTTTTATTTGCCTAGTATATTTAAATACAGGGTTTTTTAATAGGAACGCTACAAAAGTTTTTTTTAAATAAAACAAAAACGGTTTGGGATATGAATTAAATTCTTTATTCCTGTGAAAGTACATTTGATGCCATTATGTATGGAACTCGATTTCTTTTGCATGGGCACCACGGGCACGCTGAACACAATTTTCGACGGGTTTCAAGCATAAATCGGACGATACTGCTGCAATTTCTTCACGTTCGATATTCGTACGAGGTTCATCAATCGTCTCTGGCTTGTTGGCATTGACCATAGACTTGACGTAGCCCCACAGGAAATAGTCTAACGGTGTCAAATCGCACGACCGAGGCGGCCAATTGACTGGGCCATTTCGTGAGATAACACATTCACCAAACTTGGTTTTCAATAAATCGATTGTGACATTCGCTGTGTGGCTTGTAGCGCCGTCCTGTTGGAACCACATATTGTTCAAGTCCATATCATCCAATTCGGGCCAAAAATATTCGGTTATTATTGAGCGGTAGCGATTCCCATTCACAGTAGCGCGCCGGTCTTGATCATCACGTAAGAAGTACGGCCCAATGACGCCGCACACAACCGTAATTTTTTCGGGATGCAATGTTGACTCATGGATTACGTGTGGTTTGCTACCAGTCCAATACGAGTAACGCGTATTTTGCTTATTGACGAAGCCATTCAGCCAGAAATGACGACGACCATAAATTGGACATAGCGCTCTTAAAGTTGAGGCCATTGACTCCGAATTTCGGTAGTAAATTTTAATAATTTCGACTCGGTGTTAGATCGTATATCTTTCCATGAGGAAATGGCAAACCTTACTGAAGAGAAATGTCAAAAGAGCGGGAAAAAATATGGCGTCGTTTGCTGTCACTATCGCCCCTTTTTGAAAAACGCATTATATCTCCACATCCAACAAAAATTTCGATTTTCCGTTTTTAAATAACACTAAATAAATCCCCAGTTTCATAAAAGATGCTAATAAGTAGTTAGAGTAGTATGAGTTAGTAGTAGGTCACATTGGTAGTAATTAACAGTAATAGTAGTAGAAATTAGTAGTACGTTTAGTAGTGTTAGTCGCAGAAGTTGCAGAAGTAGTAGTAATTAGCAGTAGTTTCAGCAGTTGTAGTAGAAGTAGCAGTTGTAGTGGTGAACTAATCCCGAACTAGTCCTCAACTGTTCCCGGGCTCGAAGTCGGAGTCCCAGACTATCCCGAAATGGACTTGAAAAAGATCCTGAGATGATCCAAAAAAATATCCTGTCCGAAAATATTGCCAAAACGGTTCACAGTTTGTCTTCAAGTGAACCTGAATAAGTGCCGAAACTGCCCCAAGCTACATATTGTACATATGTAGGTGCTGAAGCAGTCTGTAATGAATTTAAATTAAATTAAATTTTATTTTATTTTTAGTTGTTTTATTTCCGAAAAAATATCTATATCTACTTTAAAACTTCTGGGAGTTTTAAGTCATCGACAAGTGCATGGTCTGCCATTCGGGCTTATTACAATTTATTGTCAGAATTGAACAAAGTAATGAAAGCATAGCGTAACTTATTACTAACGTCTAACTAGTAGTGAACATTCCCGAACTTTAAAATATTCCTATAAAATTATAGGTAATCCAGTTGGTGGCACAACAACAAGACGAACCCCACAAACTGTAGGTAAAGTTCGACGCGGTGACGTCATAGAATCATCTTCGTAACAGTCCCATTCCCGCAAAAACTGGTCCAAGATTTATTTGTCTTAGAAAATACAATTTTTTATAATTGTCGTACACACAAAATATAACTCACACGGGAAAGCAGAGCAACTTAAATAAAACGGGTTTGCTATGCACCTAAGTAACAAAAAATATAAGAATTATGTTGCGATCAGTAAAGCTGCAGAATAATGACGTTATTTTGAGGTCTTGCATTTCTTGATAGCTTTTACCTGCGGCTTCGCTCGCAAGGCATTCGGCTTACCGTTATTGATACGAATGTAACAGAAAAGGAAATAAATAATTTTACCAAAGGTAATAATTTTGAATTAATTTTGAGTTTTCGTTTTTAATTTTATATTATCTAAAACAAAATCAGTATAGCAAAATATCCGTTATCTTACCAATTTAATAGAGTCAGTGGAATTCAAGACATGAAAACCCTCATCAAACATGTTTTCATAATTATTATTTTAAGCCTTTTGCCATCAAATGCCATTACGTGATACTCTCTTCAACTTAATAATTTAACTTAATTTTCTCTTTCAAGAAGTTTTGAACTCTCTCTAAAAGTATTTTCATAATAAAGCCTTTTTCAAAATCTTTCATTTGGGACTCAATATTTTTTAATTTCTACTACTATTTTTACTAATTGTGCTGCTAGTTACTACTACTATTTTTACCAATTTCTACTACTATTTTTACTAATCCTTCTACTAGTTACTACTACTATTTTTACCAATTTCTACTACTATTTTTACTAATGCTATTACTAATCACTACCAACTACTACTACTACTTTCTACTAATGACAACTACCACGACTACCTCCACATTTAACGCTTTTTCTCTGTATGAAGTTGGTAAATAAATTTTACTTCTGACTCGCACTTTTGGGTGACCGAGTGTTTTTTTTTTTATGTTTCTTTTGTTCGCTTGAACTCGTACTTTTATCTGTCACTGTTCACTAGCAACAGTTTTTAACAACACCATAGCGTAGGACTACATACATTTTATGCATACGCACATATAGTACCGTTTCCGCTCGACTACACTCTGCGTTGTTAGCTCTGTGGTACGTGATCTTGTTACGCTGCCGATGCTTACCGGTTTCCATTACCCTTTTTCGCAAAATTTGTTGTATTTCAATGTGCTGTCATGTTCTTTTGACGCGTTGCATTAATGCCTGTTGCCACAGCAGACCAACTGGCTGACCGAACGGCAATATATTTGTCGCTTACAAACAAAGAATTAAGCTATACATATCCGTGTCATTTATGACTATATACATATATAGTGCATATACTTCATATATGAACGAATTGGTCAGATTAAACCGTTCACAATCACATTTTTTCCAATAAAAAAGAAAAATAAATAAATGCAAATATCCACCGAAGAGTCTATGCTCGCGTTTGTATACCCAGTCATATTCCATATGCAACGCAGCGTACCAAACGCTCGCAAACGTTAGCGCGCACGAGTGAAATGCGAGGCTTAAAGCCCGAATACAATATCTTGATTTATGGCTCATTCTAAAGCTGAAAGCTAATTACAATGAACTTAAGAATTAGGTAAATAATCATAAATCAAAAACCAACCCGAGAATAAATCAGTGTCGGCTTTAACCCTTAAATGCATGAAGTCAGCCCTAAATATGGAGACCAGGCGTCGCCTATGTAAAATCACCCGCTGAACCCGAAATGGGTACTCATTTTCTGTATAAATGCCCCGTTTTCCAGGAAAAGCTCAAAATGTATGTTTGTCTTTTTGTACCATATATGGTACACTATGTATTGGTTAATTCATTTAATTTGATAATAAATATAAGTAAAATTGCTATAAATAAAAATATTTTATAAATATAAAATTTCTTTTGATAATTTTTATGATATGCTACAAAACAATTTCGTTTATCATTTAAACAAAGATGTACGTTACATTTTTCACATTTGCAAACTGACCGGTTGTTCACGTTTTTGTCCCCAACATAACATTTCTCATTTTTGCATCTTGCACGACCTTGAACTACAGGAAGATGATCAATGCCATCGAATCGTAAATTTTGTGGGGGTCCATGTTCTTCTTGGGCACGAGAGACTGGAGTGAGCACTCCAGGCCGATTTTTGTTCTTTTTCCTGTTAGCTGCCATATTCGCCAGTACATGAGAAACTTCCAGGCGGAACGCCTTTTGAGTCATTGAAATATTGGGGGTTGCTCCTTTAAAAAGTAGCCAAGCATTGATCATGTAAAGATCCAATAAATGATAAAAGATTCTTATGTACCATTTTATGCTTTTCAATGCAATTTTAAGACGACCGAGGTGAGAATCCATAAGGTCCACACCTCCCATTGTATCCTTTAATAATTTGGGGACAAGAGATAGTTACTACTTTCTTCTCTTTTTTATCCCAGCGTTGTATAGTCGGAACTTCAACGTCATCGGCATGATTACGTATCGGTTTCATCCCAATGAAAGTAGAAACAAGATTTACTACCCGATTACCTTTCCAGGATATAGACGCTATCGGGACACCATGTATTATCGTTATGAACTCTGCTGAGACACCTCGAGTACATGTGAAACTGTAAGCGCTGGGCAAAAAGCAAATTCTTACTTGGCTTAGATGCATGAAGTACCATATATGGTACATACGCAATAAAACAAAAAAGGTAAAACAAACGATCGTATGTAATCACATTTGACATTATTTAGCTAAAATAATCACTAATGTACTTACCTGTAACATTTATTGGACAAAAAATATAATAAACTATACTATATTGACGAATAAAATTCCCACTTTTATTTTTTTGCAAAATTTACGTCCGACCATTTCGTTAGCTCACTGTCAACTAAGTATAGACCTCTGCAGACTGCAGCGGTATTTAAATAACAATTAGTTTTTATGACTCAAACTTAGAGTAAACCAAAACGCGATGCACATTAATTTCATCGAATTACGAAGGGCTTAAAGCATGTACCATATTTGGTACGCCATGCATTTAAGGGTGAAGTTTTATTGACATTAATCGAAAAATGTATTCTCTCATAACCAAATTAGATTATGCATTTTGAAATAATGGCCATTCACTCAATTGTTCCTTGACTTGTACTGCCTCTAGAAGCTTGTCGTAAATTTAAAAACTATTAATAATATCACAAAATTAAGGAATTTAGGAATAACACGTGTGAATTTTTAGATTTTTATCGTTTATTGTTTTTTATGGCAAAGCTACAATTCACCTAGACTCACATAAAAAAAATAGTAGTACTATTTTGTTACCTCCTCAGTCAAGAACTGCTGTGACTTTTGAAATTTTTCAAAGACTACTATTTTCTTCTGTTTGGTGACCCTTGCCCAAAACTTTAGGTGGTAGAATTTGGTTCTGAATAATCCTTGAAAAATTTCTAAGACGGTTTTTAGAAACGTGGAAAATTATATATTATTTTTTTTTATATTTAATTGGCTCCATAACCACTTAAGCGATTTTGGCCGAACTTCTCCTACAATTCGTGGAGTGCGTCTTGATGTTGTAACACAAATTGAGGGACCTACTGTTTTACGCCGACTCCGAACGGCGAATGTTTTTTGTGAGAAGTTTTCCCATGGCAGAAAAAAACTCCGAGGTTTGCCAGTGTCTGCCGAGGGGCGACCGCTATTGGAAAAAACTTTTTTTTTATAATTTTTGATATTACTTGCCCCGGTGAGGATTTGAACCCGGGACCCACCGAATGAAGCGCGCACACGCTACACACTCGGCTACGGCGGCCGCCTAGACGTGGAAAATTACCACTAGATATAAAAATTATTCGTAATTAATGATCATTGGAATCCTTGAAAAAAATTAAGTACATAAAATTACAGATTAAATCTGTTTTATGTTAAAGAAATTTTATCTTAATTAATAAAAACTTTCGTTTAGAAGAGTATCAATAACACTTTTTGGAAAATAGTCTGCCTCATTGGATATATTTTGTTTTTAATTCTTGTAAGTATTTAGTTCACAAAGCTTGCATTTCATTAATAATTTACAATAAAAATCTCGTTACTCGCGAACACTATCAACGTAAAGCAACTCTCTTCTCATATGCATCAAAAACGAAGCATGAGGTTGACCAACGCAACTCAAGTACGCGTAAGTCAAGAAATTTGATTCATTTCGAGTCGTCGTTTAAAAAAAAATGGATAATAGAATTTTTCCTTTTGCTCTCACAATTTGGACATAAAATTTAAGCCATAAAAGTCGTGTCGGAATGTTGTGCTATCAAAAAATTTTGCTCTTACATTCTTTATTAGCTGGCTTACGAAGCTACATATTCGCTTTAATGTTTTTCAAAATATTCATATGTACCTATATTATTTTCCGGCCTGATTTTTAATTAAACGATAATATTAATTTTTGAACCCAAGAAAAGTATAAGAAAAAGTGTATTCTACCACTCATTGACTGTTGTTGTCCTTTTTCCAATATACCTTTCATTGCACTGGCCTTGAGCTCAAAAATTAATATTATCGTTTTCAAAATATTCTCCTTGGATGGCAATATACTTCTGCATTCACTTGCACCAATTTTCAAAGCACCTTTAAAGGCTTCAAAAGCTTCTTCCGGCGTTGAAAAATGTTTACCCTGACCTATTAATTGGATCTTTTGAGGGCTCAGCTGTGTTGTGTCGTGCGATACGTGAGAGGTCACATTGCTTCGGTGATGGATGATTCATTTTCAGCCGATGGTTTTCTTTAATTCTTCGAAAACTTCTGGCAAACACTTCTTTGTGTACCACTTCGAATTGACTATTTTAAGTTTCTCTAGTAGTGCAGTATCGATATGAACAGCTTTCTGAAAAAACAGGCGACCGTTTCTTCCGCGGACAATTTTTGTTGGATTAAACCCGTCATGGAACACTCATACTTTTCATTGCTATTTAGATCCAGGATTCGTCACATATTACGATGTCATACATATATGTACGTGGTTTGAACCAGCGCGGCTGCATTTCTTCAATGTGTTTTAAGACCAATCGCCAGGACTTGTCTGTTTTAGGGATTGTCAAATTACCACGAACAAGAAGGTTTTAACCGATCAAATCATTTCGGAACAAGCCAAGTTGTATGCTATTATTCGTAAATAAACACAAAATTTTTTATATTGCTAACATATTATATTTAGGGGTCGCTCAAAGCAATTGAATTTTCACATAGGAATTTCTTCATATGAATGTTAAAAAAGTTAAAAAGTCTTGTGCTTTCATAGTACTGCTGCTCAGTATTATCTCAAAGAAAGAGATTGTCCTTTCAGTAACAAATACTTTCAAATTCTAAAGTTAGTCCTTAGCTAACTGTAAAAAAAAACCCACCAAGCGTTGGAAAGAAACCAAAGATGTCTTAAAAAAGCGGTAGTTTTAAAAGGCGTAGAAGTTGTATTCATAATATTTCATGGACTACTAACCCTAAGAAGACACTAATTCCAGTATTTTGCATACCCAAGACTCAAGACTAACAAACAAAGACATATTTTTTAATTTGACCTCTTCTTCACAATATTTGAGACTGATGTTTAAAAATATACATACATTTTTAAGCAATATATGGCTTTCGATAACCATCGAGCACTATGGCAAGCACCAGGTGGTCGAATTGTTTTTTTTTAGTGCTTGCGACCTAGCTAAACCATACGAGTTTTCCAACGTTTGGTTATTAGTCTTGAATTCTCTGTTAATAAAAAAAAAACTCACCAACAAAAAAAGCTAATCTACAATAATAATAGTTTGGCGCTTACAACCCTTATTAAAAAAAGCTTATCTATGGTCTATTTCAACGTATAATCTCTGGCACTCCGAATAAAACTCGCACGCGCTTACCTTCGTTTTTAACTCAGTCTTATACTCTCTATTGTCAAATACATTAAATACTTCTTTCTGAAAAGCCATGTTGACTTCGTTGCGAAATGATTGCATGGCGTAAAATTGTCGGGACTGTTAGACTAACGAAGAAATCACGTAGTAGATTTGTATCGATTCACAGGGAACTTAACCCTCATCCTGTAATAAAAAAAGCAACCATTCCTGTATTTTGGGCAAATTTTGTCCAATGCAATTTTATTACATTTTTGCACAAGTATTACATGGAAATACTGTTTGTGAATGTCTTTTACAAACAAATGAGTTACAGTTGTTCCATTTTGTGTTGTATTTAGTGCTATTTCATCGATTTTCACAAAAACGACATCGCGCTTTCTTCGCAGTATTTTCTTTTTGTGGCTGCGCAAATTTCCTTGCAACGGAACTACTTATGTGGCTGAGATGTTCTTTCCATCTTTTCATTTTCCAAAAGATCGAATCCCAATTGTTCCAGGAAAAGTCTGCGGCGGAAATGTTTTTTTTTGTTCCATTCAGGATTTACAGCCGTCCAAATTACAAAAGCATTGCAAGCAGAAACCTCTAGATTATTAGCACAGAGAGCTACTGGCCATCTATTGGTCTTTCTCTTACAGGTATATATCCCGACAAGTTGGCCTAGTGTATCTACGCCCGTTTTTGTTTTGTTGTAATAATCAATTATATGTGGTTTTTTCAAACAGCTGCCCTGAGTTTTCGCATCTTGATGAAGTGTGCTGATGAGATATACGCAGCGATGCTTTTTTGGTACATAAGAAACAAGTGTAATTGATTTCGTATATTCATATGAGAATTGGGAATGAAACCCCGGTTTCTTTTTCATATCTAAAATATATGGAGGTAAAAGAGTTTTACGAACCATTCCAACAATTGTTAGCATATTTTCAAAAGTGCAGCAGCAAGATCGCATGTGGTAAAAAAGTTGTCACAAGTTATATTGTGGCCTCTTAGACACTCTGTAAGGTCGAGTGCGATGCGCATACCTTGATTTTTTTCTGGTGCGCTATTACGGTCTCTTCCCGTATATAGTACTTGCATAGCCCAGGCAAAGTTGGTGGTGGGTGGAATCACACAAAGCCCAAATTTTGATCCCCCCATATTTCGCCGGCTGTGAAGGGATGTACTACTTAAATGGACATTTTCCGCGAAAAGCCACAAGCTGCACATCTACTGTCACACATTCATGTGGATTATACATCTTTTTAAAATTTTGCGACCATTTATCCCATAACGTTCGAATTGGAGCAAGCTTGTCGCGAGCACGTCGGTTTGCCCTGTCTAATTTGTCATCGAATCGAAGAACCCGGCTAATATTTTGGAATCTACACAATGACATTGTTGACTTAAATATAGGTCTTCCTTTCACATCGTCACATAAAAATTCCAATGCTTCACCACAGGAGCGATAAACCCCAGCTAATGATAGTAATCCGAAATAAGCATTCAAAGAGGTGTGATTTACTACTTTCCAAGCCTCTCCAAAAACGTTGTTGCCTGTTATAATAAATAATATTTTATCAAATTACCATCTGAAGATAGCGTAAGGAAAATATATGGATTCCTAAAAAATGCTGACCTTCTCAGAAGGATTTAAAACGCTATATTACTTGCCGGACAGCCGATAGCCTCTGAAGCTAGCGCTGCATGACAATTTAGTTTGTACAATTGTTGTTAACCTTGTATAAGCTTATAAAAATAAAAAAATAAATAAATAAATTTTATCAAACATAAATTTATATGTGAAAACAAATACAAAATGTTTACCTTCAATATATGTCATTTCTATGATTATGTTCTGCATTTGTCTTGTCATGAATAAATGGAAAGAAGACTATGTATGTATATAACAGTAACGCGAGAAATAGCGTACCGTGTTGATCCTGAAATAGCATTAATCAGATTTTCCGCCCTATTCCTACCCATCACCGATTTATTGGGTTTATCATTCCAAACGTACTTTTTGTCTTTTGAGATAAATGTGAAATTTTCTTCCCTTTGTTCTGCCGGACTTGAAAATGGTTGCTCAACAGAGCAAACACTTTCTCCTTGTGATATTTTCACACAAGTTTCTGATTCATCAATTGAAGAAACATCAAATTCCGGATCGGAACATTCATCGACTTCGGCATTACTTTCAGACTCAGCATCTGATTCACCCAATACCTCTTCTATTTGCCAACGCTTTAGTTCTTCCAACTACGGGTAATGCAATTAGAGCTTTTATGTAATTTGGAAAATATGTACATACATACATACACATGTATTATATGGCTAGTTACCTTTTTTGACATTTTATATGCTTTTACTCGTACTATTTATCTTTACTTCAGTTACAAAATCTTACTGCCATATGTCGTCTGTTATTCGCTTTCTATTCATTCAAATAAACTTACTCCTACTCTAAATTAATAACGGTTGATCATGAACGCACTTGCATAACATCGTACTATGCCCGTGCTGTCCAACACTACACGTAGGCAAAGCAACAACAGCAGAAAATAAAAGCATTTTTCTAGAAATTGCAAAAAACATGATCGTTCTTGCTATTTTTTATGCGCAAAACCATTGTTAAATACATTGCGCAAAATACAAGACTAGGTATTTTTCTTGTAGAGGATTTCCTAGGTAAAGCACAGTTCTTATTTCCGCTATATAGCTAAATATCAGTAAATAAATAATTGTCAAAAAGTTTCACTTTTCACTTTGATATTATAGAAAAGGCCCGAAATAACTGACTTTGAACATGTAATTGGGCAAAATTGGCCCAAAGTACAGGATGAGGGTTAACTAAAGAGTGAATTTCAGCTTACCAAAACTTAATTTTTTATTGGATACTACTTACACTCACTTGTCATACGGTCTTTTGATCAAGGACTTTTCAGTATCTCAGAAATTTAGCGCATTATAATATGATTTTTTTATTCACCAGGTGATACTTCGATTTTGGATAGTTTTTGTATGAAGCTATCATTATTAAAGTTTCTCAGACTTTTTAGGCTCCCCTACTCGGAAAATTCGAATCCATCGGCCTATTTTATTTTTTTGTTCACCGTTTCCCTATCTGCTTTTCATCGAAAATCATACAAAGTGATGCAATTTCGATTTTAGATACCTAGGTAGAAGTCTATAGAGGAAATGCTGCGTTTTCGAAATAAAATCCCATCATTTGTATCGCTTGAACTATTCTTGACTTACCAAATTTTCAAATCAAATGCTAACTTGAATTTGTATATTTGTGTATTTTGAAGCTTTTTATTGTTTTAAAACAACAATTCCGCATTATTTGCACCTTTCTCGTTCCAGTCTTTTAAAGTTTAGTTCAATCAAATATTTTCACTGTCTTTTGTGATTTATATTCAGTTGCATTACGCAATTTGAATCTACATATTTAGAAAAATAACTATTTGTTCAACTACTTTGTGTTATTTTTATTCTCACTATTTATTTTGCAATACCCTAACATATCAACTACCTGGATATTACATTACCTTTGAAAGTACAAAAAAGGCAAAACTCTCCAAAAAAAAAAAAACTAATGGCTTCACTTTTCCATTTCATTTGACTGTCCTCAGGCCTAAGTGCCACCTCAGTTCTCGTCTTGCCCAACAATTTCCAATGCAAATATGGCACGATTCCTTGGAGCTGCATATGCGTTGACATTTGCAACATGTTTTCCATTCAAAAACTGAACAGCAAGAAACGCAAATTGACGCAAACATTGTAACGAGAAAAAAACACTTGTTTACCTTAGTGAATGTTCGGTCGGACAACAGGAAAGAAGAAGAAGTGTAGGAGCGAAAAGAAGCAAAGTGCAACAACAAAACAGAACAACATCGTCGTGAATATATGTTTGACATATATGGTTGATTTATACACTGAACCAAAAATCGTACGCTATATTAATAAAGATGATTTATTGATTGATTGTACATAGTCACAATTAACATTTTATTGTCTGTATTAAATATTTATTAAATGTCTATAAATGCGTTTATTATTTTTAATAAACGATTATTAAAAAAGTTTATTAAAATTTTCTGTGACGTATTCTCTAACAGTCTGTCGGTTGAAATGCGTTTTAATAAACCATTAAATATTTATTGAATACAATTAATATATTTATTGTTGGCATAAATAGTGTAAGTACAAGTAAGTGTTCCAATAAATCTTTAATTGTGAATATAAAGAGTTTAATTGTGACAATAAATAGTTTATTAAATGTAATTAATTTCTTTATTAAATCAAATTAACACGCGGTAATGACGAACAATAAGAATTATTCTTCAGTGAAAAGCGAACGAAGCAGCCGTAATTAAAAAAAAGTGAAATTAAAGTGAAGAATCAAATAAAAAAGTCTAAGGTGATATTTAAATTGAAGCCATAATTTTAATTATAATAATAAATAGAACAAATAATAATACAAAAAGGCATTTGTTTCCAGAAAGCTGTTGATAAAATGATTTGTTTCAAATGTTCAAAAAAATTTAGTTCATGTGCTCTTCTTTTTCGGCATTTTAAGACTTTTCATGGCTTAAAGCATTTTAACGAAATTCGTTGTGCCCAGCCATCATGCGGGCAATATTTTGATAATTTGTCAACATTTAAAAGGCATCTGTTAAAAAAACATTATTCAATAATGAATAATGAAACTTTAAATCAAAGTAAAGAAGTGCCCTGTTTTCCATTTAGTACAAATGAAAAAAAAGAAAAAGGGAATCCAATTACAAATTTAGCAATTCATTCCGCTAAGGAAGTAGAAAATGGTTCTGAAGCAGAAACTTTAGATTTGACATCAGTTTTCTTACAATCTGCTTTACATTTTAATCTTTCCCTGTATAACCAAAATAGCATGCCAAGAAATGATGTTCTTTTGATTCAAAACAATGTCAACAAATATATTATGGAACCACTTTTAAATGTGTTTGAACAATTTGCACAACAACGGTTATTACACAGTACAGAGGCGTTTAGTAAAATGTGTAACTTAATTGCAAGTTGTAGATCTGGTTTAAGCGATCTATGTTCTGAATATAAAATTGAACAAAAGTTAAAATCCTTAAGCTTAATGGAAGATATTAGTGAGGTGGTTGTAAATGATGAGATTGAACCTATTCATAAAAAAGGAAGCCTAACATATACTTCAAAAGTAAACAAAGGTTATATCATGCCGTTAGCTTTTTATTTAAAAAAAATTTTTGAAAAAGATGATTTATTGGCTAAGACGTTGGATCATATAAATGAACTTAAACGTTCTCAGAATTATACAAATTTTGTGAATGGTGATTTATGGAAAAAGAAAGAAATAGAGCTGCCGAATAAAATATTAATCCCGTATTTCTTGTATTTCGACGATGTTGAAATAAACAATCCTTTAGGATCACACGCTTCTGTGCATTCTGTATGCAATTCTTATATATCGTTCCCATGTTTTCCAAAAAAGGAATCTTCAGTAGCAAATGTGTTTTTAGCTGCCATGTTCAAATCCCAAGACATAAAAACTTTTGGCAATGCAAAATGTTTTCAAACTTTAATTAATACACTTCGAGAAATTGAGACAAACGGGTTGCCCATAAATTCCAATGAAGAAGTGATTCAAGTACATTTTGTTTTGGGATTGATAGTGGGGGACAATTTAGGGCTTAATAGTGTTTTAAATTTTGCTTTATCTTTTTCAAGCAATTACTACTGCAGGTTATGCAAAGCTTCAAAGAAGGAATGTCATACTTTGTGTTTCGAGAAAAAACACCTATTACGTACCTGCCAAAACTATTTAGAGGATGTTGCAGAAAATAATAGTTCATTAACAGGCATAACTTCAAACTCAATTTTTAATGAAATTCCTTCTTTTAATGTAGTTGACAATTTTTATGTTGATGTCATGCATGACATTTTCGAAGGAGTTTGTCATTATGATTTTCATCACATTTTAATACATTTGATATATAAAAAGAAATATTTTGACTTAAAAACTTTGAACTTAAGAAAACAAAATTTTAACTATGGGCCTAATGATATCGGAAATAAGGCTGGTCCGATTGCATTGAATCACATAAAAAATAAGCATTTCAAAATGTCGGCAAGCGAAATGTTGACTTTTGCTCTCTATTTTCCAATAATGGTGGGTGATTTGGTATCTAACAGCGATGAAGTATGGCAGTTTCTTTTATGCATGATTCAAATTATTGACATTGTCCTATCGTTTGAAATATCTGAAAATTTATTAAAAACTCTAAGCTCGGAAATACACTTACATAATTCGGAATACCAACGATTATTTAATGACAATTTGAAACCTAAATTCCACAACTTAGTTCACTATCCGAATATAATAAAAATGTCAGGACCTTTGCGTTTGATGTGGTGTTTCAAATACGAATCTAAACACAGGCAATTCAAAATATATTCGCATAATATAACTTCTAGAAAGAACATTTGTTTAAGTTTGTCCAAAAAATATCAATTCAAGTTTGTTTACCAAATGTTGGAATCTTTAGATTATGGGGATCTTATTTGAAATGAAAAAAATGTCTACCAGAGTTCATATATAAATTTTATTAAAAGAAAATTTGGGTCCGAATACGACTTTAAAACATTGCGAAATGTAAAATATTGCGGAAAACAAATAAATGAAAAATCTTACATTGCAAAATTTGTTGAAGATTTCGAATTCTATGTTGTTCTTACCAGATCGGGTGTTTTTTTTAGGGGTATAGAACTTCGAATTGAAATAAAACACAAGAAAATCGTTTTAAGGTCCATCAATTTGGCTTTATTGGAAGGATAATTTTATGCCATTAATGTTTAAATATGATTTCGGGCATGTGGCCGCCGCGGCTGGCTCGAATAAAGCCAATTCTACAGGTCCAATTTTCAACCACTTTTTCGAGCATATGGGGCCGTATGTCGGCAATAACGCCACGAATGTTGGCTTCCAATTCCCCTAACGTTTCTGGTTTGTTGGCGTAGACGAGCGACTTCACATATCCCCAAAGAAAATAATCCAATGGTGTCAAATCACACGATCTTATTGGCCAATTTACAGTTCCATTCCGCGAAATTATGCGCTCATCGAATGTTTCCTTCAATAAATCGATTGGGACGTGCGCTGTGTGGCATGTAGCGCCGTCTTGTTGGAACCACAACTCATCCACATTCATGCCATCCAATTCGGGAACAAAATAGTCGGTTATCATGGCTCTATACCGGTCTCCATTAACGGTAACTGCCTCTACAGCATTATTGCGGAAGAAGTATGGCCCAATGACTCCACCAGCCCATAGAGCACACCAAACAGTCAGTTTTTGTGGATGTAATGGCGTTTCAAGGGTCTCATCTGGATTCTCTTCACTCCAAATGCGGCAATTTTGCTTGTTGACGTAGCCATTCAACCAAAAATGAGCCTCATCACTGAACAAAATTTTGCGATGAAAATCAGCATCGAGATCAATCTCATTTTCGGCCCATACACCAAAATCACGACGCATTGCATGGTCTCGCGGCTTTAATTCTTGCACAAGCTGGATCTTGTAAGGTCGCAAGCCAAGATCTTTGCGCAAAATCTTCCATAAAGTTGATGGACAAAGCTCCAATTGCTGTGCACGGTGGCGAATCGATTCATTCGGGTCCTCTTCAACACTTTGCTCTACAGCGGCAATTGTTTCTTCGGTGCGCACTGTTCGACGTCACTGCGGATGCGTATTATCACATAGAGTAAACGTAGTGCGAAAACGATCCATGGTTAACCGAATTAATTGCTCTGATGGACGATTATGTCGACCATAAAATTGACGGAGCTCGCGGTAAACTTCGCGAACTGAACCATTATTTTCGAAATAAATTTGCACGATTTGCAAGCGTTGTTCATGATGAAATGGCAAACCAAACTGAACATAAATGACATTAGAGTTGCCAGATTTGACCACAAAATGCCAGTTTTATCTCTATTCGAAAAACAAACCTGTAAAAAAACACCGTAGAATACGTCTTACCTTACGGTATGGGCACCAATGTCAGGTTTTTATTGTTGTAATCTCTATTTCTTTAATTATAAGGAAACGGCTCGATTAATTTTTTTTTTTTTTTTTTGTAGTCAAATGAAGATGTTAGCTTTCGTTTGACATGCATTTCATGTTGGTTGATATCTTCCTAATATTTAAATTTCTCAAATGAAAATTGTAGAAACACATGCACACAAATATGTGTGTGGTGTTTGGTTGAATGTTTGCTGTTGGGCGATTTAAATGTATTGCATAATTTTAGGCGGGCAAGTTAAAGTAGAGTAAAAGAAGAGAAAATGCTGCCAGGCACTGCAAAAAAAATAATAAAATTGATTCGCGTATGTTATTTATCATTTATCTTTACTATTGATAACAGCCATTGACTTCGTTTTTGCGAGAAATTTAATTGATAATTTAAAAACATTTTTATCCTTTTTTTCCTATCATAAGCTTATGTATGTACATATATCATCCAAAGTAACTATCAAATAAAGAAATTCATTTGCTTGTATTATTTATCATTTATTGTTACATATGTTTTCTGTCTTATCGGATGGCGTATTCTACGTTAAACTTAATGGCCGTGTCTCTGACACAGCCTGCTTCTTTTTTTTGCGACTTTGCAACACTTTGTATGATGAGCTGCAATTTGGTATTTTTATCGAAAAGTTTGGTTTCTTTTTTAAATAAACTTACAAATAACATTTGCACCTAGGAACTTTATTTGTTCTGTTTTCAGTGAGTTCAAAAAATTCCTCTTGCTCAAAAGATGGACTAACTTCGTGCAAATTTTCGTGCGATTATTTATTACAATTTCCGACGTAGATTATCGAATCAGGAGCGCATTGGTAAACTTCTTTTGACTTTTGGCGTTGAAACGTTACACTGGGAAATGCCGTCTAAAAATAATTAATGCTATGCGTCAACTGATAAGGCAGGGGCGTCATGTGACGCATCGCGCGATAGAGGGACCAGCCCATATCCAATACTAAGGTGTTCAAAAATTATATAAAAAAAAAAGGTGTCTCCAATCTACCGGAATAAGTCGCGATTTATGCGATCTTAATACAGAAAGCTACGCTGAAAGTTCAACTTAATATATTCGAGTTAACTGGTCGCACAAATGCTTCAAAGTTAATCCATAGGACATAGAAATGGAAGAAACTGTACAATTTTCCACACTGTACGAATTCCTAGAGGTATTGATATCTTACGAATGGTTTAGTTTCAAAATTACATGGAACGCAAATCCTTATCAGAGAGTTACAATTTGACCTGCCAGGCAGTTTTTATTAACAAAGAATTCACGACTAATAATCAAACGTTGGGAAAACAATATGGTTAGTTAGGTCGCAAGCCCTAACTGATTTGCAACGGCCAGCCATCACTGTCCAAATTACAAAGCCAATCATCTCAAATCAAACTTCTTGTCACTGGTACTGTAAACAGCTAGTTTAGCCCAATGTTTAAATAATAAGAGGTTTTGCAGCTTTCTCCCTTCCATCTGACAAACTGGCTTTCTAATCTGAGCTCGGTTACCTTTTTCGCAAATTTCGTAAGTAAATTGTAAAATATTTTTAAATAGTAGTAGTAGAAGTTAGTAGTTGAAAGGAAGTTTTTCGAAGAAACTCAATAGAGTGCAACGTGCACTGTGCTCTTGACTAAAAGAAAAACTGTTACCTAGCAGCTTTTACTTTTGTTCAATGCAAAGTAAATTTACGCCTGCTCATTGATTTTGGAGAAACTGAAAATATTTTTTTTTAAATTCTCAATGCAGTTCCTTATTTAGCTCTTAGTATTTTATTAGTTAAAATCACCTTCAATTACATTTAATATGTATAGCCTCTCAATAAAATTTTGTAGTATATAACTTTAAAAAAATAAAACTTCTAACCATTGTGTTTTGGAGTAAAAATCATTGGAACTTTCAACTCTCTTCTTAACAAACTCTCTATGTGGTGCATCAGTCGAAGACTGGGAGTAAATCCATTAAAGCCGGGAATGGTGATCTTCGCTAGGAAACATAACACACAGAATCTCTAACATTTAACTCGAGGGAGGAGACCCTCATAGTAAAGGGAGAGACCAAATATCGTGGCATCATATTAGAAAGTTAACTAAACTGAAGCCCCAATATTACCTTAGATGTGTGGAAATCAGGGATCTTTCAAAATTCTTGCACAGTTCAAAATGGCTTTAGGGAGATATGGGAATTAGTGATGCCAATGAGGTATTAGAACGCGACTTGAGTCTAAATATATCTCTGTTGGAATTTGAAAAAATTTATATCTTGTAATAGGAGGATTATTTTCTGTTTCTGATTTGAGTCCATTAACACATAATCGAAACACAATTTTCACGATTTTTTAGAATTCTGCTAAAATTATGCGGAAGGTAACACTAGGAGATTAAAGTGTCCAAGCAAATTATTTCCCAACTATTTTCACTATAGGCATTTTGAAATAAAAGCTTTGCGTAATTAACAGAAGATAATAAAATAGCAAATAGATTTCCTTTAAAGCTGAATAATAGCTCAGTTAATGTTAATAAAGGAAAACATAAATAAGTGTTTCGTATTCGAAGTTAAATTTGTGTTAGTTTTTTTTTATTTACTTACATACCTGAAAATTTTACTTCCACATATTTTTTTCACAGATTTCCCCATAGAAAAGGTCTCAGCAAGCTCTTGCGTTGGTAGTAGTAGATAAAAATTAACCATATGAAAATAAGTTCGCGATTTCATTTGAAGCTCAAAAATTCACTTAGATCTGTACTTGAACCTTGTACTACACACTCTATCCAAAAATCCTCTGGTAAAATTGTTTAAACTTAATTTCGAAACCCTGTGTGAAAAATTCTGGCAGCCCCAGCCGGCGTCAGGCAGCGGGAAATTGGATAAAAATTTAACTCGGGCTGTGCTCATTCGAGGATTTCAAAAGGTTTCTGACTTCATTCCGGCCACAATGTACCATTGCGTGCCCACCATGGCTCACAAGGGTTACATTGAAATCGCCATCCCCTCAAGAAGGATACGGAGGAGAGCGATGTGAGGGATCGAGGGCTGCTGAACATGTTCATGGATAGTTCAAAACTTGATCGGAAGGTTGGAGGTAGAGTATACTGCCGAGAACTCTGTTTAAGGAAACAATTTAGGATATCACGCCATTGTAGCGTGTCCCAGGCGGAGAAGGCCGCCATAATGGAAGCGACTGAATAGTTGGATACCAGTGCCGAACGTTTTAATTGTAATATTTTTCAATAGATGACTTTCCTTTAATTTCATACCAAATTTGTTTAATTTTTATAAGAGGGCTGTTTATTATTGGGAAATGATATTTAATTCGGACCAAAAAATATTCGGCCAAATTATTATCTGTTATTACTGCACTAAAGAAATAAAAGTCCGGGTTGACCGATTATTATATTTTACATAAAATAACAGTCCAGATATTACTTTTAATAGCAACACTTATTATAAAAGTGATAAAAATCTGCGCCCCCGTGTAAAAAATATTTGATATGGATTACTGGAAACTGGATTATCGTTCTTTTTACAGAGGTCTGCGAAGTATTCAAAAAAGTTTTTTATTAAGATCAAGCGTGAGTTTAAATGTAAAAGATCCAAAATACGCCCAGGAAAACAACAGGAAACAACTTTGAAGACTTGGCATCTTTAGTGTGCATTAGAATGATTCGAAAATTTTTCAAAGGATCATCCTACTACTAAGTATAGTCGAAGATATCAAATATAACATTCAAGAATCAAGAAGATTAAGTTAATTTTTTTTGGGCCCTCATAGGGTAATCTTAACTTTAATTCCTTTGTCAATCGGGACACAAATTCGTGTGTTATATCTTCGAACGTAGTATTACCAATTGAAGGGGTGCTACTGAAAACAATAGCCCATTTGATTTGAATGAGTGCCCTAATGCATTTATTAAAAAACAACAGTCTCCTGTTGCATTTCAATAACGTAGTGCTGTATTAAATAAAGTGGAATCCGAAATTTTGAAGCATACAACTTTTATTACATATCTTGGCAACGAAAAGGGTTCAACAGATATTCAATTTTCATGAAAATTACAATTGAATTTTGTTTTAGATTTAGTTTGAACTCAGGTGCAGTTTAAGTTTGTTTCGTATATACAAAGGAAAAAGTTGTAGTAAAAATGTACTTACTTATTTACTTAATTGGCACTGTAATCGCCCAAAGTATTTTGGTCCAGTTCAATAAATTGGAAATACCAAGTTATGTCAAGTCATTTTCCACTTCTTGGTCCTTTCAACGCAGAGGATTTCGTCATCTACCTCTGCTGACACCAGCTGGTGCCGCGTCCAATACATTCGAAGCTGGGGCGTTTTCGTTCACTCACGAGTTCTCTGGAACACTCCAAGGGCCGTCTCATCCGATGCTGACAGTGCCCATGCTTCAGCACCATACAATAGCATGGACATGATGAGAGACTCATAGAGCGTGGTTTCGGTTCGTCGAGATAGCCTACTCAGCCCAAGGTAGCACTTGTTGGCAAGAGAGATTCTACGTTGGAATTTCCATGCTGACATTATTGTAGGTGTTAATGCTGGTTCCCAGATAAACAAATACCTCGACTTTTTCGAAATTGTTATTGTAAACCGTGATGCAGGATTTCGCTTCTTTATCCAGTTTGGAAAAGGCAGAGGTAACGGTGCAGTTGCTGAGGCTGATGAAATCGATATCATCAGCATACCAGATGTTGCATGCTCTTATAAAATATAGTGCCTGAACGGTCCAACTCTGCAGCTAGAATTATCTTTTCTGATATTAGGTTAAAGAAGTCGCACGAAAGAGAGTCATCCTGTCGAAACCTCGCTTGGTTTTAATGGCTCGGAGAGGTTTTTTTCGATTCTGACGGAGCTAGTGGTGTTGCTCAAAATCATTTTACATAGCCGTATTAGTTTTGTTGGGATACCGAATTCAGACATTGCGTAAAGTAGGCAGCTTCTTCTTGCGCTATCGAAAGCGGATTTGAAGTCGACAAAGAGATGGTGTGTGTCTATTCTTCTTTCTCGGGTTCTTCCCAATATTTGGCGTATTGTGAACATCTGGTCGATGGTAGACTTACCAGGTCTAAAGCCACACTGATAAGGTTCAATCAGTTCGTTCACAGTGGACTTCAGCCGTTCACAGAATACGCCCGACAGAACCTTATGTGTTTTCCTAAGGAGATTGATCCCGCGATACTTGGCGCATATTTCAGGATTGCCCTTTTTGGTGAATTGGGCAGAGTGCACTTAAATTCTTATTAGCTGGTATGCGTTCGTCGGACCATTTTTTGAAAATATATTTTACTAGCTCCTCGCAGACGAACTTAAATAGCTCCTTTAGCAGTTATTCAGCACCAGTGGCCTTGTGGTTCTTTAGCCGCGCTATTGCCGTTCGAGTTTCATCCAAGTCGGGTAACGAGACCTGGACTCCGTTTTCGTTGATTGGAGGTTAGAGCTTATCATTTAAATAGTAAAATTATAATCACTAAAAACTCGAATTCTAGAAGCATATAATACACATTCGAGCTCACGAAGAGCTTTAGGTCGAGCAAAAAGTGTTTTTGTTTATGCGTGGAAAAGCTGACATTTTTTTTGGATTTCCACTTTAATGGAGCTATGTCTTTCAAAACCATAACTCCAAACCAGATACGCAGCACTTATGCAGAATTTTTGTTTTTATGTATTTCAGCTCTCCATTTTCTAGCAAGTCGAACAAAGCAACAATAAGAATTTTAAGGTGTTACAGCCATCATGTTGGGATTAATTTATGTCTGTATACCTAAGAGGTTGGGAAATATTTATGATCTGTTCGTGACAGATTTGCTGTACGCCCACAGCTACAAATAGCTCACTTGGCGGCTGCCATGGTTGAAATAAATATTTTCGTTTCCTTTTCAAAATCCTTTCTCATACACTCACATACATCAAATACTACATATTAGTTACATTTCTATAGGAATGAAGACATGCAAACGGTTTGTAGCTTATTCGAATTATAAAAATGCATGCAGTGTACCATTTTAATACAATTTTACACTTTAGTAAATTTAGCTTTTCTATCCGTTTCACTTTTTTTGCAGTTTTATTGTAGTACAATCAAAGCAATAGCTTGATTACAGCTTCCAGCGCGACTTGGCTTTTGTGGGTCGTGCAGCTCGTAAATATTTCCTCCACAATTACCTTCATCGCGTTGCTTCCTTTCGCCGGCAGTTATATTGGTCACTGTTTTTACCATTTTTGTCCTTCGTCGCTCGACTACTTTAATTTTTCTTTCGCTGCATATGCAAACGATTGTTAGGGATGAATATATAAAAGATTTATTACTTTCTGGTTAGTTTAATCGAAGAATGTTGATAAAATCAGGAAAAATTGGCGAAATAAATGTGAATGCAAAAATAAAATATTGTTTGTAAAGCAAATTGATAAGGGATGCCAAGAGAGATGAAGCGAGGAGTTTGGTCACTATTAGATAATGAAATGGTAGAGAGAATTGTGTGTTACTGCAATACCGTGATGGCTGAATAATTAAATATAGCCGACTGCCAACTTCCATTTTTGTTCTTAAATTTATGGCGATATTTTTGAAATCGGATAAAATTTCCTCACATAAATATTTAACTAATGCAGATAGAAGTTATCGTATTTTTTTGTCATAGAATACGTCTTATGTTTCGCTTTCACAAAAATGCTTACTAAATGTGAAGTTTCAAAACGACTTTTTATTTCCGAAATAGAATATTGCAGAAAAATTCAAATTAATTAATTGTTGTGACGCAGAAATGAGGAGAGATAATGACTTGGGTTGTGATAAATTTTCAAAATTTAAAGAGGTTTAGCAACATGCAACAATTCTATTAATTTCATTTTAGGAATTTAAGTTGCCTAAAATGAAGTTTATATTCGTGTTTACAAGTTTTGATAGAAAGTTGGTAAATTCACAAAAATGCTCAAAACCCCTCCAATTATTTCATCTTTTTTAGTTATAAGTTTCTCCGCGATGGTAGTGCCTTGTTAACCGCTAACCAGATGTTATCAGAAGATGGTAGTACAATTGCGCAAGAACTTGAGCGAGTGCACTCAACTCCCTTGCCTCGGGCTGCTTTTTGGACGATGACCAAATTCTACCAACCTCTAAAACTGGGCCGTCTCAGGAAGGGACCATTAAATTTCTCCACTATTTACTTTACCCACTGCTTGACAAGCAGGTGGCCGTACGAACAAGATGATTAAGAATTTAAATAAAAAACGATAAGGAAGAGTCAGAATCGACTACAGTGGAGGAGAGGCAAAACAGTCGCCCAAAGTGTGGTCTCAGTCGGCCGTGGGGGCCGAGGGCGGTCGAAACTAATGGCCAAAGTGAAATTCACTTCGATCGGTGGAGGATCGGTGAAACCGACGCTTAATCGCTTTGCACTTTCGCGGTTCCTAGTACTAGCATGGGCTTATCGCCCTCTATTCCGGTTGCGCGTACTTGCAAGGGAGGGCTCTAAACGCCTTAACCCGCAATTAAGAAGGCCCGCTCGGATTGCCGCGTGGGGCTTTAACCATGGAGGAGAACCCGGGGGCGCCACACTGCTGCGGATTGCCTATGCGGACGAGCAGTCTGCAAGGTTAGGCAAGGTGGCAGTGGCTCTGGTTGGGGAGGTATGGCAGAGGCCAGGCTGGAGGCCGTCGAAAAGAAGGACTTACCCTTCCGTCCACGGGTTCGAATCTGGCTAAAATTATATCCAAATAAGTGAATAAATAAGTGATATGATATTTCAACTTTTTCAGAACTCGATTCTGACAGTGAAGTTGATCCTTTTAGCGACGACGGAGATTATGAGAAGTATCCAATAATGGCACCTGCAGCATATTTTTCTGATATCACCCAAATCGGACCAATAAATCATAAAAAAATATGCTGAATATCTCAGCTATAGCGTCATCTGGCGGATCCATTCTATGATTACGTTTTCCATTTCATCTAATCATACCAAGTGAATAAGTCGACTACCGCATACCTAGCGGGATCAAAATACTTAAAAAAAAGCACTCACCTCATATTGTCTCATCGGTCTTGGGAATTATGCGTTGACTGATGGCACATATAACAGCAATTAATGTACTCGTATGTATGTATGTTCTTCTATTTATTAACCATTTATAGTTTTAGTTATTATAATGTTATTTTACCCAAAAAGTTTAGAGGAGTGAGCAAATTAGAAAAATAGGCTATCATCATATAATAAAAGAGTTATTGCAATCAATCCTAAATTTACATGGATTTTTTTTTTAAATTTGGAATCTAAAATAAGGTATCATTGTTTAGAATTAACTGAAGGGTAATAAAAACTGAAATTATGAAATTTACTTCAGAGAGGGAAAATAAAAGAATCGAAACAGCAATGAAAATTTTCGGTTTCATTTCATTTCTTTGAAAAAAACTGAAGGATAGATATACACGCATATGTACAGACTTATAAACGATTAGATATGTAAAATACTTAAAATATTATTCAATGAATAATAATTTCACAACCATTCAGTTAATTCTGAACAATGATACCTACCAACGTTCTTGGTATAAAATGTCTTAAATGTAAATGTTTTCCTGTAAAATTGTAGAAAAAGGAGCTACCGAAGTTGAAAATTAAAAGTTTGTGTAAACATTATGTATTTAAAAAGTACTAACATTTTTCTTTTGAAATATATATCGAAAACTAAAGTAGCAAAAAAAATTACAAGAAAGATGGTTTGTTTTGTAGACGAGGTCATGCCAAATTGGGTTTTTAAAAATAAATTGAGAATATGAGGGTGTTTGGAAATTTTCAAACACATTTTTGTGAACCATTCGACCAGATCTACAACTTCTATTATGTCACTTGGAAAGTTCGTGCCAAGGGGAATTTATAGAAGGTGATGGCATAAGAGCAGCTGATTTGATTTTTTTTTATTCACCTACATGTATTTTGTTTTTGCTTTTGCGTCTGTCCTTTCAAAAGCCGTAAAGGCAAAAACAAAATGTATTTAAATTTTGACAACTCTTACGCAGAAGCAAAAACAAAATACATAGGAATTTTGTAGTTGTATTTATAACACCACCTTGTATGGATTCGCCTTGGTTCGTGCACCTTTTTTCGTTTTATAGCACAGTGTTATTGTTGTCATACAGTTTTAAAAGTCAAAAGTTAAGTTGTTGAATTTCGTAAGAAAAAAAGTAAAATGTATAAATTTTTTTATTTTTGAAATTTTATGACTTTACGAAATATGTGAAAGCTTCGGCAAAGAAGTGGAACGTATTTTCCTTAATTATTGACAAGCATTCGACGGGTCATGTTTTTCATATTTATACCAGAATACATAAAATTTTTAAACGTTCATTAAAATTATAAGACGTATGTATACTGTATTTTCCGTCATCCCTTGTCAAGTTTGGCTTGGAAACTAAACGATTCGGCGTTTGTGACATCTTCACCGAAGATGTCGAAAAAACTGCGGAAGAAAAAGAAACAGGTGTTTTTCTAAAATTCTAAACTCAATTTTATCACCAAACCAAAGACTTTAGGAACTAGAAACGTCGAGTACACATAGGATTTAGAAACACATAAATTGTTGTGTCCTAAAATCTTTTTTTCTGAAATTTTAAAAGTTTATTCAATTACATATGTACTGCTAAACATCAACACACCGAGAAAGACATTTGACAAATTGTGTATACATCCAAAAAAAAATTAAAAATCCATGACAACAATATCAGCATTTTCACGAAAATTACTAACGAAATGCATGCAATCATGTCGAAGGCACATAAGGAGAATGCGTTCCACTTTTATTATGAGAATATTTGAATGCCTCAAATAACGTAGATGATTTCATATGTTATCGTCATATTCTTTTTTTTAACATGCTGGTGTGTAAAAATTTTGAGGGTATATATGTAGATAAAAAGCTTGCTTCAATCAAGCGCCAGCTATGCAACTTTGCTACTATACAAAAACTATTTCCTTTATATTACATTTTTATGTACAACTTTAAATTTGCATATTCTCGGTTGAATGGGCATACAAATGTGTGTTGGCTTGGTGGAAATGTTATGCAAGCAAATACACTTAAAATGCAATCAAATATTTTATTACAAACGCAGGCAAATGTGAAATGTCGCGCATACGCCATGTACGCCACTTGACGATGGATCGGATCGCATGCTAATGCTTGTTGTTGCGTGAGCCATTTGGGATCACATGTTCGCTTGAATATTTGCATGTGTGAGGAGTGCAAGTACACGAAAACTTATGCATTTTTGCAAATCGCTCAAGAATGCTAAAGCTGACGACAGCGCCGATAAGTGCTAGAATAATAATATGACATTATTGCAATTCTGTCATTGTTGCTTGAACATATAAGCATATTATATTTAACTTTGCGAATATTAAAATTCTTTTGCATACACACAGAGGGCAACTGTTGTACCTTGGCATGGCAAGCTATGGTGTATTTAATATGTAAACATCGATTTGGTGCAGGTTTAGTTGGTGAAAGTGTTTTGAAACAAAATAATTGTACGTATGCTGGAATAAATACATTACTTTTGCATTGCAAATTGAAGGTTTTATTTAGCATACATTACTTACAATGATCCTATTAAGGCCAAAAAGACGATGTTTTGTTCGATAATTTGTTGCCAGTTTGCAGGTAATTTCATAATACCAATCTCATAGAAACACTTGCCCCTATTGACGAATGCATTGGATAGTAGATTTTTACAAGCTTCTCTTGGGGTGAATTTTTCACTAGCAAAATCATACGCCATAGACAGGAACTAAGCTCCTTGAAATTCTGGTGAGTCACTTTCGATGCATGTGGTCTGACGTTGTCCTGAGGGAACGCAATTCCTCTCCTATTGGCCAAAGCTGACCGCTATCCAACCACACTTAAATGCTTCCAAACAGTTTTTGTGTAGTATTTAGGCCCGGAGCAGAAACAGTCCATACAGTACTGTCGGACTTCCGGACGACTTTCATTGTTTTATCGATATTTTCGACAATTGGCCTTCTAGGGCATGGTGCATTTTTGATACCAAAATTACCTGAACGAATTGGCTGTTACAGTATCAGAACCATAAACGCTATTCACATTTTTAGCCGCCTGGCTTGCATTCTCGCTTCTATCGAAGAAAGTCTGTAAAATATGGCGTATTTTGTCTTTGCTGGTGCACATCTTTGACGCGCGCTCAAACAATATTGAGTCAAGCAATTACAAAACTACAGTTAGAGTTTGTAACTGATTATTCACCACAGATGTTATTTCTGGGCGGTCTAATCGTTAAAAAAAACAAGTGTTTTTTAAAAACAGTTCTGCTGATAAAAAATATGCCTGACAGCTCTATCTCAGAAACTAGAGCTGAAAGAGAAAAAAAAAGTTATATTTGAAATCAGCGACCTTAAAATAGTTAACAGAACGCATACAATTCAATGCGACAAAAAAAGTTTACACTTCCCATAACAAAATTCCGAAAAGATTTTAAGCCAAAAGGCTGGTTTTTTTTCAAACAATATATGTATGATCCATTGCTTTAAACTTACCTGGTTTATTGTCAAACTGATGCTAGACGATATCTCAAAGATCATTTAATTATTATTGATAGAAAAAAATAGCATTATTATGAGAAACAATTTTTGTGATAAATGTTATAAGCAAAAAATTGAATTTTTATAGGGAAATTTTTTACAAGAACAATTTAAATTTTTTTAAACAATACATTATTTGATTAGCTGTAAAAAATGGCAACCAAACTACAAACAAATGAAAAAAATACAAACGAAATTAAAAACTTGTTCTGGCCTTTTTCAAAAAGCTAAAATTAAATGGTAGCGCCACCTGACGTAAGTTTGCGCTAAAAATATACATCAAACACTAGGATACATAAAACGTTTTTTTGTATGCAGAGTATCTTAAAAATTCTAAAATTTATATACGTATAGCAAAAACAACAGGTCTATAGGCTAAAAATGGTTTTGGCGATTTTGTTGAAAGGAGTGTAATCTTCTATTAACTTCAGGTAACATAAACCTTAAGTTTGTATCGCTAGTCGCATTTTTTACACATCCACGATTGGCAATTTATCCTATTATGCTGGAAACCGTTTTGTGATAATGATGCGAATAAAGTTGTCTTCCGAGGCATCTAAAGTTCACGGTTGGTTTGGGAACACCAATGACTTCACTTAAACAAAAAAAAAAAATAATAACCATTGTAATAAATTTAACATAGCTTCTGTCACCATTTCAGTCAATTTAGGCACGAAATAACCGAAAATAATTTTGATCTTTAAAGAAGTAAGAACCACATTTACACCAAAAACAATAACGTAGTCCACAGATATGTCTTTTGGTGGATTAATTTTATACTTAATCGCAGATGGAGTGATGGTCCAAAAAAGTGGCAAATACGGAAATATGTAGTAGCAAAAGGTTTCTAAGCCACTTCCACTCTGGAGTATTTTTTACAAAGTTCCAGTTTTTTCCTAACTTTTGGTCTGAATTTACGTTTATTTTTGAATTTAAAAATTGTATGCCTGCTGTTGAAATTTCCCAATGGTGTCATAAGTAAGTTTCCTCGCTCAATTATTAAAAAATAAAATAAATTCTGAAAACGATGGTACCAAGAAAATTTGTATGCTAATTGTATTCAAAAAATGCCTGACTAAATCATCGATTATTCTAACTAAAATATAGGCATCCAAAACCATTAAAGAAAACGCAAATATTTATCATATATTACTGTAGAAAAACAATGATTGACAAAATACAAGTTTAAGAGTAATGTGCATTGGTGAAATAATGAAATTCAACGATTCCACAAAGAAAGATAGAGTTAAATATGGGTGAGGGTTTTGTAAGACATCCTTTTTAATTATATTTGTTTTGGCATGAGTGAGAATAGTAGTAGAAATTATTAAAAATAATAGTAGTATTAATAAAAATAGCAGTAGTAATTAGTAGTAGTATGAGTAAGATGATAATAGAAATTAGCTAGAATGTCAGTAGCATTAGTAAAAATGGAAGTAGAAATTAGGAAAAATATGTGCAGTGCTTTATGTAAAAACACAGTATTAGAAGTTGGTAAAAATAGCAGTGGTAGTTCGTAGCAGCATTAGTAAAAAGGCAGAAGAAATTAAAAGAAATGATATTAGAAATTGGTCGCAGCAATAGGAAAAGTAGTAAAAAAGTAGTAAACATAAAAGTCGAATTAGTGAAAATAGTAGTAGTAGTTAAATATGGTAAATATGGTAGTAGAGGTTAATAAAAATAGTAGTATAGATTATTAGAAATAGTAATAATACTAGTCAAAAAAGCAGAAGTAATAATTACTATCATTAGTAAAAATAGTAGCAGAAATTTGTAAAAAGAGTAGTAGAAAGTTATAAAATTAGTAGTAGAAATAAGTAGTGGTAGCAGTTGTAGACGTAGTGACAGTAGAAGTGTTTAGTAGTAGTAGTATTTATTAGTAGTGGCAGTTAACAGTACTGGTAGAAGTGGCAGGAGTAGTAGGGGTACTAGTAATTAGTAATAGTAGTAGAATAGAAAGCTGCTGAAATTACCTTAAATTACCTGAACTAATGCCGAAATGGTCCAAGTTACAAAGGTATGTCGTGACGCGACTTGCATGACGCAATTCTGATGCGGCTTCCAAGATGCGACTCTGACGTGACTTGCGTGACGCGACTCCGTGACGCGATTTTATTAAAAAATCACTGCAGCTAAAGTAGTTTGACTTAAAAAATGGCCACTATTGAAACGTTTATTCTATCTCGTAGTTATTTTAATTTATTTTAGGTATGTATTTATTTGAGAAATTCACGGCGTCGGGAGAGTATATAAAACCCTCAAAGGGTTTCCCACATGGAAATCAATATTTTATTTGTTCGCCAAGATTGGTTTGAAAAATTAGACATAACATTAGACTTTAAACCAACAACCTAAGCTAAATATAATGTTCGGACATATGAAATCAAGTATGTGAAGTGGGCCTTTTTTGGCCTTTAAACTGAGCTGCCAAAAATGTCCATTGCTTAAAAAATAACCTAGAGATATCAAAGGCTACACAAATATATGAGGCGGAAAATTTCACTATGGTTCTTCTCCGGCAAAACCTTCATGCGATTTATAGAAATACTTAAAAAATTAAAAAAAAGGAAGATGTGCCATTTCGGCAAACAATTTTTAAAACAGCAAAATAAGAAAATGTTAACATATTTTTGAATTTATAACAATGTATAATATACAACGGAAATGGGAACACTTTTGCATGAAATTAAGAGCCATGCAAAATTCTCCCATCGAATTAGTAACAACATGTTGTTTTTAAGTTAAATTTCGGATATTTTGTTTTAAATTTTATTAATCCTAAAAATTGTGTTAATCATAAGATACAACAAAAGTTTTGTAGATATTTAATTCAATCGTGGATTTAGCGTACCTTAGTTCATTTCCTTTCACTTTAAAACTTCCTTATATTTGTCGGCAAGTGGTGTGATAATATTTTATTTTAAATTCATCAGCATTCTCATTCCGATGTACTGGAAAACCTCAGCTACTAAAAGTTTATCGACCATTTTGTTATTAAAGATCAGAAACAATTTACTTTACTGCCGCCTCTGCTAACCTTCTATTTAAAAAGAGAGGACTTAAGCATAAAAGCGCTGCAGAAATAAATACCTTTCGCGGAAATATATTTGAAAATGGTAACTTGAAATACGAAGTACCCATAATTTGTGCACTTAACAAGCTAGATACAATTGCTAGTCGAATGTATGGTATACATCTACGTTTAAAACAAATTAAATCTATAACTAAATTGTTAAAATTAGTGCGACTTCTACATATTTCACAATTGGCTATTTTGAAACAGTTTAAAACAAACACACACAAATTTGAATGTGCCGCTTCCGAAAACAGCGGTAAGACCATCAAAGAAACATTATTTTAGCGCCGATTGAAAGAAGCTTTATAGACTTTCAAAACAGCGCGCAGAGAAAAGGCGAATGCCAATTATTTTACTATATATATATACTTTTTACAAATAAAATTTTCTTAGGAAACAGTTTTTTCAAAACCTGAGTCATTCACACATACAACATAGCTTTTCTGTGCTCGCAAACTATGTGCGTATGTCAATCAAACAAATCGAACGTAACGAACGAGCCAAATTGTCAAATGCGATTGATTGCATTGAAATTGACAAATTATTGGTTGCTCATTCAGTTGCCTCAGTGTCACAACAAGCGACAACCAATTTCCGACAAACGAATAGGAAAATGGAAATAAAGTGAAAATTGGTAAACGTTTTTATACAAACAAACAGTTTGCAAATACAAAAAAACCCAAAACTAAATGAAATCGAACGTAGTTTGGTGTTGCACGCACGTTGTGCTACACGAATATTTAAAGACATATGACCAGGCCCGGATTAAGAATGTGGGGGCCTCGGGGCCGGGATACGTGTGGGGCCCCTCTTTTGAAGTCATAATTACATACAATCTATTAAAAAGTTACTCATCAGTTTATTTTAACATGGTCGTTGTTTATATAATCAGTTGTCTCGATTCATTAGTAATATAGTAATCAATACTTTGACGTTTTTACAGTATATAACACTAAATATCATGCAGTATATCTCTCTTTGAACTCAATATAGCTAAGTCATTTTTGATCATTTTCATCTTGGAGAAGGATCTTCACTTGTTCAATTCGTTACCATCATAGACAGGTATAATCGTAGAATAATTTCTGAATTGACAAACGTAGACTGTAAATTGTTTTCCTTTATTATGCGGTACAAAAACATCTCAGTTGATTCGTTTTCTCCTTTTGTGTAGAGGTTTGCAAAATTTGAGTTGGTTGAGCTCATTCCCTAAGGAGGCTTCTAAATCTCTCGGGTATGTTTCCACTAGTTTTTTTGCGTTCAAGTCGATATCATCCGATTTTATTTGTATTAGCTCACCAATGAAAATAAATCGCTCGTAAGCCAACTCGTAGGCGGAAATTTTGTCTTCAAGTGCACTAATCGATTCATCATCAATGCCTTAGAACCAAGAGGTTGAAGGCGAACATTGGTGGGTCTTACTCGGACAGATTCATAGTCGCTGAGCTCGGACCATTCTTTAGCAGTTTTTTCGTACGTCTCGAACTCATCTCTCGTGGATTTCACGAATGATTGCAAAGATAAGACAGTTAACAGCAATGCGTATTGTAATCGTAGGACTTTGGAGAGATTTGACAGTTGAATCGAACCTTTCAAGAATGCCGTGCCAAAAGATACCTGTTTCAAGGGAACCCATTTTCATTGTCAGTCCTCGAGCTTGGCTTCTAACCACATATTTTTGATCACTGTCATCAACTTTCACAGCTTTTGTAGCATCGGTACGACACGTCCAACGACTACTACTCAATCGCTTGAGACTGTAAGATACTTTTAGTGAGGATAAGTTGGCAGTTAATATCTTATATCGCGTCGTTGAATTCGTCAAAAAAAGAATCTTCCATTACGATATTCCAAAGTGTAAGAGTTGCAAAATACCGCAATAACGAATTTTCTAGATACGTCACAATTTGACTGTAGTTCTTATCTATAAACAAAATCAAACACATTTTCACTGCCGACCATATAAAAGATCTCATGGTTCAATTATAAAACAGAAAAGCGTCTTATGACTAAATACACTATTTTGATATGATAATCATAGAACCTGACTATATGGAGTTTTCAGCTTGCTCTAGACAAGGGTAGGCCTTAGGTAGGAAAACGCTCGAGAAGTTATGAATTTACATGAGAATACATATTTATTATAGAAGTTTGCCGTTGAATTTTGTAGATTTAACAATCCGTATGTTATGTCATGACCGTGTCTGTGCGAAATGGACGATTACGGAGTGCCTGACATTTTATATTCGATAAATGAAAATTATGGCATTTCCTAGGGCCTATCCGTGCCTAAGACAAACTGAAAACAATGTATATATATATATATATAGTCTCTAACGCAGCTGCTTGAGCAAAACTAATTTTTTATTATTCAAACGCTGTGCCATTTATATTTTTAAAGTTTGTTAATGTAAGTAAGGTTATAATAGTTTTGATTCATTTATTTTTTAATAATCAAACTTGGATTGTATTTTTATGTCAAGGTTAACTCAGTGACAATGCGGATGAGTAGAGTTATTTTTTACGAATGATATTCAGAAAATAAAATTCAAGTTCTTGAAAAGCTAATTTTGCAAGTTTGATTTTGGCAAATTAAAAATAAATCACATTTCATGAATTATTTTAGCAAAACGAGCAGATATAAATAGCGAATGCGTTGTTGTTAACTTGTGATATTGACACATTTACCTTTTTAGCTGATGTTAATTAATCGAACGGATCAATTCTATATGAACATCAGCAACAAACAGTTTAGAGACAATAATATCATTAATGAGACTCTTGTTTACTCTCGATTTTCTCGATATGAATCGATAGTTTGACTGCGTTGCTCACACTGAGAGGTGGAGGGAAAATTGAACGAAATATGACCTAACCAATATCGCGTTTCCTATTTGTAACACGATTTTAACCAAAAATTTCGGTATATCAAGTTAAATTAAAATGAGAATATCAACTGTGTCGAGTAATATAATAAAATTTTATTCAAATCAATTGAGTAACAAAAATGAAATAAAATAAAGTGGAATAAAAATGTCAAAGCAAAAAAAAATCGTTTGTACTGATGAAAAAAATTAGTTTGTTCTTTCATTTTGTGGCGGCCCCGTCGGCCCTTCCCTTAATCCGGCCCTGCATATGACCATTTTTCAGATAGCTAAAAGCCAAACGATTAAGGTTTAAGGCTAAAGAAAAGTTAAAGTTATATATAACTTATTATAAAACAAGTAAGGAAGAGTCTAAGTTCGGGTGCAACCGAACATTAAATACCCGGGGCAAGTTTTTATTTCCAATAAATCGTGCTTGTTGTATGCAATAGAAACATATTTAAATAAAAACAAAAAGGAATTCGCATGCTTTTAATATCGCGCTTTTCAAATTTTGTATAAAAGAGGTTGCGTGGTTTCCGTTTGACTTCTATAATTTTCGAAACTGTGCTTTATTACTAGAAATTCAAAGTTTGTACGAAATTTGATTGAATTTCACAAAGAAGTTTGAGAATTTGGAATTGAAAATTTGAATTCGTCTTATGATCGCAACTATACGGTGCAGACGAATGATATTTGGGTATATACATAGTTATGTCTTAACGATCAAATTCCGTGTAACTCCACTACTTTTAGATGCTGTTGCACAATATTTGCAATAAAGATCTTTTATATGAGGCTATATATTACTTTTTGGGAAAAAAGACGGAAGCATATCCCCGTTTAAGACGAGACTACTATTCACCATATCTTCCCAGGTATTTAACGAAGATATTTGATATATAGATATTTCCTTAGGAGCAAGATTTAAAGTATATTTTAAGCAATATCTACAAAATATATCTTTATTGGCACATCAAAGCAAGCCGGGTTTGCTGGTGTAACAAAATTTTGAAATCTTAAACGATCTGAACTGATTTACATACAAAAAGGGAACTAATACGAATTTAATTATTTCTCCTCGAAATCAAATTTTTTATATTAACCAAATTTGAAAGAATTCGTGACACGATTTAGTAAAATGTAGAATATTTTGATTTATTTGTAAATTATTGTTATATGAGAGGTGAGTGTGGCTTTAGTCGGATTTCTATTATTATCGAATTTGTGATTTCTGGCTAAAAATGAAAAGTGTACGTAGTTTGATAGACTTTGACAAGGAACTTCCGGAGATATACCAATTTGTTCTAAGGTGGGGGATACCATGGCCATTTTCAACATTTAGGGTTCCATGTATTCCATAATCAATCTTGGCTATCAAATTTGAGCAGATTACCATGTTATAAAATATCGGAGTTTTTTGCAGTTATATAAGAGGAGGGGAAATGTTTTTGTAAGATTTTTTCAATTTTTACAATGTCCGAAATTTTGACTTGAAATGCAATATGTTCACTAAATTTGGTATAGTTTGGTAGTATGATTTCGGATATATACTTATTTACCGTTTTATGAGAGGTGGGCGCGGTTTTTATCCGATTTTAACAATTTTCGTAATTTTGCTTATCGATGCAGTATGCGTACCAAATTTGGTAGGGTTTGGTCATGTATCGATCTCGGTTATTTTATGCTGTCACATATAACCGTTAGGTGAACAAAGTCATAATATCCTGGGTACCAGTGCGCTAGGGTTTGAAAATAGAAATTTCTTACATTGATTAGCAAATTAAAGATTGTAAGATTGTAGAAGTAAATAATAGTATACGTTCGGGTGAAACCGAACTTTAAATATCCGGCGCAGTTCTTGTTGTATGCAAAACAATTTAGCGATGAATGATATTTGAGCGTATATGTCCTATGGAGCACACTGTGTACCATCTTGAAAAAAATCCTTATAACTCAACAATTATTTTGAAGCAGATGTACAATGTTTGGGATATACACATTACCTTTAGGCCAAATTCGTTATATACTCTTGAATTCATTAGGTCTCTCGGGGATATAATCACACAAATTGTCTCTCAGCATTTGGTGCTCCAATAATTTTTCTCCAAAATATAAGTCCACCTCGATTCAATCAATCATCCCAAACGATATGTCATTTGATTTCAAACGCTTGGAGTTTCTCGTCGGTCTTGAAAGGACTGTAAGAAATACCTGCTCCATATCTAAAAAAAAAACATAGGCCTTTATTGGCTCCGAAAAGTAAGCTATCTGCCCGGGTTTGCATAACATCATTTTTAAAATTTGAATGAGCTTTATTGATTTAAATAAACCCAAAAAGAAATTACTATGATTTCAGCGTACTCCGTCCATTTTTCAAAATTTTGATTTTATAGTATTTCAAGAATTCGCTATAGTTTAGCCAAATATCGAATTTTCGTCTGACATCTATAACTTTCGAATTTTTGCTTTCTGGCTAGAAATGTACGAATGCAAAGTGTTTCAAAGAGGTTTCGCTGTAAGGTGAGCTGTGCGACACCCATTCCAAACAGTCTTAATTCCATGTTTTTCATTTCCAACCCCGGATTCTTTGATTTTTGTAATTGACTGTTATATGAGGGGTGCGCATGGTTTCTGTCTGACTTATATTATATAATTTCAAAGTTATAATTTTTGAGTGGATATGCATAGCATGTACACAATTTGGCAAAGTTTAATAAAGTAGTTTCTGAGACCTATCTATGTATTTTCTTTAAAGTTTGCGGGGCCACGACCATTCTCATAATGTTCTCAATCCCTTATTTCTCTTTATTCAACCCACTTTTGCATAGAATTTAGGCAAATTATCTTCTATAGCTACTAAAATATTGAGTTTTTTTTATTTTTGAAAATCACGATTTTATAAGAGCTGGGGGTGGCTTTGAGATATTTTAATACTTACTTGAGTTATTCAATACACGAATGTTTGGGTATAACACGATAAAAATCCTAAGAAAAAGCGTTTGCTTATCCCGGTTCATATTATAAAAACTAATTAAATGATTCTGTAAAGTTTCCAATGCGAATAATTTACATTGGGCATGCACCGTTTTTCACAGCACTGTCTCTGGAATTGGTTTGTACCAATTTCACATTGCTTTGCCATATATCTTAATTTCTTATTTTCTGTTGTACAAGCTTGAAGTTAGTTTCCTTTTTCTAAATAAATTAACATATAAAACTTCTGTGCCGACTCTACAAAGTGACATAGAATTAAAATTTTTTTTGTTTTTTAGTTTTAGTAGTAGCATTGGTAAAAATAATGCTCGTAAGTAAAAAAAGTAGTAAAAATTAGTAAAAAGATAGTAGTAATTAGTAATAGTATTAACCAAAATAGTAGTAGAGAATAATAAAAATAGTAGCAGAAATTACAAAAAATAGTAGTCGCAATAAGTACAGATAGTAATAGTTATTGGTGCTAGTATTAGTAAAAACTGTACTAAATTTCAAAAAAATAGTTATAGTAATCAGTACTAGCACAAGAAAAAATAGTAGTAGAAATTAGTGAAAATAGTAGTAGCACATAGTAAAAATAAAAGTAGTAATAAGAAGCACCATTAGTCAAAAAAGTAGTAGAAATTAATAACAATAGCAGTAGTAATTAGTAGTAGTACTAGTAACAATGGTATTAGAAATTAGTTAGCAAAATCAGAAGTAGAAATGATTAAAAAGAGTAGTGGTAATTAGTAGTAGCACACGTTAAAATAGTGGTAGTAATAAGTAGTACAATGAGTTTAAATAGTAGTAAAAATAAGTAGTAGAATTAGTATAAGTAGTAGTTATTAGAAGTTGTAGTGGTAGTTAGCGGTAGTGGTAGAAATTGTAGGAGTAGTAGTAGAACTAGTAATTAGGATTTGTAGTGGTGGTAATTAGTAGCAGTAGGTGTAATAGTAGAAGTAGTAGTAGTAGTGCAGTGTAGTGGTGAACCAGTCCCGAACTACTTGTCTTGAAATTGTCGTGACTTCGTGACGCGCAAAACAAGGAAATTATATGTGATCCGATGTTACTATTATCAAAATTGTTTGTTTTGTCTTTATGGACCAATTGCTTTTAAAAATCTTTAACTAAAATCACAAAAATTGGGATCCGAAACAAGCAAAAACTGCCATCAAATCAGCAACAAATGACTAGGCACAACAAAAACAAAAAAAACACACACACACACAATTAATAACTGTTTATGGCAATCTTTCGTACAGCACGCTCACTTAATGCTGTCATTATTATTGTTAGTCGCCTTAAAGTAAAACTCCTTGTAGTTGGTGTTGTAGATCTATGCATGCCAGTTGCTTACGTCACAACTACACATGCTAGACATCTCTTTGCTGCTGCCAGTCGTCAGTCAAATCAGTCACCCAACTAGGCAGTGACGTGAATTGATTGGATCCTGCTAAAGTTTGTTATGTACAAATCGAAGTTGGGAGGTGATGTATTTCAAGCCATTGTGGGCGAGCGGGCGTATATGTAGAAGTTTTCGTACGCTGAAATTTGAAGTAATAATCACTGATGTGTGACTAATCTTCGCGTAATTCACTAAACAGTTAAGTTCTGTTATTGTCGCTAATGTTATCGCAAACGTCGAATTCTACATGTCGTAGTATAGTCTCACTGTTATTGGCGTGCGTTTTCGTAGCCAAATCTGTTTATTTATTTTCGTTTCATATATCACAGCATGATTTGCCTTACGGTGCAATGCCACTGTTCCAAGCAAACATTTAGCTATGCTGCTGCTGTTGCATCGTTTTTGACTCTTATCCATTTCAGAGGCACAACCTCAGTGATGTGCTGTAATGGCACTTGCAACGCTTAAAGAGTATTGATTGATAGAGCAAGTGCTTTGAGCCGTTAATATCGTCGCAGTGATGGTTTTTGGTGATGTATCCGTAGCGTTTGCCAACATCAATGCAGCGGCTCATCAGACATTCTTAATTGGCGTCAATGAGCACGAGCTTCGTTGGTATCCTGAATATAGGGACCCTAAGGACGCCATCATTTGCGTTGTAGTCTACTGTGCCAGGGAAAATTTAGGCAGTAAACTAGGTAGATTGGGTGAAGGCATACATGGCTTTCTTCCGCATATGCAGTTATTTTTCATGTCAGTAACAGAGATTTCTTCATTTTGCCGTTTTCTGTGTTTGCCAGACCATGGAATTACGAACCGGCGCTGACTTTTTGATATCTAAAGTGCGCTGCGCTCTCAACGAATACTCTGGTGATATTTGGAATTTGCTATTTGTTGTTACTGGTCGCTTGTGACAGACAAATAAATAGCTTTAGGTATGTAAGGGCAAGTGAATTTATTCTAAGAAAAAATAATTGACTTTGTTTCGGCAACTAAAGTATTCTGCTGAAAAGCAAATGCGGTGAATGGAAGGCAAAAATATCTTAGAGGAATATGAAGTAAATAACAATTTTGTAATACTACCTATGTATAAACAAAACTGCTCAAAAAGTTAAAGACATATTTCCTTTTCTAATTTCGAATACAATAACATCATATTACGTATTAAAACTAAATTACGTATCAAAGCAAGCCGGATATGTCAGTATAACATCATTTTGAAACTTTAAATGCATTTTATTGATTTAAATAAGAACAGCAGCAAATTAAGATGAACTTAACGTACCACGCCCATTTTCCAAAATTTTGATTACCTTAAGTATTTTGCTTATACCAAATTTGAAAGAATTCTCGACATAATTTAGCAAAAAATTTAATATTTGATTTGTTGTACTTTAACGTTACATGAGAGGTAATTGTGGCTTTAGTTTGATTTCTCTTATTATCGCAATTGCGCTTTCTGACCAGAAATGCAAAGTCCACGTAACTAATTTTTTGATTTGATTTTATTTAATGGAGTGAAACTTCAATATCGCGTTACGATCACCTGTTAACTTCGCGTAACGAAGGAAGTGATGATATCATAGACGGGTAACACGAAGTAGATAAATTTACTGATTACTAAGAAATGCAACCCTATCGACTAGACGAAAAGAGACGAGACGCTGACTACAAACACGACGAACAGTACAGTTGCCATACTGGTTTTATTGAATAAAGACGTATTCACTATTTATATAAAAGACTTTGTGTTTTATTTTCCCTACATATGTATATATTTTTTTACTATGCATGTCCATCAGTGTATACATACATACATATATAGCTGGGGTTTGTTTTTGACCCTAGTTCAGGACCATAAAAACCAAGATGGAGCGAGTACAGCGTACGGCTGCCATGCTGGTCACGGGGGGCACTACGCTCTACACCGCTAAACCTCTGGAACTAATTTTAAATCATCCACCGGTGGATCTATATGGCAAATTTCTGGCTGGTTGTAGTGCCGCCAGGCTCAACGCGATCCAGCCATGGAAAGACCTAAAGATCGGGCATGCAAAGGTCCACTAAGGAAGACAGATTACACTACTCCTCTACTCTGCATGGACAGCAAATCCCCCATAAAAATCCCAGAGAGGAACGAATCGGAAGACGCCATAAACCTAGACCCGGAGTCGACGGCTGTCTTTACAGATGGTTCTAAACTTAGAGTCGGGAGCGGGATTCACTCCAAAGAATTAGCGCTGGACTTCTGCTTTCGCTTTCGGATCACTGTGACGGTTTTCAGGCAGAGATAAATGCCATAATGGAGGCTGCTGGCTGTCTGACAATGTCCGTTTCTATAGACAGACCTGTCACTATATACTCAGACAGTCAAACGGCGATTAAATCTTTTAATTCTCACGAAACAACGTTCACACTTGCCATAAAATGCAGAAATTCTTCAATTGCTTGCGTCTAAGCGTTCCGTGACTGTGACAAGGGTCCCTGGGCACAGTGGCATTCCCGAAAATTGCTCGGCAGACGAGTTGGCAAGGAAAGGTACAGAATTACCTATGATAAATGCTGCTCTAGAAGCGGGCATACCTCTAAACATCAGGTGGGCCATGGAACCCACTTGTCAGATTTCTAGACAAGTTTGGTCAAAAGTTGAAGTTAAACGATCCAAAGCGCTGATTCTAATGGTTGGGGTAATAACCGGACAAAATCTCATGGACACACAACGGGAAGAGATCGGGATGCGTAACTAACGATTTCTGCTAAAGCTGCAGGGGCGAAGAGGAAGTGGAGAGCATCGAACACTATCTCTGTCACTGTCCCGCTCTATCCAAAACTCGAAACCAATTCCTAAATGCGTATTTTCTAAACTGTTTGGCCGACCTGAGCTCGGCTAGCATTCCGCCGATCTTCTGTGCTACGTACGACGCACACGGTGGTTCACCTTCTAAGGGAGGAAGAAGAAAACGTGCGTCAGCCTACGTGCGCATCCGTGGACTTGCATGGTTGCAACCGCTCTAACCTAACCTAACCTAGTTCATGACCATTATGTTCGAATTAAATTTTCCTTGATAATTTTTTATTTTAACCAATTTCTACCAATATTTGTAATAATGCTACTACTAATTCCTACCACTATTTTTTAGTGATTTCAGTTATAATTTTTGCTAATACTACTTATTACTGCCACTATTTTTTACTAATTTTTACAACTATTTTTATTAAAGCAGCTACTAATTACCACCACTATTTTTACAAATACTTATAGTAAATGCTACCACTATTTCCTTCTAACTGATAATGCTAATACTAATTTCCACCATTATTTTTAATGATTTCTACCACCTTATCTTATGCGACTAATTATGTTATTTTTACTCATTTCTAGCATTACTTTGACTACTATTTTTACTAATGCTACTACTAACTACTACTATTATTTTCACTTGTATTGTTATTTTCACTAATGTTACTACTAATTATTACTACTATTTATTTACTATTCAGTAATTTCTACAATTGTTTACTAATGCTACTTCCAATTGTTACTACTACTTTTAATAATGTTACTTCAAATCACTACTACTATTTTTGCTAATGCTATTACCAATTTCTATTACTAGTTTTACTAATGGTACTGCTAATTACCCCTACTACAACTACTAATCACATACTACCACACTACTACCATATTTAACTCCCTATCTCTTTGTATTATCGACACAGAAGTTTTACTTTTGGCTCACGCACTTAGGTGCCGCGTGTTTTTTTTAAACGGGAGGTAAGGGTGGTTTTTTTCAGATTTTTACAGTTTGTGAAATTTTGCTTATTGACTTGAAATAAAATATGTGTACCAGGTTTAGTAGAATTTTGTGGCATAGTTTACGAGACATACCTGTTTGTTCTGAAGTGAGTAGTGCCACGCCTATTTACAAAATTTTGTTATTTCTCCTATTTGTTTATGTAACTTCATTCTGCTCAATAAATTTGGGCAAGTTGTCTTCAATTGTTACTCAGATATTGTTTTTTCTTAATTTGTGTTAGTGGTTAGTTTTATGTTAGAGGTAGGCGTGGTTTTTGTACGTCGTATATAATTTTCAAAATTGTGCTAACTAATGTGAAATGTGAGGCGTGTACTTCATTTGGTAGAGTTTGATAACGTAGTTTTATTTGCTCTATGGGGGGGTGCTCCGTCTAGTTCCAAAACTTTTGAATTTCGTATATTTCGTCTTGAGTACACCAAACTTGATTAAATTTGTTAACATACTTTCGGTTGTATGCCAATTAGCTCTTTAGTTGGCGGGATTACACCCATTTTTCCAAAGAAAATTTGCTCTCGTACTTCTCTCTTCATAGGCATAATAAGTAAAGTAATTTCCTCCACGGTTTAGTCAAACAAAGAGAAGGATAGACTGGCGGATAGACGGGCATGGCTAAATCGAATCTGATCGTAGTCTTGATTATTTTGGTATACTTGGGTGTACCCTAACTCTTTTTTTTTCATACTTCAACCATGGTACCAAAGTTATAAGACCATATTATCTTCATGTGGATCATTTAGGTCTTAGTTCAGCACTGATTCGGGACTAGTTCGAAATAATTTCGGTACCAGTTCGGGACCACTTCTGGACTTTGGGACCCAAAAGATGTATTCCCGTCTTTCAAGACTTAAAAAAAGTTGTCTTATTTATAATTAATATGCAAAGGCTTTTATAATGTAAGTTTTAAGATAAGAGATATTAAGAACCTAAAAAATTGTTCTAACTCATAATTATTATCGAAATACCTTTATAATTCTTATCAAAGTTAGGATGCCTTATTTAAAACTCAACGGTCTAATAATTATTATTCTGAGTCTCTGTTTTTCATAGCTATATTGCTATATTTTTGTGCACTTTTTCGTAGGTTGTGATATTTTCTTGGAAATAAGTTTGTAGATCTATAACACAAATTTCTAAAAGTATCGATTGCTTCCATAGTGCGGAATAAAGTCGGAAAAACTTAAATTTTTATTTCTAATAAAGACCTATTAATAAACAAAGTAATAAATTTTTGAAAAATAGCAGTTTCCATTATTAAAGTTACTGAGACAACATAATAAACGCAGATTTGTTTAAGGTGAACTTTCAGCATCGCTTTAATTTATTGCAGATTACGCGCGCTGACTTCAAATTTCATTTCTCCCTTAAACTTCAATTTGCTCGCAATAAATTGACACCTTAATCAACAAAATGGCTTCATATTTCATGTAGCTTTGACATTTTGCTCATCCACGGCACACACTCTCAGCCACTCTCAGCCGCTTGTTGTGACTTATACTAAATTGCCGTTTTTGTTATCTTTGTCTTTTGCTGTGCTACTTTGGATTGAGTTGCGAATGCAGCCATTTACTTTAATTTATGTTCGTCTTTTATGAATTTTGTTTTCCCCTTGGCAGAATTTTTGACAGCTTAATCAAATTTAGTAGGTCTTTAGTATAACAAATTAGCTCCTCCTAAGAAGTTTTATTGCTCATAAGTTCTATTTTGTAAAAAAATTAGGCGAATTGGACCGTTATGATTTTTTTCAAGTTTTCAAATTCAGTTGAAGATACGCTTTTAGAGTATGTTGTGCTTTCCTAAGCAAATTCGAATGGGTGGTACAAGCATTGGGTATCAAAAAGTGGATAAATTTGTAATATGTCACACTAGACCAAATGCTAATCTCGAAATGACACTTATGGGTGTACTCTGAACGTAACCGAAAATATTCTTACCGGCAAATAATATTACCGAATATTGTAACCATTTATAGTAACCGCAATTCCACGCAACCGGTAACGCTGTCAAATGCAAGAAAGACACCAATAGACGAATTCTGTAAATGTGGTGAATAGGTGAAGTAAAATTTATAAATAGAAAAAAAAAATGGAGATGAACAAGTAAGTTAATTCTAGCAATATTTTTGCAAATTTTTAATAAACTATGTGTTTTTTAGATCCAGAAAGTATGTTTAAGACCACGCTGAATTTTTAAGAGGAAAGGGCAGTCGCTGAAAAGTATGTGGCAAGAGATAGTGACAGCTTTAAAAGCTATGGTTGGGCCAACAAACGGCCTGGACTCTGGGAAGGAAGTAATTACCAAATATCGCACTAAATAAAATCATACTTCATAAAATATACCTGCCTCTTCTGATAGGAACGAAGTGTGCTCTTCCCCGTTTTTTTCAGTTAGCGGACATAAATTCAATTCAGATACGCGGGATTGTCTACTGAAATTACTGAGGCAACATCTCATTTAAGATTATATTTTTTTTTCGTCTACATAAACAGAATTATGTTAACTTAAATACCAAATGAACTGAATTTAATTTGAATGTGATACTAAAATACTTTGAACAATTTAAATCTATACCCTAGATTAATGGAAAATAAATAAATGAAATAAATAAATATAAATAAAATTTATTAACTTATGTCTTTCTTTTGAATGTAGATTAATTAAACTTATTTTCCGGGGTATTTATAATAACTGTGTGCTGCTGCAATTAGCATCGAAAATGTGACTTTATAACACCTAACCCTCATTCAATAACATTCTGCGCCATACAGGGTATTTTTTTGAATTTTTCTTCCAGAATACCTGTCTGATCTTCTAACTTAGTTATTAATCAAATGCCTGAATCATGATAGGGACCAAGGCGAATTCATAACGGACACACACGCACTTTTCAATTTTAGAATAGCACCAGAAAAGAGAATTGGAGAATGGTCGTATTTTTCGCTTTTAGTATGTCATGGGTAAAGGAAAAATGCAAATCTAGTGGAAGAAGAAGACATCAGCTGTTTTAATCACTGCACCTTTTATGAACTCGCCTTAGCAGGAGTCGGGAAATTTAGCATTAATCGATAGAAATTTTCATATATGGACTACATAATTTTGTTGGATCATTTTGGGAGGGGCAAATGAAGGCTACGTGAGTGCAATCAATTCCACCTGTAACTGCCTTCAAACGGAACGTAAAACCCAGGAAAATAATAGGATGAATGTGGGTGTTTCCATATTTCTCTTTCACGATCAAGCTTGAAATAAGTTTAGCATAAATTCGGGACATGAAAATGCTGTTTGAAAATTATACTTGGTAAATTCATTAGGTCACTGTTGTGCCGTAGACTTCTCAATTGTTGCCATCGCGGAGAGTTTTCATATACTTGTTCCTCAATTAGCAAAAACAGCAATGGATCCGTTTTCTAGTACCCGATTTGCAAACGAACACTCCAACTCGGATAAAAGTTCTTTTAGTTGCAAAAGCAACCCTGTTAGGATGTTTCATGAAAGGTGCGATTGGTTTAGTGCCAGTTAAGAACGGAAAATAGTTGTGCAATTATTAGGTCTATGTAGTTATATATTTACAAATAATATGCAAATAAAAACGAATTAGATCTAAAATATAAATTTCCCATGTATTTTCTTAACACTACATCTCAGGCCGGATATCATTTTATCGAGTTTGCTCAACTCGCAAATAAGTTTCCGAGTTAGTGTTGTTGCTTTACATGCAATTCGTTACCCTACCGGGTGTTCTTTTGCAACTAGGTTACAAAGAAACGAGCCCAATAGCTTTTTTGTTGTTAACCTGTTGTTACTACTTAATAGGATGGTAATAAAATTCACCGATAATTAGTATGAATAGAATACGGAAGAGGTATAAAAGTAGCTATATTTTTTTTTATCTGCTAACGAAAGTTTTGTCGCCAATGCATGATGAATAAATCCTTTAAAGGATGTGGAGAAGAAAAGTGTAAGAGTATTTGTGACTTTGCAGATCCACGGCACGAAAGAGTTTGTGCTGCTTTATAAACGAATAAATGACTTGAATGAGCTTGAAAGACTATTATTTCGATATTAAAAATGACTTAATGAAGATAGAAAATTTAAAAATATTTTTCTTTTCATTTCAATTATTAGTAAAATTTTATTAGTAAAATAAGATTTAAGATGATCTTTTATGGTACACAGTTTCAAAGTAAAAGTAAAGTAAACAAAGATATTAAAGCTAAGTTTAACATATAAAACAATCAGTATATATTCATATATGACTAGATTATAAGTACATTTGTGCTTAGATAGCGAAACTCATCAATATGCTAGATTACTCATAAAGAACATTCTTAAAGTTGCTTTTGTTTAAACTGCTGCGTGCAGAAGCAGGAATAGAGTTCCAAATACGAATATGGTTGACAAAAAATAGCCTTGAAGAAGTTAAGTAATTATATTTAGGCACTATAAGGTCAGCTAGCCGTGCATACTTTGGGAATTCTAGTTTACTATATAGATAACTAGGTTTTTTATTCCGCAAAAGACGAAATAAGAAAATACAATTACTGGCTTTTAGATAGTCAGAAATTTCATACCCCAAATGTCGCGATCTTCAGCCAGAAATATGGCAGAATCTCGCTAGTCCAAACACATACTGTGTTACATGATTGAAAACTACGTCAATTTTGTGCGCAGGTTGAGAACTCAATTTACTATAGATTAGTTCTGGATAACAGATAATTGGTAAAATTAATTGTACGGCAAGCGTTTTCCTAATTTCAAGCGGAGTAAATTTTGCAGACATTCTTAAATTCCGTAAGATATAATATATGTTATTTGCGGTGGAAAAAAAGGGAAATTTAAAACTCTTTTTATCAATATATAGGGGCGGAATAACTGAGAAATCGATATGACTTTTAGATATGGGAAGGACATATGACTTTTCACTATTAAGACAGAGACTGGTTTTAGGTGTCCAAAGTGAGATGGATAACAAATCAACATTAAACTTAGAGCATAGACTATAAGTTTGCTCAACAGATGCCGACATATAGATTTGTAGAGAGAACCCTGCGGCTCACCCATTAGCAGTGGTTTAAGGCTAGAGATTTGTCCACCACTTTTCACACGCTGAGTCCTATCTACCAAATAGCTTCTCATGAGACACGCTGCATAGTCCCTAAACCCCAAATATTTTTTTTAATTTTGAGCAAAGTATGTTATGGTCCACAGAGTCAAAAGCCTTAGCACAGTTTTTGTTTTCGAGTTTCAGATAACTACTATTTTTTACTTTTTTCTTATTCGATTTTCGAGCACAGTTTTTGTTTTTGAGTTTCAGATAACTACTATTTTTTACTTTTTACTTTTTTCTTATTCGATTTTCGTTTTTTATTGGATACTGAAATATATTTTTTGTGGCTATTTTCCATATAGCTGCGTCAAGAAAATGTGATTAAGCTTTAATATTATTGCTAGATTCGTGGTAAATATATTTTCGCAAAAAATCAAAAACCTATATCGGACTTACTTAAATATCACATTATGTACCATATTTTTTGTATGCCAGAAATATGTACGGTTATAATTCAGTGGAAAAAGAGATGCATTAAAATCAATTAATTTTTTTTTTTTTTTGAACGCGCAATAACATGATTTCTTTTTTAGGCAACGCCAAACATCATTGTTAATTTAAAAAAAAAAAAATTAATTGTTGGCAGCAGCCTGATTATCGATTCGGTATTAAAGAGATTCGAAGTCTATTCGAAATCTGTCGAAACTCTTCGGAATCGAAAACACCACCACAAAAACGAGTCGGAATTTCATCAATTTTACTAATTTTACAAATCCTAATTGAAGTGCAGATCAGGCCTGTATGGCCCAATTTAAGTTTGTTTCCATTATTGGCGTCAGTAGAGAATCATATTTTGGCATATGTAAAAGATAATAATGCGTATAATTGGTGGATGAAATTTAACCTGCTATATTGCCGTCTATTAGTGGTTATTTTTGAATGAACTAATAAAGATAATATTTTTAAATACAAATGAAATAAAAATGCTAGAATTTATAATGTGCTTATATTTATTTATGATAAAAAGAAACAAAACGAATTAAAGATCTTCAGTTATCAACAAAACTTAGGAATCATATTTCTTTAAGCTTTATCATTAATTTTTTGATTGCTATCACAAATTTTATCTTATATATTAAATAAACAAGACCTTTAACATTAAATAGTTATATATAGATTTTTAAAAATTAGTCAAATAAAACTTTGGCACTCATCACTGTCATGCTCACGACAAATAAATTTTTTAGCATTTACTGCAAAATATATTTGTCTTTCATCAACTTTTAGAGGGGCAATATGTTCAGTTTTATCTCCTGCTGAATAAGGTGCATCTTTATAGATTTTCAAAATAATTTTATTATCTCTTCAAAGCAGGTGTTTCTTATCTCTTACATATAAATGGCGATGATAGTGCAATGCTAAGGGGTTTCGAGAATTTTTTGCGCCTTAGAGCCTCATTAACTTTACCACCTTCCCGAATTAAGTTTTTAGCCATATGGATTGAAGTAAACCAATTGCCGCATGTAACATTACGACAACAGTCATGCCAGGGCTTTGATGACTCTTTCACATAATATTCGCCAAGGGGTACATCATTAGTCTGGGTACCTTTTCCCAAATAAGGCATTTCATTAATCATGTACCATGTACTACAGTCAAATATCATTACAATTTTTATTCCATACTTACTTGGCTTGTTAGGGACGTACTACGTCCTAAAAAAACATCGCCCGCGTCACGCAAGCCCTTTTTAGTATAACTACTTATATATTAGTTTACAAAAATATACCAGATATTTCTGACAAGAGTAAATATGTCGCTTTTCAGAAGTGTGGAACGTATACTTTTATCATACATTCGAAAACATCGTGTCAAAAAATCGAATCTATCACGACTCATCATTGACAAAGGTCGTTCAAACAGCTCATCTAAAGACATGTGGTTGGTTATCTTTTCTCATTGCTGTCATTACCAGAACTCCAATCATTTCATGAGCGTCACAAAATATAGCATCAGTTATTGACATGCTTCGTTTCAAAGATATCTCGGCAGTAGTTCAGTTTCAAATCTCGAAAATTATTTTTCTTCAGTAGAAAACATCTTGAAACTTAAAACAGGATCATATAGATTACGGTATGTTCGTTGGGGGTACCCCTTTGAGATCTTACAGTATTCAGTGCTGAAACTCGGCCAAGCCTTGATGGTTTCGAGGCCGAGCAGCAATGTTAAATCTTTTATCTAATAGTTCTCTGCGGCAAAACAATTATTCAACGAAAAGCTGTTGAAGAAGCTGGTTGTTCATTAACTTTTTCGTCTATGGGTTCTTTTTCATTAGATATCGGCAATTGGGGTCTCTCGATATCTTCAAAAACTTCTTCTAAGTTGCTCTGCACATCATCTTCGCTCTCGTGATTTTCTACTGCGCCATCCGTGTCTCCACAAGGGTTCTTGCCATCAGTCTTTAAAAGAGCAACCAGGGTACTTACCACAGCGACACGTGTGCCTCACGAAAAATCTGCGCAGTGATAGAGATGTCCGAAACACACAGTGCCGGATTCACGGTATATACATAGAAACAAAAAGGAATATTTCGAAAATGCATGCATGCAAATTTTGCGCTCACTTTCTCTCCAGGGTCAAAGCGCTATTAAGTAAGGAGAGAAATAAGTTTCACCGAACTAAGAACAATATCAATTCTACTGATTTGTGGTATCGGTGGCTTAAAATTTTAAATTTTTAGTACCGGCTTAAAGTAAGGAATGAAGTAACCGCAGTATTTGTAATATGAAATACTGTTCAGTTTCGCTTGGAGACAGAAGCGATACTTAGAGATCACTTGCTGAGCGCAAATATTCGTCGTTATGACCACGTCCTCTTGATGCTTCTATCAAACTGCAGCAAAAGGTAAATACTTACACATTTATTACTAATATTCATCATATTATGTTCATGTATTATGTGCCTCCTGGTCTATCAATAAGTGTCGCCATATGTGCATAGTGTGAGTGTTTGCATGCATGCAGCAATTTAATTACATTAAATGCATTGGGGCTATTATAAAGTTAATTAGAAATGCAGTCGCTGGAATTTATTACACAAATTTCTGGAATGAGTTGACAAAGTGATTTATATTAATACTTATATAAAGTAACTACAACGACAATAACACACACACGTAAAGTTAAGTTTGTTGTGTAAAGTTATGCTTGTTTGGTCCTTTGCTTGCACAAAGTAATTTGTTTACATAACATACCTTATGGATGCGAATATTGGTATGTATCTACTTTATATATGCACAGTGCATATTGTACACTGCGTAAGTAATGCAATTAAAATTTGACATGAAACTACAGCGGTAGGCAATAAAATATAGCCACACTGTTATTAAAATATTATTCATGGCGCGATATTGACCCTTATTATGAGCTACATTCGAGCACGGCGCAGAGAAAACAAGGTGACGACAAAATCACTTCCGTTACTTCGTACTTGCTTCGTTTGACAGAATGACGTAGCAAGTTGTTCTGAGTGTTTGTTTACGAATTCAGACTGGGAAATACATATATGTGATGTGGAATGACAAAATCGACCTTACGACTGAAAAATCGATTTTCGGATTTTCATTGATTTCTTGCTACCTGCTTTCGGTCCTTTCTCTTCTAATCGCTATTTCTCTCTCAATGCATTTCAGTCGTAAGGTCGATTTTGTCATTCCACATCACATATTTAAATTGTGCTAACGTTAATTTTAAAATATTTGTATAAAACTATCTTAAAAATAAAGAAAATGAAGTGCCTTGTTTTGAATTGTGCAAGCAACAGCAAAACAAATATAGAAAGTGCAGTTCTTTCACATTTCCCGCTGATGACGCTGTGGCCAAAATTTGGGTGGAACTCTTTGTAATTGCTTTGTTATTGTCAAATTATAACCCTCCTTTTTTCCTTATTCTTGGCAGAGGATTTCTGTGACGTGTACGCTGCCGGCGTTGTCGTTATCTTGTTTTCTATCATTCTTGACATTCGAACTTCAACTGTGGTCGAAAGAGCTGATTGAAAAAATTTGCATTTGGTATTATGGCACACATTCGATGACGTATAGCGCTATTGTGAATTTCACTCATTTAGATCATCCACAATAGTATATTTCTAACAGCTGTCAATGAAATTAAGTTGCAAGCAAATTGAGTGAATAAAAATAAAATATAAATATGCCTACGACGAAGTAATGGTTCGATGACTCTTCAGAGGAGGAGGATGAAAGTTTACTAGAATTGGCAAGGAGTAGCAAACGTTTCAAACCCTTTAGAAATTAATTTCACTGCCTAGGTGTATTATTTCAAAGAGGGCTTTATATATATTATGTATTAATAAAGTACTAATTTAATTAACCTTAATCCACTTTGTTGTCATTGTAACAGGTGGTTCCAAACAATTTAGCTCTAACCAGAATTCTTCGAAAGTAAGTTGTATAAAGTAATCACCTTTAGTTCTGTATTAGTACAAGTAATTGCAGTAAATTTTTGCGATCCGCTTCTTTCCGGCAAGTTGTTGCAAGTAAAAATTTTTCCATCAAGAATTTACAACTTGTTCTCCTAAAAAACTGGTCTCTCAATTTCCCCTACTTTGTAACATGAACAAACTAATTACCTGCCAAGGGATGATCGCTATTAGGATAGGGCTATTCTATAACGGGGCGGCGGAAGATGTGGGTATGGTGGGTAGTACTACCCATCTGAAATTTCCTATAGTGGGTAATTACCCACTTGAAAATTCGAGCAGAAAACAAATTTAGAGCGCATTTACATTCTTGTTTATGCTGATTGCGATAATTGGAATTTTTGATCGACTCGAAACACTCAACAAAGATCTTCAAAAGTCGGAGCTTTGCGTAGTTGATTCGTTTAGGAAAACAGACGCTGTTACCTATACACTAGTGCCTTCACGTGACTCTTACGTGTCAGTAAATTTGGCTAAGTAGTATATGGTATACTGAAGAATTCGGCATTGGAGAACCTGTTTTGCCACGCAAAATTTACACTTACAATACCTGAGGATTATTTCCGAAAAATATTACTGACTCACAAGTAGATTTGTCACTGAATCAGCAAAGATTCATAAAAGTCTAGGATGCAGTTGATAAGTTAAATCTAGAAATCCTTATGAATGATTTCATTTCTTTGAATTCTAAACGAATGGCTAAATTATCACTGAAGAAATGAAAAAGTTTCCAAATAATTATTTTCATGTATTATTTATGAACAATAAACTTATTATACGAAGAACAATAAGTTCCTTTCCCGAAAGCCCTTGACCTTCTTAATTCATCGACGACCCAATCCCTTCACCTCTTACTACCAGCAGAACTACCCACCCGGGCTCAGGACGTTTCGTCGCCCCAGTATATATGTATACATATATATATATATATATATCTAATACACAGAAGTAATAATTCAAGGGACAAATATTATATTCATGAATCTTAATATTCAAAAAACCACAAAAGCCAGATGTGTGTTGCGCATTGTCTGCCGCATGCCACATTATACAATTCATGGAAAATAGCTCCACAAAAGCCAAAGAGGCTGTCATTTGGATTAATGCAGGCAATGATGTCTAATTAGGTGCACTAAACTGCAGTATATTCACACATTGTACAATATTTATTATTTTCAAAAAAAAGTATTAATATGTACATATATACCTTACAACAAGAATATTGACTGATTATATGTCATGTAGCTTTCTATATATATCCTATCCTATATATATCCTACTCATTTCAGAGACAGTTCCAATAATATTTAAGGCTCATTTAAGCTATTCTTAGAAAGGCTATAGTAATTAACATAGGCTCGTACAATATTGTGTAGAATGGCTTGGATTATTTATATTTGTATTTCGAAAATTTTTTTTTTTTTTTTATTTGAATTTCTTTATTTGCAATCTATTCCAGAAATAATAAGCAAATTATATAAACAAAAGCAAATGGTAACATGACTGGTATTATTGATCTCCAGTGAGGTCAACAATAATATACTTATATACATATCATCTAAATGGAAGGTCAAGAACATGATGTCTTTTAAGTCTAATAACTTCATTGGTTTCATCCAGTAGCGTAATAGCTAGGAGGTTTTCATGGTAACTGATTCTGCGCAAATATATTGTACTGATTCTTTTTATTTAATTTTTTATAAAAGGGATTTTAAGATCTTGATGGATAGCTTTGTTAGTTATGAACCATGGAGCTTTCGTAATTGTTCTTAGGGTTTTAGATTGATACCTTTGTAAAATTTCTATATTTGACCTTGAGGCGGTTCCCCAAAGTTGAACACCATAAGTCCATATCGGCTTTAGTATGGCCTTATATAAAGAAACTTTATTTTCAAGGTATAGTGGCGATCTCGGCCCAAGCAACCAATGGAGTTTTTTAGTTTTTATTTTTAACTGTTTATTTTTGGCTTGAATGTGACATTTCCATGTTAGTCTTTTATCTAAGTGTAGACCGAGGTATTTTACGTTGTCACATTTAGGAATTGTATTCCCGTTAAGTTGTAAAGGAAGGCAATCTTTCCGATTTAATGTAAATAAAACGTGTACTGATTTGCTTGTATTTACTTTCATTTTCCAACGATCTAGCCAAGTCTGTATCTCATTCAATTTATTTTGAACTAAGTTGGATGATTCAACTGGACATAAACTTGATGCCAGTAAAGCCGTGTCATCAGCATACGTAGCAGTTAATACATTTTCAACTTCAGGTATGTCAGATGTAAAAATGGTATAAAGGATAGGACCCAGTACGCTGCCCTGCGGAACTCCAGCTTTAATGAATTTTATTTCAGATGTTTCATTGTTAATCTTTACATAAAATGATCTTTCTGTTAAATAAGATTTTAAAGTTAGATAATACGGCGAAGGCAATACTTTTTCAATTTATATAGTAGGCCGTAATGCCAAACTTTATCAAATGCTTGTTGTATATCTAAAAAAGCAGCTGAGCAATATTTTTTTCGTTCGAAAGCATCAGAAATGAAGTTTACGACTCGGTGGCATTGTTCAGGTGTACCATGATTTTGGCGGAATCCAAATTGATGTTCTGGTAATACATTATTAGTTTTTAGTATAGGCAATGCTCTTTGCAAAAATATTCTTTCAAATATTTTTGAGAATAAAGCTAATAATATTAGCGATTGAAATTTAAAAAATTAAAGAAATGCCTTTTTTTAGGCATTTTTATATCGAAAAGTATTAATTCTGCAAGAAAAAGTCTTTTATATAAAATTTTAGGAACAATTACAAATTTTCATATTATTAAAATAAGCTTAAGAATATATTTAAAAATAGTTTTTTTAAATAATTTGTCCTCACACAAATTTTTTTCTTATTTGGAATTCATGGTAGGACGAGCACCATGAATTTTCCTAAAAAAATATCTTTATAAAATTTTAAATTTCTTAAAACAGTGAAATTTTGAAAAAGGTGGTGTTTGTGATTTCTGAGATCAAGAAGCTTAAAGTTTGCGCTCCGAGTTAAAAAAAAAAGTTTCCTTCGTATTTTAAAAAGCTTAGCAACAAATTTTATTTCAACTGCTCTCATGTTAAAAAAAAATATATATATTGCAAAAACAACAACAATTGATAAAGATATGTTTATACTTTTGTTACAAGAAAAAGTATATTTAAAATAAATGTTAGTGTTTTTAATATAATACTGAGAGGGTTTAAACCGTTTAAAAATAGTACTACATTTTGAAGTTTTACATGAGTAGTCAAAATTAGAGGCATGCATACAGTTTTATTATATCATTAAAGTTAACAAAATAATGTGCTTAGTTAATACTGATCACCGATTAAAAAAATTTCACATATTTTTAAACTCATTACAGTACAATGTTTTTTAGGTGGCTATAATCTAAAACCATACTCAGATTTAAAATTTTTGGCATTCATCGCTAATTTACACCGAACTTCGAGTTATTTTTGAAATTTTATGATATTCCAACGAGATGAAGTAACTGTTTACCATCGAATTTCTCTTGAAGTTGAAAAGTTTACAATTTTTGTTTAACTAAATTGAGAATTTCTCACCCATCGTCGTTCGGCAAATATTGTGGATCAAATTCACTTGGAGGTGAAGTAGCAAATCTCCCAAATGAATGCAAATCACAATTATAAAACCGATCTTTGGTGGATCATCCTTCTTTGATATGAACAAATTGAGTTTTTCTCCTGATTCAATTTTGAGAGAAAGCATAAAAAATGATTACAACAAATCTTCCTAGTTCGCTTACTGTAGGATTAATACTTTTAATTTTAAAAAACTACAATTGCCAATATCTTGCGAAATAAAAAAACGCAAAATTTGTTGACACAGTTATTAAGTACCCCAAGTACTACAAAACTACAAAGTTTAAAAAAAATTCGGGATCCACCATTTCCATATCCTATGGAACTGTTCTATGGTATAAGTAAGTATATTATCACTTAAGCCCTAGGCAACTTAGCACTTTTGGAGGGTAGCATACTTATTTGCAATACGTACGAGTATGACTTATAAAACGCAATCAATCACATAATACATGCCCTGACGTTTCATCAGCCAACCACAAAACCTACAGTCCCCTTCCTCAGTTAGCCCCATCTTACAAAGATGGTAGATTAAACCGTTGGAGTTGTTAAACTGTCCCTGTTGCGATTCAGTAGTACTTCAGAGATTTTCCAGAAAAGGTGATATCTTCTTATTACTCCGAACCATACTGACGTCATTGAAGCCCAAGTTCTGTGAGACCTTTAGTCCTTTCGTTGTTTTCAAACTCCTCATGTCACGGAACCCACCGTTACTTTTTTGCGGACGGCCAGTTGGTTCAGAAGAGTTTTGCAGTTCTCCACATGTCCGCTGGTGTCAAATGCTTGTCCAAGGCCTTTAGGGCAGCGTGACTGCCTGGCATGATATTTATTATCGCCTTATTTGTCCTACACGGGCACAGAGTTCAATTGAGTACACCTCCGCTTGACAGATGGCAACACCAGGTAAACTAGACCACCTGGTTTTTACATATGTAGGAAATCATACTGCTAGCCTTAGGAACATAAAATTCATTTCTATGGTAGACGTCTGTTAAAAAAAAACTACTGCAAGAGCCCAAGATGACCGTAGAATAAAAAGATACTTTCGTAGTATTTATTTGCGTGTTTCACGCTCTGTTCAGCAAACCGGAAGAAACCATCTTTATTCTCTCTCTTCTCCATATTCCCTTTTCCCCGGGATGCCATATTAATATAGAACAATAGTTCTTACAAACTACAGGCCTAAAGTTGCCACATTAATATTACTTAAAACTACAAATCATCAAACTAGAGTGTTGCCATATAAGCATTCCTTACACTACGAACTTATTTCATTACTTTTAATTGGAAAAATTAAATTTTTTTTTTGAAAATATTTGGTTTTTCAGGGTTTGTGTGATATGATTCGAAGCAAGGCAAACAAAGTCCGACGTCGCATTTTTTGCAGGCTATTCACATGATGGACTTTCATTCATCTCTAGCACATCGCCTCTTATTTCCGATTGAAATCACATGGTGATCAGTCCTGTTATAGTGCTAGAACATTTGTTACGGATTCCATTCTTTTAGTAGGAAATTTTTGAAATATTTTCGGTTCGACGACGTAGTGTTTAGAGTAGCAAGTGGCTACTTCTCTTCTAAAATCTTTAAGTGGCACATTTTCATTTGCAGATCTATAGAGAAGCCAGTTGTTCTCATTGATCGCATCGAAAATCCAAGTAAAAATTCAAAATTTGTTTTCATATTTAGGATTCATCCTTGTATTCTTGCTTTGAGGTACCTCAAAATTGATCATTATACACTAGGAGTGCAAAGAGACCAATCTTTGTAGTCTAAACGTTTTCGATTTCGTTTTTTAAGAAGGACGTAGTTTCCAAAGAGTGTCAACCCTATCGGAACTAGCTGTCGAGTGTTCCAATTTAAGGACCATCTGTAAACGATATACATATTTCTGGCAATGTGGAGATGTTACCGCCGTGCTCATGTCAAGTGACCTGTTTGGAATGTAAGCGCCAGTTCTTCTGCGAGTTTAACTCTGTTTGCCGTTTAAACTAAGTTTAATCTTGCTATGCGGGTTTTCAATCATTTTCAAACTTAGTTTATACTTGGCTTAAACCGCCAGTCTGGCGCTGTTAAACTAAGTTTAACTAACTAGTTCACGAAGCCGACTATAGTCCTATTTTCCACACAGCCACGATCGGTAATTCACACGTAAACCAAAGCGACGATTGACAGCAGCACTCATTCTCAGCATGATTTCATTGAAAGCAACACTACGCGTACAATTCTACAGCGACAAAGCTTCTTCGCAACCTATACAAGCATAAAATATTTTTGTGTACGTATCTTCGTTTTTGCCTGACATTGATCTAAATATAGAGAACAACAGTGCCCCGAAATAGTCAATTTTAAGCCGGCCTTAAACTTTCACTGAAAACCAGCTCTGTTATTTAAACAAGGTTTTAATTTAAACCGAGTTTAAGTAAACTGAGTTTATACTTGCATTGAAAAACTGGACCCAAGTGTATGCTTATTTTGAAAAATAAAAAATCACACTCAAAAAGTTCTATGATAAAAGTTTGTTTTAGAAATTAAATTTTTTATTATTGAGACTTGTGTAACGATATCAAAATCAATATTAAACAAGATGAAGATTAACAAGATATAATTTTCATAATCTTTTTAAACTGAACACATTAATTTGCATTAACTCATGAACTATCGCAATACTAATCGGTCAGCAATTCACACTTATGTTTGTTTCCCAACAATAACGTTTTTTTTTGTTTGCGTGCGTTCGGGTTTGCCTGGCACTTGTCTAAATGCGTAAGATTAATGTTTGTTCTGGTGAAATCTAAATGTGCTTAATAATGCAACTTAACTCTCTTCCTATGTCGCGCCTTTAAAGTCGCATTTATAACCGTATGTTGTTTGAAAAAGTTACTTCGAAATCAGTTTTATTTAAGCCTATGTATATAATGTAAGTTACATTATAGAAAGTTTGTTCAGAGTCGGCGTAAAACTGTAGGTTCCTCAATTTATGTTAGAACGTCAAGATGCACACCACAAATAATAGGATCCTCAAGATATCCTCATCCTCATGTGGTGTAACATTTTCGTAAAAAGTGTTGGTCTGTGTAGTTAATTCGTATTCGACTAGCTTAACCCTGGGGAAGTCACGCATCGTAGAATTGCACCGATTGTCGCGCAAGAGCATTTTGCTCAATTGATATGACAACGTAATATTTTGATACATTTAAATTGTAATGTCAGTGATTGCTAAGACTTTTAGATATGTTACTTTCGAAGCAATTATGCTTTGCATGTTCCCTGCTGAGTAATTTGTCGCATAAAATACATAGGTACCTTTTTCGAACGCTTGTTTTTACTCCTCGGGCTTAGCTCACAAAAGCTGACATTTTTAGGCGGGTTTTCTAGATCGATAGCCGATGTAAAGCGTTTCTTAGAATTCTTTAAATCATACGATTACATATGTATTGCCTGCCGTTTTTAAACATTTCGCTTTATTAACTCAAAAGACTTCAGAAAATTTCTCCTCTGTGTAAAATCGGTATTTGTTTGAGTTTTAACAATTCTTGGAAATCGAAGTATTCTTATAGATTTTGTAAAAGCAAACACTGGTAGAGCTACTAGAACACAAAAGATTTCGACGAAAAAAAAAGACTAAAACAAAACAAAAATTCAGCTCGTTTTACTTAAAACACAATACGAAAACAACTAATTATGAAAAGTCTCCATTCAAATTTTCATTTTCATTTTATTTGCTCTACAATTGCTAAAATAAAAAGCACGGCACTTCACATTTATTATTTTGGGTATAACTTTTTGTAAAAATCACTCAAAACTCTGAAAAATCTACAGTAGGATGTGACTTCAAACCTTCAAACGAGGCAAGCGCGAAGTAACGGAGGTGCTTTTGTCAACACCTTCTTTTCTTTGCATGAAGGTGCTCAAAGCAATGCGTGCAAAAATACAGCAGAACATGGAAATTTGGTATCTAGAATGAAAAAAATGATTGAACTAAATGCTCATAGCGTGTATTGTCGAGGGTTAAAAATCTACAGCGGTATTGGCTTTCAATTCTACAGTTACTAATTTATCCATAATATATATATCTCATTTGTAAAATAACACAAAAATGGTATTTTTCATTAAGAAAATGTAATTTTTGTTTTTGGAATTAGCTAGGCTTAATTCTTAGAAACGACCTTTAAAAACCCCAGGAAAATGAATTAATACTGTTATAAATAGTTCACAAGAATTACTAAACTTTGTTATTTTATGTAATGGTAACAAAAAAAAAAGGTACGATGATTATTCCTCAGAAAAAAAAAGCGTCAACGTAGTAAGTAAGCGATAGGCTTAATATCCAAAAATAGCGAGCATCAATATCATTTTAGTTAAGTTTAAAATAGCTAAGTGGAACTGACTAAGGCAGTGATTGGGATATACCAAATACATACTTTTTTTTTTTTTACTTTGGGATAGTTACGCCAATCGTGAAGTATTATTAGCAACTCTTAGCTTCTTATTAAGGTGCTGTAAGTCTCACTCAACTCACTTGGTAGTTGATTCGACCAAAATTCCTTCGGCGGTCGCGTCGCCTTAGCTCCTGGGCGGCCGTGGGCGCTCGTTACTGTCGTTAAATTTCATAAGGCTGCGGCGGATTAACATGTTTCTTTATGTTATTTGCGTTTTCCCGATGAATTTTGATGTTATTTTAATTTTTTTGGTCTAATTTTTTATGAATCGCCTGCATAACTTATAGAGCTTGTGGGCAGGTTTGTACTATGAATAATAGGAGAAAACAACAATTTTTGAGCATGGCTGAGTGGTTGCATGCTCGCCTAGCAACTCCGAGTACCATGGTGCAAAGCCAGGTACAGTCTAGAAAGAAAAGAAGTCTGATGAGGAGATGTGGTGATCTCCGAAATAGCAGCTATCACTTCTACCACTTTCAAAAAATTGTTGTTTTCCCATATAATTCTATATACAAACCTGCCCACAAGCTCTATAAGTTATACAGAATTTGATGCATATTGGAATAATTTTTTAGTCACTCCTCGTCAAGTTTCCACGAAAAATTACGCTGAAGACAACGAAGCGCCGTAACCGGGTTGTCTCCAAAGCAAATTTGACAAGAAATAACGGGAAACCATTCCAATATACATGAGATATTTTTTAAGTTCAATGATTTTTTTTTTATACATGCCAACATTTAAAATATTACACATAGTAACTAGAAATGCATAATTTCTCGGGATCAAACCAGCGTTGGCCAGTGTTCATATTGTACATATATTATTTTTTTATGCGGACGGCCTCGCGGAATTTTTTAAGGTTTTTTTACATTTTGATGCTAGTAACTGAACTGATACATTGCAAAATTTATCCAACTCAACGAGCACACCAATTTAAAATATACATAGAAGGCCATCGAACACAGCATGGCGTATGAGTAACTACATGAAAACGAATAGGCTAAAGAAGTGCTAGTTTCAACTCATTCAGACTTTGTAAGAGCCAAGTGCGATATTCACACACTACTAGTTGGAAATAGATAAATATGTTTTCATATTAAAAATTGTGTTCATAAAGTAAACAGTCGCTATTCAAATGATTTGAGAGAGCATTCATTTAGGCGCGTACATGCAAAGCCATAAATATTTGTACATACATATGTGTACAGTAGAATCTCGAAAAAGCTAACCGAAATGTTAGTAACTTTTTCGAATTATTATTATTTTTTTTAACTGAAAATTAAAATATTTTCCAAATAAGTAAATGAAATTGCTGATAAAATGGGCGCTTTAAGCAGGTACATATATATCCAAAACTACCCCACTAAACTCTACCAAATATGTTACAGATTTTCTATATTTTAATTTTTTTCTTTATTTTGTCAAATGCTTGGGTACATCAATTTCGGTACTAGTCATCGCTCTACGATCAACTCGATGCTTATACTCTTCTAAATTACTTTTTCTTGAAATATTTCATGCAAATAGTGAATATCAATTCTTGATACTTGTATTGCTGCAGTCAGTCTCTATTCGCACTTTATTAACGCGATATTTAATTCCACTCAATATGCAAAGAAATATTTCGGCTTGCTCTAGTTCTTATTCATCTCCTTTGCTTCGCTTCGCTTCTTCATTCAATTTGGATTTTTGCGACTGATCTATAGAACCTTTAATTTGTAGTAAAATATCGCACGACGAAAATTAAGGAAGAAATTCTGCAAAACATCCAACTATATCGTCGCTCACTACAAGTAGCTCCTCTCCAATGATCTTGGAAAATTAGCACGTCACACTCTTAGTATCGAAAAGCAAAGCATCCCAGATTCTCGGGTGGAAGAGTAGCTCATTTAAGTTTTCGTATTTTATTAAATGTTTGACGACTTTGATTCAGAAGAAGGACGTAAGTAAAATATTATTATTTAAATTCGAATGGTCTTGAAATTTTATTGGGCATATAACTTGATTCGTGAGGGGGTTTCCAAAATTTGAACGTTTATTTAAGAAAAACATGCACGATAGTATTTTTCAAAGTATTGTCCTTCCGAAGCTATGGCTTTTCCCCACCTTCCTGGCAATTTGTGGATCCCATCCCAAAGAACTGCGCCCATCCACTGTTTTTCAAATAGTTCTTAACCGGAATAGCAACGTGGGACCGAGCGTTGTCATGGTGGAAAATTCTTGCCTTGTGTCTGGTCGCATATTCCGGGCGTTTTTCGGCTACTGCTCTCTTCAAACGGATTAATTGTCTTCAGCACACCCTTCTGATCCCACCAAATACAGAGCATTATCTTCGCGCCATGTTCGGCTTAGCCGTTCATTTGGCTGGTTGGCCGAATTTCACATATGATTTTTTGCGCTTCGGGGTGTCGTAATGGATCCATTTTTCATCACCAGTAACATTCCGATGCAAAAATGACTTCCTTTTGTGGCGTTCCAGCAGCATTTCGAACAAGCAAAACCGCCTTTCGACATCTCTCGGCTTGAGTTCATGTGGAACCCAATTTCCTTGCTTTTGAATATATCCAGCTGGTTTTAAGCGTTTTGAAATTACTGCTTGAGTGACACCCAAAGATTCTGCGATTTTGCTCTCCCTGCATTTGGCAACAATCTTTATCGTGTAATGCTTCCAGTTCTTCATCTTCGAACTTTTTTGGCTGCCCAGGACGTTCATCGTCTTCCAAGCCAAAATCACCACTTTTAAATCGTGCAAACCACTTTTGGCACGTTCGCTCAGCTAGAGCATGTTCACCATAAACTTCCACCAAAATACGATGACTTTCGGCAGCAGTTTTCTTCATATTAAAGTAATGAAGAAGAACTCCCCGCAAAAACACTTTTTCAGTCACAAAGTTCGACATATTTGAGTGAAAAAAAATTATTGTTGTTTACGCTTCAAATAAATGACATATACTGAAAATACGTACAATGACAGTAGCTTTCCAACGTATGTTCGGAATATATTGGAACGATGGTATACATACAAGTTACGCCATCTCTTAGCAAACCACACAAACTAAGTTGCATACCCAATAATTTTACGGTAACCATATTGTTTTAATTTTTAAAAAGCAATAATGCTCTTGACAAAGAATTGAAAAAGTACATTGTGTGCTCTCGATGACACATTTTATTTTCTTTGAGGTGGATTGTGCATCTCTAGCTGAACATACTATCAGCTGATTGTCTCTACTGCTTTTCAACATAGTCTTTGGTGAAATTTTTTGAGACTGTTGCTTACTGAATACCGAAATCGTCGCAAGTCACAAAAAAAGGCTTTAATTGAAATTTTCAAATTTAGGGACTAGAGATGTTTCTGGGTTACAGAACATCGGCATTAGTCTACAATTTTTGAATGTAAATTCACCACAGATGTTACGAAAGTAATTGCTATTGTTTTAAGAAATATTTCTCGTCGTCAAACATTGTTAAATAAAATACTGTTTTTTCTTCTTTTTTTCAAACAGCACGGTTGATTTGAAGTTTAAATGAGACTAGTAAAAAAGTGTGCTTGATAATTGTACCTCAGAAGCTAGAGCTGCTCGAGGAAAATTGAGGTTAGACTTGAAATCAGCGACCTCAAAGAAGTAAACAACAGACATAAAATTCAATGCAATGAAAAAACGAAAATTTGATTTTGTTTCCTTGTGTAATAGAACCATTGTTTTTATTACGAGACATTTCGAAATCTTAGTTTTTTCCGTAATTGATCCTTGCTGCACTTTTTTATGCTGAAGTCAACATTAAGACATCAACAATTAAACTTCTTGGGGCGTATCGTCGTAATATTATTAGAAAAAATTGAGATCATGCTTGTTTTTCTTGCCAAACAAATAGTTGGTATACAAAATCCCTAAAAACAGTAGGTGAACACTGAAATTCGGTTTTCTTAACCGAGAAGTTAACTCGCGATTTTACTGTATCTACATACATACACATTATATAAGTAATATATGGTGGTACATAAAAAGAACACATTTTTTCAAGTAAAAATGTGCAGACGCAAAAGCAACAAAAAATACATACATATGTTGAATAAGCGAATGAATGAGATTGTTTGCATTGTACATTTCGAATGTTATCTAGATCAAAGGGTGCACTAAATAGAATATTAGAACGCTGTTATTCCTACACATACATCAACATTTTTTTGCTACTTGTTTATTTGTAAAAGTTGAGATAAGTAATCACGGTTGCAAAGAAAATGGTGTTTTATTTGAAAGGTTAAATATAAAAAGGAAATGCGATGCTAAAAGCTACCTTTTGATTAGTGTTCTGGAAATTTAGTTTTTGCTTTTGCCATTCAGATTCCGCTCTGAGTTTGCGTGAGTAATTGGGGTAGCAAAGGAGTAAATACTGTGAATGAATGAAAATATAGCTTGAATAAAAAATTTTTGTATGTAGCTTAGGTCAATTTAAGCTAAAATGTTTACGATTTGCATTTAAAATACATACATAGAAAACTGACACATAATTTGGCTTTATCGCCAACTTGATCACGTGATTTTAGGCGGTTTTTTCTGCGAAGAAGTTTTCCATCGATAGAGTTTTGCAACCCAATCCAATTGATTAACTCTGTGGTACTCTCAAGGTCATCCGCAGAACTACGATCAAGGGGCGGGGGATTGGTTTTTGGGGCAAACTCATTAAATACCAGGAAAGTAGAGCTATACATTTACTCTAATGCTAAGTTGATAACAACACACCACTGAATTGAATCTAAGTCAAACTAAGACGACGGTAATCTTCAGAAAATCTTTCAAAAATGCTTTTTTGTAATTTCTTCAACAAACACAATGCTTTAAAATTTAACGTAACTTACTAAGAGTAATGTTATCAATAATTTAATTTAATTTCAGTTTATTCATTTAACATTTCAACGATAATCCCTCATGGTTGAACAAAGTCAAATCTTTACTTCTCAACAGACCGTTCGAACTCGCTGTAAAACTATAGGTTCCCCAATTTTTGTTGCCACATCAAGACGCACACAGCAATGTCTGGCCGTCCGTCCGTCCGTCAGTCGGATAACTCGCGTAAATATTGAGCTATCATGAAGCTGGATGTACACATTGCCCTGGCCCCAAGGTACTTTGGCATTGCAAATGGCCGAAATCGGACAATAATCACACTTACATAACGGTATTTTGTGAAAATAAAAAGACCGCGATATAAAGGGTCTTGCAATAGGGACGCTGCAAAAGTTGACCGATTGTGACAGCAAACGACGCCATATTTTTTCCCGCTCTTTTGACATTTATCTTCAGTAAGGTTTGCCATTTCATCATGGAAAAATGTACGATCCAACAACGAGTCGAAATTACTAAAATTTACTACCGAAATTCGGAGTCAATGGCCTCAACTTTAAGAGCGTTACGTCCAATTTACGGTCGTCGTCATTTCTGGCTGAATGGCTTCGTCAATGAGCAAAATATGCGTTATTGGGCAGGTAGTAATCCACACGTACTCCATGAGTCAACATTGCATCCCGAAAAAATTACGGTTTGGTGCGGTTTATGGGCCGGCGGCGTCATTGGGCCGTACTTCTTCCGCGATGATCAAGACCGGCACGTTACTGTGAATGGGAATCGCTACCGCTCAATAATAACCGAATATTTTTGGTGCGAATTGGATGATATGGACTTGGGTAATATGTGGTTCCAACAGGACGGCGCCACAAGCCACACTGCGAATGTCACAATCCATTTATTGAAAACCAAGTTTGGTGAACGTGTTATCTCACAAAATGGCCCAGTCAATTGGCCGCCTCAACGACGGTCTTTACAGCGAATTTTGGTACAAAATTTGAAGATATTTCCGTACAAAGTCCAGATGGTGCATCAGCTGTTAGCTGCTGACCGCCAATCGCGTCTAACATTCGCTCAAGCCATCCTTAATCACCACCAATAGGAAGATGATTTTTCATCAAAAATAATCATGAGTGATGAGGCCCATTTCCATCTTAGCGGGTACGTAAATAAGCAAAATTTACGCTTCTGTGGCACTGAAAATCCGCGTGTAACCCACGAAGAGCCATTACACTCGCTCAAAGTCACTGTATGGTGTGCTGTTTTCGCTGGAGGAGTCATCGGACCTTTTTTCTTCGAAGACGTCGCGGGCCAAACGGTTACTGTGAATGGTGAGCGCTACAGAGCAATGATCAACGAGTTCTTTTTGCCGCAACTTGATGAATTGGGATTGGAAAACATGTGGTTCCAACAGGACGGTGCAACGGCACACACTGCACGTGCCACAACCGATATGCTGAAGGATGCATTTCCCGGGCGCCTAATCTCCCGTTTTGGCGATTTGCACTGGCCAGCAAGATCGCCTGATTTGACCGCTCCAGACTTCTTTTTGTGGGGCTTTTTGAAGTCGCGGGTTTATGTCAACAAGCCTCAGACTCTTGCAGCTCTTAAAGAGAATATCCGTCAAGAATGTGAGGACCTATCGCCGGAAGTTTTGGCCAAAGTGATGGAAAATGCCATAAAAAGGGCTCAAATGACAATCAACTGTGGCGGCGGCCATTTACATGACATCATATTCTCGACTTGATGTAAAAAAAATTTAAAGACCAAGTAAAAATAATCCACAAGAAGAATCAAAGTTTTTCATTTTTTTTTTAATTACAGCCAATAAACATCGGAAGTTTACTTTTGCGCCACCTTGTACTTTCACAGGAATAAAAAATTTAATTCATATCTCAAACCGTTTTTGTTTTATTTAAAAAAAAAAACTTTTGTAGCGTTCCTATTGAAAAACCCTGTAGTTGTGGAGTTAACGAGAATTTGGTTTTCTTATTGTATAGGGCGTAGCACCGCCCATTTTTTCCAAAATGATCAGTTTTTCTATTAGGCATACGCATGTGTATATTCATATAATATCCATTTGTACCGAATAAGACGTATTAAAAATTTCCTTTCCACCAACGACATTTCTAAATTTGTATATATCCTTTGTTGGATCCGAAGGTCACATGCACCTACTGTAAAAATTTCATAAAGATCGGTTGAGTAATTTGGACCTATAACAATCATTCTTATATATCAGATTAACTTCGAAAATTGAAAAAAAATTGGAAATAGAACAATACTTTCTTAAATACATGACTGTAAGCATATATACATATATTAAAAGCATAGCACATTATTTTAGTTTTTATTCACATAGAAAAAAGTCGTTTAGTTTTTAAAAATAAAGATTATTACATTCACTGGTTTTATTGCATACAACAAGTAAGGTTTAAATAGGGTTGGGCCCAAACTTAGATTCTTTCTTACTTGTTTTAATACCATTCATGAAGGTGAAATGATTGCATTACTTTGTTCCGATGATTGTAAGTATAAAAAGAAGAAGTGATAGACCAACATCCAAGTATACTAAAGTGATTAGGACCACGAGATTATTCGACTTAGGTATGCCCACCTGTCTGTCTGTCTCTCTGTCTATCCGTCTGTTTGTTTGAACGCAAACTAGTCCTTCAGTTTTAGAGGTATCTAACGGAAACTTGGTAGGCAGACGTATTTTTGTAATGTATAAATCAATTGTCTGAGCCAAACAGATCGGACATCATATAGCTACTATACAACTGATTGTTCAGATATGAGGCTTTCCATTATAATTTCTACACTAAAGCAACTAAGAACATGAAATTTCACAATCCTTTCTCGTATTATTAATGAAGAGTGTGAAATGAAAATTATTAAGACCGGATTACTATAACTTATAGTTTCGATCAACTGATTTTTCAGATATGAGTATTATAACTCCGACACTAAAGTAGCTAAGGGCATGAAATTCGGCACACATTACATTTATCATCAACTTAAAGTACACAACGAAAATCATCAAGAGCGGATTATAGCTCCCATACAACTGATTTTTCAGATATGATATTTTGCTTTAATACTTCTATGTTTAGACAGTTAAAACCGTGAAATTGTGTTATCAAATGTAACCAGGTATAGTAAGAAAATCATTGAAGTGCAATTGATTGTTATTGAAGAGGACAGTGCCTACAAGAGCGATAACATCCCACAATGACCATAACGGGGTGGTTGTTAGTTTTAACACTTACATTACATTACATTTCTATATGTATGCTTATGTGTACAATTTTTTAGAAAAATACAATTTATTTTATCATAGTTAATTTACTTTTTTCGATAGTACATAGTTTATTTTTTTATGAGAAAACTAAATAGAAGTTTAAAATTTAATAATTTAAATTAAATTTTTGTATATTCATGAAAGGTATGAAGGCTTCAGTGGTACCGAAAACAGCACTTCTTTACTTGTTTAGTTTAGTTTTAATATCACCACCATTGGACAATCAATTCCTAATCAAAAGTACTGAATTGTCATACCACTTTATTTAAAAAGGAACTTTGCTTGGTTGCTCGACAATTCTAATTGATAATCCAGCACCATAAATAAAACAAAAGAGTTTTGTCTATGCGCTATCCTCACCACCTGCTCAAAGTGCCTTGCAACTGCTAAGAAAAATTTGACTCAACAATCCAGGGATTTGAATCGGTTTCTTTCCAAATTTTCGGGATTAAAAAAAGTCCGAGAGGCGGGATTGACATCCGTAATGCATACATGCGAGTATATTTATTTATTTATGTATGTTTGTAGATATTTACTATTCCCAGAAGCATTGAAAGGCGGTGACGAAGAAGAAAGTCCAATGACGTGACCAGCATACAAATCACTGAAATGTCGCCTGCAGCAAGCAAACCAATTCAATTGCAAATATCTGAGTATGTGTGTGTGTGTGTGGGTATTATTGTTCTCGTACATCCACAATATTCCCTCTAATAAATTACTTGAAGTGGAGATATGCACACACACACACACACACACACACATACGCACAAAAGGTGATAGGTATCGGTCAGACAAACAGGATAGCCTTCACAAATGATCGGACGAAGATAAACGAGCTGTTTTAACAAGTTCAACCACTTACCTATATATGTAAGTATGTATCATACATAAAGTATAAGCACACATACAAAACGAAAGAATGAAAGGATTGGAGGTCAACAGTATACAAACGGAAGTGCACAGAATGAAACTTAGATATCCATTGCAGGGATGTCTAGTTACTTCAAAGTTAGTGTCGTTTGACTTGGGACACACTTAATCAGTGGCCTCCAGGAGGCAAACAAAAAAAATAATCATTATTGCGATAGCCTGTTGGCCACAAATGGGTTATTGTGCCAGTACATCGAACTCATGGAAATGCTTTCAATTGTACATAAATATGTAGTTGGTAAATGTCTATGACACCTGAGGCATTCGCCTTTAGCAACATTTCAATCGATTGTAAGGTTGTTATACTACAGGAAATCATTGTGTGATGTCTAGTGCGTTGGGTGGTATGTCAAAAGAATGCGGATACTTAAAATGATCTAGTATGTTCATTTGAGGAACAAAGCAAGCTGTGGTGGTAAAGGTGAACTTAAAATTAGCTGTTCGTTGCCATACGATAGATCTCCTGCTGTTGCGCTTATTTGATATATTTTTGGTTGACAGATGACTGAGAAAGAAATTTAATCAAATCAAATAAGACATTTCGAAGGAATACCACAGCAGGGAATTTCGAATGGCCTTTTATTGGGTTCAAAAATAAAGTGAAAACATCTTTGTCTGCTTAAACTTTAAATTATCACCAAGTGCTCAAAAATAGAACACAAACAACAACATAATAATACTCAAACTTGATACTTTAAAAACCAAAATTTGTGAGGGCTATATCACAGCATTCTGTGGGCCCATTAGATGAGGCACCAACTAAACTAAACTTATGGAAAGGGTGGTTAAATTTTAAGGGCCGATGTTGAATGTGAACCACACCTAAACGTCAAGTTTTTTTCTGCATTTCATTTGACATTTCTCAATTTCAGACTAACTCAATTTGAACATGGAGAGATACACAATCGAGCAACGTGTCAATTTAACGATGGCACATTTTCACCTCAGTGGATTCGTCAATAAGCAGAATTGCCGCATTTGGGCGAGTGATAATCCAAGAGTGATTGTCGAAAAACCAATGCACCCACAAGGAGTGACTGTTTGGTGGTGCGGTTTATGGGCTGGCGGCATCATCGGGCCGTTTTTTTTTTCCAAATGAGGCCGGTTAGGCAGTTACCGTGAATGGTGTTCGCTATCGTGAGATGATAACGAACTTTTTATGGCCCGAATTGGAACATATGGATGTGGACGATATGTGGTTCCAACAGGATGGTGTCACTTGCCACACAGCCGACGAAACAATGGCTCTTTTGCGCGACAAATTCAATGGCCGTGTTATCTCACGTCGTGGCGATGTCAATTGGCCACCAAGATCATGTGATTTGACACCCTTGGACTACTTCCTTGGGGCTTATTTGAAAGAAACGGTGTACGTCGAAAAACCAGCACCAATTCTAGAGCTAAAGGATGAGATAATTCGGCACATTAATGGCATAGAACCTGAATTATGCCTCAGCGTCATCGAAAATTTGGACCATCGGATGGAGGTGTGTCGCCGAGGTCGCGGCGGACATTTCGTCGATATTTTGTTCCATACATAATTGAACCAAATCGTACTATAATAATAAGAAGAAAGTACAATAATTTCCAAAATAATTTATGTTTTATTCAAAATCAACGTCGGCTCTTAAAATTTAACCACCCTTTACATATGTTATGTTTTATTCTAACAACCCATCTTTTATCTAAAACACATAAAAAATGAAGTCTGATGCCAAATTTTTTTTTATTTGAAAGATATTTTCATGACATTTAATATTTAAAAACGATTTCCGGCATATGTCCGCCGCGACTAGCTTTGATGAATCGGATGCGATCAGTCCAATTTTGAATTTTTGAAATTTTCCATGTCGTAGATAGACATAGTCCAACTTGTTGAGCACGGCGGCGAACAGACAAATTCGTATCTTATCCAACACTATCACTAACAGCACCAATATTTTCTTCTGTACGTATAGTTCTTTGTCTGTTTGTTGGTTTTTCATCGAATAGAGTAAATGTTTTTCGAAATTTATCAACAGCGAATAAGCTGCTCTTATGCTCGACCATGTGGACCATAAAATTCACGAAGTGCTCTATAAGTTTGGCGAACAGAACACTGATTTTTAAAGTAAATTTCCACAACTTGTAAACGTTGTTGCGGCGTCATTCTTTCCATGATGATTTGTCAATGCTTACAGAACAGAAATGTTAAAACGAAATGCCATTTGCCTGCTGGAAAATGACAGCTATCCCTATCGAAAGTTCTATCAGTCTAAAAAAAGCACCCGTTATTTAATCCAATTGCTGGATGAAGTGTTTCAAATTTAACTCGGATCACATTGTTTCTATCATTGAAATAAAATACTAGTTGATTAAAAATTTATTGCTTTAATTGAATATAAAAAACTTGTAATACTTTTAACTTCGATTATTTGGTGAAATAGAAGTTGCCTACAAAAACTTATTGGCGCAAAATTATAATCTGCGTTATTGTTGACAGCAGCTTTATGACATAGATATATTAAAAATTAAGTTGATACTTAAAGTTTGTTGTGGTTTTTTTGATTTAGTTGCAATTGGTTATCTGCCGAAAATGCTTCAACTAACTTATGTACCAATTTAGTTTTGACTATGAATACGCCCCTATGTTAAAAGCGGCAACCAAGTTTAAGTACATACCAACTTAAATTTGTTTATGAATACGCCCCATAGTTTTGAACCTGAGAGTTCGACTTGTTGTTTACATAGATCAAGCTGCATTGAATTCGAATTATATTTTAAAATGTTCAGATTTGATTTGGTTTGAATGGGGAGATATGTTTCTTTATAATCTGGGTGCTTTCCTTTGATGCTTATGTTAAAAGGTCTCATGACTAATGGACATGGATGCAATCATCCATTTTTATCCTACCCTGTTTATGACGGTTCCCACTTCAGCTATTTATATTACTTCCCAACAGGAGTGAATGAATTATTTTATGATTTTTCTACTTTCTCGTTTATTTATTCCAATATATTTCAATTAAATTTATAATACAAATTTGACGTTTCTTTTACGTAAAGCAAGTGGTGGTAAAAATAATGTGCGCAATATCCAGCTTACAAAAAATCTTCTAAAATGGAAAATAAATTTCTCCGTTAGATTTTTAACAAATCCTTAAAGACGGTAAACATTATATTTCGCAGAACATATCTTGAAAAGAATGAGTAATGTGCCGAAGCTAGAAGTTTGCTCATTTCGAAGTTGTGATGAATCGATGTTCAGTTCTGATAGATTAATAAAAGATTTTATTATTGCCTAGTCGAAATGCATTTTAATATATGTGCCTACTATATATTCCTGTATTTCAAGACATTATGCATGTATATTTCATAATAAAATGTTTTAAAGTTTCCTTTGACATCATAATAAATTGCTTTATTTTAAGCTAGTTGTTTGACAATACATGTTAAAATTTATTGATTTTTTTTGCTGGTACCAAGGCGAATCCATACAAGGTGGTGTTATAAATACAACTACAAAATTCCTATGTATTCCTATGTTTTGATTCTGCGTAAGAGTTGTCAAAATTTAAATACATTTTGTTTTTGATTTTACGGGTTTTGAAAGCTCAGACGCAAAAGCAAAAACAAAATACATGTAGGTGAATAAAAAAAATCAAATCAGCTGCTCTTATGCCATCACCTTCTATAAATTCGCCTTGATTGATACCTTTGGAGACCAAAAAACAACTTCACTCATATTCTGCAGTGATTTAAAATAAAAGCTCATTTTTATCAAACACCCAGTAACACATTTTTAGTTAGTTGACAAGTCATGCAGAAAAATCCAGAAACGTCTGCTGTCAAAACTTTGACGTTCGTTTATCAAATCACCAAAAGAGAATTTAATTGTACCGTACAACACACACGACGTTTCTACGCAACATTTTAATTAATTAATAACAATTTACAATTTAGGGAAAATTAATTTTTATGAAATATTTGATGATGAAATGGCAAGCTTTACTGAAGAGAAATGTCAAAAGAGCGGGAAAAAATATGGCGTCGTTTGCTGCCACTATCGGTCTACTTTTGTGCGTCCCTATTGCAAGACCCTATAGATGTGACAATAGGTAACTGGCTTTATTTCGCATAAAAATTGTTAATAAATTATTAATGTTTCTTTAGTAAAAAGGTAGCAAAGGCTTATTTGTGTCGAATAATGAATAGTATGATAGTATTTAGCTGCCAATTTCGGTCATCGCTGACTTTTTTTTGCCAACGCCATACAAAAATAGTTAGATTTTCTCAAAGAAAATATAAAGGGTACTGTTTTTTTTTTAGACAAAACGCATATGGCAAAGCCATTAGTTTTATTATAAAGACAAGGATTTGCCGTTATGTTCAAAAAATGCTTTCGGTAAGTGACCGTCGCAGCTAGCTCGAACAAATTTCAGCCGAGAGGACCAATTTTCGACCACTTTTAGCAGCAATTGGGCCCGTATGTCAGCAATAACGCACCGAATATTCTCTTCAAAGTCATCACATAATCCCACAAAAAATAGTCCAGCGGTGTTAAATCGCACGATCTTGGAGGCCACGCCACAGACCCAGGACGCGTGATAATGCGCTGACCAAAAGTTTCGTTGAATAAATTTATTGTTTCGTTGGCTGTATGGCATGTAGCGCGCCCTTTTGTGGGAACCAAAGGTCGTCCACGTCAACATAAATTTGCACGATTCATTATTCATTATAAAATGCCAAAACAAATTGAGATAAATCAAGTAACAGCTGTCAAAAAGATCAACTAAGAAAAAAGTATTGACACAGTGAACACCACACGCCTTTATTGCTACTACTATTTTTACTTAAGATACTGCTAGTTACTTTTACCATTTTTACTAATGCTACTACTGCTATTGTTTTAACTCTACTATTTAGTATTACTTACTATTTAGCACTACTAACCACTATTACTTCTACTACTACCAAAACTATCACTACTACTACTTACTGCTAACGATGACTACTTTCTATTTGTTTATGAAGTCGGCAAAAAATGTACATATATTTCAGGCTCCCGCTTTTAGGAACAGGCGCGTTTTTTATATTGAGCCTGTTTCTTTGTAACCTAGTTGCAAAAGGACGCTAGGTAGGATAACGAATTGCATGTAAAACAACAACACTAACTCGGAAACTTATTTGCGAGTTGAGCCAACTCGGTAAAATGATATCCGACCAGTGTTGGGAGGTGAAAAAACTGCGCTATTGTGAATGAGCCCTAAGAAAATATATGGGAAATTTAGATTTAAGACCTAATTCGTTTTTATTTGCATAGTATTTGTAAATATATATTTACATAAACCTAATAGTTGCAATCACAACTATTTTCCGTTCTTAAATAGCACTAAACAAATCGCAGTCTACATGAAAGAGGCTAACAGGGTTGCTTTTGCAACTAAAGAAAATTTTATCCGAGTTGGAGCGTTCTTTTCGCAGCTCGGTTATAATAAAACGGGGCCATTTATAGCGATTTATATCGCTCTATTATATATGCATGCATAAATTTTTATCAGAGTTTAATTTTATATGAGAAAAATAAATAGTATTTTTAAATTTAATATTCTTACGCTAACAATGTTGTAGTTTAAACTACACTTGTTTATATTTATTTATAAAGATGGCGAGCTGAGCGAGGCAGCACTTGAGTGCTTGATATAAAGATAGTGTGAGATAATGTGTAGTATTAACCAGCTAATTACTACCAGTTATACAATAAATTTTTGCTCCATTTTTGTTTTGAGTTTTCCATTAAACTCGACAGCGTATGCGCGTTTCTGAAAAACATAAGATAGATGGCGAAACGTACCATTTTTATGGTATCCTTTTTTGAACAGTTTTCGACATATTTAAAAAAAAAATATTTGTATCTGATCTAGTGCCCGTCTTGCTTTCCATATTTTTGCTGGCACTTTTCGTATGCGAAATCGAAAGACACGTTTCGTAGAACTTATTTATGTATATGTTTTGCTAACTAGAATAACTGCACGCTTTCGTACTTCCGCCATTAACTACTAAACAAACTGTCATCGCAACTCTTCATTTTAATATAATCATAATCATGAAGTAATTTTTAACTTTCGCCCAACCTAACATAGCATTTATTGTTGTTATTCAAAACTTTTCTCGACTACTTTCCATTTTTCGCTCTGGGTCATAAATGATTTTCGCACTAGATGATTCTACGTTATCCGGTTGCTAGTTTCAGTTGTTCGTGTTGTTGTTGTTAGTGGCAATCGCATTTGTGAATTATATTATTGTGATGTAGAATAAATAGCTACGACGACGACGACTGCTAGCAGCTGCAGCTGGCTAAAAACAGCAATCCAATTGTTATTTACTTTGAAAGTAAACCTTTCCCGCCACCGTCATCATCATCATCATCAACATCAACATCAAAATATTTAGTTCTTAGATAAATGATGAAAGGGAGCTGAGTGGCAAACTTTTCGTTTTCGCTCGGAGTGATATCACTTTTTGCCTAATCATGGTTGTCCCAACCAGTTTAAATATAACAACTGAACGTTTTTGTATTTGAATATTTTTTGCACAGATTGTGATGTGGCTCTGAGAGCTTGCTATGAAATTGAGTTGCATTTGCAGTGTCTGCATTCGTCATAACTTTACTCTATTATTTTTTATTTATTTTTTGGTCTGTTTATTCATTAGCTTAAAAGTATACGCTGGCTCAAGTTTTGTCTGCATTACTATCCTGTTTGCAGATGAGTGAGCTTCGTAAACGGTTATTTAAAAATAGTTTATGCAGTACAGTTGGAAACATACAAAAACGAAATTGAAAATGAACACAAAATTTCAAAAACGTTTCAAGAATATTGCTTGGCAAGTGAGGAGTAGGCAGAGATGTTATGGACTGCTGTTATTTTTAACTAAAATATTCATTTGATTGCAGTTAAAGGTGATTGCAATAATTTGCTGTTAATTCTGAGTAATTCTGATTTTAGATTCATAAATAATTTTTGTTAGTAATTTTTCACGTAAGTTCATTGATTTCAGCCATAACTCTGCATTATTTTTCAGAGAACGCAAACAAAGAATGGCAAGCGTTTCCCTATCTTTTAGTTTCGCTCTTGCAGAATAACGAAACACAAGCGATTTGAATTACTCGGACACATTTTATGAGCAGTAATTTTACTCTCATAGAGCTCGTGATAGCTACCACAAACCAAACAATTGAATAGAGCAAAATAGGAAAACAAACGAAACAAACAATTCGTTTCATTGTATTTTTAGTTAAATAAAAAAATAATAGAAATTGGACAGTATATGTGGAAATATAAAAGTTTTAAGAAACCTTAATTTCAAAGTTATTTTTGGGGAGAGTTGTCATCTGTTTTAAAATATTATTAAAATTAATTAGTTGTTGTTAATGACCATCAATAATCTAATTATGTACTTAGATTTGTGCGTATGTGTATTATTAAATATGTCAATATTTCGAATTCAATCTGAAGTCATCTTCAGGGCTGAAAAACACATAATTTTTTTAATATTTAAATAGCTACAACTATAACAAACACAAATTACACTTTAGACTATGCCGAAATCACATGGAAATATGCCATGGTTTTTGTGTTCAAAATTCGCTCCTTTATTAATCTTGTTGTGCACTTGGGTATTTAGGTTTTATATTTAAAATTGTTTAATTAGAATCACTAATCTATATACTATATTTCTTGAATCCTTGATAAAATATTGCTTTTACCATTTGCACATGAATTGAATGGTAGATATGGTAGTCGACATAAGCCTCCTCATGATTATTTGGCGCCAACGTTGTGGTGACGAAACTAAAGCAAACATTTCTTTAGCAGCTTGACGTCCCACTTGGGTCATAGGAAACCCGTTAAGCTGAGAAATTGAGTCTTTCAGTTTGAGGAAAACAAATCAATGATTTTAAAATTTCATTTAAGTTGAATTCACGAATTTTTCCTATCTCGCTTGAGTTAACAACATCAAATTTGTTGTCGTTTAGGTTTCGATAATCGACTAGCTAACGACAACAGCTGATTCGGCGATAGCGAAAATCGTTAAAATTGGCTGCTGAATAGCCACATCGTTAAAATTTTCATTGAGATGAGTTAATCATGCGAATATCGTTAAAAGAAGTTAATGAATCGCACTACTGGTCGACTAAGGAAATTAACCAAAAATAATGATTTGTAAAACAAATTTGGAGACGAACATAAAGATGAAAATGTAAACAATTCGAAATACAATGATTGTAACCAAAAATTATACAACAACAATACAAGGAACGGCGAACATTAGAACGAAAATATATGTGTATGTAGAGAAAAGAAGGCAACGACAAAACCACTTCCGTTTCTTCGTACTTGCCTCGTTTAAAGGATTGACGTCACAACTAGCTTTTAAAAAGTTGACTTTTCAGAGTTTTGAGAGATTCTTACAAAAAGTTAAACACATAATAATAAATTTGCAGTTATAATTTTTCTCTTCTTGTAGGATGCCAACGCTATCAAATCTGAAATATGTCCCTTATCTTTACAGTGGGATGATTGTCTGAAAAGTTGTTACTTAACTTAATATTTGACTTGTGAGCAGAAATCCTTGTATTTAGTTTAGATTTTGTTGTTCCCACATATACCTGTTTTGCTTACGTGGGACCCGTCCCCATTACATGAAATCCTGTATATTACGTCAGACTTCTCATGCTTAGGAATTTTGTCCTGAGTCTTACTACAAATTTGTTGCAAGTTGTTTTTGTATTTAAACGCCATATGGTAACTTTCTTTGTCATAAAAGTTTGCATGTTTCATCCTCTCCGATATGCCTGGAACATAAGTTACGACTTTGTAAATTTTACTCTACGATTCCTTATTAAAATTAATTGAATTAGATTTGGCGCACTCATCGTAAATTAGTTTTTTTTACCAAGCCAGGAAGAAAATTGTTCCGATCTAAAGTTTTTTTGATGACGTCAATTACTTTCTTGTAATAAATCTTGTCACTTCTTTTAAATTGTTAGCTGTATTTAGAACTATTTTCCTTTCATATTTTAAATTAAAATTAATTAGTATTCCGAGAATGTAGGCTTCTTATACCAGTCCATTGTTAATCTGTAGTCCTTTCTGATTACTATGTTGTTAAAATACGGTAATTGTTTATCCTTTTCTACTTCTATTGTGAATTTTATTGTCTTATTATAGTTTTTAAACGCATTAAGAATGTTGTCAATGTCTTCTGTTTTAACGCGTGGTTTGTTGGCCGCTTCTCTCTCAAATGTGGTCAATAACTCCTCCATTACCAGTTGCCCTATAACCGATGATGCTGGTGAGCCCATAGACATTATACTTAAAATATCGGTTATATTTAATACAAAACTTCACAATGGTTAGAAATAGTTCCTTTATCAAATGTGTGTGCTCTTGTATTGACTTCCAATTGTTTGCTATGCTTTCAATCGCCAAGTCTACTCTGATGCCAGGAAATAAAGACACAACATCAAATGAAACTAAATTTTTCTTCATCATAAATATATGTATCTTTAATACTATTATTGAAATTCATTGCGTTTTTTACGTTATAATTTGAGGTTTTTGTTATTTTTCTCAGTTTGGTGACCACATACCTACATAAATCGTAGGATGGATAATTAATAGAGGAACAAATAAGTTTTAGCGGAGCTCTTTCTTTATGGAATTTTGGCAAACCATAAATTCTTGGCGCATTAGCCCTTTTAGAATTAGATTAGATGATATTTTTCTATAATTCTATAACCATATTATTATAAAATTTTTCTATTATTTAATTATTTTTTGTTGTAGTTTATTTGTGAGGTCGCACTATAATACCCTGTATGTGGAAATTTTATTAATATTTTCTGCTTCTTGCTATCATATTCAGATTTATCTATTACGACTGTTACATTCCCCTTATCAGCATTGAGAACCAAAAGTTGGCGATTATTTTTCAGGAAAGTTTTGGAGGAGTTTAGAGCATCCCTAGTGAAATTATCTCTCATGTTTGTGGAAGTTTTGTTAAGGTGGTCCCGTATTAATGTCGTCAAGTTTTTCCTTTCTATTTCTTGTTTTTCTTTGTCTTTAATTGTTTGTATGCATTTTTCCCAATCTGCTATAAACTGAAACAGAGGAAATTCCTTTTTTTGCTAAATGCAATGCATACTAAGGTTATAAAAATTATAATAAATTAATTCAAATATTAAAATATGGATCTCAAACGAAGGAGTTATTAGGTTAGAAGACACATCACGGCATGAGTTTCAAAGGAAGTTGAGCGGAAAAATATAATCATGAAATTACATTTAGATAGTATTGCCACGTGTTTAAAAAAAAATTAAAACAGTTTTGAAGAGTGCTGCCACTTTTGATAGACTGTGACCTCAATACTAATTGGTAAGGTACGAAAAAAGTTTAAGGAAGCTCTTTTTCAGAAATTTATACGGAAAAATTTACCACCTGTGTAAAACATGGTATGCAAATAAAATTACTGATTTGAACAGACAGCGGTTTATTATATATTTCGTTCTATTTATTACAATAGAAGCAATTTTTGTTTAAAGGAATTGCCACCTACTTACAAAGTTAAATTCGTTTACACAATTGAGTGAAGTCCAATATTGCAATATGGGTATTAAACGAGTTAAATTAAATGGTATTTTATAATATGAGTGTCAAGCTAAAAAAATTAGAAAGAATAAATAAGGAAGCACTAAATCCGAATGAAATGCTGCCCAGTTGCCAATGACAAAAAAAAGTTACAGCACCAACACCAATTAGCAATTATGAAGTAGAGGTAGATTTTTCTTTCTAGTTAATAAAAAATTTAAAATCAAAACCAAAAATTATTTAAATTCATAACGTTAAACCGAATGGCATGCGAGGGTAAAATCTAGTTTTTACATTACTTAATTATGTTTTCTGAATGTTTAAGCATGCTGGGATCGAAAGTAACTAAATAAACTGTTGTGCTAGTTTGTCTTTTTTCAAAACTCTACTTTTATAAACGGCCGTCTTACATACATATTATAAAAATATGAAATTCTCTATTATTAATATATGAAAAAAAATACTCAATCAAAACCTTAATATGAAAGTAAAACCTATTAAATAATTTCAACACACATACGGTGAATTCAAATAAGGTGTACACCTATCCCCCGATTTACACGGAAGATCGGTTCCATATAAAACCGTGTAAAGTGAAATCTTCGTTTTCCTATATAAAACCGTGTAAAGCGAAAAAAACTACCCAATTCAGTCATTTATTTAAATAAAACAAAACTAAAACATCTTAAAAAACTTAAAACTAAGTATTCTTTGAGCAAAAAATAACTAACTCCGTAGTGAACTCATTCTACATTAGAAACAAAAAGAGAAACACAGAATTTTTCAGATTACATATTACAGTTAAAAAGTTCAGGTATGTATGAAGTTTATTCGGATGCGCTATCAGATTCAGGAACCATCATCAGCCTTTTTTTTCTTGATCGGTATACATGTAATATCACTTCCTTCGCTTGAATATTCCCGGTTTGATTCTACCAGTTCAACAGTAGTTGACGAATCTGGGAAGATCGGAAGATCAGAAGATTGAGATGACTTCATAATGAAATCTGTAATTAACAGTTGCGTTGGTTTTTTAGCTAAATTCTTATAAACTTCTTCATATTGACTTAAGCATCTGTTAATATCACATTGGAAACGGAGAGCTCGTTCAACATTTGTATCAATTTGTAGAAAATGGTTTCCTAATTTTCTTCCATTTGAAGGCCCTCGCTAATGGCTTTCGCTGTGAATGTAGCTCGTTCTGACTGTTCTTCATCCAAATCATTATCTGTATCTGGCTTATCGGCTTCATATATCTTCATCAGCCATTATTTATTCAATATCAGCACGAGCAAAATCTTCAAAACCTTCTCCTCCTACTCTATGAGCTAGTTGAGTGATTTGGGAATATTCATGCTCTAGCTCTATTGAATGTTTTCGTTTCCACTTCCAACAGCTTCTGGCCATAACGCTTTCCAGCAAGCATTGAGCGTTGATTGTTTGATTTGAGTGTACGACAATCCAATATGTTTGATGCAATCTTAGATTGTGAATTTTTTCCACACATCCATGAGAGTCAAAGATTCGTCATTCTCCATTCGTTCCTAAATGTACTTGAATGTTTGCTTGATGTAAATATGTAGCTTTGAATGTCGAGATTATTCCTTGGTCTAAAGGTTGTAACAAGGAAGTTGTATTTTTGGGAAGAAAAGCACCTTTCAAATTTTCGTGTTGCAAATCTGGAGGATGACCTGGTGCATTATCGATCAATAGAAGTGCCTTGAAGGGTAGTCCTCTTCTATTCAAATATCTCCTGACATCTGGGACAAAGAAGTCATGGAGCCATTCATTGAAAGCCACAGCAGTGGCCCATGCTTTCTTATTCGCCATCCAATAAACAGGAAGGTTGTTAATATCTATTCCTTTGAATGAGTGTGGATGTTTAGATTGATTAATAACCAATGGTTTCATAAGATAGTCGCCTGAAGCATTGGAACAGAAAATAACTGTTATTCGGCTTTTTGCTGCTTTATGTCCACTGGCTGATTTGTGAGCTTTGGTTAGATATGTTCTTTCAGGCATTTTTTTCCAGAACAACCCGGACTCGTCGGCATTGAAGACCTGATCAGGAGTGCAAGAATTGGCGGAAATATTTTCGGCTAATTCTGCGGGATGTTGTTCTGCTGCGACCAAATCGGCGGATGCACTTTCACCTGTTATCTTAAGATTATGTAACGAATGTCTCTGTCTGAATCCTTCGAACCATCCATGGATTGCGGAGAACGATACGTTTTTTCCATCCGAAGAAGTAGCAGGTGACTGATTCCGGAGTCTTCCATAAATACTCAAAGCCTTCATTTTAATAGCATTGGTGTCAACTGGAATTCTTTTTTGAGTTTGGTCTTCGATCCAAATCATTAGGGTTTTTTCCATATTTTCCATTGTAACATCTCTTACATATGAGATTGAGCTCATACTGCTGAAAGCTCCAGCTGCGACACTTTTTCTAATGGAATCTTCGCTTTTTCTTATTGTTCGTATTGTCGCCTCATTCATAGAAAAGTGTTTCGCAACATCCGTTACTCTCCCCCCACTACGAAGACGATCCAATATTTTGATTTTTGTTTCCAAAGATATAACTTTTCTGTTGGTCTCATTTTCCTTCGAAGTTTTTGGCATTTTAGAAACTTGAAAAATTAACACAAATCGCATAAGTATGTACTCATGAAGGTTCCCGAAAAGATAATTCAATCGATAACTTACCAGTTCAAACCAAAAAAACTCGCAATAATAGTAAAAATTATGGCTTTTTGTTCAAATTTTCATCAAACGATTTTCCTTCCACATGAACTACATACTCTGCGTTTGGTTATGTACATACATATTTCACAATAAGGGGAATCCCTCAATATTGCAATCAGTGTTGCCAAATGAAGGGGACTCAAAAAGGTTTTTAATGATTTGTGAATACGACTATGCAACCAAAAATACATTTTTCGGAGTTTTTCAAATTTTGCTGATTTATGAACCTTGTAAAAGCGAAATCGTGTAAAACAAGTACCGTGTAAATCGGGGGATAGGTGTATTTTGTTTTTTCTTTTTCGTAAAATTTGCCAAATTTACGTATATTTTGTTTTTGATTTTACAGTTTTTGAAACATCATACGAAAAGGAAAAACTACAGGTAAAATGAATAATGAACGGCTTCTATAGTAACACCATCTTATAGAAATTTGCCTAGTTTGAGACTATAGTACAAATATTTCCATTAAAAATGGAGAAAATAGATTTTAAACTGCAATATTTTTCAGCTTGATTTATTATTAGTAACATTAAAAAGTTATTGCAATTTTACTGAGCTTGAGACCAGTTTTTATAAGGGATTATTATGAAAAAGCAACAATTTTCCAAAGTGGTAGAACTAATAAATATTATAATAATAAGTAATACCTCGCTAATGAAAACCTACCGAATCAATAACGGCTCCTAGGTGTATTTACAAAACAATACAAACAATACAGAAAAATGTCTACACATATTCAAAACAAATAAATATTAACAAAGTGGACGAATTCTTAATTTTTTTCTGGTTAAGAAGTTATCTGTCAACATAAATAAATTATTTAATAGCTTAATGAAATAAAATATTTACTTAGCTCTTACGAGCCCTTAGTCTATCGACCACTCTGCCCTCCCCTATATGTAAGCAGGTATGCAGCATAGTTTTCATAAAATATTTACGTATGTATGTAGTAATAATATTTCCTTTTAGGCCTATGCGATGAAAACAAGGGGAACAATTTCTGATGGTACTGAATAATTTATTTGTTCTGAACTTTTCTAAAATTGTGGTTAAAAAGTTGTATGACACATCACTTAGGACTAAATTTATTATTCGGTTTATATAAATATTATTTATGCCTTACTTTTTATGGCACTTCGGGCGCGTTGAACATCAAACGCTATGGTGTAGAGGGAATATTGCGAACGCTTGGGCAGAAACGAAATAGTTTCATTGACAATTTAATGTTTACGTAATTTAAAGTGTATTTGTAATCTGACCGGTTTAAAAAAAATGTATTAAATTAAATTCATAAGTGGAATAAGTTAATAATAATAACAATAAGCCCAACGGTTACCCTCTTTCCCGCACAACCGACATGAGGGCACAGTCCGCATGACGTACGGATCTTTTTTTTTTATTTTTATAATTTTTTTGTGCCGAGTTGTTAAAAGGAAAAAGTTTGTTAAGCGTCGAGATCCAAAACTGCTCAGCTACAGAAAAAAAAATATCATCAGCTGAATCAAATATATATTATACCGCCGTTAATCATTTATTGAGAAAGGACAGTACAGCTCTTTTTATGGTGAAAAGTGAGTCCGAAATATCAAAAGTGCTGGAAAGACAGTTGAAATCTTGACATAAACATCGGAAAGGTTCATTTAATTCATAATTGGTTTAACACTGTTTTAAATAAAGAGGTTTAAAGTGTCTTGAAATTCGAGAAGGAACATTAAGTTTTACTTTGGCAATAAGAAATGTGCTTGCGATAGACCCTGTGAGTAGTTTAGTAATGAATATTATGCCTAGCATTTCTCTACGGCTGGAAAGAGTAGGAAGATTTATTAGCTTCAAACGATCAGTATAATGAGGAAGATTAAGCCGAGAATCCCGTCTAAAGTCTCTTAGGGCAAAAAGTAAGAACTGTTTTTGAATTGATTCCAGCCGATCAATGTGAACTTGATAACGTGGGTTCCAAACTATCGAACCGTATTCTAGCATAGAACTTACTAAAGTTGTAAAAAGAGCCTTTGTTACATATGTGTCCTTATTATTATATTATTTTGTATTACCCAAATGCAAAAGAAATAATTTTTAAAATGGTAATTTAATTTCAAGTTGGATAAAATATTATAATCTTTTTTTTGTTATTTAACTAAACAAATATTAGAACTTATGTTTGAAAACAATTTTAATATAGATATGTATTATTGGAAATTCATGGATAGCTATAGTGGCCCTACGCTTCAATGCAAAAAATTATGTTGTGCACTTATATACCAGATGGTAATTTACTTACTTAATTTGTGCTATAACCACTTATGCGATTTTAGCCGAACTTCTCCTACATATTGTGGTGTGCGTCTTGATGTTGTAATACAAATTGAAAGATCTACAGTTTTACACCGACTCCGATCGGCGACTGTTGTTTTTTTTTGTGAGAAGTTTTTTCATGGCAAAAATACACTCGGAGGTTTGCCTTTCCCTGCCTCGGCCAGGATTTGAACCCGGGGCCAATCGAATGCAGCGCGTTCATTTATTTATTTATTTATTTATTTCAGTCTACAAAGAAATTTCACGTTACACACTCGGCTACGGCGGCTGCTACATAGTAACTGATGTACCTAATAAATAACTCTTCTTAATAGCGGCTCTCTAAGCATCTCAGAAATTAAAAAAAAACAAAAGCAATTTCATTATCAATTTTCAATTAATTTCTTTGGTTTTCGTACATAGTAAGGCTACGTCCTGTGGTAGTGCATCTTCTTGTAATTTCAAAAAAAAAAAAATTGGTATGCGCATATAAATGCCACTTAAAATTTAAATTATTAAAGAAAGAAGGGAGGGGAATGATAATTATAGGTAGTTAGAAACTGCAATTTTAAAACACCTTACTTGTATTCGAAATTTAATTTCAGTCTGTATGCAGTTTTATAACTTTATGGTGCTAACAACAAGAATGACAGAATATAAGATTGCCCCCGCGGCGAAGTGACAGATTTCGCCTTTAGTAAACAAAAATATGGGAGAGAGTAAATTGATTAAATTCCAATATTTCAGTGAAAAATGTGTTTTAATTGTTCTAAGGTGTAAAAATATGTATTTGTAGGCAGAGATTTAATAGGTAAATCTGCGAAATACTAGAAAAAGTGGCTCTTTTTCTTAATTTTCGTAAAAGCTTTGTCTAGTTGAAGTTGATGAATGTCAAAGTAGCGGTATGTCTGAAGGTGTCACCTTTTGCATTTAGTACACCGTGGGCTAGTAATATATGTGAACAATTAATATGCCGTTTAGACGTTCAACATTTCTCTTAGCATAAGAGTAATTTAATGAAAGAGATGTGGAAGAATACAGGCACAAATTTAAAGCATTTCAAAGAAATTAAAAAGGAAATTACATTTAAAATATATAAATATTTTTGAAGACTAAATAAGTTATGGATGCAATAAATGACAGTCTGTGACTTTTGTGCGAACTATCATCAGGCTTTGTCCAAATGTTTTTACTCATTTTTCACCGCCGCCTTAATCCTAAAATTTCATATTATGCGCGGTGGTGAATTTTTTTTTTAGCTAGTTTAGAACAATAATAAAACTTTGGCATAAATAACGTAGAGAATTGGACTTACGGTTTTAGACAAACTGTGAGCAGCAGATAATTTTTAGAAGAACTGAAAATTCTTAAAAAGAAACTACAGTTTAAATAATCATTAATTAATGATTATAATTGAAGTAAAACTGAAATCAAGTGTGCATATGTACTTAGAAAATTTCCCTCTCTATTTCCACTTCTCTTTACCATGCAAATTAAAAAAAAAATGGTAAAACTAGTTCCTTACAAAAATCTTTCGCTATTTCATATAAAAGTCGTGACAATTGCGAGACGAAATCAACTAAATTTGGGAAAACTTTCTAGATGAGTCATAATGAAATTTTTTGAGATAAATCGAAAAAAAAATAATGAGCTTGGTAACAGAGCAATTGACTGTACTAAATAACCCAGCAAATATTTTCGATTAGAATATTTTTTCTGGTCCGAGAAGAGCGATTACTGCTGAGAACTGGAATATCTTGGAAATAAAATCTTATAAATAACGTGTACAATGAGTTCTTCGCGAATTTTCCAAAGCATCTTTCTAGAACACAAAAAATTCTATATATTTATTGCTCCGGTCAGCGTAAAATTTTTTTGTTTGCCTTTCTTTTTTAACTGAATTGAGGCAAATATTGCCAACAAATCTTCTAGAAGAAACAGGTATTCCATGGTTGGATACTATTCCCATATTATTTGCCAAATGGTGGGTGTGAAAAAATGCGATGTTACTCATACGCCCCCTATGGTAATTGCCAATAGATTACCTAATGACTTTGCTGTAAGTGATAAATTCTTTGACGTAATCATTTAATATTCAAAAGCACTAAATGTGATTCTAAAATCATTTGAATAGCAAGAACTTTAACTTATCCTTAAATGCAAGTCGTCAAACTAAAATTGGATTTCCTCCATTTAAAATATTCATATTCCACTCTTAGCTATACTTCCATTTTAAGGGCTGTGCAATACCCGCCTGTATATTATTGTAGAGTAAGATATAAATTAAGAATACATCATTTCTCCAAAGAACTTACTATAACTCCAAATAAAAACTCAAGCGGAGTCAATTATGAATATAAGTATACTGTGGCTCCAACGGGCAATGATTTGTTTCAATATATCCACAATATTTTTTGCGATAATTTTTTTATATTAATTTTTTATAGAAATATAATTTATTATGTAACATAAACTATATAAATAAAAATTTCACACTTTATACAAAGGCAAAAAGTCATTTGGTGCATGCATTATAAAACAGAAAATGTGAGGCTGCATCAGCAAAGGAAAATTTTCAAAAATCAATGGTAGCTCCTGGCTACGTGAAGTTTAAACTTTATTATGCTACAAATCAATTGGCATACATGATCGAAAAGTTTCTAAAAATTCTGCTTTAAACTTTTAAAAATTCGATGTCATTTGTTGAGTTTTTGTGAGTTTTGTATAAAGTTTGAAACTTTGATTTATATGATTTACTAAACAAACCCGACAGACGTGGTCCGGCTTATATTTACTTAATAATCGCCCTTTGCTTATGAAACGATGAAACGAATTTTGGTTGCTTTGACATGTGACCGGTGGAAACTCTGTCAAAAATATATGTATATATCGGGTCTTGCAATAAGAACGCACGAAAGTTTTTTTTTTTAAATAAAGAAAAGGGTTTGGGATATGAATTAAATTCTTTATTCCTGTGAAAGTACATTCGATGCCATTATGTATGGAACTCGACTTCTTTTGCATGGGCACCACGGGCACGCTTGCAGAAGTCCAGACGCTGAACCTAATTTTCGACGCTTTTCAAGCATAAATCGGCCGATACTGCTGCAATTTCACGTTCGATATTCGTACGAAGTTCATCAATCGTCGCTGGCTTGTTGGCATAGACCATAGACTTGACGTAGCCCCACAGGAAATAGTCTAATGGCGTCAAAACACACGACCGAGGCGGCCAATTGACTGGGCCATTTCGTGAGACAACACGTACACCAAACTTGGTGTTCAATAAATGGATTGTGACATTCGCTGTGTGGCTTGTGGCGCCGTCCTATTGGAACCACATATTGTCCAAGTTCATATCATCCGATTCGGGCCAAAAATATTTGGTTATCATTGAGCGGTAGCGCCATTCACAGTAACGTACCCGTCTTGATCATCACGGAAGAAGTACGGCCCAATGACGCCGCCGGCCCATAAAACGCACCAAGCCGTAATTTTTTCGGGATTCAATGTTGACTCATGGAGTACGTGTGGGTTGCTGCCTATCCAATAACGCATATTTTGCTTATCGACGAAGCCATTCAGCCAGAAATGACGACGACCATAAATTGGACGTAGCGCTCTTAAAGTTGAAGCCATTGACTCCGAATTTCGGTAGTAAATTTTAATAACTTCGACTCGTTGTTGGACCGTTTATCTTTCCATGATGAAATGGCAAACCTTACTGAAGAGAAATGTCAAAAGAGCGGGGAGAAATAGGGCGTCGTTTGCTGTCACTATCGGTCTACTTTTGTAGCGTCCTTCTCTATTTCACCTAACTTGACAGGAGATTTTTATATATAATATACGATATTTTTATAAAAAAATAATAAAAAAAGTTTTCATGAAAAGCATTGTGGGTATTTAGAATAAAATCACTGTCTGATTTCGTCCTGTAACTTCGATATATATTTACACCCGGCATCAAAAGAAACCCTAATAAACATACAAGACTTTCTAAAAATTGTGTACATACTGATTGCAAGTAAAAAAAATAGTTTTCTTTTTTGCTTTATTTAGGTAATTAGCGATTAGTTAAATTAAAATACTCTTCAAAATCTAGTATAGGATAAATTTGATGAAATCTACTATATGAGCAATAACATCAAATAAAAAAAAACAATGTCTTTACATAGTCCTTTATTTTTTGTGAACATGGATTTAATAGTAAAGAAGGTAAAATTTGAAGAAAATCTTTATATAACATTAAAAACCATTAATACTTCGCTAAACCCCGTCTCTAATTTTGGCAACCTTGTGGATTCGTTTGGGCATTGATTCAAATAGGAGTTTGGGGTAATTTTAATTAATTTCGTCAAACTGCACGTCTTCTATAACCTATTGGCAATTTTCTCGATTCTTTTATCCTTTGTTATGTCTGCAGTTCTCAACGGGGTTCAGATCTGCGCTCTAACCTGGCCAAAAAAGAGAGTCATATGCGGAATATAAAAAATGCTAAATGCGTGTGTGGTTTTTTTGGCGATAGGTTTTTTTTTCTGTGCTGAGTTTTGGGTTTTGAGTGTACTATACATTCCAGAGCTCCTTTTAATCAATCAAAACGCGTCAGCACGCGTCAATCAATTTGGCTGATCATCTGCTATAAATAACTTTTTGTAAATGTACTTTATTAAATTAAAGCAAAGGGTTTTTCTTGACGATTCGATTATGTCTTTGGTTGATGTTGTTGAGATCTTTTCGCTCATTTCCGCTTATAGTTATGGCGTTACCAGCGAAATTTTCATTATTTTCTTTATCAAATTGAATGGATTTTAATTGAGTTAGCCGCCAAAGTTGTTATGGCCGGTTCGCCTGATATGATTCATTTTCCATTAACTTGTTTCTAAATATATTCTTATTTTTCTTATTTACAAAATGTTATTTTTATTCGGTAGAAAATGCCCATATCGCATCAGCAAAACACAAATAAAATGCTGTAGCTGCTAAAAAAAAAAACTTAAAAACAATACTCACCTGTAATTGTTTGTTTAAAATAATATTTTTATCGCTTAATAATCATAAATATTATTGTATGGTTTACTTGACTTATTTACCCTACAACGACAATTCGGTTTCGACCATATCTGTTCTGATATTCACTAAAAATATTTATAAACATGCAAATATTGCCTACAAATTTTCTACATAAATTATTATTTAGCTGAACAGAGCAATCTACATACATACATACACATATAACGAATGCAGCATTATGCCTGCGCACTAAATAAATAAATTTAATCGAAATAGAATAGGCTATATGCAAAATTGGCCATAACTGCATAACATTTTTTTTTGTCCGAATTGCCGATAACTATTTTATGAATTCTAATAAAAATTGCAATTGGGAAATTATCTTTTATTTAGTAGCCGAAAATTTTGCAGTAATTTAAGCTAACAATTGTCGATGCAAGATTTATTAGCACATTATTTGCATACACAAATATTTGTTGTGTTTAAAATATTACCAATGAAAATTTCAGTGAAATGGATACCACAAAGAAATTTGCTTAGCTTTCTTTGGCTCTAACGCACATTTCAGTTATCTTGCTAAAATTGAACCTTAGATATATCAGTTGAGGTGTGTTAGAAAATTATTTTCTTAGTTGCATTCTGCTAACTGCAAAAAATGTGGCTACTTTTTGCAAAAAATTTATACTCCAACCAACTCCTTGACATTTAGACGATAACTAAATACACCGGAATATTAAATTAAATATACTGAATGGTGGTTTTAAAAATTTAAATTTATTAAAGGCACATTCGTGTTTTAGCAGTGAACGCGAAAGGCATAACGTATTTTTTGTGTGTTTAGTCTAAGCTTATATCTGAGCTCATCTCACTTAATTACTGGAAGTGGGAATGAAACACTCCTTAGCCCAGATAACTTTAAAACTTATTCAGAAAGTAAAGCATAACTATCTCATTGTATCTTAGCTACAATTGCGACATTTATTAATTTTGGTAAAATTATTTTATTGTGTTTTTTGTCGAATAATATTTAGTATGATAGGAAGATATGTACTGTATTAAAATAACATATTTTTTTGGTATAAAATGAAATGGATACAAAATCCACATAGAGTGTGATTGATCTGGGAAAGACGGTAGGGCGACCATATCGTATATATCGTACAATTTTTCCGTCGAAGCTACTTGCTATTGGGTCAGAATTTCTCAAACGGATCACCTGAATGCGGCGAAAAATTATTTTTGCTCGTTTTTTCATTTTTTCTGTAGGCGTTAGTGATGCAAACAAAAACCCAGTTGGATTTTCTAAAAAAAAAAAACAAATTTTGTTTAACATACTAAATAGCAACATCGTTAAAATTTTCGCCAAAATGAGTAAACCATGCGAATATCGTTAAAAGAAGTTAGTGAATCGCACTACTGATGCTTAATTGCTCGTTTGTAATTTATATATTTTCGATAAAAAAATATCGTTAATAATCGTGGGTGATGCAGCCGAAGTTTGTTTTTGTTTTCAGAGGTTTCTTTTTAACATTTTGTTCAGCAATATGTGGCAACATCGAAATTTCAGTTCAATTGATCTTTTTCAAATTCAAATAAGTTTATTTATATGTAATTATATAATTTTGCGAATACACTTTTTACATTACACTGGTCAAAAACATTTTTGTACATGGGTCGTGCGTATATTTTTTTTATTGCCTTTGCACCCAGAAATAAGAATATGAACATAAAAAAGTTTTTGATTTGGTTTTGTTCGAAAAAAAATGAGAAAAACGAAAAACATGAAAATTCATCAAAATTTGACATAGATTTGATTTATTCTAGTATAGTAAAAATCAATTTAAGATTTATTCTTATAAATTTAGTGTTAGAATACAGTTTAAATGTTTAAAAATGCTTTTTCCTGCTTTTCCTGCCATATTCGGTAACATTTTCTCTTATTAACGTCCAAATATAGTCCCCCATCATGCTTTCCGTATACTGGCCTTGGTAGCGTTTCTCAAACTCCATTATATCTTGATGGAATCGCTCCCCGTGTTCTTCTGAAAAAGCTCCCATATTATCTTTGAATTTATCCAGATGTGAATGTAACATGTGCATCTTTAGCGACATTCTACATCCGATGGCGGAAAAATTCGTAATCATGCCAGTTATCAGCTCATCATAATTTTCATCCCTATGATTTCCAAGAGAGTCATGAACTACTGCCTTAAAACTGTTCCACGCTAGTTTCTCCTCATTGTTAAGTAGGTCCAGGAAAATATCGCAGTTCATAATTTTTTTAATTGAGGGCCAACAAAGACTCCAGCTTTAATTTTCGCCTCTGACAGCTTTGGAAAAAAAGTCTGCAAATATTTGAAAGCTTTAGACTCAATATTAAGAGCCTTCGCAAATTGTTTAATAAGGCCCTATTTAATATGCAATGGCGGAATCAATATGTTTTTAGGATCGAAAATTGCTTCATGTTTAATATTAAATCTTCCCACTCCATACTCAGTACGTTCAGGCCAATGTTTTTGGCGATAGTGGGCGGCATCATTTCTGCTATCCCATAGGCAAAGATAACAGGAGTGTTTGGTATATCCACCTTGCATTCCAGTAAAAAACAAACCATCTTGAAGTCTCCAATAACTTCCCACTTGTATTCCGTATATTTGATTGCAGTTAATAGCATTTTAATACTGTCATAATTTTCTTTGAGATGTATGGAATGTGCCAGTGGAATAGATGGAAATTTGTTCCCATTGTGTAGTAGAACTGCTTTTAGACTTTTGCTTCAAATAAACCTTTCACGTCATAGCAAAAAAAGTGTCCATCTTCCTTACTGTAGAAACAAGAAAATTCTTCATGACGCTTTCTTTGCCGAGATATTCGAACATCAGAAGTAAGTAAATTTCGTTGTTTAAGCGGCGATGCTAATAACTCTGCTTTGTATTTTGATAGATTTAATTCTTCTTAAGTCATTGAGAGCTCGGAGCCCATTTTTTGTCCTGGTTTTTAACAGGTAGACCGAAGTAGGCTAGGTAGGTCTCGCAAATCCTTGTGTTTTTAGTTAAATCAAACTTTGTTTACCTTCTTTTAATACATTCGCCACATATATAGCAAAACGAATTAGCCGCTCGTTTACAACTTCTCGAAGACATCATTCCTCTGTGATATGCAAAAACATAGTGTCGCCCACAACGAGTAACCCAAGAAACTACAGCTTCTTAAAAAAAATTTTACTTACAAAAACGCTATCAGGTAGCTGGCATGCTTTATTGCTAGGCCTGCCAATCCGTCAGTAAAAGTTTCGATGAGTTTCTTAATATGTACTTAACGAATTGCCAAATCTACCTAAAATCATATGTGTATCTGGGACCTTTTCTCTCCTTTTTACTGTTTCTCAGCCACATTTTTTTGGCTTTTTTTTAAGATGAGTATGTTGTGCTTTAAGTAGATCTTTTTTCGATGCATCGCCGCATCAGGTAGCTACCCGCCGCCCTCTATCGACCGAAATAGCGCGAAAGGACCTACATTAGCCTGGTGCAAAAATGCAAAATTTTCAAATCGCTATAACTTCTACAAAACCAAATATTTTTGATTCGTAATTGCATTTTTTTTTTGTTGATCTGTGTTATTTTATAGAGTTTTAGAGAAAAAACAGTTCTCTTTGCAATTAAGATATGAGATATGTATATAATATAATATTTTGTGTATGAGATAAATTTTTAATAGGAGAAAACTTAACAAAAACCTAGGAAATTTTTATACTATAATAAAACATATACATACTGCTTACAATCTATTTACAAGCTAAACGTAATAACTACAATTTTCTAATTAATGTGTTATCTGAATATGTCAATTTATTTTGGAAATTATTTGTGAACTTATTGATGGTATCTGAAACTGGACTGACTTGTGCTTTATCATGCAATTTAATTGTGGGATAAAAGAAAAGCAAATTTAGAAACATTTTTAGAATTTTATTTTGAGCAATTTGAATTTTATTAATATGACATTTAGCGCAGTCTGACCATACAGGAGCAGCATAAATAACAATAGGAAAAAATACTGTTTTTAGAAGAATTATTTTGTTGGAAATCGACATTATGGATTTACGGTTAATTAAAGAGTAGAAGAGTCTTGTACAAAATTTTAATTTAGCTAGATTTGATTGTATGTGTTTTTGAAAAGTAAGTTTAGTATCAAGATAGACTCCTAGATACTTGACATTAGGCACTCATTTTATATGACCCGAATTTAGAAGGAGATTAGTAGAAGGAAGGTTACAACGAAGTCTTTTACGAGAAAAAAAGGCCGTTGTTTTCGAAATGTTTAATTTTATTTTCCATTTGTAAAAGTAACCGCTAAGAACATGAACAGCGTTGACTAAAGTAGAGTCTATTATGATAGGACTGCAGCTACTAGTAAAAATAGAGATATCATCTGCATATAAGGAAATTTGACAGTAAGGAGGAATCGGCATATCGGAGATGTATATATTAAATAGTATTGGACCCAGAACAGATCCTTGTGGAGCACCAGCAGGAATTTTTGTAGTAGAAGAGTTAGCTCCGTTGATAGAAACAAACATATGTTTGTCCTTTAGGAGACTTTGAATGATTTTAATAAGATATATAGGTGGTTTTATGTTAGATAATTTGTATATTAGCCCGTCATGCCAGACTCCATCGAAAGCGGCTATAGTATATCAAGTAAAACCAAGCCAACTGATTTTTTTATCATGAAAGCTTTTTTTTTACAAAATTTTTAATTCTGAGCAGTGGGAAGCAGCAATTATGACCAGCACGGAAACCAAATTGGACATCAGGTAAAATTTTATTTTCTTCAAGAAAAACAGTTAGTCAATTGATCAACGAAGGAAAAAGTGAGGTTAAATTTGACCATTTGTGTAACTTTAACAACCAATAGTCTTAAAACCTAGAAGCCTCTGGAGGGCGGGACTTTCAGATCTAGGATCTGGAGGAGCCCCTCTGCTCCCCCTAAAACTCTTTTCTTTAAAGCGTGGTTCTTTATTGGAAAATTTTCCCGCCATTCCTTCTGAAGATGTCTCATTTTATCTAAGTTTTGAAAGGGTCATTTGAGTATGCACCTGATTTATTCGTATCAAGTTTTGTTAAAAAATTTGCTGACTACCTACGTCAGTCTATATCTAACTTGTTCACTCTGTCACTAAAGCAAGGTATTTTTTCTTTAGCTTTTATTATCCCTCTCCATAAAGCCGAGAGTAGGTCCTCGATTGAAAACTATCGAGGAATTGCAGAGCTTTTCGAAATTCCAAAATTACTTGAAGCATTTCATATTAATCAGTTGAAATATTCGATCACTTCAAGAGTTGCAAATTCTCAGCGGGTTTTGTACAGACAAGTCTACTATTATAATTTATTAGAATTCTTAACTCATGCTCCAAATGGGTTTAGCGAAAATACTCTAACAGATATACAGAAGATATATAAGAATGCTCTTCCAATGTTATTGATGTAACTTCGGCAATTCCTCAAGACATCAACCTGAGGCTTAGTTTATTTAGTGGAACGTTAACTATATATATATGTAAATATTTGAGTTTCTCAGGAAGAAAAAATTTTGCCAGTTTCTTACACTACAAACAACAATACTCTTGATCAGGTGAATGATTTTGTTGAATTGCCAGTTACAATGGATTCCAAACTTAATTTTTATAATGATATAAAGCTAGAGGTGACTTTGCCTTTTTAAACTGATGATCTAAAGATTTCATGGATCCAATGTAACAAATTATTACCTTATGAAAAAATTATATATTGTCGCTTCTCAATAAATTATTAATGGCGAAATAATATTATTGCTTTTCATGTACAGGGTGGCTTGCTACATTAAGAAACTCAAATAATTTTTTTTTCAGTGTATGGAATTCATTTTTCTTTTATTCATGTTAAAGCTCATTCAATTTTATTAAATATAGCTTAATTAGTTTTAAAAATAATGGAATTTAAATGCCCCCCTGCTCGTTGATGCATGTGCGGCATCTTACCAAAAAGTTGTTCATTACTGCTTGGAGAGTTGAGACAGGAATAGCCGCAATTGTTTCTCGAATGGATTGCCTTAGTTCATTCAAATTTGTTGGTTTTGCTTTGTAGACTTCCTGTTTGCAATAACCCCACAGGAAAAAGTCAGGTGCAGTAAGGTCAGGCGACCTGGGTGGCCAACGGAATGTGGAGTTTCTGGATATCAGCTTATTGGGAAATTTTCGTCGCAATTCTGTCATAACAGGTTGGGCTATGTGAGGAGCTGCACCATCTTGCTGAAACCACACAGAGTTGAAAGAAATTCTCATTCGGCGTAATTCTGGATAGAAAAACTCTCTCAACATGCTCAAGTAACGGTCTCCAGTAACCGTAACGGTGTGACCGTTTTCTTCGAAGAAGTAGGGCCCGACAATGCAGCGTGATGAAACTGCACACCACACTGTGACACGAAGTGGATGCAATTCCGTCTCATGGAGTATCTGTGGGTTGGAAGCACTCTATATTCGACAATTTTGTTTGTTTATGTTGCCGTTTAAATCGAAATGGGCCTCGTCAGACATGAAAAGACAGTTCAACATGTTTCCATCCTCTTCCACCATTTGAAGCATCTTCTGGCAAAATTCCAAGCGAATCGGCAAGTCTGCAGCGTTCAGTTTGTTGGCCATTTGAATTTTATATGGGAATAAGTCCAAACCTTTGTGCATAATTGACTGTAATGACTGTCTGCTTATACCCATTTGAGCAAATAAGCTTCTTGTCGAAACACGTGGGTTGTTTTGTATGGCAGCAGCTACAGCAGCGATTGTTTCCTCCGTTCGAACTGAAGGGTTTCGATGGTAAGGTCTTCTGTTGACTGTCCCATGCTCGGCAAAACTGTTTACAAGTCTCATTATGGTCCATCTGCTCGGAGGATTGCCGCCAAACGTGGGCCTATACTCTCTTTGAACCGAAACTACGGACTCCAGTGCGTGATAGCGGCGGACAATCCAAATTCTTGTTTCAGTGTCCCAGTTATCCATTTTTGTTAAATGTAAAAGTCAATCTGCAAAATAAAAAAAAAATTAACCAGATTCATTAAATAGAAAAAAAGTTATTTAATTTTTTTTTGGTAGCGGCTTTCATCAGCCACCCTGTATTATATTCAACTTTCTATAGCCCAACAGCTTTGGATCCCAACGTTTAACAAACGGCACAAAAAACCAAAGATCCGTGCGTCATGCGGACGGCGCCCCTCGCTTCGGGTAGAACGGGAAAGGAGATAACCGTTGGGTTTATTATTATAATTATTATTACTATTATTATTTATTATTATTATTATTATTATTATTATTATTATTATTATTATTATTATTATTATTATTATTGTTATTATTATTATTATTATTATTATTATTATTATTATTATTATTATTATTATTATTATTATTATTGTTATTATTATTATTATTATTATTATTATTATTATTATTATTATTATTATTATTATTATTATTATTATTATTATTATTGTTATTATTATTATTATTATTATTATTATTATTATTATTATTATTATTATTATTATTATTATTATTATTATTATTATTATTATTATTATTATTATTATTATTATTATTATTATTGTTATTATTATTATTATTATTATTATTATTATTATTATTATTATTATTATTATTATTATTATTATTATTATTATTATTATTATTATTATTATTGTTATTATTATTATAATACGCATATTAATTTAACGTAAATTTGGTGAGTATTTATGAATTTGCCAAACGGTGTTTTTAAGCAGAAGCATCAATTTTATTAACTGGTCTCAAAGCAATTTCATATTCGACTCAATCTGCGGTCAGTACCGTAAACAATCGAAAAGAGCCGCAAGGTAAACCACAACCTAAAGCGAATGACTGCATACATAGAATAAGTGATAGCAAAGCATTTTCAAAGCCACAAATGCATTTCAAATGTACCTACATGCGTATATATAAACATTAGACTTGCTCGCGGAAAAAAAGTATGTAATTAACTTCACAAGGTTGGCGGGAAACTTTCGATTGCCCAGCATGGCCAACTGAAAAATCTCCCCATTCCTTACTAAACACAATTGAGACGTCATCAAAGAACATAGATTATAAATTTTCCTTTCCTGTGGCATGAAGTCTCGTTCGATTTCATCATACCAGAAACCAATTTGATCAAATCAGATTGTAATATCAAACAGAAAAAGTCAAATTAGGTGTGGTATGGTGAAATTGGACGAGATTTTGTGTTAGGGGGACGGTGAGTGTGATGAATGCTATGTAACCTACGTTCTTTCAGAACCCTATATCACAGAGGATACAATAAAACAGCGATAATCTCACCACTGGTGAAATTGGTGGTAAGGTACTCACTAGCGTCGTTTATCGAACGAATGCTAATCGGTCAGGTAATAAGCGATGGATTATAAGAAGGTTCCCAGTTAGATTTACGCCCCAGGGGGTAGTCATCACATTGCTTTTATGGAATATAACAGTAGACAGCCACTTTTAAGAACATATATGTTGGGTGGAGACCATCGTAATAAAGGGGCGGCCAAATGTCTAGGACTCATATTGGATACAAAACTAATTTGGGGTCCCAAGTGCGCAGATAGAGTGCGTAAAAAGACTTGTGATACTGTGGTGGAGACTTATACTCTGAACACCTTGGAGTCTCTATTAGCTTCCGCAGGGTCTAGGCGGAACTGATGGCAATTGATAAGGCCACAAAACTGGTGACATGTGGTACGTAATCCAAGATGGATAAACAATAAAATCTCTCAAAAAACAATCGACAATCTTCATAGTAGCCATGAAATGCCGCTGAAAGACTGAAATAATGAAATAGGTATACCCACGATAAATTGAAAGATATTTGCTCTGGACAGGTTTCATAAAGTGGATAATGACAGATGACGGAGCGAGATCACTTGAAGGACTACCAAGCAATTGTGGCTTATTGTTGAACGACGTGGTTGTATCTGTCATAACAGGTTATTAAATAATTGAATATAGTAAGCGCACGATTTGATGAATTTTGAGAAGAGGAGGTAATAATATTACACCTTCTGTGTCAGTATCCTGCGCTATATAGAGATTTTCCACTTTAGGTATCGAATTATTCGAGAACTTGGAAGGCATTAACTGTGTGAAAATCAGGGCTCTTTAAAATAGTTTGGGAGGGAATTGGAAATCTTTGATCCCCGTGCGCTATTACAATGGCCCTCGAGCCTATGTGTGTCTGAAGACAGCCGCTATAACCCAACATAGCCTATCTCCACTAACTTGTAAGATCATTTTGAGATAATGTAATGAACAATAAGGTTGTATTAAGTGCGGCAGAAATTGTTTTTTTTTTTTTAATTAGTAGGCTAAGGAGTGAAGTAAAGTATAGTATAGTACACAAATTTATATTTTTAATGCTATACCACACAACGGAATCGAATAATAAATAAAACAGCTACATATGTAAATGTTGGCTGTTTTGTTAGGGTTTTTCCTCTCAAAGTTGTTTTTCAAACTAGGGTGTCGTATAGGGGCTGGCCCGGTCTAATGTAAACATACGTATTACCAACAAAACGCATGATATGTTTACAATCATTAAGATGCTAAGGCACACTTAAAGCTTACAATGAAATTGAAAGCCACAGTGTAAGCTTCATAAACCTGCGGGATTAGCATGTGCACATGTTGCGAATTTTTCAACAAGCAGCCGCAGTCACCGGAACTCGCAAAAGAACAGGCGTTTGAACATGCATAGTAGGGACGGTAATCCCAGGATTCCGGGATTCAAAACTTTTTTTCGTACCGAAAATTCCGCGAATCCTTGCCAACAATCCCGAGACTTTGGGGATTTTAAATCACATTTTTTGAAACTCAAAGAAATGATTCTGGCATGTTTTGCAACCCCAAGCAGGAAGTAGGTACAGATTAAAATTGAATTTTAAAAAATTTTGTGAAAGATTTTGACGATTTTTGATGCAAAAACGTCGGCCATATAAAGAACGCAATTGTAAATGATAGGAAATTTTGTCGAATTTTTCTAGGTTTTGCACAAAGTTCGGAAAATTGAATTTTATAGATTTTGGTGAACAAACTATGCTTATTTTCACTTTGTGAACATTATCTTTTCTTTTTAAAATAAAAAATTTATACATATTTAGGAGTCTGTGTACTATTACTTTTGTCTTATTAAATCTATGAAAAAATATTTACCTTACTTTTGTTTATCAAATATTATATTGAGTAAAAATAATCCCATTATTTTGGCATTAAATTTGGCATAGTAAAAATTATCTGATTTATAGTTAGAATTCTCCGATTTACGACCGATGACTTGCTGCCATTTTGAAGGTAATTTCAAAATGCCACTCTATTGGCAAAAACTGGGCCAATCGATTTTCACAACGTTCTCTTAAGGGAAATTTTTCACCAGCGAAATCATTCGTCATAGACAGGAGCAGGTGGTAAAATCTTGGAGCCAGGTTCGGACTATAAGGTGGATGCGTAAGAATCTCCCAACCAAGCTCTCGGAGCTTCTGGCGAGCCCCTACCGACGTGGCATTGTCCCGATGGAATCCAACTCTTCTCCGATTGGCCAAAGCTGGACGCTACTGGGCGATTGTTTCCTTCAGATGGTCCAATTGTTAACAAGACTGGCCCAAATTAAGACTTTGGTCATAGGGGAATATCTCATAGTAGAAGATTCCCTGCCAATCCCACCAAACACGTAGCATGAACTTCCTGACCTTCAAAGCTGGCTGGGCTACCTTTTGCGCGGCTCACCGGACTTTTCGTCACCAGTACCCACCAGCTTCCGAAATAGATCCATTTTGTTGCGGTTCACCAGCGATTCGCAGATCAGAATCCGGTCCATGAGGTTTTTGGCGTTAAATCGTATGACTCCCATACATCGAAATGCTTTTTGCATTCAACCTTATTTAAATAGCTCCAAACTGTTTTATGTGCAATGTTTAGCTCCTGGGAAAACGAAAGAGTGCTCACATTATGGTTGGACTCGGCGATTTCCATTATTTTATCATTAACTTCGACGATTGACCTTCCATCCTTGATATAAAAATTACTGGAAAGGAATCTATGAAACCAAAATCGGCTGTTACAGCATCAGGACCATAAACTCTGTTCTCATTTTCAGCAGCCATGCTTTCGTTTTCGCCTGTATCGAAAAAAAAACTGTAAAATATAAAAGCCGTATTCCTTTCGCCTTCTGTTAGCTAGTGACGAATCGAGGAAGCATCTGGCATAAGTTAACATCAACAATTATTTTGCTTTTGTTTTCAATGTAATGTACGGATTTCACAAATGGCGAATATGCATCAAAAGTGCAAGTACGTCCACGTACATGATCGTCGTTTATGTGCAGCTTAAAACTAGTCTAATGTCTGCAGATTTGAATGTAATGAGTTCGACCACTTTAATGAGGTATTGCCGTACTCGCGATCGCTGAATCTAGCTAGCTATCGTTGTTGTTGCTTGTACACACAAATCTGTTCGGACGCGATCAAAGCTTATAGTGCGCACAGTCACCGACGCAAACGTACGCTACGTGTCAGCTGACACGATCAAACTTATGAAAGCGCCATGTAAATGCAAACTCATCAACGTGTTCGTGTGACGGGTACGCGCGACGTGTACGTGTGTAATCAGAGAAATTTAGATTTTTGCCGTGAAGCCGTGTCAGCTGAGTGCTCTCTCACCGCACAGTGTTGCCAAGCAGAACTTTTTAAAATCATTAACAAAATAACCTTATAAAAATTTAAATTTTTATTAAATTAATTTAAAATCGATGTTTAATAATGTTAATTATAGATAAATTAACTATTTGCATTTGTTGGTTTTTGGCTTTGGGTCTTATCTTTCTAACGCCATATAGCGTAATCCAATCTCATTTATACAACGCGAGATACTGAAGTCATCTATTGGAAAAATAATGCATTTCTTTTTACTCAATCTAGTTATTATTAAATGCGTAAAATGTAGCAATTGTCGTTTGTTTTCTTAAACAAAAACAAGCTTTTATTTAAACTCCATTTATTTGTTATTTATTTTATGGTCAGAGAGAGCTCGCGATTGTAACAACGATATCCCGAGATCCCGTTAAAACCCAAAAGAAAAAGTACCATCCCTAATACCAGCGACCAAAGTGTTGAGTGGCAAGTAGCACACCTTGCACGTTCGGTGTTCTATCTTGCATTGTACAACAACAATTAAAGCAAAATTAAAAACTAAACTAGCTAAAGCGCACACTCGCATACAAATATACCTAGGTTCCCCTTACAACTTATATGTGTGTATGTAGTTGCGTTCAGAAGCTTTACAATTTGCATGAAAATCAAAATCAATGGGATTAAAAAGTTACCAGTGGAAACTGTTGCCTGTATTGTTGACGTTTTTCTTGTATTGCTGCTCATTCGCTGGTACCACGTACATACGTGTCTTTTGACTTTCACTTGCAGTCATTCGAGTACGTACGTGAACGAGTGGGTACTCATACGAGTATATTTACGTATGGATGAGCGAGCGTAAAGCGTGCCTGCAATTTCCTACAAACATGACCATTCGCTGGCGTCAAGAGAAAGATACAAAGTAAAAATCTCGTTTAATAGTACAAACAAGAACTCCGATATACCCACATACATATGCAACCACTTATACGTGTGTGTTTGGGTGTGTGTGTATGGATGCAGCAACCCCATGAGCAAAAGTAAAGAGACTTTCATTACGTACAAGTTTTTAAATAAATTTCAGGATGGGACATTAGATGAAGGAAATAAAGTATGTACTACAGCAGAGGTGGGCAAAACGTGCTCGGGAGCAACGTCGGCTTGAGCAAATCCTAAGGGTTGATTATATACACTTCGCACAAGTTCGGAGAAAGTTTAGGCTGTTACATAAATATAATTAATAATAATTTAGCGCTTGATCTTTGTCCAAACTCTTCCTAAATTTTGTGCTGTGCGTCTTGATGTTTTAACACAAATTGAGGGACCTGCAGTTTTACGTCGATTCCTAACGAAAAATAATTTTTGTGAGTCGTTTTTTTTCGGGGCAGAAATACACACGGAGGTTTGCCATTGCCTGCCAAGGGGCAACCGCTGTTAGAAAGAACCTTTTTATAACACTAGTCTAGAAATATTTATGAATTGAGTAACACTTCGTTAACAATGTGCTATTTGGATTAATATTGGGGGCGCTGAACACGAAAATGAATTGCTTTCATTTCTCTACAGAAGCGTTTTCGAAGTAAGGTGAAAGCTATTGATCTTCTTTGCATCAAAATTTAGATCAAGGTTTTAAAATATGCTAGAAAGCGTCTTTAAAAACAATTTGGCTGAAACTCTGGAAAGATGTTCAAATACATATGCGAGAACAGCGTATTAATTGACTGTATAGATGTATGGAAAATTCAGTGAATATTTTTTGATATATTACTTTGACGGATCTTTAACCAAGGGTTTACTCTATATAATTCAGCAAAACATTATGAGCGCCACCCTTAGAATGATAGAATACAAGATTACGCCTTCCGTGTGCCGCTAGTCCTCTCTTTGTCGATTAGACAGCATCCACCCATTCGCTGACAAAATGAAAACATTTTACACAAACAATGGTAAGAAAACTTTTCAATCATCTCCTCGTTTGTTCACTTCTTCTAGGCTTATTATTCTTCTTCTTTAGAATTCTCTTTCTCGAGCTATTATTACGTCATTATCAGTTGCTCTCAGCGTGGAAGCCGCAATCTTTTCTTCTATCATTCTTGGCGCCACTTTGTAGTTCATAGAAAGGCAAACTAACACTATCACATTTTGTCGAGGTATTAGTGGGCCCTCGAAGTTTTGTCACAATTGTATTAAATTTTGGTCAAACAGAGGATCTAGTACTGCAACTAATTTTCAATATTTTGGAATCCTTATGATCACATCTTTTTGTTCAAATTGCAAACCTGATATATTTTTTTATTCAAAAAACAATTACTTGCATTCGTATGATCGCATACTAGATTCTGTCTACTCATGAATTAAATTTCTTTGATTAAGGAACTGTAGTTCGCTGTTAGTCATATATTTTGCGTTTGTGTATTATTACAAGCTCATGCAAATACAAATCTGAATTTAATTAGAATACGTAACTTTTTGCTTTTGGTAAACTATGCTCTAAAATATAAAGAAAAATAAATCGTCAGCTACACTTCCACTTCGAAGCAAATGAAAACCTGTGTATTATGTTACCTACTTAACATATTTTGTTATACAACTAGACTAAAATTCGTTCTGCGATAAGGTGAATTAAATATATTGCTGAGTCTAATGGTTTTGTGGAGGGCAATTAAAAAATATTAGCTTCAGTAAGAAGTGGTATTTGATATGATTCGTCACTTTGTCCTTTATAAACATTACTTTGGAAGTTCTAATGTTGGCAATGCTAACAAAAGGCATCTACTTTTATATTAAGGCAAACTACAAGGCTAATGAAGGGAATTAATGGCAAATCTATTCAAACGTTTCTGAAAGTAAAGAAATCAAGAATAACCCACCGCCCCCCATCTCTTGCAAATGAATTCATAAATTATTATAATGCTATTGATAGCACTGCATTTGAAATGCCCAATATAAAACTTAGAGGAAAATCAGGCGTTTAATTTTTGTAGGCTCTTCTAATCTTCGTTGGCCAACGTATGCGTTCGTGTAGCGCGTGTCTGCTACATTCGGTCTTTCCCGGGTTCAAATCCTGGCCGGGCAAGTAACTTCAAAAATTACAGTAGTCTATATGAAAAAAATACTTCATTCAAAAAGTTATGAATTTGATTTATTTTTCCAAAGAAGGCTTTTAGAGATATAGGTGAAAACCTTGTTTCCGAGACCCTTTTGCAGTTATTGCCACATAGATACCTTCAGAATAGCAAATAAAACATTCAGCAAATAAAATATTCTGATTCTCTACGTTGCTATGTTTTTTGTGCAAATCGGAATAGTACTCTTTGAATTACAGACGTTTAAATAAAAAAAAAATAATAATAAGGCGAAAACTGGTAATATTAATTCATTACTAGGTGAATACAATATACTAGATTTTTAAGGAATTCTGACTGTACTTCATTGCAGGCACTATTTAGTGAAAATATGTAAATAAAATCAAGCATTTATTTTATTGAATTTTGTTCGTTTTATTTAAATCTAAAAAAAAAACAGAATAGATCGATTATCAATTTAAGGCGGCAAGATAAACAACATGTTTTGTTTTCTGCTCCGGAGCGTATATTAAATGTGAGAATGGTTTCTCAACTCGGGAAAACGCCACATTTAGTTGGCTATGTGAAAAGCATGGCATTTGCAGATTTGTGTCTCGTTTATGGTTATCACTGGGAACAGAATACGTTTGAACTGGAACGTTAAATCGTTTGAAGGCAAGGGAATTCGTGAAATTAAGCATTCTGCTCCTTTTAACGGTTCTTTTAAAACCCTTAGCACTATCACATGGTTTATTAGCTTCGTCACAATCAGTCTGGTTCTGTTGCACAGTTTCGGGGCATGAGGATTTCGTAGAATAATGATCACAGACGCACATGATGAAACATATTTTTGAAATTAAGCTTTTTTCGTCTTGAAAAATTTCATATAAATTATTGGGTTTACCTTATTTACATTTAAATAGGTGGCAACCTTTTAAAATATTTTGAAAATGAAGCTTTCGTTTGTTATCTATATTGCAATATTTGATTTCTTTAAATACTTTAATTAAATTTAAGATTTTAAATTTAAGATTTAAAAAAAGGTGGCAACTCTCTTCAAAAACTGATTATATGGGAACTGATGCAACGAACTATAAGCATAAGTGGCAAATCTTATCCAAATCTGTCCAGTCGTCATATAGCAACATGCGATTTAATGCCACGCATTGAACTGTAATTGAATTGAACTGAAAAATGAAATGTGTGCCTAGAGCGCCACATCTTGAGAATTTTTCGAGTTTTATTTTTCCCAAACCTTTGCGAAGCAATTGCCAACAAATCCGCAGAAGGAAGTATCCATTTTGGTACAGTTGTTTTCAAGTTTTAAGCAGCCGAACAAGCCACGGTTCATTTTTATATACCGGGTGTTTTTTTTTAGACTGAGTTCTATCAAATAGGAATAAAACACATAAAAAATGAAGTATGATGTCAATTTTTTATTTGAAAGATATTTTCATCAAATTTATTGTTTAAAAACGACTTCTGGCATATTTCCGCCACTACTAGCTTTGGTGATTCGGATGCGATCAGTCCAATTTTCAACCATTTGTTGTGGATGGACTAAGTCCAACTTGTAGAGCACGGCGGCGAATAGACAAATTCGGATCTTCTCCAACACTATCACTTACAGCACCAATACTTTCTTCTGTACGTACAGCTCTTTGTCTTGTTGCTGGTTTTTCGTCGAGTGGAGTAAATGTTGATCGAAATTTATCAACAGTTCGACGAATAAGCTGCCTGATGCTCCATTATGTGGACCATGAAATTCACGAAGTGCTCTATAAGTTTGGCGAACAGAACACTGATTTTTAAAGTAAATTTCCAAAATTTGTAAACGTTGTTGCGGCGTCATTCTTTCCATGATGATTTGTCAATGCTTACTGAACAGAAATGTCAAAACTAAATGTCTTTTACCAACTGACAAGTAACAGCTATCCCTATTGAAAGTTCTATCAGTCTAAAAAAACACCCGATACTTTACATATGTAGATTGTTTTGTTGAAAAACAAGTTCATTAATTTCATTTGAAATTCTGCTAAACAAATTCCGCTATGATTATTTTGAAAAATCAATTTTTTATTTCAACAAATTTCAATGTTCTATAATATTTTTGCACTTATTACATTGAGTACCTACCGAATTAGTGGTTGTGCTTTTCGTTTTACCGATCAATTGCTTCGGGCAGGTGGTTATATTAAGAGGCGCATTTTTCTTATTGAGCGAAAAACGATTAGGGTTCTTTGTGTTTTAACTTTTTTTGTTGACGACTTGCGTTCCAACTCAATCGCTGGTTATATCTATGATATCTATACTAGTATTTCCAAGTATTGTTGAATTTTAAAGCAAATTCTGAAAATTAAGCTGAGATGGTAATCTCTCTGAAGAGAATTGCTCTTGAGTTAAAAAAGCCGTTTGCATCGGCTATCGTTCTATCGATTTATCGATCAGGGGTTCGAAAAAAATGAATTTTATGCGGCGCATTACTCTGGAAGGACCATGTAAAGCATACTTGCTTCGGAAGTAAGTAACTCATATAACAAACTTAGCAAATATTTATCTTTTGCTTTTTTATTTGCTTAGTTAGTTGTAATAAATATTTTTGGTAATTAACCAAAGTATAAACACGAAGTTTTCGGTTAGGTTTTATTATCGTAAGTTTATATAACTTTTTGATTTAAATTCTTTAAATAAATGCACAATTACAACAGCAGGAACTCTGTAAATTAGCGCATAAAAAACTAAATGCGTAGCAATTTAAATATACAAAAAAATCCCATTGCTATGTCAAGTGAAGAAAATGCTCACGCAAAAAAATTCTCAAGGGTTAAACCATTTTTGTTTGCCTGCATGCTTTTTTATTTTTAATCAATAACCGTAATTTCGAAATTTGTAGGAATCGGGTAAAACTACGCCAACCTCTTCTATAACAGTTATTTACTGAAATCCAAAAAAAATTGATGTTGTAATTGGAATGAAATGGATATTTTAGTTACTATAAATGCGGACTTGCTTAAATTCATCATACAGGATCGGCACATTTTTAAATATGGTGTGAGTTCACAAAAAAAAAAAAAAAATAAGTAAATGAAGTGAATCAATTGACAAATTTACTGTCGACATTTAAACCGAAAACTTATCACTTTATTTAGTGTAACTAGAAAAATCTGTGAAACTTTCTTATCAAATTATTGCTAATTTGGTACATTATTTGAATGTCAAGTATAATTCGATAAAAAAATATGGAAAATCAAAATGTGAGAACTCGTGTCGAGCTCGATTGGAAGTCGCCCTCATATTGTGGCAAATTGGGTAGTTAATTCACTGCCTTAACTTAATTGGCATGTGAATATCATGCGAACGTCTCCCAATAAACATCGAAAAAATATTCCTCCAACTTTTGTAAAATTTATAGTTTTCAAGTTAATATCCAGCCTCATAGTCTAATTATTCTCAAACATTTGAGAAGCTTTTCGAAATTTATGGTTCTCAAGTTGATATCAAGCACATTTCTCCAATTGATATCCTACATTCGATAACAAGTTGAGATGAAGTTGAAAAAAAAAAAATTGTTATCTTAATGGAGTACTAAAGTGAAAATATGAGTTAAGTCATAAATTTACTATTAACATTCAACCCGAAAACTTGTCTTTAAGATCTTGGACATCAAAGGGTAATCAGAAATACCAAACAACAGTTGCCAGGCATTTTATTAATTTATTTTGTGTATAGCGTTTTATACATATTTTATTTTATTTTCCGTATTATAGTCATACATCTGAGTCACATTAGAAAATTACATTTGAAACTAACTTTAGAACATAATTATTGCCATACAAAAAAAAAATCAAATTTTTGTTGAGAACGCTATTACTCTGAAGTTGAGGTACAGTTGAGAAATAACGTTGGAAATTTGAGAAACAGGTTAGCTCTGAACTTGAGCTCTAATGTGCCCCAACACTAAATGTTTATGGGGCTTTGTTGCTCAGCTTCGCACACAGACTTACTGTCTTTCTATCGAATTAGTTTGTAACTTCACTAACTTTGTTGCTTCGAGTTTATGAAGTTGTTAAGCTATACGCTTTCGAAAAGAGCTTTATAATCTCTTAAATGAAAATCAATTAATTATTGCATATAAAGTGAGGAGTGGCATATTAAAAAATGTACTATTTTTTCAGCTAGCTATGGAGAAATTGTTATTAATCATTATGATTTGACATAGTTAAATTACACCCATTATTTTATGTGTGTGAATAAAAATATATTCAGTTTATAAATAAGGTAAGAGGTAAGTTGAAGGTCCAAAACTTCAAATGAATTGTTTAATTAATAAACCGATGCGTTTTCATCTACGTCTTACGTCTCGATGAATGTTAAGTTCAGTCAATCCGTTTAGTGCAGTTTCACTTATGGTAGACCGTAGATAATTTCCTAGTTGGCACAGTGTTGAAAAAGATCGTTACTGGCAGAGCGCCCATTACAAACAAGATTTGATGCGCATTAGGTAAAGCATGTTGGTATTTCTTAAAATAACAATAAATCAAAGTATATTTTCTTAATACTCGAATTTGATAACTATAAATTGAAATATAACAGGTAAAATAGACCTTGCTTGTTGGATGCAATTTCGAAAATAAAATGGCTGCCAGCTGTATGAGCAAATCAATTCAACTAAACAATATCAATCAGATATTCCAATATGAATAAATTAAAGGAAGGCTTTCCTTGAAAAATATAATATAAACTAATTAAAACTTTAAGTTAAATATTACAATACTGGTGTGAAACGAATGTGGGTTAAAGAAAGTTTATTTACTAAAATATATTTGAAAAATTAAATGCTAATAAATGATAACTACAAGTATATTAGAAAATATATTGAGTTACCAGGTACCCAGTATTTTTGTCTTTTATTTTTGATCCTTAGGAATTTTAGACGATATTTAATTCTGAACTAAAAGTACAGAAAAAGCATGTGGCGGAAATAAATTGTGGTACGCATACATTTTTTTTTTTTGATATTTTTATCTAAAATGACGTTTTACAGCTCCCATAACTCGAGAACCGTCTATCGTGGAAAGAAATCTCCTTAAGTAAAAATTAAACTTTGCATTCTGCTTTGCAATGCTATATTATAAAAATATGTATGTTTAAACAATTTGTTACCACAAAAAGTATTTCAACTTTTTTTTTTTATTAATAACAAATTGATTTTTCATTTTTTAAGTTTTTTCAAATTTCAAATTTGATTCTTCTTTTTTCCTTTTCAATGAATTCTCTGAAGACTTCCGAAAAACATATTAAAATATCTATTATGATGTAATCAGAAGTAGATTTTGAGTTATAGAACTTAAAAGAACCGCATGCATGGTCCGCGCGAGTTAATATGAATTAAAAAAAATATAATTTAATGTTACGGCGAAATGCACGCCCTGCGTTTGGAAAATAGTTAGCTTTTCACATTTATTTAAACAAAAAGTAAAACGTTTTCAAGTTTATACATTTGTGATTGAAAATATGTTCATTGTAGGATTTAAAAACCTATAAAAATTTTGTAAGATAACATAAATGAAAAATCATCCTATTTCAGCTGGACATTAAAATAGGTGTAAATTTCATAAAAATGAAATAATTAATATCCTAAGTATCCATCATTATTTCCTAGTACAGAATCTATTAGCCTGGGCATATATGTAAGAGATGAGTTTCCGACATGTTTCTATGCGTATGTTGTACCATGCTTTTTCAATATTTTTCCATAATTGAGTCTTGTTGCTACCCCCATGCTTTCAAACTTCTCTCTTCAGTTCATTCCGAAGGTTCTCAATGGCATTGAGATCGGGGGATTGACTAGGCCAATCAATAACCCTGACATGTTTTCCCCCGAACCAGTCCTGCACCGTTTTAAAGGATTGCTTGGGCTCGTTATCTTGTTGAAACTTCCACACAAGAGGTACTTGCTCTTTAGCATAAGGTAACATGGCTTCCTCCAGTATTCTCCAATAAACAAACCTATCGTACCAAGAGCAGCATTGTCATATTATTATATTTCCGCCGCCGCACAGTGGTCGATTTGAAATATTTAGGCGGCCAAAACTATTTTTGGACGTTAATGGCTTCGAAAGCCTGTATTTTAAAAAACTATCTATTTATTTTAAAAAATAAATAAGAAAAACATATATTTTATAATACAAACACATTTTATTCTCATAAATCATAAATAAATAAAAATGCATTAAATTGTCTTATTAACCCTGCTGTTAGGTTAAAAAAAACTTACGAATCTTAGGTTAGAGGACCATTTGGTCCATACTGCAGTTTTCATACAAAATAACAATTTAATCTTAGTCTTAATATTTAGTTTGGTTCAATACTTGCTAAATATTATTATTTTATTATTTACTCAACTCTGGTAAAACCCAGCACCAGTGGCCTGCTCTAAAAATGCTTCTATTTCAGGAGCTCGAAAGCGAGGAATTTGTAGTTGCTGCAAGTCTAAGTCTGATGTAAAATGCTCCATTTGCAGTGCGTTTATTTGCAAAACCAACCGAAAAACATTTTTTTGCTCATCATGTAGTGCCAAAAAATATCGAGCAAACCAATAAATACTTATTTTTGGAAAATTAATGTAAAGAAAATCAAAGAAAATATACTATGGACCAAATGGTCCCTTAACCTAAGATTCGTAATTTTCAATTTATCTTAGTCCAGTTTTAAGTCAGAGAATTAAATTTTCGCACATAATATTGTTTTATAAAAAGACCACCTGAGCTGAAAAATTTAGACAGTATATATCACCGTTCCAAAGTTACAAAGAAAACAAAAAAAAAATTGGACCAAATGGTCTTAACCTAACAGCAGGGTTAAAAGATGTTTCTATCTCGACTTCTTCGTGCTCAATACTTGATTGTCTGTGGGGCTCGGCAGGTTCTAATAGTTCTATAACTTCACTGGAAAAAATGTTGTGTGAAGTTTTCTTTAACGATCTTTCACTACTTACGAGTGGATCTGAAGTAAGAAGCAATCTTTGATAAATATCACGGTTGCATTCTTCCCTTGAAAATTTTCTTGAAAAATTCTGTCTGTATGACCGAAAATGTTTAGTTCGTGCTTCTGCAGCCTCCTCCGACAATTGGCCGATTGGCAACAGTGCATTATCTATGATGGTCGCCCCATGTAATAGTATGTAATTTATGCATTGTTGGAGTCATGTGATGCCATCCGTATAATTCCACATACATTTGCGCGTAGATTGATAGTCGTTGAATAGTATGATCCATTAGGCATTGTAAACTAATTTCTGCGCAGGTAGCCGTTACTCGCAATGCCGTCTTTGGTGGGTAGCATTCTTGTTTTGTTTTCAACAAAAGGTCGTAACAAGGGTAATGCTTTGGGTTAGTTGCCCTTATTATTTCATATTGTCGTCTTGTTAGGTCAGCTTCTACGAACATTTTGAGTGCTTGGAACGGGGTCAAAGGAGCAATTGTTTCATTGGTCTTGGAATAGGCTTTTCTATATTTACTAGCCTTTGTTGGTGAATTTCGTATATCTTTGAGCACTTTTGAGGCATTTCTTCTTCCCTTCGTTTGCAATATGACTTGTGCGGCATGTCTAATCATTTCATCATCAACATTTGATCGAATTTCCTTAGTTTTTCTTCTCTTGCTTAGTTCACTCGAATCCGAAAATGATTTGCTCGGACGACCTGGTTGATTAAGCGAATGCACTGGTATTTCAAAAGTGCCTTCCAGCCACTTCTGGTTGTTTTTCATAAAAACTTCTTCAACTTTATGAGCTTTTAGCCATCTCTGTTTAAATTCGTCTTTGATGTAGGAAAATTTATGCTTAAGGCTCTTATTTCTTTCCACAGTGTCTCCGCAAGACAATAGCAAGTGGTTTTCTAAAAACTCCAATTTCTCATCCATACTTAGCAAATTTTGTAGTTGCATTTGCTCAAACATACATTTACGGGTCACTATTTTCACCCCCGACGAACTAGGTATCTCCATAACTGAAAAAAAAAACATAAAATTAAAAAAAATGGTTTTTTAAATTTTTTTAACAAAATACTTTGAACTGCTGTCTTTAAGAAATAAGCGGGATTCTGCGGCTCTTGTTTTTTTATAGAAAAGCTGAATGTGCAACGTGTTCAATAAACAAAAAAATATGATCCGGACGAACCCTGATACATAACAAAATTGCTTTTGAAATTAAAAAAATTACATTTTTTATATGAAAAAGAGGGTATGTTCAACTACCGAAAAATATAACGAAAGTTAAAAATAAAAGTTAAAGCTATTCTTTATTTAATAGAAGCTTACCTGAGCTATGGGAATCACTTTCACTTTCACTTCACTACACAACTTAAAATAAACATACATGCGTATTGCGAAATTTTATATAATTTGGGCAACCAAATAGAAATACGTATCAAGTCAACGATCAAATTGCGTCTAACTGCACGGAAGCGGTGACGTATGGTTGTTGAAAAAAAGGGTGGGGGGTAATTCGCGGAAGTGTTTACTACACGTAAACGTCAATATTTTGTGCCTACAACGTATTTAAGATTTTGACTTTTGGCCGCCTAAATACTTCAAATCGATCACTGTGCGCCGTGTCTAACCGTCTTCTTAGTAAACTTTATGAGAAACTCTTCCGGAACAAAATTGTTTTTGTCTCATCGCTCCTGAGAACTTTTAGCCACTTTCATTCACTTTCTGCTCTGCGCCTTGATGTATGAGAAAGGACAAAGTCCTTTCCCCTTTTTTTAAATTGACATTTCCCATTGGAGGAAGATTTGTATTCGCAAGCCTCCTCCTGGATGGTTCTACTGGATGTTATGTAACCAATTTCACCTGCAAATGTCCTAGACGACACGAAAGGATCTTTTTTCACCATGGGCAAGATGTAAAAAGAGTTTTGGCGTGAACGTCCTAATGTTTCAGCATAAATTTGTAAGTTTTCCTCTCTAACATATATTTTGAGCTATCCTTTTCTCCTCAATACTGCAATGATCCGGACGTCACATCTAACTCGAAATATTATTTAGTTTTTGTACTAGTAACTTAGCATAACATTAAAACTTACCTTTCGGTTAGAATATGTAAGTAAAAATTTAATACTTTTAAAATTACGCCAAACACCACTTTGTATTTGAATGACCACACTAAATTGCTACGTGCCCAAATAAATTCCAATTTTTTTTTATTTGTAATGAACTTATAGAAAATAACGCTATTATTTTGAAATTTTAAAAGCATCGCCTATTTCTATTATCGATTATTTGGATTTCTTGAAAGTAAATAATTTCAAAACAATTATATTTGAGCTCCCATGCATGTGTACATTTGTAGTGGTATGCATATACTTAACACATATGTGTAGATTGATATAAACGTTTTTGTTAACATATCTACTATGTTTGCTAAATGTGCGCCACGCTGACGAAATGCCGTTGAACTGCACTTAGACGTACAATAAATGAAGACATTAACTGGGAGCGTTGCATGCAACAGCAATAGGTAGGCGTTGCAGACTACGGCAATTTAAAACATAAAACTTAACCCTTCTACTACGTGATTACCTTCGCCCGACGCCGTGTGTGCAAAGATTAAACCCAACAACCACCATGGCCAGCAGTAATGGCGGGCGGGTGCAATGAGGTGAACTGTGAATGGCGAATGCAACTGCGATTATTGGTAATTTTGTGTGCAATAAAATTGCCAATGATATGAAACATGCGAGGAAACGTCTAGCACGCCAAAACTAACCAACCACTGCACTGTGGCCAAAAAACATCAAATCATGGCAAAAATTAATTAATACCGACAAGCTGACTTCACTAAATTTTGTATGCAGATTTATATTTTGCAAAATATTAGATTTTAGATCAAATTGGCTGTTCATGCTCCTTTTTTCCAATAGCCCGTCAGTTAGGGGGTTTGCGCCAACATAGAAATTAAAGTATCAGCATGCTTTCCATGACAATGATGTTACTTATTGTTTTCGTTACATTAAAAGTAAGATATCTGTGCTGTACTTAAAGCACATTCCTATTTTTAATAAAAATTTTTATAGAACACCTAGACACGCCAAACGTTTAAAGCAGCTGAAGAATTTCAAAAACAACTTTTACAAGCTATATAAATTTCAGCGCTATCTAAAGGAATTTAACTGTTTGAATAAGTTCTCGTATGGAAGTTATATCTAGAATTTTGAAAACAATATTATTTCGGAGTCAAAGGCCTTCTGGCAATGCATCAACTCAAAACAGTCGTGTTCGACGGTAGCATTCGTTTTCCCTATACATATTTAAGAGTGGAAACAAAAACGATGTTCGTAATTATAAGCCGATTTCAAACCCCTCGTCACAACTTTTTGAGATAATTGTTAATGAAAAATTATATTTTGCGGTTAAAAGCCTAATATCTGCTAATCAGTACGATTTCGTTGCATGCCGCTCCAGTGTCACTAATTTTCCCATTTTCAGTGATTATTGCATATCTGCATTCGAGAACAGATCAACATTTGACAAAGTTCCCCACCGGATACCCTCGTCGAAGCTGGGATCAATGGGTATTCACCTCGCGTTTTTGTAGTGGATCAAGTCATATTTATCCATTAGACGCAGCGTTATTACCGTTGATAATTTGCGTGACCTTATGCCAACTTAATCAACCATATCAGATATTTTTTTATCCTAGTGATTATTATTGGACATTACCTTAACCCTGCTGTTAGGTTAAGACCATTTGGTCCAATTTTTTTTTTGTTTTCTTTGTAACTTTGGAACGGTGATATATACTGTCTAAATTTTTCAGTTCAGGTGGTCTTTTTATAAAACAATATTATGTGCGAAAATTTAATTCTCTGACTTAAAACTGGACTAAGATAAATTGAAAATTACGAATCTTAGGTTAAGGGACCATTTGGTCCATAGTATATTTTCTTTGATTTTCTTTACATTAATTTTCCAAAAATAAGTATTTATTGGTTTGTTCGATATTTTTTGGCGCACTACATGATGAGCAAAAAAATGTTTTTCGGTTGGTTTTGCAAATAAACGCACTGCAAATGGAGCATTTTACATCAGACTTAGACTTGCAGCAACTACAAATTCCTCGCTTTCGAGCCCCTGAACTAGAAGCATTTTTAGAGCAGGCCACTGGTGCTGGGTTTTACCAGAGTTGAGTAAATAATAAAATAATAATATTTAGCAAGTATTGAACCAAACTAAATATAAAGACTAAGATTAAATTGTTATTTTGTATGAAAACTGCAGTATGGACCAAATGGTCCTCTAACCTAAGATTCGTAAGTTTTTTTTAACCTGACGGCAGGGTTAATGGACCCCGATTTCAAAAATTGGATAAATGTTAATCTTTTTTTCTAGCAAAAACATTAAGGGTTCACTGTTGTGATTTCACGACGAGTTTTCCAAATTTTTGAATTGAAATTTTCTTGTAAATAATAAGGCGGCATGGAGATTTACCACCTGCTGAAAAAGTTGAATTTAATTATATCATACACAAGCTGTGTGAAGAAGTAAAATATGGGCATTAAGACTTCTGCTTCGCAAGGAGAAAGCTTATAGGAATATTTTGAAAATGGATTCCAACTTTTCAGAAAGTCAAATTGAATTAAGTCACCTACGATTTTGAAAGGGTTGCCACCTATGATAAGATACAGAAATCAAAATTAGTTTTCAGCCGGGGTTTTCCAATTGTACTTATAGTCAAATCAAAGAGAGTTGTGGCTTGGATAGTTCCCATGACTTCCTCTGGTCTAATTCTGGTCATAAGGACCTCATGACCTTACATATTCCATTAGCTGTCCAGAGTTTGCCAAGCTGATCGCGAGCCCACTCGTTCAGAAGTAGCCGCCAGGTAGGGGGAACACCGAAAACAAGGAAAAGCGGTGCTGGAATTTTGCAATTCCTGGTGTAAAGAAAGAGTTCGGGTTTTCCGGGATCAAAGGAAATATTTTCTTGGGTTTTTACACATTTTTGTTCTTAATTAATTTTTTAATTCACCTTGTTACAATTTTTATCGTATATAAACTTTTTTAATACACCGTCAATTTCATACGCAATCGTCCCCTTTAAGTAATTCGAAACATATGTTACATTCTTGTTGTTATCCAAATAAACGACGAACATTTTAGAGTTCTCCAACTTGGCTGTTTCCACAAACATATTAAAATTTCTTTCATTAGCAGTTACCTGCAAACAATTTTATCATGATATAAAACCTGAGTTTTCTACAAAAAATTACATGAAAAAATGGCCAACAAAAGACACCCAAATGTATCACAATGTGTACAAAACTGGCAAAAATACCTACGTCCAGTATTATAATCAATATTCACAAACTTTAACAAAAAAAAATTTAATTTGAAAAAAGTTGTATATTTGTCGTAAATTTAAAAAAATTAATTTAGTCGTTTTCTTTTTTACAACTTGGCGCAAAATTTGATGGTCGGATTGCAATGAAATTTGGACAGTCTATTCCTTAACACCGTTTGGTGGCGCATGAGTCGAGATGCTCCAAAATCTCGTATATGTATATGGTACGATATTGATGATATTAAAAAAGTAAAGTGCTGGTGCGAAAATGCGATAGGTGTCGCTAGAATCGAGTTATCCAGTAAATCCGTATTTATAATATTAGAAAGTTGTGCAATAAATAGGTGGTGTTCGTGGTGAGCTATACAGCAAATCTCAATATTTGGTCCGGTTTTGAAGATATTAGAAATGTTTTGATAATCCGACTTAGATAACATTAAAAACAAAACTGAATACGGTATACTATATTTGCAAAAAAGAATCATTAGTTTTGCCATAAATTCTGTTACAAAGTTTACAATGCATATACCGAGGACAAATTCGCAGAAAAAGGTGCCATTATTCTTTATTATAATTTGTGTTCAGTGCCTACTCACATATAACAATAAGTTCAGTATTTGCTTTCGCTTGTTCCGTGGTTCGAACAAATTCAGTCACAAACACCGTTCGCGAATGCATTCCCAGTAATCCCCTTTGAAAACAAAAAATTATGCCAAGGAAAATGAATAGATCAATGTCAAGACTTATTCGAGATGATCTCGACATGATAGCCTATCGGTCAACTGGTCGCCTTCTGACAACGCGCTTGAAGCAAATTAGGCTCAAAAGATGCCAGCGGCTTCTTCAGTGGCATGCGGTCAACGGCCATGAAGGTATCATATTTGACAGATGAGAATATTTTCACTGTCGAAGAAGTTTTTAATAAGCAAAACCACAAAATTTACGCAAAACTCCCAAAGATGCAAAAAATTGTAATGCAAAGGCATTACACCTCATCACTTCTGTGAAAAAGGGGGCAAAACTGGAGCAAAAGTTTTTTCAATGGAGAGCATTGGATCTTCCAGCAATACTCTGCTCCAGCACACAAGGCAAAAACCACCCTAAAGTGGCTTAGAAACAATATTCCTGGTTTAATAGCTGCAAATGATTTGCCGTCTGGAAGCAAAGATTTCAATCCATTGAACTACAGTTTGTGTTCGGAGTTAGAGAACACGGCCTGTCGAATACCCCACAGAAATTTGGAGAGTCGCAAATAGTCTTTGATTCAAGCAGCGTCGTCAATACCAATAGAAACTGTGCGTACCGCTATTTAATATATACATTATTTAATAAAACTAACTTTTTAAACAAATGTATTATGGCTTCATTTTTATAACGGCCTGAACTTGTAACAGAACCTAAAAATCCATTCGATGGCTCTGTAGGTGATATTTCCAGAAAATCCATATTTATGGCTCGATTTTACTCAATTGTAATAACTTTTGTTCAGTCAACAATAACACCCCCTAGTCATAGTCGAGATAAAGTGCATCCTTAAGTTAGTTGCGGCTATATTTGGCAAATATTCCAATGAAAATTATTGGGGAAAATTGCCAAAAACTTCAATGACGACTTCATCTTTACTGTGACTAGGGCGCATTGTTTTCTATTTCATCTTCGGGAAGTTTATGGAAACTATCAGCTGGTATTCAATAAAAAATATCTAAATATTAGCCGCTGTTTACCTATAAACTTGATTGCCAATTGCCAGAATTTTTTTTAAATTTTTTCTTATCACTATATTGAGAATTAAACACCGTCAAGAAATTTTTAAAAACCTTAACTTGACTTTTTGCCGCCAAAATTGAAAAATTCGGCCATAGTACGCTGAAAAGACAGCCTCATTAATAATGTACGAAAAGTCGGCGAGTCAGAGGCACAGAAAATCCAGGCTTCAAGTAAACATACTGGGTGGGGCACACAAAATACATACATATAAAATCCCACGGACAGGTTTGCCATTTCACCAGCCATATATTTGTTATAAAGGTGTAGTACGTAGCTAACATATTTCTGTATGTACAATAAACATGCGGACCTTTTCATATGTTGTGGGCATGTCCTTAATATATTTATGTATATATGTACATTTGTGTGTTTGGTTATATATACGTGTGACATTTGTGGCGTTTGGTATTTGCACGATAAACAGTCGTTTTGCAGCTAAAAGCTTTAGTTAATTTTTTATCGTTCATGCACCCGCTTTGTGTTTCTACTCGTATGTATGTATATATGTATATATGTTAAATCGAGAAATGTGTGTTTACGACCATCCAAAACATGTCTGTGTGTTTGTATCAGTTTGTGCAGCTAAGCTGTTGAGCTTTTATTAATCTGACCTTAAACTCAAAAAAATCATATGTTTAATTGTGAAAGAGATGGTAATTTTTATTAAAAACCGGAATATCTATGACTAGATGTCACTAAACACATCTGACGTTGAAATCGTAATTAGGTATGTGATTCTTCAGTAGTACAGTGTTTGGCAAGTGAAATCATGATGGTATGTTTCTAACATAAAATTCTTGTCCGTATAAATGACCATTGTTGCCATTTTGGCCTTTTTCGGCTATTCTACTTATTTTATTTTAGCTTTTTTTAGACCTTTCTAAAAAATGTAAATTGGTTACTAATGAAATAAATATCATCGAAATGCAATGAAACATACTACACTAATATCAAGAATAAAAAAAATATCTTATCCCTCTGTAATATGGCTTGAGGAAGGAAGAAAATTATTGTCATGATTTCGCAATTGAAAAACACAGCGTTCAAATTATAAATACTTCTAAATACGAGTATACTACACTTTTTCCGATGATGACGATGCAAAATGTGCTACGAGTATAGAAATACAGTTACTGGCAATATATGTAATTGCTGTTGTCAAGCATTCCCTCCGCATATATTTGCCAAAAACAGTTTTTAAACATATTTCTCAACCAAATCAAAACATGTATTTAGTTCCGTTTATTAATTTAGCGCTCACGAATAGTTATTTAATTAAAGAAAAAAAATCTTTTAAAGTAGACAGTCGTGAAATTCAATTGACAAAAAAAATTGAATCAGAGAACTAAAACTCGAAAATAATAATAAAACTCTATTAAAAATTGTGACAGTTCTAAAACTTTGTAGCAAAATCTTTATTTGCAAGTACTTCAAAGCATTTTTTAGGCATAGATTCTAGTAGGGTCTCACAAACCGACTTTAATATGGAATACCAAGCTTCCTGGATTCTTTGCCAAAGTTCCTCCTTATTCATTGATTTAGCAGGCTCAAGATTTTTCTGTATAATCTTAAACAACTTCTCTATCGGGTTTAAATCTGGAGATTGTGAAGGCCACGTCATCACATCGATTCCACCGACCAGCACGTTTTTACAACAGCCGAAGTATGTTGCGGGTCATTATCCTGCTGAAACTGCCAAATCAAAGGCATGTTCTATTCGGGAAAGGGTAGCATAACGTCGTCTAATATTCTTAGGTATCGGTACCGGTCCATGTTTTCCTGAATCCAATATTGAGGTGCGACTCCGTACCACGGAAAGCATCCCCACATTATTATATTTCCTCCCCCAAGCTATAATGTTTTTACTGTGTACCTGGGATTCAATTCTGCATTTTTCGGTCGTCGGAAATAGACCTTACTATCATTCCCCACCATGTTTACTTTAGATTTGTCGGACCACAAAATATTTCGCCATTGGATAATCTGCCGAAGAGGTTCACTTCAACAAGACGCCGGGCAACAGTTATGGCAGATATTTCTACGTTTATTTCTTTCTGGATGATTGCAGCGGATTTAAAAGGGTCGCGCTTTGATAGTCTCTCAATGAAGTTGTCCTACTCTGGCGTCGTTTTTCGCGGTTGACCCTCAGTTCGCATTCTTTTTTGAGGTGAAAGAGCAGTAAACACAAATTTTTTTAATCTGTTATTAATTTTTGCAACTTCTCATTGCGTAAAACCATTTTTTTGTTGCTCTGCCGTGCAGTGCTTTTAGCGACCCAATTCTTCTAAGTTAAATCAAATTTCACTAAATATGATAAATTATAATACAATGTACACTTACAAAACAATTTACACACCAAACTTCACTCACTTTTATTGCATTTTTCCTTCTTCGATTCTATTATATTGTCACTATAGTAAAAATCTACCGTAATTTTTAAGCGCAAAAGTAACAGCAAAACGAAAAGGGGTTTCCCATTATGACGTTTTCAACGACAAAGAGAGTACATAGTCGATTACAGACAAAAGTTATCGGAAAAAAAGGGTCTTGCAATAGGGATGCTACAAAATTAAACCGATAGTGACAGCAAACGACGCCATATTTTTTCCCGCCCTTTTGACATTTCTGTTCAGTAAGGTTTGCCATTTCATCATGGAAAGATAAACGATCCAACAGCGAGTCGAAATTATTAAAATTTACTACCGAAATTCGGAGTCAATGGCCTCAACTTTAAGAGCGCTACGCCCAATTTATGGTCGTCGCCATATCTGGCTGAACGGCTTCGTCAATAAGCAAAATACGCGTTATTGGACAGGTAGCAATCCACGTACTCAATGAGCCAACATTGCATCCCGAAAAATTTACAGTTTGGTGCGGCTTATGGGCCGGCGGCGTCATTGGGCCGTATTTCTTCCGTGTTGATCAAGACCGGCACGTTACTGTGAATGGGAATCGCTACCTCTCAATGAGAACCGAATATATTTGGCCCGAATTGGATGATATGGACTTGGACAATATGTGGTTCCAACAGGACGGCGCCACAAGCCACACAGCGATTGTCTCAATCGATTTATTGAAAACCAAGTTTGGTGAACGTGTTATCTCACGAAATGGCCCACTCAATTGGCCGCCTCGGTAGTGTGTTTTGACGCCATTAGACTATTTCCTGTGGGGCTACGTCAAGTCTATGGTCTATGCCAACAAGCCAGCGACGATTGATGGACTTCGTACGAATATCGAACGTGAAATTGCAGCAGTATCGGCCGATTTATGCTTGAAAACCGTCGAAAATTGGGTTCAGCGTCTGGACTTCTGCAAGCGTGCCCGATGGCTGTTTATCAAATTTAAGCCAATTATCTTTATTAGTTACCGAAATATCGCATTTTTTTGACTTTAATAAAACAACGTTATGCGGGCGTGGTTATTATCCGATCTCGGTTGCATTATACTGCTACAAACAACCGTTAGGTGAACCCTGGACACAGTTGCGCTTGGGGATAAAAAAAGAGAGGTAAAAATCGGTTTACTAATTCTCCATTATTTCAATTTTATATAGAAGGTATTTTTTTTTTATATAAGAGGTATATTTTGTAGACATGTAGTTTTCAAGAAGAAAAAAATACGTAAATTTTAATGTTATGGTCAGGAGTTCCGCTTAATTATAAAGGCGAGGGCTTGCCATAAAGTTTTAAAAATAATTTCTGGTTCGAAAAAATTCCAGCTGAGTTACCCAGTTTTCGACTTTTATAGCAATTGGGGCCGTATGTCAGCAATAACGCACCGAATATTCTCTTCCAAGGCATCAATCGTCTCGAGTTTATCTGCGTAGAAAGGCGACTTCACATAACCCCACAAAAAATAGTCCAGCGGTGTTAAATCGCACCATCTTGGGGCCAAGCCACAGGGCCACGACGTGACTTCAATAAATTTATTGTTTCGTTGGCTGCATGGTATGCAACGCCGTCTTGTTGGAACCAAAGATCGTCCACATCAAGATCCTCCAATTCAGGCACGAAAAAGTCACTAATCATGGCATTCCCCATTGATTCGAACATTATAGAAGGCTTGATTTTTGAAGAAATATAGACCAATGATTCCTTCGGTCCATAGAGCACACCAAACAGTGCCTTTTTGAGGACGTAACGGCGTCTCAACAATGGCTTGTGGATTATTAACAATCCAAATGCGACAATTTTGTTTATTAACGTACTCATTCAACCAAAAGTGAGCTTCGTCGGAACCGACCGAATATTGAATGCAGAGCGCGATACGACGCGCGAACCAAATCATTGTTTTGGAAATAAATTTGCACGATTTGCAAACGTTGTTACGGAGTCAGCCTATTCATTAATAAATGGCTAGCCAAACTGAGTATAAATCAAGTAACAGCTGTTAAAAATACCAATTCCGAAAAAAGTATTGTCTCATTGAAAAACACAAGTCTAAAAACAACACCCTTTAATTTTATTGGCAACAAGTTTTGTTTATTTGAAACAAAAGTTAAACTGCCTCCCTCCCAACTTGGTTTATTTTTCTATTTATTTTATATTAAAATTATGCTTTACTTTCTTATAGCTAACTCACTGTACAGTCAGAAACCCATTTGGAGTTTCAAATATGTTTAGACGGCTGAAATAATATATTTTTTTATTATTGAAAAATTTATATGCTATTTTGTTGCTTCGCCCAGGCTAACGCAAAAACTGGAGGTGGCTTTGGCCATTTTTAAAGTGAACAGAAAGGGTAAGGGTAACGCCTTTTATTGACTTTCTAGTCAAACTTACTGAGTCCATTATTGCGCAGGGTGACGAAGCTGCTGCTGCCAACAAAAGAACTCGCCGAAAATGGAGATAGTTCAGCAAACTCAGAAGAGCTTTAGGTTTGCTTATCCAAACAAAATTTAAAAAATAATTAAAACTATTTGCATATCCTGTAATTTGTCTTATTGCAAAAATAGTTTCCCTTCTGCGTATTCATTTGTCTGAAATACTTGGAATTATTATTTAATTTTTATTTGAACAAAATCAACAAATTTTCTGCTTGTCGTCATTTTAACTCAATTAAACAAAAAATAATACAAAATTAAATTCAAACGAGCCGCAGAAATTTTCTACGATATGTAGGAAAAACTCGGATGGGACAAATGTGTCCTTCTATAAAGCCCTATTAGGTAAATAATAAGATATAAACCTAGTTCGACTACAAAAACTAAAAAAAATATGTTTTTATTTTCATCCTGAAAACTTGGCACGAAAGGGTTAAAAAAGAAACTGCATTTTAGAAATAAGGTCACTTTATTCATTACAAAAGTTCTGATAATAAACTGAAATACACCAAGATCTCGTGACAGGTGTCAATCATGCAATTCAGAAATGTAAATTGTGTAAAATTTCATTACTGACAAGCGGAAGTGGTAAATGACTCCGAACACTAGAGCGCCAATAAACGAGCAGTGGAAAGCTGTCACATCTAACAAATTTGTGCAATGTGTGCAACAAATAGCAATTTTAACAGCTAGCCAACACTAAATAAATTTAAGAAAAACTAACAAACTGTTCAACGTTGGTAAACAGCAGCACATAGCAAACACAGCATATTATTTATTGTTGATAGTGTTAGCAGGCGTGCATTGTGCCAGTATGCAATTAATCTTTCTAAATTGCTGTGTTATGCAGCGAAAAATTCAAAAAAACAAAAAAAAAATCAACCAAACACAAAACAAATTTCTTGCAGCTGGCATCGCGGAAATATTTCCACATACCAGCAAATTTTACGTCACTCATACGCCTTGGTGTGTGGGTGTGTGGCGCTTGGGTGAAAATATTGCCATGCAGTAGAGTAGAGTAGCATGAAGCCGAGCTATACGAAATTAGTTTTATATTACTTGCGCTTCTCACTTTATTGCCTTTGCGAGTCTGTGGGCTCGTATGAGCGCGTGTGGCTGTTTGGGTAGCATGAAGTGGATAGCTTCGTTATTAAATATTTCATTGAGTGTATGAATTTCTGAAAGTTTGCTATACCATCTCATACAAACAAAATTATAGTAAAAATAAAATTTCAGCGAAGATCAAACTTCTTTGTCTTTTCTGACTCTTGCAGTTATTTTCGTTAATAATTCAATTTTTTTTTTTAATTTTTGCTTATTTTTATAATCGAGCAATACACAAAGGGTAATAACCACCTAAACTGCTTAGAAATCAGAACAAAATTTAGGGGACTTCTCTATGATTTTTTTCAGAAAGAACCTCTTCCTATTATGACTGCACACATTTTGTAAATTAATTCAAGAAGCCAATCTGTAAAGCCAATCCCCTTTTAATTTTAATGAGCCACTGATGTTATCAATTTTTATTTAATGTTCCCTAAATGTTTTAAGAAGATTATTTTCTGAAAATAAATATCACAATGTTTTTTTAACTGTTTTTTTTTTTTATTTAATTGTATAAGTTTTATTTATAATTGTAATGGTTATATGGTTCAAATTCTTATAAATTTTGTATTTGTAATTTTTTTTTTTATATTTCTTATATTTCTAAAACGCTTGTTTTCAATAGCGCCCTTATAACTTTAAGGTTTTTATTGCACAACTGACAACTTTAATATAAATGCACAAGGAAGACAAATAGAGTAAAGGAGGCAATACTATCGAGTAAAAATATTTATTTTTCAAAACAACAATATTTTTGTTCATTGAAAACTTCTGTAACAATAAATAAGTGAATCAAAAAATTTCCATTAACAAACAAAATTTAGAGAACATTTTTTATAATATTAAACTATAAACAACCTAAAGTAGACTATTCACAAAGCACACGTATGGTAAGACCTTTAAAGTAAAATTAAAAAAGTTCTCTTTTAAAAATAAAAAGTAATGGGTTCAATACAATTCTGGTAAAAATTAGAGGATCTCCTTATAAATTTACTTTATATGGTTTTTAATATAAAAGCGTGGATATTGCTTCTTACAGTTGCAAATTTCTTTTTTTTTTTTACAAAATTCCTTAAAAGTGAATAAACAGTAAGCTCTCTCCTTGCTTTCAGCCGTTTTACTTTTCAATAAATTTTCAAAATTCATAATAAAATTAAGAAGATTTCTTAGCAAAAATTCCTCCAATCTTGTGCTTTCTTGCCCCCTTGCCCTCCTTGGCCATCAATTTTTTGTTTTCAGACGTCGATCTCTTTAATTATAGGTGAACTTTTTAGTTCTGTATTCTACCTTCTGAATGATTCGAGCCAGTTTCAGAGACATTATCGGTACCCGAGGAACTCTAAACATCATCACTACCACTACTAATATTGCTGAACAATGAATTACAATTCTAGGATTACTGTAAGTATTCCATCGTCGCTTATTTACGTCATTTGTAAATTCGATACATGCGCCGAACAGAACATGCTACATGATCCACAACATTCTATATTCGGATGCTAATTAACCTTTAGTACTGAAGGGACATATGCGTCTGATAATAAATAATAAAGAAAATCTTTTGATGCAAATAAATTTAAATATCTTTAGTAACGTATTAAAATTAAAAAGATATTTGCCAGCAAGCAGTATAGTTAACTTATTATTTTCAGTAGGAAAACAAATAACTGAATAAAATAAAAAAAGCGAAAATCAAGTTCAAAATTGTTTTCGGTTTATTGCAGACGACCTAATAAACTTCAATTCGATATTTTTTTGTGCAATTTTTAATTCGATTTAAAAAATCTAGTAGCGTATGAACATGTCGGGTACAAAATAGTACCAGTAGGATCGAAAGGGTTAGATAAACTACAAAAGTATTTGAACCATATCTCTAGAATCTAGGACAATAAATTATAGTAAAGTGAATTTCCTTCTCTACGCACATTTTTTTATGAACTAGAAAGCAAACTTTAAAAACGATACCATACAAAAAAAAAACTATGCGGACTAAATTTACGAGTATATATCTTTATTATTACTTGTTATTCAAATGTGGAAATATTGAAAAAAAATTGGTAATTTACAAGGCGTCTTATTTAACCCTTCTGTTACATTCAAAAAAACTTACACATGTGATATTCGGGTCACGAAATGACCTTACCTGTGTTTTACCTGGATATCAGTATAAAAGTTTATAATTTTAATAGAAGTTTTTAAAATTCATTAGTTTTATTGATTATTAAGCTGTTATATATACACATTTAAATACATTAGATACATTTTTTTAATTTGAATGCTCCAAACAATAGGTGTTTGAAACCATAACCGTTGAACGATGTTGTGGACACACAGGTTTTTTGCAAACCGTGCAGCTTTCGTACGTTTTGCGACGAATTGAGCTAGGGCAAACTGCACAGGTGGCTCGCTGACTAGGTTTTCTTTTTTTCGGAACAGTTCCTGCCGAAGTGTTTGGTTGTTCTGCGTCCGCTCTTATATTGCGTACAATATCTGCTGACGTTCGAGTTCTTGGTAGCGTTTTTCTGCGTTCAATTTCCCCATGAACAAGGGCTAAGCCAAGATTTTCGAGGAAAAGTCTACGTTTATATGTTTTTGCAGCATTCCACGAAGGATTAATTTCTGTCCATAATACATAGGCATTCAACGCTGAGATATCCACGATGTTTGCAAAAATTGCTACAGGCCAACGATTAGTTTGTCTCTTGCATGTATATGTTTCTACAAGTTGATCAATTGTATCCACTCCTGATTTTGTAGAGTTGTAGAAATTGATGATATCTGGCAACTTTTTTGGATGGTTTTCCATAACGCTTTTATCATGGTGCAAGGTGCTTAAAACAGTAACCATCTTATATTTTTTGGGTATGTATTGAACAAGCGTAACTGATCCATTGAAGAAATGTCGACTGCTTAGCACTGGTAGACTCCTTAACTCCACTTTAGTACCACAAACCGGTAAAAATCGTTTATTATTCCTTACGGTGCCTACCAACGTAATTCTTTTTTTCAATAACTCCAGTGCCAAATCCCGAGTAGTAAAAAGTTGTCGGTTGTAATATTCCGCACTTCATACCCACTAACGAGATCCAACACAACGCGCTGGCCTTGGTTCCGTTCCGGTGGAGCGGAAGCTGACTCCTTCCCTAAATAAATTTGGAAATTAAGGCAAAATTTTGTACGCACATCCGCAGCTACCCATGCTTTCATTCCATATTTGCTTGGTTTACTTGGCATGTAAACTAAAAAGGGGCATCTGCCCCTAAAAGGAATTAAACGCTCATCTACTGTTATATTTTCGTATGGAACAAAAAGTAGCGGTAAATTAGCCACCCACTTCTCATACAAATCGCGAATCGGAGCAAGTTTATCGTTCATTCTTTGAGCCCTTCGATTATATCTGTCATCGAACCTCAAAACACGATTAATTTCAAGAAACCTGCCAAGTGACATTGTTGCACGGAATAATGGTCGGCCGTGCACTTCATCCCAGAGGCTTCGAATACTTTCTCCGTGTGAACGATATACTCCTTTAAAAAAATACATTTGCGCCTTTGTTTTAGCCATAAATACGGAAAATTATATTGATTTAACTACCTGCTAAAATTAAAATACCCAAATATGCATCGAGTTCTATCTCATCTATTTTTTTTATATGTAGCTCCAATTTTTTTTCGCCCTCTATATTGCTGAATTGTTTTATAATTTGCTTTAGTTGGCACGTGAAGCATTGATCGAATGATTCCTTGATAGTAGAAATACGATGTACTGCATATGCAGTAACTCCCTGTCTTCCGTGGATTATATTTTATATTCTGGCCCTGCCACTATTGTGCCCAACTGGCCCCATTGACCACTCAATAGCTCTATCCTTGCAATAATACATAGGAACACTGCTTTCATTTTCCAACGCAGGTACTATTTCTTCATCGTTATCAGAATCTAAATATTCGTCAGAAGATCCTTCTGATTCAAATTGTTCCACTATATAATCTTCATCCCCATCTTCACTACACTCATCAATATCCTCATCATTGTCAATGATCTGCTCTATTTGGCTTTGAGTCAGACGATTTGGCCTCTAAACCAAATTTTCATAAATAAACACACCAATAATAATTGAATATTATAATAAAAATACTTACAGAAGCTTGGAATCTTTCCATTTTTATAAGAATTTAACAAATACAAGCTTTTGCAGCAAAAACTTAACCACAAAAAAGGCGCGAAATATACACTTTATATGTAAAACAGCTGATGGTCACCGAATGACCCGAAGGTGCGCGCACGTAAGTTTTGATGTTACCACCTGGTTATTAAATCAAAATCATTTTTTTATGCTTTTTCTATTGGATTTATGTCAGTACACAAAGTCATGAAAGGAAATTGCGAAATGTTGTTAATATTAGCAGATATGATTTTTGATTCAACAAAAAAAAGTCATGAAATGACCGGAATGTAACAGAAGGGTTGTATTTACGTGCTTAGACTAGTTGTTGATACAACTGTTGTTATTTCCCATGCAAAGTCTGAACAACACTAATACAACTCTGCAACCCATGTCTACTGGGTGTCGAGGTATTCAAAAATTTCTTATTTTCATACAACTCTACAACATTGAATGTCATTTGGGAATTCAAATCCAAATCCAAATATCATTCAGTTAAATAGCAAATTTCACAAATTTTATACCGCCTCCTAGAATATTCCACAAAAGTGATTCCAGATTTTTTTCTGGGAACGAATTCTGGAAGGTATTACTTTGGAATGTTTATTTTGGCTTTTACTTCTTTGACCCACTAAGGGGAATGCAAAGTCGCTTCCTAGCCTTTACCGGCAATGCCCTTTAGATACGAAAGAGGGGCCGCTTACCACTTTTCATACTACGACTCTACATTCATTTCTGAAATAATCGTGTTTTTTGCTGGAAGAACCCTCCAACATTTCAAATATTACAGGGACCAAAAATAAATATCATGATGCTCTTCAAAAGTTAAAAAGACAAGGTCTGAGAATGTTCGTGGAAGATAGTGACGGTTATACTTGTCATCCTCATGGTATGCCTTACAATGATCATAGATTTTTTCTGCTTTTCTTTCATTTAGATGATAAGAGTTGTAACAGTTCACGATGCGTTCACTGTGACTTATACGAATGACATTTATATGTAGTTATGATTTATGACTCGGTTGTGTAATACAAAAATCAAAACCAACAGGCAATTCTAATTTATTTACATAAAAATCAATAATCACTATTTTTTGTTTCATTTTATAAAATAAAAATCAAAAATAACTATTATTTAAAGAGAAATTAAATAAAAGTCAAAAAATAACTTGTTCTTAAATAGAGCACAGTCCCAATTTTTAGGAAAAATCACCTTTCCCCTAGAACCTCCTCAGGCCCCTGGGGACGCATTTGAAATGGGCCTCCGGCATCCGGCTGACAAACGCAATCAGGATCATAACTCGGTTTTTTATGACATTTAACATTTCTTAATTTAATTTTTGCTTTTTATAAGACGTCTGGGAGCATACAGACTTGTGGCCATTTTCGTTTTAGTTCTTGGTTGAGACTGGAATGTAACCAAATAAATTTATAAATGCGTTCATCGTTAAATAATAAAATTGATTAAGTAAAAATAAAGACAAATGAGTACAAATATATCATAAATCAGTTATTTATTTGCAAGTGGAGGAAGTCCCTAATTTCCGCATGAATGCCAGTGGCCAGAACGATTCATCTGCATGCGGCACAAGCAGCTCACGACTTCCAGGTGATTTCACCCAGTCATACTTTGGATACCTCCCGAATTGGTGCTTTAAGCAAAACAAATGTCCAGGTATTTGGTTTTGCGCTGGCCTTGGGACCCATCACGTACAAAAATAGAACCAATGAAAAATTCTAGTATGCCTTGAATGAGATCCCCTTTTTTTGATGACTTCAGGCAAAGCATTAAAGATTACGATTTGAGGGCATGCGCCTGGAATGTCCGAACCCTTAACGGGGAAGGTCCCGCTGCATGGCTGAACGAGACAGCGTAAGAAAGCCTTTGGACCTTGCGACGTCTACTACAGCCATCATATAAGGGAGCTCAAGTTCGATGTTGGATTTGTGTTGGGAGAGATACTTCGTCGTCAGGTCCGAACTTTTTTTTTGTATGAGAGTCTTGCCACGGTTAGCATCAAAGCGAAATTCTTTAACATCCCGCCGATTGGTGCCCACTCCCCGCGGAAGAAATGGACGAGAAGACAAGATAACTTTTACGCGCGCTAGAGCGCACTTTCGAGCGTTGTCGCGTCACGATATCAAAACCGTGCTTGGTAACTTCAATACCTGAGTGGATGAGATAGGCATCTTTGGTCGCACTTTAGAAAATTCAGTCTCTAGGATGGAACCGCCTCTAACGGACTGAGTTTGATCAAGTTTGTCGACGCTCGAAACCTGGTAGTCTGTAGCACCAGGTTGCAGCACAATAAGACACACCAAGCCACGTAGGTGTCTTCTTATTAGAAAAAGCGAAACCTAATCGATCATATTGCGATAGCCGGATTACAGTGGATTACAACGTATTAGACGTACGTACAATCCAGAGACCAAATATCAACTCGAATCATTATTCTGTCGCAGCCAAGACACGCATACGTCTCTCAGCAGCAAAATCCTACATTTAAATACATAAGGAAAGCTCGACATCGGAAAGCTGCAATTGCAAAGGACAGCTAATAACTTCGGTCCTCGACTCTCACACCTGCTCATTACGAGTAGTTTTCATCAGTGCGATATATATTTGTAAATTTAAAAGTTTTATGCGCGAATTCAATAATCTTCTTTTTTTAATGGACGCTATAACCGCCTGCCGATTTGACCGATTTCAATATGGCGCACCACTTGCTCCACTGCTTTGTTAACCCTGCTGTTAGGTTAAGACCATTTGGTCCAATTTTTTTTTTGTTTTCTTTGTAACTTTGGAACGGTGATATATACTGTCTAAATTTTTCAGCTCAGGTGGTCTTTTTATAAAACAATATTATGTGCGAAAATTTAATTCTCTGACTTAAAACTGGACTAAGATAAATTGAAAATTACGAATCTTAGGTTAAGGGACCATTTGGTCCATAGTATATTTTCTTTGATTTTCTTTACATTAATTTTCCAAAAATAAGTATTTATTAGTTTGTTCGATATTTTTTGGCACTACATGATGAGCAAAAAAATGTTTTTCGGTTGGTTTTGCAAATAAACGCACTGCAAATGGAGCATTTTACATCAGACTTAGACTTGCAGCAACTACAAATTCCTCGCTTTCGAGCTCCTGTACTAGAAGCATTTTTAGAGCAGGCCACTGGTGCTGGGTTTTACCAGAGTTGAGTAAATAATAAAATAATAATATTTAGCAAGTATTGAACCAAACTAAATATAAAGACTAAGATTAAATTGTTATTTTGTATGAAAACTGCAGTATGGACCAAATGGTCCTCTAACCTAAGATTCGTAAGTTTTTTTTAACCTAACAGCAGGGTTAACTGGCGCCGGCTTGAGACACCAACTAAAGTCAAGTCCTTTTCTACCCGGTATTTCCAACGCAAAGGAGGTCTTCCTCTTCTTCTGGGTCCACCACCCGTACAACACATCATTACATTGTCTGCGGTATTTCGTCGCAAATACGTAAAGGTCCACAAATCTTTCGGAGAATTTTTCTCTCGAACACTACTAGGGTCATCTCATCTGATGTTGACAGTGTTCATGCTTTTGCGCCACACAATAGCACTGTCATGATGAGGGACTTATAGAGCGAGGTGTTCGTTCGTTAAAAAAGTGTTTTATTGCTCATTTGCTTACTAAGCCCTAAGTAGCACTTGATGACAAGATATATTCTTCGAGGCTGACATTGTTGTTGGTGTTAATGCTGGTTCCAGGATAAACAAAGTCCAAATTGTAGCTATCAACAGTGACGCGGGAGCCAAGATGCTTTTACTTGATGCCAGGAGGTAAAACCAAGTTGCCCTCGCACACCTCAATACCCATACGGATCATGTACAATATTAGGGTATGTTGAATATCTAGTCGATTGTAGATTTACCAGGTCTAAAACCACACTGATAAGGTCCTATGAGTTCGTTGATGGTTGGCTTAATCTTTCACACAATTCGCTTGATAGGACATTGTATGAAATGTTAAGAAGGCTGATCCCGCGATAGTTAGCGCATATTACAAGGTCACCCTTCTTTGGAATTGGGCAGAGCATATTTAAATTTCAATCGGCGGGCATGCATTCGTCCGACCATATTCTGGATATGAGCTAGTGTAGCCGCCTGACTAACTCAGCAGGTAACGCATCAGCACCAGTGGCTTTGTTTCTCCGTAGACGCGTTATTGCTATTTGAACTTCAAAAAAGTCAGGTGAGATGTAAATGCCGTCATTAACGCTTTCGTGTTCGGGATCTTAAACTTGATATTATATAACTTTAATTCCGCATTGCTTTTTACATTTCTAAATATTTATGAAAGCATTTGTAACTAGCTTATTACCTTTTTACTGCCAGGCAACAATTTTTGTGGCTTTTATTACGGTATCAATAAATCAGAATACTGACACTTTGAACTCGTGCCCAAAGGGTTCAATTATAGCTACATATGGTGACTGTTGTAACAGCAACAGAGTAGCTCAGTTAAAATAAAAATAAGCTAAGGAGTTAATTAATATTTTAATTAATAAGCCCAACGGTTAGCCTCTTTCCCGCCCAACCGACACGAGGGGCACAGTCCGCATGACGAACGGATCTTTTTTTTTTTTTTATTCTTTTTTTGTGCCGAGTTGTTAAAAGGAAAAAGTTTGTTAAGCGTCGAGATCCAAAACTGCTCAGCTACAGAAAAAAACTTCATCAGCTGAATCAAATATATAAGTATTATACCGCCGTTAATCATTTATTGAGAAAGGACAGTACAGTACTGGAAAGAGTAGAAAGATTTATTAGCTTCAAACGATCAGTATAATGAGGAAGATTAAGCCGAGAATCCCATCTAAAGTCTCTTAGGGCAAAAAGTAAGAACTGTTTTTGAATTGATTCCAGCCGCTCAATGTGAACTTCATAACGTTGGTTCCAAACTATCGAACCGTATTCTAGCATAGGTCTTACTAAAGTTGTAAAAAGAGCCTTTGTTACATATGGGTCCTTGAATTCTTTTGACCATCGTTTTATAAAGGCAAATATCCACCTAGCCTTATTAGCTATAGCATTAACATGACTATTGACATTAAGTTTGGAATCCATTGTAACTCCCAAGTCAACAAAGTCAAACACTTGATCCAGAGTATAGTTATTTATTATGTAAGAAGCTGGCTGAATAGTTCTTCGTGAAAAACTCATAAATTTACATTTTTTAAGGTTAAGTGGCATATAATTTATGTTGCACCAATCAACTAAGCTGTTAATATCTATTTGTAATAAATTTCTTTCTTCAATCGAAGCGTATGATTTAAAAAGTTTTACATCGTCAGCATACATTAGTATATTCGAATATCTTATGGCAGTAGTAATATCATTTATGAATAACAAAAACAGAATCGGACCTAGATGGCTGCCTTGGGAAACTCCCGAAGTAACATTAATGACATTGGAAGAAGCATTTTTGAATATAACGATTTGAGATCTATTATGTAGATAAGTCACTAATATTTGAAAAGATTTAATATTTTATTTAAAATCCACTGCTTTAATACTTTTGGTTTCTTTTACAATCAATTTTAAATTCCCTAATCCAATCGAATATCAAAAAAGTAATCACACGAAATGTGTACTCTACTCAATTCACTTGCACAGCTGTATTGTCATCGGGGTATTTCTTATATTTATATAGAATATTTCACATTAATACCGTACTTCCAATCAATATTTATGTATAAAATTTCCCAACTGTTAGATTAGAGTTCACGAATATAAATAAAAAATAGAAAAGGCATCATTTGTTTATGTCTACGTAAATATGACTCCTCTGAATTGCAAACAAACACACATTAGAAGCAATGAACGTTAGTACTAACATTTGATTTTCAGAAAGTCATCGCATTTGCATAATCTTATTTGTACACAGCCAAATTGACAAGTATGTGTGTGAATTTTTATGCGGGTTAGAACACCTCGAACCGCATACAAACATAATCTTGGGAAACCATATTTCTATGTATGTGTATTGTACATACATATACTATGTTTATATATTTTATAACTCCCGTTGAGTGTTTCGTCATTTGTCAAGCCGCAAATGTAATCAAATCATCTGCCATTTATTCTTTGAAAGCTGGTTAGAAAAAATATTATTATGTAAATTCAACACAAATGAAATTGGCAAGTCAATTTGACTGATAAACTGAAATTTGTAAATATATTTCGTTTTTTGAATTATATTGACACTCTTCGCAAATCGCATTTAATACTAAGTATTCGGCAAAAGTGCCAGGGCTCACGATTGGGTATGCATTCAATATTTAAGGGATACCCTAAGGGATATTTTCTCATGCATATGATATACATACTTATGTAGACAAATCAGGTATTGTGAAGGCAATCTTTTTAAATGCTTCTGTTAAATATTTCAATATTCCGATTTTCACTTTTGCATTAGTACAGTATTAGCTTTTAACCGGGCTTCGCTCGCACGGTATTCTTCCGTTTGACGTTATGAATTCGAATGTAACAGAAAATTAATTTAATAATTTCACATAGGCAATTCACTTTTAGTGTTGGCTTTACATTTTTTATTATCAAACAAAAAAATTATGCCTACTTCATAATTGCTAATTACGGTTGGTTTTATTTTTTAAAAATACACAACGTGATCAAACCATGGTGAACTTTAGCAGTCCCATTTTCATGACTAAGTTTTCTTAAGTCTACTTCCCTTGGATCGCATGCTGTATATTTCCCTTAACTTAACAATCTTATTTTATTAACTTTTTTAAGTAAGTGATAATTCTCTCAAAGGTATTTTCAATAAAAAAAGTTTTCTTACTACTTTTTCAATATTTGAAATTACTTGAAATATTCATATGTATGTAAGTTAACATAAGAATCATACAGCACTCTTGTTAATTTGTATATTATTTTTCGGGCTGATTTTTATTCAATAATAATATAAATTTTTGGGCTCAAGGCCCAAAAAATAATATACATATGAATATTTGAAACGTAACAAAAATTCTAACAATAATAACCTAAATAGATTTTTTGTTACCCAACAACAATTAAAAAACCACACATTCCCTGAATAGCGACAGACTGTCGTACTTGAATTGTGTTGGTAGGACATAAGGAAAAGTGAAAAAAAGCAACAGCAGCTTACATGCCGACTGTGGTTCATTGGCTACGCACTTGCCCAGCAAGTCGTAGGTTGTAGGTTCGAGTGCCGGTGGAGTCATGAAAGAAATCTGATGAGGAAATGTGGTGATCTCCGAAATAGCTATAATTTCTACCACTCATGACTGTTGTTGTCTTTTTGCCGATATACTTTTCCTTATACTGGCCTTGAGCTCATAAATTAATATTACTGATTTTTGAAATTGCTATAAAATATTGATTAGTTTAACTAAATTGAGCTTTAAATAGATGGCAACATTCTAACGGAATGTTTTGGAAAAGAAATTTTTGCAAACTCCTTTCATTTGATATCCATATATTGCAATATTATACTTCATTTATTTATTTAAATTAATTTAACCTCTACAATATAAGGCAATCCATTAAAAAAAACTTAGCTACATATATTAGGTCCGTCTCTTTGTATCCGAGTTGCAAGGAACGCCCCAACTCGGATAAATCGTCCCTTAGTTACAAAAGCAACCTTGCCCGTATCTTTTCGTTTAGTGGTATTTGAACGGTAAATGGTTGTGCCGGCAAATTTTTTTTTGTGACTTAATTATATGTTTAAAAATACTATGCAAATAAAAACGAATTAGGTCTTAAACTGAAATTTCACATGTACTTTCTTGTGGCTCATCCACAATAGTGCAGATTTTTCACTTATCACATCATGTTACCGAGTTGGCTCAACTCGCATATTTTTCCCAAGTTAGGGTTTGTTTTCCTACCTTGTGTTCCTTTGCAACGCGGCTCCAAAGAAACGGGCCTATTGTAACAATTATAACTAATTAATTTTTTCGATATTTTATCGAATTCTGTTAGTCCCCAATAGTTTGGAGATATGGTAAAATAATTAGCTCCGGCAACATTAAGATAAAATGGATATTGAAAACGCAATACTTTATTGGGTACGTTAAAGCCCATCTGCTCAATGAGTTCAGGGCAGTTAGTGAAATCACAAATCACATCCTACGCAAACATTAATGATTGAATAATTCTTCTACTTTCTAGAAATTTAAATTTAATTAGTATACAACGAGTACTATACGTTAGGAAGGGACGTGCAAAATTTAGTGGTTGAAGTACAAACGGGGTAAATTTTCAAAACTTACAATTTTGAGCAAATAAGCGAATTAAATAGAAAACTCCAGGTATAGAGATTTTTAAAATCTTTCGCATATTCAACGCAAAAATACTAAATTACTGTATGCCTTTGGGAGAATGTTATATAAATGATTTACAAAAGAAAAGCAACTGTCAAACAGTACCCCCAACTCGACGAAATTTTTCACTGTGTTGGGCTGTTGATTTAAGATACTATAGAATGATATTAAAGTATTTGCGGATGGTCACATAAAAAATATTTGTCGATATTTAACGGCAGCTTATTTCTAAGACCCCAAGAAAGAAGATTATCCAAATCATATTGCAAGAGGTATTCATTAGACGAGCATGTTATTTTACGGAAAAGTTTCAAGTTATTAGCATACAGTAAAAATCTTGAATAATTAAAGCAGAATCTACTATCGTTAATAAAAATTATAAACAAAGTAGGGTCAAGGATAATACCTTATGGTAGGTACCCCAGAAGTACCAGAAGTGGCTACAAACGAATACGATTTGCAAGTCTCAAGTTCGACAAACAAGGATCTATTAGTAAGCTAAGAAATGAACACTGGGGATTTTTGAAACTATTATTGGGTATTTTGCATTTTCCACAAAACCGTTGAGGCAGGCAATAGGAGCATAAACGAAGTAAGTTTCGGCGGCTCGAACTTATAACACCTATATAAATAATAAATATACGTAAATATAAAGTTATAATTTTACATCAATAAAAAAATCAAAGTAAAAGTTTTCCAATCAAATAAAAGAGTCGAAAATAAGATTTTTTTTTATTAAGATTTCCTTTATTTACAATCTGTCCGAGGACAATAAGCGAATTGTATAATACTATATTAACTTAACCTAAGTTGCTATACTCCAACGAGTACAGAACTAATATACAAAAGTGCATATAAGGTATATGTACATACTTATAAACAACTTATTTTCTATATGGCAAATCTAATATATGAAGCCGTTTAAGACGGTTAATTTCGTTTGAGTCATCTAATAGGGCTATTGCAAGTGGGTTATTATGATAACCCAATCTATTAAAATAATTGCTACTGAATCTATTGATTTCATTTTTAACTAAAGCTAAACCTGAATCATTGATGATTGTTTTGTTTGGCACAAACCAGGGTGTATTTAAAATTTTGCTAAGTGTAATATTTTGAAATCTTTCGATAATTTCGATGTTTGAAGTACTTGCTGTACCCCACAGCTGGATGACATACGTCCAAATAGGTTTAAGCATAGTTTTGTAAAGTAGTAATTTGTTTTCTGTACTTAGTTCCGATTTTTCCCCTAAAAGCCAACACATTATTTTAAGCTTCAGATTTAATTGTTTTCTTTTAGTTTGAATGTGCAATTTCCAGGTCAGTCTTCAGTCCAGATGCAAGCCTAGGTACTTAACGTAGCTTTTAGATGGTATCTCAGAATTATTCAGAAAAATACTTGGACAATTCCCTTTTCTCAAGGTGAAGGTGACGTGCACAGATTTGTCTGTGTTCACTACAATATTCCACTTTTTGAGCCAAACATTAATACTTCTAACTACTTCTTGTACCATAATCGAAGCTTCAATTGCACAAGGGCTGCATGCTAAAACTGCCGTGTCATCTGCATATGTGGCAGTTAGTACGATATCTATCAACGGCATATCACTTGTGTATATTGTATACAAAACTGGGCCTAACACGCTACCTTGTGAGATTCCTACTTCAATTCTATAAATATTTGATCGCTCTTCCCGAACTTTGACGTAGAAAAATCTATCATTCAGATATGATCTAAGCAATAGAAAAAATAGAGCAGGTAATAGTTTTTTGAGTTTGTACATGAGCCCAGTGTGTCAAACACGATTAAAAGCCTGTTGAATATCGAGAAAAACAGCAGAGCAGTACTGTTTAGATTCGAATGCATTTCGAATAGTATTAGCAATACGATGGCATTGCTCTGGTGTTCCGTGATTTTGACGAAACCCGAATTGGTGTTCGGGAATGATAGATCGTTTTTCTAGCTCAGGCAGTAGTCTTCCAAGAAGTATTTTTTCAAATACTTTGGAGAGCGTTGGCAGTAAATTTATTAGCCTATACGACTTTATTTCACATTCTGGCTTGTTCGGCTTTTGTATCATAATAATTTCTGAGCACTTCCATTGAAGAGGAAAGTGTTGTAAACGAAGTACTGCGTTAAATAGAAGTGTTATATATTTGAGTGTTGTGCCTGGCAAGGATTTTAAAACTTTTGCATTAATTTGATCATAGCCGGGTGCTTTATTGTTGCTGAGTATCATTATTTGGTTAGCGATTTCGTGTGAATTGAAAGGTTTGATGGGCAAATCCATTTGACAGGAACTAACTAAGAATTCGTTTATTTCATCATTATCTGTTGCAGTACAAAGAATGCATCAGCTTTTGAAAGGTCAGAGCGACACCATTCACCATTTAAGTTTTTGATCAGGGAATTTTTAAGGGTTGGGCGTTTAATATATTTGGTGGCTTTCCACAATGAAAAGTCATCATTTTTTGTGCCTAAAGATTTTAAGTAGTTTTGTATACAATCGTTTTTAAATTCAAATAAACGTTGTTTAAGCTCTTTGGTTATTTTATTGAGGGCAGTTTTATCATTTCGTTTCCTACTGATTTGCCACCTTTTTCTTAAAATTCTTTTTGTTTGTATTAGTTTTCTGATCTCCACTGTGATTATAATGCAGCTATTTTGGTTTAGCTCCTGCCTACTTTGAGGGGTCGACAAGATTGCTGCTTCGTGAATCGCTTTATTAAAATTTTCAACAGCTTCATCTAGTTCTTCAAATGTTTTGAGACTAATATTTAGTTTCAAAATAAGATAACACAAAATATATGGAATATGATTCAACTAAATAAGTTAACAAGATAAATATATAATATTATCAATGAGCAAATCGATAACTAAAAACCATATAAATTTAGTATAACGAAAAATAATTTCACTTTTATCACACAGAAATGAATGCATTAGAATATTTTTTTTTACAAAGTTTTCAAAGTTGCCTATACATGGCTTTAAGTGAATAAAATTAACACAGAGAGATTAAATTCCTCGCTAATTCATTAAAAAAAAAACAAAAAACAAGAGCAATAATTAAAAAGAACAATAATTATAGAATGTACTCAGTTTTGATCCTTTCGTCTTAAAAACTGTAGATTGTACGAAAAATTTTATAATTTTGTTAAGGCCGCAGACCACCTTTCAGATTCTGTTCCTGCTTCTTTTACTGTTCTTTGCGACACCGCACTTTAATACTGTAAATAAGCTTACAAATAAAATCTATGAATGGAAATTTGATACAAAACGCTATTGCTAGACTATTTTCTTGGCAAAATATAACATCTTTAAAACACCAAGAATCCGCATTTTATTATTTATCCCACATTGTATGCATTTTCAAGTTTGCGAAGTAAAATTATGCATTATAGGCTTTTTGTTATTCACTAACATATTTACGATTACCAACTATGATCACTAATTTTAAAGATTTAACTGTCATCGAAAATTGGTCACACTAATCGGATTACTAAAAACTAATCCTCTAAGTGACAATAAAAATATCATTATTCATTGGATAGCGCACAGATAATTGCGCCATCTTCAACTTTTTCAATTATTTTAAATAAAAGGACATTAATAATTCGGAAATGGGTGCAAATGCTTTTAATGAAGCGATTTTTTTTAGGTCGATACCAATTGTTTTTATTAGAGAATATTATGAAAGAGGAACAACAATTTTTCAAAGTGGTGGGAGTGATAGCTGCGATTTCGGAGATCACCACGTCTCCTCATCAGACTTCTGTTTTTTAGATTTTACCAAGGTTTAAGCCAAGGCTGAGACGCAGCTGAGCTACACTAAACGTGTGAAATGGCAGCTATTAAATATACCACTTTATAGAGTTGTTACATTTTTATAAATTCATTAACTATACAAAAACTGGCATCGAACACGGAGTAATCATGAAAATGTGTTTAAATAGTGTTGCCACCTGTTTTAAAATATTAATTTAAATAAATGTTTAAGCTAACAAATGGCAGCATTGCTGTGAAATGTCAGTCACATTTAAATAACGTTTATAATTGCTATACAATCGGAAATGCTACTATACTGGTGTTAAATCAAACAGGTGTAAGGAAGGTTGAGTCCAGAAACGTATTTGGAGGTGGTTGCCACTTGTTATATTTGTTTTTAATTCAACAAAATTTATAAGATAAATGAACCATTACAATACTGGCTTAAACTTACACAGGTTTAGGACAACTTAGTAACGACAAAATTATGAGGCGTTGCCAAGTGTTTAAAAATTAATTTATATATATTTACGCAAACAGTTTTTTGAAAGCTATCCATAAAAGAGTTGACCCTTTTCCAAATTTCAACAAATAAATGTTTAAGATAAATAAAGTAAAATAAAGCTAAATTGTTTCATTTATAACAATAAATTGTTTTGCATTATGCTCGAATGGCATATTGTCCATTTGCCAATGGCAAAAAAATTCGCGTAATGAACCGTAGACGGCAATTATAAAGTAGGCGTAGATTTTGTCCATGGAAATATGCTTGATTTCTGTCGTTGTTATGACTATAAAATTGAAATACAACAACTTAAAACGTTTGTACATAAAAGAATAAGAACATAGTATATAGCTATTCTTTGATTCGAACGAATTGTGTTGCCATATCACAACTTCCGAAAAAACATAGTTCTGCAAATTGTTTTGGAAACATTGAAACTAGTTATTGCTTGGAGAGCCATTTTGAGGTATCCTGTGGAATTTCAGAATTTTTACATTGCGGAATGGTTGCAATAGCGGTATAGGGGGAAATGGAGTCCTTATTTTGCAAAATAAAACACTAAGTTATTATGCTGAAATAAGGCAAAAGCTAATTATGAAAGTGAAAATTTCCTTCCAAGTTATACAAAAACTAGTCTCGACTTTCAAGTTATACAAAATCAACAGCAGCTGTTACTTAATTAAAAAGCACTCGGGCACCAAAAAGCGTGAGCCAATAATTGTTATTATTGTTCCTAGAAATTGCTAGTAATAGTAGTTAGTATTGGGTGTTTTTTTTAGGGGTATAGAACTTCGAATTGAAATAAAACACAAGAAAATCGTTTTAAGGTCCATCAATTTGGCTTTATTGGAAGGATAATTTTATGCCATTAATGTTTAAATATGATTTCGGGCATGTGGCCGCCGCGGCTGGCTCGAATAAAGCCAATTCTACAGGTCCAATTTTCAACCACTTTTTCGAGCATATGGGGCCGTATGTCGGCAATAACGCCACGAATGTTGGCTTCCAATTCCCCTAACGTTTCTGGTTTGTTGGCGTAGACGAGCGACTTCACATATCCCCAAAGAAAATAATCCAATGGTGTCAAATCACACGATCTTGGTGGCCAATTTACAGGTCCATTCCGCGAAATTATGCGCTCATCGAATGTTTCCTTCAATAAATCGATTGTGACGTGCGCTGTGTGGCATGTAGCGCCGTCTTGTTGGAACCACAACTCATCCACATTCATGCCATCCAATTCGGGAACAAAATAGTCGGTTATCATGGCTCTATACCGGTCTCCATTAACGGTAACTGCCTCTCCAGCATTATTGCGGAAGAAGTATGGCCCAATGACTCCACCAGCCCATAGAGCACACCAAACAGTCAGTTTTTGTGGATGTAATGGCGTTTCAAGGGTCTCATGTGGATTCTCTTCACTCCAAATGCGGAAATTTTGCTTGTTGACGTAGCCATTCAACCAAAAATGAGCCTCATCACTGAACAAAATTTTGCGATGAAAATCAGCATCGAGATCAATCTCATTTTCGGCCCATACACCAAAATCACGACGCATTGCATGGTCTCGCGGCTTTAATTCTTGCACAAGCTGGATCTTGTAAGGTCGCAAGCCAAGATCTTTGCGCAAAATCTTCCATAAAGTTGATGGACAAAGCTCCAATTGCTGTGCACGGTGGCGAATCGATTCATTCGGGTCCTCTTCAACACTTTGCTCTACAGCGGCAATTGTTTCTTCGGTGCGCACTGTTCGACGTCTCTGCGGATGCGTATTATCACATAGAGTAAACGTAGTGCGAAAACGATCCATGGTTAACCGAATTAATTGCTCTGATGGACGATTATGTCGACCATAAAATTGACGGAGCTCGCGGTAAACTTCGCGAACTGAACCATTATTTTCGAAATAAATTTGCACGATTTGCAAGCGTTGTTCTTTTGTCAACCTGTTCATGATGAAATGGCAAACCAAACTGAACATAAATGACATTAGAGTTGCCAGATTTGACCACAAAATGCCAGTTTTATCTCTATTCGAAAAACAAACCTGTAAAAAAAACACCCGATAGTATCGGGTCTTGCAAAAGGAACGCTACAAAAGTTTTTTTAAATAAAACAAAAACGGTTTAGGATACGAATTAAATTTTTTATTCCTGTGAAACTACAATTGATGTCATTATGTATGAAACTCGATATCTTTTGCATGGTCACCACGGGCACGCTTGCAGAAGTCCAGACGCTGAAACCAATTTTTGACGGTTTTCAAGCATAAATCGGCCGATACTGCTGCAAAAATATGGCATCTTTTCCTGTCAATATCAGCCTACTTTTGAAGCGTCCCCATTGCAAGACCCTTTACTTCGTTTGAGCATTTGTAAAAATAGTAGTGGTATTAGTAAAAATAGTAGAAAAAATAGTAGTAGTAGATGGTAGTAATATTAGTATATTAGTAGTAGTAATAAGTAGTTGTAGTAGTACGAGTAGCAGTAAAACCTAGTAGTATTTGTAGTGATGGACTAGTTCTGATCTCAAAGGTCCTGAAATGATCCCGAAAGATCATAGTGCGAAAATAGTGTCGAACCGATTCAGAACTTGTTCTCCGATATATCTTAGCTAGTACCGAAAAGGTCTTAAGCTACAAATGTATGTGTGTACCGATAGACATATGTACATAGTTCATACTTAATATATACATACGTAAATGCGTGTATATAAATAAATAAATATTTACACATTTAAAATTCGCTACCTCGGTATGTACATATGTTTGTTTTTCTCATATAAGGAGACGTTATATCGACTCGACCTTCGTTACGTGATATTAGCACTACTTGCGTCATGCGATGCATAATATCACTTTCCGCCGATAAAAAAGTTTTACTTCAAAAACAAACACATGACACATGACTGTTTTTCTGCAGAAAAACTTCTTTTATATGCAGATGACCTGAAGATCTATTCGGTAATAAAAAGCTATGATGACTCTCATGCACTCCAATCGGACTTACATAGATAAGTTTTCTGTCTGATGTTCACAAAATCGCCTAACTTTGAATATTAATAAATGTTCTCACTGCACTTTTACTAGAAACCATTACCCAATTTCTACAAGTTAATTTATCTCTGGCACACGATTAAAATACGTGTCCGAAGTTAAGGACTTAGGTATTTACTTTGATACAAAATTTAGTTTCTCTTCGCATATTAATTATATTGTGCCAAAATCGTATGCCATGTTAGCTTGTATCCGACGTCATAGCATAGCTTTTTCTGATCCATATACACTAAAACTTCTGCTTACAACTTTTTTGAGGTCTAGGCTAGATTACGCTTCATTTATCTGGAGGCCTCATCAAGTCTCGCATATCAATCGTATAGAACACATCCAAAAAGTTTTTATTAAGTTCGCTCTTCGCTCGTTAAAATTTAGTGACCCTTTGCCTGCTTATGAATCTCGCTGGCTTCTCTTGAATTTAATGAATTTAAATAGTAGAAGTACCTTTCTCGCCTGCTCCTTCGTTGCAAATATTTTAACCGGATTAATAAACTGTTCTGAACTCTTGGCAAAGATTAAGTTTTGATATCCCTTTACGCAGTTTGACGCAGTTTTTTACGTTTTATATTGGATTTTCTAGTACTAATTATGCTAAAAATGCTCCTCGGATGCGAACTTTTTCGGAAATGAATGTTATAATTGACCTAGATCCATCTCATCCAAAGTGCACAGTACGTAGTGTATTATATAATTACTTTAAATAGTATTAAGCACTTTTGTGAGGATTGTGCTCTTTTGACTGAACTTAAATAAATAAATAAATGACCGTGGGCTCCTTTAATATGCTAAACTTTTTAGTGACTTTTTCCAAAAAATTATTATTTAGTCTGGAATGGCCAAACTAATAGTGTCATTTTGCGCTACCGACGCTACCGCTGAATATTTACACCACTGGGTAATTGCTATGCACAAGTATAGCTTTAACTTTTACAATTTATACGTAAGTGCCAGAGAATATGAAGTTAATTTAGAACTAAGAGTTCCGATACATCAAAACAGCCACACGGCAATGCATCCAAAGTTCATGCAAATTAACGTCGCGGTAAGTGAAGTGATTACAGCTGCCACAGGAACGAACTTGCATAGGTGTTGGAAATTTACACGATCTTCTGCAAGCAGGCGCAAATGAAACTACTGCATGTGCTTAGATTAAAATGAAAAGCTCGAATGAACTAAATATTTGCAATGCTTCTTGCAGCAAGGGGTTACTTAAATGGCTGCCTAAGTGAGTGTCACCGCATTGTTGGCTTGTAGAGAAAAAGCGGAAGGCATTAACTTTCCATACAGTCTATGCATACATACATACATATGTGTGCAGTTGGTGTGGCTTAAGACACTGAAAGCAAAACAATAACAAATCTGAAACGCAAAATATATGTAGCTGCACAAGTTTACTCAGAGACTTGTCTGCGCCACTTCATATTCCGTGTTGATGCAACATTGCCGCACTCATAACATATGCCACTGCGGTTAGACGCGCATACACACCAACACACCAACACACACACTTATATTTACTACACGTACACAAACCGCATGACGCCTTTCCTCAGTTTTACTGAATTCACCTCTAATAACAATTTACAACTTTTGCTTTGTACTTTGTCCTGTCTTGACAGCATTGGCAGTGACACTGGCTGGCAGTGACAGCTGTTGCTGTTGTCAACTAAAAGAAAGTCACAAACCGTTCACAACGGCATCAGTAGTTGCACATAAATATAGGTGGTGTGTGTGAATTTGCGAGTATACCTTCGTAGAATCCCTGCAGTGAAAACTGAAGCTAGTCAACAAATATTCTAGCTCAGGACATGGTTTTGAATTGGGCTAGTGCAATAGATGTTTGGCGGTGATTATAGTAATACACTACTAGTACTAGTAGCGAAAGGAGCAATTCAATTTATATGCAAAATAAAGACTTTTATAATCAAATATACATCAAGCTGCATGGCTATACCCCCAGAAAAAAACTCGAAACCCAATTGACTATGTTGTGTTAGACGGAATGCACGCTTCCGTTGACTTGGACATGCATATTATTTGAGCCGCTAACATCGACTCGGATCATCATCTTATCACAGCCAAGTTTCGCTCCCGTCTAGCTACAGCAAAACGGGAGTGTCCATTGATACAAAGAAAGCTCGAAGTCGAAAAGCTGCAATCACATCAGATATCAATCCCCTCGGCAGTCCACTTGCACTCCAGCTCTCTGAGAGACCATATTTCTCGCTCACTACGTACCGCCGTAATTAAAGGCATTTCGCTCAAATTTAATATGAAGCACCGAATCAAAAAAAAAAGAGGAAAGTGGGCATGCCACCCCTCACTTTAGATAAATAAGAATATCTCCAAAACCATGCCACCAAAATCTACCAAATTTGGGAAATTAGTATCGCATTTGATATGAGTAAGCAAAATTTCAAAAACTGTACAAAGAGGACCAAATCTATGTTCGTTCACCTCTCATGTAACGGTAATTTTCAAAAATCAAAAAAAAACGGGATTTAAGTAACTATTTAAGAGAATTTGCTCAAATTGGTAATAGGCGTGCCAACACCCACTTTGGTGCACACATTGCATTTCAAGTCAGTAAGACAAATGTCGATACAAAAAAGTCCAAAAACCTTACCCACCTCTCATATAACGAAAAAACATACAGATATTTAATAACTATACGAAGTAATTTGCTAAAATTTGTTAAACAAGATTCATTATGAAATACATAGATTACATCGAATACGTGGGAATGGCCATGGCAATGAATAGTTGTGGAGTTACAAGAAATTTGGTTTTTTTATTGTAAACACCCACGTGACACCGCCCATTTTTCCAAATTGATACATAGTTTGATCTATCAGTTATATGCATGTAGGTATATAGCCAAGTATCATTAATTTACACCGAATAGACGAAAATGTTCTCTTCCGTGGAGGAGTGGCTTCGCCGATTTTTCCAAATTTATATATACCTTACTATGTTACGACTTATCTTACCTTAATAATAAGAGCGACGGGCGATATGTACATATTTTAGAGCTAAAATCAAATTTTTTATCTTTAAAATTTTACTATCAAATCCAATTTCAATAAATATTTCAAATTTAAATTCAATAAAATAAAGTGTAACCCATCTCTAACTTAAAATACTTGATCTGATATAAATTTTAATAAAAATTTAAGAAAATTATTATTCTAATAAAATATTCTTATAACGACGGTATATAAACTGAAAACAAATTCAAGTGAGGTACATCGTGGATCAATTACAGGACAGGTTCCTCTGAATAGGCTAAAATACCGCCAAAATTTTTAAGTTTCAAGAACATAACTAATACTACCTTAGTGGATTTAATTTACATTTTAAATAATAGGGTATCTAATCCTAGTTTATTAATAAAATTTAAAAGCTTCAATACTATTTAAATACAAATTTATAAAGTTAAAATTTCACTTAAGAAATTTAAATATATTTTACAATTACAAAACTTAACTAACACTGAACAAATTTTATTTGTATTATTTGTGTAACCGCACCTGCTGGCACAAATTTTGCCAATACTTAATGAAATTACTACTTCCAAGTTTCCTTGATTTATAAAATTAATTACTGAGATTATAATAAAATTTATTTATTATTTAAATAAATAAAATTTCATACAAAAATTTACATATAAAATAAATCAATAACAAAATTTTAAGCTAAATAAAACTTTACTAAGTTAAAATTTTTAAAAATATAAAATATTTATTATATACTGTATTATCAAATTTTTATAGTATTAATAAGAAATATATAAATTCCTCCCCATAAAAAATTTTTTAAATTTTCTTAATGAAAATTTTAAAAATAATTATTAATTTAAGTTAAATACCCCTATTATTTTACTTTAAAATTAACATTCTGGATAAAATAGATATAAACAAAGTTACTAAAAATAAAATTAATTTATAATACAATTCTAAAATAATTAACGGTAAAATTAATTATTTACAAATTAACAAAAATAAATATTAGTTATAATATAATTATTAATTTATTAAATACTAAATATAAAATCCCCTATTATTTTATTTTAATTAAATTTAATAAATTGATTTCATAAAGATCGCCTAATGGACGCCTATAAAATACTCACATTCATTTTTATATATAAGACTAACTTTGAAATATAAACCTGCACCTGGGTTTTAAGGCTCCGTTGTATCCGAACTTACATAGACTATTCTATACTTTTCACACTCGAGCGCAGTGGTGTCGACTTTATTCACTTAACGGTTTATTGTAACAGCATAAAGCAACCTAGATAGATATAGACACAGGACCGCTTTGAATTTCAACTCAGTAAGAAATCTTTTGAATATTATATAATTGGGATAAAAAACAAAAACCACGGCCACCACTCATACAATGGCAAATTACCAAAATAAAAAAACTCCCATATTTTTGTAACCATAAAAACTAACTTGCTCACATTTGATATACAATATTTGGTTTGAGAATGAAATATATGGAATGCAAAATGATAGGAATGGGCGTGGCATTGCGTAGCTTAGGGCAAATAGCTATATCTCTGAAACTGCTTTGTCAAATTCAGCCAAATTTCGTATACTAGTAAGAAAGTGCAATTTCGAAAATTATAGAAATCAGACGAAAACCACGCAGCCTCGTTGTTCACACCCGTGCAAGGATACCTAGAGCTGCTTTATATGTATCTTGCCGTCGAACAACCAGTGCTGTCGGTTTATTTATATTAGGCACTTTTGCTCCAGCTAACCGATTTACAGAATCAGATGCAATGTATAAAGAACTGATTGATTTAAATACCTCTAAAGCCCCAACAACAACGCTTAACTTCATGCTTTCTCGAATATCAAAACTTCAAATTTCATTTCAAAATGTCCAGAGCCTTCTCGCTCTATTTTATATTTCGTTGAGACGTGAAATTTTCTTTCTGAACATTTTGAAATTTCAGGTTTTATTCTATCAAACGAGTTAATAATAGATGACACCGAAACGCTAAATAGGAACAAACTAGGTATTTCTATATATGAAAAGCCGGAAATTGCTTTTTCAATTGAACTTTGTAGAATGAAAACAATATATATTCTGAGTGAAAATCTTTACATGCTCTTTTATTCAAACATATTAATATTAATGTGCTGGTGCTCTCTCTATCGGAGATCTGGAAGCAATGCTCCGACGTATTGTAAAAAGGAAGTCATAAAATTTGAGGATTTTAATCTATGCCTGAAGTCTACTGAGAAAAGAAAGTTTCTTAAGGACGACAGTTTTAGATTGCTGTTAGGTCTAGAATGCTCTACTACAACTGCAGGGATGCAAATTGACTGAGTGTTTTCAAATTTGGATGGTAATGTGGTTAACGCAATTAATTATAAAACGGTTCAAAGCTACCACGATAGTATTTACATTTCTGTCTTTGACTTAATTCACCTACTTTATTTTTAAAAATAACATTAGCAAATTTTATATATGCTTATAGTTTAGAAGAAAAATATAATTATAAGTACAGTAGAAGTCCAATAATCCGGCACGTTCGGGACCGGCTCGGTGCCGGACTACCGAAAACTTCGGTCTATCGGGCGGTAATTATAAGGACAATTAGGTTAATATTTAAACTACAAATACAGTATGCAAATACATGCAACAAAGTTTATTTTTACATTTCATATGATGTATGTACACGTACTGTAAAACATATTTCACTTACATTTAAAAAAGTCACGAATGCCTTTTTGTTTTCTTGACTTTTGGCGTTTAGTATACAATTTATTTCTAATGATATGGAAATCGATAATTTCTGAAACACTGTAGCTAGTACTAGCCTCAGCAAAAGAGATAAGCTCATTTAGTGATTCTGCAGCTTCTACTCAGCTGATTTTTTCCTTTTCTTCCGCTTCGGCATCTGAGTCACTTTCTTCAAGATTTTGTGTAGGCTGAGGGTTTACTACAATGTTGATAATGTCCTCATCGCTTAGTTCTGGTTCAACAGACTCACTCTCGCCGTTTAGAAGTCACCCCTCTAACTATTCTTTAGGCAGGTTTTCAAGGGATTGTCAGCACTTCTAGCGACATCAAAAACTTTGGTCAGAGCGTCTTGATGGTTTTCTTTCCCCACAGTCTGTAGAGTTAGGTCAGATGCAGGGTTTGCAGCTTCCGGCTGATCCCGAGCTACCCCGAAAACTTCCGAATAGCTCTCGAGCGTTTTTATTTGCTTTAAAGACACAGTATTGGAGAAAATCAAAATTTTTACAATTTTCTGGAGCGATGCCGGACTATCGGGCATTCTGGACTGTTGGATTCCGGACTAATGGACTTCTACTGTACTTATATTTTACAAGCATAGTATGGAATTTGTTTAATATAATAAGAAGTACATATGTACAGTTAAAAAAAATATTTTAAATATAACATTTTAATATAGCGAATAGAACAATACTTTCTTAAGCATAAAACTGTACATGCCTTAAAAACATGCAAATTAATTTCCATTTTATTTAAATTAAAAAAAAGTAATTTAGTTTTTCAAAATAAATATTATTTCATTCACTGGTATTTGAAATTAAAACATACGCTAGATATTTAAATTCGGTTGGCTCTTTATCACTTGTGTGTTACTAAAATTGCGATACGTAAACTAGTGGTATATGAAATTAGTTACATCTTAGATGGAAGAAGAACTAATTTAACATCACACCCAGCTATTAGTGAGCTGGGCCACTTCGAGTAGATTTGACTATATCTGCATCTACAGATATATTTTCGAGACTTTATGCAGACTGGTAATTCTCAATCCAGCAGCGACGTATTCACTTAAACTCTGACGACTCGAAGCGGCAATTGTTTGTAATTTTTCTGTTGTTTTGTCTGCATTTTCCTGCAACTCATGTTCCCTTCTTTCACAATTTCACTCTTTTGCACCTATTTGCATGTATGCAGTCGATTATATGTATGTATGTATGTATGTGTACTTGTATGTATGTAGAAGTTGCATCAGCTGTGAATTAATTTGTCGCAAAGTTTCCCACTTTGCGGTTACAATGTATGTAGTTTTCCTCTTAGTGCCGGTACATCTGTGGGGTTTTGCAACGACCTTTGCATACTAACTTACTAAATATTTGTAGCCATTTACATACACACAACAAACACACTCGCACACTAGTATATGTAAGTGCATGTATTTTGTATGGTAGTTTTATATGGCGTTGTGCTTGAGTTTAGTTTTCTGAAATGATATGCGGTTTTGATATTTCTTGCATCTTTACCTATGACACCAAAAAGTGAAGCACAAGCAGACAAAAAAAACTACACATACACACCTACTTATGTTAATACTTCACTCGGACGTCCATGTAATAAAGGATATTAATATTATCTAATAAAAATTGGCGCCAAACAAAACAAAATTTTGTGAACCTTCTCAGATGTTTTGTCATTATTTTGCTATTAAAGTTGAAAGGTAACTTCTTCTACACTTTGACTTTTTCATTGATGTTTTTGCAAAAAACTAAAGTGCAAAAAGGGTTGCATGACATTTTAAAGGACTAAAACAGTTAAGTGGCATTCGGAATTGTATATCATATTTTAAATAAGCGGTAGGGGAAAATTTAACCTTACTTAAATCAAGATTCAAAACTTATCAAATAAAAATCCGCGGTATATGATATAATTTCCGATTATCAGTTTACCTCTGCTAAAAAAAAGGGTAGTTTTATAAGTATTTTTTCTTTGCAAACAGGCTGGTACATTTTTAAATTAAAACAAAATTGGATTTTTGCATTTAAATCAAGAAAAGTTGCTTTTTATTTTGCAAGCCTTTTGTTTTTCACAACTATGAAAACATCACATAGTAAAGTTACACAAAAGGTGTAAAATAAAAATGAATCTAAAACTTAGGAGACAGTTTTTCACAGCCTAATACATAGCTACATATATTTAAATAAATTAAAGGGATATCATTGTGCGTGTAAAACTTTTTGGATGTTTTATATTCAATTGACTTATTATATTATCGACAAATGTTTGGAGCTTTTCGCATAAGTCTACTGGGACATATGTAGCACAGTTTAAATGCAACCGGATTGCCTTCCATCAGAGGTGGTGTTGCCGCGTCCGAACTCAGAACATTTTCAATAATATCTCGTAATAACCGAGGAAGCTTATGGTTCTGCTCTTGTCGTTGCAAATGTGGTAAAACTATTTGTCTTGGCAGTTTTTTTTAAATACTCCAGTCGAAGAGTTTTAAAATTTCTTAGAATATTAGAAAGAGTTGTGGGCGGCGTTTGTGTCTAAGGCAATAATAAATCGAGTATTACTTCTCAAGCTCATTCATTCTTCCTTTGTGTTATTGCCATATGCTCTCATTGCAAGTTTTCCAGTAATTGGGTCATCTTCTATTTTGTGACGCATGGAGCTTAAAAATAAATCCGAAATATTGACATAAGTCACGTATAACAATTATGAAATATCTTTGATAAACCCGATCCAATAATCAAGTATTTTTGAGATGAAATTCTAAAATTCATTCCCACCATCGGATTCACCATCTTCTGTGCAAAACTCATCGCTTTCAAGACTAAAATCTGGATCGAAAATTTTATCCTATGTAATTTAACATAAAACAAACCGTGAAATAAAGTTTTCGTAACAAATCATTTTCTACTAACTATTAAACGGGGTAGTGGTAAAATTAATTATATGATAACCAAACAATAGGTGAAATGAAATTCGCCGGCCCCCGAAATATAGTAGGATTAGTACCAGGTTCGAGTATAAGAAGATTCATCAAGCAACAAGGCTGGAAATTATATCAGAAGGAGCAGCGGCTTACACAAGGTCTCAAGACAGGAACAATTTTCTTGGAGGAAACTCGAAGGGTAATCGCACGACTAAAAAACAACCAGGTTGCTGATTCTGACATGTCGCCAGCTGAGCTATTCAAGTACGGCGGCGAGGAGCTGATAAAGTGCATGCTCCTTAGTAGTCTTCCATCGGCCAGATATTCGCGATATGCTAAAACTTGGGAAACAACTTTTTGTCTACCTTAAATCCACTTTCAATAGCACGAGAAGAAGCTGTCTATATCCCGAAATCTCTGAAGTTAATATTCCAGCAAAACTAATACGGCTATGTAAAATGATATTGAGCATCACTACCAGCTCTGTTAGAGTTGTGAAGGACTTCTCCGAGCCAAATAAGGTTTAAGATAGGACAACTCTCTATTGCTTGACTTCTTTAGCCACACATTACAAAATATAATTTGGACTGTAGAATTAAACTCGTCAGGCACTAAAAATGTGTAAAGACGCGAAGCGATTCGGTGTGGAGGTGAACGAGGGCAAATTGAGATTCCTCTTGCCATCAATTAGACAGTCAGCTAATTCGCTAATTAGGGGCTAATCATTGTTACAATATTGATAAACTACAGGACTTTTTATATCTTGGAACCAGTATTAACTTCAAGCAAACCTCCAGCTTAGACATCCAACAGAAAATCTACCTTGCCAGCAAGTGTTACTTTGCATTGCGTAGGCAATTGCGGAGTAAAGTCCTCTCTCGACGAACCAAAACCACACTCTATAAGTCTCTCATCGTGCCCGTGCTATTGTATGGCGCAGAATCATGAACACTGCCAACATTGGATATGATGACTCTGGGAGTCTCCGATAGGAAGACTTTGTACAGGATATTTAGTCCTTTCCGTCTTTGCGGCGGCGAATACCGCAGAATATGGAACGTATGAGTTCAGTAATAGTCTAGCGAATGAAAATACAGCGGCTACATTGGGTGGGTCGAAAATACTTTCACTATGAATATTTCAAATTTAAATTTAAATCTACAGTACATAGTACCTTACAGACTAACAAACGAATTAATAACAAATGCTTATTGGATAATCAAATTTAAAATTCTCACAATAGCAGATTTAGAAAACGAAAAGTCAATTACCTTAGAGGAAAATAAATCATTAAATTCCGTTAGGGCACGCGAAATAGGCGCATTACTTGCAAATTTTGTTCTACAACTATCAACATAAAAAGGATAGAAATTACGCAGATTTCTTTGCGGAACATTAAAGCTAATCCGCTCCAGTAGAATTGGGCAATCGATTGTGCCATTAATTATATTGAATGTATATGAAAGAGAGAGGACAGACCTTCTTTTTTCAAGAGAACTAAAACTAATTAGCAACAGGCGAGAGTGGTACGAAGGAACGGGTTCCTCGAACCGCAATGAACGCAGTGCCTGCTTCAGAAAAATTTTTTTAACCCTTTCAATCCTATTTACGGAATGTTGGTCGTATGGCCTCCATATTATTACCGCATATTCCAAATGAGAGCGAACAAGAGACGAAAAAAGAAGCTTAAAGGTGTATGGATCGGAAAACTCTGAACTATTTCGTCGTATAAAACCCAGAACCGAATATGCTTTCGAGAGAATAAAATTAAGGTGATTATTAAATGAAAACTTTGCCTCGAAAATCACTCCCAGATCCTTGGCCTCTGTAACCTTGTTTAGGACAATATTAGCAATATGAAAAATAGTAGGTGTGGCGTTCTGCCGCCTAGTGAAGGTTATGTGAAAACATTTATTAAAATTTATAGATAGCCGTGACTTTAGACACCATTTATTAAGATTATTTAAATCACATTGAAGTTTTATTGCATCGTCATCATCATTAACAATTGCAAAGACCTTCAAATCATCAGCATAAAGCAAATAATTCGAATACGAAAAACAACTGCCTATGTCATTTATAAAAATAATGAACAAAAGAGGGCCTAAAATGCTCCCCTGAGGTACACCTGAAGAGGCCACGAAAAAGTCCGAAGCTATGCCACAGCATAGCACAGAAATCATTCAATGCGACATCCGCTGCTGGTAACAGGGGAAGATGACGACCTTCTCGGCGTTAGAAGAATATGTGAAAAATTACTTGGCCTACCGTAGTATTTCCAGTTGGCGCTAGTTAGCAGGAAGAAGGTGCAACTGGCGTGGTATATTGGGATCGGCCAAAATTTACCTCCGCGATTATAGCGCCAATTATTGGTTGATTAATTAAATAAATAGGTGGCATTCCTCTTCAAAATTTAAATGATAATAATCTTAAAAATATACCCGATATGTTAATCCAGATTATAAAATATTTATGTGCCAAATTATAAAAAAATAAATCATGCCGCGTGCGTCTGAAAAGCCAACAACTTACTCACACACACACAAAAATTTTCATTTTTAAAATATGAGTAGAAATTTACTGCAAATGATAGGTATCGCAATATATGCCCAATTTTAAATATCATAACTTCTTCTGGTTGGCTTCTTCATATGGCTGAATACATTCCCAAAAATCTAAGTAGCACTTTGCTAAAAAGGGAAATTAAGTTATCATATTTATACCTGCCACCACAGATATCACGACTTACATTTTCACAATTCGTAGTTGATAATTTCGCAATTCAACGAGCAAAGTCTTACAGATTCAACATTTGTAACTGTCTTTCTTAGACTTACTCTACATTATAATCTTTGATGATATATTACAGTTTCCCGGGTGCATAGCAAATTTATTGCTCGCTTCCTTTCCTTTTGCGGTGGTAGTGCTGCAAAATTGTTGTTGCTACTTTGCTTGTCCGCCTACAAAAGTGCTTGCCAGTAGTTTTTGAATTTGGTTAAAGGGAAGTGCTTTGTCACACAACTTTTATGAAAATATATACAAGTATTTTATCTCCTAGCCGCAAGAGTATGGAGTTGGCCGGAATGAAGAAATATTTTATAACTTACCTTTAATTTTGCACCGAATTCTTCATTATTGGCTTGGTGATTCTCTATTTACCTTGATAACGAATTAATTTGAAGTATTTTACTGAAAATTATTTGAATTAGAAGAAATTTGAAATAAATTTGATTAAGCCTTGCCAAATATGTATGCGACGAGTTTGTATGTTTTTAGAAGGAAATTGAAAGTTACACATTTTAATGCACGACCGTACATGAAATTCTTATTCAGTTTACTGTTGTCATTTATCATTGCAGGCCATCACAATTACATAATATTTCTTTGACAACAACTATGATAGGAAATGAAATCAAGAAATAAGTAATGGTAATTGAGTTAATGTAAGCGAATATTGATTTCATTCCACCACGAATCGACTGCGAAGTCAGTTAATAAATAAATCATAAATATTAACACTTTTGCCGTCCGTGATTTGCTCTCAGCTATCTACATAGAAATAAATCACTAAGTATATCTTACTGCAAGTTGTATGTTGCCAACAGCCGCTTACCTATTCCTATGAAATTCAATTCAATATCGATATTTCATTTTCTAATTTATAGCGCCGGCATGTGGCAATCGTACAAAGCAATTACGGAATCAGTGCTTGCCAGCTGGCGTTTTCTTTGTGTTCGACATGCCAAACCATCTATGTACTTGCTTGTGGAAGGCAAAAACACAAATAGCAGTCCCACAGTTCTTTTTGTTACAAGGGTGGCTCAATAATTCGCTAGACATTAAAAAAAAAGCTACAAATGATGAAATGAAAACACACCACAATGTAAATTACTTGCTTACGTACAAATTACATCGCAATAACCAAGTGCGTCCACGCTTGTCATTCTTGATTTATCTTGGCAGCTCTGTAGACACAGGGTTGCTTAGTTCTTTGAACGAAAGAAAAATGTGAGATATCGTGCACATTTTCAATATATGTATGTAAAATTATTGTGAAAATATCGTCTTTTAAATTTACGATCATGAAAGACAGCTTTCAAAGGCAGTAAAAGTTAAGGAGCAGTTGAGTAAAATGCGATTATTTTTAAATCCATCGGACCAGTTTGGTTATGGGAGAAGATATTTTTCAATTACTATCGATAAAACTTAAAATTGATATGTTCGTAATTTCATCATTACCATCTTAATTTATTCACAGATTTTATACGGCGAAAATACGTAGTTTCTTCGTAATTTTCTCTTCTATTTTGAATGAGCCATACATATACAGACTTTAAGCTTTAAGCCTAAATTTTTGCTGATCGGAAATAATGAGTTGTTTTTACCGAAATGTTTCACTGCATTCCCATTATTTTATAGTTGTGAACAGAAAAGTAAGTAGCGGACTAAGTACTAGTCAGTTTGAAAAGCTTTGCATAAAAAGAAAATAAAGATAGATTCCAACTGGTCCCGTAGTCATCCCAAACCAGTCCTAACCTAGTTATGTACCTTTGCCGAACCAGTTTTAATACTTAACTATATTAAAATCAGTGCGGAACTAGTCCTAAGCCTGAAGTCATACTAAACAAGTCCTAAGCTGGTCCCGAACTAGCTCCGAAATAGTCCTAAAATATTCCCCGAATTGTCTCGACATAGTCGTGAAGTAGTCGCGAACTAATCCCAAACTTGTTGTGAGCTTGAATCAAAATGTAACCAAACGGGATCTAGTGGCAAACCAGTCCCGAGCTAGTCCTAAACTTCGTGCATGGCATACGCGGGAAGAGATGGGGATGCCTAATCAACGATTTCTGCCAAAGTCGTATGGACGAAAAGGAAATGGAGAGCATCGAACACTATCTCTACCACTGTCCCGCCCTGGCCAAGACTCGAAACCAATGCTTAAATGGATTCTTTGTAGACTGTTTGGCTGACCTTAGTTCGACAAGCATTCCCGATTTTCTGTGCCACGTAAGGCGCGCTCGGTGGTTCACCTTCTAAGGGAAAGGAAGAAGAAAAAGCATGGCTCCCGCCGGCGGTATCACAGCGGTCTTTGTCAGCCTACGTGTGTATCCGTGGACTTGCATGTTTGCTGTCGCTGTAACCTAACCTAACATAGTCCTCGGTTTTTCCCGAAGTTATCGAAAAAAGAAATAGTCTCAAAATGTTCCTGACATGCTCTCCAGGGAATCATCCTAAAATGCACATGTACTTATGGACAACGACGTGCCAATCTCGCATTAACGTGCCGACCTACAAAAAGCGTGACGCGACCTTGAACAATCACTATCATGCCGCTAAAGAAGTTTTACTTCAAAAATGCCCATAAATGTTTGTGAAGGGATAATGCAAGAGCGGCATGTGACAAACAGTGAAATTTAGACATCCCTGGGCTTAAAAAAAATGTATTCCTATTGGATGTCGCGTAATTTCACGATAACTTATTAATGCTTGTTGATATTTAATATGCGAGCTAGGTTTTATTAATGCTGTTGTCGCTGTTTTTTTTTTATGTTTGGTTTGTGCATACAGACGTGTGTTTGCTTTATCTCACAAATGCGTTCTCTCGCGATCTTGTGACACAAAACTGCGGCGTGACCTTGAAAAACAACTCTCATGCCGCTAAATAAATTTTACTTCAAGTAGCCGCAGAGAAGAGTAGGACGGTTGGGTCTTTTCTGATAAGGAATATTGCCAAAATGTGATATCAATTGCCTTGGAAATGACCTATAGGACTAAAGCCTAGTAGCGACACTATTTGGAACATTAGGTAATTTCTTTATTTAATTTAAACAAATCCAAAATCCCTAACTTTTCCTTTTTGATTGACACGACAAGCTGACTCAATTGAGTCCATCGTCCTGTGTCTATTCAGAAAGTATGTTCCTAGGTTTGGATATATGGCATTTGTTAGACAGATTTTATTTTATAATGTGGGAATTTATCGTTTATCGCAACCGAGAATATCGGATGGCATATTTTTATTATAAATAGAAATTAGTCAATATATTGAATCGAATCGCTATAAGTTATAGCTCCCATTCAACTTATGTTGCAGATATGAGGCGTTATTTTTCATTTCGAAAATTCAAAATTGTGAACTTTTTCAGACATTTAAAAAGCAGTCGCACAAAGTTTACTAAGGGAATCCTCAATATCGGTGCTTTGTAAGGTATATTTCCCATGCCGTACTACTTAGTTGATTTATTTGGTATGTGAAAAAAAATTTGTATTTGAAAATTTAATATTTAAACGCTAAAAACGCAGTAATAAATTAAAACATTTTTTTTTTATATTCGCAAAATGTACAAAGGTTTCGACAGGGCGAATACATCATTTGCTTTACTTTTTAAAGTTTTTCTTTTAATTATAAGTTCAAAAACAATTGATCATATTGAATAATAATTATATGTAAAATCTCTTTTTATGAAAAATAACTCCTTTGACGCCCCGTTATATACACCGTTTACACCTTATAAACAAAAATAGGTCGTAAAATATATTTTATGCTGGAGGTAGGCTTACCAGCTGTTCTAAAAGTCAAATTTAATTAAACATTACGCAACTTATTGATATATTAAATTATCGATGTCAAGCGGTTTGCCTCGGAAAGAAGGTTTATGCTAACTTGCATGAGGGTTGCCACCTGCTTAAAAAGAAGGACTTAATAAAAAGAACAGAATTGTGTGTCCAACGGTTGTCACCTTTTTGAAACCCCAAATTATACATATAACATTAAAATACCGGTTCGTTACGATGAGAAGCAGATTTATAGCTAGCTATATTTTGCAGACGCTTTCCAGTCAGTTGCTTGAAAAGTTGGATTTAATTAAATTAAACACAAGTTATATGTTACATTAAAATATGGATGTCAAACCATTTGTTTCGCTAACAGAAAATGTATGGGTAAATTTTGAAGAGAGTTGCCTTTTTTTAAGTCAGATTTAATTAGATTATACCCAAGAATACCAAATATTAAAATATAGTTTTATTAAATAAGGTCAAACTGTTCGTCTCAGCATGCTTCCTTTCGAAAGCAGTTTATAAAGGAGCGAAATGAAAGAATATTTTTCATACTAGCACAATTATTGTCCATGTCCGGGAATATAACTTTGGTTACTTCCATTTAGTCCACAACAAATTGGTTTTCAGGAATGGCAAACCAAATAGTTGTCAATGACTTCTGCAACCAGCTGTAATCGGTAAATATAAAAAACGTTTAAATGTTATTTTTTTTAGAAAATAGAAAATTAAGGCGAATGAATTATTTGTTGCCTTCCAAACCGTTTCAGTTTTCAGTTTTTTAAAATTCTTCGTAGATGTTTGCAACATTTTTTTTTGAAATTTCATTACTTCTATTAAGTCGCTAATATTATTTACTTCTTCATTTCGCCTAAGACTTCATTCTAGTTTTTTCTGATGAATTTCCAGACTCCCCCTGAAAGATTTTGTTTTTTTTGCGCAAAGAAATTGCCTTGTTTTCTTTAAAAAATGGCTGCAACAGAAAAATAGAATACGTTCCTTTTAGTTTTTCTGATTTAAGGTGACCGCGTAATCGGTTCACATTTCCGCGGACTTATCGGCACACGCTTTTATAGCCACATGCACATAGATATTTCTATATAAATTGAGGTGTATGGTTGTTCCTACTAAGCGACTTAATTTGCTGGCATTTACCAGCAGCGTAATTCCATTCTATTTCTCTCCCCTAAGCCAACCAACAAACAAAGAACAACTGACTTCACCAAAGGCTATATACCCCACTCGTACCGGCATTCCAAATGGCATGGCCTGTGCCATGTAATAGAACTTGAAATCGTATACCCAGAGGCAATGGCGTGTTTTCTATTATCAGATCGACGGGTTTTCCTGCTTTAAATGTTTTCATTGGTATTAGCACAGCAATTGTTTTTTGTGTTATTTTTATTGCTTCTCTTTTGCTGTTTTTTTGTTCCTGTTAACTGCTGGAAGTGGCAGCGCCGCTGATAAGCATTGGCGATTCGTTAATTGCTCAGTTTGCTAAGTGTTTTAAGTCAGCGAGTTAGGCGAAAATTGAAAATTGCTTGCGAATTGAACAAACGAATTGCATATTGTGCTTTTGGTGGTATGGTGTGGCGGAGGTAAAAGCCTTAGAAGATTTTGTTGGAACTTCAGTGAAAGAAAAGTAGCAGAGACCAAAGTTACTGCGCTCTGAAGAAGGAATTCAAACAAGTGGAGGTAGTTAAACGTAAGATAAAGCTGTCGAAATATAAAGACATAAGTGTAGTGTAAATTTTAGTCAAAATGTTATCGAGAGTGGTAAGTGAAATTGTATTTTACTTATTAGTTAGAATACACCGCGAGGCTTTTCTCGACTTTGGATGCCCATTGCTTGAATGAATGGTATTGTTTTAAGCGAAAAGGGCATATCGAGATAGAATTTAAAGTGACATTCTAAACTTCAGTTAATAGTAAAAATATAACTATGCCATAGAACACATGACGCAATAATTAAAAGGTGATGTACGTAGTGATAGTTCGTTTCGCTACCGCCTTAACTTAACGTCATATTTTGGAAGAAGGGGGGGTGGTGGATATTAGAAGAAATTAAGTCCCTTTTGGGGAAAAAAGTTCTGATCAAAACACTCTTATTTTTAATATAATCGAAATGCAATAATATTAAGTAATAATACGATAACATAATTTGTTTTATAGTGCATTCAAAATTTAAACATAACTAGGCAGATTACCCTAAGTTGTCTTATTAAACCCAAACATTAACAGATTTACAGGCCTGTTCTGCATTTCGATTTGGGTGAAAAGTAAAATTGACGCAATTGCGACTCGTTTTGGTGATGGTGTTCTTGATTTTCAGTGAGTTCGAATAGTTTTCAAATCATTTTCATACCGAGTCGATAATCTGTTAGAATAGCTGTTGCCAATTATTTATGTTTCTTAAAAAATGTAAGAATGCCATTTGTGTCTGCAGATACAAAAATCATATTATTGCGCGCTCAAAACAACAGAAATCATTATCAGAAATTGCGCGTGGGCAAATTACGAAAGCTAGACTCCAAGCAAATTTTCATTATAAAACCTTCTTAGTTAATGACATTTGTCTACAAATTTAATAACCTGGTACTGCTGATACAGGTTAATCAAATTATTGTCGTTATCGAAATCGAGCAGCAATCCATTATGAGTCCGAAAAATTTGATCCACCAAGGGAACCAAGGGAAATTTTTTCATGGCAAAAATATACTCGGGAATGGCAAACGCCCTATTTCATTTTGCTGTTAGAAAAAAAATCTTTTTCAATAATTTTCGAAGTAATTTGTCCCGCCTGAGACTCGAAGTCTCAAAATGGGGTGATGCTGAGCTTGGACAGGAACACAACACAAACGAGTTACAACCTGCAATTGAGCTTTTATTGAGTTTATTGCAAAATATATAAAGACTTATGTGAACGTGTTCGTATCATAGGAAAATATATAAAAAATACTGGAAGTAAATATTCCAACCACATTATACAAATGTCTCATGGTGTATTAAATACATTCTTTCATTATTGCGTATGTCTAATATCATAAAAAGGAAATTGTAATTTATGACTTCAATCAATCAGGAAAACAAATTTTATAATCATTTAGTTTATACAAATATTTTCAACGAATAATTAAAAAAAAACACGCGTGCACCAAAATCCAGAAATTGATAAGAGTAGTTAGTAAAAAAGTAGTAGAAACTAGTAAAAATAGTGGAAGAAATTAGTACAAATACTGGTAAAAATTAGCAAGAAACAGCAGTAAAAATTAGTAAAAATTGTGATAGAAATCAGCAAATGTATTGGTAGCAATTAGTAGTAAAAATAGTGGTAGAAACCAGCAAACTTATTGTTAGAAATGCGTTAAAATAGTGATAGAAATTAGTGAAAATAGTGGCAGAAGTTAAAAGAAACATTAGTTACAATAGTAATTGAAATTAGCAAATATAGCAGTAGAAATTAGGAAATCGATTCCGGCGCTATTTCCGTTATGCGATATTCTGACTTGACCTTCGTAACGCGATGTAAAAAGTCCAAGAAATGTTACTTCAAAAATTAAATCCAATCGATTTGACGTATGATATGTTTTTCGCTTTTAGTTATTATATTCATTAACATATTTTTTCGTACATATATTTGGTAAGTCTGTTCAGAAATTGTTTTTTCCGTCATACATAGCACTGTACTCGCTTCAGTTCCGCCACTCAATGCGGTAAACTTAGAGACATGCATGGGATGATTTACCCAACGACGTCTAATGAATAAAATAATCCACGTACGATTCGGTAAGTCGGTATGAGAACTACAAGCTTAATTTTTTAATTAAAAAATTAACACACAAATCAAATATAGATTTCAAATTGTTGCAGGTGAAGTAAAATATTTCAGTAAGGGTAAATCGTAAAATATTATGTACATTTTTATTATAACAATCTCTTTTTTTTCATATTGCGACCGTGAAAGAAAGCTTCAAGGAACATTCAAAAGCAAAGAACAGTTGAGTGAAATGCTAACACATTATATCTAATTAAAGCATAAAATTAATTAAACTCGGCAGACGTTGTCCTGTTTGTATTAATTTATTAATTGCCCTTTAATTGTCCGAATAGTTTGACACTAATATTTAAATATTTTATATCTGTGTGTGTAATTTAAGTGAATTTGGTGGCAAGGAAAGGCGTATACCCTTTTCAAAGTATATCTTAACACTCCGCCTAGCGAAACGAATGGTTTGATACACATATTTTACTACTTCGTATAACTAGTGTATAATTTTAATAAATTCGACTTTCCAATTACAAAATAGAGGTGTGCACCTTCTTCTCAGCGTGTCGAAGCGCTTGACACTAATATTTTAATATTTCATATAACTCTTGTGTAATTTATTTAAGTTCGAGTTTTCCAACAGATGGCAACCCCCTTCTCCTCAGGGAAACTATCCGTTTCACACCACGGCTTAAATGTTCCCTTTTAAATATGTAAATATAATCCAATTAAATTAGACTTTTCAAACAGGTGGCAACCCTATCCCAAAAAATAGTTATAAATCCTCTCATTTCCGATACAACCCGTTTGCCAAATTTTAATATTTCGTATAACTCCTGTATAATTTAATTAAGTTTGACTTTCCAAGCAAGTACCAACTTTCTACAGCACTACAATTCTAATATTCCGTATAACTCGTGTATAATTTTATTAAATTTGACTTTTCAATTAGGTTGCAACCCTCTCCAAAATATAGTTGTGCATCATCTCCTCGGCGAAACGAAACGCTTCACAGTCATATTTTTATATTTTATATAACTCCTTTGTAATTTAATCAACTTCGACTTTTCCGGCTGGTGGTAATCCTCTTCAAGATATAGCACGCTATAATTGTTCTTCTCAGCGAAACGAGCCCTTTGGTACTCATATTTCAATATTTCATAATGTTTTTATAACTTCATAAAATTTCGACTTTTTAAATGTATGACAACCATATCCCAATCACCGGATATACTTTATGACCTATTATCATACCTACCAAATATGCATGCAAATTTTAATGAAAATCGGTCGAGCCGTTTCGGAGGAGTTCGACCATGAACAACGCGATACAAGTCTTTTATATATCCGAGTTAGATGCGACACTGATTTGTCTTGATTCGGTCCTGCATTTGTCAAGCTCTTGTTTGTCTTTTTCTTCTGTCCAGGACGTGCCTAGGCGTTTCCGGTGTTTGGATTGTTATCTTCTTTGAGGGCCCACTCATTTGTATTCGGTCCATCATGTGTTGCCGTAGACTTAAGCAAATATTTTCCACGCTATTTGAACATAAAATTTCCGTCCAGATTTAGTGAATCCTTTTGCGGAAAGCATTCACAAACATGGACCTTAGCAGGATATTCAACCGAACAAATTTAGTGTTTTACCAACCTTGGTTTTCTTTCACTTTGCTCCAATCGCGGTCAAAATTCTCCCTTGTCCATGCTAATCGTTTTGAATATGCGGAGTCGCTTAACCTACTCAGGTCTTTAGCGGAATCAGTTATGGACATTTTCGGGTCTTTGGGATGATTTAGGAGAAACACAACTTCAACACTTCTTTTAAATATCACCCATCGAAACACAAAGAAATAGAGAACTCACTGCATTGCGTAATCAGAATTTATATGAACCTAAAAACTTACTGCTTTGCTGGCTGAGTTATCATACACTGTCTACTATTTATGCTTAGCAGATCTGCTTTATGGAACACACTGTATGAGAAGTGTTCGGGCGAGGTAAACGTGAGTGTTCCTCCTGACTTTAGCAGCAATTGGGGAGTGTGGCGCTTTCGGACCTTAAGGTTTCTCAAACTAACATAAAACCATCAAATTGCGTTCTTTGATAAAATTTTGCTTCCACATAAGGAAGACCTTTGTTTGGTGTCACAATTCGATGTTCTAAGCTTCATTTCTCCAAAATGCTTAACATATTTGTGAAATTTTTGATTGAGATTTGTTGGCAATTTAATTTTAATAAATAGGCAAAAAGTTCTAATTATTATTTCTTCACTAGTTTGAAAAAGACAGAAATCATTATTTTCTTGCAGCTTTTGACCATATGAAAAAAATATTGAAATATTTGACAAATTGGGAAAACAAGTTTTTTTTAGTTCTGGTTAATACTTCCACTGCCATTATACAAAATTTGACTAAATTTTTACCCATTTGTTTTTCCTTTATTTTTTACCACTTTAATGTGCCGCCCTTGGCATCTTTTGTGCTCTGCTCTCTGTTGGGCATTCATACAAATCTTTTAAATATTCAGCCGTAATTTTCTCATACCATAATTTTTCTATGGTTCTCCGTAGTTCCACCGATCTTTGCCCTGGCGAATTTAGTGATATTACGCTCAAAATATCTCTGGAGTTTTATAATGTAATATTAAACAATAGATCGAAAAATTGGTAATAAGTTGTTGAAAAGGTAAAAAATTCGTAATAAAACTTACAGTTTGGGCCCGATGACATGGCGCTGAATTGTCCTGCAAAACTGGGTAAATTTCCTCTTCTCTTAAGGACTCTAAACTGGATAGTACTGGATAGTACAATAGAATCGTAATTTTTGGCATTTACTATGCCTTCTTTTACAATAAGGGACTTCGGTTTGCATTTTGAAATTCAGCCACATAACATGATATAAGGATAATGCCATACAGTAGGAAGTATGCAATTTTCCGCAGATTGTTCACCAGATCTTCGGCAGATGGTTCGATAGAGATTAGAAAAATATGGCACGTCCCCATTCCGATTCAGTACACTTTACTTTGGTCAAGTTGAACTCATGGTCGCTATTGAACGGTTAGGATCGAAATATCCTTTAGAAGCGATTGCAGCTGCTCTATTTTTATCTCGCCGCCTAAGCCTTATTTCGTCTTCAGTTAACCAGTTTCATGGTATTTTTTTAACACAACGCATTAAACCTTTACTCAATTCAAAGTCTGTTGCTATTTTACGAACAGACACCTTTCCTTCAACCAATAAAAGTATTACGGCCCTTTTTTTACTCTATCTTTTATTCTATGAGCAAACCGAACTTGGAAATGCTAATAAGTAGAGGACAGAAAAATAATTTGAGAAAACCGCTCAGTACTATTCAACCTAATTTATTAGTATTCGGGAAAACCCCAATTCACAGGAGTCGAATTTGCGTGAAATAATAAATGTGGATTTTTTTGTAGCACCAGTGTAGATTTAAGTTATGAAGTAAGGCGTTACCTACCTGATAGTACGGAGTTTTTTTCAAAGGGACGAAGTATTCCCATCAGAGGCAAGTTCTTGCTAATTCAGCCACACGGCTGTTGAACTAAACAACGAGTGAAATTATATATTTAAAACACAAACAATGAAGTCTGTAATTAATTGCTCCGAACTAAAAGACACACATACACTTACCTTAATTCACTGCATACAAAAAACTCTATCAGATATCATTTGAAACTTTATTAATACCAAACTAGCGGATGCGACTTAAACAAAGTGAGAGCAACTGGAAAAATCCCGACGCAGAACTTTTCCACTCCACAAACTGCCCCAAAACGGATTTCCTTTATGCTAACAAAGCATGCTATGAGTATTTTGTTCACCATAATGCCAACGGATGCATCAGTGATAGTCACCCACACCAATGTATATACATAGATATAGAAATATGCGAGGCAGCACTACTAAATGAATTAGTGAAGAGTTGCACGTGCACCATTTGAAGTCATTGAATATCCGAACGGTTGGTCAATCGCTCGCAGCGTTTTGCATCATTTATTTTCATGTGAACAGAGTCAGTTAACTCGGTGAATGCGAGAAGCATGCGTTTAAGTTAATATATTCATTTACATATACCACACATACATATTTAGTATCAAGCGTCGTTCAGATCATGCATTGTTAGACGCGGCGTATACGTAACTTAGATATTAGCATGAGATACCAGGTGAGCGTGAGTTCTGGACACTGTTGCGACATTTTTTGCACATTCGTGGTATAAAACACAGTTTAAATTTAAACATGTACAGTGTTGAAAGTTGATTAGGTTTTTTAAGTGTAATTTTTAGGAGCAAAATTTATTTAAACTACACTAGGTTACCAATATCAGTGGTTCCTCGTTGAAAAAGTAATTTTTAGACTAATTTTGGGCCGTTGAACAGGAAAATTAGTGTTTTTTTTTTCAAAGAAGCACTTTCAATATAGAGATAAAAATCCTGTTTTCGAGGTGCTTTTGCAGGTATCGCTTTGAAGATACATCAAGCCTCTTTGCGCTGATAAATCCCTTGTAAAATCGACTGGCAACTAAATAGTAAAATAATCGAAAATGTGAAGCATAAGTGCATCTAAATTGGTCGGAAAATACAAAATTTATTACAAATTAAGTATAAGCAGCCGATTTAAATTTTTGCTGCATTCTTTCAACTGCAACAGCCAGGATGTTTATTTGACGTTATATCACATTTTATATGGACTATGGTCCGCTTATTCTGAAAATGGCATCTTAATTTTTCCATCAAGTATAGATTTGGAGATACAGAGCGCTGTAGGTTATTCAAAGGCTTGCTCCAACATAGCTTGACTTTTTCTTAATGTTTTCCAACACCGTTTTACGAAGCGAAGTTCTTAAAACCGATTTAGGTTCAGCATAAAATTATGCAAATTTTTATATCCAAAACTATAGATTTGCTAATTGTTAGAGTCAGTTGTATCCCAAAAAATGGTACGATGAAAGAGAATAATTTTCATACTTCTTCAAATAAAATCTCATACTAGAAAACTAGGCGAGCACATAGCAACAACAATTTAATGATACATGTATTATTATTTATTTTATCTCGAAGAAACTTTTAGCACAGCAAGTATGTATATCTAAATAGATAATGAATCAGGAAATAATGTGGAATAAATTATATCAATTATAAGTTCTTATTCTAAGGATTCAAGTCCAGAAGCTGGCGCATATTACACAATAAATGTTGCATAATTTTATTTTCTTAATTTAATAAAAAATTGGTATGAAAACTCTCAACACATTTATAAAATTACCGTAGTAGCTTTGCTACATTAAAGGAGAACCTTTTAACGAACTACGAAAACTCCTCCTTTTTTCGTTTATTGTTTCACATTTCCGCTTTAGATCACTTCAAAGGGAATATGTTGCCCTTCTCCAAAACTTTTTTTAAAAATATAGATAGTAGAGGGAGTTTTGAATTTGTGTGCATTTGCTGTGAGAAATCCTACAAATTAAGTTTTATTTTCTAAACAAAAAAAAAAACTTAAGAAGTATCGATTAAAATTATTGTTTTTTTTTAATAAAACTCAAAAAGTGAAAAATCAATGTCGTTCCAAGTGGTATGATGCGTCCCACCTTATATACCTAACATTTAATTTTTTACATGATTATTATTTGGGGCCCATGTTTCAAACTGATCAAATTAGTGGAGTAGAGTTGCGCGCACGACCCCTCGTACCTGTTCGTTCTTTTCTCATTTTCTCATTTTCTCTTTATTCATTTTGATTTCTTTCGTTGCATCATCTACAGATGTCCATCAGAGTTTCCAGTTTTCCATAAGTTAATGCAATGTACGGTGTTCCTTTTTCCATTCGTTCATAACTTCAAAGTGAACATGCTTGGTAAAATCAGTCTTACGATTGCGAAAATTGGGTCAAATATAAAACCATAACAGAGTTTTTTTCTAAAAGACTACATAGCTATTAAGGATTTAATATGTATACATATAAGTACATCTACTCTTGTGTTCAGTATTTTTGGCTTTTACAGTAATGATAATAATGGGCCGGTTTTATTGTACCCGACTTGCAAAAGAACCATCCGATTCGGATAAAACTTCCCTTAGTTGCAAAAGCAACACTGCTATTTAAAAACGGAAATATAGCTTTGCAAACAAATAAACGAATCAGGTCTTAAACTGAAATTTCTCATGTATTTTGTTCTGGCTTATTCACAATAGCACAGTTTTTTCACTTCAAACGCCAACATCTCTGGTCGGATATCATTTGACCGAGTTGGATCAACTCGCATATTTTACCGAGTTAGTGTTGTTGCTTTACATGTTTTTTTTTATCCCACCTAATGTTATTTTGCAACTAGGTTACAAAGAAATGGGCCCAATATAATATTGACTAGAAACCCCTGGTAGACGTTATCCTGCTTTTAACTTTTTATTAATTACTCTTTACGTAACCTGATGGCACATTTTGGTTTCTGTCACATGTAAATGGTGGAATTTTTCTCAAAATTATAGGTGTGTTTTGTCCTCGCCAAGTCAAACAGCTTGACACTAATTTTTTAATATTTAATGTCTTTGTGCATAATAAAAAATACTTTAATTAAACTTTTAATAAAAACGAAGCAAATGGTGTAAGATCCCCATTTTACTTTTTCACATAGCTTGTGTATAATTCAATTAAATTCGGCTTTTCATTTATTTGCTATGAGCCTTCTCCTCAGCGTACGGAACACTCTGGCACCCATATTTTCGTATTTCATCTAACTTGTGTATATATGTATATAATTTAATTAAATTTAATTTTTCAAACAAAAAAATTAAAGTTGGCAATGCGTTTGCTTACCGAGGCGAACCGTTTGACATCAGTTTTCTAAATTTCATATATTTCTTGTATAATTTAATGGAATTGCACTTTTCAAGCAGGCGGAGAGCCCTCTTAGAATAAAGCCAACCATAAATTTTTTCTCACCAAAATGAACCATTGGGTATTTAAATTTTAATATTTTCTATGCATGCGTATAATTTGGAAAATTCGGCCTTTCGAGCTGGCGGCAACTACCTCCAAAACACAACTGGCTATAAACGTTTTTCTCAGCGAGATTAACTGCTTGACAGCCATATTTTAATTTTTCTTATGACTCTTACATTTTTTGATTGAGTTCGACTTTTTAATTTATAAAACCTCATAGATAAGTATATATACTTATCATTTAGTAAAATTTAATATTCCAAACAGGTGGGATCTCTTTCCAAAGTATATGCAAAAAACTTCTCCTCGCCGAGGCGAACCGCTTGACACCCATATTTGAGTATTTAATATAACTTGCGTATAATTTAATTTTCAAACAGGTAGCAACCCTCTCAAAAGTTAGCTATGAACCTTTTTTCCTACACGATCAGCTTGCCCACCATATTCTAATACTTGATATAACTTAACCCTGCTGTTAGGTTAAAAAAACTTACGAATCTTAGGTTAGAGGACCATTTGGTCCATACTGCAGTTTTCATACAAAATAACAATTTAATCTTAGTCTTTATATTTAGTTTGGTTCAATACTTGCTAAATATTATTATTTTATTATTTACTCAACTCTGGTAAAACCCAGCACCAGTGGCCTGCTCTAAAAATGCTTCTAGTTCAGGAGCTCGAAAGCGAGGAATTTGTAGTTGCTGCAAGTCTAAGTCTGATGTAAAATGCTCCATTTGCAGTGCGTTTATTTGCAAAACCAACCGAAAAACATTTTTTTACTCATCATGTAGTGCCAAAAAATATCGAACAAACTAATAAATACTTATTTTTGGAAAATTAATGTAAAGAAAATCAAAGAAAATATACTATGGACCAAATGGTCCCTTAACCTAAGATTCGTAATTTTCAATTTATCTTAGTCTAGTTTTAAGTCAGAGAATTAAATTTTCGCACATAATATTGTTTTATAAAAATACCACTTGAGCTGAAAAATTTAGACAGTATATATCACCGTTCCAAAGTTACAAAGAAAACAACAAAAAAATTGGACCAAATGAACTTAACCTAACAGCAGGGTTAAGAATCTCTTAGTTGAATTAGACTTTTCAAACAAGTGGTAACCGTGACCATAAACACCGAATACCTCCTTTTTTCACAAATACATTTATCATTTTTTGGCCTAATTTATTTCTATCGCTCTGACTGTTTTTGTCTTTCCAAGTATTTTCCTTATACTGTCCTTGAGCTTAAAAATTAATATTGTTATTTTCAAGAACATAATTGTGCATATTTTTACTGTTAACTCGCGTAACTACAAATATCGTATGTAGACGAACAGTAGTATTATTTTTTATCCATTAAGGGTTTGGTCTACTTTGCAAGCATATTTAGTGTTGACATTTAGTACCTTATGGTTGTTGAATTTGCAATTGAGAAAGTTAAATGAAAACTGGCCACTGCACACTTGTTGAATTCACTGAAGCTGTTTAAAGGAATTCTGCTAATTAATTAATTTCTTAATACAATATTAATAATAATTGTGCTATTTGCCGAATAAAAATTCCTTTACGTTATTCACTATTTTCACTTCATTTTATATGTATGAATATCCTGCGATTTGTTTAAAAACGACAGACTAAGTGCACTTAAATTATTTACGGTCCTTTAACTCCATGAACAAAGCAAAAAAGTTGAAAAAAATTTACCAAATATGCATTTAAAACTGACAGCTCCTATAAATATTCCACATACACTGCATATTTTCCACTTTCTGTTAAATTTTTTCTGCTCTGCCTGTGTTTTGAGAATTTTCTGGCACATCCTTTTCAGCGATGCGAGTCAGTTCAATTTATTTCCAAGCATTCCAAAGTTTGACGAAGTAAAAAGCGAAAACTTAGTGAAATGAGAGACAAACAAAATATTCCCAGCAGCATTTTGCAGCTATATTCCAATATTCGAATATTCGTTTAACACTTGCCAGGTACATAGTTTTTCATCTTTCTCAATGGATCTATAACCTAGGTTTTCGCCAATTCCATTATAGCACCAAATGAAATCAAGTCCTCCTCCATCTGGTCTTTTCAACTTACAGGAGATCTTCCACCAGCGGGTATTGCGGCGTATACTTTCAGGGCTGGAGCATTTTCTTCCAACACGGCGAATACTAACAGCCCCTCCAGTGCATCCGCACCAAAGCTGTCGAGTTCTTCGAAGAAATGGTATCCCAGAAATTCGAAGAGCATTACTCGCAGTGCAGGACACTTGCACGTCAAGGGCTTAACTCTATCTTTATCTCTTCCCAGAGGTAGTTAAACGGGGCTCCAAACCTTGGGGCCATGTATACGATGAGTAGGTGTCCCCCGTTAGTATTCCTGTGAGAAGCTCCTCTTCCCGCATACTCGTCCGCTTTCTCGTTCACAGCGACGCCACTGTGACCCGGCACCCAGTGTAGGTCGAGAGTGTACTGCAGTAGATATTTCAAGAATCCTCGTCAGTTCTTAATGCAGATCGGGTTTGTCGTTGCCGCCTTTAGAGCTTCGATCGCCGCATATAGGAGCAAGGTCCTTTAGCCTGTATATTTCTCTCAATGTAAGTTGCTAAGAGAAAACTCCATATCCTATTCCTATATCCACGGAGTTTGGTACCGTGCCCGACTCTCAGTCATTTGTGTCAATTAACTGCACCTAGAAGTTGTAGCTTAAGTCGAGTTCTACGATCTGATAGTCACACCTCGTTTAATGATAGAAGCATGAACCAAGGCCGTTAACTGCAGCCGGATAGAGCGCTCACGACTGCAGGGCATCTCAAATAAATTTCTACGGATGGAAGCTAGAGGGGTGTCGCCGCTTCATGCGATAAGTATACTGCTCCCGTTCCGTTACATTTTGCAAGCTGAACATATAGGATTTGACGTCAGCCGGAACCCGCCAGACCAGCACACCATAAGTTAGAATGGGCCTTACGACCTGCTTACGACCGTATGTACATTAGGTATAAGTAATACTAAATATAATAATATTAAAGAAATTTTAATGTTTCCTTAGAATAGCAAATTTAACCAGCTCACTCCGTTTTCTCTCCTTTTCGAGTCACTTCCTATTTTAAAACTAAGCCGGCGTTGTCGTTTTTCCATATTGCCTGTTCCTACATCCGTCCGTTTTGACCTTGCATTCATCCCGAATGATTGTGTCCATGGCTTCATGAATTCTGCCGCCGTTGACGTGCACCCCGGGCCCTCACGTTCACCCCATTTTACTACTTCATAACGGTCTTCGCAAACCTTGTACGGACCTAAATATTTTGGTTTTAATTTAAGACCACTACCAAACTGGGTTTGTTTTATTGCAACTAAATCATTCTTTATGAATTTATAAATTACCGCAGGTTTATGCTTCGAGTTGAAGTTTCTCCTATTCTCTTGCTGAATTTCTAGTATGTTATCCCTAGCTTTATCGCTTTTTGTGTCTTGATCGTTAACACTGACACAGGACTATCTTGTGAGAGTTTTTCTGGCATGGGCGCAACCACCCGCTCAACCTGCCCATTCCCTAGGGGCACACCCATTGTAATAATGTAGTGTTCAATACCTTCCTCTTCGCAACAATTCTTAAATGAATTAGAATTGAAAGCGGCACCTCTATCTGAAACGATTCTTTTCGGATTTACAAAAATGCTAGCTGGCTTTCTCATTTTTTCTATGACCGTAGACGATCCTGTATCTTTGGTTGGGTACAACCACGTCTACGACTACGAAAATAGAATTATATTGCTTATTCGAAGTTGCAATGGGGCCTACATGTATATCAAATGAATGAGACCTCTGTCTGTCCCTATGGTAATTTTGCAGGAGTAGAGCACGCTAAGTGCCTTTCATCTCCGCTTTTCATTTTCCAAGATAGTTTTCAGTCGAGAATGCCCCCAAAAACTTTACTTCCTTTGATTTTTACCACCAATATACGGAGTTCTAAGATTATCTATTTGATAGCGTCTTATGAAGAGGGCTAGTACCGTTTTAGTCAGATAAACCCCTAGATAGTTCACTACGGTTAACTTGGTCATGTTGTTAAGGGCAGACTGCAGACCAGATAACTAAATCGTTTGTATATGAAATGACTTTAAAAGCTTTACGTTTGCAGTGAAGAAGGAATTTATTTAACACTAGACTCCACAATAGAGGTGATAGAACTCTATTTTGGGGAATGTTTCGTGTGGCCTGCTGCCTTACTTCGGTGGTTCCTAGGGACCCGATCCAAAGAATACTCAACAAATTCTATCCTAGGAATAGCTGAGGGGAGCGGATTTAACGTTGTTAAAAGTCCCTTTCACGTTCAAAAAAGTCTCCACAGCGAACTCTTTATGATTGAACGTCCGCTCTTTACCACGGACCACCTCGTGCAAGGCTGTCTTAACCGGCCCACCCTTCCGGTAAGTATGTTGAGCATTGCTAAAGTTGTCGGGGGTCAAACAGCGCGCGATCTATTGCCATCAGATAGAACGACGAGAGGCTGATTGCTCGAAAGTCTTTCGTAGTGCTATGTCCCGTCTTTCCCACTTTGAGTATGAAAACCACCCTTATCTCACTCCACAGCTTTCGTATATAGCTCGGAGAGACGTTAGTCTTGTAGATTTTATTTAGCTGGGGTGGAACGTTGCCCAGTGGCCTTTGGAACATGGCTAGTATGATTCTGTCCGAGCCCGGTGATTTGTAGGCCTGGAAGGATCTGATAGTTCATGTTACCTGTCCATCAGTAATGGAGCCGTCAAATTGGGCACATCGCCTGCATGTGCCCGCCCCTTCTATATCATTCCTACGTCATGTTCCCGCTGTAGTTTAAATATGACTCAGATCGCCGATTTCCCTATTACAAAAAATTGTCCGGTCTGGAAACCTTCTGCAAGCCAGCAAATTAATAAATCTACAACAAAACAGTATACAAAATGTATATCCTTTTTGATTCAACAAGGTAGCCGTGAAATATTTCTGATAAGGCGGGTAGTTCAACACAGTTTTGCTGAACAGAATTATAGTCTCCGACGTAATAGTTTTTTTTTATTTGCAGTTAAAGGTGAAGGGAGTTCTAATGGGTATTTTTACTAACCGAATATAAAAACTAGAAGAGTTGCAGCTATGACAGATGAAATTTTGTTCCCTATAAAAGGTAAATATTTCATATCTACCCGCTGATTCACCATCGGCCCTCTTTGTCCCATGTGTATTAATGTTTTTTTCCGAAAGCATTATTAAGTTGGTACTAATATTTTACTTAGTGTTGCCAATTTTTTCGGATAAACAACTAAAATGATGAAAAAAATGGCAGGAGCAGTGATGGTATCAATGTAAATTGTAGATATGAAATGTTCAACTTTTTATAAGAAAAAAAAATTTCGTTAGGCATAAAGACTCTAATTTTTCAAGTTATTGTAGATACTTGGGTGTACAAATACCTATTTGAGCCCCCTTAATTTCCAAGGGCAAATAAAGAAAACTCCGACGTACTGGACTATAGGTTTGTTTAGCAAAAGTGCTCTGGTGGAAGTCTCCTTATTATCTACTCAAGTAAATTAAAAAGGTATTTAAAAAAAACGGTTTATGTCTAGCGATACTCGAACCAACAACTATCGGGTGTTTTTTTTACAGGTTTGTTTTTCGAATAGAGATAAAACTGGCATTTTGTGGTCAAATCTGGCAACTCTAATGTCATTTATGTTCAATTTGGTTTGCCATTTCATCTTGAACAGGTTGACAAAAGAACAACGCTTGCAAATCGTGCAAATTTATTTCGAAAATAATGGTTCAGTTCGCGAAGTTTACCGCGAGCTCCGTCAATTTTATGGTCGACATAATCGTCCATCAGAGCAATTAATTCGGTTAACCATGGATCGTTTTCGCACTACGTTTACTCTATGTGATAATACGCATCCGCAGAGACGTCGAACAGTGCGCACCGAAGAAACAATTGCCGCTGTAGAGCAAAGTGTTGAAAAAGACCCGAATGAATCGATTCGCCACCGTGCACAGCAATTGGAGCTTTGTCCATCAACTTTATGGAAGATTTTGCGTAAAGATCTTGGCTTGCGACCTTACAAGATCCAGCTTGTGCAAGAATTAAAGCCGCGAGACCATGCAATGCGTCGTGATTTTGGTGTATGGGCCGAAAATGAGATTGATCTCGATGCTGATTTTCATCGCAAAATTTTGTTCAGTGATGAGGCTCATTTTTGGTTGAATGGCTACGTCAACAAGCAAAATTGCCGCATTTGGAGTGAAGAGAATCCACATGAGACCCTTGAAACGCCATTACATCCACAAAAACTGACTGTTTGGTGTGCTCTATGGGCTGGTGGAGTCATTGGGCCATACTTCTTCCGCAATAATGCTGGAGAGGCAGTTACCGTTAATGGACACCGGTATAGAGCCATGATAACCGACTATTTTGTTCCCGAATTGGATGGCATGAATGTGGATGAGTTGTGGTTCCAACAAGACGGCGCTACATGCCACACAGCGCACGTCACAATCGATTTATTGAAGGAAACATTCGATGAGCGCATAATTTCGCGGAATGGACCTGTAAATTGGCCACCAAGATCGTGTGATTTGACACCATTGGATTATTTTCTTTGGGGATATGTGAAGTCGCTCGTCTACGCCAACAAACCAGAAACGTTAGGGGAATTGGAAGCCCACATTCGTGGCGTTATTGCCGACATACGGCCCCATATGCTCGAAAAAGTGGTTGAAAATTGGACCTGTAGAATTGGCTTTATTCGAGCCAGCCGCAATGGCATAAAATGATCCTTCCAATAAAGCCAAATTGATGGACCTTAAAACGATTTTCTTGTGTTTTATTTCAATTCGAAGTTCTATACCCCTAAAAAAAACACCCTTTATATGATTGTACTCTGCGGCGTGACGACACTCTACGAGTTGCTTATCGGCAAATACGAAGGCAAATCGGCGGCAGCAAAATAATGGTTTGGTTTTGTTTAGATGGAAATAAATTTAGAAAAGCAGTGTCAAACGGCGACTAGTAAATTTCACTGCAGGGTTAATGCCTACATACACACACATGTATGTATATTTTATGCTTGATTGAGTTCGGCAAACAGTGGGAGTTAAGCAAGTCTTTTTACTTTTTTACAATTTTTTTTTTTGTTTCGCTAGCATTTAAAACACTACAGATCTTTCCATTAGCTTTCGTTTCACTCAGTTGCGGCAAATGCACGCACAGGCTCTTAGGTAAAGCTGTGTGATTGCACTCCTACGGTCAGCGCTTGAAATGTTCAATATCTGGAGCCTTTTGCCAAGTAGATATAAACGCTCGCTTCTACTGCCTTATTTTTTCACTGCTTTGTTATTTCCCTTTATCGTTTTTTTCTTGTTTTTGAGCTTGGTCAAATACGTTTCCGCTTACTCAACCGGAAATGAAATTGATTCTCGCAATTTTCTTAGACTCAAATATGCTCTTCACAAATTGCATGAGTGTGGTCGTGCATTTGTGTGTTCGTGTGTGCGTGTGTGAAGGCAAGTAAATAAATTCTGCAGCGTTCGAGTTTGCGTAAATAGCAAAGCAAAGCAAAACAAAAAAAAAATAAGAAGGAAATTTATTCCTACTTTGAGGCGCTTCCACTTAGGAAGTAATTTAAAAAGCTCTTACCAATTGAATACTGAAGCTAACCGGTGATGATGATGCTTTAGCTTTTATGACTAACTCAGGAAGGTGATTTCGTTGAAGTTTTCCTTTTAAGTTTAGTTTGCAGGACAATAGCTGTTGGTAGTGAAATTCCAGTAATTTTGTTTGTATGAATTCTATCATACTATGTGAATAGTAAATTAAATTACGAACAGCTTATTCGAATTGTCAGCATTTGTTCATTTAATTCAATAAACTCATCAAGCGTTTGCATCTACATGCCAAGCAATTCAAGCAGCAGTCTCTCCATGTGTCATGCAATCAATTTTAATGTAGCCAATCATTTCCAATATGACTCGAGTTACATATTTTGATTAATCAATCTTCTTCAAAATGTTTCTAATTCAACTTTTTCTTCAACTTTCATACCTCATATGCTCTCAACGAACTTCTCTTTACCATGCCGCTTTTAATTGCCTACAATGAAATGTCATCAAATATTCATTCGGTCAAAATTACATTTCAGACCTACACAAAACGTCTCATTTATATTAATATTTCATTTTGACATTTATTCTAAAGGAACGGCCAGAACTCACACAGTGTTATTAGGCTACAAATTCACATTAAAATTCCAGTCAGCCGTGTGAAACTCCAGCACATGGCAATATTTTCTATTCCCCAAATAATAATCCACCACGCTACATACTGCCATTCGCAGACTTTTTGAACATTGTATTTATATGCCTTGTAGGCTATTTATGACTAATGGTCCGTCTCACCGAAAAAAGGAAAATACATATTTCATAATATATTTTGTTATCAAGTGTGCTATCATAAAGTCATAAAGAGAAAGGGGCAATTTTATTCCATTGCATGTTTCTCAATTAAGTGGGAAGAGGAAGCACACGTTATCTACAAATTACTCACCAAAAAAAAAAAACCACATAAATTTGTATGACTTAAAAATATTAAATGTTTTCAGAACAATCAAAGGTGTCGATGGCCGTTGAACTGTCCGAAATATTGGGTTATTTAAAAGCTAACTGCAGGCACCATTGCCATCGTTAAAGATTTGCGTGCTTATTTTATTTATTTTCTTCCATAGAGTCAAGAAACGGACGAGAATTAAGGCAGACAGAATTCAATCCAATAAATTGTAAATTTACCTGAAGCTATAAATTTTCAAACACGTGTTACTAATACCGGTCTCACGGGACGAATCACTCGAAAATAAATGCAACCCACTTTATTAGCGATCTACACTCATCGTCAGCAGAATGCGCGCTGACAAAGCGAAAAGTACACAAAGAGCGAAAGCGTAAAAATTGCAACTTTCGCATATAAACACGAAACCGTATAGTTCCGAGCCCTAAGTTTTTGTTCCTCATAGTGTGAAGGGCCATATAGAGGACAGAAAAGTGCCAAAATGAGTAAAGTAAAAAATACGAAGCTCTACCGCGATCTACCAGGATATGGTGAGCTAACAACTTAAACTTGTGCGAACACGTTCGAAAGGTTAAGCCGATATCGCTTCACAAAAAATTGGGACTAAAACTTTTTTTTTTTTAAATTCAGATATCTATATTTATTTCATTGACTAAGCGTAATATCCTATTGATGATTTTATATATGTACCTAATTTTGATGATCACGCGGGTGGATGTGCTCCTCTGGACAAGGTCCTCTGCTCCTGCTGAGTCTATCGCTTTGGCGAAAAAAAGTGTAAAGCTAATTATGGATTAAATGAACTTTTCCGATTTTTTTGTCAAGATTTGAACTGTCTTTCCAGCACTTTTGGTATTTCGGACTCAACAAACGATAAACGACAGTATAATATTCTTGCATTTTATATATTTTGTAGCTGAGCAATTGTATCCTTTTCACCTCTGAGTTTGTTTCTAAATCTGGTGGGGTATTCATCATTTCTATGGCGAATACGGTAATAACATAAAAATATTTGGAATATTCGGCTATCCTTACCGGTATCCTGCGATATATTTTAAGGTGAGACGTATTGTGTCCCAATAATGCCAAACGGACCCAACAATTAAATAACAACTATTAATTAAAAACATATTAAATTTCACTGTTTATTGATTATTTCTGCTACAAATTTAATTCATTTGTGAAAAGAAGCAAAACATTTAAAGCATAAAGCATTTAGAGCAGGCGTATTTGGTTTCTAGTTTCCTTATTCTGTGAAGTGCAACGTACGCATCGACGACGAGAAGTTTGTTCAATAGGAAGATGATCGCCCATATTTAGACGTTCCGTTTGTGATCGCTTTGCTGGTCTTGCACCACAATGACGCGCAGAGAGCTTTTTGTGTTTTATCCCTTCAGCTATCATTATTTCGACTAAGAGCACAATAAATTGAATGAACGAAATTTTACGGGTTTTTCAACACTTTTACGACTTGCGATCCATGTCGTATATTGCAGCCTTCTTATCTGCCAAATCTACGCCTCCCATTATGCGATTGTAGAACGCAATATCTAATTGACAATCAACTACTAATTTAGGAAAATTTCTTTGTTTTCGGCTAACTTTAGTTAGAGTAGGCGACAGTTAGAAGCAAGTAGAACTTTTTTCAAATCCATTCATCGATTGGTCACCACACCATCATAGTTTATTTTGAATTGACTTTCTGAACATTTTAGATCTCCACTAAAGACAGAAGTTCCTTCACGCGTTCGAATAAATTTACGAATCGCAGGAAATGTTATGGTCTTGAGCAAAGTCATTAAGGTAAAAAATCTATCAAACACTAGAAGAACATCCTATTCAAAAATACCTGCTGTTAAATTTTTTGCAATTCGTTCTCCCAGAGTGCCAGTTAGATTAGAGGACGTGTCTCTTCCAGTATATACATTCAAGTCATAAGTGTGGCCTGTTTTGACATCACAGCGCAACCATAATTTTATACCTTTATTTATTGGTTTCAATTCGAGCGACCCTTGCATTTGCCATACACTCGTGTATGGATTGGACATTGCTTCACTTCGCCCTGTTGGAAATGTTTTTTTAATCCATGATACAACTTCTGATATATACATAATAATCTTTGGCAGCACAACAATCATTGAAGTACATCTTGGACATCAATAAAGTGAGACGATCGCGATAAATACTCTCTTTTATCATATCGTTCGCCATAGATACATTTTGCTTCAATAAACATCAATTGTTGGTAAGTAGTTATAGTGCATTACTAAAGGGACTCTTAAAAAAAGAATAATTTCGCACTCATCCGTAAGAGCACACCTTGCAAATTTTGTTCTGTTTAGTTTTTGAAGCCTTTGGTTCGTGCACTGTAAATAACGTATATATAAACTTATTCGAAAAATGTCGAACTCTGAAGCGCCATGGGGAAAGTCAATAAGAACTTCAGCCTCTTTCTGTGCGGGCATTTAAATATGACATCATCGTCAAACTTTGTCGAAGTACATTTATTACCTAATTGTTGATCCTCACTCTTCTCCAACGAATTTAATTCATCGCCTATAACTTGACCGTCGTCGTCATCCAGCTCCGATTCAGAAGAAGATTCATCCTCTGGTGCATTTGTATACTTAGCTTTTGATACAGGAAGTCATCGACCATATCGTCGCTCTCGTAGTCTAAAAAATAATGTAAGAAACCTAAACTTTTCGCCCCAATCTATTTCCACTTTCGAAGCAATAATCCAGTTCTAACACACCAGAACTATTACGAAAAGAATGCGACTTGACTGTGCAAAATATGCGATTAGCGGAAAATTAATTTCAATAATAACGGGACTCAGAATACTTCGAGTTTTTATTGGGATCTTTTCAATGCGTAATTGGATCAAAATTAAAAGTGATACATATATTTGAAGTTGTCTGGGACATATTGTCCCAATAGGGGCGAAATGGTTATACCTCGAAGTTTAACAAACGATTGCTTTACGACAAATCGGAACAACAAAAAAATCAAAAGGTCCGTGCGCCAAGTGTATTGCTCGGTTGGTCGGGAGAGGGCTTATTATTATTATTATTATTTCTGATCTTGGGAATTATTAATCGTTAGCTGTAAGTAAAATACGAATCGATAATTGTATGGTACAAATTTATATTTCCGCCTCTGCCATTGGGCTTTTCGCCATTCATTGCAGTCAATTGGCGAATTTCAATGTTGATATCGTTATAAGAATCTCGTTCTGGACAAACTTAAAGATAATCGCGATTTTGATAATGAAATCGAATTTTTCTATATTTACTATATTAACTACAAAATTTTCTTCTAAGAAATAACCCAACTTCAGCTGTTAATCACCAAAATTTTGAATAAAATAAGCTCGCCAGCGTAGCAAATGTTTGTAAGGAGTGTAAGGAATTAAAAATAAGGTGGAATTATTCAATAGTAAGTTTTCGTGTGGGAGCTAAATTTCGACAAACATGAGAACAAGTAATACTAAAATTTTCAATTCTTACGACAATAAATTCTGCTATACTGGAACAAACCAGATTTATATCCGGCTAAGAACAGTCGTTTCAGTAACATTCTCCAAAAGTTTAATAGGAAGGGAGTGTTATATGCAATAACAACGGCAACCACATCATTAATCGTTTGTGTGCCAGCCGGGTCCAATGGACTCGAAAGAGATTTTATTGTGTTGGCATATCCATATCTTATGCTTGTGAATTTCGAAACTCCCCGGCTTTGATATTTCTATAAATTTCATTATATCCTGCCTTTATAAACAATATCAAATAATTCGTATTGCTGTAGAAAATTTTCTGCAAGCGACTACCATCATCCGGATCCGTTGTACTCAAAGTAAAACTTTATAAAAAATTAATTTCCTCCTCAATTTTCAAACGTGGATTTTGGAGGTCTTCATATGAAACACGCTGCATTATGGCGATCAAAATCAAAAGTTTTCAGATTTGAAAATGTAGGAGTTAAGTATGATCGGTTGATAAACTGTGACCAATTCGCGAGTGTTTCGAAATCTGAAACGGGTGCCTACAAGAAAAACTAGGTTGGAGTATGGCAGTTGGCAAATAATCATTACTTTTTAGATGCAGGAGTCCACTTTGGCAGTACATCGAAACCAGAAAGATATGGCATTAAGTTTTGGGAAATTTATTGCGGCGTCACATCATATGTTTGGAATTTGGAAAAAATTGGAATTGGAGAAGTAAGAGAAAAAGTAAGGTAAAAATATCAGCAAATGAGATAAAAAAAACTCTGGATGAAACGTAACAAGCGATAATTTTTTTACTTCATGCAGAAGAAGCCGAAAACGTCAGCTGTCAAAATTATAAGGCGTGGCACTGTCTTGTTGGAAATAATTGGTAAGCATTGATCTGTAATGACTGTAACATTCGCTCCGGTCTCATTTTTAAAGAAATAAGGACCGATGATTCCTCCAACAGCAGTTCGACGAATAAGCTGCTCTGATGCTCGATTATGAGGACCATAAAATTCATAAAGTGCACTATAAGTTTGGCGAACAGAACACTGATTTTTAAAGTAAATTTCCACAATTTGTAAACGTTGGTGCGGCATTATTCTTTTTATGATGATTTGTCAAAGCTTACTGAACAGAAATGTCAAAACCAAATGTCATTTACCAGCTGTCAAGTGGCAGCTATCCCTAACGAAAGTTCTATCAGTCTAAAAAAAACACCCGATAAATGTGTTAATACTCGTAGATAACTGGCTATATTTTGCATACAAATAGTTAATAATAATTTGTTTACCTTTAGTAAAAAGGTAGCTACCAAAGGAAAATAATAGTTAAATACTAGCTAGCTGTCAACTAATGCAGAAGTAGCTAGAGCTGACTTTTTTCGGCCATCACCATACAAAATAGTTTGCTTTTCGCAAAAAAATATAAAATTATTAATCGGCACCAGTATTTCCGTAAACAGATGAAAGTTAGGTTTAAGCTACCTTAATTTCTTGCAGGTTAAAAAAAGGTGACCATTCTGTTTCAGTATGTATGCAAAAACTGCTTCTAATAGATATATATGTATAAAATACGCACTATAAAAATTTAAACACACAAGCAAATGTCTACGGGTTACACTAGTGACCAATGGACCCGAAAGGTAGATAATGCTAGCGTTTTTTTTTTCTTAAACAAAGGATTAAGAAGAACGTGAATTTAACACGCTAATGGTAAGATCTGGAATTGAACTACATATTTAGTCTGTAGAGGCTTTCTAATATATTTCGCAAAGTCTTGTTAAAACCAAATGTCATTTACCAGCTGTCAAGTGGCAGCTATCCCTAACGAAAGTTCTATCAGTCTAAAAAAAACACCCGATAAATGTGTTAATACTCGTAGATAACTGGCTATATTTTGCATACAAATAGTTAATAATAATTTGTTTACCTTTAGTAAAAAGGTAGCTACCAAAGGAAAATAATAGTTAAATACTAGCTAGCTGTCAACTAATGCAGAAGTAACTAGAGCTGACTTTTTTCGGCCATCACCATACAAAATAGTTTGCTTTTCGCAAAAAAATATAAAATTATTAATCGGCACCAGTATTTCCGTAAACAGATGAAAGTTAGGTTTAAGCTACCTTAATTTCTTGCAGGTTAAAAAAAGGTGACCATTCTGTTTCAGTATGTATGCAAAAACTGCTTCTAATAGATATATATGTATAAAATACGCACTATAAAAATTTAAACACACAAGCAAATGTCTACGGGTTACACTAGTGACCAATGGACCCGAAAGGTAGATAATGCTAGCGTTTTTTTTTTTCTTAAACAAAGGATTAAGAAGAACGTGAATTTAACACGCTAATGGTAAGATCTGGAATTGAACTACATATTTAGTCTGTAGAGGCTTTCTAATATATTTCGCAAAGTCTTGTTAAGAGTGTTCCTTAATATATTAAGCATAGCAATGCTGCTATTTTTCTAATCGCTAAATAGTTTTGTTCTCTATTATTTAAAATTGGTATTCCAATTCAATAAATTTACCTAAATACGTACATAGATTTGTACATATGTACAATAGTAAATAAATAGCACCAGACATTGTACCAGCAGACATACACCCGTATTATATAGACTACTTATTAGTAAGCCTTAAACATATTAGCTGATTGTAATTGTCCGGCAATTTAAAATAATTATTGAGCTGTTTGCACACACAACCCCAAACAAAATTAATTAATGTTAATAGTATGTGGTTTTTGCTGTTTCAAATTAAAATTCTGAATTCCATGCCAGGAATTTTATTAGTAAAAAACTGGTGGGACTCTACTGAAATTGAAGCCATGACTAGTTCAAATTCACTCCCTTTTTTGGAGTAGTATTTTAGTTGTAGTGTCCAAAGTCGCCCGCTTCGTATTTTTTCGGCAGTGTTAAACTTATTAATAGCTCCAAAAGACTCTTAAATTTGACGAATTTTACTAATTCATTTGAATAGTTTCGACACACTATCCGGTATACTTGGGTCAAATTAAGACGCTAAAACGTCCATTGAAAATGAGAATAATTAATTGTAATTCATAGAGTGACAATTGAAAATAAGATTAGTCATTTCAAATTGCGAAAACGTCAAATTAATGTGAGAATAGTCGATTGTAAATGAGAAAGCAACAAATTAAAATACAAAAGTCTCAGAAGACTTCATTTTTTTACTTTCTGATTAGCACTTGACCATTCTTTGTTTCAATTAATGCTTTCTTATTTCCAACTGACTATTCTCAATTTCAATTGACGCTTTTTTTTTAATTGACAATTCTTATTTTCAATTGAGGTTTTTGCATTTACAATTGGAAATGTTGTAGAACAGTGAATGAATCGTCAAGCTGAATAAAAATAGTAGTAACTGAAACATTTGCCAGGGTTGCTGTGTACTGGTTGGGTATTTTGTGTATACTTTCTCTTTCGCGCTAGTGCGCACCCACGTCGGGTGTCGTAATTAGTTACATGAATGAATGACTGTATAATTAAAAAAATTAGATTAGTAACAAATGTATTTACTTGTTTCACTATTTTCTTGTCCCATACGTTGCTTGTAAGCTCACTCACACACACATATATATATATTGACATTACACTACCCACCAAACCAATAATTCCGAATGTGTTCATTAAAAAAACTCGAATCAAAGAGTTTAACGGATACTTAGTGAAATCGTGTCAACACTTCCATACAGCGCCGGATTAAGAATGTGGGGCCCCCGGGGCCGGGATACGTGTGAGGCCCCTCTTTTAAGGTCATAATTATATACAATCTATTAAAAAAACTACTCATCAATTTATTTTCACATGGTCGTTGTTTATATAATCAGATGTCTCATTTCATAAGTAATATAGTAATCAATACTTTGACGTTTTTACAGTATATAATACTAAATATATTAAAATCGTGGAATAATTTCTGAATTGTTAAAAGTATACTGTAAATTGTTTTCCTTCAGTTGATTCGTTTTCTCCTTTTGTGTAGAGATTTGCAAAATTTTTGAGTTGGTTGAGATCATTCCCTACGGAGGCTTCTAAATCTCTCGGGTATGTTTCCACTAGTTTTTGATCTGATTTTTATTTGTATTTGTCACCAATGAAATTAAATCGCTCGTAAGGCAACTCGTAAGCGGAAATTTTGTCTTCAAGCGCGCTAATCGATTCATCATCAATGACTGGAAGAAAAGCTTCTATACGAAATTTTTCCCTCGCTGCCGATGCCTTAGAACCAAGAGGTTGAAGGCGAACATTAGCTGATCTTACTCGGACAGATTCATAGTCGCTGATCTAGGAGAATTCTCTAGCAGTTTTTTCGTACGTCTCGAACTCATCTCTGTTGGATTTCACGAACAACAATTCGTAGTGCAATCGTAGGACTTTGGAGAGATTTCATAGTTGAATCGAACCTTTCAAGAATGCCATGCCAAAAGGTACCTGTTTCAAGGGAGCCCATTTCCCTTTGCCAGACCTCGAGTTTGACTTCTAACCACACCTTTTTGATCACCGTCATCCTGAATTGGCATTAGCGCATTTCTGATAGAACGAAAACCAACTTTCACAGCTTTTGTAGCATCGGCAAGACACGACCAACGAGTACTACTCAATCGCATGAGACTTTAAGATAATTTTAGTGAGGATAAGTTGGCAGTTAATATCTTATATCGCGTCGTTGAACTCGTAAAAAATACAAAAAGCTCTTCTAAAACATTAAAAAAAAGTACAAAGTAGCTGCATTGCCTGCTAAATTCGAAGAGTGTCCCATGCACGGAATGTAATCCGCATTACTATTATCTTTCAAAATTTGTGCCTGCATTCCTTTGTACTTGCCACTCATGTTGGGTGCAGTAGCGTACGACTGTTCACGGCAGTCTGGTATGTCAATATTATGTTTGATTAGGAATTGAAGAACGGGATTTGTCATCTCTTCCCCTGTGTGACCACAATTTGGAATAAAAGTTAAAAATCGCTCAAAGGATTCAAGCCTTCCATGTATCTGATAGTAACAGTTAATTGATCGATGTGTACTTCATCAGGTGATGAATAAACAGAGATTGAAAAGTATTTCTTTTTTTTTATCCTGCTGATTATTTTTGCCTCGCATATTGTTGAGCTGATGTCAATTAATCGAACGGAACAATTCTATATGAATATCAGCAACAAACGATTCAGAGACAATAATATCATTAACGAGATTTATTTTACAGCAATTTTACAAATTTTCCTTTAAGTGTAACCCCGTTATTTCAACTGACTTTTATTTACTCTCGATATGGATCGATAGTTCGACTGCGTTGCTCACACTAAGGGGTGGAGGGAAAATTGAACGAAATATGACCTAACCCATATCGCGTTACCTATTTGTAACACGATTTTAACCAAAAATTCCGTTATATCAAATTAAAATAAAATGATAAGATCAACTGTGTCGAGTAGTATGATAAAATTTTATTCAAATCAACTGAGTGACAAAAATGAAATAAAAATGTCAAAGCAAAAAAAAAATCATTTGTACTGATGAAAAAAACTATTTTGTTCTTTCATTTTGTGGGGCTCCAGACCGCGATTCCGTCGGCCTTGCCCTTAATACGGCCCTGCTTCCATACAAAAGTTTTAGGAAAATTAGTTCCAATTATTCCCCAGCAGCTTTATAATGAATTCATTCAAAACGTAAAGTTAATGTTTAAGTGGGGAATTGTAGTAGTCGTTTTTTTAGCCTACCAAATTCACATTTTAGACACACTGTTGCAATTCGTTTTTTTTACATTTTTTAATTCTATAAATGTATGTCATATTTAATTAGATGCCATTAATTATTGATGCTGTGATACGCGAGCCATTTTAACAGTAAACGTCTGCCATTTAGCACTGATTTGTGGTTGAGTATAAAATTTATTCTATTTTGTATTTGCTTTTAATTTAATGTAAAAGTTTCAATTTGCATCAATTTGTCGATTTTCATTAGCATTATATTAAGAGAATTTCTTAGCTAAAAATTTATACAAAAATTGCATTCTTATCTGGCCCTTCTGTCAACCATTTGTCGATTTAGACCGATAAGTTGAGAGCCAATGGGCTGAAATATTCTGGAGAAATATTTCCCATGAATTTTTACTGCAAATGTCATAAAGTTCAATTTTGCTCAATTATATTTTAACCATCTTTTTCTAATTTTTTGAAAATTAATTATGCCGGAGTATGACAACTTTAAGGGGTTATATACAAAGTTGGGGCTCAAAAAATCGAAAATATTTTTATTGCATATTCTAAAAGTACATACTTTATAGAATATCGGCGCGAAATTTCATCCAGATCGGATCACTAGATTCGAAATTACAGCCGTTCGCAGCGAACTGGACCCATCCATAATTAACTTAAAACAAAACTTAAAACGCAATTATCTCGGAATGGCATTTTTTGAAAAGTACCGTTGCCGTTCACACGATAACTCAAAAACTTATAAACCGATTATCATAATTTTTTTTTATAATTATTCGTATTTACAATCTTGTGTACTTGAACGATCGTTTTTGAATCCGAAAATTTTCGATTTTTTGCAATAAATTTTTTTTTTAATTTTTGAGCAACAAAAAAATTGACTTTTTGAAAACCATGAATTTTTTTCAGAAAAAAAATTTTTTTTTGGAAGTCGGTTCGTTCAAGTACACAAGAATACATTTCTCTTCAATAATTATAGTACCTTTTTGATTTCAGTTGAGCGGTTCGGCTTGGAGAGTGTGAACGGCAAGGCTCTACAGAAAAAACACGCTTCGGGAGATGGGCTCTAACTCGGAAAATTTTAAATATTTTTTTGAAATTTAACTTGTTTTTTTTTCTTCAATAATACTACCAACAAACTGTCTTTCGCTTTATTGAATAAAATTTGCAAAAAACCTTTAAAAAAAATCACGAACTTAGCTCACTTTTTCACCTCAACTTTGTATATAACCCCTTAAGAGGCCATAACAAAAACTCGAGCTAAATTTTGCAAATCCGCCGCGAATTACTGGGCAGGTAGCATAATTCCGGACAAACATGGATCTAAAGATATGATGTAGGCGTCAAATTATTATTATTAAACTAATCAACAAAATTTAAAAAAAAATTCATAAAACTTTGAATGTTATGAATCTGATCGAGTAATGGAAAGCTGCCTAGTTGAAATTTCAAATATACCCCCAAAACCCTTAACCTATGACCAAAAAACTGTTTTTCGAAGGTTAGAACTTATTTATTTATTTATTTTATTATAATTTCCAGTTTTCTAAACTAATTTTGCCATTGGATAGAAATGACACTTTTAAAGGTATGCAGCTTATCGTATTTCGCATTTTTCCACTACCACTAAATTGCACTACCACTGTCTATTCAGTGGTAGTTAAACAGCAAAATCCATTATTACTGAAAATTTAGTGTTAGTGAAAAAATGCACTATCACTAAACCATTAGTGTTAGTGAAAAAAAAATTGCTCTATCACTAAACTTTTAGTGAAACATGAGCTTTATCTAAATACATTTGAATTTATATTTTATGGCCGATATTAGTTATCAACTAGTTTGTTGATAAAAATGCTTCTAGGTATATAGGCGGTATAATTAAACGTTGTCATTAAGCCAGTCCAACGAAATAAAACATGATTTCTTGATGTCAAGAGCAGACTACTTGATTTGTCACTCTCAAAATTGCAATGCAGCTCAGTAGTAATGCGAGTTAGTTATTATGTACATATATATGTTTTTATGAATGTTCAAATGTACACTGGGGAGCAAAAAGGAATGCATGTTTGCTTTTTTGAGATATTAGCAATTTTTTCACAATACAATTTTTTGGATAGATTTTGATAAAAATATAGTTCAACCTTTAAAAAATGTCATATGAATTACAGTTTTAAACTTAATACAAAAGGAGCAGGCTGTGTCAGAGACACGGCCATTAAGTTTAACGTAGAATACGCCATCCGATAAGACAGAAAACATATGTAACAATAAATGATAAATAATACAAGCAAATGAATTTCTTTATTTGATAGTTACTTTGGATGATATACATACATAAGCTTATAATAGGAAAAATAGGATAAAAATGTTTTTAAATTATCAATTAAATTTCTCGCAAAAACGAAGTCAATGGCTGTTATCAATAGTAAAGATAAATGATAAATAACATACGCGAATCAATTTTATTATTTTTTTTGCAGTGCTTGGCAGGATTTTCTCTTCGTTTACTCTACTTTAACTTGCCCGCCTAAAATTATGCAATACAAAGAAAGGGCTGCACGAGTACATTGAAATCGCCCAACAGCAAACACTCAACCAAACACCACACACATATTTGTGTACATGTATTTATGCAATTTTCATTTGAGAAATTTAAATATTAGGAAGATATCAACCAACATGAAATGTATGTCAAACGAAAGCTAACATCTTCATTTGACTACAAAAAAAAAAAAAAAAAAATTAATCGAGCCGCTTCCTTATAATTAAAGAAATAGAGGTTACAACAATAAAAACCTGACATTGGTGCCCATACCGTAAGGTAAGACGTATTCTACGCCAAAATTTATGACAACTTACCAAACTCTAGCCCAAATTTCAAAGATTTTAATAAGAGCGTTTATAATATTTTTGGGTATGCAGTTTTATAGTCCATTTAATTCTAGTATAATAATAAAGATCACATTTCAAGGCATTTCGCGTTGAGTTTTAATAATTTTTTGAAATTTTGGAGTCAATTTTTTTTTTCATATAACGCAAATGTTTTATGCAGTAGAAATATCACAACACCTACGACATGTTAAATAAATGAAATGTAAAAATTTGTATGAAAAGCCTTTTGCACGAAAAGGGCTGTGCAACCCTCAATCTGCTACTTTGTTTACTTTAATTTTGGGTTGTGCTGCGAAATGGCTGAGGTAAGACTTAAATTTTTACTTAAATTTGAGTTTAAATTGTTCAACTTTTCAAATTAAGACTTCATGCGCATGACCGTAATTTTGAAATGTTGGTATTAAAAAAAGGAAATAAAAAATTAATTATGTTTTCCTAATTTTGGTGCGGCATAATTAAAAGTCTCTACTCAAATATATGGTTTAGTTTGAATACATTTCCTCATACTGCTTCAGCTTATACATATACATACATATGTATGTAGTCTTATTTTATTCTTCAAGAAACAGTGTTATGTTACTGAAAAATGTTAATTATTCCTAAAGGTTTTCACTATCACTAAATTTTCAGTGATAATGGATTTTGCTGTTTAACTACCACTGAAGAAGTAGTGCTAGTGAAATCTTATTGCACTTATTTTTTAGTGCACTATGCCCAACCCTATACTAATTCGTTATAAAAATATGGTGTCTTAACAAGAGATGACCACGGGACTAAATTTAAAATTGTTAATTATTTTTCCGAGAAAAAGTGAATCCTAAGTAAGATACCCAAATTTTGACATTGCAGGGCATTCCATCAATTACGTTTATTGCTAGTTTCCACACAGCTGTCAAAGTTATCTCCTTCGAATAGTCTAATTTCTTCAAAAGAAGAATAAAAAGAAGAAATACGACATCATCTCGCTATTCTATTTTGCTTTCCCATTTCATTTTCGTATCAAAATAATACAAAAAACTGCTTATTTCATAAAGTGATTGGTGATTTTATCGGAAGTGTCGGTAAAGGATTTGTCCCGTCATCCGCCCGTCCGTCCTGGCCATTTTAAAATTAGTCCCATGGGTCTCGTGGGCCCGCGGCTTAAAAAAATACACATTTTTACTGATTTCTTCCGATTTAAGTAATCTCAACTTGAAATGTTTTTCGATATCAAAAAATTAATTAATAACAACTCACGAAATTGCTAGCCGAATTGGCGGTAACGTCGGTGAAATGTTTTTTTCTTTGCATCAAAATCGAATGGTAGATTACTCTGCTTGTCCATAGTCCAAACTTTCATGGACGCTATTAGTGTTACATCGCTCCTTGCGACATAAGATAATGGTGAGTAGTTAATTAAAAAAGGTCATGGTAGTCCGAAACCGTCCCTCATTTATTGACAGCGTAATTTATCATCGCTTGTTAATGTAAGAAAATATATGATTTAAGGTGATTAAAAATTATTTCTGATGGATTTCGCACATATTTATTCGGAAATTTGACGGACATTTAAGCGTAAAACCTTGAAAAGAGATCCAACGATTTTGGGTAGAGGAGTTGCAGGAATGAAATTGGAACTACTACTTGGGGCAGCTGCACGTGAATTGGTCGCATCGCAGAAATAATGCAAATAAAACACCAGAAAGAATTTAAACAGCTGAATATCTGGAAGAAGTGACCATAAATAATATAAAAATTTTTACGAAACCTAGCTTAAAAAATTCAGGCAGAAATTGTTCTTGTACGCCATGTTATAACAGCCAACGAAATTGTCATAAGGCCCCCCCCGCTCTAAAATGCGCTGCAATAATTAGGTAGACGAAAGCTGAAAGATATGCCCAATTGTTGCGTAAATATCTCGCCACCAATTTTCCCCGCCAACCTTGGACGCATCCGATTAAACATGAATGTATCCGCTTTACCTAACCGCATCCCATCTCCACTCTTCCTTTTCCGGCAGTTGGACATCCTATGAGAGGATGCTAAAACTCTTCCAAATGGAGGAAAACCTTAGTTCTTTTATGAAAATTATCAGATAAAAAAATTAGATTTTGTGGGAAATAACCACGAACCACTTTACTCTCATGGGCGGTGCTCCCTATGAATTCAGAAGAGAAATCAGAAATTCTGTTTTTCAGAAAATTTTTTCTTTAAAAGACTTTTCAGAAATAAAAGAAACAGAATGAACAATTTAGAAGTGTTTATTTAGTTGGAAGATATGTGTGTACATATAAAGCACAATAATAAAAATTTTCAAACGCTGATCGAAGTTTTTATATTTTTTATTGCATTTCCTATTTGACTCACATCCAGCTGCAAATTGCTATAGTTTTGTTTATGTTAATGTCTGTTCGCTTCCTTTTATTTTATTTATAAAACTAAATATGTTATGATGTAGCCCAAATGCAGTTCAAATACCTTTGTGTTGACCTTCAATAAAATTTTATTACGAAAATTGAGCAGTTTTTAATATTGTGTTTGTCAAAGTGAAAACAAAAAATTTAATTTAGCCCAAGTTCGTAAGTTAAAATTGAGAACGGAAGCAGACGGCTGAAAAAATATTTAATTTTGCGCTTAATTATCGCTAATTATACTGAAATTTTGACTTACGAACCTTTACTTATGGATTTTGACTAATGAATTTCGGGTTTCTAAAGAAAGGTGCCTGCTTTATACTTTCTGAGAAAATATGTTTCTATATTTTAGTTTTCGGAATTGATGAGGGAACCCTTCCAGGTCGCTTCCAGCGCGCCAAGATCGCCGCATTTAACCGCCCCACACCTCTTCTTGTTTTCATTTTTTAGGTAGAGGTTTTTGGAAGAATGTCCCTGGCTCCAGAAAGTATCATACAAAATCTTAAAAAATGCCATAAATAGGTAATTAGCGGTAATCACTTTTAACTGATATAATTTTCGCGACTTACAATAATAACAATAAATTTGCCTTACATCATATAGCTCGATGTTTGGCCGAACTTCTTCTTCAAATTTGTGGTCTGGCTTTCGATTGGTCAGGTGAGGGGAGCCGATACCTAGGATAATGTACGAAACTCTTTGCTTCGTGAGAGCGCAGTCAAAATGTACATTTTTTATAACATTTTCCAATAGTGCCACTAGAACGAAAACGCAGGTGACATTTGATGAGGAACTTTGTTGATTTTACTCATTCAGTAAAATATGAAAAGCTTATAAAATATCAATAGTTATGTTTTCCTTTAGTGTAGTTATTTGTCAGAATTATTAATAACATGGTTTTTATATTTCAAAACTGTCTTTAAGTTCATTTATGTGATGATAGCACAACATCTTTTCGGTTGGTGGATTTCAATTATAACCTTCGGCAGGTCATTTTGCGCGCGTCGGCTGTCCATCGGTCCCCAGCTACACGAGTTGAGGGATGCTCTCAGCAGACAAATCAGAGAGTTTCGTATTATATTATATTTGCCGATGCCGTTAGGGATATTCAATTTCTTTGCTTGACCTAAAGGGTGGTTAAATTTTAAGGGCCGTTGTTGAATGTGAACCACACTTAAACGTCAAGTTTTTTTCTGCATTTCATTTGACATTTCTCAATTTCAGACTAACTCAATTTGAATATGGAAAGATACACAATCGAGCAACGTGTTAAAGTTATTCAGGCTTATTATGAAAATCGGCGTTCATATCACCTTACCTCACCTCACCTCTGTGGATTCGTCAATAAGTACTTAGAATTGCCGCATTTGGGCGAATGATAATCCAAGAGTGATTGTCGAAAAACTAATGCACCCACAAAGAGTGACTGTTTGGTGGTGGACGATATGTGGTTCCAACAGGATGGTGCCACTTGCCACACAGCCAACGAAACAATGGCTCTTTTGCGCGACAAACTCAATGGCCGTGTTATCTTACGTGGTGGCGATGTCAATTGGCCACCAAGATCATGTGATTTGACACCGTTGGACTACTTTCTTTGAGGTTATTTGAAAGAAAAAGTGTACGTCGATAAGCCAGCTACAATTCAAGAGCTAAAGGATGAGATAATTCGGCACATTAACGGCATAGAACCTCAATTATGCCTCAGCGTCATCAAAAATTTGGACCATCGGATGGAGGTGTGCCGCGGAGGTCGCGGCGGACATTTGGCCGATATTTTGTTCCATACATAATTGAACCGCACCATATTATCATAATAAATAGAAGTTAGAATAATTTCCAAAATAATTTGTGTTTTATTCAAAATCAACATCGGCCCTTAAAATTTAACCGCCCTTTATAAAACCATCACTTAGAAGATCTTCTCCTTCGTACTAGTACTAGTAATAAGTAATATCACTAGTAAAAAATAGTGGACATTACTAAAATTAGTAGTAGTAATTAGTAGGAGCATAGTAAAAATAGTGGTAGTAATTAGTAGCAGCTTAAGTATAAGTAGTATTACAAATTAGTAAAAATAGTAATAAAAATTTGTAAAAATAATTAGAAAGTAGTAAAATCGTGGTAGAGTTTAGCAGTAGCATTAGTAAAAATAGTCATAGCAATTTGTAGTAACATTAGACTAATAGTATAAAAACTTAGTAGAAATAGTAGTAGTAATTAGCAGTAAAGTAGTAGTAGTAATAGTAAAGTAATAGGAGGAAAAATTAGTATAAATAGTAGTAGTAATTAGTAGTAATAGCAGTAGTAGTCGTAGCGAAGGTAGTAGTAGCAGAAGTAATCGTTGTAATAGTAGTGGTAGCTAGTAGTTAGTAGTTGTAGCAGAAGCTGTAGTCGTATAGTACTACTTTTAGTAATTAGTAGTAGTAGCAGTAGTATTAGTCCTAGTAGTAGAAGTGACAGTAGTAATTAGAAGTAGTACTAGAAGAAGTTCTAGGTCTAACAATTAGTAGTTGTAGTGGTAGTAGCTAGTAGTAGTTGTAGTGGTGAACCAGTCCATATATATGTACATACATACACATTAACTACCTTTTGCAAGAATGTTTGCCTTTTCTCATATCGCCGTGATGTGGCGACTTCGTTACGCGATATTAACTTGCGATCGTTACACGATGTAAAAAGTCACTCTCTTGCCGCTAAAGAAGCCTTACTTCAAAGAGTTTTTCTGTCATTTTTGATGTTACTTACCCCGGCCAAGATTTCAATCCAGAACACACTAGGTGAAGCGCGCTAACGCTCAGTGGAAACAGATTAGGTCATGAAGCGAACCAACTCCAATAGCAGACCCCAAATGCTTAATTAATAATAATAAAAAAATATTACAACCAAAAACCACCGCGTGACGAATGGCAACTTCTGCGACACCTTATGCCAATTATGTTCCAATGAATTTCCACGTAATATAACAGTCTCATTTTCTGCCAAATAGCTTTACTACATAGTATATTTCTGTTAATTCACAGAAATACATATCATTATTATTTGTGTAATGTGTATAGGAATCATAATTTACACATATAATATATATAACAACCGTAAATGCAGATCAATACTAATACTAATACATATTATTTATATACCTAGCAAATTTTCTCCTAATTAGCTTCGTGTAACATAAGTATTACCAACGCTAAAAATAGTAATGGCAATAAATTACTGATGATGGCAATTAATGTGAGCCTATCTTTTGTATACGATAAATATTCTTTTTTCTACGGAAACCTTCTAGCTGTTTCACACATCCTTGTAATTAATTAATTCTGCCTTGAGTTATAGTGAATATTCTGATGTGACAAAGTGATAATGAGTGCTCATTAGCAAGCCAAATGTTGCGAATGTGGCTATCAGCTTGGATGTCTTATTCACACCAGCTAACTAAAATATATATTTATTTATGCTCATTATTAAAAAAGATTTATTTGTAGCAAGGACTTTAGGTTTGTATGATATTTATTAACTGAAAAAATGTGTTCATTAATTTCGTCACTTTATGAAAATCATGAGGATTTGATTGTGATAGCCGAACATTGTCAGCAGCAGTGGCGTAGCCAGGATTTCGAGCAGTTGGAATGATTAAAGACTTGTGAGACTTTTAATGGCTAGCGGGTATTGACGCTTATGTGTACTCTTCCACGTGTGGGGCGATCTTACTGTTGTACATTTCTTATTTACCCGCTTATGCTGTGGCATATCCGTAAGATTAATTTAAATTTAAACTAAACACCATGATCACTAGCGAATATTGCAAAAGCCAAAAAGCTAAAATTGTGAATATAACTATATCCAGTCCTAAATAAGCGAACCAATTATATTGATTAAAATGTGTTGGATAGATTTTATTTGTTAATAATGTATAAATACATTGCAAAAATTGATTGAAGAATAACCCATTTAGGGCGCAGAAACATTGTTATGCCGGGTGTTTTTTTTTTTACACGTCGGGTTTTCAATGAGGCAACATTTATTTCGGATTCGGAGTTGGTCTTTTTTCCAGCTGCTACTTAATTTATATACAGTTTGGTTTGCCATTTTATAATGGACAGATTTACACCAGAACAGCGTTTGCAAATCGTGCAAATTTACTATTATCTGCCATCGCGCTCAACAATTGCAGCTATGTCCATTTACTTTATGGAAGATTTCGTGGAAGGATCTTTGTTTGCGGGGTTACGACCATCATGCGCGTCGCACGTTCGGTGAATGGGTCCATAGTGAGATGGCCCCCGATCCCGATTTTCACAAGAAAATTTTGAACAGCGCTGAAGCTCACTTTTGGTTGAATGGCTACGTTAATACACTAAATTTTCGCATTTAGATTACTGATAATCCACAAGCCATTATTGAGACGCCGTTACATCCTCAAAAAGTCACTGTTTGGTGTGCTTTATGTGCCGAGGGAATCATTGGTCTATATTTCTTGAGAAACTAAGCCGGTCATAATGTTACCGTCAATGGAGAATGCTACATAGCCATGATTAGTGACTTTTTCGTGCCTGAATTGCTGGATGTTGATGTGGACGACCTTTGGTTACAACAAGACGGCGTTGCATATCATACAGCCAACGAAACAATAAATTTATTGAAGGCAACTTTTGTTGGGCGCATTATCTCGCGTCGTAGGCCTGTGACACGGCCTAAACAATCGTGCAATTTAACACCGCTGAACTTTTGTGGGGTTATGTGAAGTTGTTTGTCTTCGTAGATAAGCCCGAGACGTTTGACGTCTTAGAACATAATATTCGGCGCGTTATTGCTGATATTCGGCCCCAAGTGGTCGAAAACTGGGCCTCTCGGCTGGGATTCATTCGAGCCAGCCGCGGTGGTCCCTTGCTAGAGATCATTTTTAAAACATAATAGTAAATCCTTATTTGTATACTTAAGTTAAATTCTTGGATATAAGGTAACAAAATATGCACTTTATTTCTTCCTAAAAACCAGATGTCTAAAAAGAACACACTTTTTATTAATTTTTCGGTTTATTTATTTAATTCAAACAACAAAAGCCTCGGATTGCCATTCACCTGGGACTCAATAATGTATTTTATCATTGCGCTGATTAATCTGTAATTTGGAGAGTAACTTGGCTCTGACGTCACACCAGATTAACCGGTGGAGAAAAATTAGAGGAAGCATGTTGGCATACATGTTACAAAGAATACACAATAAAATTGTTAAACACGTTTTAATGGATACACACGATTACGAGTATACATATTTACATATAAACCCGGTGTTTGTAAATAAAATCTGTTGTTACGCAAAAATTCAAAAGTTGTAAGGGGGGGGTGGGGGGTTAGCGGTACCACAATCTCTGCCACCTGCTGTATTCTTTTCACCATGCCTGGGAGTGGCCAGAATGGTTCGATTCTTCTGCATGCGGTTCAAACTGCTCACAACGTCCGGGTCATTTCACCCAAGTGTCCTCTGGGTAGCTCACGAACATCCGTCTGGGAGTGAGCTAATGTGAGAAGGCAAATCTGGTGGCGTCACTCCGAGTTTTCGGTTTAATAGCCCTGTTCATCATCTGATCTGTTCACCAATAGGTGCGGCTGCGAGCGGGCGTCTGACTAGCGGGCTTGAAACCCGTGGATGAGAACCCCCTATTCTGGTGACGACCACGGCAAAAGTATTAAGGAACATCACCAGCAGCCAGGAAATGAGATTGACGGGGCACGGCTATAACACCATTAGACCTTGTGACGTCTGCTACAGCTGCGATAAAGCGCGAAGTCTGGATAGGATTTGTGGTTAGAAAGAGAGTATGCCACCTCTGTACTGTCGTTCACCCCAGTAGACGAACATCTCGTCTTAATCCGAAACAGAGCCTGATTTTTTAACATTTTATTGATTTGTGAACCGCCTCGAGGGAAGAGAAGAGAGCTTTAGTCCCATAGTCGGTAAATCCAGCCTACGCGACGAATCATCCGCTAACGGACGGAGGCTGATCGTCTTCATCGGAGCCTGAAACATGGTAGTATGTAGTACCAGGTCCAAGCATAAAAAGATACATCAAGCTACATGGCTATCTCCTGATGGAAAAATATGAAACTAAATTGATCACATCGCAAAAAGCGATCGTTCAATGAAACGAGAAAAGCTCGACGTCTAAAAGCTGCAATCATATAAGATAGCCAATCGCCTATCCTCTCGACTTGCACTCCAGTTCTCTGGGAGTAATATCCAATAAAATGATATCCGCATGTAACATTTCTTGCTCTTTACGCGCCGCCGTTGAAGAAGTACATAGTTAGTTATCAACGAGCCAGACAGAACGGCGAATCGACGATAAGGAACCCCGCGCCGCCATGGAAGAAATCGGGCGCAACACGAGCCTTTGTTGGAGAAATATCGGTAGTTGAAGAAGGAAGCGAGGCGCACATTCCGAGAAAAGAGCAGAGATGTAGAGGTGCGCGAGTGTGAGGAGCTTCATGTGCTAGCTGACAGCAAAAGCCCTCGAAAATTCGATCACACGGGTCGGCTGTTTACAGAAGGGAGCAAGATTTTCCGAAAGATTTATAGGCCTGAACGTCTTTGCGACGGCGCTCCTCTGCGTTGGAAGGACCATTTGGAAAAGGACTTGGCGTCACTTGGCGCCAGTTAGCAGGAAGGAGAAGTGACTGGCGCAATTTGTTGAACTCTGCCAAAATCGGTTAGGCGGCTATAGTGCCGATTAAGTAAGTAAGTAAGTAAGATTTAAGCAAACAGAAGATCAAAAAGAAACAGTTTAAGGAAACCTCAATCTGAGAATTATGTGCAAAACCTCACACCACGTACAATAATTTGATACATTACTTATCTCGAGTAGTTTCCTATGAAGATGATACTTTTATCAAAGTGCAAACGGCGCTTTCTTTCTCATGATACAAATATTTATAAGGTATCAAAATAAAAAATTGAAGTGAGCTAACAATTTAAAAAAATTTTCAAAATTACATTTTCACACATACAATCATATTTTTCGCCTGAAACTAGAAATAATTTGAAAATTTAAAAATTTTTATTTTTCTTTCGCTTTGCGTTTGTTTCGCTCTCAAAAGTAAAACTTAATAATATTGGCAAACTTATAGAAAAAAATCATGGCCGACAGATTGAGTGAACCTTATAATATTTGTGTCATGTTCTTTCTAATTCTCACTTTCTCTGCGCTATATATTTCGCCTCAACTATGCAATGAAATCAGCTTTAAAAATTTTACTCTCCATTTGCGATTCACTGATTAAGAAGTTTTCCATCAAAATTATAAAAAAAAAGGTTTTGCAATGCAGCTGTTAGCAATAAAATAAAATGACTAGTGTAAATTTACTTACGCGCTTTTTGAACAGAAATGCAACACATATGTATATACAAGGTGGCGCAAAAGTAAACTTCCGATGTTTTTTGGCTGTAATTTAAAAAAAAAATGAAAAACTTTGATTCTTCTTGTGGATTATTTTTATTTGGTCTTTTAATTTTTTTTACATCAAGTCGAGAATATGATGTCATGTGAATGGCCGCCGCCACAGTTGATTGTCATTTGAGCCCTTTTTATGGCATTTTCCATCACTTTGGCCAAAACTTCCGGCGATAGGTCCTCACATTCTTGATGGATATTCTCTTTAAGAGTTGCAAGAGTGTGAGGATTGTTGACATAAACCCGCGACTTCAAAAAGCCCCACAAAAAGAAGTCTGGAGCGGTCAAATCAGGCGATCTTGCTGGCCAGTGCAAATTGCCATAACGGGAGATTAGGCGCCCGGGAAATGCATCCTTCAGCATATCGGTTGTGGCACGTGCAGTGTGTGCCGTTGCACCGTCCTGTTGGAACCACATGTTTTCCAATCCCAATTCATCAAGTTGCGGCAAAAAGAACTCGTTGATCATTGCTCTGTAGCGCTCACCATTCACAGTAACCGTTTGGCCCGCGACGTCTTCGAAGAAAAAAGGTCCGATGACTCCTCCAGCGAAAACAGCACACCATACAGTGACTTTGAGCGGGTGTAATGGCTCTTCGTGGGTTACACGCGGATTTTCAGTGCCCCAAAAGCGTAAATTTTGCTTATTTACGTACCCGCTAAGATGGGCATGGGCCTCATCACTCATGATTATTTTTGATGAAAAATCATCTTCCCCTTGGTGGTGATTAAGGATGGCTTGAGCGTATGTTAGGCGCGATTGGCGGTCAGCAGCTAACAGCTGATGCACCGTCTGTACTTTGTACAGAAACATCTTCAAATCTTGTACCAAAATTCGCTGTAAAGACCGTCGACTGATACCCATTTGCGTGGCACGTCGTCTGGTCGATGTGGACGGCGCTTCCATGACATCCTCGGCTAGAGCAGCAATATTCTCTGCAGAACGGCTACTCCGGGGTCTGCCACGCCTGACAGCATCTCGTGTTGTGCCAGTCTCTTCGAGGCGAGCGGCTAAACGTCGCAGTGTTTCACCAGTAGGCGTTGGACGGCCAGGAAATCTGCGACGAAATTCACGTTGTGCCAAAGTCACCGACCGATTATTGGTCAAATAAATAGTCAGCAATATTTCGCGTTCTGGAGCAGTGTAGCGTAACATTGTTTATTAACGTGTATTTCGCATGTGTTTACTACACAAATGTCAACACAGAACTGACATTAGGGGCCAATCGCAAAATTTATAGCATTTTCTGATAGGAGGATTACTTTAGCGCCACCTTGTAGTTGGGGTTATATATGACAATGATTATGCTGCATTTCTGAATTGAAAGTACAGTCCCACATAATTTTATTTATTTATTTACACATTCATGTACAAATAAATTTATAAATTATTCGAAATATGCAAACAAAATTTCTATTGAATATTTCCGAATTTAATTTAAATTAGTAAACCAGTGGGAGTGAAGTAATTTAAACCCCTTTTATTGTGCGGCATATTACGCATATACGTATATATTATATACAGATATATTATTTAGTTTGCAGCATTCCTATGGACAATTAGTGAAAATTGGAATTTCGAATTATACAGTTATTTGCTTTTTTCCCCCTTTTTAATTTCATTGATGCACACAGATAGCCGTTGTGGCGTTAAAATTATTTACTGAATTTATTTTTCCGACAAATTTTCACTCTGTCAATAAGATAAGGGCAAATAAAATAATTAATGCCATTAAGAAATTCTTTGCTTAATTAATTGATCGTGAAATTTAATTTCAGTATGAGCATATTTAGCTGATGAAATAAACCTAATCAATAGCTAACTAATAGAGCGAAAAATAATTATTGTGATGAATGAAATGAAATGAATTGAATTGCAAAATTATTCGTTTGCAGAGTGAAAGAGGTGAACAATGCTACTTATGTATGTAGTTGAAAATTTAATTGTGCGGAAAAATATAAAATAAAATAATCAAATTAGCTTTTAATAACTACAAATGATAGTACGCTTAGTCTTTTTTTTTACTATATTCGTGCAAATTGTGTACATATTTGAATACTCGTTTAGAAAGGTGACCAACCGCCCTCCTTCGGGAAGGATTGTCCTACTTTTGTAAACTATGAATTTCTAGGAATAGCATCCTCCTAAATATCCTCCTTTTCTAGTATTCTTTCCTTTGATATTTGCATTTGAAGTTATATCGGCTAGCCTGTGGGAATACATACAAATTTCAGGATATACAAAAGCAAAGTGGGCTCACTATGGAAAAAAAATCATATCAAAGAAATGCTAAACATGTTTTGAATTATTGAAGAATGAACTGAAGCAAACGCCTCAGTAAATAATTATTTTCAGTAGCGTTTTATACTTTGTCGCAAACAAAGTTGACCGGTCTTAAATCTGGTGTTAAGTTTTTATCTGGAAATATTGCAGATATTAAAATATACGACAATTGTCTGTTTGGATAAATTAGAACACTGAATCTATATTTAGATTTTAAAACATTCGTTCCATAAAGAATGATCACATAGTGATTGAAAAAGATAGGTTGTTTTTTACCACTTTTCTAGAAAAATAGATTTTGTGTTAACCAGGAATAATAACAAACACACACTCTCTTAAACAGCAGGGGACTGTTGTACTTGAATTGTGTCCGTTGGATATAAGGAAAGTGGTAAAAAGCAACAGCAGCTCAAAAGCCGACTGCGGCCTATTGGCTACGTACTTGCCCAGCAAGTCGTACGTTGCGGGTTCACATACTGTTGGAGTCATGAAAGAAATCTGAAGAGGAGACGTGGTAATCTCCGAAATAGCCACAATTTCTACCACTCCAGAAATCCGTGTGGTGATCTCCGAAATAGCTATAATTTCTTCCACTCCTGACTGTTGTTGTCTTTTTTCCAAATACTTTCCCCTAATAACAATAAGAATAATAATAATAAAGATAGTAATAATAATAATAAACCCAAGGGTTACCCTCTTCCCGCCCTATCGACACGAGGCCCTCAGCCCGCATGACGCACGAATATTTCTTGGTTGTTTTCTTTTTTTTTTTTTGCATATCATCGTAAGGCAAAAGTTTGTTAAGCGTCGTGATCTAAACCTGCTCAGCTACAGCAAAAAACTTCATCTTCCAATAATAATACACAAAATGACAAGAATATTATACCGTCGTTTATCATTTATTATCACTATATGTTTTTTCAAACTATTTTTTTTAATTTATATTATGAATTATTGATTTTATAGTATATTTTGTAGTATATTATGGTTTTAAAGAATAAAACGACTTTTAGGATATATTATTGTATTCTTCTATGCGTTTCTAATAAATTGTAGAACTTAATATTAGACTTAAAGATTTTTCTAGAAAACTCTATATACATATAATTCCTTAGTCACACACCTCAGCTTAGTCGTTGCCAAGTGAAGCTAATTATCAAAGTAAGTTGTTTAAGTTCTGCAATGGCTAGGCGAAAATTTTCTGACTTTAAATCGGTGGACCAGGACAAAAAATATATCTAAACATTTACGATGTGCCATTGCTTCGTACTGCTCCTCAGTCATAGGTTTTATCATAGGTTTTATCATAGGTTTTTTATATCATACTAAATTGCAACCTGTAAAGGTAAGCCAAAAAATATCATATTTAAATCGTTGGATTAGGAGCAAAAATATATGTAACAAGTTTATATATCGCTAACTTGCAGGAATGGCAGAACAGAATAAGAAAATCAGTGAAGATCGGAATTTTGTTTTTAATTGTTTTTACAATGTGTTCACCCAAACTTCGGGGGTTATTAAGAGTTTATCTTATTATTAAAATATGAGAAACACAATAAAAATTATACGTTTGCTTTGAATTGTCACAAAAGCCTAACCCAGGAAACATTATTTGTATAGTGGAAATTATTGCATTTACATATGTTCTGCCTCGAATTTCTCTTCTCAATCAATTTCAAGTTTTATTCAATAATTTATTTAACTTAAAAATTCATTAATAATAACTAAGAGCACTAAAAAATACAAGACAAATTTAAGGGAATACACTTAAAACACAAAGGACCCGATGTATTACACATATAAAATATGTTCATGTATAAGTTAAAAATGGAACTCGACTTAATCGTTGACAAGTCAAATTTATTCTGTCTTTTTTCTTCCGATGTTACGATCAACCAACCAAGCATTTTACAAATGTACCGATTGACGCATTGCTTGTTGAATTGAATTAGTGAGCGAGGCAACAACTATTTCCCGACTTCTTAAGTGCCGCATTGCGGTTAGAGCGCGATCTAGTGGAGCGCGATATATTGATACTCCATCGGATCAAGGCATCGTTGTTGTTGTGATAGCGCATGCGCTGTGTGGTGACGATTCTCATTATCGGGTGAAAGATCGAGCCGCTTACTGCAGCCAAGGAAATTGCAGATGGAGCTACACTTGCTATCTTAACTTATACAAACGTTTGATGTTTTCAAACAACAATTGCTGTTTGAAATAAAAACATACGCTGGGTATAAAAAATTTGATCTCACCAGAGCATAAACTCTTCTTTACATGCTAAGAGGGTCCTCTACTCTCAAGGCCTGAAATCGAGCGGTTTTTTGGAAAATAAATTCCGAAGGATCTACTGAATGGTTTAAACATTTCTTTTATTTATTTAAAAGGTACATGTTTTGACTTTAAAATTCTTGTATCGAATACCAAAAAAAAAAAACTATCGTCGACCTTGAAACCTCATTAACTAAATTGATGTTGAAACTGCATGGATCCCGCTCAAGTAAAATTCTGGCTAGTTGGATAATCTTTAATAAAAAATTAAATGTTGTTTATAATCACAGTTACGTTGGCTATTTTTTTCCGAAACAGAATTTTTTTATTTTGTAAAATTGTAAAATTTATGCAACAATTTATTACAATTTTCAATTTTCACGTTATTTTTTGACATACATATTAGAGACTCTAAAAATGGTACAAAATAAAATTTTGCAAATCGTGCCCGGGAAAATATAGCGGTATGTTCACTGATTAGTTCAATATAAAAATTTTTGAAATCGGACCAATACTTTTATAAAAAGTCTTACTCGACAGTTAAAAAGAAACCCTACTTTCGGGAAAACGCGTTTAAAGATGACGCGCCACGCTCAGCTTCTCGAAAACAGCCAGAGACGGGTACATTACGGAGCCCAGGAGCACGCAAAGGAATGTGATTTCCATGAAATCCTCTCTGTGGCGTATTCTTGGATACATATAGATTGAAATTAAATAAATAAAAAATCGATTTTTTGAAACCACAAGAGTAGAGGATCCCCTTAAAATAGCATTTAAATTGATATGTTACTTGATAAAATAGTTCTTAATAAGTTCCTTGTGTCTGGGGATTTTTGAGATTTTTTCATAGAAACATACTTAAGGTGAGGCAACTTGTTCCGAAAATTATCTTTGGAAAAGAGTTCGTTAGGTGATTTAAAAAATCATGGTTTTCCAATTTTTACTATTTTTGAACTAAGGTATTTAGTCTGAGCGGTATGCATTTATTTAGTATACATCTTAAAGTCATGAATCTGGCTTACGACTGATGCCATTAAAGAAGCGTTTTTTAAAACCATATGTTATTTTGACAGTGACACCTTTTTCCCTAAATCCAATTTGAAAAACACCTATTTTCTTTTTGAAATATTTCATTGCATCAACTTATTTTTTTACTAGGGCAAAGTCGACAGAGTTTGGCCACTGTATTTGGTATATGACAAGTGCAGCCATCAGTGCAAATGCATGGAACTTTTTGTCTCGATGACGGCTAACTTTTAAAATCATTGACAGTCGTAGAAATTATTTCCAAAAAGTGTCAGGCCACCGTCTTGTTTTTGATGGTGTTGAAAGTTTTGTATAATTCGAAAAAAAAGTGCCTATAACACGAAAAAAAAACCATGCCGAAATTGAAGTAAGTATATAATAACATTGTTTGTTCGATCATTAATAAGTTTCCAAAAGGAAATTTTGATTCCTCGACCTCTCCAGCTGTAGTGAGTTGCGATGAAAAAACACGAATGTTGTTAGAGTTGGGTCACTCATGTAGTCAGAGTTGGGTCACATCCTTTTCTTTTAACGTTAAACACTAAAATAATAAATTGTAGAAATTAAAGTCTCATTTCATGACTAAAAATAAAATAAATAACCATTTTTGCAACAAGCGCAATTCAATAAGTACATGAAGTTTTCGTCAAAAAACCGAAGGCATCGAAGCAATCACCAAAGTGATTGCTGCTTGATAATCATTCCTCCCACCTTCCCTTCGAGGCCTTAGATTTTTCCGCTGAAAATGGAGTCTTCAATCTGTCATTTCCCCCTCACTGCAGCCATCGTCTACAACCCCTGGACGTTTAGGTGTACGGTCCCTTCAAGGCTTATTATAAATCGCAATGCAATGATTGACAAAAGAACCACGCAAGCAAAGTTCTCGAAATTAAATAAATTTTCTGAGTTTTTCATCGTGAATATGTCAAAATGTATAAAAAACAATGAAATGTTGCATACCATTTCATAAAAACCGGTTTCAGTACATATTCCATGTAATTTCAGTGGTGGCCCAACTCTGACTACTTTTTTTTTTCGTCAATAACTTTTTTTTCACATGTTGCAGCAAGTTTGAACTTTCGAATAAAAAACAATATTTAGAAATATTCAAATTTTTGAAAAAGATATAGAGAATTATCAAAAAGTGGCTGAACTCTAACGACATTCATCTCCTAATATAAATTTATGGCTAAATGATGTCACAGATTTCCGTACAAAATAATAGTAAGTCACTTTTCTCTTATATGTACAATCATACAATAATATTTGTCCTCAAAGCTTGGCCTTGGATACTGACCTATTACTTTATAAAAAAGTTAAGTAAAATTTCCATAACACTTGCGGCGTTTTTTTTTTTTAATTTCGAAAACCTTGTATTGCTAAGAAGGCAAAACTAATAAACAGCCTTGTTACATACATAATACGTAAATAGAATCTACAACATAAACTGCAGGCTTAAAAGTGTTAAGTCATGTGAGAATTGATACATTACGTCCCATACGTTAATAACATTGATGCTTATAGAAAAACAGTAAAACACTTAGAAATTAGTAAAATAAGTGATCACACATATCAACTTAAGCAAGAACGATCGTATAGAGTTGTACTAAAAGGAATTCATTATTCCACATGTATTGAAGACATAACAAAAGCAATCACGCAACTAGGCCATAAAGAAAGGAATGTATACAACGTTAAAAGCAAAATAACAAAACGGCCGTTGTCAATGTTCATCCTCGACTTGGAACCGAGCCCTAACAATAAACAAATATACCTGCTCAAACACTTAAATAATGCAATTATTAAAGTCGAGCCTCCTCGCCAAACGAGTGACATTGTTCAATGCTATCGATGTCAAGAATATGGTCATACTAAGAGCTACGGTAAAAAACCATATAAATGTGTAAAATGTAATTCAATGCACCCAACTGAACAATGCTAAAAACCCAAAGATGTTTTGCCACCATGCGCTCATTACAAAGGTTGCTCTGTGTACCAACAACTCATACAAAAGAAACCGCAAGCTTTCAATCGCACGAAAGAGAACATAAATGTAAATCAACAAAACTTCTCTAATTTAGGTAATGAAGCGAGCATCAATTACACTAATAATACCACAATTAACAATAAAAATGAGCAATCATATTCTAATGTTTTAAGAGGTAACGTCAATAACAGCGAGAATAAGGGACAGAATACGATGGAAAAAATTGAGCAACTACTAACTAAACAAATTAAATTAACAAATACACTACCTAATATGATATCTCTGCTTATTAATAAATTATGCAATTGAATTTAAGAATAGCAGTATGGAATGCCAATGGCTTATCCCGTCATGCCCAGGAAACTGAAGTATTTTTAAATGATAATTTTATACATATAATGTTAATCTCAGAAACGCATTTCACAACCAGATCATTCTTTAAAATTAAAAATTATGACATAGTCACTTCTAATCACCCAAGCAACAGGGCACATGCTGGATGTGCTGTTTTAGTTAAAAGTAACATAAAGTATGATGTACCCGAGCCAATACAAACGCCATCTATACAAGCTGCTGGAATTAAAATGAAAACTAGCAATATTGATTTACATATATATGCATTACATACGCCCCCAAGACATAGTATCACAGCTCCTGAATATGAAAATTTATTTAATACTCTTGGTCCTAGATTTTTGGTAGGAGGTGATTATAATGCTAAGCATCCCTGGTGGGGTTCGCGTACTCCAAACCCAAAAGGCATAGAGCTTTATAAGTGCATTGTTAGGAATAATTTTAAAACTCTATCAACTGGAGAGCCGGCCGACTGGCCAAGCGATCAATTTAAAATTCCCGATTTATTAGATTTTGCTGTTTGTAAAGGTATTCACTCGCCAGTTATTATTAACTACAACACTTGCACCAACACTAAGATTCAACCGTATACTGCTTTAAATAATTGCAGTCAAATACCAATTTTTCAAGATTGGATAACACAAAATGTGATACTTAACACGTCAATTAAAAACTCAACAGAACTGGATAATGCAGTTGAATGTTTTACTAACTTAATCCATGAAGCAGCATTTGTTGCTACTCCTCACAAAAGTAATGACCTTACATCTCGGCATTGTGTACACGTGTCAGCTGAGATCAGAGCACTAATTCAATTTAAGAGGCGTTTCAGAAAAAAGTGGCAAAGTAGTAGATCTCCAGTAGATAAAACTGCTCTAAACAAAGCTATAATTGATCTTAAGGAAAAACTAAAAAATTTCAGAAATAAATCGGTTTCAGAATATATACAAAGCGTAACTGATAGTAGCAACAATGACCATAGTATATGGAATGCAACAAAATACCTAAAACGGCCCAAGAAGAGAAATGTGCCTATCAAAGATTTTAATAATGCATGGTGTAGAACAGATAAACGTAAGGCAAATACATTTGCTAAGCACTTAGAAACAACCTTCACTCCTCTTCTAACCACTAGCGACGATGCTGATGTACTAGAATTCCTAGATGCCCCGTGTCAATTGTCTCTACCTATTAAACACATTACACCTAAGAAAATTTTACTTGAAATTGGAAAACTGAACACGAAGAAATCCTTAGGATATGATAAAATTGATGCAAAAATAGCAAAGTGCCTTCCAAAGAAAGGAATTATGTTCTTAACGTTAATATATAATTCGATATTAAGATTAAACCATTTCCCTACGCTGTGGAAATGTGCAGAAATTGTAATGGTCCCCAAGCCTACCAAACCAGAAAATGAAGTCACTTCATATAGACCAATCAGCTTATTAGCTCTATTCTCCAAAATATTTGAAAGAATATTTTTGCAAAGAGCATTGCCAATACTAAAAACTAATAATGTATTACCAGAACATCAATTTGGATTCCGCCAAAATCATGGTACACCTGAACAATGCCACCGAGGCGTAAACTTCATTTCTGATGCTTTCGAACGAAAAAAATATTGCTCAGCTGCTTTTTTAGATATACAACAAGCATTTGATAAAGTTTGGCATTACGGCCTACTATATAAATTGAAAAAAGTATTGCCTTCGCCGTATTATCTAACTTTAAAATCTTATTTAACAGAAAGATCATTTTATGTAAAGATCAACAATGAAGCATCTGAAATAAAATTCATTAAAGCTGGAGTTCCGCAGGGCAGCGTACTGGGTCCTATCCTTTATACCATTTTTACATCTGACATACCTGAAGTTGAAAATGTATTAATTGCTACGTATGCTGATGACACGGCTTTACTGGCATCAAGTTTGTGTCCAGTTGAATCATCCAACTTAGTTCAAAAGGAATTGAATGAGATACAGACTTGGCTAGATCGTTGGAAAATGAAAGTAAATACAAGCAAATCAGTACACGTTTTATTTACATTAAATCGGAAAGATTGCCCTTCTTTACAACTTAACGGGAATACAATTCCTAAATGTGACAACGTAAAATACCTCGGTCTACACTTAGATAAAAGACTAACATGGAAATGTCACATTCAAGCCAAAAATAAACAGTTAAAAATAAAAACTAAAAAACTCTATTGGTTGCTTGGCCGAGATCGCCACTATACCTTGAAAATAAAGTTTTTTTATATAAGGCCATACTAAAGCCGATATGGACTTATGGTGTTCAACTTTGGGGAACCACCTCAAGGTCAAATATAGAAATTTTACAAAGGTATCAATCTAAAACCCTAAGAACAATTACGAATGCTCCATGGTTCATAATTAACAAAGCTATCCATCAAGATTTTAAAATCCCTTTTATAAAAAATGAAATAAAAAGAATCAGTACAATATATTTGCGCAGAATCAGTTACCATGAAAACCTCCTAGCTATTACGCTACTGGATGAAACCAATGAAGTTATTAGACTTAAAAGACATCATGTTCTTGACCTTCCATTTAGATGATATGTATATAAGTATACATATATGTAAATAAGCATATAAGTATATTATTGTGTATCTGGAGATCAATAATACCAGTCATGTTACCATTTGCTTTTGTTTATATAATTTGCTCATTATTTCTGAAATAGATTGCAAATAAAGAAATTCAAAACAAAAAAAAAAAACTAAATTTTTAGTCTAACACAAAAAGCTGAATGCTTACTGTTAAAGCTTTAGAATGAAACATTAGTTTTCTAGCTTCGCCCTTGAACGACTCATCACAAAATGAGCTGGCGGCTTAGACGTCGTTACACATTAATTATGTCTTATAAAATCTCACATTGTAGTATTCACATATGTATCTACATATGTATAGATCTACCCTGTCGGAAATAGAATTACTTTAAAACTAATTTATAAATAACTTTTTTACAAGTTGTCGAAATTTTTTATTTTTTCTTGCAAGCAAATAATTTTATTAACATGACGATGTCCTAGCAACAAATCCGTTATCTGACTCTACATTTGAGTTCAACTACTTTCAAATATGTTTGACAGAAAAAATTTAAAAATTATTTTTTTTCAGCTGCATGAAATTTGTTTATTTCCAACTATTTCAAATTCTGTTTGCTTCAGGCTAAGTATTTTAAAACCAGTCTTATTACCAAAGCTGTCCGTTTCCAATTATTTAAAAATGGTTACATATGTTTACTTTTTTGTGGCTATAAAATTAAAAAAAAAAATTTAAGTTTAGGGGTGGTTAGCATGTACCTTCTGAGCTTAAACACACATTTTTTAAATTTGTTGTACGGATAAAGTTTTGAAAGGGCTGTAATTAATTGCGTGTGTTTTTTTGCGGTATCCCTTCATAAGCATTTTTTTATTGTTTAACTGTTAAATGAGATCATTGCGTATAGTTTAAAACATGCTAAGTTATAGCTGGTCCAAATGACTCTTTTTTACAATAAAGTGGTTTCCGTTTAGAGGTACGCCACAAGAAGGAGTAATCTCACTGCTTCCATGGAATATAGCTGTCGACACTCGTAGTAAAGGGAGAGACCAAATATCTAGGTTTCAGATTGGGGGCCCAATATTGCAGATAGAGTCCGTAAAGCAACCGCAGCACTATACTTCTGCAATAGGTCAATTGAAAAAAGGTGGGGAATGGAACCCACAATAGTAAACAGGCTCTACACCGCTGTAGTTAGACCAATTCTCATCTACGGCAAAGTGGTATGCTCAGAGAACTTATATTAGACAGAGAAGCCCTATGTTAGGATGACGGTGTGAATTGTCAAAATCCATCAATATTTTTTGGCTTACTTCACCACTTCAATGGCGGCTGGGGAAATCCGAGCGTCGGAAGTTAACAGAGCTGAGCGAAGACAAAATTTGTTTAACAGTATATGATTTCTGATAAATGTTAATTGTTTTGGCTCGAATTTTAGATTTTGCTAAGATATAAATATATCTTGATGGAAACATCTAAATAATTGATTGGATGTGCAATTTGGCTTTACTTAAATATGTACATGATAAGAATGAGCCAATTGTACTTATGTATATGTATGTATGTATGTATGTATGTATGTATGCAAACATATGCAGTAAATAGCTTTATTCACTTGCTGTTTTGACGTTTTATATTTTGTATGAAAAACTATATGAAACTTAATAAAAATCGAAAAAACTTAAGAAATGCCACTTTTTGTTAGGCATAAAATGCAGAAAATTAGACGAACCTTATCATCATATGAATTTATGTAATGTAAATACAAACATTAATGCTAGAATTCTAGGTGGGTTGATATGTACATACATATGTCTTGCTACATTTTAATATCACAATAAATGTGTTCATACTTCTGCACGTGCATATGTATATATGTACATATGTACATATGTTGTGTATAGGAAATGTACTTATTTTATAAGCATATCAATCGTTATCATTCTCATATGTACATACTTATGTATATGAAGTGCATTTCTACGTGCAATCATAAATAACTAAAATGTCAACAAGTGCGCATGCATCTATGTAAATGAATTTACCTATGTATGTACATATGTAGTATATCTATTTTTGTTGATATATGTATTTGCATACATACATTTACATACATATGTGAAAGCATTCTTACTACAAATGTATGCACATACATAAGTACATACATATGTATGTAAATATTTGGCAGCATCATTTCATCCCTCCACCAGCGTGACATTCTGAAAAATCTTCAACTACTACATATGTACATACAACAACAAAAAAATCATTCATAATCGCACGCGCATATTTCTGAGAACAAATGCCGTTCATTCATAAATGCAAGCATTTCATCTCCCCGCGCACGCAAATGCCCTCCTCAACAATATTTTTCGCATCGATCACAAAAATGCTAAAATCCTAAATTTTACAAACCATCGACGGTCATTGAAAATACACAACATCGTAATATCAGACAATACTGCAATGTGGCACTATAGCCCAGAGACATTTGTCGCATTTTTCGTGAAGATTTTACAATTTTTGCGCAAGTGCAAATGTACATATGTATGGCACATTTATGTATATACTTACGTGTGTATGTAAATATGTCGGTACGCAGATTTTTCGTGCTGTTTTGACAAAACGTCTCATTTAGGTATAGACTATTTGGTTTAAAATCAATAAATTGCGTTCTTTCGTACAAAAATTTATTATTTTTATTTGACTTTTACCAAGATAACCTGCTAAACTATAGCTTAGCTTGGCTATCCATTGGAATACTTGGTTGGAAAATTGTAATTTTAAGCTTGATAGGAAAAAAGTGATAACTGAGTTAATTTTGGTAGTGTTATTTCGCTTTCATCTTAGATGTCGTCTGACACGGGGACGGGGGAGCTTGCTACATACATACATACATATGTACGCTAGTATTTATTTATATAAGCATGAGTTTATTTGCACTTGGAATCGACTAAGTGATCGACGATTTTACATATCTTACCAACATTTAGTTCAATTCTTAAGTACAATATATCTTTACGAATAAAAATGAGCATTTTAATTGAAAATAATGGTTTTTTGGTTTGGATTTTTTAACTTTATTTTTATTTGTTTTCAATTTGATTTATTTAGTTTTACATTTTTGAATATTTTATTAAGTTAAAATTTCCTGCAACGAAAAGAAAAAGGTTGAAACGGAAAAAGAAAAAAATATTAGATATGTAATAAAAAAAGGTATAACAAAATATATACATATATAATTTAAATCAGAGTTACGAAACTGTCATTAGTATAACAACATTTTCTCACACGACCTAATCAATAGAGGAATTCAGACCAGGCTCGATAATGTTTTAGTTAAGATTTACCGAACCGCCGAATTAGCAATATCGATTAGGCTACTATTTTACCTGCTTTTTGAAACATAACTAAATGCATCGTGATTATGTGAAATGTTTTAAAAAGCTAGGCTCTGATGCATATATACATAGGTATCTGTGGAGAAAAATTTAAAAAAAAGCTAAACAAAAAAAATGCTGAAAAAAAGAAAAAAATCTGAAAAAAAAGAGAAAAGCTGAAAAATAAAAAAATAAAAAGAGAAATGCTGCAAACCCCTGAAGTAAATATTAAGTACATATGTATGTGAATGTACATATTTAAAAAGTTTGACTCAACAATTTTACTAACCTCAAGAAACGATGGCCCTCACCTTGTTGGTCCCAAACATGCAATTTACAATTTTTTTAATTTACTACCTTGCTTCTGACATCTTACGGCTTTTAGTTCTTCGCGCAACAACCACTTCGAGTTTTTAAATAATAGGACTGTTATTAAAAAATCTAAAAGTTTAAATCTATGTTCCCTACACTCGCCAGAGACTTGGAACCAGTCGGGAAAGACTTTCTCAGTTTTCTCTATTATGGTGGACAACATTAGGCATTTTATACCAGCTATGTGCGCGTATTTTTCGAAGAGATGACGGTACCAGATCATCTGGAGACGGCACACTTCGAAAACCCTGTCTTCAGGATTGACAAGCCTTAAATCGCTGTCTTCCGTGAAGTTCTTCGCTCTAATCAGGGCTTCGGAGTGCTGTTTCAGGTCTCCTTGTGTTTTCATCATGACCTTGGCGCATTTTTCGCATTTTAGTTTACACAGAACTTTCTGGTAAATACCATATCCTGTGTAATACCGCTGCACCTGTACCTCCGCCCTTTCTTCTACTACTTCGGCAAAATTTTCTTCAGGTATTTCAATGTCATCCAAGACAAGTCTTTCCGCTTCTGGTTCGCTAACTACCTGCTCAAGATGACAATCTTCGGGGGCTAAATTCCAATCTAAGTTAATATCATCATCATCTACGCAATTACTACCTTTATTTTCGAATCTCTGGCGTAAAATATTCATTGAAACTAACCGCGCTACAATATATTGTACGTCATGTACTGAGGGGTGGGTATTAATACCCTGACTGGCTCGGATTTTATAAAAAAAATTCTCTAACGCGTCTTGATTAAGTTTACCCGGCAAAAGAAATTGTAAATCGGTGTTTTCGGCAAAAATATCTTCTGAAAGGAATTGAATTGAACGAATTGTAATGCAAAAGCCTTCAATACATTTTACACGCGCATTATTTGGAAGTTTTAGGCTTCTCAAATACTCTACATGGGCATTTAATCTTGCAAATTTTACGTTATCTCCGCGTTTTATAGGGCATCTAAGGGGGTTATTTGTTTTAAAATTTTTACAATCTAACTCATCAAATAAATCGTTAAAAGTTTTGTCGAAAATTTGTGTCGGCTCAGCACACTTTACCACGTGTTCAGAGTTGGCAAATAAATTTTGTCTTGATGCCATTTCTATACCAGCAGCTACCGAATTGCTCAGTACTTGTGTTGCGCGTGAAACGCTCATTTTCTCGAACGAATGGGGACGAATATGGGCCTCACTCAATTTAGGACTCAACTGATCTATATCAAATAACTTTTCGATAACTTTAAAACTAGCTATGCCATTAGCTGTAAGAATATCGTGTTTTAACAAAGTATTACGGATGGACTTAATAAGGTGGCAATAGTCATACATGCAAAATATTTTACTGTTATCGTGTATGAAAAAGGGTGTGCTCTCTGAAATTCGTAGCGTGCTGAAAATACTTGTGTTAGAGGCTCCTTGGTCACAAGTCAAGGCTTTGACGTTTAGTCCGATATTCTTAAGTGTAGAAATATTTTTTTTGACGATCGGTAATAAGGTGTTCATATTGAGACCGCTTTTGGAAATATAGTACGAAAACACATATTTCCATTTCGAACATAGGCCTTTCGCCATGAAAAAACAACATTTATGTCCAATTTTTTTGTCGCGTTGGTTCTCTCCAAGGTCTTCAAACCCATCAACTAGATCTCGACATTTATTATAAGTTAGGTCGGGTTTGACGATTATTTCGTCAAATAGTAATATACAAAGACGTTCAGACGGGGACATTTTGTGCACCATTTGGGCTAAATTTTGAATGACATTGGCGTCAAAACCTGGTACAACGTACCGAATGGGGCGCCAACGCATTAGGGAAGTTTTATGTGGCAAGCAAAAACCGAGATCGTCACGCATAAATGTATAAGCTTTTGAGGAAACATAATTAATGTTTTGCGCCAATGTCTTCTCTTCTTCGCTATATGGATACTGCTTAGTATTAACGATCATTTTAGCGAAATTAATAGCATCTCTGCTGGCAGATTCGTCTGCAATGATCGCACGAGAACACAAATCAAAATACTTTTTTTTCAAATTTTTATTTTCGTCCTCGAGATCATCAATTTTTTTGTTTAATTTTATCGCGTTGCTCTGGTAATACCGAGCAGCCTGAGCAAATCGTTCGCGGCTGGTTGTGGCTTCAAAGTCTTCGAAATTTTCGTCAAAATTTACGCGACTTCTTTCATCCAAAATTGAATATTTTTCAAATTCTTCTAAAGTGATATCAACCTCAGTTTTAACTGCTTTTGCATAAGTTTTTGTAACGGGCGGGCAAACCCATTCAGAGCCAACACTAGGGGAGCGACTTCTATGTACTGACTCTAAATTTAAAGAGGGAAAAGCCCTATCTAATAGCCTATATTTAGTGATGTATTGAACATCAAAGTGGCGTTGGCAAATAAAAAGCCTGTCAGAATTTGATGGCGGTTGCACTTTGCATGCGAGAGCCCAACTCTTTCGGGCATCCTCATTTCTGGGGAATGCATACAAAATGCGTTTATCGTCCGAAACGCAGCTCTTCACGCAGCATTTCCGCTCTTTTGTGATCCCTGACCATTCATGCTGCGGAAGTTCATCATATCCTAATTAATAAAATTCTAACATTAATATTTTCGACTTGACAGAAAAAAGCGATAGCTCGAGAAGTTATTTTGATGAATTCCCAGAGAAATGTGTATAATGGAAATCGCGCGAAATTGGGAAAAAAAGTCAATACTAGAAAAGTTTATAAAATTGTGATCAAAAGTTTGAAATTTTGATATACATATGTATGTAAATTTTTTTTTTAATTTTTTCAGTAATATATAATTTCGTAAAAAGTCCTAAACTTTCAAATAATATTGAAATCATTAAGCTATATATATGAAATACCGTAGCCTAAAATCCAAAAAGTCGTAACTAACAAGCAATCTAAAACTGGCTTTTTGATTGCGATGCTTTTCGACGATACTATTAGCAAAATTCAAAAATTGTTCTTTTTAAAATTACTCAAAGTTTTAGCTTCTGAATATTTTGATTGGGAAGTTAGAAAAATTTGAAACTTTGACTTACATGGTTTTTGTTAAATAATCAACTATATTGCTAATAATATTATATTATTACTAAAATTATTGAAATTAAATAAAGGCAAAATTTTCAAAACGTTGCTATTATTTTTATGGGCACATGCATGTATGTATGTACATATATATGTACATATGTATGTACTATGTACGTTTTGTTTTTGCTGATGTTCGAGTAATTTTTACAATAGTACTTATTAAGTAATATAAAAGTTGCACTAATCGAGACGGTAATGTAATTATTTACTCACAATATGAACACCTTATTACCGATCGTCAAAAAAAATATTTCTACACTTAAGAATATCGGACTAAACGTCAAAGCCTTGACTTGTGACCAAGGAGCCTCTAACACAAGTATTTTCAGCACGCTACGAATTTCAGAGAGCACACCCTTTTTCATACACGATAACAGTAAAATATTTTGCATGTATGACTATTGCCACCTTATTAAGTCCATCCGTAATACTTTGTTAAAACACGATATTCTTACAGCTAATGGCATAGCTAGTTTTAAAGTTATCGAAAAGTTATTTGATATAGATCAGTTGAGTCCTAATTTTAAAATCTGCCCTAAATTGAGTGAGGCCCATATTCGTCCCCATTCGTTCGAGAAAATGAGCGTTTCACGCGCAACACAAGTACTGAGCAATTCGGTAGCTGCTGGTATAGAAATGGCATCAAGACAAAATTTATTTGCCAACTCTGAACACGTGGTAAAGTGTGCTGAGCCGACACAAATTTTCGACAAAACTTTTAACGATTTATTTGATGAGTTAGATTGTAAAAATTTTAAAACAAATAACCCCCTTAGATGCCCTATAAAACGCGGAGATAACGTAAAATTTGCAAGATTAAATGCCCATGTAGAGTATTTGAGAAGCCTAAAACTTCCAAATAATGCGCGTGTAAAATGTATTGAAGGCTTTTGCATTACAATTCGTTCAATTCAATTCCTTTCAGAAGATATTTTTGCCGAAAACACCGATTTACAATTTCTTTTGCCGGGTAAACTTAATCAAGACGCGTTAGAGAATTTTTTTTATAAAATCCGAGCCAGTCAGGGTATTAATACCCACCCCTCAGTACATGACGTACAATATATTGTAGCGCGGTTAGTTTCAATGAATATTTTACGCCAGAGATTCGAAAATAAAGGTAGTAATTGCGTAGATGATGATGATATTAACTTAGATTGGAATTTAGCCCCCGAAGATTGTCATCTTGAGCAGGTAGTTAGCGAACCAGAAGCGGAAAGACTTGTCTTGGATGACATTGAAATACCTGAAGAAAATTTTGCCGAAGTAGTAGAAGAAAGGGCGGAGGTACAGGTGCAGCGGTATTACACAGGATATGGTATTTACCAGAAAGTTCTGTGTAAACTAAAATGCGAAAAATGCGCCAAGGTCATGATGAAAACACAAGGAGACCTGAAACAGCACTCCGAAGCCCTGATTAGAGCGAAGAACTTCACGGAAGACAGCGATTTAAGGCTTGTCAATCCTGAAGACAGGGTTTTCGAAGTGTGCCGTCTCCAGATGATCTGGTACCGTCATCTCTTCGAAAAATACGCGCACATAGCTGGTATAAAATGCCTAATGTTGTCCACCATAATAGAGAAAACTGAGAAAGTCTTTCCCGACTGGTTCCAAGTCTCTGGCGAGTGTAGGGAACATAGATTTAAACTTTTAGATTTTTTAATAACAGTCCTATTATTTAAAAACTCGAAGTGGTTGTTGCGCGAAGAACTAAAAGCCGTAAGATGTCAGAAGCAAGGTAGTAAATTAAAAAAATTGTAAATTGCATGTTTGGGACCAACAAGGTGAGGGCCATCGTTTCTTGAGGTTAGTAAAATTGTTGAGTCAAACTTTTTAAATATGTACATTCACATACATATGTACTTAATATTTACTTCAGGGGTTTGCAGCATTTCTCTTTTTATTTTTTTATTTTTCAGCTTTTCTCTTTTTTTTCAGATTTTTTTCTTTTTTTCAGCATTTTTTTTGTTTAGCTTTTTTTTAAATTTTTCTCCACAGATACCTATGTATATATGCATCAGAGCCTAGCTTTTTAAAACATTTCACATAATCACGATGCATTTAGTTATGTTTCAAAAAGCAGGTAAAATAGTAGCCTAATCGATATTGCTAATTCGGCGGTTCGGTAAATCTTAACTAAAACATTATCGAGCCTGGTCTGAATTCCTCTATTGATTAGGTCGTGTGAGAAAATGTTGTTATACTAATGACAGTTTCGTAACTCTGATTTAAATTATATATGTATATATTTTGTTATACCTTTTTTTATTACATATCTAATATTTTTTTCTTTTTCCGTTTCAACCTTTTTCTTTTCGTTGCAGGAAATTTTAACTTAATAAAATATTCAAAAATGTAAAACTAAATAAATCAAATTGAAAACAAATAAAAATAAAGTTAAAAAATCCAAACCAAAAAACCATTATTTTCAATTAAAATGCTCATTTTTATTCGTAAAGATATATTGTACTTAAGAATTGAACTAAATGTTGGTAAGATATGTAAAATCGTCGATCACTTAGTCGATTCCAAGTGCAAATAAACTCATGCTTATATAAATAAATACTAGCGTACATATGTATGTATGTATGTAGCAAGCTCCCCCGTCCCCGTGTCAGACGACATCTAAGATGAAAGCGAAATAACACTACCAAAATTAACTCAGTTATCACTTTTTTCCTATCAAGCTTAAAATTACAATTTTCCAACCAAGTATTCCAATGGATAGCCAAGCTAAGCTATAGTTTAGCAGGTTATCTTGGTAAAAGTCAAATAAAAATAATAAATTTTTGTACGAAAGAACGCAATTTATTGATTTTAAACCAAATAGTCTATACCTAAATGAGACGTTTTGTCAAAACAGCACGAAAAATCTGCGTACCGACATATTTACATACACACGTAAGTATATACATAAATGTGCCATACATATGTACATTTGCACTTGCGCAAAAATTGTAAAATCTTCACGAAAAATGCGACAAATGTCTCTGGGCTATAGTGCCACATTGCAGTATTGTCTGATATTACGATGTTGTGTATTTTCAATGACCGTCGATGGTTTGTAAAATTTAGGATTTTAGCATTTTTGTGATCGATGCGAAAAATATTGTTGAGGAGGGCATTTGCGTGCGCGGGGAGATGAAATGCTTGCATTTATGAATGAACGGCATTTGTTCTCAGAAATATGCGCGTGCGATTATGAATGATTTTTTTGTTGTTGTATGTACATATGTAGTAGTTGAAGATTTTTCAGAATGTCACGCTGGTGGAGGGATGAAATGATGCTGCCAAATATTTACATACATATGTATGTACTTATGTATGTGCATACATTTGTAGTAAGAATGCTTTCACATATGTATGTAAATGTATGTATGCAAATACATATATCAACAAAAATAGATATACTACATATGTACATACATAGGTAAATTCATTTACATAGATGCATGCGCACTTGTTGACATTTTAGTTATTTATGATTGCACGTAGAAATGCACTTCATATACATAAGTATGTACATATGAGAATGATAACGATTGATATGCTTATAAAATAAGTACATTTCCTATACACATACATATGTACATATGTACATATATACATATGCACGTGCAGAAGTATGAACACATTTATTGTGATATTAAAATGTAGCAAGACATATGTATGTACATATCAACCCACCTAGAATTCTAGCATTAATGTTTGTATTTACATTACATAAATTCATATGATGATAAGGTTCGTCTAATTTTCTGCATTTTATGCCTAACAAAAAGTGGCATTTCTTAAGTTTTTTCGATTTTTATTAAGTTTCATATAGTTTTTCATACAAAATATAAAACGTCAAAACAGCAAGTGAATAAAGCTATTTACTGCATATGTTTGCATACATACATACATACATACATACATACATATACATAAGTACAATTGGCTCATTCTTATCATGTACATATTTAAGTAAAGCCAAATTGCACATCCAATCAATTATTTAGATGTTTCCATCAAGATATATTTATATCTTAGCAAAATCTAAAATTCGAGCCAAAACAATTAACATTTATCAGAAATCATATACTGTTAAACAAATTTTGTCTTCGCTCAGCTCTGTTAACTTCCGACGCTCGGATTTCCCCAGCCGCCATTGAAGTGGTGAAGTAAGCCAAAAAATATTGATGGATTTTGACAATTCACACCGTCATCCTAACATAGGGCTTCTCTGTCTAATATAAGTTCTCTGATATAAGTTCTCTGGTATGCTTTAAGAAAGGGGATGGATAAAGTCCAAAAACTTAGCGTCCATGCTCATAACACAGTACGACAGTGGTTGGTACACATGTTAAATTTTAACAGAATATAAAAATAACATACGTGTCTTGGCGTTTTGCTCTACCACGTCAGAATTTTGAGAAAATCGATTTTTAAGCTTCAAAGGACCGTGGAGGCTCACTTCTAATGTAATACTTGTATTTTATTAATACATGCCAAACAAGTCGCAGTCTTCATACCTCTCCTACCTTCAAGAGAAGAGTAAAAACGGGATGCTGTAGAAAAGGGCGAGCCGAGAAGACCTCTAATAGCTGACGTCTGCAATAAAATCTCTCAACAAGCAGTCGATAACCTCCATGGTAGCCATAAAATGCCTCACATCTCTTAACGAGATGGCTGAGTCATTTCACCCAAAAGTAGTATGGGTTCCGGACCAATACGACAAAGACGGGCACTGTAAGGCCGATGAATTCCCTAAACTTCCTACAGATGTTAAAAATGATGAATTACTAACGTGCAAGCTACTTGCTTCCGGCTGGCTTCTTACGGTGGCAAATGACAGATGGCGGAAGGAGATCACTTGCAGAACTGCCTGGCATTTGTAGCTGGTGCTTAGTGCTAAACGCACGGGCCTACTATTGAAGCTAAATAAGCCTAAGGTCAAAGTGATTGTATCTGTCATAACAGGGTACCGTTGGACAAGTAAACACACTTATCGATTAGGAGTACGATTGCATGAATATTCTGTGGAAGGAGTGAAGGGAGGAAACGGGTTTGCACCTTTTGTGTCAGTGTTCCGCCTTATCCAGACGAAGATTTTCCATTTTATGTAGACAATTCTTCTCCGATATCTTGGAAGACCTTAGATGCGTAGAAATCACAGATCTTCTAACATGTTGGCAAAATTCAAAACCGGTGTAGGGGGAATTGGGAATTTTTGATTGACATGCGGTATCATAACGGGCCTTGAGCCAAGTGTGTATCTGACGACAGCCGCCGCAACCTAACCTACATACATTTCTACTTGGTGCAAATTAGCTTGGTCAATTTTTTAGATTGTCAGCTTTTTTCCGACCGGGTGTGTTAATACGTAGATATGTACATATGTCTCACATGCACACCTACCACCCTTTCACCTTTGTCAGCATTTCTTTGATACTTATTCCATATTCACACCGCCACCTGCACCATCGAACACTCATCCACCTACTCGTCGACGACCATTTCCTTTGATCACCTATGCGTGCATTTTTCTTTGCCTGCATTTATGAGCGGGTGAATAATGCGGAAAACCACGGCGTTAACAGTTGGTGTCACTGTTGACGGCAGTAGTGTAACAGCTTTTGTTTTTTTTCTCGATTGGATACATTCGTACGTAATTCGTACGTATATAGCTATGGTATATAGTACGTATATTTTTACCGCCTGTAGCAAAAAGGTCACCGTAGACGACAAAGTGGTATAAATACCCACACAAACGAATGCTCGGTTGCATGGTTGCGCATTTCTGTTTTAATCTCACTTTACCCCTTTGCAATCTTACCACTTGCTTTGCTTGGAAAAGTGTGAACGCTGTTTGTATGTAGCTCCATTTGTGGTTTGCAATTATGGCCAGGAAATGCGCAGGTGTTTGCAGACGCGTAATGCAAAAAATTCCACAAAAATATATTTAAAAAAAAAAAACAAAATAATAATATTGTGCAGCTAAGTGTGTGGATGGTTGGAAAGTTAAGCGGCGCTATTTGTTACAACCGCAACTCTTGAATTTTAATGACCTTTTCGAGTTAATCGCTAGAGTTAAATAAAAGCAATTATTTTCTGGAGTTCACCCGAGGGCTATGACTGCAGTAAATAGACCACAGTAAAATTTTTGCGGACGCAAGTAACTCCTACGCTTGGAGATTTCTCTATGACGAGCTGAAGATGCATTACTTGGCGTTTGTGGCAAAATCTTTATATTTATTTGCTTATTTTATCACACGAAGTTTAACTTTTAATTAGGATTTTGTTCAATCCTACTGGTTTTTTCATATTTTGTCACAAACGTAAAGTAATTCATCTTCAGTTCACTACTTGCGCAAAAGTCAAGGCTATATAGTTAGAGGCAAACAAAAATTATATGCTCACGATTTAAAAATTATCAGCCATCAAGATAAAAATATTTTATTCACATACGTATGGATGGAATTTATATATACTTATATTGTGTTTATGTACTGAGGTTTAATACTGCATATATTGTAAAGCTCTGAAAAAAAAACTGAAAATATAGTTTGCGCTGATCATTAAAAATAAAATCATTCAGGATCTATTTCACTAACTAACCTCAATCTAAACTTAAGTTCTGGTTAAGAAACCCCTTAGCTAAGACCCGTTTAAGATTTAAGTATTTAAAATATCTTATTAAAAAATATCGTAAAAATAACACCACCGACAAATGAAAGGGGTGAACCAACTTTTGATTTCATTTTCATAAATACCAAGTACGGATATATACCAAGAGTGGGAAGCTGTTCTTGCTTTCACTTTAAAGTTAAAAAGATAATAGTGAGATAACTATTGAAGTTTTTAGGGTGGCCTTTGAGAGCTACGCGTTTAAACTTAGATATGTTCTGAATACGACTCCAGCCCCATTGGCGAGCTCTATCACAATTTGGGGGTCATAGGGACGACAATTATCAGAGGCTTGCCCACGCAGATACTCCGAAAAATCAATTCCACCTGAACTAACTCAACTCAAGATGACTTTCAACTCCCTGGTCTAGTAATAAATATGTTAGTGTGAATATATTTTAAATTCTGATATTTTTTTTTCATTTGCATTTAAGAATACTATCCATATTAGTTTACTTCAAAATAACCAATAAAATAAAGTAAATAAATAAAATAATAAATAAAAAAAATGTAATCATAGCTCAATACTAAACTTTTTTATTTTGAATTTTTAACCGGCAGTCTAAGTTTCTTGCACTACATCGTTGTAACCAAATTAAATAACGTAATATTAATTATTAAGGGCAGATATCGAAAAATGCAGTAATTGAATGATATTGAGGTTTTGCATCTGCGCCAACTGTTATATTGGTAGGTAGGAAATTTTTGGGCCTTACTGCAAATGCCATTCTACTGAAACCAATAGTAATTCATAAATTCGGCTTTTAAATTTTTGTATTAAAATGTAACAAAAGAGTCGGAGTTGCATATATATAGTACATAAGTATATAATTATTGACCTCAGTGGAGTTCAATAATATAAGTAATTTTGTTAATTAATTATATAATTTGCTTATTATTTTAAAATAGATTGCAAATAAACGTATTAAATAAAAAAAAAAAAAATAAATATCAGCTAGAAATCAGAAAACTAGAGGTGACGAAGAGAGCACTTCCCTTACATCGCACTTGGCTTGTTTGACGCTGGTGACGTCAGGTAGAGAACTCAAACACAACTTTTGTTCACAAGTTTTATGTAAAAAGTTAATTTTCCTGAGTTTGGCGTTATTTTTACATTAAATTAAATACAGAATAATAAAAAGCTTTATATTGTAGCAGCTGCCGTGGCAATAAACCCCCAAAGTGCAGGGTTTTCTTTTCGATTTTTCCGCTGGTGACGCTGTGACCAAAATTGGTTGCGTACCTACCTTTGTTAGTCGCTTACTGCCACTTAAAAAAACACTTGCTCGTTCTTGGAGCTTTGCAACGCAATCTGAAAAAATAATTTTTTTATTAATGTGCAATGAAGTAAAAGCAATATTACCATTTTCCTAACGCTTTCAATGATGCTGCAAATTTGATGGTTTGCATTTGTGAGCATATCGCCTTACTTTTCTTTCTACATGCCACATTTGATGAATACAGCACTCGCTCTGTGCAGAAATAAGTTTACAATAATTTAATAATTAATCTATGTATTTCCATAAACATTCATAGCATAAATTTAAGTTTTTAACGAAAAGATTTTCAATGCTACACAAAAATATCTACTTACAATACTACAATAAAAATAATTTTTGAATTTGAGCTACCCGTTGTCAAATTTTTCGAAACAATCTAGAAATGAATTATCTGTTTTTTTTCTTTTTCTCCATTTTCGCCGTTACATGAAATACTTTTTTTCGGCGCTTAACTGCACCTTTGAGTGCATTTAATCACACTTGTTGCGCCCGCTCTTGCCACTTCATAATTTATTCTAAATGCGATTTTCCGCAGGGACGCAAAAGCATTACACCATTACTATTAGCCACTTACATCCTTAGTAGCTTACATATTTAGTTTTCCGATTGCCAGTTCTGAATGCACAGCGCAATAACACATACATACCAACATAGAGATGGGTTTGGGTTTGTTGGGTTAATGCAGCTGTTGCAGTTGCCAAATATATCAGACTACCTACATCCACCGCGCTTACCATCAGTCTTCCTTATTTTGGTAGTCTTCACTGTTTTTCGCTGGATTTTCTTTCTATGCTCTCATTTTGCACTTATATTATTTCCAAAGTAAAAAGCTTTAAGTATTCTTTTGGTCGTGTCACAAAAGTTGAAATGAATTTCGCATAAGTACTTTAACCAATGGACTAGACAAAGAAATATAATTATTTCAACTTGGTCATGATTTACTTTGCTCAAAGTAAACTGTTGTACATTGATTTTTTCCTATATGCTTTATTTTTGTGTCGGTTATTGGTGTGCTCGAGGTTTTCAAAAACCGAATAGACCAAGGCGAATTCATATAAGGTAAAGTTGATCAGGCAGCTGATTGAATTCGCTTGGTGAACGATAAGTCAAAAGGATGTGTTTGTCGTCAATCATACTGTCACTGTGGGTCTATTTTAGTTGTGTAAATTTTTATTTTTGTACTTATGACACCACCTAAAATGAATTCGCCTTGTATACTTGTTTTTTGTTTTTGCTTTTGCGTATGATCTTTCAAAAGCTCTAAAAGCAAAAATAAAATAAATGTAAATTTTGACAACTCTTACGCAAAAGCAAAAACAAATTACATGGAAATTTTGTGGTTGTACTTATAACACCTCATGTGAATTCGCCTTGTAAGGTTTTTAGCAAGGCGAGTCGTAGAAGATGGTGTCAAAAGAACAGCTGATTTCATTTTGTTCATTTAAATTCGCCATGCCCACTTGTGTGGGAATTTCAAAGTGAATATTTGTAAATAAAAAAAATTTCCATTTTGTAATAAAAAATTGTTTACACTGGCGAGCAAAACCAAAACAATATTAGCAAGGTTTTTCATAATAAAATTTTGTATAAGACAATATTTCATTATATAACAAAATCCATGTAATTTAATGTTTCAAACTCTATTCACAATTTATAAAAAAAATTCAATTTTTTAGAAGGATGTTTAGATATTTTTTGGAAATGCAGTTTTTTAGCCTATTTTGGTTTAGTATAATAAAGGGCAAGTTTGAAATGACTACAAACTCCCGTTGATTTAAAACTTTTTTTTTAATTGTGGCATTGGAAACTTTGTTTTTTACAATTTTATGTGGTCGAAAATGCAGAATACTAACGGCATATAAAATTATTGCAAATCAACGGGAACCTAACCTAACCTAACGGCAATTTTTATAAAATGCAAACGTTTTATGAAAAAAGGTCGCAATACCATTACGAAAAAATAAAAAAAAAAATCAGCGGGAGGTTTTAAAATTAAATGAAAAATTTCCAAAAATTCTTAAAAAAATGATTTAAATTTTGATGAAAATTTTAAATTTCAATGAAAATAAGTTAATATATTTGTTATTAATCTTGAAACTATAATTTGCCGGGCTTCTTGTTATAGCATGAATGATATTTGTATATAAAATTAGCAAAGAAATGTATCAATCAAACGGTTTTGCTCGCCACTGTATGTTTGTTTGTTTTCTATTTTCTCAACTCGCCCAACAAATTCGCCTTAGACTGCCTCGTGACAATTGCCACACCAAAAGCCAAAAACAAAATACATGTTAGTTTTGTGCAAGGCGAATCTATAGAAGGTGTTTTCTTCCGATCAGCTGATTGCTTCTTCTTTTTTCGCCTTGAATGGTGAAAGTGTCAACTGGTTTGTTTTTGTTTACATCTTCATTTTCTGTTTACATTTTCATTTAAAAATATTTTTAAATTCAAATTGATTTGAATTCATATATTCAAATATTCAAATTAGGTTTTGTAATAGAAATCAAATTGCGCTAAAAAAAACTAGCTTCTTATACTAAAGATAAATAAATTTGAAGTTAGATATTAAAAAAACAAATGGTTTTTCTTTGGTAATCTTTATCCCACAGCTAAAGCTAAAGAACAATACATACACTACTTAACAAAAAATCAAAAAACACGATAAACTTAATGCCGCATCCATATGGGCTGAAGGAATTTTTCGTTTTTAGAAAGCTTTTTTCGTTCAATTTGCTCTTTTCTACACCATCCTCCAAATCAGAATCAGATGAGTGCAAAATATTTCATTATTATCTTCATAGACCATTTACATTAGCACTATTTCAGTTATCATCATCGGTATTACGTTTTATTTGATTAATTAACAATTCTAAACGGTCATGTACTCTGTAAAGAAAAATTTTCTTTTAACAATGGAGTTCCATTTTATGGAATTTAGTATACACTTTGATAATTCACTAAGGCAGTGCAATCGATGTTTTTTTTATACAAAACCATTTATCAAATCCATAAGCAGTGTTTTAGCAAAATAACTTTGAGCCAATCAACTACATTTGCTTTTGCTGCGTTAATTGTGGCAGTTCATTTACTCGCATATTGCACTGACACTTTATGAAGAGTAAGGTTTCAATTGCGGTCGCTATTGTAAATTTAAATTTAAATATATTTACAAATATATTTTTGGCCAACTGAATCAAAAATAAACAGTTTTGTTGTCAAATTCGTTCCTATTTTGGCATTCTCTCTGTTCAAAATTATTGTTCTATATTTCATTTATCTGACATTCTCACCATTCAGAAGCAAAAACAAAACATGTGGAGTTTGTGTGTATGTGCTCTTGCGACCACCTTGTATTGAATTCGCCTTGGTTTTGTGAATGTATTCGCTGTTGCTATTGCCATCACCTTATATGAATTCGACTTGGTTTTCAGAAAGTCAAATCGTGAACTTTATTTATTTGAAAAAAAAGCGCGTCTGTTCTGTTATAAGTGGCCGTGTTGAGATTACAGCAATTTGTCTGCATTGTGTGTATCTATATTAACAAAGATTGTTGGTGGATATATGAGTTAAATTTTGAGTTCAATTTTGAGCATAATCACGATTGTAAACAAATCTTGCTAAGTCGAACTCATTTAAAATAGACAGCTTATTCAGGACGATCATGTAATTACAGTGAACGTAAAAGAAAGTGTACAAACATATTCAATACCTACCTTGTTTAATTTAAGCGTCTGCTAGGTGATACAGTGTAGTATTTTATATTTTATGGAAATATTATTTACTACTTTTCCAACTTTTGCGGAAACAAAAACCAAATTCTTACAACAACAAAAGTTTATTTGTTTATTTTATTTATTTTACCAGGGCCTTCGGCTTCTACGTTTATATAAATGTTTTGCAATGAAATGTTTTTATTTTGTTTTTTATTTTCCTGACTGAGTAAGTTCTTATGTATAATTATCACTTATTCATGTATTTTGTCTTCTATTATTTCTACTACAAAAGGCTAGTTAATTATTTTACAGAGTGATACAAATTTAGAAATTGAGTCTATATTAGTAATATTAGTGATTTTTAGGTGATCAGAAGCGGTGGAGTCCGCGAAAAAAGAGGATCGATTGCGTCGGAGATTTTGGCAGTCGGGTGTGTTACTGTAAGGTCGCTGAACCCGCAAAAGATGCACGGTTGCGCACTCGTGCCATTGAACAGCCAACGGAAAACTTGAAATACTTTATATTTTTTGACATAAAAAGAAAGTGCACAATAGAACAATGAGGAACGAAAACAAATTTTCAGTATTTTGTGTGCCTCCCATTTGAAAGGATTTGCTGTTATTTGCGGTGTAATTATTTGCCATACTCCTGCAATAGCATCATTGAGCAACAGTTCTTTTTCTGATCCGTCTGTCCGGACGGTTCCATGGTATCTCGATGGGGTTTAGGTTCGGTGTCTGTGAGGAGTGATCCAATTGCTTGCGTACGTGATAGAGCATCCACTCGCTCACAATAACCAAAGTGTGTCATTGGCCTGTTGAAAACCTCACAACTGATCCAAACTAAGGTTTTGGACAATGCAATGGAAATGGTTTTTCAAAATATTTATATAGTCCATCTTATCCATGATGCTTTCTATGAAGTCAAATTACCATTTCCGCCAGCAACCATACATCCCCACACCATCACCGAACCGCCACCATGCTTCACAGTTGATATTACGTTCCGTTCGGCAGGTGCTTTTTTGTTTTCCAAATTTTTGTTTAGGTTTTCTTCCCAAATATCTCAAATTTCCTTTTGGTATGGTATGTGATATCAAAAGTTTTTTCCGCGGAACTCGGCCATGAAAACCAAGCGAATTTGAAGCCCGACGAATTGTGCTGATACTAACCGCCACTCCTGATGCTGCCGAACTATTTTTAAGCAATTTCAAAGCACTTGCAGAAAGATTTCCTTTCACAATTTTTCACGACTTACCACTTTTTTAAAATTGTTCGTTTATCAATTTTTTTTTTCACAGTATTGTGACTTCTATTAATAATATTAAATTTCGCGCAAGTTTTTTCCTTCCTTATGATATTTTAGCACAAGTTCGCGAATTTCGGTAGACGCCTCAACCAACTACTGTTCGCGATTATCCAAGCACATCAATAGATTCACTGCCTTTCAAATAAAACAAAAGCAGGTGACGGTGTAATGGTCTCTTTCGGTTTCCGTTATCTTACAAACTTGAACATCAATTTTCAAAAACTATAAAATTAAAAATTGAGTCTCCTATAGCTCTTGAATTAAACAAGATATTTAATAAACAAGTTCGTACACTTTTTTTCGATTTGACGTTGACCTTATATACAAGCTTCTAATCATATCCTTTTTGGTCCACCTAGCATTTATAAATATTGAACATTCTAAAGTTTACATTATTGATTTTTTTCTCTGAGGCTTATTGTTTCAATAATCCGCCAAAATCTGCAGCATTATCATAGATATAAATTTCTTCGTATCTTCAACCACCTACGGCTAGAATGAACTCGAAACACATTGGACTATTCGTGAATAAATCAAGAACTGAAAGCTTCAATTCTAAATCATTAAGCGAATTCTAAATAACGCCAATGTGCAACAGTTATAGTTCATTGCTATGACTTGCTATTAAAACAGCTCATCAATAGGATGAACAATTCCAAAGCTTTCCCGATCTTGGCAAATTAGTTGGTGGACATTTCGGTAGTCCAACAAATTTCAATTTGTATCCGGTACAGTGATATAAAAAATCCTACGCGTTTTACTGGAAAATGATTGTCAGGTGGCATCCTAGATTTTTTCGAATATATGTACCATAAGTACTTTATTGGCTAATTTGACGACGGTGCTAGTGTAATGAAGGAAGAATTTTACGGAGCACAAGCTAACAGCCCAAAGTTTTAGTTGCCATCTGCATGACTGCATCCAGAATTGTTCCGCTCAGAGACTCTCTAGGCAAAATGCAAAGTGTGTACCGTTTTTGTAAACACCCTAACCTTGGCTCCACTGCAAGATGCAATCTGTAAAAATGAAAACCTTCAAGATGATTCAAGGACTAAATTGTGCAACGAGGAGGGTGAGTGAGTGGAACGTCAAGAATCAGTCAACTTTAAGCGCCGTGGTCAACATATCGTATTCTTGGACAGATTAAAAAAATGCTACAGCGTTTGAACTACTAATAGCGATACAAACCTTAGATTTTCAGGTTTCGTTGCAATTGCTTGCTTCAATTCATTCTCCAGTTGTATCATTGAGCCGAGTTCTCTCATCTGAAAGTAAAGATATCGATAAAGCTATAAAGTTCGCAAATGCTGGAAATAAAGAGTTTAAAGTCAGGAGTGAAAATGCAGCAGAATATTTCAGCAAAGTTTTCCAGAAAGTCGGCCAGATTTGCAAAAAATACGGGATCCAAGTGAAGCAACCCAGAATTACTTCTGCGACTTACATACCATATCTCGTTTTTAGTCGTAACTCATCTTGAAGACCTTTTTTTAATGCAACGTAAAATACTTTCGAATTTTGCATGTCTTTCTCCATCGAAAACTTCAACTCTAGATGAAGAAACCTGCAAGTGATTATTTGAAAAATGCTCTTCGATTTTGCAAGCCGATAATTCTGTAGTTTTTGCCGATGAAGTAAAACTGTGGCGACGACTAATTTGGGATAAAAATATCCACAATTATTTTAAAACACTCCAATGAAAATGCTATCCCTATTGTTTATCAGATCTTGATTTAAACGGATGCTCTACCAGTAACGACATCGACGAACGGACGCTCTTTTTGCACATTGGATCAACGGAAGTAAGTATTATCTGCGGGTTACCATGAGTGAAAATCGACTAAACGGATTGATAGGATTTAACATTCATCGAGTCGTAAAAGTTGATGAAAACGCAGTATTAGACGAGGATTTTTCTTTGGTCCGACGCATCAATGTATTAACTGAATAATTCTTTCGAAGATTTTTAACTTTAAATTATAATCCCATTTATGAATTAAACACATTTTTGTTCACAGCCATAGATTAATAGCCTTCTTTAAAATAAAAAAAAAAATTAAACCACTCCCAAGAGCAAAACCTGCGCACGGTCCTGGTAACCGGTTGTTGGTTGTCGCCAAAAATGTGGCACACAAATCCCCATAACATAATTAATTTATAAAAACTCTCCGTCAATATTTAGACTCCGTCTAGTATTAGACTCGGCTCAATTCTCCACGAGCTCGTCAAAGTTTGCATGCATTTGAGTCAGTGTTACAATCGCACGTACCTGCGAGTTGTGAGTGCGAAATTTCAACATCCGTTTTAGTCTGTTACCGCCAAAGTTATTTTATTTTATTGCATTGTATTTTGTTCTGAAACTTTGCGACTGTGGATTTTAGCAATCACTCGCTTTATTTATTTTTTAACTCTTTGCTCGTTTATTTATTTATTTATTTTTTTCATTTGTTATCCAGCGCAAAATGCCAACATGAAAAAGTAGAAGTTGTGAAAAATTTTAGAAGTCTCACTTCGTTCAAGTGCAGGTGGAATTGTAAAAGTTCGACGCTAGTTATTGAAAAATGCAAAGTCACATATCGGCCGGGGGGGTATGTATGGAAAGTGCGAGGTAATAGCAAGCAGTATTTGCTTGCACACAATCCGTTTTTCCGACTAGTGATCAGAAAGTCACTAATGCGCTCCACTATTGCATGTCACATGCTCTGAGTTGTCGTTGGAATTTTGAATTTTGCCAGTAGACTTTAAGTTTCCGTTGTGGTTTTTCGACACCCACATCTTGCCAGCTTAACTATTTATATTTTTTATGGGGCAACACATTTGCAGGTTTTTAAGCTTTTTTAGAGAAATTAAGGTGCAGTGTTTTTGTTTTAATTAAAGTAATTTGTCAAATGATTTCGACAAAGACCTCTTATTAAACTTTCTTTAAAATTAGTGATTATACTAAATGAAATTTTTATGTACTAAGTATACAATAAGAATAAATAAATCGCGCTTCACTTTGCCTCTTATGTAAAATATTAATAATTTCATATTAACTTTGACGGTAGGTAAATCAATATCTGTAAAAATTAAAAGTTTGGAAATATTTTTTACTAACAATGTTGGAACCATTTTTTCATTTGGAAAAGTTTACAGCGATATTAAACAGGCCATTTTCTGAACGTTGATCGGCCGAAGTTCACCGGGAACTGGAAGCATTTGATGACAATGTTGAACCTAACGAGAAAGCGTTCGGACAATTTTCGATCCTAGAAGTTTAGTAGCAAGTTTAGTGAAAAATTGATGAAATGATTAGTGGTTCCATATGTTATAAATGGGGATGGTGCCCAACTGTAGTAAAGATCCTTGGAATGGAAATTTTGTACAATTATGAGGTGCATATAAATTGCCGACCTCAAAGAGCTCGTGGAAAAATTCACAGGCAAACAGAAATTTTTAACAGAAAGCATAATCAAGTAGAAGCGCTAAATGTGTTCATATTGTACACACGGAAATCAATGAAATAGCGGAAAGAAAACTAAAAAAAAGCCATATTTTTTGTTGAAAAATTTCAATGATAAATTAAATTCAATACATTTAATGCTAAAATAATGAATTCAGTAAATGCAAGTACTTTCTATTTATTTGCGGCATTTTTTTTATGAACTTTACATTCTTCTTCTCAGCAACTACATAGCTGTCAATGCTTTCCTGCAATAAAAATTTACCGATTGACACAGCACAAAAGGAAAATTTTCTCACCATTGTAAAGAGATATCTCACCATAGACATTTGCTACTGTTTATCCAAATAACGTAGATTACAAAGAAGTTGCATGGCATTTTGTTTCCTATGGAGAAAAAGGCGTCTTATTTCACCACACCAGAAACCTATGGGATCCTATCAGATTTCATTATCAATCTGTTAAAGTTACATTGGTTCTGGTATGGTGAAATAAGACAACACTTTCTGTTATAAGAACGGTGGGAGTGAAGCAACCTCTTTATAATCTACATTCTTTGGTTTGGTAAAGGCCAATACCAAATTTCTGAAGAATATTATGGATTTTAAAGCAGTGAGCAGTGAAGGAAATAATAAAACTGTGAAAAAAATAAAATACATTTTCGACGAGGTATGAGATCGGAAAACGAGAAAATAACAAAGTGAAGCCTATAATATGTTCGTAGAATATTTCTACCTACCTGTCAAACTACCATCAAAATCGATTAACTCGTTTCGTATATTAACCCAAACGAATGGATAGACTGACTTTTAAATTTCACTTACTTGGATACCAAAATAAAAATGATGAAGCTCAAGGTTTGAAGTAGCCGGCGGTAATTTCAGTTTCATTAAAAAAAAAACGTATGTATTACATCTGAGGGTACTTGTGTACAGTGCATTCTAACTTTGTTTAAATAATGGTTGTTTGTAAGAACCTAAGTCATCCGAGATAAATATAGACATATCAAAATGTTCAGAGTGTGAAGAGAAAATTATTATGTCCACTAATACTAATTGTATTGATAGAACTCTACGATTCTTGTTACATTAATCACCCTCGACGCAAGGTAGGCTGGTTTCGAAAATGAACGAAATTTGACAACAGACATGCCCACGTTTTGTAAAAATAAAATAAAACCGATATTTCTCTAGCTATAAAATATAAATTACGCAAATTTCATACACAAGATTCGGTGAATTACAAAACTCCAGAAAATGTGATATCGTAGTAACTATTTCAGATAATTTTCTGAAATTTAATATGCGAAAATCAAAAAAAAAACAAACACATTTTTTGATGAGAGAGAGAAAGACGTAGTTGAAAAGGTGTAAAATCGGCTTGTCTTTGCGTATTCTGGAGCAAATAGGTTTATCTCCAAAACTACTTCATCAAACCCTACCAAATTTAGTACACGGTTTGTATTTCATGTAACGTTAATTTAAAAAATAGGATATTTGATTGATAGGAGAAACGATTAATTTTTATCAAAAAAAAAGAAATAAAATCCAACAATAACTTTTTTTTTTATCGAAGGAGTGAAGTTCTAAGAAAACGATTATTTTTGATGGAAAAAATAATAAGCAGAAATATACGCCCACACTTGATGGAAGGAAATGAAAGTTTGAAAACAGTATAGACTATTATTATTTTTGGCCTTATATTTATGAATCGTCTGTATAATTTATAGAGCTTGAGGCCAGGTTTGTATTAGAAATAATATGAGAAAACAAAAATTTTTCAAAGTGGTAGAAGTGATAGCTGCTCTTGCGGAGATCACCACATCGCCTCATCAGACTTGGTTGCGAGCACGCAACCACTCAGCCACGCTAACCGCGTGATTATTTTTGAACGAAAAAAAATCCAAGAATAGCGATCGTTTTTGATCGAAAAAATATAAATCAGAATATGACGGTTTGATTTGATTTAGAAAAAAAATCTTCAAAATGAAAATACGATCAGATTTGTATGGCATATGGCATATGGATCGATATATTCGAGTTTTATTTTGAAAGATTTCTTGGCAATGCTTTTTGATCCAAAAATAAAAATCCAAATAACGGTTATCTTCCGGAATTTATTTATTTTTTAGCTCATGATTCGAATTATTGAAAGTAATAATTGTCCTTAAATCCAGAGATATAGACAAAAGTATGGTTCGGTTTGAAAGTTCCAAAAGTCTGTAGCCATATGTATATAAAAAAAACTGACTATTCCAACTGGTTGCTACCAATATCTATGCTCACTCGTTTCATAAGTTACATTCGAGATATTCGAATGCTTTTCTCACCTCGTGTTTTTTAAATAGAGTGGCGGGCTACGCTAGTAACTTATAAAATTAATTACTTAACTTCTATTGAAGAAAAAGAAAAGATATTCCAAAATATGCTTATATTTCGAACTCTACATAAATATACTGTCAATTACTTAATAAACACAAACACACTAGAAGTGGCAAGCCAAGAGTATTTATTTGTTTTCCGTATAAATGTACTCTATATCAAAAAAACTTCGACTTTCATAAATTCTTTACCAATTTTCCGCCTACATTTTATTTAGTGTGGCAAGTTTCGGAAATTTCCAGTCATTTTATGACAACATAAACTTCACCTTACTTAGCCGCTAGCACCACCGCGCCATTTGTACAGCCACCTAAGAGAGAAGTTACCATAGCTAACTCTCGCAAATAAATGTACCCTGTCGGAAATAGGATTACTTTAAAAGTAATTTAAAAAACATTTTTTTACCAACTACAAGTGGTTGAAATTCCTTATTTTGTCTTGTTAGGAACTAACTTTATTATTCACATGGAGATGCCTTAGGAGTAAGTCAATGAATTATCTTAATTTTTGATTTCAATTACTTTTAAATATGTTTGACAGAAAGAACATCAAATTTTGTTTTTATTTTTAATGATATTTTCAAACTGTTTTAAGCCTAGTCTAATTATTAACTTTTTCAAATCTGTCCGTTACCAATTATTTAAAAATATGTTGATACATATATGTATATGTCTACGTTACAGTAACTTTAAAATATTTAATATTTTTTAAACAAAAATAAATTTTAATGTAAATTCAATATATTTATATTAAAACTAATTTCATTATTTTAAGCAAAAATTATCCAAATTATTGTGTGTGTCGATTTCCTGTTCAATTACAATAATTTACAGGAAAAAAATTCAAAGAATTCAGAAGTAAAAGGGATTAGTATGTAACTTCCGAGCTCATTGGCATAGTTTCTAAATTTTTGTATGGGTGGAGTTTTGAGACGACGGTAATTTTGTGATTTTTTGTGGTATCTTCTTGTTCGCTTTTAACTACAAAAAACTTATAGGGATCAGTTAAAAACTTGCTAAGTTATAGCTGGTAAAAAAAAAATTTTTTTAAAGGTTTAGTTTTAAAGTTATTTCCCAGAATTTTGGCGACTTTTTTCGAACTGCTTTATTTAACCCTTTCACTACCATGGGGATAATAGATCCCAGAGCAAACTCAAAAAATCGAGAAAAATCCAATATTCACTTAATTTAAGTAAGAAATTGTCCTATTGGTACTTTAACCTTCGGTAAACACACCTATTTTTTTTTTACGTAAACGACATACTGGGGTAAGTTTCACCCCAATTCATTAACTTGTTTCCACAAACAGAGTTAAAGTTTTTATTTCCATTTGTTTTTGTAAGTATATAGATAAAATAAATTAAAAATTAATTGTGTAATTTAATTTACTCAAAAACATAAAATAATATAAAAACATACTTGGTTTTTATTGACATAAAGAAAATTTCAATCAGAAATAAGTTTTCCGTTCCAAAGAAAAAAACAATATCAGGAAACTATCTTAGACTTAAAGAAACTATGTAATTTAAAAATAAATAAGTAAATATACGAAAAAATAGCGAATTCATAAAAATTAATAAGCTTACTTAGCTTAGCTAAACACTCCAACATGTAAGGCAATTTGAGGTTATAAAATTTATTCAATCTTCTTCCGCGCATTGGTAGCAAATCATAGCTCTATGTTCCTCACACATATGTAAGTGGCAGCTAGTACAGGCCTTGGACGTCTTCCGGTCTTTTTTTCTGTCGCAAAACTCACATCTAACAGGTTTTGGAAGTCTTGTGTTACGAGTTGCGCCAATGTCCTGTACTGATAATATTTACTGTATTTGAATACGCAGGCTCCGTCTAATATGCGTAGACTCTAAGCGCTCTTTGAAAAATGGTTCGATAAGACTGAAGGCTAAATCGTTTAAAAATTCCCCGCCTTTTAATTTTCGCTTCTATTTTTCTAAGCGAATAAAGCACCATTGCATTCACTCCTGATTGATCAAAGCATTCCAAAAAACACCCCGCAATGGCCACCGTCTTGTTGATCGTGCGACTGTATAGGAGTGACAAAGTTTGTCGAACGTATCAGTCCCCTCCTTTTGTGGCGTTATAATCAGCCACCATTACAGGTTTACCCGAATCTTCATCGATATCATTTTTATATTGGTTTGTTGCCAATAGCAAAACAACTTTTTTCGGTTTTTGGGTGTATGACAACAACGTTTTTGTTGTATCGTAAGCAAAACTTGTCGAGCCTACCTCCTTGGACTTCAAAAATTCTGGTGGAATTTCGGGTTTATTCTTCCTTAAAGTTCCTAGCATCGTTAACTTGTAGTTCTCTAACATTGCATCAAAAAGTTTGATGGAGGAAAACCAGTTATCTACAGTAATGTTTCTTCCGGTTCCGTGAATGGTCTCACTAAACTTTTTGACGTAGAACGCTGGCACTGATTCTCCGCTCACTATATTCACTTTGCCAACATATGGAATTGCATTCACCATATACCAAGTTCGTGCGTCATTTACCATTACGAATTTTATACCATACTTGTCTGGTTTCGATGGAAGGTAGATGCGAAAGGGGCAATTTTCCCGAAATCCCATCAACTGCTCGTCGATCGTGGTGTATTCGAATGGCGTATAGAAATTTTGGCAATTTGGGGTGAATTTCTCCATATATCCCGAATCGGCGCGAACTTGTCATTTTCTTTCCTCTGTGGTCTTGTCACCTTATCATCAAAACGCAAAACGGGCAATAAAAATTTGAACCGATTTAACGGGATTGTCGCCCTGAATAGAGACGTGCCAAACTTCACAGACCACAGTTCATCAAGATTTGCGTGGGCACTTTTTTGAACTCCACTTAAATATAATAGTCCCACAAGAGCCCTAAGCTCAATCAAATGTGTATGCGAGTGATACGACTGCTTTTCCACCAATGCAGCGGTTCGAATTTCGATCTCCATGTTCGTAAACTGCACAATCGTTTTCAAAATGTCCTCAGAAAACAGAACATTCCATGCATCTAACTGCGTTTCAATATTTCTAGCAGCTCCAATCGGACCCGGTAAGTGTGTCACTATATTTTGCATTTGGCGTCTACCACACTTTTGAGGTAATATAGAACTCCACTGGTATCCATTTTTACCTTTCAATCCAGCCAGTCTCTTCGCAGTTGTGGGCAACTCTTCAATATCTTCGTCAACACTAAGCTCACTTTCAGAATCTGTCTGCGTTTCCAGAAAATCTTCATCCAAAACACTATCATCGTCATCGAAATCAATATTTTCATCATCCAAATCCGATAACAAACGTTCCACCTCGCTTTCGTTTAGAGGACGACTTCTAGAACACATTGCCATTATTGATCTAAAATAAAATCTTTCCTTGTAGAAATGGAATTGAAAAAAGATAAAAATTCAACTTATGGAAAAAAAGTGCACGAACTACACACTGGGGTAAATTTCACCCACTCACTTTTTTAGGTCTGCATAAATTTGGTGCTTACCAACTACTGACGACGAACTGCATGAATTCGAAGAGTAAAATCTGCGTTGCTAAAATACAGCTAACGGTATATTTCCACATGTTAAAAAATAAGCAAACAACAACCCAGCAAACATTCTGTGGGGTGACTTACACCCCAGTGTGTCTACCGAAGGTTAAAGTGTTCTCTTTCTGCCGTCAGCTGATTTGGGTGTGTTTAGTATGGGCGCTGTGTTTAATTGCCATTAGTATGCAACTTATCTCGTCAAGATAGCACGTGATTTTACAAAATTCATGCATTTCGTGGTGAAAACAAGTATATATCATAAGTAAAAGTTATTTTGGATCCTTATAACAACGCTATAAATAAAATTCTGGTAAGCGAGAAACAATGGGCATAAAATAAATAGTGAAATCTGTATTGTTGTTGGGATGATAATCCCAACGTAGTATCCAAACAATAAAAATGGATATATTATCCCGTTGGGCTTAATTTATGTTATGAAAATGTGGAATCAACTTTTGTGTTTAATGATTTGTAGAATGAATCGAATGAACCAAGGTGGAAAGTTGACGGAAGACGAAATGACTGCAATGGTAAACAACAGCGATTCCGCGGTAAGCGATTTCAGTGCGTCTGGTTCGGAGTATGAGCCAGATTTCGATGAAGAAAATTATGGTGTTCGAGCAACTCCAGGCAAGATTCAGATAACAATTCAGATATTGAATATGATAATGACATGCAAACAATGAATAGTAACAACTCAAGTAACCATGTAGTATGGGGAGAACCTTCGGATTTATTTTATCCTCGATTTTCTATTAGTGAAGAGCTTGATCCCGTCATATTGGCTCCAATTTCAAGAAAATCCACTGGGCTTGAAATATTTAAGTATGAATACATACTTAATCCTCTCTTATATTTATTACACAGTTCACAAATGTGAGATTAGGCATATTGAAAAAACAAAAAATCGTAGTACGGCAGTGACTGATGCAGACGAAACTAAAATATTGCTGGGAAATTCACTTGTAATGGGCTATAATAAATTGCCTGATATTTCCGATTACTGGTCTCAAAATGAATCCATAGGCAACAGTTTTATAAAAAAAAAGCAATGTCACGAAATCGCTACCAAAATCTTATGCCAAAAATGTATTTTAATTTTCCTGATAAATCAGATTCGGCATCCAAACTTTATCACATAGAGGAAGTTGTCAGTTGTTTGAAACATACATTTATGAAATCACGCGCCGATAGCTCACGTCAGAGCATTGACGAATCAATGGCTAAGGTTAAGGGCAGATTCTCTCTAAAGAAGTATCTACCATTGAAATCGGTTAGACGTGGTATCAAAATATATGTATGAATTCAATATTTATGCTGGCAAGGACAGCAGCCTGGCCCCATCAGGAACTTTAGGAGAAAGGGTCGTCACTAAATGGTATGAGACTGTACGTACTCGTAATCCTATTACGGGTTTAAACTCCAGAAATAAAATAAAAAATAATAAATATTTATGTTTCGCTAATATAAAAAACAAAGAACATAAAATCCCAGGACATAGCATCCTTTAGAAAGACATTTGATTTTTTTTTTTAATTTTTTTTGGTTTATAGGATTTAATATCTATCCAAAAAGATAAGCAATATTTTTGTAAGTACTCAGCATATGTACGGTACGGTACGGTAGTGAAAGGGTTAAATTAATTTAAGATGCATTTGTTTCAAAGCACTTCCAATTACTTTTTAGATAAGTAAATTTTTTAGAGTGTTTGCTTTTATTCCGGCAGGGTATGTACCCACCTTCACACATACATATATGCGCCAACATTATCTACATGACTGTTGGTAAAGTTGAACAAAATAAAAAATAGGAATCAATGCACTGCAGCGGCTGTAACCAAAATTCCCATAATCGTTACTCTTAGGGTAAATTAAGAGCGCTACTAAAAGTCCTCGCAAATAATTTGGTAAGTGAACTGGCATACGTACAATACAAATACATCTACGTGCGTATGTATGTGTGTATGCATGTGGGTGTGTGTGTGTGCGTGTTTAGCTTCGCTGCTGGGTGGTTCCGAACTAAGTAGTTAACTAAATTTATGCGTAGAGTGTTATGATTTCGCTGGAAGCCGACCAGCATAAATAGTACTAGCGAATTTCCCCACAGGGTTGTATAGAAATAGAATATGTGAAATACACTGTAAACTCCCATACTGTATATTATTTTTATTTATGTGCGCACTTTTGAGAACCTGTTTATTTACACTTCTTTTTAAACTTATGGCTGTAGATTCAACCTGCGTACATGTCGGTTCACAGCTTTAATATTTACTTTGTTAAATGTTTGATATTTTCTTTTGCAATGCAGGGTTGATTTGAATACAGTATATTAAATTATTATATATTAAGTAGTCAGTTCTATAACATTAAATCGATTGTTATATTTATGTTTGTACTCAGAAAATGCTTTAGGAAAATTAATGTTATTTCGCAGAATATAATTCATGAATATTCGATATCGAAAGTTTCGCGACTATGAGTGACCACTTACCACTACACTGCTATTTGTAACAAAACACTTATGAAGGATTTGTATCTCCAACCGCAAGGGTTGGACGTGTTTAACGGGAAGTTGAGGGTTATACTTTTGCTAACTAAGGATCAGCGAACAACCCTTACCACAATGCAGTTAAAGAAGGAGGCGGTCGGAATCCTCTGGTGCTTTAGCTCTTTCGGCGTGGGATGAGTTTTTGCCGTTCTTTAACCGTGTCCACATAAACTTTAATTAAGGATCCCTGACTGAAGCTAAATTGGAAATTTACTCCGCGAATGAAAAAAGAAAAGAATAATAATAAAACGAATCAATACAACTTAAAAAAAAAACGACTACTATTCTGCGAAAACACTATTAGAAACTCTTCTGCCGTCAAAGGCTCATTGGTGGTATTTACCCTACCCTGCCATTATCTTATGCCTTAAATTGTGTCAAAGATCCCTCACACCAATTTCCTTCTACCTTTTTAAATCATCTCATTGTCCAGGAGCACCAAACACCTTACAAATTCATTATTTCCGTATAAATTCCCCATTATAAATTTTTTTGTTAAAACAATTCAAATCACGTATAACTAACATACGCATGATTATTTCAATGCATTAACTTTATATCAACAATTATTTTATTTACGTGATGTGAGTTAATTTAACATTTCCTTAACGTAATAATATTTAAATGAATAGTAAATAAGGTACGAAAAATTATGCCGCCCACTGTGCCGATCTCTGCGTACTAGCGCTTGAGCTTTTCACTGATCTAAAGAGTTTAAGCAAATCAGTGGGATTGTTGCTGTTCACTTTCCTTTTTTGCATTTCTTTACGTTACGTTAAACTAATTACGTCGATAATTCTTATTATCTCTTTTATTTATGCACCTGTCGATGTATGCATACATATGTACATATATAAATAGTGGTTGAATTTTAAGGGCCGATGTTGAATGTGAGCCTAGGTAAACGTCAAGTTTTTTTCTGCATTTCATTAGACATTTCTCAATTTCAGACTAATTCAATTTGAACATGGAAAGATACACAATCGAGCAATGTGTTTAAGTTATTCAGGCTTATTATGAAAATGGGCGTTCAAATCAGTCAGTTCAAATCTTCAGTGACGAGGCCCATTTCACCTCAGTGGATTCGTCAATAAACAGAATTGCCGCATTTGGGCACATTTGGACGAATGATGATCCAAGATTGTCGAAAAACCAATGCACCCACAAAGAGTGACTGTTTGGTGGTGCGGTTTATGGGCTGGCGGCATCATCGGGCCGTATTTTTTCCAAAATGAGGCCGGTCAGGCAGTTACTGTGAATGGTGTTCGCTATCGTGGGATGATAGCGAACTTTTTATGACCCGAATTGGAACAACAGGATGGTGCCACTTGCCACACAGCCAACGAAACAATGGCTCTTTTGCGCGACAAATTCAATGGTCGTGTTATCTCACGTGGTAGCGATGTCAATTGGCCACCAAGATCATTTGATTTGACACCGTTGGACTACTTTCTTTGGGGTTATTTGAAAGGAAAGGTGTACGTCGATAAGCCAGCAACAATTCAAGAGTTAAGGGATGAGTTAATTCGGCACATTAACGGCATAGAACCTTAATTATGCCACAGCGTCATCGAAAAGTTGGACCATCGGACGGAGGTGTGCGGCCAAGGTCGCGGCGAACATTTGGCCGATATTTTGTTCCATACATAATTGAACCACACCGTACTATCATAGTAAGAAGAAAGTACAATAATTTCCAAAATAATTTTTGTTTTATTCAAAATCAACGTCGGCTCTTAAAATTTAACCACCCTTTACAATACATCTTCAAATAGCGAAATGAAACCGTTGGCAAAAAAAAATCTTTCAATGCAGATATATGTACATATGGGCATACCTACATACACACTCTCAAAGAATGCACACGATATATGTACATACATACATATCCTGAGCATAGGAATATATGTACCTGCTTACATATATATTTACGAGCATTTTGCTAACATAGCTAACGTAGCTGCAGTGCGAATGTAAGAGGGGTGTACCAATCGGAGTTTTTTTGTAATTAAATAAAATTTCTTTTTTCCCGTTTCGCGATATGGTCTTTGTTAAGAACGACAATCTTATGTTACAACTTTTTCACTTTGCGATATAAAACAAGATAAACTAATTATACTATTATTTTTCTTTAGTTACGTTTTTTCTTTTTACTTTAAATTTCTAATAACAAATTTTAAATTTTACACAACAACACCACTCATTCACTATCACCACTGGGATACAATGTATGCATGGAAGTCGAATCGGCCTGGCCAGGTTATTTTCTGGCTTCAAGGCAGCTATGAATTTCTTGCTGTATTCGCTGGCTTTTCTTAAATGCTGATCACTCGCACTAAGCGGGGGGGAAGAGGTTATCCGAGCTTAAGCGAGACTGTTAAATACTGTCAAGACAAAAAAAAAAGCTACACCACGTTGAAAATTAAACTCTAAAATGAATATGATGCAATATTTTTTTAGCATCCACACCAGACGCAATGGATGGGCCACAGAATGTTTTTCAAAGATGCGCTGGTGTAGGATTGGACTGCGTTGGCTGTACTCTGCTTAATCAGACGCACTGAAAGTCAAAAGACGTTTTTGGTTTTTTGGTTGGGATTTTTCTTGGGATTTAGCAACTAGTAAAAACGATTCGGTTTCGAAACCAACATAATTTTTTTCGGGATGAAGTTCGCTATATCCTTGTAGGTAGGTACAAGCCTCAATTCAGTTTTAATTTAACTAACCTTCCACTTCTCAAAGAAATAATAGCGTGCGTGGGTGTTGTAGATAGAGGCGCGGTCCGAACAGCAGAAAAGACCGTTTGCAGCCGCGTGTTCGGTTTTATATTCCTGATTTCCAACTACTAGAGCTTTTCTTTCTTCAGTGCCTGTTTTTTTCTTAAGTGAGGGGCAATCCAAATTCATGACAATTACATTAAAATTATTCTGATGATAGTTAAAGAGTAAGGTGAGGCCAACAAACACGAATTTACCAAAATATCTGTAATACTAGGTTCGTGCAGAATGTAACTCGTTATCTGACTTCTGAAGCTTTAGTGAAGTCAAAACGTGGTCGCACTGGACTAATTGATATAATAATCATAATAATATTGGACCGATTTACCTTGCCCTTTCGCTTGTCAAGTTTGGTTTGGAGGTACATCGGTTTCGGTGTTGTACCATCATTGTTCATTCTCCCATATCAAAGTTTTGTCCTTAAAATCATTTTACCCAAACAAGATGTGGACTGTGGAACATGTAACACTTGTGTAGCGGTTAGAAATAAAACTGATTTACAAATATTTGATACATCAGTGGTTGGTTGTCAATTCCGCCAAAGAAGCGTTTTCGAGATATAGGCAAACCCCTTGTTTTCGAGGTCCGTTGCAGTTATTGCCAAAAATTCCAGAACAGCAAATAAAACATACTTTCTATGAGTACGATTCTAAAGGTACATTCTGGTTCCTTACGTTGATAAATCTTTGGTATAAATCGGAATAGGACTTTGTGAGTCACAGATGCTTGAATGCGAAAAATGGGAACATTTTCCAAAATTTTCATTTTTATTTATTCTTTTTAGTTAAACTACCGACAACGGAAATTAAAAATACATTTTTTTTTGCGTTATCAATAAAGTTGGTTATTTTATTCAAATCGCATGGCTTAATTTGTTTATTTTCTCATAGAAGTCTATTACATTTTTAATTTATATTTAAACCTGTATACTATAGATTCCATCGTTACTGTAGACTCTCAGGTCATTGTATGGCATTTTGATAACGTATGACCACAAAAGCTATATTTTTTCATACATTAATAAGCCCTTATAAATTAATTTTCCTTTTAAAAAAATTGTTATCGTCCCAGTTGGGTTAATGTTTATATTCGAATCGAATCAGACCTTCAATTGAAAGCCCAAAATTATTAGCTTTTTGGTAAAATTAAAATAAATTGACTAAATTAAAATGACTCGTTTTTAGACATTTTTGGTCATCGCGCAAAAATTAAGATAAATCCTAAAGCATCCAATGTCATATGATTTTAAGTCATATCTATTAATTTATATTTTTACCCAGCAATTAGCTGAGTAATTATTAGTTAAATCGTCATCCTCTTTGTGTGGACATTCGTGTTGTTCAAAAAACGTACTCCTTTCTAATCACATCAAATTGCTGTGAGATTTCGTGCCTTTTTTGTGGGCCACCAGTGAGCAATGGTCGAGAAGGGAGATTTTGTTATTCTTGTCATTGGGTTTGTTTGTTGTTTTTGTTTACGTTCAGCATGAAAATTAAAGAGAGGAAAAATATAACGTTGCACTGGGCAGTTATCCAAAAGCAGTCGAATGTGCAAGCCAAAATATCTACTAGTTTTGTCAAATCCATTGAGAAATCAGTAAAGGAACGGCGTGGGATTAGAAAGTAAACGGACTTTTCAGTTTTGAGCTTGTTAAACTTTTTTATTTTTCAACACTTTCTTGCTTTGTACTCGTACATGTGTGGGAGAGAATGTGTGAGTTGACTATGTCCACAATAAAAACATTTCAAATATCCAAAAGCACCATGTGCCACTAGTTTAGCCAGTTGACGTTTGATTGGAATAAAATCGCTATGATAAGCGGATATGTGAAAAGGCAAGCACAGCACAATAGCAACAACATAACACACACAAAACTAGAAAACACGCTTTAACTGCAGCAGCATTCGTTACATTTTACGACACGTAATTGACTGGTGGCATTGTTTCGCCGATTGCGCTGAACGTGCACATAACCATACAGATTTTATTTTTTGTAGAATGCCAAGCAATTTTGCCACATTTAATTTTAGCTACATATGCTGAGCTCGCTGGTAGGTCGGTAACTTTAAAATCTGAAAAAATAAAATTGTGCTTTATTTTGTATAAATAATTTGTAAATAATGATTTAAAATCAACCATAATTTTTGTGTAAGGTAATTAGGCTTCAAGTTAGGATACAATATCCTGAGCTTAGTTTAAATTTATCTAAGAAAATACGTGCGCAAGGAGTAAAAACATTTTTAGAAATCAAAATAAAAATTGATGATAAAGAAAACCTGATAATAAAAATAAATCAATGAATTGTATGAATAGTGAGTTGTATATGAACAACTATAAAAGTGATATCATTGGTTATTGGGTGTGCAAATAAAAAAAAACACAATTTAGGTGTAAAAGACAAATTTATTTGTCATTTTTTGAAACATATTTGGGTATTGGATTTTTGCAACGTTGGCTTCGATTGTCGCCTGATTTATCGAACGTCCCAGGAGTATGTCCGGTATTGTAAATTTTTTTATTGTCTGATGGTTTGAGGCACTTTTTCTATAGACTTGGCGATTATTGGAAAGAAGTGGTTGGTGTGAAATTTGCTCACGAAAATCAGGTAGTATCTTCTTGTTGTTTATATTATAGCGATGGTAGAGAATATATGCATTTGTTACAGCCATATCGATCTAATGATAAAATAATCGATTCATTATATTGCAGGTCTTTAGGCCGCTATGGTATCTCCCCATCAATCCATCCATCATATCTCCTCCAACCATATTAATTTTATATTGGTTCATTACATGTTGGCAATCTACTCCGATGTACTGCATTCTTTTATAATTTTAACGAGATACTTTGCTTGGAGATTTTGTAGGGTATGTTATCAAAAACGGCATGTCACAAACTTCTTGATTGTCCTTCAATAGTACTGCTGATATATCACAATCATATGCTGTGCCAAAGAATCCAACGGCATACGCGTATATTTTTCTAGCATCTTTATGCCCTTGGTGGCAACTGGGAGCTCGGATTCCTATTAGAGCGAATAGTGCCAGATTAATTTTCTACCCCTTAATAATTAGAAAAGTTCGCCAAAAATAAACTACATTTGAATTCGATTTAGAAATTCGCGAACTGATTGTGTAAGGCGAACAAATACGTTTGTTGTGGGCCCAAGATCTGGTGTACCGGGCGGGAAATATTGTCGCCAGCTCCGATAAATATTTGAAATCTATATGAATACCCAAACGTATCTCATCTGATGTTACATGAAGAGTCATAACCTTCTGTTCCTCTCTTAATATGTTGCTTTTCATCGGTGAAAGATAGGTAGTGTTTTGGTGTTTTCAAATTGTCTACAAGACATCGTGCTTCTTAAAGCATTTTTACTCCAATCATTTTCCAAATAACAGATAGAATTCATATAAACTTGTGAATATCCAACTCCGAAGCGGAGAACAAACTATTGAATTCTGTTGTCTTCGAAACAATTATGTTAACTATTTCATTTGATCAAAAGCATTTCAAGTATTGGAAAGGTGTTTCCAAATTTTTACTAGATTGTGGCACGAAATTATTCCTCAAAATGCCACGCTATTAACATGTAGCTGCAGTGACTTCTTTTCCACAAAATCTGCTGAAATTTCCTTGACTTGATATCGATGTTGGTTAAATATTTACCTGCGAAGCCGCCACACAATGAAGTTGATGTTGGGCCATCAGTGTCATTGTCGGGTAGAGGGGATCGAGGTATGGCGGTATTCATACTCTTAAATTTAAAAAAAAAAATTAAAACCTGATACATATATATTTTTTTGTGTTTCGAAAATTTTGTTGGGTCACTTTTAAAAAATGGAGGATACTGGTAATGAACGAAAACAGCATATACTTACTAACGTATTTCAGTAACAAATTAACAGACGAACGAGAGAAGAAGGAACATCGTGCGATGTGAGTTGCTCTTGCAACGGAATGGAAAATTTATCAGGGTTGAAGAGTTAATCTCTAATCTTCTCCTTTCTACCGCACCAGAAAGCTTTTGGTCACTATTGTCAAATACATTTTGTTTTTTTTTTTTGAGGAGCTATGCACATGCGTAATTAGTTTTAATTTTCTTAAGATCTTTACGTGATTAAATTTTTTATATTAATCTAAAATAATATTAATTGTATTCGTTCAAATATTGAATGCGGACTTTTGGTTCATTTGATTGGATTAATGAATTCAAATGCAACTAAAAAGTGACAGGAAAAAAAACGACTATGAAACCGTCAATGCAGTGGATCAAAAGATGGAATTTCTCACCTAAGTGTATTTCTACTATTCCGTAAACTGTTACGAGTATGTAAGCAAATATATGCGAAAGGTTAGCTGCCAATTACCTACTATGTGTGTCTTAATCAATTCATTTGGTTGCCATAGCTTCGTGCTTAGGGTGGGTACATTACATTACATTACTCCGTTTTCATGAGTTAGATGGTGAGCAATATTTTCGACTTATGCGAAAGAAAAATGTATGTAACTATTAATTTCTTACTTTTTTGAGCAATAACTACTCCTTTATTTTGGCATTTATTCAACGTTAAACTCATATAGTCCTAAAACTTTTTGAATTTGGTTAATAAATTGATCGCACTAACGAGCTTATAATTTTCAACGCAGCCTGTTACATAGTTACCTAGTGAACTTATTAATGGGAGCAGAGTAAAGGAGCAGCGAGGCAATAAGCGAAAGATTTTAGACGGACCGTAGCTGGAGCCAAAAAGTAAAAAAAATCGTTAGGCTGAGCTCCATAAACGAAAAAAACCGGGAAAGAAATTCTTTGGGTTTTTTTTTAATATTTTTCAAGTATTTGCTTTTTGAATTAGCGCAACTGATCTTATTATTATAAACTATCTCAAATAAGCACCTGCACATATTATTATTATTTTTTTTCAAAATAAATAGGAACATCCTTCACTTAGAAAAATGATTGCTTTTAATAAACTAGAACCGCATTAAAATGTTTGCGAAAGAATATAAATTAATGCTATGTTTTTGGGGACAGTCGTACTTTGTACTATTATATTTTTGAAAGGAAACATAACCTGAGCTTAGCACTTGATAAATTATTTTGAGCCACGACAGAAATATTAGTGAAGGTCAATTCATGAATTGTGATTATTTATTAAATATAATAAGAATACAAATAAATAAATAAAGAAACTTTTATGTGAGCCATACTATCTAGAGTGCGACCGAACTAAGACTTCAGCTATAATCGGCCAATAAACCTTGGTTTGGTTTAGGTATGGCTACGGCAAAAAATAAAATAAAAATTTTATAAAAATGTACTTTTAATACGTTTTTTCTTTGGAAAAAACGATAGCGATATGTGTTGCAGTAGTAATACAAAAAAAAAATACTTTTCTCAATGCATTTTGGCGCTACACCATAAAGCTAGTTGTTCGGCCGAACTTCTCCTACAATTTGTGGTGTGCGTCTTGTTGTTGTTACCGCTACTAGATAAACACTTTTTTTTTAATTTTCGTAGTTACTTGTTTCGGCCAGGATTTTAACCTGGAACACGCCAAATGAATCGCGCGAGTTGAGTTTTTATATTGAACTTCAGTTCAACAATCAAAAAGAAACACGACTTACCTTCCGAACGGTCAAATCGATTCTCATGTTAATAGCTGCTTGTAATGATTTCAATAAGTTAAAAAAAAAAATCGAAATTAAATTCGAGCGGAAGGTTTGTTATTATTTCCCATTTGATTAACGCTTCGCTATTAAAGGACCGGCTTATTATTGGGTTACTTAATTGTATCCTTTTATACTTTATTATTTTTCTTTTGTCAATTAGGGACGTACTCTACGTCTGAATCGATTATGATTTTTTTCATTTTTAATTATCAATTCTGCTAGCGGAAGGTAGTTCAAGTACGGTCCAAGGGAAAATTTACTTTTTGATCTACATGGTCTACTTCCATTGGGATTTCGTTCCGATAGTTGGTACTTCATGCGCATTATAATTATTATGGCTTTGGTAATTGCGTCTAAAAGAACTTGTAGTGGTTTTGAGTGGATTTGAATTATTGAAATGATTTTTGCTTAGTCGCGATTATTCTGTATTTCCTTGTCTGAAATTTGTCCTTGTTTGTTCGTTCTTGTGCCTATTACCAAAATTGTTATAATTGTTTTATCTATTATGTGTTGTGTCATAACCCCCAGGTCTTTGGTTCAGCCTTTTTTGATCTATTGGATTACATGGATTTTGATTTATAATTAGTGCAGTTTCCGCTAAGACATAGTAAGCTTCCCTTAACGAGTTAATATTCCTACCATAAATTATTAATGACTGATATGATGGTATTTTATTTTAGAATGTTTTTAGTATTAGGGATTCATTTGTCCCCGGCGAAAATTCACCTCTCACTCACATCTAAGTTATATTTTGAGTTTTTAACTTACATTTTAATACTTTGACATAATAGCTTGGTAGAAAAGTTGTTGGTAACTTGCTCTTACCCCGAAGTTCCTTATTAGCTCCAACTTGATGTATTCCCACGATGAGTCACTGGGTAGAGTCCTTGTTGCTTGTTGTGCTTCTCCTTTTAGCTAGGTCTTAATATGCCGTTCCCATACGCAGTTCTTTGCACCTGCATTTTCATTAAAGCAGGATCAGCTCCACTTCCTGGATGATATATCTTGATATATCATAACTCGCATACCCTACAAACTAGGCTTCGGCGAACGTCATCTGCCAAAAAAGGTGAAATTTTTTGATATTTTTGAAGCCCATACTTACTGTTTAAAAGTTGCTTTGAAATATCTCTTAGCGCTTCCAGGGGACAATTATTCAGTGGTTTACTTAGATATGCGGAATCGGTTTACATCTTGTAAATAACTACAGGCTGTTATTTGTACTTTACAAGATTCGATTACTAAATTTCGGGCATTAAAAATATAAGTTTTTTATTGTTATTTTTACAAAACTATATACATATGTGTGTTTATGTGATGAACTGAAATAGATGAGATTTTAACTAACTTTAGTTCGAAAACTTTGCTCAATATTCAATATTTTAGACCTCAAATGTTCGGTTTGGACATAAAAATCGGTGTCCGGTCTTTCTCTAATCTTATTCCATTGCGCCTAAGCGCTTGTTCTCGTTGCTTTGTTTTTTTCTGTTTTCCTTTATAATAAAAACTAACGATATGCTTTCCATTTATATTTGAAATATAGACTTTGGCAAAATGTACACCATTGTCAGCAAAGAAGATGAATTACCCTTCGTATTTCGAGTCCGTATAGACAAACCACTACATGCAGTCACAAATGTGAACTCACATAGAAGGAGCGCGAGTGTTTCGAATATCCTTATCGCTGGCCATTTGTGCGCTAGAAAAATTTCATTGCTATGCAGCGTATCTCTCTTACATACAGCGTCAACTTCTCTTAGCATACAATAACTTGGCACTTTAATCAAAGAAATTGTCTCATATTTCATGGAGAAGTGGCAGTCGCCGCATATCCTAGTTGACTTAAAGGAACTTGTCAGTTTGTTGACTTACCAAGTTGACTGGCTCATTACCGAATTAATGCCATATTTATATTCCAGTTGAACTCGGTGTGATATACTTGAAGTGTCTTGCGGCACTGAGGCGTTGGTATTCATTGGATTAATTAGTGATATTGTATTAAATTAGCTGATTTTATTTTCTTCTGAACTTGGCAGTGAAACCGACGTACAAAGCATTTGATGAAATTAAAGTGGGATTAGGATATTTGTTCTCCACGAAGGAGCAAATTGAAGATGCTTTAAATAATGCTTTCGCATTTGTCTAAATAATACTTCGTTTTCTTCTTTTTACTTTTTCTACTCCTACCTATAGATTTTCTTTACCTTTCCTCAGTTCAATTCATAGAAAAAACACAAAACCCTGCATCTTTTAACTTTTCAACTTTCGAGTAAAATCAACAGAAGATTCTTATGAATACAACTACTTGCGTACAAAAAAAGATTACGCATAAAGATAAACTTGTTTAGAGTAAATACGGAGAATGATAGAATACAAGATTGCGCTGATTGATCGGAGATTCGGATAGTAACTTGGCTGTGACGTCACACCAGATTTACCGGTGGAGAGAATTGAGAGGAAATACATTGGTCTACATATTAGAAAGAAAACACACTAAAATGGAATGGATACACACGATTGCGAGTATACACGGTGTTTGTAAACAAAATCTGTTGTGACGTAGAAATTCTATAAAAATTTTCATGAGAGGATTAGCCGTACCATAATTTGCGCCATCCATTCTTTTCACCATGAGTAACAACTTGAGCTCTTGCTTAAAATCGACTATCCAACTATTCCACTAGTTGACTATTTAATAAGCCACTTTTTTGACATTTGATAATCAAATACAAAGTATTCGACCAACCATCCACTTTCGACTAATCGCCCACCATCGGGTAGTCTGAAAATCTCTCACTTGATACCACAACATAAAAAATTATGAAAAAATCGGAGATGCAAAAGCCAAATGGTGTCTGACTTGGCGAAGAATGCCTCATATACTTATTTTTTAAATTTTTAGGAGTAGTAAATCTATTTAAAAATGTTTCTTAAAGAAAGCGTGTTCTAAAACTTAATTTTAAGCTATTTAATTTTGCTAAACTTTCTGTAATATGCCGGACACACTGCAACGTAAATTACGTATTTTCATCGAAATTACTTCGCATAAACCAAGTGCGTGCACACTCGCCATTTCCACTTTGTATTGACTGCTCTGTAGCCACATGGTTGCTTCGTCCTTTATATGTAAATTTTATTGCGATAATATCCTTTTTTTTAAATTAACGATCAGGAAAGAAAGCTACTAGGCACTGTAAAAATCAAGGAACAGTTGACTAAAATGCCAATGTTTTATTATCGGTAAAATTTAGCCGACACTATTTGTTAGTGATTTCGTACTCGATTTATGATAAAATGCCTGATTTGATTATATCTAGTTTATTGACCGATTTAACAAGGCGAAACTATTTAGTTTCGTCGTAATTCACTCATATACTAAGAAAGAGCCGTAAATCACGATAGTGTGTCCGAGCTTTAAAATAGATTTTTTAACAGGTGGCAACCCTATCAAAAAATGTTTTTGAAATTGAGCTTTCTTACAGCTTTTGGTTGGACACCCATTTATTAGAATTCCATTAAACTTTATAAGTTATCATAATGTACTTCTAAACAGGTGGCAATCTTCTTTACAAATATTTTGCTTATATGGAGACTCATACAATGGAATATATAAGTGCTAAATCTAATCTAAATATGTCCGGTCGTCATTTAGCAGTAAGTTATTTAACGCCGCATGTTAGATTGTAATTGAATTGAACCGCAAAATAGTTTTTCGGCTTTTCTGATTTTGCTAATCTTTGCGTAGCAATTACGAACAAACCCGCAGAAGAAAGTATCGAATTTGGTCCAACCGTTTTCAAGTTTTAAGCGTCCGAGCAATCCACGATCAGATTTAATATTAATAAATGATTAATGAAACGTAGAACAGTAAATACCTTTTGTGAGCATTAGAAATATATTTCCACTATGTCGTATTAATTTTCCATTTTGCAGACTATCTTCTTGCGCGCCTTAAACATAAGGAGCAAAATTAAGCTAATCAAGGCATTTACCCCTTCCCGCTTCCAATTAAATACTTTGCCATCGACATCGTCCTTTTAAGTTGGGTTATCAATTTAGCAGAATAGCCTCGTATTACTAGTATTTTGTCTTCTCAAATGCTTGCTAAATATTTTCATTGCTATCCATTGGACATCCTAATAGTGAATGCTTCTCTGCCGCGTTAGAGTTTCGTAGAAAGGTCCGTTGATGCTGGTAAGTGAAAGAAAGGTAGCTCATTAGTTTTTAATTTTCTTTACCAAATATGCCCAATTTATGTGTACACTCGTGAATTATCTACGACAAGACTTTGTCACTAGCATAATCGTGGGATTGTAGTGGAATGCTACCGCTCAGTGGGCCCATGCCATTTTTGCTTTCCTCTGATTTTATATTCACTTTACAATTGGTTTTAGTAATTTTCCATGCCTTGATTTCTTTAAATTCTTAGACTCTTTCTTACCTGCATTATTTTCTTTTACCGCAATTCACCTTGCGTCTACTTTGCCCGGGGGGGTTTGCTTTTAAAATTTATTACTTCGATAGTTTGTATGCGCGTTTGCTTTATTAAGGGCATATCTTTCTATGTCAAGTTATTTTCCTATCCACCTTTCTAACCTAGCGCTCATTGCATTTATAATTTTCTATTATCACATACAGTTAGCATACGTTTGCCCATTTCCTTTTTAGTTACAACCACACCTCCATCTCTTCTCTAAAACGGGGCAGCCGACACTCTAAGTGCTGGCCAATTTCAAACCATAAAAAAAGTTTGAACCTCTTTAAGGTAATTTAATAGCTGCATTCCAAACTAATTTGGCGAATTCAACCATTTATCAAACGAAATTAGACGTAGGTCGGCTGCAAGGAGCAGCTAATAAAATTGCAGTCAACTAATTAAATGGAATTTCGGTGAAATTTTATTGCCGTAATTAATGTGTGAGCTTTTGGGGCGAAAACAGCCATAGTTTCGAAAAAAAAAAAACAAACAAAGAATGTAAAAGTAATGTTATACGCTTAGATTGTAAATGAAACTGAAACCCACTTGTGGAAATTTTAAACTCACTTTACGAAACACCTGGCAGCAACCAAAAAATTGAAATGGAAATGTTGACTATTTTTCCGCTTTGTCTAAGTTTTCACATACTTAAATGTTGATGTAAAATTTTAGTAACATGCCAGCAAATATTAAGGGAACTCACAATAAAAAACATTTTTTTATTTAATTTTTACCTGACTTAGTAAAAAGGCTCTCATATTTACAAATTTAAACTATGAAAGTAGTATTGATAAAACATTCCTGAATTAAGCAGCACAGAAATAATAGACAAAGTGAGGGTTCCTTTCGAGTTCGATTTGGTCATTTTTGTTTTACAAATTATTAGTTATTAGATTGTTAAGAAAATTCAAAAAATCAGTATACTTTTTTTAAATTTACATAACATACGCGTTGCGGCTTTTAAAAGTATTAATTTTTTTGTTCAATATTTATTCGAATTATCCGATCAGCGGACGGGCGGACAGACATGTCTTAATCGATTTCTCTTTTCATATTTGCTTTATGCTGTTACAAAAAACTGTGAACAAAGTTTCATATAATACCATGGACACCTTGTGCGCACTTGTGCGCTCGAGTATTAAATTTGTTACAATTGAACTGTATCACTTAGTTAATTTTCAAAAGCATTTAAACTTCATATTTTAGCAAAGGGCATAAATGCATATCAATTATAGAAACCGCGATAGTTTATGGTCAGTGAGGGTTTCCTAATTATTTTTGATAAATTCTTCTTTTTTTTTGAATCACCCCAACAAACTCAGTGAACCGACAGTAGCTACGGTTGACTAGTTTTTGTTGTTGTTGTTGTTGTTGTAGCAGTTGCCTGCAGTTTCGCCCATGATCGTTGTCGTCAAACTCATCTAGGGGCAGGACCAGAAACGTGCAGTGTCGTCGAGGTCGAGCCAGAGGAAGAGGGCTGTCAGATGAGTGGGTTTGTTGGGGCATGTGCGGGGATTCTCATTCATATACCGGTCATGCATTTACGATGTCGTGGTCAAGTCTGGAGTCCGGTCTGGAGTCCGGTCTGGAGTCCGGTCTGGAGTTGAGCCTACTACAATGGTCAGATCTTAATTGGTCCAGAGTGACGCGGAATTTTCGAGGTAGCTGAAGCTCTTCGTATGCTATGGGTGGTGATTTGACTCCAATGACAGCGAGAATTCATAAAGGTGAGGTGACCCTTAGTGCATGGTGTTCAGAGGCTGTCTATACACCTTGGGGTCCATTGGTTGACTGGTGAGCGACTGGATCTCGTCCTCGAGTTCACGGAGATATCCCCCGACGAGCCTGGGAGGTGGCTCGGCCATTAGCAAGTTCCTATTTGGATGTACCTTACGGTACAATGTGTAATATTAAATTCAGCCCCATCTTTCGAGTCTACCTTTCCTGTAACTGTACTTTAAGTAAACTGGTTCACAGATATAATTTTTTGGACCACAGCGCCACTCAGAGGGTATATCAATATAACCAAATCGCTCTATAAATATGATCAGCATATGACGCCTCCAGCGTCACCTATAGAGTCTATTTTTTTGCAAGCATTTTTCATTTTGTACAGGCAATCCATATACTGAATGTGAATGACATGGACGCGTAAATACAACTTTTCAGAATATCTCGACTACAGCTCTCAAACCGGGTCTATTTTTTTTTTGAAAACGTTTTCCCTTTTTTATATACAACCTAATCGATCGATAAATATGACTTTTTGAAATATATCAACCACAACGCCACCTACCGGCAATGTTTTCTATACAAACAGTACTCGGACCACAGTAAAAGCGAGTCCCATAAAAAGCTTCGGCTTTGCGTGACATTTGAACTTTGTCCGAAAAGCGGAAAATGCAAAAGAGATGCCACAATAAACACTTTGACAACACCCATTTATTTATTGGGAAAGATTTGAAATTAATAATGCTGAGCATTTGTTTTGGTTAATCTTAAAATATACATTGTTTCTTCATAGAAAATTTAAGCTAACGTCTGTTTCTAACCGAATATGAATGATGAAAGAAACCTGAAATTAATTGATTGATTGCGCGGCGGAACAAAATTTTGCGGTCGGAGATTTTTAAGTCGATTAAGGGTAATTTGGGGGCGCTGATTACGCAAATAATATCAGTTTTGTCGAATTGGCTCTAGTTTTTCAGATAAAGGCTATTAAATATTTCACGATAAAACCTAATTAAAAATACCAATATGGATTTAAATTACATTTTTATTGCGCGCCTGTATAAAAATAATACAAAAATAAAAAAAATATATTCTTTTCATTAATTAATTTTAAAAAAATTACAAAAAACTTTTTCTGTAGGACCTCCTATGATGTCGTTGCTCAGGACAATCCCGTATTAAGTTCCAGCAGTAGTCTGCCATCATGTGGTCGTCCCATCGACCTTGGTATCTTTCTTCCATTATTTTTATGTCCTGGTGGAACCGTTCACCTTGTTCCTCACTCTAATCGCCTAGGTTGTCCGGGAATTTGTCCAAATGACTATGTAAATAATGTAATTTAATGCTCATTTTAGCTCCTAGTTTGCGAAAATTGGGAAGCATATCAGCAACTAGTTTTGTATAGTCTGGTGATTTATGATTTCCCAAAAAATTGTTGACTACATTAACATAGCTTACCCAGGCTTCAGATTCAATTTGTGACATATGGTTTAAGAATTCAGTGTCTTTTCGAAGGGTACGAATTTGAGGACCATCCAAGACTCCTGCTTTTAATTTTTCCATACTAAGGACTGGAAATATTTTGCACACATATTCGAAACAGTCACCTGTCTTATCAAGGGCTTTGATGAACTGTTTCATTAGCCCAAGCTTGATGTGAAGTGGTGGAAGAATGATTTTTTTCTCGGCTTATCAGTTGGTCATGAACCACATTTGCTGTTCCTACCTCCATATTTTCTCTCACCAGCCAGTCCTTTCTAATCCAATTTTCATTTCTTGCACGACTGTCCCATAAACATAGAAAACAGGGGTAAATTGTCGCATTGCATTTACAAGTCACGCGGTCGATAACGTGCAGCGGCTGGCAGGGATTGTTAGAGTTTTCAGGTATTTAGGCGAAGTCGTCGAATTAATGTTTAGTTGTATTAACTCACCCGACTTAACCGGCTGCCCTTGCTCTCTTGCAAGGGAAATAAAATATTTAAACCAACGAACTACTTGTTTTTATAATTTATATAACAAAACTTATTGAGGAATAATTAAATTAATACAACTGGAACTGGGTCATATAAGTTTTTTTCATTAATTTCTTAAGTTTCGTTTATCTCAAGAACTAGAGCCAATCCAAAAAAAAGTAAAAACACAGTTCGTAAGCCTGCTACTAATGTTAATAAAAACTATTAACAAAATCATGAACGCAGGTTTTTTTTAAATTTTTGTTCCCCAGTGAGAAAAGATGAGAGTTGGAGAACTTTCAGCTTCGCTTTGGTGTCAGCATTGCTTATGTGGAAAACTTCGTATAATTGTATATATTCATCTTAGTAAACAAAGTGAAACTGTCATGTAAAGAGAAGTAAGCTTTCTATCTAGCATAGCCTTAAATGTAACAGCGAAAAATGTGGGAAATCGGTTTAGCCGTTTTCACATGATTCGAGGACCAACGAAAACCATTTAATTTTTACATATACGTATAATAAGATACAAGAGGGTGGCAACCCACTTGAAAATTCGAATTTCTTTAATTAAATTGTACACAAGTTATAAGAAATATGAAAATATAAGTCTTGCTGAGGAGAAGGTTTATAGATAGATAGACCTGTTTGAAATATCCAATTTAATTCAATTAAACACAAGAATATAAAATATTTATATATGAGATTCAAAAGAGTTGTTTCGACGAGGACAAGGGTCATACCTACGTAATTTAAAATTTATACACAAGTCATATATGAGAGAATCCAAAATGAGTGTTCTGGTTAAATGAGCCAACGGCAATTCATGAATAAATATTGCCATGTATTAGCGAAATACTTATATATAAATATTTTATTTAAAAAATTCATCGTTAGATGGCGCGAGATCCGAGATATCTCTAAAATGTATATATGTAGTTAAGTTTGATTTAATTTCAGAAAATGTACATACATACTTGTATTGTGTAACGTAGCGTGCCGAATCACAGCTACTTTAGAGATAAAAGTAAGTTGTCTCTGCAAACAAAGCAATCTCAGTTATTCCAATATCAATAAAAGGAAAAGAAAAGAAAGAAAAAAATGTACACCTTAACAACTTAAGCGAATCCGCAGACTACTCTGGTCTTGTAGTTAGTGTACATATATAGTGTTTGAGAAATAAGTAAAACAAGAAACAAAACTACATTCATTTCAACTATCACGTTTCTAATATATTTTCGAACTAGATGCATTGCCAACTTTTTAAATGGTTTGCCATCATTCTATTCACCTACGTTCCACACCAATATCGCATCAATATGGCTATAATTCTTAATTGAAAAGTTGCATGATGCATTGCGACAGCCAAACTTTGTCACCTTCCAACCTTCCCAGCGGCAAATCACATCACTTGGCAGCGAATAACGGCAACAAGCAATATAACTAATGCCCCCAATGCCACCTACACAGACCAGCGTATTGACATGCAAACATAATAATAAAGCAGTGGTTTCTAAACTCTAGTGGTCCTTAGTGGATTCATGGAAAACTATTCATCTATCTATCTATGTATGCATGTGTGTATGTATGTAGTATGTATGTGCATACATAGTCGATATTCTCTATATTTTCTATTTCAATCATAATTTTTATTTTACTGTGACAAAATGAATTTCATTGATATGTTGGAATGACAAAGTTGGCAATAGTGGTTAGAACTAAGTTTACGAGCATGAAACCGCATAGAATTTTCAATTTTGCAGACACTCATTGATGTTGACTTTCGTGATTGTTTGTCATTGGCGGGAGAGCGGGGGGCGCGCGGGCGCTACAATTGTCGTCATGAGCTTGATAAATGTGATATCGTATGTATGTTTTTGCCATGGTAAATATTTTTAAATAACAATCAACGTACAACATGCTATTATTTTTTATTAGTTATATATGTTGACACTATTAGGAATCCACCAATCATAAAACTTTAGTAGGTGTAGAGGGAATATCACAAACAAAAACTTACAAATATTAGCAAATGTGAAAGTTTGTGTGTGAGTAAATTTATTACCATTTGACGCTTAAACTGCTAGAGGGATTTGTATAAAATTTGGCAAACAAGTAGCCTACAAATAGGATTACTATATAGTTTTAATTTTAAAGGAAATTATCCGTTTTTTTTAAAAGAAACGACCTTTCTGAATTTCATCAACGACATTTTCTTAGGCTATAATATGACATAGTGAACCCGTTTCTTTGTAACTTAGTTGCAAAGGAAGACTAGGTAAGATAGCTAAATGCATGTAAAGCAACAAATTACTTACTTAATTGGTGCTATAATCTCTTACGAGATTTTGGCCGGTTTTAACAAATTGCGCCTGTCACTCCACTCCTTCTTCCTGCTAACTGGCGCCAATTGGCGTGACGTCCAGTCCTTTTCCACTTGTTCTTTCCAACGAAGAGGAGGCCGTCCTCTTCCTATACTACCACCAGCTGGTACCGCGTTGAATGCTCTCAGGGTTGTAGCATTTTCGTCTATTCGCACGACATGTCCCAGCCAACGTAGCCGCTGTATTTTAATTCGCTGGACTATGTCTATGTCGCGGCAAAGCTCATACAGCTCGCCGTGCCATCGTCTGCGGTATTCGCCGTCGCAAAGACGTACATGCCTATAAATCTTTCGGAGAATCTTGCTCTCGATCACTGTTCATGTTTCATCGCCATTCAATAGCACGGGCATGATGAGAGATTTATATAGTGTGGTTTTGGCTCGTCGAGTGAGTAGTAAAACTGTAAGCCGCCGTACATTCTGATAGAATTTTCGGAAGCTGTCACTGTCAGCTAGTATCTCAAGCTCCAAACACACGTGCAGCTTGACCTCCCTGCTCTTTTCTCGGAACAAAAAGGCTCGCTAAAAACTAACTACTTCTTCAACGGAGGTACGTAAAGAGCGAGAAATGTTACACGCAGATATCATTTTATTGGATATTGCTCCCAGAGAACTGGAGTGTAAGTCGAGGGGGTAGGCGGTTGGCTATCTTATATGATTGCAGCTTTTGGACGTCGAGCTCTTCTTTTTTCATTGAACGAGCGCTTTTTGCGATGTCGTCAATTTAGTTTCGTGGTTTTCCATCAGTAGATAGCCATGCAGCTTGATGTATATTTTTATGCTTGGACCTGGTACTACATACTACCATGTTTCGGCCCCCGATGAATTTGATCAGTCTCAGTCCGTTAGCGGATGTTTACCGACTGCGGGACCAAAGCTCTCTTCCATTCGCACCTTGACTTTAAAATCGCCTAGCACGAGTTTTATATCGTGGCGGGGGCACCGTTCGTACGCGCGCTCAAGGCACTCATTGAAAGCAACAACACTAGCTCGGAAAAATATGCGAGTTGAGCCAACTCGGTTAAATGGTATCTGATCTTAAGAAAATACATGCGAAATTTAGATTTAAGACCTAATTTGTTTTTATTTGCATAGTATTTGTAAATATATAACTACATAAACCTAAAAATTGCAAGCACAACTATTTTCCGATCATAAATAGCACTAAACAAATCCCAACTTACATGAAAGAGACTAACAGGGTCGCTTTTGCAACTAAAGGAAATTTTAACCGAGTTGGAGAGTTCTTTTGCAATTCGGTTACATTCAAACGGGCCCAGTATTTAAATTTGAGGTATTTATAATATAAGTCAATCTATCTTTCGAGTAAAAAAAAGTCACAATTACTCTTCAGTCACATACGTATGAGTAAGTATTTGTTAGTATTATTTATAAATAATCATAAAGTGGTAGAAATTAATAAAAGTAGTCGTGGTTAATAAAAAAAAGTAGTAGAAACTAGTAAAATTGTGGAAGAAATTAGTGCTTGCAATTAATAGTAGCATTAGTAAAAATAGTGGAAGAAATCAGCTATTGTAGTGGCAGAAATGCATAAAAATAGTGATAGAAATTAGTGAAAATAGTGGCAGAAATAGAGGAAGAAATAGTAACAATATTAGTTGAAATTAGCAAGTATAGCGGTAGAAATTAGGAATTCGATTCTCGCGCTATTTCCGTTATGCGACATTCTTACGTGACTTTCGTTACGCGATGTAAAAAATCAATGTCGCTAAAGAAGTTCTACTTCAATAAATAAATCCAATCGATTTGACGTATGATGTGATTTTTCGCTTTCAATTTTATCATTATATTAACATTTTTTTTGATAGTCGGTAAATCTGTTCAGAAAATGTTTTTTCCGTCATATACCATTGTATTCGCTTCAGTTCCCCCAGTCAATTCGGTAAACTTAGATACCTGCAGTTAAGTCATCCCGACGACGTCTAATGACTAAAATACTCCACGTACGATTCGATAAGTCGGTATGAGAACGACAAGTTTAATTTTTTAACTCAAGAATTAAAACACAATTCAAAATAAAGATTTAAAATTGTTGCAGGTGAAGTAAAACGTTTTAATTATAATAAAGGATGAGCAAACCTAAAACGCAAAACTACAGGCCTAACAAAAAGCTTTGTAAAAACCCGGCTACCCTGTTAAGCACAGAGTGCCGAAGAGTCACACTTAATAGCGGTATGGTTGTAGATAGGAATAGTGGGAAAAACAAACAATTTTCACACGGCTAGCGTGGCTGAGTGGTTGCGTACTCGCCTAGCAATCCCGTGTACCATGGTCCAAAGCCAGGTAAAGTCTAGAAAGAAAGAAGTCTGATGAGGAGATGTGGTGATCTCCGAAATAGCAGCTATCACTTCTACCACTTTGAAAAATTGTTGTTTTCTCATATTATTCCTAATACAAACCTGGCCACAAGCTCTATAAATTATACAGACGTTTCATCAAAAATAAGGCCAAAAATAAAAATAACTATAAAAAAAATTTTTTTTTTTAAGTTTTTCGGCAATGGCGCAGTTTTTTCACTTCCCGAAACTCTATCTCGATGACAAATGCAACATGTTTTCCATGAACTTTGTGCCGGTAAAAATATCTGAGCCGCTTAATTCCACTAATACTTTCTCGAGTTTTTTTTTTACTCTTGAACAAAATTCAGCTGACGTTGATGCGACTCGAAATACGTTGGCTTTATACCCAAAAATACTACAAAATACGTTTACTCCTGAGAAAAATAAGACATTGGTTTTTGTTAAATTACAATTGGCATGTTTCCTATACCTACCTGAAAGTACAGGCAAAAAAAACGGATTTAATTGCAGGTTTCAACGCGTTAGTTCCATCCAGAAAAACCACTGATCCAGATTAGATTTCAACACGAAATGCGGTTATTCCATGAGACAATACACTGGGTACAACACTGGATGGTATGCGGCGTACACAGGATTCTTCCGCACAAAGGAAAACACTGGGGTCAATGCCATTCAAAATGCCATTATTCTCTGCATACAGTAGTCATAGCCGCTAGGATTGAAACTAGACAAAATAAAACAAAAAAACTATTAGCTTTAGGAAAGTCGCATTAAGGTTTTTAAAATCTTTACCACTCAATAAATTCTAGCTTTTTCCAATCTATTTTATAAGATTTATGAAAATATTGTGAATTATAGAAAGATTTTCAAATTTCTATTTATTTTTTTTCAACGCGAAAGTGTACAATAATAAATAAATGTCAGAAACAAGGATGCCGACTCATACTTTTTCGACTATATACTGAAATGGAGTACTTTTAATACTATGATATATGCGTACCGATTTAGTCAAAATTACAACAAACACGTCGCAACTGATTACACTTTGTCTTGATTCTACTACAGAGAATTTTATAAAGCTACATTTCGGAAATGTTTTGAAAGAAAGTTGTCATCTATTTACACGTCTATTCTGCACGTTACCGGAAATTTTGTACCCGGCAAATTTTATTACCGAAAAATGTTACCACTTCTTGTAACCGGCATTCTTGCACACTGGTAACGCTGTCAACAGTGTAAAACTCACCATACGGTGTTTGCTTTGGTGTGGTGTGAATTTGAACACAAATTTTACAAGCGAATCACAATGGAGATGAATAAGTGAGTGATTTACTAAAGTAAATTTAATAAATTATTATAATATCATTAATTTTTAATTGCAGAAAATACGCAAGGACAACCCAGCAGCAATTACGCTGGTATGTAGCCTTCGTAAAGGACCGTTCGGAGCTGCTCCAAGGCAAGAACGTCCCGAAGGCACCGAAATTGCATGCGGCATTCGAAAATTCTGTTTAAAAATTTCGTTTGGTAAGCTAAATGGATCGCTGTTATTCCGAAGACTTTTCAGTTGCTGTCTACGTAGGGATATTTCATTATCCTCCTCATCAATCAGCAGTAACATTACCAAAGAAGTCGCCATTATGTTTTTAATATTGAAAACTCGTATTCCAATTAATTTAATAAAAAAATCAACGTTTAATACTTCACTACTCTTTAATTTATTACAAATATGTAAATAAACGTCAGATGTTTTCTAGTAGTTACCACCTAGTGCGGTGGTAATAAAATTTTCCGGTAATAAGAACGTGCAGAATACCAAAAGGGTTTAAAAGTTGCCGGACGTTTTTATTACCGGTAATAAAAATGTTGTTACCGGTGCAGAATAGACCCGTTTGACGCCCACAGGTGTATCTTTTCGTTCACTTATGCGCGCTATTTATTACCAGGATGTCCATTTAAATAAGTACACAACGTTTAGGTTTATAATTAAAATGTAATACTATATTGAAATAAATGGTTTAGCGTTACAAAGATTATTCCGTCGCGTCGGTGGTATAGTGTTCGTACAACTGCTCGTCTTACAATTTGTGTCGTTTTTTTCAGCGTCAGTAGGGTTGTCGTGTAGGTAGTCATATTAAGTCAGTGTTGTGTTTAGGTAGCGTGACACGTTAAAGTCAATTTAATAAAATCAATTGAATCTTAAAATATGGGTGTCAAAGTAAAGTTATAAAAAAGCCTAATTTCAAAATAATTAAAATAATAAGATAAAGCCAATATGGAAATATTGCGTATTTTAGGAAAGTTTTGCTTTCAAAACATACTGAAATACGATAGGATTGGCGTTTATACGGAGACATTTTTAAAGAAGGTTGCCACCTTTTAATTAACTGCCAAACGAGAAAAAGGTTATTGAAGGAAGGAATATTTAGAGAGCTTTGGCTCATGATACAATTGATATTGATTTTATAAGTAGCATATGTGGATGATACATATTTTCAATTGATATATTGATATTGTTCCGAATTACATTTAGTTTTGTTATTGCAATATTACCAGAATTTGCAGTTTTTTTTCATTTGAAATGGAGACCCGGAATAATATTTATTTATTTCTTGAGAAATTGTTGTTTCACTTGGGTTTCTCGAATCGATATTCAAAAAAAGGGAAGAAGAAAACATTAGTAAAGGAAAACTTTTTTATTTATTGTATCAACAATTTAGGCCTCAAAATATTAGTTAAACTAAAGCCCACTTGCGAGAAATCCAGAGTTAGATTTATAAATATAGGAAAAAGTAGCTCAGAATTAAATTTGCAATTTCATAGCTCAGATATAAACTTGCATAACATAAATGCAGTAACCCGGATTACATACATACATTTTTTTTTTTACATTTTCTTTCAATTTTTTTGATTTATTGAATTTAAAAATAAAAATAATATTTTGACGCTCTAGTACAACAACGAAATGCTTGGTATGCTTGGTCTCTAATATCGTGGAGGTGATTGCTTCCCTTTTCCAAAGCTCTGTTAAAGAAATTGGATCCAGCGTTTTCGATGGCATCCTCATTATTGTCGAAAAAGAGAGAATCGTGACAAATTTTTTCGTTTATATCTAAAACCATTGTTTGAAAAATTTATTTTTCATTTACATATTTATGACAGAATATCACAAACTTATAAATGTAACCCTGCATAATTGCTAGGTTAAATATTTACGTTTTTAACTCTGAGTTTATGCCTAACATTCTGCTGAGCAAGCAAATTTATCAATTTAACCGGTGAACTCTGAGTTAAATAGATACCCTGCTTTTTCGCAAGTCGGCTCAAGTGTAATAATTAATGACTGGCTCTTATTTTTTTCTCTTATACGTGAGGTCTTTGGTTTTAAATAAACTCGACGGAGCTGAAAAGTGTTTTTGGGGTGAACGAAAATAAATTTGTATATAAATTTTCAAGTATTCAAACTAGAGATGGGCTCCTGACTGAATATGCAGTCCCAATTCCGCCCATCCCCATTTTTAAGTTCCGAAGTGGTTTTGTTTTTAAATTTGAATAAAACACACAGAAATTTCAAATTTATTTAAAATAATAGATTTTGTTTAACAAAGTCTGTGTATTTAACCGCAGGTAGACATTAAATGAATTTGTATCGTATTTTTACTACTGAGCACTTTTTTCTACTTAATTTAAAAATGTATGCAATTTTTTAAATTTAGCTTTCGAAGTATTTTCCCCGCCAATGAGTTCATCGTTCCTCAAAAATTTGATTGAAAGCGGAAAACTCTTTCAGGAATACTGGGCAGAATGTTAATTATATTCTTTGCAGAAACTCAACACGCTATACCTTTCTATATTCTACACCCTAATTTCGAAATACTGACAGATATTTTTGACATCCTGTGGTTATTCCTTCCCTTACTTTTATTTTGATGTTCGTTTTAATCTCAAAATGACAAAAAATTGCTAATTTTATTTTAAAAAAAAAATTGAGGGAAGATTTTCTGAACATTTGTAAGTCGACGACTTTATTCAAACATATTACAAAATTTTCGACCGAAAACAAAGCAAAAATATGAAGTAATTTTTTTTCATATTATGATTAATTACAATCTTCTTTTGTCAAAATTTCATGCAAATTTTTTTCTTTCAGGATTAATAGAATTGATGTATTTGTATGCCATTTTTTCATTAATCTTGTAGAAATGCGGCAGATAGCTTTATCTATAAATATCTTTCAATTTGTGGTAATGTGGCAGAGGCGGTGGCGTATGAGTAACCCCTAATTGTCGAAATATTTAACTGTTTTCACTTGAAATTTTTTTGAAACAACTTCTGCTGGTAACACTGCCATATAAAATATCAATAATGTTAATTAAATTCGTGCTCCAAGATTTTTTATAAAATGCTAAAAAGATGTATTACAATTCTTTGCAATAATATTTTACAAAAAATGATTGCGGCAGACTTTCAAGGCACTTCCAAATTACACTACTTTGCAAAAAAACAATAATAATAATAATACTGAAATATATCTTTGCAAATGCGGAAATTATATTGATTAGTAATATTTTCTACAGCTCAGGCCCAGTTTACCATGAAAACGCAAGTATCAACTAAAATTTCTAGATAAAAATCGAATTGAAGGATCAAATGGCATGACTGCTAGGGAGAAAACAGCATGAAAAAGAAATTTGTTTAAAATTTTTTTCAAATTTTCTAGTTCCATGCGCTATAATTAAAAAATAATGCAAAACCAATTTAAATAGCTCTCGAATCTTATAGAGAACTCAATAAAAAAGAAGTCTAGGCTTGCGATTTCTAAGTTTCCGTTTAAAATTAAAATGCTTTTAATGTAACAATTTAATAGTTGGAATCAGAAATAGGTGTATCAATATGTTAAAAGCGAAATTTGCCACGAATGTAGATATACGAGTAAAATCCTGAATTTGTCGCTACTATTGCAGTTTAACACGAAAATAATATTCGTTTTATTTGCTGGCTATTTTTTATGAAGTTTTCACTTGCTTTGTTTATCAAATACTCAAACCAGTTTTTGCACATTGGCGCCCTTATTTTCTAAAATATGTATTACAGTTTTTATGCCGCAATTGAAAAAAAAATTAAGACTAATAATGAAGTGTGTACAAAATTTCCCAAACAGAAGAGAAGAGATACATAATGGAGGTAGATAAACCCCTGACGTGACTTTGAGCTTTTTATAGACATCTTTTTCAATATTTACTAATTAAAGACTGAGTTATCTTAAAAAAAATTGTACGTCATAAAATTTTGAATGTTTCACTTTCTAAAATGCTTCATATATTCAATTGCGAGGCCACTTTAAAAAAATTAAACATGAAAAAAACTAGACAAGTCGATTATACATTTAATCGGAGTTAAACCCATACTAAATCGGATAGGAAATGTAAGAAATGAAATGAAAACGGTTTACTTTTTTAGAAGAAAGTCTGCCAAATACTGAGTATTTTTTTATTATTGATCATTTATTTTTAAAGTAGCCAAATGAACACTTTTAACGCTATCCATTGAAAGTTAGTTTTATTTGATTTTTTAAATTTGTTTGGCAAGATTTTGCAAAAATTCCTAGAAGTCAGGTTTTTTGTGCCTATTCTCGTATTTAGAGACTAAAATTATTTTAACGAAGTATTTTATTCGTGTAAACTAGTGCAGCTGGTGATATATATTTGGGAGCTTGAAACCTCTTCCAAAACATTTTTCCGAGTGCGCCGCATACTTAAAAATTATGGCAAAGCCTCCTTTACAATCCTTCATGACCCAAAACTTGCCTGTTTTCATATACTCATACTTATGATTTTTCGAAAATTATAACTGAAACAGAACAAAATTAAGATGCAATTCTGGTTTAAAAAGGCATAAATCATTGATGGTAAAGATTCGTTGAATTTGTAAATTGTGTTTTTATACCTTTCATGAGAATGAAATGGTATATTAAGTTTGGTCCGATGTTTGTAAGTGCCAGAAGGAGAAGAGATAGACCCATCAAAAAGTATACCTAAATGATCAGGACGATGAGCTGAGTCGATTTAGCCATGTCCGTCTGTCTGTCCGTCTGTCCGTCTGTCCGTCTGTCCGTCTGTCCGTCTGTCCGTCTGTCCGTCTGTTTGAACGCAAACTAGTCCCTCAATTTTAGAGCTATTTTGATGAAATTTGGTGAGCAGGTGTCGTTGTACAAATGATTAAACATTTGTCGGAATCGGCCAGATCGGGTGACTATAACATATAATACAACCGATTATTCAGATATTGAATTTTGCGCCATAACTCCTCCATTTAAGCAGCTAAAGGCTTGAAATTTTGCAGAAATATCAGCCATTATTAGCTACGTATCAGTATTGAAAATCATGAAGATCGGAGAAATATAACATATAGCTCCCATACAACCGATTGTTCAGATATTGCACTTTGCACCATAACTCCTCCATTTAAACAGCTAAAGGCTTGAAATTTTGCAGAAATATCAGCCATTATTAGCTACGTATCAGTATTGAAAATCATGAAGATCGGAGAAATATAACATATAGCTCCCATACAACCGATTGTTCAGATATTGCATTTTGCACCATAACTCCTCCATTTAAACAGCTAAAGGCTTGAAATTTTGCACAAACATCAACCATTATTAGCTATATATTAGTATTCATCAAGATCGGAGTTCACAGTGTAAATCGGCAAGATAAATTCAGGACAAATATTTATTGCGAAAAGTAATAAGCTCAGCGCAATATCACATGAATCATAGCGTCAAACGTTTGGGAACTATTTACGGATCTGATAACTGTTTTCAAAGACCGACATATGTAGGTCTTACATATTAATACTTAATTATTTGTATTTTTTAAATGTTGAATATCAAGCGTCGATACGATATTAAAAATATTCAAAAACCATTCCCTTCTTAAAACATAGTTCTTTTTAATTACATAAGGAAAAGCATTAAATAATTTATAACAATGCCTTTACTAGAATTATTTTTATTGATTTGAAGGAAATTTTCGCTTTTAACTATAGGTAACACGTTTTTTACTATTCTTCCATTCATGAAAGGTATGAAGCCTTCGGCATAGCCGAAGACAGCGCTGTTTTTACTTGTTTATACCTTAGGAAAGACACAAGCAAAATTGGTTTACGTTGGGACATTTTGCTGACTTTTCTCAGCAAAAAGTTGCCTGGGGTACTATTGCAGAACATGCTTTATATTCGGGATACAATTTAACATAAAAGGGTTGCTTTTGTAGACCTCATCCAGACCATCAAAAAAAAACAGCTCCATTTTTTTTACAGTGATTTAAGTTTAAAATTTTTTTGTGAACAGTACTACTTACGTTCAAAAGTCTACGATTCAATCCTTAGGGGAGTACATTATGCAATATTGCGTAAAGAGTACAGAGAGTAAATCTGACGAAGACATGGTGGGCCGGAGTTGGGCTGAACATTAATCCACATACTATCAGGGATGAGAACAATCTCTATAGCAAGAATTGAAGTCGTCGTGGGGAGCACAGTGAACTACCTCGGTATCACCATGGGCTCCAGCCTACTCTGGAGAAAACATATCGATGTAGCAGCATCTAAGGCTACTAATGCAATAATGGTGTGTAGTCGTCTGGGGCTGTAGCCCGAGCCTATTTAGATGGATGGACATCGTGATAGTTCGGCCGATAGTAACCTATGACAGTAACGGTGGGGAAATTACTAAATTAAGTTGTACATAGTTAAGGAATATACAGCAAAATGAACCCTACTTGAAATAGCTAAGGAAGATTATGGGACAGGCTAGAAGAACATAGAGACGGCGAGCAAGCGGCTCCCGAAGATATAGTGCATACTTTAGCAGAATGAACACAGACCTTTGCCGAAATGGCTTTCCTACGTGTTAAATGTCTGAACTGGTAAAATCTTCCGCCTTAGTAAAAATAGTTTGTTCTTCAAACATCATTTATTTATTTATTTATTTTTAACAAGTGGCTTGAACAGTAAATCTTACAAGCTAACAGTGAAATGCCGTAAGAGCATCGGGGCCTTACGCTTCACGTCTAGATTTACGTTACATATATATTTTAAGCTCTTTGATACATATTGGTAACGTATGGTGATTAAGCATATTGAATCGGAGGTTGGGAAATATAGGTGGGTTGTTGGATTTGAGTTACTGAATACTTGTATTCTGTGGGCGGAATGTATTTGGTAATGGAGAATGGTATGCGCTTTGTATAACTATATACATATTTATATTTTTATATGCCAGTTTACTTGAAGTTTTCCGTTTTTAATACTAGAGCTAGATGTGCTTGCCTCGTTGTATAGTCGGCCATTTCAATTCCGCTTATGTTGTCGTGCTCCGGGCCCCGAATAAGTAAAGAGTGTTTGTTTTAGGCATGTGGTTTTCAATGAAGCAATTCTTTTTCACAGATGGTGTTGCTGTTACTTGATTTATATTCAGTTTAGTTTTCCATTTCATAATGAATAGACTTACTCCAAAAACGAGACGGCCACTGATCCTGATTTTCACAAGAAAATTTTGTTCAGCGATGAAGCTCAATTTCGGTTGAATGGGTACGTTAATAAAAAAAAAATTGCCACATTTGGAGTGTTGATAATCCACAAGCCATTGTTGAGACGCCGTTACGTCCTCAAAAAGTCACTGTTTGGTGTGCTCTATGGCCAGAGGGAATTATTGTCCCATATTTCTTCAAAAATCAAGCCGTCTATAATGTTACAGTCAATGAAGAATACTATATAGCCATGACTAATGACTTGTTCGTTCCTGAATTGGATGACGTTGATAGGGGCGGCCTTTGATTTCAGCAAAATGGAAACGAAACAATAAATTTATTGAAGGATATATTTGGTGAGCGTATTATCTCGCGTCACGGCCTCCAAGAATGTGCGATTTAACACCGCTAAACTATTTTTTGTGGGTTATGTGTCGCTTGTCTACGCAGATAAGTTCGAAACGATTGACGCCTTGGAAGAGAAAATTCGGCGCGTTATTGCTGACATTTGGCTCCAATTGCTGCGAAAGGTAGACCAAAAATTGGGCCTTTCGGCTGGAATTTATTCAAGCCAGCCGCGGCGCTCACTCGCCCGAAATTATTTCTAAAATATAATGGCAAATTCTTATCTTTATAATAAGGCTAAATTATTAGTCATACGATTAAATTATACGCATTTTATTTTTTCTTGAAAACCACATGTCTAAGAAATCCCCTTTGTTATTTTAAGGCATTCTGCTATCATTCAATTTCTAATGGAAGTAAAATAATGGTCGTCATTGTTTATATTAGCTATAGAGTTGATATCCGAAAGGAAGCAGGGCATATTGTGTTTATAATAGCTTCGAATATGGATATGATATTTGTGGAGTATATTGAGCTATAGCACGGAAGGTTTGTAATTTGTATAACTTTATTTTTTAATGTGTATTACATTGTGTTATAATGTTGTCTACCTTTGATCCATCTGCGTAGGTATAGGTGTAGTTGGGGTTTCGTTATTTGAGGTTTCGTACCCATGCAATAGCGTTTTGAGTGATAGGTTTTGGTTGTTTTGTTGGCATGTTAATATTTCAGCAAAGGTTTAATACTTTTCCAGCTACCCAGCTACTTTGGGTATGAATTTTCATTTCGTGCAGTTCTTAGTGATGCTATGGAGCGGATTACCTTCTATTGTTAGAAAATAATAATTTTGAGGGGGTTAAGTCTCTTTGGTTTTCGATGCCAATCTAATAGGTGCATTAAGATCTAATAGGTGCATTAAGTATTGCTTTAATTTTTTTTTTTTTGTAAATGAGTAGAGTTTTTCCCACTGAGAGTAAACTGCGGGTATCACAATTAAACGTTGGAATGGCTAGGCATTTTATAATATTAAGTTGTGTTACCATTGAAGCGCTCACTAAATCGATGTGGGAGTTACATCGGTATCTTTTATTGAATATAACACCCAGTGCTCTTAATTCATTGCTTGGTTGGATGTTTATATCATGTGATACGATTGTAAATGGTGAACTGTATTTGCGGCAAATTTGAATGCGTACGCTATTTGCTTGAGAAAATATAGCCCCTGGTTCTTTGCACCATTCTAAAATGTTACTGAAAAGGTTATTCATGTCAATTACTGAATTTTTTCTTTTCTTTTCCTTAACAATGTTGTTCGTTCCTGAATTGGATGACGTTGATAGGGGCGGCCTTTGATTTCAGCAAAATGGAAACGAAACAATAAATTTATTGAAGGATATATTTGGTGAGCGTATTATCTCGCGTCACGGCCTCCAAGAATGTGCGATTTAACACCGCTAAACTATTTTTTGTGGGTTATGTGTCGCTTGTCTACGCAGATAAGTTCGAAACGATTGACGCCTTGGAAGAGAAAATTCGGCGCGTTATTGCTGACATTTGGCTCCAATTGCTGCGAAAGGTAGACCAAAAATTGGGCCTTTCGGCTGGAATTTATTCAAGCCAGCCGCGGCGCTCACTCGCCCGAAATTATTTCTAAAATATAATGGCAAATTCTTATCTTTATAATAAGGCTAAATTATTAGTCATACGATTAAATTATACGCATTTTATTTTTTCTTGAAAACCACATGTCTAAGAAATCCCCTTTGTTATTTTAAGGCATTCTGCTATCATTCAATTTCTAATGGAAGTAAAATAATGGTCGTCATTGTTTATATTAGCTATAGAGTTGATATCCGAAAGGAAGCAGGGCATATTGTGTTTATAATAGCTTCGAATATGGATATGATATTTGTGGAGTATATTGAGCTATAGCACGGAAGGTTTGTAATTTGTATAACTTTATTTTTTAATGTGTATTACATTGTGTTATAATGTTGTCTACCTTTGATCCATCTGCGTAGGTATAGGTGTAGTTGGGGTTTCGTTATTTGAGGTTTCGTACCCATGCAATAGCGTTTTGAGTGATAGGTTTTGGTTGTTTTGTTGGTATGTTAATATTTCAGCAAAGGTTTAATACTTTTCCAGCTACCCAGCTACTTTGGGTATGAATTTTCATTTCGTGCAGTTCTTAGTGATGCTATGGAGCGGATTACCTTCTATTGTTAGAAAATAATAATTTTGAGGGGGTTAAGTCTCTTTGGTTTTCGATGCCAATCTAATAGGTGCATTAAGATCTAATAGGTGCATTAAGTATTGCTTTAATTTTTTTTTTTTTGTAAATGAGTAGAGTTTTTCCCACTGAGAGTAAACTGCGGGTATCACAATTAAACGTTGGAATGGCTAGGCATTTTATAATATTAAGTTGTGTTACCATTGAAGCGCTCACTAAATCGATGTGGGAGTTACATCGGTATCTTTTATTGAATATAACACCCAGTGCTCTTAATTCATTGCTTGGTTGGATGTTTATATCATGTGATACGATTGTAAATGGTGAACTGTATTTGCGGCAAATTTGAATGCGTACGCTATTTGCTTGAGAAAATATAGCCCCTGGTTCTTTGCACCATTCTAAAATGTTACTGAAAAGGTTATTCATGTCAATTACTGAATTTTTTCTTTTCTTTTACTTAACGGCGTTATAGAAGTCATCCGCGTATGCACAGAAGTCACTTTTTTTTGTGAACAGATATTATGCAGCTTAATTTGTTATAGGCGGTCAGAAAAATAATGACCGTTGAAGGTGAATCCAGAGAGATGACATTGTCCATGGGTATTGAAGATCTGGTTATATATGCGTACTGTAAATTTCCGGTCGGTCATACAATTTATGACGTCGTTCATAATTTTGGAACCAACTTTCCTTGCCTTTTCGAAATCTAGAAATTTGATTGTAAGGTGAATTTTTGTCGAGAGTTTAGTTGCAGCTAGGTAGTCCAAAAATATTACAATATCAGCGGTCGATTTTCCTTTTTTCATAAAGTGCTTTTTTAATTATAAATTAAAAGTAAACTATGTAAAATAAAATCAGTTTATTCTTGAATAACCTACTTGAATATAATTTTTTCTTTTTGGTAATTATTTTATTTATTCATTTATGGAAATCTCTACAAACATAAACTCATAAATATTGTCGTGCACTCATTTCGTGAGCCGTCAAAATTTCAATCAATTTATTTATTAACCAGAAACCGATCCGAGTTTTTCTTAATTCAATTAATTGATTCGCTATTTGATTAACAGTTTTTGTAAAAGAAAATATATACTAAAAACTATCAATGCTATTTTTACTCAATTAAAAAGAGTACAACATTTTTATGTTTACGAAAATTTACTAGCTGATACAGCATTGTTTGCAGACACAGTTTTTTTTTTTTTTGAATATCGCAATAACAAAAGATAATCATCTAATGGAAATGTTTTGGAGCATACTATCATCGTTTGCAACACTCGAAATTAATTATTTTATTTTCTCATTGTCAGTAGATTCATTCAAAAAGTAAAAAAAACAAAAAAGCAGCAATACATATTGTTTACTTTGTGTGCCAAATATTGGATTTTTTTAATCCTCAATCACATGTAGAACCACAATTTTCACATACACAATTTTTTAGCCGTGCTGCACCTGCTATCGACCAGTCCCCACCACCGCGCGATACACAGCCGTATTTAGTAGCAGCTTCCATTGAAATAGCAGAAGGCTCGCGGAAGTGCGAATCTTCATACACATACAAATAGAGGCATATTGGGGTTCGCTTACTTCACGAGAGGCGCATGTGAATGCAGGCCTTTTCAATATCATGCATTCTGGCTTGCAGAATTTTTTCATGTATTCAGCGCAATTTCGCAAAACATGTGGAGAACTTTCTCCATTTTTTTTTTTTTTTTTTAACATATATTTTGACTTTCTCCCCTCAAGCTTCCGATTGGCACACACACAGGCACGAACAGTGTTAGTCATGCGATCGAAGTTCCCTATAACTTCATTTATGGTTAGATTCGCATTTTCGTCGTAAACAGCTTAATAAATGAATGGCCCTGTGCGCCATCACAAAATGGCTGACTGATATGTGTCATTGTCATTTAGTTTTATTGGAATTGCAGCACATTTTCGAGTTTGACATGACTCTGGTAGCTACTGTGGCAAAGGCAGCATTAGCATCACCACCGAGCTTAATTTGCCACAAAATGCTTTTCACTGCGAAAATTAACAGCTATGTCAGCTATTAGTTGTGATAACAGCTGGATACAAGCAGTGCTTTGCTCATAGAGATAAGATAATATATCGTATGTTATATAAAATGATGCCACTCAAAGAAAACCAGTTTTTTCCTGCTCTTTGGCCCATCAATAAATATAAAACCTACCAGATGGAATTATATGAAATCAAATTTCGTATGCTGAATATGTGTGGTCTGGAATGAAAATTGCTTTAAAATGTTTGAACCACACATAAACCATTTCTAAATTAACAAAATGCGAGGCAGATGTTAAAACTAAAGCTAGTAAAGAAAATACTAGGTTTCTTTAAAGTCAGAGCGCAAGCGTGCTACTTCTGGCGTATGTTGATAATATCGATATCATTGAACTTAACAACCGCGTCGTTACTTTTGCCTTTTCCAAACTTGATAAAGAAGCGAAAAGTATGGATCCGGAGGTGAACGAGGACAAAACTAAGTACCTCCTGTCATCAAATAAACCAGCAGCGCACTCGCGTCTTGGCTCCCGCATAATTGTTGACAATTACAACTTCGACAAAGCGGAGGACTTTGTTTATCTGGGAACCAGCATTAATACTTACAATAATGTGAGCATGGAAATCCATGCCCTCTCTCAACGAACCAAAACCACCTTCTATAAGTCAGCATGGCCACTGTTAGCATCAGAGGAGATGACGCTTAGAGTGTTCGAGAGAAAGACTATCCAAAAGATTTTTGGATCGCAACGTCTCTGCGACGGCGAATACCGCAGACTATGAAAGGATGAGTTGCATGAGCTTTAAAAAGACAGTGACATAGATTCATCGGCTACGTTGGCTAGGTCATGTCGTGCGAATGGATGAAAATGCTCCAGCCCTGAAAGTATTCAACGCGGTACCAGCTGGTGTAGTAGAGGAAGAGGACGACCTCCTATGCGTTGGAAAGACACAGTTGAAAAAGACTAGCCGTCACTTGGTATTTGCCACCGACGGCAGGCAGCAGGAAGAAGGAGTGACTGGCGCAATTTGTTAAACTCGGTAGAAATCTCTTAAGAGGTTACAACACCAATTAAGTAAGTAAGTAAACTTTACTCTGATATTGCTCGTGATTGCTAACGGAAATAAAACTATTGAATATAAGGCAATAGGGAAATAAACGAAACACAGAGTTAGTGCTCACAACTCACAACGAAACCTTTCGTATAGTAATCAAAAAAAAAAAAAAAAAATTGCAAGTTTTGATAGAATCGAAATTTTGTGCAGTTGCGTGTGTGGTTGAGGAATGATTATTTGTTTTGTGAAACTGGTTTTGTTTGGGTTTTCCTCAAATGCAAGAGGACGAACAATTCGCTTGGTTTGTACGCACTTTCTATTGAAACGTTTCGTGTAGTGTTAGTGTTCGGGAGAACACATTTTTCGTACGTGTCGTGGGGATGGCGTTCGGTTTATTTTCGATTTCTGGTTGAAACCGAACCTTTGACTGCCGGCGCGTATTTTTATTTAACCGTTGTGTCAACAGCTGTTGGGTTTTATCCACATCGACAGTAGATGTACCCGGGTACTTCATACGTTTTGTATGGCAGATAGTTGCTTTTGATATACAAATATTAACTACTACCTGGTTTCTTGTGATTTTCTGGTTATTTTTTTTTTTAATTTCTTGGAAATATTGTCTAGTTAACAAAACTTTTATCATAATTTGGAAAAAAACATTTTTGGTACCTAAATAATCCATTTTTACCAAAAATGGGAATTGCCAAAATCCATAAAAATTTAACAATTTCCAAATTCTTTTTTAATCCTTGTAATTTGATCCCTTTTTACCAAGAAAAATAATTAACATTGAATTTTCATTCGCAGAATTCCGTTATATTTGAATTTAAAATCAACCCCTCTTGCTCATAGTGCTATTTTTAGTACCTGCGCAGAATAATTATAACTCATAAAATATTTGTTCAATGTAAACATTTTTTTTTTGAATGTGTAGGAAAATACGTCTACTAACAGGAACAAAAGGGTATTTGGGAATATCTTGCCTACCTACCCTTGTACAACCAGTTTTGCAGGCAGAAACATGATTTTTTGCGCAGGTTTCGTTTTGAGTAGTTTTGTATGCATCGGGCATGTGCTGCAAATCGTTTTCGCATGAAAGTGACACACAAACACGTATGTGTCGTATTGTTTCGCTGGCAATTTCATGCGAAAACGATTTGCAGCACATGCCCGCATAAGTCAGTTTATGTGCGATTTTTGAAGTGTAAAGACCTAAAAATTTATTTTGTGCGGCAAATATATAAAAAGTGAAAATAAAATGGCAGATGGTGAGTGGCTAGCTCCGCGTCAATTGAATGCACTACCGTATGAGGAGCAGTGTGACTATATACGCAGAGTTCTTGAGGATTCTGACTACGAACAGAGTGACCACGAACAAGCGGTAGATCAAGAAGACTTAGAAGGAAATAATGATGACATTGGTGGTGAATCATCTGACATTGAACCAGTCCAGGAAACTGAGTATCACCCAGAGGACGAGGAGTATGAAGAACCGCCACTTGAAACTGGTGATTATTATACGGCAAGAGATGGCAATGTATGGTCGTTAATACCACCAATACCTGGACGAATACGTGCGCACAACATTCTAAGAAGTCGCAATCCTGGACCAGTGCCATCGACAAAAGGCTTGACAATGGCAGAAACCTTCAATCTTATGATGTCAAATGAAATATGTGATGTAATTATTCGAGAATCAAATAGAAAGGCAAGGCAAACTTTTGATGTGTACAATGAGCAGCATCCAGATGCGGAACCACGAATATGGGTGCCTATAACTGAAGTAGAACTTCGTGCATATTTGGGTGTGCTTTTGATGGCTGGCGTATGTCATTCCGGTTATGTTCATACCACTGACCTGTGGAAAACAACTTCGCATCCATTATTTCGCGCATCAATGAGCTTACGCAGATTTTGGGCAATCAGCCGCTTCATACGCTTTGATAATGGAAACACTCGGAATGCACGCAAACAATATGATAAGGCAGCTGCAATTACAGACGTATTCCTGATGCTAAATGCCACTCTGCGCCAGTATTATATATGTGGCACACACGTTACCGTAGATGAGCAATTATTCCCGTATCGTGGTGGAACTGGCTTCACACAGTACATTCCATCGAAACCATCTAAATATGGAATAAAAGTGTGGTGGGTCTGCGACGCCATTTCATCATATCCCGTGCAGGTAAATCAGTGTTCATACATTCGTTTTATTATATCAACTTGTTACAAATAAACTAAATGACTAATTCAAATTTCATTTTTCAATTTTTATTTTTTCAATACAGGGTCAAATTTATACTGGAATGGCAGCGTCCGGCGAACGTGAAAGAAACGTTGGTGAGCGTGTTGTGAAGGACTTAGTTGTCAACAATTTTGGTGGAAGTGGGCGAACAGTGGTATGCGACAATTTCTTTACAGCATATAACTTAGCAAAAACTTTGATGGGGGACAACAGTTTGGCTTTGTTGGGCACTTGCAACAAAAGGCGTATGTTCGTGCTAGCATCATTTGCCAATCCCAAAGGACGTGAAGCAGAGTCTACGCTATTTGGATTCTGTAACAACATGACGATGTGCTCATACGTCCCAAAAAAAAATAAGGCTGTTGTGATGCTGTCTACTTGCCACGACACTACAGAAACTGCAGGTCCAAAACGGAAACCATTGCTCATACTTGATTATAACAAACATAAAGGCGGCGTGGATAATATGGATAAGTGTTTGACTGAATATTCAACCAAACGGCGCACAAATAGATGGCCTTTAGCATTTTTTTATAATATGCTTGACGTAGCTGCGTATGCTGCGTATGTTATATATATGGAAAACAACACCCATCTAAAACCATCTACCAACCGCCGTAGGATATTTCTGCAGCAGCTCAGCGATCAGTTATGCAGACCACAAATCGATATAAGAGCGGACAATAGCCATATTACGCGCATATTTTCTACTAGACACGCTATGGAAGCCATATATGGTATGCCCTTGAAGATGAATGTTGGTGCACAAGAGGAAGTGGACCGTGACAGTTCTGGCCGCATAAAAAGAAAAGGAAACTGCTATATTTGCATTACAAAACGCCAAACGAGAAAAGTATGTGCAATTTGTAATAAGCCTGTGTGCGCAGAGCACTCGAAGGATCATCCACAATGCCTCAGATGCTGCTAAAATTCATAAAATATATTTTTTACTTTCATATAATGATTTTCTATAAATAAATAAACAAATTTCCATAAAATAAACTAAATATTTCCATTTATTTCTATATATTTGTATGAATTTTCATACAAGTACCCGGGTACATCAGCTGTCGACGCCATTCCACTAACTTGAATTTGGGCTGTATCGACTGAACTCCTGCTCCAATCTTGATGAAACTTTTCCACATGATGCAAAAGTGTATGGTTGAGGATATCATGAAATTTCAGGTCAATCGGACTAACCGTTTGGAAGATACAGCAAAATTAAAGATGCAAATGTATCCGTGGGCTCTATGATCGACACAACGGTTAAAATAAATAGTACTAACCCGCAAATTTTGCTTATATGAGAGGTTGACGTTGTTTTTTCTGATTTCTACAATGTAATTATGCTAATTGAGTTGAAATGTACACTAAATTCGGTACATGCCCTTCGCAACAAAGTACTTCATTTCCTTTCCTTCTTTGTTTACCCTGTTTTCTATTTATCACCAACGACGATAGTGAAATTAAGTGACGAAATTCGGCATTTTAGTAATGCTCACAAAATCTACAAAAATCCCCACGCCCTATGGGAGTCCAGCGAATACAGGAGCGCGCGGACCATCTAGGGAGCGGGATGTAAGCTCAAAAGGGGTATCCTCAATTCCCGCGTCAGCTGGTTGATAACTTTTGTCAAAGCACATAGATTTGCCAGAGGGTACAATACGCTAGTTTTGCTTTTCTCGTTCATCAACAGTGTAGCTCCTACCCTTTCGACCGAATGCGTAAATTATTGAATGAGAGAGTAAGGGCTACCTTGTTGATCAACGAGAAAAGAAAAATTAACGTGTTGTGTCTTCTTACAGTTCTATGTTTTTTGCTTTTGCTTATTAACTAGGCTAATGTCTTTGCTGTTGCGCACTGCTAGTGCGTGGTCTATCGCTGTATGCGTCGTTTTCTTTATCATTCTGTCTTTCTCTACGTTATATCTTTCGTTCAAGTGTGTAACGAAATCATCTTTAGAAGTTTTGCAATTCATTTGCGACTCGTCGCGTAAGAAATTTTACTTGGAAAAATGAAGTACATCTCTGAAATGATTTGATAAAACTCTACCAAATTTAGTACATACTTTTCAATTCAACTCAATATATACTTTTCCGAAAATTTTAGAAGTTTAGTATATGTATGTAAACATAAACTTGGCAATTAGTAGTAGCATTAGTGAAAATAGTAGTAGGCGTATTTTCGGTAAGTGTAAGTCGTGACTTAGGTTTGACTTTCGTTTTGCTTCAAAAAGACAAATATCGCTGTGAACTAACCTGTTGCGCGATTTATTAATTTTTTTAATGATATTCGCATGATTAACTCATCTTTATGAATATTTTAACGATTTTCTTATTCAATAGCCATTTTTTAACGGTATTTGCTATCGCCGGATCAGCCGTTGTCGTTAGCTAGACGATTATCGAAAAAAAAAAGAAAAATTCGTGATTTTTTTTAGCGTAGTACGAAGGTTAGACAGTCTTTTGGATACTTAACACACGCATGACTTATCACGAGGTGAGGTGGAATTATGTAAGCCCATGCAATATTGGATTGACGTTTACTCCGGGATGTAGTTAGGTGTCATGTGATCTTGCATGCAATATTTAAGATTAATTTTAATTTCTTATTGTTAAATACTCTGGAGCCATCGGAAAAGTATAGCATATGTTATTAACACAGGTAAATCTAGAACATTTCCATTAAAACTATAATATAGCTGAGCTCTATCATCGCTATCGATTCGAATAACCTTTTGAATGCAAATTTGCAAATTTTAGCTTCAGGACTAGTCCAGAAATAATATTGAGCAAATAGCAATATTGTTGTAATCCAGTATGCCTCAATTGTACACATTTTTTCCCAGCAAACTTTGACTAATTCAATTTAATTTTTACATGCGCCGCTTTCAGTGATTCTTTACTACGATAAGCATAGACATTGTAAAAGTTTTCCGCATTTGGCTAAATCAGTTGGTGCATTTTAGTAAAATGGAATTAAAAAATAGGCCCTTAAGTGAATTGCTTATATCTAAAGTGGAACACAGTATCCCCGTAGCCTTTACTGAGGGCCACTAAAATAGCTAGCAGGGTTTTATTACGTGTAACAGTAAAGGTAAATCCCTGAGTAAGTGTTTTGCCAATTCGAAAGTTGGCCAAAATTCTAAAGAATGTGAATAAAGCAATTTGACATGTTTAAATATTTTGACAAGCGCTACCAACATTGGGCTACTGAATATTCGCTTGTTAAACAATCGATGCCTCAACTTCAATTGGGTTCAGTTAGCAAATGTAGATTGCCGCTCGAGTATTCGTTGGTCATTGTTGATTGTTTTGTTCTGCGTCTTTTTATTTATAGCTATTGATGTTTTTATTGTTGCTTGATTAAAGTAGTGGCATGGCCTGCAGTGTGTGTGATGGTATTGGTCTTTATTAGATCACTGGCAGCAGGTTTGCACAGATAACACGTGAATACCAGCAAAATGGTATTACTATTGTATGAGTTTCAGCATCTAAACAGGATTTTGTATATGTGGGTGTACGATTGTATATACACAGTAGAATCCAGTTATAATAACATCCAAGAGGCCGGTGAAAATGTGGCGTACTACTCGGAAGTTGTATAAACCGAACAATTACCTTACATTTTTTGTTTGTTTCTGCTATAGGCAATAGCTACTCATCAGTAATCGCTAAATAAATGCAAAAATTTTTCAACTATCGAGTGCACATTACTTCAGTATTTTTGTTGACCAAAAAGCACAAGTCTATTTCAAGTGAAACCGAAATTTACCTCTGTTTCATTTCATTTCATTTATTGATAAAAAATTATTAGTACAATAAGGTTTAAGATGATCTTTTATAGTACAACAGTTTTAAAGTAAATTTAAAGCAAAAAAAGATGTCAAAACTAAGTTTAACATATGAAACAATCAGTATTCATATATGACTAGATTACAAGTGCATTTGTGCTTAGGTAGCGAAACTCATCATTATGCTCTAGATAATTTTATTAAATTTATAGATAGATTAACGAAAATACTCATAAAGAACATTCTTAAAGTTTCATTTGTTTCAACTACTGCGAATAGAAGCTTGAATAGAATTCCAAATACGAATAGCGATCTCCAGCCATTGAAAACTACGTCAATTTCGTGCACAGATTGAGAACTCAATTTACTATAGATTAGTTCTGAATATTATAAATTTACTTACGGTGGAGTTTACATGATCGTCACAAGTAGTACTACAACTGATGATAAAACCAATATTTGTGATCTTAGTGACAAATTTAAGACTCTTTTTATCAATACATAGGTGCGGAATATCAGAGAAATCGATACGACTTTTAGATATGGGAAGGACATACGACTTTTCACTATTAAGACAGAGACTATTTTTAGACGCCCAAAGTGAGATGGATAACAAATCAGCATTAAAAGAAATCGATCGTAGAAAGCAATTGTGCATCTAAAAACGCGAGCCAGACCACATAAAGAGACAACCCCATAAAGAGACAGAGAGTTAGATATGGGAATAGTAGGGGTAGTTGTCGTTAGTAGCACAGTATAACCAATAGACAACCTTTTCGGTTGGTTCATTTTTTGTTTTTTTTTTTATTTTTGGCGAAATTTACCCCTGGGCAAGGCTTATAGGAGTTAACACAGCCGGTAGCCAACTCACCTGCCGAAAGTGTTGACTTTGCGTCTGGCTTACGGCACGCGCACCCGGTCGCATACAGGTGCAACGTGGGAATCCGGTTGCATAAGTCTAGCGGCCAAGTGCAAGGTAGCGATGAGCTAGCGCAGTCTACGCATAGTTTTAGCTTACATATTAGATGGGTTGGTCTTAGAACAGTTAGTCTTCTGGTAGACACGCAATTGTACAGTACAATAAATTGCGTATAACCGAATCAACTGAGTTTTTGGGGATCCATTGGAAAGTTGGCGAGAGTATAAAAAGGGGCCAAGTTGACTGCCCCCCTCTCCCCCAACTTTAAATTTTTGAATTAAGTGAAAAGGACTTCATTAACTTAGGGTTGCTGTTATAAGTTTTTGGCCTTCTCTCCTGTTCGGGTTTTGTGCTGCCAGAAAACAATCAATAAATTTTAACATTTATTGTCACACAACTAGCTTTAAAAAAAAACTATTTATTTCGATAAAAAAGTGAACTTTAAAACATGTGAACCGAGTTAAATTTTAAACACTCCATCGAACAATTGCTTTAAATAAAACTCTGGGCTATGATAATGCTGAACCAGAAAAGTAGAAATGAACGAAAATTTATAAAATGATGCCTATACTCAGAAAAGCTTTTGAAAATAAATAAATATACATGATATATATGAAAAAATATATCTACATATATGAAAATAGTTAATCGCTCTCATTTTGCCGTTTGTTATGCGGGAATTAACAAATATTGCGAATTCACCTCTATAAAATTTAGCACCGAAGACTAACAGGGCTGCATTTGCAAGCCAAATTTTTTCTTAGTATCAGCGCTTCGAGCAATATTATAACCGCTTTTATTTTGCAGCATATATGGGAATAAACGAACTTTTACGATAAATATTTGTGCTCAAAACTTTATATAAATAAGACTACAAGTTCTTATGTAAAAAAAAATATGTATTATATTTTAGATTTTTGATAATTGGATATGTCAATTTTTCTTGAATCCAAGAGTAATCTTGTATGGTGAGAACGGTGTATACGTTTAATTTCAACCCCGAAATGTTCAACCCCAGACCCCTCATTGTTACCCACTGGTTATACTGTGGTTAGTAGTAAGAAGGTAGTAGTGATCGTTATGGTTGTAGTAAAGGGTGGTTAAATTTTAAGGGCCGATGTTGGATGTGAGCCACACCTATGTAAACGTAAAGTTTTTTTCTGCATTTCATTTGACATTTCTCAATTTTAGATCAACTCAATTTGAACATGGAAAGATACTCTTGACCATTCCAAACGTCAGAATGTCAGAATGTTGGCAAGAAATGGCAACAGTGGACGAACAATTTTCGAAGAAAATCATCTTCAGTGATGAGGCACATTTTCACCTCAGTGGATTCGTCAATAAGCAGAATTGCCGCATTTGGGCGAATGATAATTCAAGAGTGATTGTCGAAAAACCAATGCGCCCACAAAGAGTGACTGTTTGGTGCGGTTTATGGGCCGGCGGCATCATCAGACCGTATTTTTTCCAAAATGAGGCCGGTCAGGCAGTTACTGTCAATGGTGTTCGCTATCGTGAGATGATAACGAACTTTTTATGGCCCGAATTGGAACATATGGATGTGGACGATATGTGGTTCCAACAGGATGGTGCCACTTGCCACACAGCCAACGAAATAATGGCTCTTTTGCGCGACAAATTCAATGGCCGTGTTATCTCACGTGGTGGCGATGCCAATTGGCCACCAAGACCATGTGATTTGACACCGTTGGACTACTTTCTTTGGGGTTATTTGAAAGAAAAGGTGTACATCGATAAGCCAGCAACAATTGAAGAGCTAAAGGATGATATAATTTGGCACATTAACGGCATAGAACCTCAATTATGCCTCACCGTCATCGAAAATTTGGACCATCGGATGGAGGTGTGCCGCCGAGGTCGTGGCGAACATTTGGCTCATATTTTGTTACATGCATAATTGAACCACACCATATTATCATAATAAATAGAAATTACAATAATTTCCAAAATAATTTGTGTTTTATTCAAAATCAACATCGGCCCTTAAAATCTAACCACCCTTTATTAGCAAAGATATTTCGAAAAGAAAAAAATTGTCCGAAAAATTCAATTGTTAATAACTTTTACAAAAATTGATAGTGTTATTTCTTATACCTTGAATTTACATTATATGACAAAATATCTAGGTCTGAAAATCGAAAACTCATTTATGGGTGGCCCACTTGCGAAAATTTGACTCTAACATAACCGCTTATATTGTGCAACATATGTATATGGGAATAAACGAACTTTTATGTTAAAAATTTTAGCCCATTACTTTATATAAATAAGACTAGGATGCGCATTATATTTTAATTTCTTGATAATTGGTTCTGTTATTTTTTCCTGTTTCCAAGAGCAACCATGTGCAGTGAGAACCGTGTATACATTTAATTTCAACCCTGAAAGGCGCAACCCCAGGCAAAGTTTCACCTCAGGCTGTCTACTGGTGGTTATACTGTGGTTAGTTGTAATAAGGTAGTAGTAATCGTTGTAGTGGTAGAAGTAACAGTAGTGGTAAGCAGTAGCTAGTAGTACATTGGCGCACCCAGGGGGGGGGGTGTCGGAGTTCAAACCACTACCAAAATCTTAAAATATACTAGAATTTTTATAACATTTTTTTTAAATATAATAAGCGTAACACACCCAAAACTATTTTTCTGTATGCGCCATTGTAGAAGTAAAATTAGTAAAAAATAGTAGTAATTAGCAATAGCATTAGAAAAAGTAGTACTAGTAAAATTCATTTTTTTTTCATTCATTCATTCATTTATTTATTAATTTACAAAAAGACTTAAAATACTTAAATGCAACCCGCGAAGCAACAGTGCTTATCTGCAGGTTTATAGATATTTGACATTTTCATTTATTCTTATACATACATCTATGTACATATATGTGAAGATTCAAACAATTTTTCTGTCTTAATTTCAAATTTAACATAATCTTAAGTTTTAAATGATTTTAAATAATTTCATACATATTAAAGAATTTTTAACATTCGATTATAAATTTGTTTAGAAATTTATTACAATAAGCTTTTGATATGATTTTTAATTAAATATTTTCTTTTGGATGTGTTAGGTAGTTTCGCTAAATTTATTGGCAGTTCATTAAAAAGTGTTGGGAGCAATACTGCAAGCGAATTTTTGGTATATTTGTTTAAAAATTTTGGCACTACTGGCCTATTCTCTAGACATCTCCGTGTTCCGTGTTTATGAGCAATCGGTATCTTAAACGTATTTTCATCGTAAAACTCATTTAGTACCATTATTTTAAAAATCGACTTAACGTCAAGCAACTTTAATGCCCTATTTAGGTGAAGATTTCGAGTGTATATATATTTTTTCTTTGCTAGTGTTTTTAAAATATAATTTTGGCTGTGTTGTAGTTTCCTACAGTGTGTCGAAGAACTCCATCCCGTGATCCCATGCCTTAGATACGACTCTGATAATGCTAAATATGCTTGATGCAATGCTTCATTATTGCTACAAAACCCCAGTGCTTTAAAAAATAAGATGTAGATCGAAGTTTGTTTTGTAGATGGGATATGTGCGCATCCCACTTAAAGTTTTCGTCAAGTATAATACCGACGTTACGTTTTATACGTTTTAGCGATGTATATTTCGTGTTACAGTCACAGGTTATCAGATTTTTATGAAGGCAATCATAATTACGAAATATTAGTTTTATTTTAGAGGGGTAAATATGCGATGGTCTTATGTGCATTAATTTTGTCTTTGTTGCATTTATTGCTAGCCCATTATCGTGCGACCATTTAGTTATTTAATCCGGTTTTCTTTGCATTATGTTTATTGCGGTGTGGAGGTCTCTGTGTGACACCACAATTGCTGTATAATCGGCGTAAGTGAGTAAGTAAGAGCTTTAAGCATACTATTTGTGTAATATATGTATAATAAACAAAAGTGGACCTAATTTAGACCATTGAGGAACTCCATAAGACATTGTTGTGTGAATACTATATTCACTTCGTATTTTAACTCTATATTGCCTTAATTCTAGGTAGCTTGCAAACCATTTAGGACAATCATTCCTCTTATCCCCGCATTAACAAACGCTTGCAGTAATTTTGTGTGCGATAGAGTGTCAAATGCTTTACTAAAGTCTATAAACAGAGCTAAAGTATGGTAATGCTTCCCCAAGTTCTCATTAATTTTTAGTAGCATTAGTCGAAATAGCAGATGAAATTAAGGTAGCATTGGTAAAAAATAGTAGTAGTAATTAGTAGGACCATTAGTAAAAATTATAGTAGTAAAACTAGTAGCAGAAATTATAAAATATTGTAATAGTAATAAGTAGTAGCGTTAGTACAAATAGTAGTAGTAATTATTAGTAGCAACAGGAGAAGCAGTAGTAGTCGAAATGATAGTAGTAGCAGTAGTAATAGTATTAGCAATTAGTAGTACAAGCAATACAATAAGTAGTAATTAGCAGTAGTATAGTAGTAGTTGAAGATATGCTGGTGTTGCATTTTTGATCAAAGGTCATGTAAACGTGGAGTTATGTTTATAGAAAGTGCACACCGCATGTCATGCTGAGGATCCAACCTACTCCTGTACTTATTCTTCATAACAGCAAGGCATGAAAATCCTGCTTCACATAAATAAGTAGTCGGGAAAGGTAGCAGGGCTTTTTTAGCTTCATTGCTCAGAACAGGCTTACCAGATAATTGTGCCCAAAATTTTGTGAGACTCGTTCTGGCAAATCTCTCTTTTAAAACTACATCACCTTGCATTTCGAGCACTTCTTCTTGTAATCCAGCTGAATCGTTTTCAACGCCCATTACATCTACTTCAAATGGATTTCTTACCCAACTGTATTTCACGATATGGACATTTTGTAAAATATATATATCCATTTCGTTTTCAAGTTTTGTCAAATGTTCTAAAAAATAGGCAATGTCACCACGAAAATACGGTTGTCATTAAAATAAAGATCTTCCAAAAACAAGTTCAATGTTGGAAACGCTGCCAATTGACATGGGCAATTTTATTTTTCCAAAGTTTTATTTTGTTTTTAAAAACAGTAATTTTTCATAAATTGCTACTGCAATGCGATTTTGACCTTGCATTTCTGTGTTCAACTGATTCAAGTGGTGGAAAATATCACCTAAATATGCCAATTTAGCCATCCACTTGTTGTCACTGAAGCGACACGAATATGTCTTTTATCTGCCAAAAATATTTCTATTTCTGTTTTAAGAGAAAGAACTCTAGCTAGAATTTTTCCGCGGGGTAGCCAGCGGATATCCGAATGGTATAATAAATTCTGGTGATCTGAACCCATTTCTTCGCACATCAGTCGAAATATCCGAGAGTTCATAGTGCGTGCCTTTATGAAATTTATAATTTGTATTACGTCCTTTAACACCTGATGTAGATCTGGCTGCATATCACGTGTAGCCAAGTTTCCTCGATGTAAAAAGCAGTGTATTAAAACAACGTCTGGATTTCGTTCCTTGACTTTGGCACAAAACCCGATGCGACTCCCTATCATTGCCGGTGCTCCATCTGTACAGACTGCGAGTCAGTTGTCCCACAGTAATTGGTGTTCCACAAAGAACTTGTCTATTAAAAAAAATATATCAGCCCAGTTGTAGTTCCAGAGAGCTTTTCACAAAACAGGAACTTTTCATTGAAATTTTGAGGAGTTCTGTATCTTCAATATCAACTGAGTCGTCGATTTGAATTGAAAATTTGATTGCTTTTTTGAGATCCGTTATTAATTGTTCTAAAATATTGAATGACATTAAATCTATTCTCTTTTTCACAGTATCATTTGAAATTGGCAACATTTCGCAATTTCATCTCCACAGACAGTTCTTGCCATGGCTATTGCAGCTGGTTTAATAAACTGCTACTTTTGAAGCTACTTCGAAAGAAGCGTAGGTAGGTTGCAGAACTTGATGGTGCATCAAGTCTCATGCGCTTTGCTGGTGTTTCTTTTTCTTTCCAAAACAAAATAAAAATATTCGCAATTAAAAACGTGAATTTTTACCACTTCTTTAAAGTCGTTTGGGGGATTTCCGCGAACGAATCTAATACCTCTCGCGACCCGAGGTTAAGAATCGCTGCCGTACCACGTAACAACATGTGGTGCGAAGCTTCAAATATTTCTTGAATATTTAAGATATTCCGCGTTTTAACCGGAAAATTTATTTATAGATTACATGACTTAAGGAGGCTAGTCGCTGAAAGCGAAGACGTATTAAACAGATATAATTTCATAGTAATTTGTAGAAAAACCAAACTAGAGGATGTGTTTACGTCTCTATAAGCGTCGCTCGTTATCAACGGATTCTACTGTATTGCAAACCAAGGAAAAAAAACGAAAATTGAGTAGCTTCTACACCCGGCTAAGTACGGGCAAATCGGATTTGTTTATGTTAACACTTGTTAGAGCCGTTGGTATTGTTAGTACGGTGGTGTTGACGTTTTCGGCATTTCGCAATGACTATATAGTGGCAGTGGTGCGTGTGATTGATATGAGAGTTAGTTTATACGAGTAATGAATGTGTGCAGTTCTGCAACTTGCTGTTTTTATTGTGAAATTTTTCGTTCGAAAACACATAACGAAATGTCGACAGCAGCTGCACCAAAGTACTCAAACAACTCACATATTGCCAAAATAGCGTTTGTTATGGCAATCAATACGGTAAAGTTTACTGAACCCAATTTTAGGCAGCCCAAACTTATTCAAAACAATATAAGTATGTACATATGAACCTGTAAAACTTATTTTACTCTATTGCTATGATTGAATGGTTGGTTGCCTAAACTATTCAACTAGTCTATTTACGTACAAATTCTAAACTACAGTAGTTTTTATTATAATTTTTTTTATGTGTATCAAGTGCCGGCCGGATATGTTTTAATTTTGAAGGTGATCATATATCCTTTGATAGTAGAGAAATTAGCTTGAAATATTAAATGAGCTCGTTTCTTATTTTATATATGTGAAGTTAGTGCAGATCGTCACCAGATTTATTAATGTACCTACATATATTCTCAAATGCTCATTAAATAATTAATATCATATGTTAGTATTCACAGGAAGGCGAACGGGGCAGAGCTTTCAGTTAGTTAGTTTCGATAATAGTTGTTTACGTATTAGCAGAGATTTTTTTAAGAACTTATTACATTCCTGCATGTAAATCATACCGCCATTTTAACTAAGAGAGAAAGAATTCTGTAGTTTTTAAACCAGTTCCGTCCAATTTATTGACCTATGACGCTTCGTTCGCAATTTCACCTTCCTAAGTTAGCTTGTTTATGATGAATCCTGCCAAATATTGCAATCTCTTGCTTAAGTGACAACCAACTACTATTGTCGAGTTTTGTTTAGCTAATTAAAATCAAGGCACAAATAGTTCATTTTCTGGTTTATATATAGTATTATTGACATATAATTCGTTCTAGCTTCAATATCGATTCCGTTTTCAGATAGTTGTAGTTGTAACTTTAGAGCTTTACAAAACTACTTTAAGTACTAAAGCGATTTCTATCAAATATACTGTATTTTAAAGAAAATACTACTAATTTAATTAATTATAACGGGTTTTTCAATAGGGACACTACAAAAGTAGACCGATAGTGACAGCAAACGACGCCATATTTTTTCTCGCTCCTTTGACATTTCTCTTCAGTAAGGTTTGCCATTTCATCATGGAAAGATATACGATCCAACAACGAGTCGAAATTATTAAAATTTACTACCGAAATTCGGAGTCAATGGCATCAATTTTAAGAGCGCTACGTCCAATTTTTGGTCGTCGTCATTTCTGGCTGAATGGCTTCGTCAATAAGCAAAATATGCGTTATAGGACAGGCAGCAATCCACACGTACTCCATGAGTCAACATTGCATCTCGAAAAAATTACAGTTTGGTGCGGTTAATGGGCCGGCGGCGTCATTGGGCCGTATTTCTGCCGCTCAATGATAACCAAATATTTTTGGCTCGAATTGGATGATATGGACTTGGACAATATGTGGTTCTAACAGGATGGCGGCACAAGCCACACAGCGAATGTCACAATCGATTTATTGAAAACCAAGTTTGGTGAAGGTGTTATCTCACGAAATGGCCCAGTCAATTGGCCGCCTAGACTATTTCCTGTGAGGCTACGTCAAGTCTATGGTATATGCCAACAAGCCAGAAACGATTGATGAACTTCGTACGAATATCGAACGTGAAATTGCAGCAGTATCGGCCGATTTATGCTTGAAAACCGTCGGAAATTGGGTTCAGTGTCTGGACGTCTGCAAGCGTGTTCGTGGTGCCCATGCAAAAGAAATCGAGTTCCATACATATTGGCATCGAATGTACTTTAACAGGAATAAAGAATTTAATTCAAATCCCAAACCGTTTTTGTTTTATTTAAAAAAACTTTTGTAGCGTTCATATTGAAAAACCCTGTGTATCATTTTCTGTCACAGCAATGATACGAAATATTGGCTTGTTTTTGTGGCTAATATTTTGAGACTCTAAAGTGGACTAGAAACTTACCTATTTGCATGCATAAGTTATATTTTCAAAATTTAAATTTTCTAAAGTAAATGAAATATTGTTGGATAAAAATTGAATGTAACTTAGACTACTTTTTAATAAAAAAATCGTATCCAAATAACTACGACATTTTCTCACTCTCTCGAAGTTCGTTGTTAGTGTTTTACTTTATTTGACTTTTCATCGCTCTCATTTCTCTCCTCTTCTATCTCACTTCCCACCTAACGCGCTTTCAAAATTGAGAATTCCATTTCGTGCGTTATTGTGGCATGCCCCATATAAATTATATAAACATGAGAAATTTTCACAGTTAGTTGTCGCTTGATGCGGCCCTTTAGGGATAGGTCTATATTTAGCGGGTGTGCCTTTTTAAACTTCTCCTGGGATGCAGGGGTGAAAGTCTAATTAAAAATTGCATAGTTTGCGCATTTCAATAAGGTGTTAGTTCAATTGCACAATCCACAGTGACTGACAAAAAATAATGGCGTCGCATCACAGTGCAGAACTGCCAAGAAACGTTATTTAAAATTTTTTACACTTCGTCACTGCTCATTATGTATTGTGCAATACTTTAAGACAAACTCGTAATCTCCCTCTCTTCCCGAAAACAGGCTTGCGTTGCTAACGGCCGGCTAAATAAGCTAGAGGAGTAATACCGGGGAAACCTAGGCTAAGTTGATGCCATTACATTTTGTGCTCGAATTTAATGCGCCCCTGTCGGAAACACTCGAAAGTGATTACACACGCCAATCTAACTTATTGAGTACTGGCGTTGCAATAAAACATTCGGTGACAAATTTTATGTGCACCCATTGTAACCGGAATAATCAGTATACTAGGTATTAATTAATTGAATTTTAGAAATGACCCCACAAACGACGCTAATACACTTAAGTAATTTTTGAATTTGAAGTTTTAATTCTTTTTGGTAAATATGTTTTGGCACGGTTATGTAACTGTTTATCAGTTTTCAGTGCTGCAATTAATTCAGAAGCTTCTAACTCTTAAACATAAAACTTCGAATATTATACAAGTTGGCCTTAGTTTAACTAGTTTGTCCACAAAATGCATTTTTATTGCAATTGCGATACAGCTATTTCTATTGAGTTGTTTCTATTACGATCCCTTTGCTTTTTAGGCGTCCGTGCACCCTCTGAGTGGGTTTGGCGGTGTTATAATTCATTGTCCGATATTTTTTTTTTATAATGTTGGTCCCAGTTCCACATGGATGTAGAGAATGCAAACAAGTAATGTCAAATGCTTACCTATTGTTTAGCGTTGCTCGTGCAAGGTAACGAAACACAAACCGTTGAATTTGGTCGGAAAAATTTTGTGAACGGATACAAACAAACGAAATAGATAGTTAGTGTTCACAACACAAAATGAAACCATTCAATATTTAGCAAATTCGATATGCAATTGTAGAAAAATAGTTCATCATCTACTAAACTATATGCAAATTCAGAAATTTGTTATATTAAACTGCCGGCGTAATTTGTTTTGTTTGGATTTCGCTTATGATGGCTACAAACGAAATTAAGCAAGTATACTCGTACAAGGGAACAAAAGTTCGTTTGGCTTGTGCTCACCTACTAATGAAACGTTTCGTTAATTTTTAGTGCTCGGCAGGAGTGATACGTTCGGTATGTTTACGTTCTCTGCCTGGGGATATACTTTATTATTGTTAACATTTTTTTTTCTAATTTCGATTACTTATAGCGCACGTGCCATCCTATTAAAATCAAAACTCAAAGTACCAACAATGAAAATATATTTTTTCACATTCACTAGCTCAACATATCCAATGTGGTGGAAATAAGAAAAAAAAAATAAAAATTAACATTGTTTCTAACTTATAGATTTCCGCATCGCAGAACTGGTATCCAAGGAATCTCGTGTTTAGCACCCCATTTTTCTGCATAATGAATGCGAGGTAAATATGAATGCGTTTGTTGCATAAATTGGTTCGAATATCAAATAATAGGTTTCCCATTAATACATTATATCTTTTCTTTCCTTTACTCAATAGCAAGAAGTTATTTTGGATATGAATATGAATATGACTACTAATTGAAGCAACGGTATATGGTACTTTTCAATAGGCATATTCATAGATTTCTATCAATGCATATAATGATAGCAATCAAGGAGCTTGATGACTAATTGCATACATATGTAACTATAACTTAAGAGGCTAAGAAATTGCAAATGCAAGGTTCGTATGGTTTCCAATTAATTCTAATATGGTAGCCGTATTAAGGAAAGCGGAATACTAAATAAAAAAAATATTATTATATTTGTATACTCGGGCGCACTGGTGGTGCCCAGGGTATTATAGCTTTGTTCACCTAACCTAAAGCAACCTAGATAGATATAGATATGTGTAAAAAGCAATGTCTGTCTTCTACCCGTCCGTCCGTCTGTCTGTCTGTCCGTGCTATGGACAACTCGAGTAAATATTGAGCTATCTCAACAAAACTTGATATACACATTGCCTTGGACGAAATCGGATTGGACTAGAGAAGGGAATACAAATTTGGTAAACATATTGTATTTCAAGTTAATAACTAAAACTTCGAAAATATAACGCAAGTTTACAAAATTCAAAAAATTCGATATTCTGTTAACTACTAATCATAACTCGCTTAATAGGCAGGACGGGAATATGGTATTAAACCTTTTTTTGGCATAGGCGTGGCACTGACCACTATAAAACAAATAGTTAGGCACATATGTCTCCGGAACTGCGTTATCAAACCCTAGAAAATTTAATAAAGTTCAAGCCAGTAAGCATAATTTTGAACTTTATAGTTATAACTCGTTCAAAAACCACGCTCGTCTCTCCTATAACGATTAAATACAAAAATCAATGAAATCCGCAATTTAATAACTACTGGCTTATACTCGACAGACGTTGTCGTGCGTATATTTATTTGATTAATGCATTTGGATATATAATCACAAAAATAGTATCGATTTCTTTCGCATACAAATTGTTTATGATTTTGCTAACCCTCTTCAAAATTTAGCTAGCTACATATAAACCTTCTGCTCAGCAGAACGAACCATTTGACACTTATATTTTACTATTTCGTAACTTAAATTAATAAAATGTGACTTCTGAAGCAGGTAGCAAATCTGTTCAATATATAGCTAGCTATACAACTTTTCCTCAGCAATACAAACTGATTGATATTTTAATATTTCAAATAACTGGTTAATAATTTCATTAAATTCAACTTTTCCAACAGATGGCGACCCTCTCCACAAGATAGATACGAACCTCCTTTTCGTGGCAACCTTCTACAAAATAAAATTATGAACCCTCTCTTCGCCAAGACGAACCGCATCCATATATTAATATTTCATAAAATTTGTGTCTAATTTAATAGAATACGGCTTTGCAAACAAGTGGTAACCTTCTTCAAGTAAAACTAATCCTAAAACCTTCACGGAATAAATATATTATAACTCATCTATGTATATATATATATATATATACTTAGATATAGAGTAGTTTACTCAAATTAATTAGGTAAGATTGGGCTGAAGAAGGAAATATATGAAATCAAAGATGTTAGCAAAATTCGTGGTATCGTAAACTTTAGAGCAAATATCTCCGAAACTTTTCAGGCAAAACTGCGCTCACATCTCACGGGCGCTACCGTCAAAAAAAATTAAATGTTCTTTATTTTGCTAAATCATTTCGTGAATTCAAATGTGGTATAAAGAATCTATTTAGGGAGAGTAGTACCTAGAAAATCCCAATTTCGGGAAATTTTTGTGGTACATCAAAATTTAACTAAATTTTGCTTTCCTCTTAAATGGGGCCGTGGGTAACCGATTTTTTTTTTTTAAATTACTATAAACCCTGATATGTAGGATCACTGTACTAAAAATCATTCATCTGCACCGAATAGTTGCAGATAGAAAACGAATTCAAATTTGCTCTTTCATAGGAGAGTGGTACCGCCAACTTTTCCAAATTTATGTATATATCCTATGTTTTCTCGGCTACAACATGAACACACTGTAAAAATTTTATAAAGAGCGGTCTTATATTCAATATTATATGGATTTATATACAACTAAAAATTGCGCCGGGTATTAAAAGTTCGATTGCTCCCGAAATCGATGGGGCAATGAGAGTTTTTGCTGATATTGAGGGAGCTTTTAACATCGCTATCATCGATTCTATATAAGGTGGACCCACTCTGTATTATTAAGAAGATTTCTGTCTGTGGGGGAGAATGATGGTCCTTGGCAGAGGTTGGGAAAGGATGCCCATAGGTTGGTGTACTCTCCTCTCTTGTGGTATCTGGTAGTAGACTCTCTTTTAACGGGGCTCAGCCAGGGCTCGCAACTCCTTCCGTCTCTGTGTAAGAAAGAATTTCGCCACCACCCTGTTCGGTCTTTTCAAGAACGTCGGTAAAGCATCAACAGTTCTCATGCGTCTTATGCATCACATCACTGATGCACCTTACCATTCAGTGTTGTCAGCCGGAACCCGTATGTTTTCAGAGATGGGCTTGCAAATTATCGTTCCCTTCGATCTGAGCAAAGAAAAGAGAAAAAGCAAAAGCTTTAGTCATTAATCAACTAGAAAATCGTCTATATATATTCCTAACAGGCTGCTTAACCCATTAATGACAACGTATGATGTATCATACGCAAAAAGTGCTTTTTTTAAAAATTCGTCAAAAATCCGAAATGAAATAAAAGCTTTTTATATTTGCAGTGTGAGCGAGATAAAAGGATTGTTGCATTAGAAAAGCTTTTTAATTGTCGCTTGAAGCTCATTTGTTTACAGTTTTCGCGTCAATTTACGTAGCATTTTTCGGAAAAGTGAATAATGACTCGAAGGTGAGGTTTATATTTTTATAAATAGTAAGCGAGGAATTTGTATAACTTAAAATGTGCATAAACTTAAAGCTAAAACCCTAAGCTATCAAATGAATATAAAGTGCAGTGAAAAATTGAGCTCCGAAAGTGTTTTAACTATTTGTAAACTATTGCGTATGTTTTATCATACGTAAACGCTAGTCCAGTTTTTGCTATGTATATGAAAATTCATTCCTAATATCTCCTTGTAGACAAGCAACAACTGAGGAGATGATGATGATGCAGAGATTATAGAAAACATCAATAATGCCAATTTTATTGATGTGACTTTGCTCCCCCCCGAAGAACAGGAGTTATCCGATTGCGATGACGCAGATGAAGACGATGAAGGTACACTGGGTGATTTGGGTCGTGGAGTTCTTAAAAGGGCATGTGAAATAAGAATTGATAACTCAGAAGTGGAGGAGCAACAGTTTCTAAATGAAGCGAGCAGTTCACTAGCCCCACGTACAAGGACTTCAACTCAAAGGAAAACTAAAAAAAAGAAGATTTGCCGAAAATGGTCCAAGATAGTACTAAAAGCAAGTGAATGTTCTATCACAGCAATACGCGAGCATACTCCGGACATTGTAGCAGATATTTTGGAAAATGATTTAAGTCCAATACAACTTTTTAAAAGAATTTTTGATAGCGAATTTATGGAATGTATACAATCAGAGACTGTTAAGTACGCCATAAGCAAAGGAGATGAAGCTTTCACCGTAAGTCTTGAGGAGTTATACACATATTTCGGCATCCTTATACTAAGTGGATACAACAAGGTGACTAACCTGAACCACAAATTCACTTGCTTACTTGTTAAATTAAACATTTTTATTTTAAGGTTCCAGCTACTCGCATGTACTGGGAGACAGAAAGTGAGGTGTACTTCATTTTCTGTAGACGAATCGATGGAGCCGTATTTTGGTAAGCATTCTTTCAAGCAGTTTATACGAGGAAAACCAATTTGCTATGGATACAAAATTTGGTGTATGACTACTTCAGAAGGATATTTGTTGAACTTCGATTTGTACACCGGAAAAAGCATGATTCGATCTAATGAGCCCTTAGGTTTATCTGTCACAAAAAGTTTATGTTATGGCATAGTTCCCGAACACAGCACTGTATTTCTAGATAACTATTTCAATAGTTTTAAATTATTAGAAGAGTTTGATAAGAAAAATATAACAGTGGTGGGAACGATTCGCTCGGACCGTATTGAAAATGCTCCTTTGAGCAGCATGAAAAGAGAACTCCGTGGTACTTGTGAAGCACTAAAATCTAAAAATATTACCCTAGTTAGGTGGAATGATAACAATCATGTCACCATTGCAACAAATTGTAAAAACGACAACTTAACGACAACAACCGGATTATGCAAAAGATATGATCGACAACAGAAACGCAGACAAGACGTAAAGCAACCAGTCATTATCAAGGAGTATAATTCGGGAATGGGTGGAGTCGATCTCTTTGACCAGCAAAGGGCAGCGTACCGAACTCGGATTCAGTCAAGAAAATGGTATTGGGCCATTTTCAGATTTTGCTTACATGGTGCCGTTGTAAATTTATGGATATTATTTCGGAAAGCTTATCCACAAGTTACTCTTCTCGGCTTCATCCGACGACTTACAAGGAGCATACTTTCAAAGCCAATAGATTTTCATCCAGTCTCATCACGAAAGAGAAAACGAGAAAACGAAACTAGATACGACGGAGTCGAGCACTACGTAAATTACTCAAAAACTCAGCGCCGATGCAAAAATTGTGGAAAGTGTACGAAATTTATATGCATGAAATGTAATTTTGGCTTGCACCCAGATAACTGTTTCTACAAATATCATGTAAACTGAGTCAGCAACTAAATCTGAAAATTAACGGTGAATATGTCATTAAATATATAAATACGATGTCAATTTGAACTCAAAAGTTATAGTGATGTTTACATTTTATTTTCATAGAGGCAGGTCTCCGTATACGTTAATGTATGATATATCATACGCTCCGCCACGCCCACATCTTTGGAGATATTTTTTTGAAAATTGGAAATTACCCTTTTAATATCATTACAGACGTCTGCTTAAAATTTCTGTAGCTTATCATAGCGGGTTTTAGGTGTGAGCAGTAATGGGATAAAACGGACACTGTAGGTGTCGAAATTGTTGCAAAGAGCTTTTATTAACTTTTGAAAGATAGTGCATATTTTGAATGGTACAGGAAACAGCAACGACTTTAATATTTTACATATTGTATTTTTTGCAAAAGTAAAACCAAAAACAAAAAGTTAGCGCAAGTAAGCCCAACCTAGATGTGATCCAAAGTCACCAGTCAAAAATACTCAGACTTAAAACGAATGTCGCGTGGTATATAAACAATATCCATTTGCACAATGACTAAACTGTCGTCCAAACAAGCAATTTTAATGGCATAAATATATATGTATACATGCATATTAGTCCTAGTTAAACCACAAAATACCTCAACTACAATCTAACTTGAAGTATAAAAATATCTTTAAAATATTTATAGGACTGATTGTCAAAGAAGAGATTGCACTTACAAATAAAGAGAACGAGGCAAACAAATAAATTATATTAGATACATAGAAGAAGAAGATATACCAAATTTGACTAGTTTCTCACAAAAGTATTAAGTCTTATTTCGTAATTGCTATTTGCTTAAAATATGTAAATAGAAAAAATCACCAGAGCAGCTCGACCTGCTCTTCAATCTCTCAACACCAACAATCACAACAATTGCATCTACAATTTAAGCAGTACAATGGAATAATTTTCAGATTCATAAATTTGCTTGGCACTTGGATAATTTTCTCGCCTTCTTAGACACAAAACAATATTGTACTTAACTCTAAACTTTTTTGGTCTTCTGCCTTGGTTACTTGGCTCTTTCTTTAAACGAAATCGTCTATACCTTTCTTTAGTTTTTTGCATGAAACTCAAGCTATTTACTTACGTACACATATACATATTCACATACATACATACATACATACATACATATGTACGTTCCCATTTGCGTAGAAAATCCTTTTGCGTTGCTACTTGTATTTCCGTCTACCAAGCGACATAATTGCCGACACCGTTAAGTCAATTCCATTTCTAGAATGGCACCTGAAGTGCATTCAGAGCACTGCAACTTTGTCAACTCGACGAACTCAACGGCTGTGGCAACACAAAAAAACAAAAAAAAAAAACAAAAACAGAAACTGAAAAATAAGCACTGTTGCAACTTTCTTGTTGTTGATGTTGCACTTGAAGTCAGCTCGTTAAAGGTAATTGCCGCTGACTCTGTACTTTTTCAGGTGCATGTCAGTTAGCTTTTGTCGGCTTCCTTGCTTTTTCACCACTCTTAGATCGCCTTTTATTTCACATCGTTTGCTTATTATCTTTTTTTTTTTGTTTTTTTTTTGTATTTTCTTCTGGTGCTAAGCTGCTCCTCGCACAGTTGCTTAGGCAACAGTATCATACCTGCGGATTCAATAGAATTTTTCTTAAGGCCTTATATTTCTTGAATAACATTAAGAGCTCACGTTGCTTTTCTTTGGAGTTTTCGTACTTCTTTTCCTGTACTTGTTTTCCTTGTAGTTGTTGTTGTTGCAACTTTAATACCTAGCTTTGCATACATACTTATAATACTAAAAAAAACATATGTTTGTGTCGTAAAGAAACTTATGCTGATTAAAATTTAAATGATGCGTTAAAATTTACTCTTTTGGCAGTTCATGTAGCTTATCATTAGAAAATTGTTGCTGTGCTTGTATGAAACTTAAAGCGTTGGATTTTTTAGGATAGCAATTTAATCGTAAACACACACACACGCCACCTTTTCAAGTTTGAACTAAATATTTTTGTGGAATAGTTATTTTTTGGAAATAAAATTTCTTTAACGGTATCGAGTGTTTTACTTTTACTGAAACATTTTTTTCAATTTGAAGGTGCAAATGCAATTAAAATAAATTTAAGATAATTTTTTGGTTTATTTTTAGTGATTGTATTTCCGGCTTAAAGTCAATTTTGTAACGCATGTAACGGATCATGCCACATAATCAGCTATAGTCGCGCTTGGTTGTATAAGTACAGAAATAAAGTTCGCATTTCTGTTCGAAACCTGTCCGCAAATTCCACATGAGTCCTCAAATTTTAATTAAGCTTTCAAATTGGGTTTGCACGGATTTGTATTTTTAAATTGAATATATTTTAATCGTGGGTAAAATAATGTTGGAATGGCTGCATTCGAATTTTATTCGATAGTTTCAGATATTTTTAATTTTAGTTTTTTCACGATAACAAATACACTGCCTACTTATTGTACTTGGTGAAATTAGCACTTGATTGCAACATGAAAATATCGAGTACATAGTTATATTTACTTGTATCGGAACATCGGGATTGATATGCAACATGTTTTCAGAGCACTGGTGTGGGTCTAATGAGCCGTGTAGTGCGATTCACTAACTTATTTTGACGATATTCATATGGTTAACTCATCTTAACGAAAATTTTAACGATGTTGCTATTCAGCAGCAATTTTTTAACGATTATCGCATTCGTCGTTAGAAAGATAAATTTAAAATTCGGCGATTTGCTTTCTTGAAATTAAAAAAGGAACATTACTTAATGTCGTTTGAATATCTGTCATATGATTTATTACGAGGTGACGAAGAAGTATGCGCTCCAACCGTGGATCGGCTTTTACTCCGGGATGTGGGCAATCCCCCTCATTTGAATCCAACAGAATTTCAGAAGCTGTACCGGTTAACTCCAGACTTGGCTAAATACCGAATCTCTCAGCCAAATAAGAGGCTGCAGAATAACAGCAAAATCGACTGAGGAAAAAATAGGTCGTGTAGTCTTTAAGCCTGTACGCAATTTTAAATTTTAGTTTTATATTGGTAGGTTCTAGCGGCTTTGAGATTCTTTGAAACTGGTTGCTTTCAATGACCCTTAGGTGAACAATGGGGAATAGCAATGAGCCAGTTATCCGTAAGCCGGCATTCAATGGGTAACGGATGCAATCAATGAATCATTCTTTTACCAGAAAGTGGGGTTTCTTAAGACCCAAGTGGAACGCCGAGCTGCTAAAGAAATGTTTGCTTCAGCGTCGTCACCATTTGTGGGCGGCTCTATTGGGGCCGTCGATTGTCCTCATATATCAATGTTGCCACCAGAGGATCATGAGAAGGCTTATGCCAACCACTATATCTACCATTCAATTCATGTGCAAGTGGTAAAAGCAAAGCTCTAGCAAGGATCAAAGTATAAAAACATAAATATTGTTAATTTTAATACATAGATAAATTATCCTAATCAAAAAATTTAAATTTGTACATATCTGTAAATCCTAAAAACGCTGCAGCACAACGCGAATTTTAAAAACGAAAACCACGGTATATTTGCAGGCGGTTCAGGATATTCCTTGGCGTCCAGTTGATGACTATTCTACCAAACCACTCAGAGGTGAGTCTGAAATTCTGCTACAATGGAGCATTGCAATATATAAAATGAATTATAAACGTTTGTAGTTTGAAATAAACTAGTATCTTATTTCACTTTAATCGTTTTTTTCTCTTTGTGCTTTTCGCTTATTTTGACATTTAAATTGACATATGTGCCACTTTTAATCATTTTGAATAAATACAGCGAGACTAACAGCTGTTTTAAGAACAAGTTAGTGAAGCGCACAATCGTTAGTGCAAACGACAAATATCATCGTCAACAATTGCGATTGTCGCACCGTTTAAAGTTAGTGAATAACACTACTGAACTTGTTCTGGATGAGCATAAACGAAAGTTAATACATTCATACATAAAATGTTTTTTGTACTCACAAATTAAATTGGATTCCCGTTAACAACTTTTGAACAAGATTTTTTAACAGATACTGCATCTCTATATGTACATACTACGTGCGAATTTACATTTGTTCGAATAACTTAATTTTGTTATATATATATGTCTTCCGATCTGCTGGTATCTTCAAAACTAATATTTATTTAGACTTAGTATGTTGTCCAAATTTTACAGGGATTAACTGCATAAAAAAAAAGCTCAGATAACTGTTAGTGTGATTGCATTTGTAATTTTTGTAAACGTACATATATATGCTATATATAACAGGTGGCGCAAAAGTAAACTTCCGATGTTTTTTGGCTGTAATTTAAAAAAAAAATGAAAAACTTTGATTCTTCTTGTGGATTATTTTTATTTGGTCTTTTAATTTTTTTTACATCAAGTCGAGAATATGATGTCATGTGAATGGCCGCCGCCACAGTTGATTGTCATTTGAGCCCTTTTTATGGCATTTTCCATCACTTTGGCCAAAACTTCCGCCGATAGGTCCTCACATTCTTGACGGATATTCTCTTTAAGAGCTGCAAGAGTCTGAGGCTTGTTGACATAAACCCGCGACTTCAAAAAGCCCCACAAAAAGAAGTCTGGAGCGGTCAAATCAGGCGATCTTGCTGGCCAGTGCAAATCGCCAAAACGGGAGATTAGGCGCCCTGGAAATGCATCCTTCAGCATATCGGTTGTGGCACGTGCAGTGTGTGCCGTTGCACCGTCCTGTTGGAACCACATGTTTTCCAATCCCAATTCATCAAGTTGCGGCAAAAAGAACTCGTTGATCATTGCTCTGTAGCGCTCACCATTCACAGTAACCGTTTGGCCCGCGACGTCTTCGAAGAAAAAAGTTCCGATGACTCCTCCAGCGAAAACAGCACACCATACAGTGACTTTGAGCGAGTGTAATGGCTCTTCGTGGATTACACGCGGATTTTCAGTGCCCCAGAAGCGTAAATTTTCCTTATTTACGTACCCGCTAAGATGGAAATGGGCCTCATCACTCATGATTATTTTTGATGAAAAATCATCTTCCTCTCGGTGGTGATTAAGGATGGCTTGAGCGTATGTTAGACGAGATTGGCGGTCAGCAGCTAACAGCTGATGCACCGACTAGACTTTGTACGGAAACATCTTCAAATCTTGTACCAAAATTCGCTGTAAAAACCGTCGACTGATACCCATTTGCGTGGCACGTCGTCTGGTCGATGTCGACGGCGCTTCCATGACATCCTCGGCTACAGCAGCAATATTCTCTGCAGAACGGCTACTCCGGGGTCTGCCACGCCTGGCAGCATCTCGTGTTGTGCCAGTCTCTTCGAGGCGAGCGGCTGAACGTCGCAGTGTTTCACCAGTAGGCGTTGGACGGCAAGGAAATCTGCTACGAAATTCACGTTGTGCCAAAGTCACCGACCGATCATTGGCCAAATAAATAGTCAGCAATATTCCGCGTTCTGGAGCAGTGTAGCGTAACATTGTTTATTAACGTGTATTTCGCATGTGTTTACTACACAAATGTCAAAACAGAACTTACATTAGGGGCCAATCGCAAAATTTATAGCATTTTCTGATAGGTGGATTACTTTTGCGCCACCTTGTATATATGAATATATATAAGATATTTATATTTAAAGTTTAAAGTTTATTTGCTGAGAATCAAATTACAAATAATACAAAATTTAAAAAAAAAATCTAACCAGTTGTTTATACATAAAGTGTATGAACCCTACATCCATTCAGATGGACGCCACAAATTGTAGAAGAAGTTTGGCTAAATATTATATGATGTAAACGCCAAATTATAATTATTATTATAATATTTTAAGTTGATTCTGTTGATGTCAAGTCGTGAAAACTATTTGATTTATATGCTAGAGCTGAAATTACATTTTACTTTTTGTTGAATGCATAAAAATTCGTGAAAGTACAGAAGTATGAAATGCATATATTTCATAATACATAATTGTGTTTTGCAGGCCACCGTTGAAAAAATGTCATTTGAAAATATCTTAGATAAAGGATGATGTGGAAAGAGTGTGTGTAAATATGTTTGTATGTAGTCCATATATATAATAAGAAATGTTGTATAAATGTTTGTAGATATGATGTACTATGTACATACACAGACCAGGTAAAAAATAATCGTCAAAATAAAGTAAGGTTGAAATTTTTTTAAACAAATTTCTTAAATTTCGAGCTCCTTATCAGTACCTAGTTCATTGACCGAAAAAAGCCAAGCCATTTATCAAAGTATCGAAAATTGCAATTTATTTTGCATTACATTTTCTATTTCCCAGAGTAATTAACCTTAAGATTTCGAACATAAATCATGAAGGACAATAGCAGAGAGTAAAAGATAGAAGAAACCATTGAATTTAAAGTGAAACATTTATTTTCGGTCTAATTTTTTCACTGGACATGCAATTTTCACTTATTTTGTTAGCCTTATTTATTTAGTCAAATATGACGATTGTTTATAAATATTACTTGAAGCAACTTACCATTAGCTTAAAATTTAGTGGTTCACCCCACCAATGTACCCGAGATTGTATCATTTTAAGAAATATTAGTAAAACTTTCGCGGATAAAACTATCGAGAACGGGTTCCGAAGAGCTACAGGAAAAGTATTACATGTCACTCACTTTGTAACAGCAGAACACACTCTCTCTTTATTCGTTTTCGATGCAACCAACAGCAATATTTGCTCGTCTCCCAGTTTTTTTTCCACTTATAAAAAAGGTTTACTTTTGGGTTAAATTTAAATATTTATAATTTATTTCTATTCGTTATGTTTGTATGTACATTTATTTATAAGTGGTTTGAGGTATATATTTTGAGTATATTTTGGTTCTATGTAAATAAGGCAATCAAAGCATTTTTTAAGCCTTCTCAAAGTCTCTATGTTGCTCATGGGCCATGTACTACTTGACTTTGGGCACTCCACGTTTTACAAAAAATAGCTGGCTTTCTCTATCGAACTAGACTATTCTTCTTAAAGACTATTTTTGCGTAGAAGCGCCTGAGAATGAGAAGCAATAACTTGATTAATTCTTTTTGATTTTTGATAATTTGCTTTACAGACGGAGTTTAGCATTTGTTTCATTGTAAACAAAATTTTGTTTATGCGCTATTTGATGGAAGTAATTTTTTCTGGTCAATGCGTCAATTTTGTCAAGTGTTTCTGAATTTCTAAAAAAAACTGACAATTTTTTTCTTCGAATTAATTATAAAACTAAATAACCTGATAATTGTTTTTCATTGTTGGAGATGAAATCATAGTTTTTTTTTTTAATTCGTTTAAAACTCGAGGCTCCTATGAAGGGTCGAGTTACGAGAAACTATCGTAAATTTCATATTAAATAAGTCTCAAATGCCGATGATTGCTCGACAATGGCCAGCGTCAATGTAATTGATGACCTGTGTTCGAAAGCGAACGGATACCTCTCCGACTTTGCCCGTTTCTTCACAGGCTGTAACCTGGCGTTGCCCCTACTAAGTCCGCGGAGGTTTGCCATTGCCTGCCAAGGGGCGACCAATATTAGGAAAAATAAAGCGCGCACACGCTACACATTCGGCCGTCGCGCACACAAGCGCAATCGTCAACAAAGTACAGAGCCGCAACAATGTCCTCAAGTCCTCGATTGGACGGGACGGCCGGTAATAAACTATGCTACGACAGTGAGGTCGCCGGGAATCAATAGGGCACAGTGGATAAAACTGCAAACCTGCCAGAACGCCGCACTCCGCACGGTGACGGGATGCCTGCTGATGTCGCCTGAGGGGCAATCTCCATCAAGAGGTGAATGCTCAGCAAGCAGTTCCTTGCTGTGTGTCACCGCTCGGGACATCTGCTTGCAGTTGAACCACCTCTCAGTTACATCAGAAGGCATCTACTTGAATGCAGCCGCTGTATCCGGAGGCGTACCGGCGGGTCCTAAGCAACATCCATAGAGAGACAGTCACTACCACCATCGACTCTCGCCAGGCAAATGCCTTATTAGGAGCCCTACCACCACCAACTGCAGATGAGGAGTTCCTGCTGCCTCGCTGTGTCACGCGTTACTCTGGCTCAATTAAGATGTGGGTATTGTAGTAGACCTATCCAGAATCAACCCTGACATACCCAATACATGTCCGGCATGTGGAGATTCTCCGCACGATACCAACCACCTATTCACATGCCCTCTCAAACCTTCTCATTTAAGCCCCCTCTCCCTCTGGTCCAACGCTGTCGAAATAGCATGTTTCCTGGGCCTGTCCCTAGATGAGTTCGACGACAACGACCATGGGTGAATCCGTTCTTCACAGGGCGTGACTAGGCGCTTTTATGAAATTTTGTATTGCATTTACTTATGTATTTATTTGATTGGTATGAGGCAAAGTATATTTTATGCTTGGGAGTGCTTGAAGAGTCCAAATAAACTAAATTATATGCCAGTTATTTGAAATATTTAAATATGGTTGTCAAACAATTCGTCTAGGCGAGGAAAAGGTGCATACATGCCAAGTGTATCGAACGTAAAAAAAGAAAGAAAGGTTCTAGATATGTATATTGTGGAGAGGGATGCGACCTTTTTGAAAAGACTTTTTTAATTTAATTATGCGCATGAATACAGATTCTATAAACATGAATGTCGAACAGTTGTCTCCGTGAGGAAAAGGCGCATACCTAAATTTTTGCGAGGGTTGTCACCTGTTTTATCCCACAGAAACCGAAACGCGTTTCTGGTAACGTATGTAAAGCGTATTTAATAAATTAATAAATGTAGGAAAACGCCTGCCGGATTGTCTAGTACTTTCATTAAAAAAATGAATGAACAAATATTAGCAAAAGGAAGCATTGCGAATACTATAGCAAAATTACTGCATCATTTAAGGCATAACTAAAATTTGGCGCTAACGTCATGGAAATGATTTTTTAGAAGTTTTTTCATAGCAGAAATGTACTCGGAGTTTTGCCATTGCCTGTCGGGAAGGGACCGCTTTAGATGTTACTTGCCCCAGCTGAGATTCGAAACCGGAGCATACCGTGCGGCGTGCATTCGCTACACACTCGGCTACGTCGTTTGTATTTATACTAAGGAAAAAATAGTTGTAATTTAATCTAGCAGATGAACTTTTTTCTTTATGTTTTCGCTGAAAAGAGTTACAACATTCGCAGACCCTTCATCTCAACCACGAAATGGTCGAAATGACCTGCATATGTCACACTACACAACGGAGTGTTAAATCGTATAACCTAAGTAAGTTTTTCTGTTGATTGCAAGCAGTTCACACTTGTTTTTTTTTACATAGACTCGAAAATAACAATTTGAAATTATAATTCCCAAGCAAATTGCGTTTCAAGGCGCTTTGGGTCATAACATGACTCAAGGAGCATTCGAGTGTTAATTAAAAATGTCATTTACACTAACACCAAGTAGAAAATGTAAAAATACAAAAAAAAACAAAAATGTCAAACGTCAGTGACGACAAGAGCTCAGGCAACGCCAAACTTTCGCAGCCGGTCGTCTTAAGTGGCTCCTTTGCACGCTCCTTTTCGCCACAATGATTTGCTAAATTGCCACTTCTGGCTCGCGGTCTCCGAACTCACTCGCATTTGCCATGCCACATTAGCCCTTGCCACTTCAAAAATATTTGCTCTGCTTACCACACACTACTTGCCATTTGCTATTTGCCACTTGCCACTCATGTTGCTTTTTACCAAGCTATGTATGCGTTGCTTTTTGCCATATACACGTTATGTAAAGTAAGCGAGTGTTGCCTTCGCAATTCTGCGCACTCAATTGCCACTTCTGTGCTGCGTCGTGTAATAAAATAATGCAATTAAACCCCACCATCAGCGTGGTAATTTTTTCAAGTCATGTTTGCTTTTCATTATCTTATTAGGGCGATTCTCGAAGTCAAGCAAAATCTTTGCATGTTTCACGGATTGCAAGGAGTGCACAATTTTACAGTAACTGCAATGGCACAACAACAAAATACACGCTAAAAAATATATGCAAGATATGCAAAGTATGCTACATCTGAGCCCATATTTATTTGCTTACAATGAAGTGTACCAAAATAATTGCCACCCTATGCCAGATGTATTTTATTATTATGTGCTGATATTTTTTTGGGAAAGGAAAGTTTTATATATTTTCATATATTTTTATTAACACTTGTCCTGTATTCATGGGTCAAAATCTCCCAAACGACTTTTAACTTACTTACTTACTTGATTCGCGCTATAACCTCTTAAGCGATTTTGGCGATTTGCTTTGTGAGAAGTCTTTTTCCATGGCAGAAATGCACTCGGAGGTTTGCTGTTGCCTGCCGAGTGGCGACCTCTATTAGAAAAAAACGTTTCTATAATTTTTTATTGTTACTTGTTCCGGCCAGAATTCGAACCCGGGACCTACCGAATGAAGCACGCACACGCTATACACTCGGCTACGGTGGCCGCGACTTTTAGCACTGAATATTTTTTTATAGCTTTATGTAATCTGATGTAACTTTTGCCTTTTATTATTTTGACATCCATTTCAGTTTTTTATCTTTCATTGGACGTTCGGAATAAACACAGATGCGTACTCTTTATTTGTGGGTCAAAATTGCCCAGTGGGATAGCGGGTATGAGCATGGTTACACGTTTTATTCCCAGTGCATGTTCGTGCAAAGTGCAAGCAATAGCGTTATCAGTCTCGGGGCATATTTCGGCCTTTGGTCTTAGCACCAGCATTCCGATCACACGGCGAGATACTCGAATGTTTGTAAGACAATCGCAAAGGCCGGCGAATTTTTAAATCGTCAATGAGTTATCTCCAATCTTTTGAGGTTCGACGAGATATCTGACCGAAATGAGAGGCGAGCTCGTGATGAGCTGGCTCCAAGCAAAGATTTTTGGAATCGTGGGGAGGTAAATAAATAAAATCCTAGTGAATACATCACAGATGATCAGCAATCAGTGACATTTCGCGAAGGATGTCCATTCAAACGATTTATCCTATTGAAGCCTGGAAAATACGGCCAGAAAATCTGGGCTATATATAGGAAAAAATTGGAATTGTAAACCGGAAACAAAACAAGGACGTCATATTCTACTGGATCTCAATGCCAGAAGTTTAAATAAAATAAAACTTGACTATCTGAAATATATTTTAGAGACTACCAATATTGAGGTTGTATGTGTGACTGAGACTTGGGTTAGAAATGACTATGACGGTTGCCATTGTAATTGGTGCAACTTTTCCGTGCTAAGGAGTGATAGATATATTGACAAGAGAGGAGGTGGTATTGCAATATATTTTAAAGGTTCAATGTAGTCTAAAATTGTACGTAAGTCTGATCACCTGGATAGATTCGAATACCAAACGGTTGAGTTTGCTGTTAATTTACAACCCTACCTTGCGATTTGTGTATATAATACTTGCAAATATTTTGATTTAAGTAAGTTATTTTCTAATATATCCAAATATAGTGCAACTTATGAGTTATAATTTAAAGTTAAATGTTCCCCTCAGTACGTCAACTGATTTGTCGTATTATAGAAAATTAAATAACTTAAATATAAAAGAATTTGCTGCTAAAACTTCTGGTCTTTACGAGTCATGTGACATATTGCGAGATAGAGGCATCCTCGGCCATTAGTGGGACCAGCATACATTCAATATTGGTCGTAAAGAAGATTTGTTCTCGTTGGATACCGCATAATTTGACAATTGCCCAAAAAAGGACTCGTGTCGATTGGTGTAAAGAAATGTCGAAGAAATTTAGCCGCGGTGGATCAAAGTACGTCTATGATATCGTAACAGGTGACGAATCTTAGATCTATGCATATGAGCCGGAAACAAAGCAGCAATCGACTGTATGGGTGTTCCAAGACGAGCCGAATCCAACAAAAGTTGTTCGTGCAAGAAGCACCTCAAGGCACATGGTCGCCTGTTTTTTCGGAAAATCTGGTCATGTCGCAACTGTTCCACTAGATAAACTTAAAACGGTAAATTCTGAGTGGTATACAACCATTTGTTTGCCAAAAGATTTTAGAGAATTAAGAAAATCCAACCGCCGAAGACAAATCATTCTTCACCAAGACAATGCGAGCTCTCACGTATCGATTCGCACAAGAGAGTTGTTGAGGACTCAAAAGGTCGAATTGATGGGTCATCCGCCTTACAGCCCTGATTTGGCACCTAATGATTTTTTTTATTCCCGAACATCACAAAAAATGCGAGGTCAACGTTTTTCAACGCCTGAGGGAGCTGTAGAAGCCTTCCAACAGCTCGTTTTAGAGGTATCCTCTTCTGAGTGGCAAAAGTGCTTTGAAAATTGTTTCAGGCGAATGCAGAAGTGTATTGACTTGGATGGAGAATATTTTGAAAAACAGTAAAACTATTTTTCTTAATATTTGACTGTGTTTTCATTATTAGGCGCAAAATATAAAAGGCAACCCTCGTAATAAAAAAGTGCAACGTTTTGCCAACTTTATTAATTATTTATTTGAAAAATATGTACGCCTTAGAAAACGTAAGATAAACTAAAATAAGTAACCAGCGAGGTGTTTAGGGGAATAAGAGATCGCAATAAAAGCCACTTGTTCTGGAAAAATAACCCATGCAATACAAATTGGATGGCATTCAAAGTTTTGCGTAATAGAGCTACCTTTATAACGCGACAGGCAAAACAAGAATAACTATTTCCAAAGAAAACTCGTTTGCTATCTTCCTCATAAGATACTATGGAGCAATTTAAAATATCTTGGGGTGAAATCTGGCTTAACCGCGGAATGCAAATTTGACGTAGATGACATGAATGAGTTTTTTTTTTACTCGAACAATTGCCATTGTGATATCATGTATTCTACTTATTAAATCTAATGCAATTGGTGAAGAAAAAATAAGCTTAAAATGTATTAAAATAATTTTGCCATATATTATTCTACCCTTGACTCATATCATACATTTTTCTTCAACATCGCTATCATTTTCTCATAGCTGGAAAATATTCAATGTAATAACTGTTACAAAAAAAAGGAAAGTCACCTTCAGACTATCGTCCTATAAGCATCCTGCCATCATTGTCGAACGTCTTCGAAAGACTAATTTTGAACCAGATTATGGGTTATATGACTGAAAAATGCCTCATTTCTACTACCATGCTAAAAGTTTTTGAGGAAATGAGACGCTTTGATAAAAAGGACACCCAACAATCTTTAATTTATTAGATTTTTCAAAAGCGTTAGATACACTGAGACACAATATTTTATTAGCAAAGCTTGAAAAATATTTCGGTTCCTGCACCCACGCACAAGAATTCATCAAATCCTTTCTAAATAGTTGGGAGAGAGTAATAACGATTAAATGCGCTAAGGTGTTCTAAACAAACTTAGGATTTATATTATATTTATTGAATAATAAAGCAGATTTAATTTAATTTTACTTAATTTAATTTAAACTTTAACAAAAATTACTTCAATTTTAGAAAAGTATCGTCTTTTTATGATCTGGTTCTAAAACACTTTTGTGATAATATATATGTATATTCGTAAGAGATCATGATTTCAATTACATTTCAATACAATCAATTTGTAAACCTCTATCAGTTCAAACTAGGGTTTTTTTTTCTAAATTTAGACGAATTTAAATTTTGTAAACAGTTGGTAACCTTTCAAATATATTTCTCGAACAAAGTTTCCGACGTGTACAAACAATCAAGTTGACAAACGCCGACGGCTCCAAACAACAGCAGCAACAACAATAACAGAGTAGTTTTGTAATCATTAGTTGCCAGCTAAAAATGCGTCGCAATACTTAAAATTAGCAACGCATCTTTCCAACGAAATCATTTCACTACAACTACTAGTAAATGCCTGATACGCGCGGGAGATATTCCATCTAGCAACTGAAAACAGAGAAATGCCCAAAGGGTGGAAAATATGCTACCTCGTCATGCAATCAACCAGTCAGCCAACCACGACAGCCAGCTAGAATTGCGTGCAAATGACAACCGAGTGGCACTATACTTAGTTCCCGTACTGCACTCATATGCGGCTTAACCATAACTGTATTCCACATGCTTACAGCTCCTGTCATTATCCACCCAAGGTGCAGTGCAAGCCAATTTAATTGAGGCGTGTGTACGCGAGTGCGCCAAGTCTAGCCCAAGGGTGGCCGTACAAACACACAAATGGGAGTATGGCGGCAACCATAGCTGGAAATTGTCTTCACACACATACAGCGCTGAAAGGACTAATAAGACTCCATAGTGCTGCCAATGAGATGAACATCAGTGCGTTCCAAATTCGAAATGGCAGCAGCCACAGAAGCCATCTAGTCAATCAGCCAACCACCAAAGCGCGTAGTTAGTAGCAACGCAGATTCATTTCTTGTGCTGTAGTTTTGCGAATGCTTTGCCATTTCATTTGCCTAAGGCTAAAAAGTTCGATTGTGAATAAAGCACAATACAGTATCGGAGGTCTCTCAGGTACATAATATCTCTCATATCAAAACCGCAATGCGCGCTAATGAATCCCATCTTTCGCGAGGTGATTCTGTTCTAACCACACACTACGGATCTAGGTCTGGAGGGGGTATCGAATATACCTTTCCCTTTAATTATGGGTGTCATGCTTTTGTCGTGCTCATTAGTAGAAGATTTCCAGGCAGGTTATTCTGGTTATAGTCCAATGCGGCAAGGGGTCTGCCGTAATCGACCACCTTTTTCCCCCTCTTTCTTATTTCCGGCCGCCGAAATGTATCATATTAGTTGGCGGCCATGAACCAAATTAATGCTAGGATAGTTGCATAGCCAATATTGGCCCATATTGAAACCGCGAGCTTCGGACATTCAGTCTCTGAGCCTGCGTGAAGCGCAACAGCACAAAAAAGGGGTCTAGATCAGTGCATCGGCTGCAATTCATTAAGATTAGAGAGGGAAGTCCCTAACTTTATAGAAAGTTTAGGTGCGGTCTGGGATGCGGACTTGATGGAGAGGGAAAGAAGTTCACTAAAATATACGATTAAAGTTACCACTACCAACAAGCAGTACGTACAAGGTAATGGCGGCTTGAACAAAACACATTTGTCCCTTAAGCTGAAGGAAGCGGCCACTTAGAGACGGTAATCTCAGACGTTCGGTTATAGCCGTCAAACCTTGCCTTTGTCCACGACCAACCCAACAGACCACCTACGGCTGAGCTGGTACTGGGATCCTTGACGATAATATCTCTTTAGATAACTAGAAAACAGTTCTTATGAACCTATGCAGGTTTTATGAAGGGAATACCAAAATTTATTCTGAACCTGCAGCCGTTGTCCGAGACGCCGAATGGCATCAAGAAAGCGTAAAGCTCTTATTGTGTGGATATCAACGCTCGATCAAGCCTTACGGAGAAGCTATCTTTGCGAAACTGTGCCCCGGGGTTGAGCAAGTGGCCACGTACAGTGCTAAGCCCTCAAGCAGATCGTGGGCCTCTGCCTGGGTGGCAGCCGAACCGTAAACGCCTCAGGATATCTTGAAACTCATCTAACTTGGCATCGAAGTCTTATTACAAAGCAAGTCTGGCCTACTACTCGCTACTCCATCATTATGTGGTCACAGTCTGATGCGACTACAAGGTGCCAGGCTGGGTTTATCATCTAATGACATTTGGCGCAACTGCATGGACGTAGCCATAAGGGAAGGGAAGAGTAGAAACCTCTTTATGCCACTGACCCACTTTTGCAAAAACGCGACGCCAAGTATAAGGAAAGTACTTATTTGAAGCAAGTGTTCTTAGTTTTCTGCATGATACTTAGACCACACAATGGTTAAATTTTAAACCAAGGTAAGAAAATAGTGTACAAGAGCGCCAACTTTCAGTGGTATCACTTACGTATAACATACGTGTCGTTACCTAAACCAAATTTTCAAAGTCAGCATCGCGATCATTACTTTCGACATGACTGACCGATATCTCGACTATCCAGGGCTGCAGCTGTCACCAGATTAGATCTATTTCTACTTAACCAAAGGGCATATGTATGTATGTATATCATTCTTCGTCTGCTATAAACAAAGAGAGTGTTAGGGCAAAATGTATGTAAATATTGGATATTTCTAAACTTTAACGCCTTATTTTCACATTAATAACTTTTTTTATATTAATTTCTTAATTTATACTTAGGTATATAATTTAATAGATATGTTGTTGTCGCTTTTAATCTACTGTGCGGCAGCCCCAAAATGAATCTGGTTTCATAAGTATTTTCTGAAAGTAAACCTATCCAAGAATAAAACCCCTGCTGGGTTTGCAAAAGTTAACATCACTTCTTATGCTCTACTAAAGTTCTTTTATCCTCATTCCATTCCTCGTTTAGATATCTGAGTTTTCTTTATTATTAGAAATGGACTTTTATTTCGACCTTAAAAAAATTTTGCCGAAGTTTAACTTCAACAAAGTTCAGTAACAACAACTAAGAAATAAAAGTCAGGATTTTTTAGTTATTATTGAACTTTTTCCCAAAAAAAAAAAAAAAAATAATACAGAATTCTTCTCCAGGAGGTCCTGGGCTCACTAAATAAATATAAATTGATAACTTTCTTCTACAATAACATTTTGCTGTTTTAACTGTTATTTTTCCAACAAACTTTTAGTGTTTTTTGAAGGATATTTGGACATTTTTGGATATGAGGTCTTATAGCCTAATTGATTTTAATATAGCAAAGTCATATTTGAAGTGCATAAAAACTGCCGTTGATTTGACCATAGCCACCCCAAAAACCAAAACCAAAACAAAAACAAAAGCTTGCACATATAACCTCCTATATAGCTGTGTGTTGTGTTTAAAACAAATAATGCGACTTATATTTACTCGAAACTCAATTGCTGTTAATTTGACTTATGCCTTTCATTATTCATTTGGTCATGCACTTGGTGAATACAGTGACCGTGTGTAATTGTCCCACAAACAAAAAAAAAAACACGCATGTAAAACTTCTGTTTTCTTGGGTTTAGATGAATGAAAATGGTAGTAGAAATAGAAGTAGAAATAAGTAAAAATAGCACTAACAAGTAGTAAACGCAGAAGTAGCAATTGGTCAAAACGGTAGTAGTAGCACGTGTAAAAATAATAGTAGAAATTAATAAAATAGTAGTAATAAAAAGTAGCTCTAGTAAAAATTGTAGTAGAAATTATGTGGTGATTTCGTGATGCTATTCTGATGCGACTTCGTGACACGATTTAAAAAATCACTGCCGCTAAAGGAGTTTTCCACAGCTTAGTGTGTGGAAAACATTGGTAAGCTCTTTTAAATGCAAACACACATACTACATATGTAAATACATACATAAATTCAAAATGCAAAACAGTCAAAGACTCGATGGTGTTGCAATATGACTGAATGCCAAAAAGAAATACTCAAATGTGCGGCGTAAGTGTAATGACAATAAATACTTGAAACTTTGAACAAAGGCAACGACACTTGGGGCATGTGCACTCTGGCCAAGCCGCGTGGAATGCAAGCACAACCAACTCGTTTGCAACATCGGTAGTAAAATAGAAGCAGCAGTCTGTTGGCAAGTAAAGTAGTCGCAAAATAGGCAAAACAATGCGCGCACAATGCAAAACAAAGGAAACAAAAATGTCGAGTTGCGACAAAAATCCACTTAAAAAGGGTATTTACGCTATTGACGGCCATCATCGAACCTATCACATCGCCGCTGCAGCATGGCAAGCTAGAAACACATTCGCATCATAAAACCCCTAGTGATAGTACCCAATAAATATTTATGGCTCCGGAAACTTATGAAAAATTACATGGAAACTTATGACTCCGTTATGCACACTTATGCAAAACTTACGCATAACTTGACATGCATGGAAACTTAGAAACGACTAGACTGACATAGCAAGTAAGGAACAATTTTTATTGCCATAGATATGAATTGCATTTATATAAAAAAATCGATTTTGTATTTGGAGGAATTTTATTCTGAATATGAGAGCAAATTATATGACAGGATGATTCTCTCGCGACTCTTTCGAACGTAGATTTTACTTACAAATCGAAACTCAACATATGTATGTACGTACAAGTAAACTTTGGTTCGATCACGTGTTGGCTAATCACTTATACACAAATTTTATTAAATCATTGTTTGACACTTCCCACGTCAAGTCAAGTTAAGCTAAGTATGCAGGTACTTGAGCCATTAATCCGAGGCATATTATAGCTCAAATTGAGAACTTTCGTCCTTCTCAAATCTCCAGCATTGTTTCCCAGTAAAAATGTATCTCAAGTTAAGAAAAAGTCAGTGGAAATAAAACAATGTGTGCTAGATACTGACGGCATCCTTTTAAGTCAAACGGATATGCCTTAACCCATAAATGATAACTGCAACAATTGGGCCCGATATAAATGCAAATTGTCATAGGTCAAAACTTGGTTTTTTTTCGTAATAACTATTTACATGTTTGCTAGTATTTAAGTTTTATTTTTCAAAATCAAAACATGAAGGTATTATAAATTTTGAGAATCTTTTTTTATTTCGTTGCTTTTTGTCAAGAAATATTCAAGTAAATTTCGAATTATTTTTTAACGTCCCCATTAACTAAATGAAAACCTATTTCTAAAGCATATAATATCAGATAAAAACTCTGATTTCCGGTTTTCCCTTAATTCCAAATTTCTTCTTTTAAATTTAGGACGAATACAGCTGCTGGTGTAAATTTCGTGGCATTTTTAAATCACCATGACGACGCAAAAAACAAAATACATAAACAGTACACAAAACTTTGCAATTACACCGAAATATGGAAGTCCAAAACTATTTACACTATATTACGATAATCCTTAATAATTTTCAACGCAAACACCTTATATTACAAAGAAATATCATCACTTCCATCGTTTCTCTACCAGAAAATATCGTTCAATTTCACCATACCAAAACTAATGTGACTTTTGTTTATTAATATTAGAACCTGATTTGATCCATTTGTTTTCTCGTGTGGTGGAATAAGACGAGAAAACGAAACAGCGTACAGCAGCCAAAGAAGTTGCATCCCATCACACCGTTAGGTTAGGTTAGGTTAGAGCGGCTGCAATCATGCAAGTCCACGGATGCGCACGTAGGCTGACAAAGCCCGTTGTAATACCGCTGGCGGGGGCCATACGTTTCCCTCCCTTTGAAGGTGAACCACCGTATGCGACTTACATAGCACAGAAGATCGGGAATGTTAACCGAGCTCAAGTCGGCCAAACAGTTTAGAAAGCACTTACTTACTAATTGGTTTCGAGTCTTGGACTGGGCGGGATAGTGGCAGAGATAGTGTTCGATGCTTTCCACTTCCCCATCGTCCCTGCAGCTTCGGCAGAAATCGTTCGTTCCTACCATTCCAATTCACCACACCAGAACTAACTGGGCTTTTTCTGAGTGGTATTCGAATCTGATTAGATGCAATTGGTTTCTGTGTGTGGTGAATTGGACGAAAATTCATGCCACAGGAAATGAAACACCATAAAACAAATTCGTTTCAAAGTAATGTTTTAGCTATGGTGAGTTTTGCAATATCCTCCAGCTTCCATAAATGAAATGTTCATCCTCAAGAGCAAGTGGACATATTTTTTTTAAAGAGTATGTGAATATTATGAGGGCTCAATCTTATTCTTATTCAATGTTTTTCTGCATATGGAATCCAATAAGCTGGTTTCTTTTTAATCAACTTGAATTCAAATGAGCTTCTTTAATGAGCCTCAAATATATGATTGCAATACTGAAAATAAAATAAAATATGTATAAAATAAATAAATAAAATGAAATGCAAATATTGCATGGCAAGCACTCCTGAGTACTCCTTGATGTCCATGGCATGGAAAAGTTTTCGGGCCTCCGGTTGAATACCGATGGTAAATTTATAACTTTACTCACTTCGCGTTGTATTTATTTTTGAAACTGACGTTTTTACTTTAGTACTTACGAGAAATTTATTCACGTTCTTGATTTTAATTTCCCTATCAGATCAATGCTATCCCTTTTTTGTTTCTGCAGACTAAACACAGCAATCTTATAGAAAATTGTTATTTCCAACTTCATCTCAACTTTCTATCTAACGTAGGAGATCAACTCGACAGCTATAGTTTTCTCAAATCTTAGAGAATAATTGAATGATGCTGGATATCAATTTCAGAACCAGAAATTTCTCAAAGGTTAGAGAACAATTCGAGAATGATGCTAGATGTCAATTTGAGAAGGATGAATTTCTCAATGATTGAAGAAATACTCTATCGCTGTTTGTTGGGTAAACTAAGAATAGCTCAAAGCTTGTTGCTTTCCAGTTTTTGCTATTATTATATAAGTAGACGCAAGTAGCCGCCGCACTTTCAACGCTGCCACGAACAGCAACTCATCAATGGTAACCCCATTTGAGTGCATTTGGCGCCAAACTTCCCGCAAACCGAATGGTCGTTCGCACATCCTCTCGAAATAGGAAGCCAGTTGATGCGTAGTGTTGAAGTCATTTAAAATGCATGGGAAATGGTTGTGGTGGCGATTGTTACCCAAACGACGCTGACAAAAAATGCAAATGGAAACCAGGCGATGCGGAATGAGTTGGGCATTAATGAATACTGTGACTTTGACTTTGACGTCGACATTGGATTCACAAAGACCGAATATGGCAATAATGGTGAATGTGTGGTTGCTGTCATAATGAGCAGGCGTGTGCATGTGAAAGGGTTTGTTCCCCCAGTCAGCAAAAGGAAGGAATTAAAATGGTCTGTTAGTAGTGCATTTTAATTCCATAAGATTGAATTTCGTTTTATTTACACCGAATAATAGGCAGAAAAATAAATAAATTGGCTCTAGTCACGAAACGCTATGGTTTTTTAAGTCATCCCATATTTTCCGATCAGTCTAAAAAATCGAGGGCTTTTCAAAGAGCTTCTAACACAATGTTTCCCTAATTTTTTTTTAACCCGAGAACATTTCAATCTCCTTATTATTAGCAGCTTAAAAATGAACTCAATCACACAAAAAACAAACTTCAACCGACACGTTAAATTAGGTAATCGTAAAGCTCAAAGGTAACTCTAAATAATAAAAGGTTTTAAAATTGTAAACAAATTACATCACATAACAATGAAAATTAACTTGGAATATCATATAGCATACATTATGCGCCTAGTTGAGTAATAAAAAACCAAAAATTATACTCAAAATCTCAAAGTATACTCACTCTCAAAATCTAGAGTTGGTTCCGATTTTCGGGAGTCCATAGATTTTTTTTTGCCAATAACTTTAAAATTTCTGAACCGACCTTTAATTTCGTATGTTACTGAAAATTGTCAAAGATCTACGACAATTTCTATTCACTTAACACTTGCACTTTATTTACAAGAATTCAATGGGCTATAAAATTCGCCAACATTACTCTAACAGAACTTCCAAAGAGAATGGTTTATTAAAGCAAGTAAGGATTAGTATAAGTTTGGATGAAACCTAACATGAATTTGAAAGTTAGGCAAGTCAATTAAAGTTTAAAGTCGTTATTTGACACCACGAAACGTGATGAGAGACTTAAGTTACCTACTCACTCCAACGTAGCACTTGTTTCGCGGCTCCCATTATTATCGGTGTTGCCGCTGGTTCGAAGATAACCTGAGTCAGTACTTTTTGTATGCAACAACAATTTCGCCAATAAATAAATGGCTTTAGTACTCTTATATCGCGTTACAGTTTTTCTTCGCTAAAAACGAAAACGCAAGTCAGGCGGCTGAAAATGTGAAAAAAGCTTATGGTCCGCAATTTTGGTTTCGTCGATTCCGTTCGGGTAATTTTGATATCAAAGATGCACCACGCTCTGTAAAGCCAATTGTCGAAAATATCGATAAAATAATGGAAATCACCGAGACCGATCGTCATGTTAGCATTGTTTCTATTACCAAGCAGCTAAACATTGTACAACAAACCGTTTGGAATCATTTAAATAATGCTGGATACCGCCCAGATTTGGCCAGTAGGAAAGGAATTGTTTTTCTTAACTCGCCAAAAGCCTCAAGAGAAGCTTGTGAAAATCGACTGTCCCAGTTTTTTGCCAATAGGGACGAGGGTTTCTATGGAAGTGGCATTATGAAATAACCTTCAAGTATCTAATAAAACGGTTCACATTTGATCTAAATCGGAAAATTCTAACTATAGGTACTGAAACCTTTAATTTAATGCAAAAATATTGGCCTTTATAGGCTTTCAAAAAGCTCGACCGATATTAATGAAATTTTGTGGAAAAGTGGGCGTTGTCACGCCTTATAAAATAAAAAAGTAAATTCCTTAAAAGTAACGATTTTGCGAAAGATGTCACGCTGAATATTTTTTAGAAGACGGGACGTATAAGTGACCCGATATTTCACATGTGTACCGATTTTTAGTATTTGCTATATTAATTGAATGGGAGTAAAAAACTCTGCATTTATTAAATTCGAAGACAATGTTAAAATATTTTACACAACTTCCACAAAAACAGCATATATGTACATTTACCGAAGTTCAAAAAAGATATGTTGAATAATTCCGTAATTCAATTGGCAAAAAGTTCTATGTTGAAAAACTGAGAAAATTTTAAATTTTAGTTTTCTGTTGTGTCAGTTCGTAACTTTTTACAGCCGGAAATTGTTTTGATGCAGAGGAAGACCAGCGAGTTAATCCAGTAATAAAATGCAGCTATTATTTAAAAAAATATTTGACTTTTTAGATATCAATTATTCTCAAACTGAAACTCATGCATTTATTGGACATTTGAGCAATAATTTGTTAGATGTTTTTATCTAATTTCGACATTCTTTAGTCATTTTTTATTCAACTTGCATGTGCGAATACTTACGTTATTCGGCCTTCTTCTGGACTTTGCTTGCCGACAACTTCATAAATTTACGAATGAAAGAGAGACTACGATATAGACATATCAGCAAGCGAAAATAGGCTAGCTCATTCTCTCATTCTATAGCAATAGGAATGTGATGTGTAATTGTGTTGGTGTTTATTGTAAATGCTGTTAAAGTTTTTGAGAATGCGTTCGGTCGCTTTTGATTTGTACTTATTGCATCTAACACTCCTGTCCCAAATAGAATTACTTTAAAAGTAATTTTATCGCTTGATAAAAAATATCAACTACAAGTGGTTGAAATTTATTCTTTTTTCTTGTAAGGAACTAACTTTATTAATACGACGAAGTCCCAGGAGCAAATCATTTACCTTCATTTCTTATTTCTAAATATATTGGACAAAAAGAACATAGACACTTTTTTTTTCAGCTGTAATACAATGTTTTTATTTCCAACTTCTTTAAAACTAATTATTCTGATTACCAAATAATTTCAAACCTCTCCAATTCCAATTATTTAAACATATATACAGTCCACTTTATAGTAACTAAAAAATCTTTATTTTTCATGGAAACAGAAATTCATTTTAATTAAATTCAGTTTACAAATTAAAAATAGTTACACCACTATTTCGAGCATCAATTCCCGAAAGTATTCTGGGCGTCGATTTTTTATTCAATTGCACTTCTTTACAGGACAAAATTAAAAAAAAATCAGGAATAAGGCTCGGAACACACATTTTTTTAAATATTTTGTATAGGGAGAAATTTGAGATGACGGTTATTTTGTGTTTTGGTTTTTGGGGTATCACTTTGTTAACAATTTTGTATTGCTTAACTGGCAAGGGCGATCATTGTACTTTTAACGATATCAATCTTTTAAAAAACATGCTATAGTTATAGCTGTGTCAAAAATTTTTTTTTTATAAATTTAAGCGTTAGATTTTTTCTGAATATTTGCGGTTTCTGTTATTTCTTTACTTAATGCTAAAAAAATAACTAAAATAAAAACTTAAACAAAAAAGGCAAAAATTCTAAAAACAGATTTTTAAAATCAAAATTAAAAAAAAACAGTTTCATTTAATCCTGCTAGTATTTATCTACAAGACAATGAATAATAAAACTAATTAAATTTTTTTTTTACAATTTTTTGAAAATATATTTTACCTCAGAGAAATTATAATATGTTTATATAACATTCATTTGTTTCAAAGCAAATGACTTCCAACTAACTTTTGAACAAGCACATTTTTTCGACAAGGACTCTACCGTGACATATTTACCTTTACTGGTTTATTAATCCAAAAAGCACAAAAGGATGTCAACTCGAAAAATATTTATTTTAGTTTACCGTTATTATTTCAAAACAAGCTCAGTAAAGTATGTTTTGTGCTTAAAAAAGTCAGTCAGCCAAATAGCTGTTTCATATTGGCTTTCTCAGCTATCGGCGGAAGAAATGCGTGCTAATAAACGAAATAGGTTAGGTTAGGTTGGAGTGGCTGCCGCCTGGGGAGGCTCACTTAGGCTAGTAATAGGAGACCTATTGTGTTACCACAAAAAAAATTAACACCATCAGAGGAAAGATTACCCCTCAACAAATCATCTTGCCTCGCAGATGAGTTCTAACAGGCAATTTACCTCGGGGCTTGCAACTTCACTGAGGTCATCCAGAAACGGTGATCCCAAATATCGCATTCTGCTTTTACACTTATACAGTAAATGCAAGACCATTTCCTCCTCCTCGTCATTCTTGCAGCACCTGCAGCATCTTCGGAAGGGCACCCACAACCTTTCAGCGTGTTTTCCTATCAGACAGTGCCCTGTTAAAGCCCCGATCACGTTAAAAATTTTGTCCCTCCTTAGAGAGAGAACGCTGCGCGACCGTTTCCGATCCCATTTAGGCCACGTCTGCCTTAAGGTTCAACAGGTCGTATTTCGGACCTGTCCCGGTGACCAGATCCCAAATGAGGTACAATTTGTTCTGCGCGGCCATCTCCTGTAGAGATTTAAATTGATCTCTTTAATTACCGCATGCAGACTCGATTGTTTATCGAATATATTTTTATCTTCCCATTTTTGTACTTATTAAACTAATACTTAATTTCAAATAACTTTTCATTTCTTGCATTTCTTCAAATGTTTTAGATAATATGTGTAACTATTTTTATAATACATGACTAAATTTCCAATACCATAAAGCACATAACCGTGATGAAAATTCGTACATAATTCCAATTAATCTATCTAAACTCCTATGTCTACCATCTGAACGCCATGTAAACTGATTAACCTACATTAGCTACACAATAGCAGCGAGATAGTTGAACATTTGTTTTACTCTTAAAATTTTGAACTGATTGATTTTTGACATTTATTGATATGTTAAATTTCGGTGCATATCCTCTGCAGAACAATAGGGACTTTGCCGCCCATTGTAAACATTTTTCAAACATCAAGCGGCGAACTTGGTTATTCCCTCAAAATTTTTCTAATTCAAGTCAAGAATGTTTATAAAGCTGGTGTACATTAACAAATCTGGTAAACATGGATTTTGCAATTCACTTATTTGTTTCATTATGTGAGAAATATGTGACGGAAGTGCTTATTCATTTTTTATCCAAACACTTTTTTCCTTTGGGGATTACAAAAGGAAAACAAAGTAACTAAATTGAATATTTAAACCTGCAACGCTGGAAAGTAGTTGTACGAATTTTGAAATCACAAAACGGCTACAAACCGCTTTGTATGACATTAATATTTAAATTAATTTATGAGAAATTCTAAGCCGAAGGTAATCTATAGCAAACATTACGTTCACCTCAGACAAGTAGCGTTGGAATTACATGATACGGCCACAATGGGGGCGACTTAGGCATAGCGCTTCCCTTATAAACCGCACGCAGGCACGGACACTTACACATACAAATATCTACCTACATATATGCAACAAATCTCCTAGCAACATTGTTGGCTGCCAAATTGTTGTTGCACCCCAAAATTGTGATTCAGAAAACTGCCATCCACATTTGAGCTACTTTGCCGGGCCGGGCCGTCCGTCCATGCTCATTACTCAAGTGTGCAAACTATTTACCATGTTACGTCATGGCTTAAGGCACTAAATCGTTACATTCGGCTCGAATTAATGGTGTTACAACGTAGATACATTCAGTTGGCAACGGTAACGACGGTGACGACGGTGACGACGGTGGCGGCGAAAACCACAACGACAACAAATGCCAGAGAAACAGAACGCTGTGATAAGGCCTAAATTATGCATCTACAGAAGTGAGTATTCAGTCGCACACACAAAATGACAGGCAGATATCAAGGACCTAGATTATACAGCTTCTGATGCTGATAATAAATGCAGAGGAATATTTATATATTTTGGGCAGTGCAGAGGAGCACAGCTGCTCGCTGCTTCACCTAAACCTATGAACTAATCTGATAGGGAACATTTTAAATGGGTGCTTCCAGGGTATGTACCTGAAATATCCGAACTTTTAAGCTAAGTATCCAGCTCGCAAGAAAAGCAAAAAATTTTAACATAAAATAAACTCAAGTAATGAGAGGAAATTTTCTTCTATCAAAATCCCTTAAATGAGTTTGCAATTCTCATGAAATAAATGCTCATACAGCAATCGGGACCGTATGTCGGCAATAACGCGCCGAATATTCTCTTACAAGGCGCCAATCGTTTTGGACTTATCTGCGTAGACAGGCGACTTCACATTACCTCACAAAAAATAGTCCAGCGGTGTTGTATGGCATGCAACTTCGTCTTGTGGGAACCAAAGGTCGTCCACATTAAAATCATCCAATTCAGACACGAATAAGTCATTAATTATAGATTTATAGCATTCCCGAAAAAAAGTATTGCCTCATTGAAAACCACACGTCTAAAAAACCCACCGAAACCAAATCGATCATATTGCGATAGGCGGGAGGCATGTTTCCAGTGTATTAGACGTGCGTATACTCTGAGGATCGAATATCGACTGGGCTCATTATCTCGACGCAGCCATCATGCTGGAAAGCTGGACGTCAGAAAGCCGGAATCGCAAAAGACAGCTACTATCTTCGTTACTCGACTCTCACACCTGCTCACTAAGAACATTTCGCAGCGAACCGGAATTCGCGAGCATTGTGATCACATTTCTCTCTCACTACGTAGGGCCATTGAAGAAGTCATTCGCTTTCAGCGACCCCAAAAAAAACAAATAGTTCGATGATAAATGCCGAGCCGCTACGGAGCTACAGCACCAGCTGTATTGAAATGCTACTGGTGGCTGAGAAATACGTGAGTGCGAAGATGCTAGCCGCCAAAAAAGCGCTCGAAAACTTTACCAAAAAATGTGGCAGCTTACGTAAGGTTTTAAGACAAGAACGGCGAGCTGAGGACTGACGACGAATGTACACTTAACTTTTATGGTAAATAGTGACAACGAAACTGTCGCTCAGAAGGTGAAGATCCCAAACCCGAAATCGCTGATGACGGCATTAACATCGCGGGACTCGACCTGGATGAAGTTCGAGTAGCAGTGACGCGACTATGGGACAACAAAGCCGCGGCCGCGTGCGATGGATCGATGAACTATATGGCGACATTGACATAGTACAGTGAATTAATATTCAGTAGCTACACTCCAGCTATGAAAGTATTCAACGTGGAATCCGATGGAGGTGGTTTTTGAAATAAGTTTCTTTCCATCACAGGATATCGTTATTTTTTAAAAAGGAAAATATTATCGAGTACAGTTCAATTTGAAAGTGGCGTTAAAACTTCCGTTTTATAGTACCTTCTACTACTACTACTACTTCCATATTTAAATCTGTATCTCTTTGATTTTTTGTATGTGGAAAGTATTGGAAAAAAAGCATCAACCGCCAACGTTGTAACTCTTAACGTAACTATTTATTTATCTAAATTGGATATCACACAAACAATTGGCTCATATTATTCGATAATTATATTAGCTAAGCAGATTTGCCTTTTTTTTTATACATTTTCACAATTTTGAATACGCCGTGTTTCAAAGGGAATAAAATTGAAATTTTTGAAAAATTCCGCAAGACCTCCATTTGTATTTGTTTTTTTTACAGGTTTGTTTTTCGAATAGAGATAAAACTGGCATTTTGTGGTCAAATCTGGCAACTCTAATGTCATTTATGTTCAGTTTGGTTTGCCATTTCATCATGAACAGGTTGACAAAAGAACAACGCTTGCAAATCGTGCAAATTTATTTCGAAAATAATGGTTCAGTTCGCGAAGTTTACCGCGAGCTCCGTCAATTTTATGGTCGACATAATCGTCCATCAGAGCAATTAATTCGGTTAACCATGGATCGTTTTCGCACTACGTTTACTCTATGTGATAATACGCATCCGCAGAGACGTCGAACAGTGCGCACCGAAGAAACAATTGCCGCTGTAGAGCAAAGTGTTGAAGAGGACCCGAATGAATCGATTCGCCACCGTGCACAGCAATTGGAGCTTTGCCCATCAACTTTATGGAAGATTTTGCGCAAAGATCTTGGCTTGCGACCTTACAAGATCCAGCTTGTGCAAGAATTAAAGCCGCGAGACCATGCAATGCGTCGTGATTTTGGTGTATGGGCCGAAAATGAGATTGATCTCGATGCTGATTTTCATCGCAAAATTTTGTTCAGTGATGAGGCTCATTTTTGGTTGAATGGCTACGTCAACAAGCAAAATTGCCGCATTTGGAGTGAAGAGAATCCACATGAGACCCTTGAAACGCCATTACATCCACAAAAACTGACTGTTTGGTGTGCTCTATGGGCTGCTCTAATGCTGGAGAGGCAGTTACCGTTAATGGAGACCGGTATAGAGCCATGATAACCGACTATTTTGTTCCCGAATTGGATGGCATGAATGTGGATGAGTTGTGGTTCCAACAAGACGGCGCTACATGCCACACAGCGCACGTCACAATCGATTTATTGAAGGAAACATTCGATGAGCGCATAATTTCGCGGAATGGACCTGTAAATTGGCCACCAAGATCGTGTGATTTGACACCATTGGATTATTTTCTTTGGGGATATGTGAAGTCGCTCGTCTACGCCAACAAACCAGAAACGTTAGGGGAATTGGAAGCCAACATTCGTGGCGTTATTGCCGACATACGGCCCCATATGCTCGAAAAAGTGGTTGAAAATTGGACCTGTAGAATTGGCTTTATTCGAACCAGCCGCGGCGGCCACATGCCCGAAATCATATTTAAACATTAATGGCATAAAATTATCCTTCCAATAAAGCCAAATTGATGGACCTTAAAACGATTTTCTTGTGTTTTATTTCAATTCGAAGTTCTATACCCCTAAAAAAAACACCCGATATATTCTTCCTTTGTATCATTAATACAATTTAGACCACAACTTTATTCCGGAGCTAACCAACAGGTCGATTGGTTTCAATTTTCGATAAGTTCATCTTGTTTTGCAATGACTTGTCTATGGGTTTTCACTCTATCACAAATACTGGAGGCACAGATGACGTCGTTAAGTAAACATTTTGGTCATATCATAATTATTTATAACTGTGTGCAAGTATTTCCTTCGCCAAGCTCATACCTAAAGCCATGAATATCTCAATAACTTGATACAATTTTTTCAGGTTATGTTTAAATAAAAGGACATAGTGTTTTACACAGTTACACAGTTTCTTGTGAACAGTTAGTAGTTATATATTGTTGTATATTTCAACTAGTTTTTTACCGCGGCTTCAATCGCATGACATTCGGCATAACGTAATGGATTCGAATGTAACGGGAAAGGAAAGAAATAATTTCAGCAAAGGTAATAACTTTTAATTATGTTTTAGTTCAGGTTTCTATTTCTTTATTATCAAAAACAAAATCTACTCCTACGCATAATTTCCGATTGGGATTAGTTGCTGAAACTTTTTTCTTATTGGCAATTATGCAGTATGCCCTGGCATTCGAGTTTAGTGAAACTTAAGTTATTGTTAGAAATGCCGAACGTAATCAAATGATGGTGCATTTATTTAGAAGTTTCATTTTCATGATGAAGTTTTCTTAAGCCTACTTTCTTTGAATTCCAAGCCGTATATTTCCTTTAACATAATAATCTAATTTCATTTACTTTTTAAAGTAAGCGGCAACCCTCTCCAAGGTATTTTCAAGATAAAGTATTTTTAAAACCCCTTCGTATTAGACCCATACATCAATATTTGATTTAAATTATTATAGTTTTAATTGATTTTTTAAACCCTCTACGAAAAGATTTTTGAAATTTAGTGTTCGCATATTCTTTTAGTTTAACACTCATATTGTGAAATGTCTGGTGATATATCTAAATTGAGCTTACGCAAAAATTGGTTCTATTGCAACAGATATACATATACTATATATATGAGCCAAATCTTACCTCCATCTGTCCAGATGTCATCAATATATGATAACCCAGGTTATAAGCTAAATATATTACAAAATTTATACAAATCCATCGAATATAATCACACAAAAACTTTCACCTTATTATCAATGTTTGTTCGGATTTGTATTAAGAAAACTTACTTTAGTTTTGGAAACGTGGCAACTCTTTTATGAATCCCTTAAGAATAATCAGAAAGCTTTCTTAAACTTCTGTCAGTTCAAATCAATATTGTAACAATTCATTTATCTTATAAATTTAGTGGTATCTAAATTTTTCTACTCTACGAATATATTTCTTTAAAGGGCCATCTTTAAACGGTTTTCTTTTGACACCAGTATAGTAAAATTCGCGTTACTTTACCAAGTAAATTAAATTAATTTCAGAGTAATACTGTTATATCTGTTATATTTCAGTAACTTACAAATAGCATTATATTCATGTTTTGAACACTCGGCAACACTCATTGAATCAATTTTCATAGCTAAACTTTTTAAGTCTACTTCCTTTAGATCTTATAAAATGATACTTCTTTTAACTTAATTATTAAATCTAGGTTACTCTTTTAAGCAGGCGGCAACGCTATGCAAAATCATTTTCAAAATAAAGCTTTCATAAAACGTTTTTTTTAGACCCATATTTCAATACTGGATTTAACTCATAATAATTTTAAGCAATTTTTTTATCACGTGACAACCCTCTTCAAAAGTATTTTTGTCATTTATTTTTTTATTTAGCTTATTTTTCATATAAGCAAGTGCCAATGTTATTTAAAAGTATTTTAGAAATGAGGCTTTATTGAGCCCTGCATATAATATTATTGGACTATATTTTACATATTATAATTTGAATTTATTTGGGTGAAACCCTCAGCAATTGGCAATTATATTGTAAAATGTCATTTATTTATTTTTTATTAATTAACTTAATTTGCATTTAAACAGATGGCCTCTTTCGTTTGATACCCACATTGCTATATTTTATTTCATTCATTGCTTTAATTGAATGTAACCTTTTAAATAGGTGGCAACTTACTATAAAAAATCGAATTTAGGGTAGCCAATTTAACGGACTATTTAATTGACTATAACTTTTCGATTAGGTAGTAACTCTCTATATAATAGGGAGTAGGCTATTTGTGTGCTAAATTTTGTACAATTCCGTCCAGCCGTTTGGGCCTGGAAAGGTAACAAGACTCTCACTCACTCACAGACACACAAATTTTCACATTTGTAATATAAATCGGATTTCAATTGATCGAACGGATGAAGTTGAATTGCGCGCAAGTCCGATCGTAGCAGTTCGTTATTTTCAAGTATTATTTACATTCATGTTTTATTAGTTTGTCATCGCATCGTCTATGCTCATCGTCTATGCCTTTCATGGTTGTTATTTTTCGTCTCTTAACCCACTTTTCCATTCCTACCTAAGTAATTAGTAGTAAAATGTGGTAGTCTTTATGGATTAAACCCAAGTTTCCTTTGTTCTAGCCGAAATGGGATAACCCTAAAAATCTATTAATCGTTGCACAATTTAACCTTAAGTCTATTAGCTCCGGCTCATATAGCAACTAGAAAAATTAAAGAAATAACAATGAAAATCACAACAGCACCTACATTATCTAAAAGCTGTTGGTCACATGGCAGGAGCTGTCGGCCGAGAGTTGATAGTAAAAATATTTGTTGCTCAAAAATTGCTTTTGGCTATGCTTTGAATTAATTAGCATTGGTTGTAGTAATTGAGGTTTGCAATACTAAGCAATGTCGGTACTCGTCACATGTATGTATATGTATAGAAAATGCTACTGCATGGCATCGTACAATTTGACAAATTTAGATTTGCTTAGGCCGCTAATAGGTTTCGTTCCTACCAAAGTTGCTTATACGACGTGGTCCTCAAATTTTAGTGTATTCATTGTAGAATAAGTAGATCTGTTTAAATGTGTTTGTATAGAGCGAAAATAGGGTCATGGGAAGAATTCGTTAAAAAAAAAAACTCGAATATATCAATTCAATTTTTATGTCATATGCTACACAAATCTTATCTCATTTTGGAATATTTCTTTTTCGATTATATAACATATTATTACCATCGCCGGCTGATGGTAGATTCTCTTGCAGTTATCTTGTAGTGAACTCCGAAAAGAACTGACCTGATAATTTTCACAAATAAAAAGAAATCGCCTTATTTCACAAAAGCAAAATTTTCTGGATCGGAGTTGGGTCTGTCAGACAAAGAAAACATTTTTGTATTTTTCTGGACCGACCCTAAACTTGATTGGAGACTGAATAACGAAAAACGTGCAAGGAAGGCCTCGCTGGCTCTGTATGCAACTAAAAAAATGTAAAGAAACTAAAAACGGTACACTGGGTGTACTGCCATGTCCGACCAATACTCGCTAAGTGGCGCTGGTGTGGTTGTTAGACCTTACCTTGGATTACGTTTAAGAAACTACATATGTGGAATTCAAAAGACACAAAGACATGAGACATAAGATCCTGTTCAACGGATATATTGAGTGTTCTGCTCGACTCATTACTTTATCCAAAGTTCACCAGCTAACAGCGCTATCAGACTGCGGGCCTTGGATTTCTGGTAAGAACGGACGTGCGGTCACAACTGCATACTCAACGCACTTTTGCCCGGTCTCAGAGAGGAGCCAACGATTAGAGGACTTAATGTTATTAATAAAGGATCAAAGATGGAATGCGGGATTTTCGGGAATATAATTAAACGCTATCCTTCCGCCTGCTGGACCATGCAGGCGGTTTTCGGGTCGACACATTACACACCAGTGAGAACGGAGATGAATATCTTCTCAGATAGCCAAGCAGCCGTTCTGGCACTGTCTTCGACATCGGTCAGGTCACACCTAGCGGATGAGCGTAGAAGTAAGCTGGCTTCGATTTCTGACATTCGCAAGGTTAACTGGCTATCCTCGTCCCGGTCCCGGGGCATAGGAACATTTTGTGGCTCTACAATGAGCGTGTCCCGCCCGGTGGACATGGGTGCATCGCCTGCAGAGTCCTAAAGGTTTGGGTATCCTAACTCTCTCTTTTAGGAGTAACCAAAAGGAATTGCCAACAAAGTCACGGCAGTCTAAATAAGATGCTGACCCTTAGGAGTCTGAAGACACAGGGTCAAAAGTAATAATCGAAAACTTGCCATGCGAGTGCTCTCACAATGATGGGGCTAAATACACTCGGTAGAGGAACGGAGGGTATTGTGGTATACCATTTTTTTAAAATGTTGCCACCGGCAAATTATTCCACCTGATCATACCAAATTTTTACATTTTATCCACTTCTGTTTTAGGTATTGCGACGCACTGTCGAAATAATTAATATGTTGAAGTTGGCAACATTATTACAAATAATTTTAAAAATCTCAAATATCCTCCCTCAAAAAAAGGAGGGGTAATGTGGTATAGGTGGTAGGTCTAATGTGGTATACTATACCACATTACCATCCCTACTGCATGTACAAAAGGAAGTTGTTTTTGCGATTTTATTAAAAACAAAAAACACAGTATACAAAGGTATTCAAGTACATTAATTAGAAAATTAGAGAATTTTAATAATAAAATTAGAGACATTTATAGGCAGGATTGACATAGAAAAATTGCACTGCGTTGTGGTACGCATTTTTGGTGAGCCCAAATTAAGTCGCATTGTATGCACGATGTCCATTTTTGGATGGTTGGGTCTTCGTTGTAAATTATTTTACAAAATACGCACGGCGTATTGTGTGAGGGAGGACTGTCCTCAAAAAATTCTTCGGCATCAGATTCATCGAAAGTTACGGTTGCTACAGAATCGCTAGAGGATTCATCCGGTTTCAAGGCCTTAGTTTTGGGTTTTGATTGTTTTCTTTTGCAATCGGTCCTGGCGATTTTTGTTTTTTTAGCACTATGGCTTTCTTCTAATTGATTTTTATAAGGAGAGCTAGTTAATATAGTAGGCTTGCATTTTCTTCCTCGGTTTCCTTCTTGCCTTTTTAACTTAGGTGGTGGGGAGATCTCCCACGGTGTTATATGCCCAGATATGACAGAAGACCGATTTTGTGTGACAGGAAGTGTACGCGATAAACCCTTGCTTGTACTTGCTATATTGTCATTGAACTCGTCCATACGCAGCGCGACATGTGATTCATTATGCACCTCTAAATTAATTTCCGCAGCCATTTCTCGTTCTGGCTCAGTGCTTTGCTCAATTTCTCCTGCAATAAAATCTGCATTTGAAAATATGTTTTTGTCGAACGGGTATATTCCTGTGACTTTGAAGCCATTAGTTGCGATTTGTCCAGATTGTACTTTCAAGTATGCTTTAGTAAATAAGCCAACAAGATCGTACTGGTTCAATTTTCTTCCTTGCTCACGAGAATATCGCCTAATTTCATCATTGTAGTATATCTAGCTTAAGTTATTATATTAAACAATAAGTAAACATACTGAATGAAATTAGTTAACATATTTACCTTTAGTGGGCCCATAAAAGTTCTATCCAGAGGTTGCATTTTATGGGTGGAGTGTGGTGGAAGTGACAAAATTATAACGCCATTCTCGCGTGCCAAATCTAAAATATCAATATTTCGTGTATGGCTATAATGCCCATCTAAAATCAGCAAGGCAGGTTCGTCCTTCGAAGGTTTTGAAAAACTTAAGAAATGTTTAAACCACTCCGTAAATATAGGTATTTGAACCCAGCCGGATATGTGGCATGAGCACTTGGATCCCGGTGGCGCATCTTTCATTAGCTGGGCGTTCAAATTTTTCCTCGGAAAAATAAAATACGGTGGTATAAATGATCCTCCTGCACTCATGCAAGATATCACTGTAATTAAAGATCCACGTTCGGCAGAAGTCATTGCACCAATCTGTTTCTTTCCTTTTTGACCTAAAACCTGTGGTTGTTTGGACTGAACTACGGTGAGCCCGGTTTCATCTACATTCCAAATTCGACTAGCAGGAATGTTATATTTTAAATATTGCTCCTCCAGTAAATTGAAAAAATGCTGAACATTTTCTTTCGTAAAGCCTTTAGCGCGGTCTATTGATGTTCCTGTAGGTATGCGAAAACTTAAAATATTTTTGTGGCGGTTGCAAAATGCTTTAAGCCAATCTTTTCCGGCACATTCTTCTGCAATTGAAAATTTATTTGGAAAAGAGTTTTTGTTTGCAACTTGGAAAGCCAGCGATCTGACGTCTTTCCTTGTTAATCCCCAGTATCTAGATTCCATTTCTAAAATATACTTGACAAGTTCATTCTCAATTGCTTCAGAAAAAACTGGTCTGCGGCCTAATTTCATAGAAAGAATTTCTTTTATAGGTTTTTCACTTCTGGCCATTCTTTGCAATGTTGTGTGCGGAACATCATAGATTTTGGACGCCAAAAAAATACCCATTTCTCCTTTTCGAACAGCTTCTATGGCCTTTTGCATATTCTCCTTATTCCACTTTCGTATTTCTCCAGCTTTAGGCATTTTTACTCTATAAAACAATTAAACAACAAATAAGGACAAAAGAAATAATCAGGATGGTAATGTGATATACTATACCACATTTACCGACTTCGCATATACCACATTACCCACTTTAGTTTTTTTTTATGTTTCGATGAATAAAAGTGATTTACAACATATTTAAGAAGAAACTCACCTGTATGTTTAAAATTTTATATTTGTTTTATAAATTTTTATTCCTGAGTTAGGACTGGGCTCATTATTTTGCAAAACACAGACGCTTAAATTTTCTATCAAAAAAGTTTGCAGTCAACACATTCACGAATTCGCGCACGTAAGCGACGGTTATATTTCATTTAATGGCTTCTCTTCTTTACACCTATTTTCATTTTCGTTAACTCAGCTGTTTATTTACTCAGCGCTGCCACAGCGTGTTTAGGTTTCAAAATAATCAGGTGTACCACATTACCCACCTATACCACATTACCCTCCGTTCCTCTAAGCCATTTGTGAACAAAATTTCAGAGTAGCCGCCACATCCTGGAATTCATTGAAGCCGCCGGATGGCTTTAGGTTGCACAAGTTTTGAAATCAAAATGGCGAATTTCCTAATTGCTTGTCATAATCCACTTATACCAAATAACAACCAACCATCGTAGCAAAATTTGTTTGCGTTTATTATGGTCGAAAAATTTTTTATACAAGAGAAACGATTATTTCTTTTATCAAAAACCACAAAATATCAATAAAATTTACTTGAAGATATAAAAACCAAAATATAACGAACAAACTTGATCGAAATTCTGATCAAAAAACTAAAAATCACAAAATAACGATGAAATTATGATTTTTAATAAAAAGTAAATAATTGAATTGATACCTCAGTTCTAAATTTAAACTTCAGGCTAAGCAATCTAAACGAAAGATTTATTCAGTGTCAGGAAGGAGCTATGACTTACTCATCAAAACCTGTTAAGTTTAGTTATTCTAACAGGTAATTAAAAAAAATACTTTTGAATTTTTCGTTGAATTATCAAAAAACTTTAATTTAAATACCATATTTTTAATATCATACGATAACTTACCCAATAAAAACTATTTCCAGTTTCTATTTGCTGTCCTATGTTTGCTTTTCTTAGTCCGTCATGCTTCACAACTTACATTGAACTCAAATTATCCTCGACGTACGTGCGGAAGCATAAAGAGTTTTCATTGATCTTTTCTCGTCGATTGCCGCAATTTTTGTATACACATTCGATAAATTTTTCCCGAAATAGTCACGCGTTTTTTTGCTAGATAGGTACTGTAACTTTTCGATTATCACTTATACCAGTTCATAAACTCGGATACTCTTGGCTATATTGGATTTCCACTGCGCTAGCCTGAACCCTAAAATGAAAGGTACATTAAATCTGTATTTCAATACACAACTATATTGAGATTAGCCAAAATCGCCTCGGTGGATGCCACATTCACTATTTGAGTTAAAAACACTGCGGAACAAAATTTTGCGGTCGGAGGTTTTTAAGTCGATTTAGGGTAATTTGGGGTCGCTGATTACGAAAATGATATAAGTTTTTTCGAATTGGCTCTAGTTTTTCAAATAAAGACTTTTAAATATTTCACGAAAAAACCTAATTAAAAATACCAATATGGATAAAAATAATAAAAAAATTAAAAAAATATATTATTTTCATTAATTCACTTTAACAAACCTACAAAAAACTTTTTCTGTTCGACCACCTATGATGTCGTTGCTCACAATCCCGTATTAAGTTCCAGCAGTAGTCTGCCATCATGTGGTCGTCCCATCGACCTTGGTATCTTTCTTCCATTATTTTTATGTTCTGGTGGAACCGTTCACCTTGTTTCTCACTGTAATCGCCTAAGTTGTCCGAGAATTTGTCCAAATGACTATATAAATAATGTAATTTAATGCTCATTTTAGCTCCTAGTTTGCGAAAATTGAGAAGCATATTAGCAACTAGTTTTGTATAGTCTGGTGATTTATGATTTCCCAAAAATTTTTTAACTACATTAACAAAGCTCAGCCAGGCTTCAGATTCAATTTGTGACATATGGTTTAAGAATTCAGTGTATTTTAGAAGGGTACGACTTTGAGGACCATCGAAGACTCCTGCTTTTAATTTTTCCATACTAAGGACTGGAAATTTTTTGCACACATATTCGAAACAGTCACCTGTCTTATCAAGGGCTTTGATGAACTGTTTCATTAGCCCTAGCTTGATGTGAAGTGGTGGAAGAGTGATTTTTTTCTCGGCTTATCAGTTGGTCATGAACCACATTTGCTGTTCCTACCTCCATATTTTCTCTCACCGGCTAGTCCTTTCTAATCCAATGTTCATTTCTTGCACGACTGTCCCATAAACATATAAAACAGGGGTAAATTGTCTAATTGCATTTACAAGTCACGCGGTCGATAAAATAACGTGCAGCGGCTGGCAGGGACTGTTAGAGTTTTTAGGTATTTAGGCGAAGTCGTCGAATTAATGTTTAGTTGTATTAACTCACCCGACTTAACCGGCTGCCTTTGCTCTCTTGCAAGGGAAATAAAATATTTAAACCAACGAACTTCTTGTTTTTATAATTTATATAACAAAACTTATTGAGGAATAATTAAATTAATACAACTGGAACTGGGTCATATTATTTTTTTTCATTAATTTCTTAAGTTTCGTTTATCTCAAGAACTAGAGGCAATCCAAAAAAAAAATAAAAACACAGTTCGTAAGCCTGCTACTAATGAATAAAAACTATTAACAAAATCATGACCGCAGGTTTTTTTTTAATTTTTGTTACGCAGTGTAATCGTAAAGAATTTTAACACCTGTTACTTTTCACTCACACACATGAGTAACATTTACAGCAAATGTATAGCTCAACATTTTTTTTACAGTTGCTGCGTGCTTTGCTTTTCTTTTGTAAAATTTTTGTTTTACCTACCCAATTTCTGCGCACAAAGCATCACTGATTCGATAAAGGTAAGTACGCATGCCGATGGCGTATAAAAAGTATTCAAGAAGAAGGGTAGAAAACAACTCGCCAAAACCTAAGTGCGCGAGCCTGATGTAAAACTACATATACAAAGAGATAGACAGCTAAATATGGGAGTAAGTAGAAGTAGTAATAGTGGTAGTGGTAATTAGTAGTAGCAGTATTAGCAGTTAGTAGTAAAAATAGTAGTAAGAATTAGTATTTTGATCTAACTTAAATATTTTATGGTTTGGTAGATTTAATGATACACGTATTTTTTATTTTGGCTGAAATAAACTTTTCCTCCATTCTTCGAATTTCTGTAAAAATTTATTTTTCTTGTGGCTACCGAGTACTGTTTTTGAAATTCGCAAAACTATGGTAAAATTTGTAATTTTTTTTTAAATGTGTATAATCGTTAACATAACTGTTAACAAAAATTACACTTTTTCAAACATTTTTCTTCAGAAAGTGTATTTTTTTCGCAAAATTTGTTTGTCAATAATCTGTATTTTGGCGAAAATTTATTTTGGGAGCTATGGTCAAACAATCCAAATAGTGGTTTTCTCCATTTTGACGGCGTTCTTTTAAATATAATAATCTCAGACTTAATAGTTTTATTCTATTATAGTTTCAAGATTATTTATTATTAGAATAATTCAAAAAATATTGCTATGAAAAATTAAATTTCACGTTCATTTCCTAGTGTGAATCATTCACTCTATTTTCTTTATGTGACCAAGGTTTGGCAGATATTTAACAAAACCTCTTCTCACGATTATATATATGATAGTTCAGACTGCCAATCAATTTTTTGTGTTTTCTTTCCATTTGTTGTATTTATATTTTTAGTATTTCTGGTAATTTCTTGTCTTTCAGATACAACTCATGATTCATCTCACCGCTTGCTGGCAATGAACAAAATTGTAATAGATTTAAAACAAAGATTTCCAGAATCCAAAATGCAGAGTATGAAAATTATTTCTGATGGAGCTGCGAACCATTTCAAGAACCGTTTTTAATTAAATGAACTTAAATCAGGGGGCTCCAAGTAAAAATGTATTTTTTCTGTATCGGGTGACGGCAAAGGCGCGTGTGACGGTATTGAGGGCTTGTAAATTTAACAACAGATCCGAGAGAGTATATTCAATGCGCCAAGACATTTGTCGAGAAAGTGGGCATCAGGACTACGATTATTAAACAAATTTTACTTGACAATCAGGAATTGCCAGTTTTTCGGAAAAAAACGACAAAGATCTGAAGAAAGACACCTGTATGGCAAAACAAAGAGCAAGTCGGTAGATATGTATAACAAAGTTTAAACTACAAAATCGTGCGAACACGAGTGGAAAATTGCTAAGTTTGAATTGTTTGTATTTCAAGTATAATGAGTGATGAATTATTTAATATTTACTAATTACTTTTTAATTCGATTATATGCGATTTTCATTAATAAATAAATATAATAATTATGAAACTTAATAAATTCCAATTAAAATACTACCATTTTTGTTTAAGAAGAAAAAGTAGAACTTTTTACTTAAAATGTTAATTATATTAGATTCAAACGTACAGTAGCTTTCTTAAAAATAGTAGTAGTAATAAGTAGTAGCATTGTTAAAAATAGCGGCAGAAATTAGTAAAAATAGTAGTAGTAGAAGTACTAGTTGTAGTGATCACCCAGTCCCGAACTACTGAAAGGTCCTGCATTGGTAAACAAATATTTATGAAACGGTCCAGATACATTGATATGTCGCGCTCAGTATGTAAAGTTTTTTTTTCGCGTCATGTTTTGATTTCGTTACGCGATATCAACGCTTCCTTAGTTACGCGATGTCGTCGCGCGATTGTCGAGTGATTTAAAAAATCACGCACATGCCGCTAAAGAAGTTTTACTTCATTTGCAACTGTTGTTACATTTACACTCACACATACAAGCCAACGAACTTTTCTGCACAACAGCAACCCATTACCAACAAACTTGGCGACGCGGTACGACGCAACACAGCGTTTATATGAAAAACACTCACAAATGCATTTGCTTCATATGCTCCTTAGCATATTTAACGCATAAGTGTAGAAATATGAAGAAACTGTATGGCTTAAGAAACGCGTAAAACAGCACAAATGATGTGTTGGACAAAGTTTGTCAAACAAAGTTTACCTCTCTTACACTCATGCCAACTATGGAAACTTAAAGGAAATGAGAAAAGCAGCATAGCTGAAATGGCTGCTATCGTTAAACAAGTCGTCATACAAGTCTGGCGAAGTGATGGAACTGCGTATTCCGAGCACATACAAATCAAGGCTTCGCATTTTCAACTTCGTAAAAGTTTTCGCTAAACGTCGTTCACATAATTCCGTTTGATGTGATATTTGCTCGCTGAATATGCAATAATCGCTGCAACTGAGAATGCAGTAATGGCTTGGTGTATTCGCATCTTTTTCAATCTGCTAAATTTATATTTGTGGTTAAAGTTCTTCAGCTTCTCATTAAGTTAGTTTTCTTATCGACCTCATCAGTGGTTAAAGAAATTAAAAAGTTCTAGATAATTTAAAATATACGATTGACCTGTTTCGCTTATACTCAAGATTTTAAATAACCGCACATACTAAAGACCGGTTCGATACCCGTCTAAAAAATGTAATTACTTCTTACTCCTTTTTTGAATGCTAACATCAATCCAATTCTAGTCGCATACAAATTTCCGGCCAAGCTAACCGATGAGATGTACCAAACTTGATTTAAATGTCATCGATTATTTACTTATTAAAATAGTTAATTCATTTTGTGGTATCTAAATAGTATTCGCCGTAATTACAAACTTTTTTTTGTAGCCCATTTCATGGTATGCTAATAATAAAATTAGAAATTTTTTAGAATTAACCCACTGTGTCTTGGGTTCGCGCGAATGCTGCGGTGTTTTCCCACACTTTCAGCCAATTACCATCATTTCACTTATTGCTGCGTGTGTGTGCGATTCAATTGGTTGTTAGGCTTAAATGCTCTAGCAATAATTATTTTGCGCTTCAAGAGCATCACGCTAACTTTGACTTTTGGCTTCGATTGCTCCACATTATTTCTCTTATACGCACTAACTTTTCTCAAGTAAGGTAACACAAAGTTTTTGGTATACCAAGTGCAATGGAATGCAACGCACATTCCCTACAGTAAAATTTGCTAGTTGTAATCCAGCTTGCACCAGTTTACTTAATATTTAAATATGGCGATGACCTTCGCATAAACCAGTTCAAAATTTCTATAATTCACATCTAAACAAAACAAAATCAAAATTTTGCCGGCGTCGTCTGCCTGAAAGATGTGGACTCGAGTGTAGTCACATAAATAATGGGAGTGGCCATTAAAGCAAATAGTATATTTTCGAAACTTCTTTGTACGCATTGCGTTTCTAGTCGGAAAGCACGATTTGGCAAATTGTAGGAATAAATACTAATACGGAAATACTACAAAATTTTGGAAAATGGGAGTGGTATGTTAATATCATCCTAATTTCTATTTATTTTCATTTAAATGAATCAAAGTCTGTTTAATTTTCAAAATGTTATTATGCTAGTGATTTGCTGCAACAGTCCTGTAAGAATCAAAGCGGCGACCTGACGACCGATATCCAGAGTACACTCAAGCTGTGGAGGGAGCACAGATTCACGCTGCTTAATGGTAGCGGCGTGGAAAATATTGAAGATGATGTTCCCGAACCTCCAATCAGTGAAGACGGAGTCGAAGTACCGTCACCCGACCTGGACGAAACTGGAACGGCAATAGCGCGGCTAAAAACCAATAAGGCCGTTGGTGCTAACGGACTGCCTGCAGAGCTATTCAAGTGCGGCGGCGATGAGCTCGTAAAGTGCATGCACCAGCTCATTTTCAAAATATGGTCGGACGAAAGCATCCCTGCTGATTGGAATTTTAATGTACTCTGCCCAACACACAATAAGGGCAATCCTGCAGTATGCGCCAACTACCGCGGGATCAGTCTTCTTAGCATAATTTATAAGGTTCTGTCGAGCGTGTTCTGTGGACAACTATTGGGAAACACCCGAGATAGAACAATAGACACACACCATCTTTTTGTCGACTTCAAATCCGCTCTCGACAGCGCAAGAAGAAGTTGCCTACCTACCTCAACAACCTACGGCCTCAACAACCACGCCATTACTTCTGCCTTTTCCAAACTGGATAATGAAGCGAAACGTATGAGTCTGGAAGTGAACGAGAGCAAAACTAAGTACCTCCTGCCATCAAATAAGCCATCAGCGCACTCGCGTATTGGCTCCCGCATAATTATTGACAATTACAATTTCGACAAAGTGGAGGACTTTGTTTATCTGGGAGCCAGCATTAATACCAACAATAATGTCAGCCTGGGAATCCAACGTAGAGTCTCTCTCTTGGGCTGAGTAGGCAATTGCGCAGTAAAGCCCACTCTCGACGACACAAAACCACACTCTATAAGTCTCTCATCATGCCCGTGCTATTTCATTGTGTGGAAGCATGCACGCTGGCAATACTGGATGAGATGACCCTTAGAGTGCCCGAGAGAAAGATTATCCGAAAGATTTATGGAACTCTACGTCTTTGCGATGGCGGATACTTCAGACGATGTAACGCTGAGCTGGATGAGCTTTACCGCGACATAGACATAGTCCAGCGAATTAAAATACAGCGGCTTCGTTGGCTAGGACAAGTCTTGCGAATGGACGAAACTGCTCCAACCCTAAAAGTATTCAATGCTGGTACCAGCTGGCGGTAGTAGAGGAAGAGGATGGCCTCCTCTGCGTTGGAAAGACCAAGTGGAAAAGGGCTTGACGTCACTTGGTATTTCCAATTGGCACCCGTTAGCAGGAAGAAGGAGTGATTGGCGCAATTTGTTAAAATCGGCCAAAATCTCGCAAGAGGTTATAGCGCCAATTAAGTAATTAAGTAAGTAATTTAATTAGAGAAAGAAATACTTAAAAAATAAAATTTCGGAAAATGGGTGTGTAACGTCAAAATCATAATAATTTCTTGTTTTTTTTTTAATCCATAAACGACGTTTAAGGTTACCAAATGATATTATACTGGCAAACCCAGGCGCGCCAATAAAGACATATTTTTTTTAGATATTGAATAGTGCTTTTGGGATTATATAGTATAGCTTGATCTAAAGAAAATATGTATGTATCGAATGTCATATATCTACGTCAACTGGGAACAAATCATGAGTAGAAGTTTCGTCTTAAATTGAGACGTGAGTCAGCCTGTTTTCCCAACAAGTATTATAAAGTCTAATATAGAGAATCTATATACCAACTATTGTGTATCTACAACAAATAGTTGCGGAATTATAAGGAATTTGGCTTTTTTATTGTATAGGGGATGGCACCGCCCATTCTCTCCAAATGTTACACAGCTTGATCGATAGGATATATGTATATATACATCCAAAGATTACTCGTCTGAACCGAACAGTTCTGGATATGAGACGAGTTGTTGTCCTTGTATCAGTTGAGTACCTTGGACGCCTATAAAAGACTCACATTAATTTATGTATGTAATGTATATAGTTAACTTTTTTGATTGCATACAGCTAGTAATGTATGTATGAAATAAAATTTTGCGCTAGGTTCGGTTGCAACCCAACTGAGACTCTTCCTTACTAGTTTAATTTAAACTTCGTAGGCGGCGAATCGCAAATGAAGAGTAACATTTTTAAAGTTGAATTCTTTACACAGTTGGGACGATAGATATAACTTACAACGTATAAATTTAGGAATTTTTCAATGTATCAAGTTAAAGTGTACCGTTCCATAAATCTCTCAAATTTAGGATTCCTGAAATTGCTTACGATATATTTGTGTTGAAGTATTTAAAGATTTGTAGATCGAGCAGAGCAATAATGATACGAACATTTCAATAATTAAAATAATTTCTCCAACATTTTTTAATACGGTAGAAAATTAAACTTGAAAGTTTGATATTGCCTGCTGACGGGCGTCCACTATTAGAGAACCCTTTTCTATAATTTTTGATGTTACGGCCGGGATCCACCGAACGAAGCTCGCACGTACTACACGGCCTATACATTCACATATTAAATGATGGCTCGAACAAATTCGACAATGTAAACTAATGCTTAAATTGGTGCTTATGCAAATATCTTCTAAAGGGCAAACGGACAACGATTTGTAGCACATTGCGACTGATCGTCGTTTTTAACTTATTATCGATATTTATGGGTTTTCGATTATTTTATTTGATTATATATTTATTTGATTATATATATATATACTGAGCTATATTTTGGAGAATTTATTTAAATTATGGACGAATTTTAGGGTAGTCACCTACTGTGAAAGTCGAATTTAATTGAATTATACCCAAATTATATGAATTAGTAAAACATGAACAGAAGAAAGTTTGGAGGTATATTTCAAAGAGGGTTCTCTCCTTTTTTTCAAATCAAATTTAATTAAATTATATACAAGATTGTAAAATGTTAAAATATGAGGGTCAAAGTATTCTCGTTAGCGAGAACAAGGTGCATACCTATATTTCTGAGAGGATTGCTACAGGTTATACATATGTAGCATATGCAATGGGCAATTAAGAAATAAATAAAGGCAGGATAGCGTTTGCCAGGTTTTTCTAGTTTTAAATATAAAAGAACTGTATGAAATTCGTGCATGCGCATTCAAAATTTCTTTAAAAAATTAGGGAAGGTGATGAAGGGAATGGAATGGAATACGTTTTTAACATTTTGTTTTAAATTTCTTATTGCCTGTTTGAACTGAATAACCTGCGGAACTACCGAATAGACTCTCATGGGGCTTTCACTGGTGAGTAAACTTTAACCTCGGGTAGAGGGTATATTTCAATGAAGTATTTTAATAAAATATTAAGTATTGATTATGTTTTCTCTAAATAAAGCGCCCGGTAGCTATTTTGTTGTATTTTCACAAAATGTATCCTTAATTTTAGATATAAGTAAGAAAAAAATAAAAGTTCCGTTTTCATAAAGTCTATATTTCGACTTTGAAATAATCTTTGGGGAAAAACACGCCTGGGCAGGTACAAGAAGAAGCACGCAAATTTCGTACGATCGGAAGTTTAATTTTTTTTTGTTGGAGTTTGTTAACAAACCCCTTGTTTTGATTACCAACTATATAACATATCTGTGAGAAATTCCGTTCTATGCTTTGCTCATTTTATGTGCAAAATGTATAACAAGTAGAGGAAGCCATTGATAACACTGGTTTACAATATTAAACTTTTTGTCTGTTGCCGCGAATCCTGTGGTTGATATTGTTCACTCATCACTTGTTTTTGTCAAATCTACCCTCAAAATTTTTTGAGCAGCTCGAGTTACTTTGTTTTTGATTTCATCATTTATATTAATTTATATCATATATATTATTCGATAACAGGCATATTTTACTGTGTTAAAATTAGTTTCTCTAGTTTTTGCGTCATGAGTAGTTCAAGGAGACGTTGTTTAAACAATCCAGATCATTTTTGCTATATATGCGGAGAATATGTGTTTAACAATAGTAGAAAAGTTATATCAGAGTTGGTGAAAAATACCTATTTTGAGTATTTTGGGATGCTCTTGGATAAAAATGAGAAGTCTTGGGCTCCCAATTGTGTTTGTAAATCGTGTGTGGAATATTTAAGATTATGGAAAAGTGGTAAAAGAAGTGCCTTTAAATTTGGAACACCGACTATTTGGCGAGAACCACAAAATCATCTCATAGACTGTTATTTTTGTAGTGTGAACATAAACGGTTTAAACACTAAAAATCGAGCTAAATGGCAATACCCAAGTACTAGTTGTGTTCAACGTCCAGTGCAGCGTTCACCTCACTCTTCAAAGCTTAAAAATATATCTGAACCAAACCTGAGCAAGACATTGAAGGACCAAGCTCATCACAAAATGATCCTGATTTTGAAGCTATGTCTAATGAGCCAAAATGCTTTTCCCAAAATGAGTTAGATGATCTTGTAAGAGATTTAAATCTTTCTAAACAAGCTTCAGAATTGTTAGCATCAAGACTAAAAGAAAAAAATTTGCTATCCTCGGATACTAAAATAAGTTTTTATCGTGAAAGAGATACAGAATTCCGGTGTTATTTTTCCGAAGAAGATGGCATTACCTTTTGTTCAGATATCAAAAAATTGTTGATAAAAATGGGCTTGAAGCAATACGAACCAAATGACTGGCGTTTATTCATTGACAGCTCAAAACGTAGCCTAAAATGTATTCTATTACATAATGGAAATAAATATGCTGGGGTACCTATTGCCCACAGTACAAAGTTAAAGGAGGAATATTGTAACATTTCGCTAGTCTTGAACAAAATAAAATACAATGACCATAAGTGGCTAATTTGTGTCGATTTAAAAATGGTCAACATTCTTCTCGGTCAACAAAGTGGTTACACCAAGTTTCCCTGTTTTATATGTCTTTGGGACAGTAGAGCTAAACAAGAACATTGGGTAAGAAAAAACTGGCCCTTGAGAGCAAATATGGAGCCTGGAAAGCACAATATAGTCCACAATTCATTAGTATCTCGTGACAAAATTATCTTCCACCATTACACATAAAACTGGGCATCATCAAACAGTTTGTAAAATCACTAGATAAAAATGGGAACTGCTTTTCTTACATTTGCCAAACATTTCAGGGAGAGCGTATGCATCAAGACTTACGCGTCATGGAAGAGCGCTATCAGGGTTTCTGGGATACAAATATGATGTCTGACTATTGTTGGTCTCTAATACGTCATTTTCCAAAGTCGACACATCTGAGAAAAGCTTTAAAACGAAGTTTTTTAGAACTCAATGATTAATTGTTTCTTTAAATAAAGTTTTTCTTATTAAATACATGTTTTTTTCTGTCTAATACCTACATAGCTGAAACTCAGAAACTAGAGCTGATAAAAATATTCTAATTATATTTTTGAAAATAGCATATTATATGTAGTCAGCAACAGCTAAAATTTCTTCGGCAACAAATGTACTGTAAACTAGTGTAATTAGTGAGTTCCGTATATAAACCTATGTATGCTACAGTGTTGAGTTGCTTTAGCGACTAAAAAACTAAGAAAAAGATCTTGAGGAAAAGATTTGTTTATTTTGCCTCAAAATAATAATGAAATGACTAGCCGCCAATTGCATGAGAAATATAAGTTTATTTGAGAAAGAAAATCCAAGTCCGTTACCCATTACCTTTATAAATAACAAAACAACAAGGTAACAAAAAAAAACATTAGAAACAAAAAGTATTATTTATTTAGCACGGAACGCAAAAACAACAATTTGGCTGCTACATGACAGTTGCTCCTGCTTTAGAACTCGCCACGGTAAGACCTATGTTTTTGTAGCGCCTGAAACACTTTTTACATATAATCCTCAATTTCGATTGGCGTTTGATTAATAGGCGATACATACATTTGCACATTTCAAGCATTCATTTTAGTGAGGGTTGAGGAAGATAACTATTAAGATTTTATATCCTGGTGAACTAAATTTTTAAAATATATCTAAATATCAAAAGATCTTATAGTATCATTTAAATTAAAAATTCGTTTACTTTCATCCAAGGCATACTTTATATGCAATAATTTTAATCTTGGGTACAAAGCAGTTGCTAGCGTCAGAAAAGAATTAGAAAGTTTGGTGTAACTTTTGAAGAAAATCGACATAATAAACATCGTTTCGAGATATATCTAAATTTTCATGTTTCTAGATTTGAAACATCGATTTCAAACAGTCGTTTGCATCCCTAGCAAAGGCGTTGGTAAAAGTTAGTACCAAATAAATCAGCTACCTAATTTTGCGTCGGCTATGTTGTAAAATGCGTTCATGAAATTGGCGCGTGATTTTGATTGAAAGTGCTTTTGTTTACACACACACACATACACATGCACACATACTAAATATCATATCGATATCTATCATATTACTATTCCAAAACACGCCTTGCTGTTACATTTCACAAATCAAATAGCAAAAATTTTCTAGCTCACAATTGCTTGCTAGTGCACGGACGAACTTCTCAGCTGCCCCCAGCTTACTCAAAATAAAAACATAATGCAATAAGATGCCCAAAGTGGTGCAATGAGATGTGCGTAGAAATGATTCATATAGTAGCGGCAAGTCCATAACAAAAACCTCCAGTGCACAGTGGTCGGGCTTGTATGGAGCCGCGGCCATAAATATTTCCCGTTGAGATATCGTTATAAACTTTTCTCCAAAAATGTAAAAAAAATGTTTGAACATATAGTAAAAAAATTGGCTGCATCGGACGACTATATCTTATAGCTCCCATAGCACCGTAGCAAGGCGTATAAGGCGATGGTGCGCAAAAATACTTCAAGTAGAGTTGCAGTGCTAAAATTTCATTACTGGCATGTATTTAAATGAATTTTATTTTTTTTTTTAATGCAAAAAAGGTTAACAAATATCTTCTAATAAAGCAAATGTAGATGACAAAAATTTAGATTTGTCCCTCTTTGGTAGTTTTCTCTGACCTGTTATAAAAGGGTCTGAACGCAAAAGAAGTGTATTGATTAAATCCGTATTTGTCAATATGCGAGACATCTTCCGAGTATGTTGCAACCGGCACTTCTTTATTTCTTTGTTGTTGGACTCCGCAGCTTCCTCTGAGAGCTCTCCAATCGACAACAAAGCGTGCTCTATCACCTTCGCACCGTGAATTAAAATTTTATGCACTGTTGCTGGAAGATAGTACCATGGATATAGTTTTATCAACTGCTTAGCAGTATCCAATGCATAGCTTTCAAATTTTTTAGCATTAATAGAATATCCTGAGGCTAAAGTTTGCAATATCGTTGCGCATCGGGTTATAACTGACTCAATGCCTGTAATAGCAGATGCTAAACTCGGGTTACTAAAAAATTTCCTGGCTGTATTTCCATCGTTAGAATTTCCTCTGCCTCCGTCTCTTGGCTTATCAACAATTATTCCCATTTTATCGCGAAATTCCTCTTGGACTTGTTCTTTCCCTTGCAGTACTTTAAGCTTTTGTTCTGCTGATCTTGCTTGCCACATTTTTATTTCCAATTTGTATGAAATGTGCAAAAAGTACTCAAAAAAGCGTATGTAAGAATGAAGTGGTGATAAACCGAATTCAAAATACTTTTTCTCAACTTTTTTTGTAATACATTTTTCTAAATCATTCATTTCGGTGGGTTTTGCACCGCATATAAAGCATTTCATAGACGACGTATTGCTTAACGCGTTGCACACTTTACCATCTATCATAGTAAGTTGCAGGCTATGATTTATGAATAATTTTTTATTGGGAATTTAAAATTCGGTTGGCATTAAGTTCGCTATTTTATTTTTAAAGTGCAGTTCTTCCTCAAGGGATAATGTGGCGGTCTCCTTTTTGAATTGAAGTCTGACTGGCCTACAATAGCGTGTAGATGATGGTCTAGGATTTTTCCATATTATTTTGGAGTCACTTTCAGTAATAAGCTGAAGTGGGACGTACGATGTTAAGAATATACATCTATCATCGTCATTACAGTTAGAAAACTTTTGTTTGTATTCACTGTGCCCGGTACTGCCATCAAACCCCCATTTTCCGATTAATGTTAATGTGTTCTCCGTTCCTTCAAGACAATTTTCAATTACAGTTCTTTGGAGCTGTAAAATACTAGAAGCGGTGTTGTCTAGTAAACTTTGCAGCTCGACTTCTGCATATGTTTCAGCTACTGTTATGTCATTTGGATATCTTGATGTTTTAAAGTTGAGAATTTTTTCGTAGCTTGGCAATATATTGCAAGACACTTCACTATTCACAAATTCACGAATGAGCAAGTATTGGTGTTTCGTTATTCCAGTGTTCATTAAAAGCGATAAAACCTTTTCAATATTTGCTTCGGTTGACTTCACGATCGGTGGAAAATCGGATGAGCGCAAAACAGAAGCTGCAGACTCATCTTGTTTTTCTATCAGCGCTATCCGACGACGTTTCGTTCTTTTTGAGGACTCAACAAAATCAATTTTGGGACGTCCGCGTGCAGCACTTGAAAAACTTTGTTCAGGAACACAAGCAGGCTCAATTATAATTGTTTCGACAGTGTTTAACCAAGGGGATTGATATCGAACAATTGAAATCTTACAACGATTGTATTTAGTCCAATAAGCAATAATTTTTTTGCAAATGTACCCAATACAAATGTTAAGTTCACTCACTGCGTAGCCTTTGTTTTTAATGCTTTGTTCTACCAAACCAATGACACTTCGAGTTCTTTTCGCATTCGTGCCCTCTTCTGTGCACCAAAGATCAAGAATGTGCATGCGCGAAAATACGCAGTTACAAGAAGCGCCTATAAAAAAAAGATAGCATAAAAGTTAGAAAAAAAATATGCAACATTGCATACAAACACAAAGGACGAATACAAAAGAAGCATCGCAAAAACAAAGGAAGAGCAGCAGATAGCGTCGCAAATTTGAGCAACAGTAAGACGACAGCTTAAGTTTATTCACGAATATACACATATGGGCAAATATCGGCAGCTACACCTAACATTTGTATTACCTTAAAACATTGGCAAATTCACTGATAACACTTATAAAGGGGGGATCGTGGGGTAACATAACTAAATGTCTATTTAAACATGAAAATTACGTTAAAAAAATACACAAAAAAAGTATAATCAATCAAAAATACACAACAAATAATAAATCAATAAAATTAATTTCACAAGATGAATTTATTAAAGTAAATACCTGCAACAATAAAATTCATTTTAAATAATCAAATTCGGACCTCTCTAGCAAACGCTTGACCACTTTGAAATTCAATTTTGTTTTCACGAAAAGCTAACTTAGCGCAGTTTCGCTGCAAAATTGAACAGTTGATCACGCTTTGCACTCTATTTTTAGAATGTCCCGTTAGATTTGCAGTAAAAACCGGTTTGCCATGAAGAAGCTTGGACATTTTAGAGACGATTTGGTAACTTTTCGCAAATTTTTGTTGTTATGAATTTTTTGAATTTTGTCCTATGGGCGCAACCACTGTGCAGTGGTGAAGTGCCTTTGTTATGTTTGGGGTGAAATTCTGCGCTTTCTTGGATCACGAATTTCTTCTTGTATTACAAATGTTATGGCTACATATGTGTGGAGTTTATTTTCGTACTACTTGTATGAAGTAGTAGCGGTTTCTATAAAATTAAAATTAGGCACACATCGTAATATAATGCTGCTACAGTTTGTGGTGTAAGAAAGTTTTGTTTCTTATTTCGTAAAGCTATACGTAATTTTCATTTTCCGCATGTGAAGTTTTATTCACAACAACAATACAAACACCAAATAATGTATTTTACAAAGAAGTTGCAGGGCCTTTCGGTTCCCGTGGCAAGAATTTTCATCCAATTTCACCACATCTGAAACCAATTGCACCAAATCAGAGTCTAACATTAATAAGCAAAATTCAAATTAATTCTGGTATGGTGAAATCGGACTCTGATAAGCCTCGACCGCCGAAAGCGAAACAAGTATCGCGATTTCCGGATATGCCCAATAAGGTCAGAGCCTTTAAATGGAAGGTGCCACTATATGACCGCTGGACTATTAGAAGCGGAGCTGTTACTACAGTACAAAAGATACGATGACGTTAGATATCGTTTAATAAGTAACGGTTTCAACAATTTTGCGAAATTCATAAAAATTTATAAAATTTTCAAATGCCATCATAAAATTATTAAACTTTTAAATCAAAATTTTTACAAAACTTTCGCAATTTTGTGCTAATTCAATTTCAATTCAGTAATGGTTTTAAGTGACTACAAATTCGCTTTGATTTTTGATCATTATCATAAAATTAAATGGACTACATAAGTGCAAATTTTTTTAAAAAGTTTAAAATTTAATTGACAATTTCTTTTTATATTGTCGAATTTTTATACAATTTCTAAAAAGCTGGAAACTTTTATAAAATATGGTTTATGTTTACGGAGTCAGCTTTACTTTTATCAAATATTATTTTTAAAAAATTAATAAACATAAGTCGTCAACTGTATTGTATTGAATTTTGTTGCCTCTAATTTGCACAACACTGTACTTTCGGATTGATTGGTGTGCTTGGAGGAGAAGCAGAGATGTTCCATGTTCCATTAAAAGTAAATACAAGTATGCACTCGATACATCTATCTTGCAATCGAGTACTTTCGACATCGATACTTTTATCCATATAAAAAATAAATGTCAGCTAAATATACTTGGCATTAGAAAAAATGGCAATTTTAAAAATATTTGTAACCATCGAACACATTTCGCACGCATATTTGGAAAATTGCTTGACCCACAATTTAAAAATATTAATTTTAAAGATGTAAACGCATTTGGCAGTGCTCCACCGGAATATGAAAATAGTTTCAAAATAAAAATGAATACTATATGTATATTCATTTATTTATTCAGCATCTACTTCATCACCTCATAATTCATTGAATCTTTATTCATCGTCATCCCATTAAATGGAGGGGTGGTCAAAGAAAACTTAATCGCAAAGAATCCGGAAATTCTGCTTCTTTCGCAATACCTCAGTTTGATCGAATTCCATGCGGCAATGTACATAGTAATGAAAAGTTCAGTGTTAGCATCGAAATGTCAAAAAGTAAGGTAGCAATAAAATAGTTCCGAGCCTGAGCAGGTTACTGCAGAGACAAAGCTAGACATCTGTTGAACAACAATTACACTTTATCAGTGCGAATCGAGAAAAAGTCTCGCCGAAAATAAATTGGTACACGCCAGTCTTTCATAGACCTTACACCCACTTTTGATATCAAGAAGAGAAGCTGCGCCTATGACCCTACGTTTAAATTTGTATATCCGCTAAACTAATAAAGGTAGCCACGGTTATGGAATGAGATAACTAGCGTTGCAATCAATTAACTTGCGATTCAGTAGCAGCTTGATAATCGGGGAGTGTCGGTTGAGTGCCGGTGTCGGTTTATCTGCCAACTCGTAGTTCAACGCCGTCAGTGTAGAGCACTGTGGTGTTGGTATAACACCCAACTACGTTTTCACCCAGTCAGTCATTGGAGGAATTTGTGCAGTGAAGGGGTTTGACTGCGAGATAACGGACGGTCGTATGAAATTTGCAGGGTATCTGTCTCGAATTTTATACCAGTATATTGTAAACAGTCTCTAGTTAGTAATTGAGACTTTTCAGTGGTGAGATTGATTTAGGGACTATGCGGTATCCAGTAAGCCGTCTAAAGTCTCTAGTTTCAAAATAAAGCCACTAATTTGTCACCTGGCCCTGAGCAGGTCACAAAACAAAGAAATTGATGGAAGTATTGAACAAACGCGAAAACAAAGTGGCACTCGATCTGCACCTGGGTTCCTTGCTATACTTTCCTTAAATCCGATCGATTGTGCATATGAATGTGAAGCTGCATTTATCGATTGTTGATAGTTCTCATTTTTACACATATCTTAGATAATCGGTTCATATAAATGCAGTAATAAAAACTTTGAATTGCTAATTTCAATATAAACTTTACGATAATCATATTGTTTTGATTTTTAAAGAGCAATAATGGTGTTGACAAATAATTGAAAAAGTATATTGCATGCTATCGATGAACATATTTTTTTATTGAGATTGTTTGCGCATCTCTAGCTGAACATACATACCATCAGCTGATTGTTTCTACTGCTTTTCACTAAAGTATTTGGTTAAATTTTTTGATACTGTTGCTTACTGAATAATGAAATCGTCGAAAATCGAAAATTTAGTGACTTGAGATGAGACTGAATTACTGAATGCCGGGATCAGAGCCACCCAATTTTTTGTCGTTATCTAGATCTGCAAGCAGAAGATTTAGGATGGTTTCTTGGGCTCTAGTAGGCGCTGAGAGTAAATTGGTAAATTTGTTCTTTATTATAGATTTCTCTACCGACGTCCACCACACTGTGGCGCCAATGAACATAATACTATCGCTGTATTTTTGCCCATGGCAGATTTGACAATTTTAGCCTTCCTGTATCTTTCTTCCGAATTGCGTTTCCAAGTAAGCTTCCTGTGTAGAAACGCGCCAGTTATTTAACCTCGTCTAGTAATGTTAGAGGCACACCGTTTAACAATAGACGCTATAACTTACATATCTTGTCCCGTATGCTTTCGACTAGGTTCCCAAATACCCAGTACATTGTGAAAAAATTGTTGTTGGTGTTTGCCGCCCGCGTAAGCTGTGACTTGACAAGCGTGTGTCCTGCAGACATAGCGGCATATAATTAATTGATAGACCCTCTATCGATATCAATGTCAAAGACTATTTGGTGGAGTGCTGTATATACCCCAAGCGTAGGTGTGTTGACAATTCGATATATTACTCACATTTAAAGGCCGTCGGATATGTTTATCGATCTTGGGGAAGAAAGACTTAAGATAGTTTAGCTTCTTCAAGTATGAGGACGACTTTCGCAAATGATTGTAGAAGAAGAAGTCGCCTACATTGTAGGCATTATTTATTAATACTGACACAAATTGTAAATTTAAATCAAATAAATAAAACAAACAAAAATTAGTTTCCACCACTGCAGCTTTTTTCCGACAGAACTCATGACAATTGACAGGTCCACAGAACTGGTCAAATGTGATAAGATATCCCGGGTGGTATCTACATTTTCACCGGAAGACAATCAGGTAGAAATAGAATCACTCCAAAAATAATTGACAACCCCCATGGTAGCCACGTAATGTCGCATATCACTCAATGAGATGATAGATTAATTTCAATCCAAATAAGGTATGAGTTCAAGGCCATTGCGGAATAGAGCGAACTGTAAGACCAATGAAACCGCGCGACTCGGCAATAAACTTCTTGAGAAAACTAATTCCTTCTGACAGGCATTTGTGACAAGTGGCAAATGGCATAAGGAAGAACGAAATCTCTTGCAGAACTGGCTGGCAATTGTTTAATGGGTGAACGCGACTATCGAATAGACGTACGATTGCATAATTTCTGAAGAAGTTGCCAGGACGAACAAGAGGAGGATACGATTTTGCACTATAGCCCCTCTCAATCCAAACAAAGATTATCTACTTTAGCTAGACAATTCTTTGATAGCTTGGAAAAACTTAGCTGTGTAGGAGTCAGGCATGTTTAAAATTCTTGGAAGGTTCAAAATGGCTTTACGGGAAATTGGTAATTACTGATCGCCATGCCGTGTTACAATGGGCCTTGAGCCTAGGTGTGTGTCCGAAGACAACCGCTATAACATATCCTAACCTCTCATTAAAGCAATTGGCACTTTAAAACTAACGGTAAACACAACTTTAAATACAAATGCAAACGTGTTTTAGACAAAAATACTTCCACCTAGTATAATAAACCACTTCATTGTGAGACCTACATAAACCAAACAGTGAGTATGACAGACATACAAACTAGGTATGTATGTAATTCTAAATCCCTTCTTCTTGATTGACGCTATCACCGCCTAGGCGATTAGCGCGTCAGTCGCTCTTCTGCTTTGCTAGCTGGCACCAGCTAGAGACATCACGTGAAGCCAAGTCTTTCTCAACATGGTCTTCCCAACATAGAGGAGGCCGTCCTCGTCCCCTACCACCACCAGCAGGTTCCTCGTAGAATACTTTCAAAGCTGGAGCATTTTCTTCCATACGTTGCTATCAATCTCACACAGCTCATCGTTCATTCGTCTACGGTATTTGCCGTCGCAAATCGCAAAGGTCTAAAAATATTTCAGTGGACCTTCCCTCGAACATTCCAAAGGCCATCTCATCTGATGTTGACAGCGTCCATGCTTCTGTGTCATAAAATGGCACGGACATGGTAAGAGACTTATAAGTAAATAGCACGGTTTTGGTTCGTCGAAAGAGGGCTATCCTACGCAGCTGCCTATTCCAGTCAAAGTTGCATTTGTTGGCAAGAGAGATTCTTTGTTGGATTTTGTGGCTGACGATTCTGTTGGTGTTAATGCTATTTCCAAAACAAAAAAGTCATCTACTTTGTCAAAATTCTAACTGTCAATAATGATGGAAGCCAAGACACAAATGAGCTGACTGGAAGTATCTCATACACCTCTAGACCCATTCGCTTCGCTTCTTTATTCAGCTCGGAAAAGGCAGAACTAACGGCGCGGTTGTTGAGGCCAATGCTGTTGATGTCATCGACATATGCCGGAAGTTACTCACTCTTATAAAACTGGTGCCTGATCTGTTCAGTGTACACTACAGGGAGTTACCTGGTTTGGAAGCTCGTTTGATATCAAACGGCTCAAAGAGGTCCTTCTCGATTCTGACTGAGCTGGTGGTGTTGCTCAACGTCATCTTAAATATCCATATTAGTTTTGCAGAGATGCCAAATTCAGACAATGCGCAAATAGGCAGCTTCTTCTCGTGCTGTCGAACGCTGATTTAAAGTCGACAAATAGATGGTGTGTGTCGATCATCTTCTCACGAATCTTGGCCAACGTTTGGCGTATCGTGAATATCTGGTCGATTGTAAATTTACCAGGTCTAAAGCCACACTGATATGGTCCAATCAGTTCGCTGACGATCTTTCACACAGTACCCTCGATATGAAATATTGTTTGTATATTGGGTAGAGCACACTTACATACATCTTAATTGGCGGGCATGCATTCTAAACCCCTACAGACTATTTTTGGTAACGTGCAGCCAAAAAGCGTAATAAAATGAATTGCTGTACTGGGAAAATTTGCATTTGCAGTGGTAACACTAACACTCCGAAGCGAAGAAGTTTGTAAAAGTTTTACTAAATTGAAAACTTGATGTTACTTTGGTGTTTTCGCGTTATCGCGTTATTTCCACCGTTTATTTTACTGCTGCTGGTGTTTTTAGGTGTTATTCAATTTTGTTAACATTTTGTTTCAAACTCGCTGTAGATGTTAATAATATTGTACATAATTCATTTACGAGTGTACGTGCCGCGTCATGTGTGCGTGGAGGAAATGCGGTATTTTAATATGTACGATGTTTTTGGGTGTGTTTCGTGTATATTTAAACTGCAAACTGCTGCAATCTTCTTATGTTATTATTATTGTTGATTTTGCACTGTGAAAGTGAGATTGGATGCTTAGTGCAGCATCCGAAATCAATTTTAATAGATATTGGGGCTAAATCTCTGGTGTTCATACTAGCCGTATTCGTTTCGCCATCTCTTAAATTTGCTAAGTGTTACGACCCAAAGTGTTGGCTCTTTGTGTTACACATTTTACATCATTATCAGATTCCAAATAGTCGGAATCATCAATCTTCGCGCTCACTTAGCTCGACCTTACGCTCCTGGAACTAGAGTGACCTTCCGCTAAGGTCGCATTTTTTAAAATGTTTCTCAACCTGTTCTTAAGTTTATAGAGAATATTTCAGAAAAATGTGAGAAAGTGTTTAGTTTCAAGAAATAAAAACTACTGAAAAACGAATTGAGAAATATTTCCTGAAACCTTTGAGATTTTTTTTTTCAGTGTTTGTTGGATCGTAACATCAATTCTTGCAACTTTTTCTTGCTCAGTTTATTCCTTTTGGTAACAGTAAACTATGTTGCTTTATTACAGAAATGTATTATTTCCAACATATCGGTGTGCTACCTCTTTTGTTTTCATCTGTATTGTATTGTTCTGCTGTGCGATTACTGTTTCCATGATTTCTGCGTGTGAATTGAAATGCGCTCTATATGTATCCTGTGTGTTTACAATTTTTTCTTCAGGTATATATTTACTCAACTAGAAATAAAATCAGCACACAAACAACAAAGGAAACCCGCCTACATACACACACACATATACTTGCCAAAACAATTGGCAAAGGGTGCTTAGAGCTAGGGAAATGGGGAAAGCTAGGAAAACGGGAACTCAACAAACTTGAAGGTGTAATGGGGCAAATTCACCCTCTAAGATATCCGCAAATTTACAAAATAAAAATAAGTAATTTTTTTTAAAGTGATACTTTTTAGGCGGTGAATCGTAAATGTGGGGTAAAATGTATAAAGCTGATTTCGTTATATAGTTGAGACGAAAAATACAACGTAGAGGAAGAAAGAATTATAAGGGAAGCAACGAACACACACAACGATGAAAAGCGATTGAATACAAATTTTTTGTGATTACATAGAAATTTACTTTTTTTTAACACCTGCTTCATGGAAAACTACTTACCCTACAGTGAGTAAGTGATATATCAAATTAGAGTGCGTTGTCTGAAGTTTTCCACATATTTTTCAGTATTCAGTATTCCTGATACCATTTACCTGATATTTGCGTTGATATAAATTTAAAAATATTGTCAGCCTAGAGAGTTAGGCGATACTCTAAGAACTGAAACTTCATGGATCTCAATGGGCACTTGAAATGAAAATACTCACCCTAGCCAGCAAGTTTTATGAGATAGAAATATTTCCCCGATAGCAGAAGCCACTATTCATTATTCTGGAATTTTTAAGGGTGTTAGGTTAATGAAAAAAGAAAGTTGATGTTCTCGCCTCCATTTATAAAAAATCTATTCATTCACTTCCATACTTTCATGTTCAAGAAAAGACACAATTGGTTTGTGGTATGAAAAATATGTAATGAAAACTCGTGATTGTAAATTATTTAAATATCTATTGTCGTCCCTGATCTGAGTCTTTGGGATTATTAATCATTTTTAAATTAAATTTACTTTCTAAAAATTGTACAAGTGGTTGAGCTTCTTCCAAGGCAAAATTGACATTAAAATCATTGGCATAGTGTGCAAATCTTCTCCTAACTCTACTGCACCAGAGGGAGTATATGCCAACAATGCTCTATGTACGAATTTTATTATATCGTTAATTCTCTGGTTCGGAGTGATGTAGAGAACAATCATTGCCACACTCTGTCCGCCCTTCCACACATGCTACCCCTCTCTATTTTTTTCCTACTCCAAATCTGTCGCGTTTTCGTTTCTCTCCCATGTCTCCTTCCGTCCGACTGCCCCACCACGCGCACCATCTCCTCTTTTTTCCTGTTGCTTTTTCGTTTCATTCGATATTGGAATTACAGCACAACGAGCGCAAAGACGTTTCACTTCAAAAATTTAACATTGCTGCGATCACTTCGATAGGCAGCGCATCAGCGGGAAGATGGACATAAGAGAATAAAAAATTGCAATCTAGAGCAGCGATTCTTAACCTCGGGTCGCGACCCAAATTCGCTTCTTTCGAAGTAGCTTTAAAAGTAGCTCAATGTAAAAAACCTTATAGTATTGCTTAGCAGTTGATTCAACCAGCTGCAATAGCCATGGCAAGAACTGTCTGTGGAGATGAAATTGCGAAATGTTGCCAATTTCAAATGATACTGTGAAAAAGAGAATAGATTTAATGTCATTAGATATTTTAGAACAATTAATAACGGATCTCAAAAAAACAATAAAATTTTCAATTCAAATCGACGACTCAGTTGATATTGAAGATACAGAACTCCTCAAAATTTCAATGAAGAGTTCCTGTTTTGTGAAAAGCTCTCTGGAACTACAACTGGGGCTGATATATTTCTTTTAATAAACAAATTCTTTGTGGAACACCAATTACTGTGGGACAACTGACTCGCAGTCTGTACAGGTGGGGCACCGGCAATGATAGGGAGTCGCATCGGGGTTTGTGCCAAAGTCAAGGAACGAAATCCAGACGTTGTTTCAATACACTGCTTTTTACATCGAGGAAACTTGGCTACACGTGATATGCAGCCAGATCTACATCAGGTGTTAAAGGACGTAATACAAATTATAAATTTCATAAAGGCACGCGCTATGACCTTTCGGATATTTCGACTGATGTGCGAAGAAATGGGTTCAGATCACCAGAATTTATTATACCATTCGGATATCCGCTGGCTATCCCGCGGAAAGATTCTAGCTAGAGTCTTTCTCTTAAAACAGAAATAGAAATATTTTTGACAGATAAAAGACATATTCGTGTCGCTTCAGTGACAACAAATGGATGGCTAAATTGGCATATTTAGGTGATATTTTCCACCACTTGAATCAGTTGAACACAGAAATGCAAGGTCAAAATCGCATTGCAGTAGAAATTTATGAAAAATTACTGTTTTTAAAAACAAAATAAAACTTTGGAAAAATAAAATTGCCAATGTCAATTGGCAGCGTTTCCAACATTAAACTTGTTTTTGGAAGATCGTTATTTTAATGACAACCGTATTTTCGTGGTGACCATGCCTATTTTTTAGAACATTTGACAAAACTCGAAACCGAAATGGAAAGATATATTTTACAAAATGTCCATATCGTGAAATACAGTTGGGTAAGAAATCCATTTGAAGTAGATGTAATGGGGGTTGAAAACGATTCAGCTGGATTACAAGAAGAAGTGCTCGAAATGCAAGGTGATGTAGTTTTAAAAGAGAGATTTGCCAAAACGAGTCTCACAAAATTTTGGGCATTATTATCTGGGAAGCCTCTTCTGAGCAATAAAGCTGCAAAAGCCCTGCTACCTTTCCCAACTACTTATTTATGTGAAGCAGGATTTTCATGCCTTGCTGTTATGAAGAATAAGTACAGGAGTAGGTTGGATCCTCAGCATGACATGCGGTGTGCACTTTCTATAAACATAACTCCACGTATACATGATCTTTGCTCAAAAATACAACACCAGTGTAGTCACTAATTATTTTGCTGTAAATTTCGCATACTTCAAATATATTCGTTCTTTGGGTCGCGAGCCAAAAAGGTTAAGAACCACTGATCTAGAGAGTCAATAAATGGCACTTCCGATAAACAAGTTTTTTGACCTAGTGAATAAAAATACAGTTTACCAAACATTTAGGTTTATTTAAGCAATCCAATGAACTACATTACACGTAACTACATGGCTCTAAATTATTTAAAAATGTCGGAGTTAACGATGTAGCCGTAAATCATTTCCTTGCGATAGTTATCAGTTTGCGGGCAGGATAGCGTTCACAATTCTTGTCTGAAACATAGATGCAAGGTTTCCTCCAAATTTCTTATACTTTTTCGTACTCCATGAATCTTAAAAACTTCAGATAACTGGGAATTTTCGAGGTTCACATAGAGTCGATTTTCATAAACTACAAAATAAACGTTAAATCGCGTTATTATGTTGGATAGATTTTCTTTTTTTAATCACGCCCGCAATATTCGAAGCCAAACACTCTACTAATACAATACTGCTCCCGATATTTTCGGGATTATATTATGCAATCCTGGCATCGCGAGGCTGGACCGAAATTAAAATTCATTGTTTAAAAGCGTAGATCAATGTGCGACGGTATTTTATGGCAGAAAGTGAAGAAATAATTAGTATTTCTAGTAAATAAGATATTTATAAAAAGAACAAATTACATATAATACAAATCTTACCAAAAAGTATGAAAGAAACGTAAAGATTTATTTGGTATTGGGATATTTTTTATATTATTCTTCATATGTACCTTTTTGATACAATTTCTTTGAATAATATTCATCCGTTTCAAAACAAGAAAGCAGTAAAATTGACAGTGTTGTTCAATTTCTGTCGATTTGTGCCTAAAAAGTATCTAATATGTGTCGTGATTAGTGATTTTTTTAGAAAGTTTTGGCATGTAAACATTTTGGATATAAGAATTTGCATAATTTTATCTTAAACTCAGATCAGTTTTAGAATTGCGATTCGTTAAAAGTGTTTATAACCATTGAAACAAAAGTAAATATATGCTGGGGCAAACCAATACAAAAACTTCAACACCCCGTATCTCAAAATCTAGATATGATGGATAATTTTACAACTAATTTGCCTTCCGGATGCTGCATCGTGAAACTAAAAATGTTAGGATGATTTTCAACTGAAAATGTAAATGTAGCTAAAATTTACATTGGCTGCTTTTACTTCATTTCTAACAACTTTTAAATTTTCTGTATATTTTAAATAATATATTTATAAAAATAATGTATGTATGTATTTATAAAATTTTATTCACATAAAAGTGTCAATATAGAATAACGCCAGTGCCTCGAAAAATACTTTTCGGTTTACACAAAGGATGCATGAGCGTTAATAAGTTGAATGTATATTTAAAACGATACCCATAAAAAGTTGTTTATTTGATTTTCTGTAGTTTTTTGCCAATAACTGCAAAAGGATCTCGAAAACAGGGTTTTTGCCTATATCTCGAAAAAACTTCTCTGGAAAAATAAATTAAACGCATTTTCGTGTTCATCCCTAAGCGTGAAATAAAGTGCTCATAGAACTAGCCTCTCCATTGCCCTTGTTTCGCGTGCCGTGTGGCATGTGGGACCATCTTGTGAAAACTGCATGTCATGCAAGTCAAACTCTGCCATTTTGGGCAAAAAATTATCGCACAGTAGCGCTCACGGTTCAACGTAACGTTACGATTCGCATCTACACCAGACGGTGACTTTTGCAGAAGGCACTGGTAGCTCTTGCAATGCTTCTGGCTACTCTTCACTCCAAAAGTGACCGCTTTTCTTGTTCACGTATCGATTCAACCAGAAATGAACTTCGTCGCTGAACATAATTTTTCAATAAAAAAGTTGATCTTTGGCAAACTTTTCAAGAGCCCATTCACCAAAAATTTGCCATTGTGGTAGGTCCGTTCTGCTTCTATTCTTGCACCAGCTGTATTTTGAAAGGCTTCACCCCCAAAATATTCCGCAAAATTTTCCATGTAGTCGATTAACAGAGATTTAATTGCTGCGAATGGCGCCGAATCGATAATTCACGGTCATCACTAACACTGACTGATACAGCTGCGATATTTTTCTCAGTTCGCACACTACGTAAGCGTCACAATAACCCGAATAGTAGGTCTATTAAACTGATGGAAGAAGCGCGCGATGATAACACTGTCCGACAGTGATTTTATACTTTTGCAGCGACCCAGTAGAAATTGTTTATCTGGTCGAATAGTACACGAAACCGCCTCAAAATCTTTTTTTAAAGTCAAAAAAACCGTTTTTTTTTTAGTTTTTTCGTGTTGAAAAAATCATTAAAAAAAATTTCAATCGAATTGAAAATACTCAACAGTTTTTAATAGGTGAATATTTATACTTTCGAAATATATATCGTGTTTTGTTAGTTTGAAAAGAGTATGACGTGTTTTTTACGCTAGAAGTTGAATTTTCCGCCCAATTTGCCTGTTTTTTCGATTTTGACGTCACTAATTGCAAATGAATGATCATTTTTGGTTATATATCATCGACAGGCTATCACTTCTTAAAGATATCAATTGATTTCTTTCAAAAAGGACTTCAAGTTTTCAAGTTATGCAGCATAATCCAAAATCTAACATTTTGGTCGCAAGCGCCTTCCTGGGGTACCGGGTGTAAATGAAGAAATAGGCTGATTGTAAGGATATTATTTGATTTTCTAATACCAGAGACTAGTTTGCGTTCAAACAGAAAGACAGGCAGACAGACAGACCGACAGAAAAAGGGGCATAGACAAAGAAATAGACTGGAGGTACTGATCATTTTGGTGGACTTGGGTATAGGCGATCTCTTCTTCTGATACTTACAAACATCGGATCATAATTATAGTACCATTGTATCTTAATGAAAGGTATAAAAAGGAACCGTATTCACATTATGAGCTCCATAACAAAAAAAAATATATTTGATCAATATGTTAAAATTTTCAACTCTGCAATCAATAATAATAATAAATTTCTCAGTTAAATTTTTGCTGTTCAGAAATAAAAATTATGTATTTTTTGAACAACTATAAAACTCGGATTACGACTGTAATTTTTTCGCTCTGAAATAATAAATATTTTGCGAATTGTTACTTTTGGTTTTTATGTTGACGTGGCCATCTCAAAAAAATAAAACAAAAAAATAACAAAACTCGAAAATAAATTCTCATTTCTGAGAGATAAAATAACGCCCAAGAATTGAGTTTTGCTTCTGATCAAAAAAAAATATAACTTAAAAAATAATCATCACGTTTGAGACAAAATTAAGTACACAAAATTATGTTACGTTTATCTACACGACTTCATATTTAAATTTTCAAAATTGTCCAAATCAATCTGATAAGAGTTATTTTTTATTATACCTAGACACGACAGCATCGGGCGAGAAAACCAAACATGCTAGAGCTTGTCGCCACGGACGGGCGCTCATATACAGCAGTATTCGAGTTTTTTTTTCATGTTGCCTGCCATGTCGCCAACATCGGCCGAACTCAATTAACAGTATAAATATTTATCACCATATTTGTTTATTCAAAGTATTTAAAAATCAACCAGTTTTTTCATCACCCAGCTCGAAGTTGACCAAACGTCTCCTAAAAAGATCATTTAGGATCATTCAGGAAACACTTTCGCTGTACATAGCATCACATTATTGATATTGATAAGGTCTAAACATAAAGTTTAGAAATTCTTATTTGCAATCAGGAACGATTTTGAAACGTTTTATTTACTGGGTTGCTGATGTAAAAGCCTTTCCCACAATTATAATGCTAGTTTTGTTGCAATCATATTAGACTCCTCAGAAACCTTTTTATATTTTTCTCACAACTTTTATGACAGCAGCAATCTACATATACTCAGACTGTGGACAGCATGACAAAGATGAAAACTCTTAGCATTATAAAATATGAAGCAAATGAAAAACATTAAAAAATGAGTAAAGTGCTTCTTTGCTGTCTTTGTCAACTTGCCACAAATCCTTTACAAAATGAAGAACGCACTTTATATCACCAAAGCATCCTCCTTCAGCGCCGAACTTTTGCGCAGAGATCCAAAAAAGAACGCACGCAAGCACAGAGCTGGGTTGGCAGTAGTTTTTCATTTTAACAGAACTTAGTTTGAGCTAAAAAGCACTCCTAGGATTTGTAGTTCATATATGTCTGAAATGCTTTCTACAGGTCTTCGGAAATATGTTTTCAAAATAATCAAACTGTTTGCTGTAATTTCGCTTAAAAACTGAAAAACTCGTAGAAGTAAATTAGTTGGATTCGTTTTTATATTGTATTCAGTTTTTGTAGAAATATCTTATTATACTTTTAATATTGTACACAAAACTTTTTCTGCGAGTACTTTGGTTCAAAATAACTTAATGGATTTATTTGAAATTTTGTGTATTCTATACAAGGCGAATTTATATAAGGTGGTGTTATAAAAACAACTACAAAATTTCTATGTATTCTGTTTTTGCTTCTGTGTTAGAGTTGTCAAAATTTACACACATTTTGTTTTTGCTTTTATGGCTTTTGAAAGCTCATACGCAAAAGCAAAAACAAAATACAGTAGGTGAATAAAAAAAAAATCAAATCGGCTGCTATAGCAACTACACCTACAAAAGCACTTGCGTTATTTCGTACTTGCCTCGTTTGACGGATTGACGTCACAGTTGGCTCTTAAAAAGTTAATTTTTCGGAGTTTTGAGTGATTTATACAAAAAATTAAACACAGAATAATAAATGTGAAGTGCCGAGCTTTGTACTGTAGCCCAAGTGCAGTTATCACCTTCCTTTACTTCTCGCTATCCCTCTGGTATGAATATCTGTGACGTGTACGCTGCCGGCGTTGTCGTAATCTTGTTTTTTATCATTCTTGAAAGAAAGTGTGCCATCAGTTCGCTTTCTCTGCCTTTACTTAAAATGCTGTTTGGTTTTTTTAAACAAAAAAAACTTTGAGTACACAAAAGAGCTTCATTTAAAGAAGGAAGCAAAGGAGAACGGAAAGGAATTTATCAGCGGCTTACAGAAAAAATGTCTAAAGAGAACTGCAGACGTTTCAGAATAAAAAAAAGTGACCGCTGAGATTTTCAATTTGATCCTCAGCACAAACTGCGACAACTAAAAGAACCAAATAGAAAAACAAAAATCTACCAGCTTTATTCTTTCGAAGACAAATGAAGCAACTACGCAGCGCTATCTACTAAACGACTTAATAAAAGATAATAAAACCGAGTCAGCTATGTATAAGTAGCTTTTGCCAGCAAGTTAAGTGGTGTAAGTATTCCGCACTCAAGTAAATAATGAAACCAGTCGCCAACAGCCAGAAGCAAAGTAAGTACTTAGTTGAGTTCAAAAGTGGCCGACTGATAGGCAATAAGATGAATATGACAATAGATAGAAAGTAGTTTAAACGGAAATCGAAATGCGTTGTAAGAAAATTATATTTAATATTCCAACAACCAAGAAGTATACAGGGGGGGAGGCGTATGAATACAACATGCTTTGCAGGCTTAGAGTTCTGTGAGGCAAAATTTACTAAATGCATACCTATCGAGCGTCAGACGTAGTGTGTGAGTTCACACTCGATGGCTTAAGCAGGCATTTCGCAGACAAAGCACGTGCCAAATGCAAATAATGATATTTCAGTTTCGTTGTTTCCCCTTTTTTTCTACAAAACTTATATATCTATGCCATAAGTCATATTTCTAATCATATTTTTAATTCGTTGGCATTTATTTCATATATATCGAGTATTGAAAATGAATTCATTAACATTAGTTGTTATTACGTAAGCAAATATGCTTCTGCTACAAAAATATTTTTCTTTGCTTTTAACGCAATTATTAATGTAAACGTGCGTAATATTTATGGCAATAAAAAATAGCATAGGAAACCAAATAATACCGGCTAAAGATATTAATTATTTGAACAATAGCGAAACTCTAATACCTACTTGGAATTAATGACCGCCTCCAAAATATTTTGCTGTAGATAAAAAGTCATTCTCAAGGCAAGAGTCGATACACGAACCACACAGTATAGAAATTAGTAAAAATTCTGGTAGAAATTAATAGTAGTAACAGTAGTTGTAACAATAGTTGCCACATATGTATGTACACATACACATTAATATGTCGCTGGCTCAGTATGTATATTTCTTTTTCTCATATAAGCGTCATGTGTAGATATCGTGACGCGATATCAATACAACCTTCGTTACGCGATGTCGACATGACTTGCGTTGCGCAATGCAAAATATCACTCTCATGCCGCTATCGAAGTTCCTCTTCAATATTGCTTAATATTCACGTGAACAAACCTGCTGTTCTAAAAACCAATTGGCCGACATCCCTGCAGAGTAAACGCCAAACCATTCAGTGACTTTGAGTAAATAGTTGTTTCTAGAGGATATGGAGAAAGTCAAACCCCGGTTTGCTATTTAATATTGCGTAGGTCACTTACACTCACTTAAAGAAAATACATACAGCCATTTCTGGATTTTAAACCCCTTCGAACGAAGCAAATCTCCAGGGGTTGATGATATTAGGCCGGTGTTGTTACAACAGGGGATGCGAACTGATCATTCTGGACCTGGTGAGGATAATGAGGGACTCCATGGTACTGTTCTTCATTCCAACGGTGTGGAGTCGGGTCAAGGTAATATTTATAACTAAAATAGGAAAAAAGGAACTACTGCTTAGTCCTTTCGACTTCCTTTGTACTCAAAACAATGATACGATCGTATACAATGAGATTAGGTCAAACATTCCGCTACACTCCAGTCACCGCTACATTGTTTTTATTACTTTGTTTTTATATCTATTTCATTAAATATATGACAACGAAATAGGTTTGACATATTTCCTTTCAAACCGCGTATTCTATAATTTCCGCTTGCTACCTTTTTGATATGTTGCATAGTTTCGATTTAGTGAGCATTTTAATATTGCAAAGATGCTACCCATGTGTAGTGTCTAATGTGACTGAGCTTTAAAGGCGACAACTGTATAATTTCCCTTTCATTGTTTTGACCCAATTCAACCTAATTATAACACATTAAGCATTATTACCCGCCTCGCCTACCCGAGCATACTTTTAGCTTCTGTTTCACACTTTTTCCCTTTTCCACACATTAACTATACCCTATACAAAGTTTCATTGCCTGCCATCTGTACCATCGTTTGTTGTGGTAATGGTTGTGCAATTTGTTGTTATTGCCTGGTTTTTGTTGCTAAACTATTTTAGTCTCATAGTATTTTATTATTCTACACTAAATGTTCAAAAATCGCGTTCCATCTGTGAGAATTATCGAATGTGAGTGAGTGTGAGTGTGTGTGCAGTTTGTATGAGTGTATTTGTTTGCACTGTTGCGATAACATGTCCTATTTCCATTGCTCGTTTATTTGTTATGGGATATGTTGTGTAGTTGTGACAATGTAGTATAAAAGCAAAAACCCCTATGTGCTGTTGCCCCTCGTTACATTTTGTACGCATTGAAGCTGCAAAATGTAAATACGATCCATACATGTTTACATAGTTACATTGAATTTGTATCTACGTATATACATAAACACAATGTACATATGTATACTTTCATCTGCCCTCGACTCCATTACACTTACACTAAATTAATGTTTTGGCTCATTTGTGCGAAGGTGATAAAATAAATTACCTTTTGCCGAAAGGGGTTGTTAGAGATTAAATACCCATACTAATACCACTGCTTTTAAAATAAAGCAGTTTCCTATTTCCTATAAGTCGAAGTTATCAAAACCTTACGCGAGTCATTCACGAAATTTAATAGAGGTCTTCACACCAAGCACGTAACTTGGCTACTTGGCTACAGTTTAACATTTTGGTAAATCCAACGACAACTACGAAGTGTCCAGTATTTAATGAAGTTCTAAAGTTACTAGTTTGGGTTTGACCGGCAAAATGGTAATCAACTGTTTAACACTTGAGTTTTGTTAGTAGAAATTCAGTTTGCCAGGCTAAGATAAATATACGAAATAATGCCTTTCATAGGTAACCTTTACAGTACATCGAACCAACGCACCGCCAGAGTAACGATAGAATAGTATGAAACCCCCCATAATGTTATTATTATACTAAATCGGTACAAACCATTTTGGTAATTGTGTAGCAGAGTTTTTTGGGAAATACACTTCGCATACGGTGACTCTTTGTCCTGTACCTAATTCTTAATCTGTTGATAGCCGGTTATTAGAAAAGAATTGTTTTGCTAAAGTAATCACTCATTTTTTTCTGGGTAACAAAAAAATAAATATGAAAACTCAGCGACATTTATGAACCATTTGAAAAATGCTCTTTATATAATTAAACTTAAGTGGCATTAGAAACCGCATAGTAAAAAATACTGTATACATTCTGATTAAAAAGCTTTAAGTGTTGATGAACACTCCTTGAAATTCAATTAAATTGGCACAAAGTCTGAATCTTGAAGAATGAGTTATCTTATAGGTATAAGTATATTTGGCCCTAGAGAGTACTCTACGTAAATTTTACTCACCTCGTGAAAAATCGATCGTATCTACAAAGTTTAGCATGCAACATGCTCGTGCGCTTATAAGTGCTTCCCTCAATGCATTTGCTTTCAGTCGTGCTAGTTTGACACTCGTTACAGTGGTGAAACATTTCACGCATCTATGTCTAAATTCGACGACCGTGAGACCAGGGCTAATCGATGAAACAAGTCGAAATTCGCCCCTATAGAAGACGTTTGGCAAATCTTCATCAATCAATTTAAGGCAAATTATAAAGCGGGCAGATACTGTACTATAAATGAACAGCTAGTAGGGTTCAGAGGAAGATGCCCTTTTAGGATGTACATTAGGGTGGAGCGAATGATTTTTTTTAGGAATTTCTTTAACGCGGTCTGCGGAAAATATGCCCCAGGATAGTAGATGAATATTTTCATATGACAGCATTTTTATATTTTAAGTAGAAATACTGCCCCCAACCCCCTAAAGTTGGAAAAAGTAGGAAATTCCCTGTAACTTTACTAAAATTGATTTTATCTAAAAGTAACCTTTCGAAAAATTGTTAATCTAGTATATTTGAATAACTTTTACTTAGAACTTTCTTTTCTAATAAGAAGAACAAACAACATAAACTTGAAAATAAAAAAAATCCAGTAATTTGAGTCCAATTTTTCGATGCGATCATAAGAAATCAACCAAAACTAAAAAAAAAATTATATTCTGCGAAAAATACAGCAAAGTCGATCAACGAATTTTCCACACTAAGTACAGTAGCCTGTTTCTGTAAGTCTTCTCTCTTGCTTTTTCTCGACTGTGAGAGAATGTGACGCCATACCCAGTCGGAAACTGGGTAATCGATTACAATTTTCATTTATGATTTAATTGATGAATACTGATCAATTACGCTTTATATACGGAAAGTAGTGAAGTGGTAATGTCAAATATAAAAAGCCTACGTACATTACCACGTACATTACCAAAATTGCATGTTATAATGCATGGCATATTTCGTCGTTTTTTGTGTAAGTATTTCTTTTCCATTGAACGATTTTATGTGCCGTTATCTGCGACGGATTCTTGGCGCCACTTTGTGTCGCTGTTGCACGAACTTTGCGTTAAATATTCATTTCGTAGTTGAATGTAAAAATAAACAGACGCAATTGAAGTGAAGTGGCTGAATTAATTAAGTGTGGTAAACAAAATTTTAAAATAAATAAATAAATTGAATAAATAAAACATAAGTGAATCGTTATCGGACGTGTTCGGGAAAGCTCGTAATAATATTTAAACAAAGTTCAATTTTTCAATTTACTCTTAAATTTTTCCTTAAAACAATGAGCTTGCGTAGCAGTGCTAAGGTGTGTCTTATTTTTGGTACTGGCAAAGACTTGCCAAGAAATGTATTACCAACTTATGAGGATATAATGAAGTATTTCATATTCATCTCGCAACCAATGGGAAAAAAATTTAGAGATTTAGTTAGAGATTGTGCCGAAATTATTTCCACGGATATAGAAAATGTATGGAAAAAAGCTTCGTTGCCAATTATTGAACATCGAACTATTGTTGCGAAAATAAAATCGTATCACGACAAATACCGTACACTTCTTAAACCATTTAAAGGTAGAAAAAACAAGGAGCAATATATAAGCAAATTAGAATCCTTCAAAATAGAAAGTAAATGCCTATTTGATATTGCAACATGCAAATGCACCGCATCCATTATATGTAGCTGTTCTAAAGAGCGCAAAATACCTATTAAGGAAAGAGATTTTCTTAATGATCAGCGAAGTGAAAGAAAAATGATGATCGGTTCTGTTGATACTAAAGCTACCAACTCCATTGAGGCCAATCGTTCTAGAACACTTAAAAGGAAATTACTAGAAAACCAGACTGAAAAATCTGTCGCTTTGATACCACCATGCAGGAATAAAAGGTCGAATGATTATCATGCTAACTCTGAAGCTCCCTCTACTTCATCAGCACTTTTTCTATCTTCGCAAAAAAAAAATTCTTTTCCCGTGTTAGCAAGAACTTTGGATCGCTACGGGATTTCTGATAGATCCGGAGCTGCAATCGCATCTGCCACATTGCAGGATCTGGGCATAGTAACAGAAAATAATAAGTCGAATGTTATCGATCGCAGTAAAATACGTAGAGCTCGCACAACAGCTAGAAACACTTCAACTTCGACTAATTCTGTTGATTTTGATGAAGAAAATATATGCATCTCTTTTGACGGGCGAAAGGATAAAACATACGTTTTCGAGGATAATCGCAGAAAAACTGTAGTGGAAGAACATATAACTTTGTTGAAAGAGCCAGGATCCAAATACATTGGTCACATATCAGTAAAATGTTGTGACGCAAAGAACATATCTTCTACAATTTATGAGTATTTGTTCGAAAAGTCAAAGTCTTTTATTAATGTTAAGGCAATTTCATGTGACGGCACTATAGTTAACACCGGATATAAAGGTGGTATTATCCGACTACTTGAGGAAAAGATTAAGCGTCCCATGCAGTGGTTAGTTTGTCAGCTTCATGCCAATGAGTTAATACTAAGGCATCTTTTTGAACATCTTGATGGAACTACAACCGGTCCAAAAAGTTTTAGCGGTTCAATTGGAAAATGTTTAAAAAATTGCGAACATTTACCTGTCGTGAAGTTTTTACCTTTAGAATGTAGCTTGCCAAATATAACGGTAGATCGGAATGATCTAAGTACAGATCAGTTATTTTTATTGGAAATATGTCGTGCTGTTAATACAGGTCAATGTGAAATAAACTTGGCAAAACGGAATCCAGGCAAAATCTGTCATTCTAGATGGCTAACAACAGCCAACAGAATTCTAAGGTTTTATATTTCAACTACCTCACCATCAGAGAATCTATTAACATTAACCGAATTTGTGACGAAGGTTTATGCGCCAATGTGGTTCAACATTAAATTGAAACCTTCATGTATCTACGGAGCAATACATCTTTACGAAACCATTACCTTATCTCGTTATCTTCCAGATAACTTGAAAAAGATTATAGATCCCGTTATTCAACGCAATGGATATTTCGGTCATTGCGAAAACATTTTGATAGCTATGTTATCAGATGATCGCAAAAACATTCAACGTTTAGCTTTGACGAGAATAATGAAAATCAGGGAACGTTCGACTTTATCATCAGTTCGAGTTTTCAAAATGCCTTCTTTGAATTTTAATGCTGGTGACTATACGGATTTAATTGACTGGGAAAATGTTTCGGAACCACCACTCACAAAAATACTCACTGACCAACTTATTTTAAAAGCCATTCAAGAAAATGAAATTCAACCTGAACTTTTAGCCTATCGTATGATACCATGCCACACACAAGCTACCGAAAGAAATATAAAATTAGTCACAGAATCATCTTTAGCCGTTTGTGGGCCAGAAAAAAGAGAGGGGTGGATACAAAATAAGTTAGAGTCAATGCGTGTCATGCCTGTTTTCAACACAAAAAAAGATTTTAATACGAAATAAATTAAATTTGGATATGACTAATTTTATTGCTGTATTTCTTTATTTTCAAGTTTATGTTGTTTGTTCTTCTTATTAGAAAAGAAAGTTCTAAGTAAAAGTTATTCAAATATACTAGATTAACAATTTTTCGAAAGGTTACTTTTAGATAAAATCAATTTTAGTAAAGTTACAGGGAATTTCCTACTTTTTCCAACTTTAGGGGGTTGGGGGCAGTATTTCTACTTAAAATATAAAAATGCTGTCATATGAAAATATTCATCTACTATCCTGGGGCATATTTTCCGCAGACCGCGTTAAGGAAATTCATAAAAAAAAAAAAATTCATATACAGAACGCTCCACCCTAATGTACATACATGCCCAATAAGCCTAACAAGTATGGCATAAAAGTTGTTATGATTTGCGACTCCCCAACGAAATATATGATTGACGCAGAAGTTTATTTAGGAAAGAATATGGATACCCATGGAAAACTTTTAGGAGAATATTATGTGCTGGAACTTTTAGAGTCTCTAAAGGGAGCCAATCGAAATCTGACTATGGATAACTGGTTTACTGTTTTTCTTCTCGCAAAAAAACTATTGAAAAGAGAATACAAAGCAACTATTTTGGGCACATTAAAAAAAAAACAACCATCGGATTTCTGTAATGTCAATTTTCAAAATCGTCCAGTAAATTCGTCGATGTTTCTCTACAGGCAAGCAGTAACAATTGTATCATATAAGCCAAAAACCAACAAAATCGACGATGCATTTGCATCCGGATACGAGCACAACAACTAAAAATCATAAGTGCTTACAATGCCACTAAGGGAGCTGGAGATACATTCGACCAAATGTGTCAAAATATGAACTGTGGCAGGAAAACAAGGAGGTGGCCCTTATGCATATTCTATTCTATGATCAATATGGCTTCTATCAACGCATACGTCATTTACGTTGCGAACTATTACAAGAAGAGAGAAAATGAACACCAACGCCCACTTTCAAGGATGGATTTTATGTTTGCTCTGAGCAACGATCTCATTATTCCTCACCTACAAAACAGAGCGGAATTAAAAATTAGCACTAACTTGCGAACATCAATTAACAAAGTTGTGGCACAATGTGATCCAAAAAACTAAATTAAAAGAATCCCAATCAACAAATAATCAAAGAAAGTACTGCAAGTTTTGTGATTATAGCGATACACAACCACAAAATATTGTAAATGCGAAAGTTTTATATGTGGAGAGCACCAAATAAAATACTGCGAAGACTGTAAATATATAAATATGCAGACATATTTTTTCTTTTATTTTTCACTATTTTTTTTTTTAATTTAAAACTGACTGAGAATGTGAAACAGTGATACTGAATGAAATTCAAAGACTTAAATGAATTTTATAATATATTTTCATAAACATAATTAATTTCTGGTTAAGTATTGTTGTGAAAGAGCTATATTCATTATTTAAATATAGCAATAGTAAAACGAATAGTTGTTTTTTATATATATGGCATAGGAGTAAATTTTACTCACAGTTAGTATTAACGTAAGTTGCAATTTGATTAGTAATCTAGGGTTAAATGCCGTGTTACATTATTTGGTAGGGATGAGAATACATCGTAAACTATATTTTATGCCACTTGTTCGAAAAGTTGAATTTAACGAAGCTATACACGAGTTATATGATAATTAAATTTACCACGCGTAATATGATATATTGAAGTACGGACGTCATACGATTCCTTTCGGAAAGAAGGTTCAAATAGGACTTTATGAGAGTTGTTTTAAAAGTCGAATTTAACGAAATTATGTACAGATTATATGAAGTAACAAAGTATGGATAACAAACTGTTCGATTCAATGGCGAGAAGGCTTACATCATATATTGGGTCGTCACCTGCTTGAAAGTCTAATCTAATTAAATTATACATAAGTTATATTAAATAGTAAAATATGGATGTCGTTTCGCTAGGAGAACGTTGATAGGTATCAACCCCCTTAGTATACCTTTTCTAGTAGTAAATTCAATTAAATTTTTCACCAGTAGTGCGATTTATATACTTTAAACGATTCAAAAATCGCAATTTTTGTCGACAATATTTGTCGTTTACAGTAACTATTGTGCGATTCACTAACTTATCCTCAGCAGCACTTAACAGCTGCCTTATTGAATTTATTCAAAGTACTAAAGAGTGGCAGCCCTTTTTGATTATATTTAATTAAAGTGAAATAAAATACTAGTTTATTTTAAACTACAAACATTTATATACTGTGCTCTCCATCTTACGCTTATGGATATTGTCCATTGTACATCTACGGGTGGCTGATTGCAACCAACATCCCAAAGCAACTATGTATAACCTAGCAATATGAATTTGGAATTTTATATTGCAAATAAGACTACATGAATTACCTACATCCGGAATTTAACGTCAATCCACTGCGACATGGGGTTACTTCCTCCTCACCTCGCATTAAATTATGCGTATGTTAAGTATTCAGAGGACTGCCGAATTTTCCTTTTTTCGATTGCATGCTAAAAAAATTCTTTTATTAATTGAGTTAACAGTTTCATATTTGTTCTCGTAAAGGTTTCGTTAATCGACAACAGCTAATCAGACGATAGTGAATGTCGTTAAGAAATGACTGCTGTATAGCGAAATCGTTAAAATATTCGGTAAGATGAGTTAATCATGGGAAAAGCATTGAAACAAATTAAATTAGTGAGTCGAACTATAGGATACCTACTTTTTATATGTGACAGAAACCGATATTTGTTTTGTTATATATGCAATGGAAAATTAATAAATAAATAAAGGAAGGGCAACGTCAGCCCGGGTTTTCTAGCATTTTTTTTTAGATTAATGAAAATATGACAAGAATAAATGAAGTCTCGAAATTTTTGCTGCCGTATAGTTATGATACGAACTATGCAAGCAATGCTGTTCCTAGCTAGGGGAGAAATGCGTAATTTCGTGTCATCAGCTGGAAAGTTTTCCTAGATTTTGCCAACATATCTGGAATCCAGAAAATAGCGACTCCGCTATCATTCATTCTATCTTTGTAATGTCATGTATAAAGCAATTCGGAATCACAATTCCACCTGATTCAATGGCTGTCAGACTGCCAGTGATGGTGGAAAACAGGAAGAATGCAGCAGATTTCATTTCGTCATTCATTACTTCATCGTCTGTCGTTATCATCGTCGGTTCCTGTTTCCCCTATTGGAGCATAGGATCATCGTCTGTAGAGGTGGAGAAATATCGGCGATACTATCGATATATCAATGATTTATTTTTAAAAGAAAAATTATTCATGGTTTGGGACCAGCTATACTATCGGAACTATGAAACCTCAACAATGTATGTAACCTACTAAAGGTTGTCCACACAGTCTAAGTAGATTGATTTTAAGTAACTTTCCAACACTTAGGCCCACTTTCACTTGAGCTATTTAAATATAGGTGGGTGATTTTAAGATAATTTATTTTAACTGTATTTAAATGCTAAACGTGATCTTTTGAAATATGCGAAAATGCAACCTTGCTCTCTTCTACTCAAGACGGAGTGTATCCACAGTACTATTTCGATTTTCAGAACACTCGAATTTGAATCGAAATTACAAGTGCAAGAAGCATGCACAGTTGTGTCTATTGTTTGGCATATTAACATAAAGGTGATCTGAAAACGTTACAAAAATTAAATATTAATAAAAAAAACAATCCGAAAGAGGATTTAAATGGTAATTAACTTTTTCGTCTGAAATTGGCTTCAACAGCGTATATATTGATGGATTGCGCCAATATCTGCATTTATCGATAGTTCACTCAACTCAATCTAATCGACAGTCTATTTACGTTAGTATAGCTTCCGAATAGAAACCTTTTCTTTTACCTTACTTACTTACTTATTATTAAATATTACCATTATCAAGTTGACCTCAGGACTAAGCATCTGAGTTGCTAGTCAACTCTAAGCAAATTGCCATTTAAATTAAAAATTATTTTACTTTTAGTCAAGGTAGCTCCTAAATGTAGTAATTTTAATCTAGAATTAAAGATTTGGAGAAAATTTTTGAGGAAAATCTACATAAAAAACCATCGATGCAAAACATCGCTCCGATCGATGTATCGATTTTTATATAGGTATATTCGAAACATCGGTGGCAAGCAGGAACATCGATATATCGTTCGCATCCTTCGGAGTGGGAACATAGAACCAAGATTTTACCATATAATATAAACTCCGAACTCCTTTCCAAAAGCTCTGCTACGGGAATTTAAAGCTTTTTGATAATTTTTCACTTTTTCCTAAGTATGAGAGAATAAAAGACTAAAGACAAAACTAAAGTAGCGGCACCACTGGCTGCGCCACCTCTCTCTATATCGTGACTCTTTCCACAATTTTTTGTCCCCATCGCTTGGTTCCAGTGCGCAATTGTAAGATTGTTCTTTCTCAGCTTAACCGTAATAAAACTAAAGTTATATAAAATATCATTTTGTAACATGTTCTTGCTTTAAACTTTAAACAACGCCAGGCCCACCTGTGGCAGGCTATTTACACTTCCCATATGTATTTTTTTTTTTTTTGATATGCGAGTTAGTTTTTAAAACCCACGAAAATCATTTAAATTGTTCAACATGTTTTAGTTTTCTCCTCTGACATCTATACTAAAGGGTGGTTAAATTTTAAGGGCCGATGTTGAATATGAACCACAGCTAAACGTCAAGTTTTTTTCTGTATTTCAATTGACTCTTCTCAATTTCAGACTAACTCAATTTGAACAGTAAAAGATACACAATCGAGCAACGTGTTAAAGTTATTCAGGGTTATTATCAAGAAATGGCAACAGTGGATGATCAATTTTCGAAGAAAATCATCTTCAGTGATGAGGCGCATTTTTACCTCAGTGGATTCGTCATTAAGCAGAATTGCCGCATTTGGGCGAATGATAATCCAAGAGTGCTTATCGAAAAACCAATGCACCCACAAAGAGTGACTGGTTGTTGCGGTTTATGGGCTGGCGGCATCATCGGGCCGTATTTTTTCCAAAATGAGGCCGGTCAGGCAGTTACTGTGAATGGTGTTCGCTATCGTGAGATGATAACGAACTTTTTATGGCCCGAATTGGAACATGTGGATGTGGACGATATGTGGTTCCAACAGGATGGTGCCACTTGCCACACAGCCAACGAAACAATGGCTCTTTTGCGCGTCAAATTCAATGGCCGTGTTATCTCACGTGGTGGCGATGTCAATTGGCCACCAAGATCATGTGATTTGACACCGTTGGAATACTTTATTTGGTATTATTTGAAAGAAAAGGTGTACGTCGATAAATCAGCAACAATTCAAGAGCCAAAGGATGAGTAAATTCGGCACATTAACGGCATAGAACCTCAATTATGCCTCAGCGTCATCGAAAATTTGAACCATCGGATGGAGGTGTGCCGCCGAGGTCGCGGCTAACATTTGGCCGATATTTTGTTCCATACATAATTGAACCACACCATATTATCATAATCAAAAGAAATTACAATAATTTCCAAAATAATTTGTGTTTCATTCAAAATCAACATCGGCCCTTAAAATTTAACCACCCTTTATAATCAAACTGTGGAAAAGCCGTGTCTGTCCATTGAAAATTTCTTTAAAAAAATGATCGAAGGAGATCTAGAGAAAGCAAAGAAATACACTTGGAAATTTTTTTAGAGTTCTAACCTGTGGGTTTGTCTATTTACCTATTTGAAGTCACTAATCTTCGAAACTACTGAATGGATTTTGATGTGGCCTTAATTGGTGAGTAGACACTAACCTCGGACATATCTGATAATAAAAGTAATAATTTGGCGCTTTCACTATAGCTTGATGCTTGGCCGAACTTGTCCTACAATTTGTGGTGTGCGTCTTGATGTTGTAACACAAATTAAGGGGCCGACATTTTTATGCCGACTCCGAACGGCGAATGCTTTTTTTGAGAAGTTTTTGCATAGCAGAAATAAACTCGGAGGTTTGTCACTGCCTGCCGAGGGGTGACCGCTATTAGAAAAAAACTTTTCTATAATTTTTGGTGTTACTTGCCCCGATCAGGATTTGAACCCAGGACCTACCGAATGAAGCTCGGCCATATACAGGCTATATTTTATCAAATTATTAAATAATGTAAACAAATGTATTGGAAATGATTCATATTCTTTGAATACAACTCAAATTTTTCAGCGGCAGCAACGTATAACGGTATTAAATTTTATTGTTAGTATTTTATAAACACCCTTCAATTCTGTTGGCTAAAAAACTTTTGCAAGAAAATATTATGTTAATAATCACAACTGCAAAAGAAAAGAATCTTATTTATATTGTTAGAGGTTAAGATTGTAATTAAAATCTAAATTTATTTTAAAAATATGGAGCTTAAAAATAATGCTACAAAATTTCACAAAATAAAAAGACAGTACGTATTTAATTTTATTCACTTTAAATCGTGTTTATTTTTTAAGAACGTCGTCCTTCCTTTATTATATTATATATGGTGCGTTTGAGTTTTACGGCTCCGCTGAATATCTGGCATATTCTGATAGCTTACGAAGTTTGGTTTTAAGTGGAGTGAGAGAAATCGAAATAGCGTTGAGTATCAGAGTATGGAAGTCAGCTGGATTTGAGCATAGGGCGCTCGCTTTTGGTTGAGCTGAAGAACCGAAGATTATAAGATGATGACTTTCCTGTTGGAAGAATGGAATGAGAAAACTACAAACGTTACTAAAAAATCCAAAAGGTTTGAAAAACACTTTTATTCTTGATTGTTCTACGTACCTTGAAATCATTCCGTGAGTCAATCGCCTATCAGACAGTTTTTGATCCAAAATAAACCGTTCGGCAATGCATTATATCCACTTTATGACGTTCATCTCTCCGCTCCCGCCTGTTTTTCAATTTTAAATATATAGAAGTGGAGAAAGGAGAAATGAGAACAAGTTAGAATAAAATTTAAATTACACCAAAAATAAAAAAGTACATATATTAAGATGCTAAATTTTGGTGTACTTATATTGTGTGTGTGTGTGTGTATCATTATCGTAGATAATTTGAGAAGCTAAAGCCATTCCAAAATACCTTCCTGGTTGTTGTAAGGCCTTACTTTCTTCATACCATTTGCTTTTCTTTTTTTGTATGGAGTGGCACTGAAAGCCTTCTACTTTCGTTAGGCACAGAAGGGCTTCCGGAAGGCCATTTGACTTTCCGCGAAAGGTTCTCTTACTTTTCTACCTACAGAAGGACTTCCAGCAGGAGTTTTATAGGACTTTTATTAGGATGCCTTTTGAAGTAATTCTTGCAAAACCTACATTATTCATAAAAATCCGTTTGTATGAGAATATCCCTATTGTATTGAAGGCATGTTAGCAAAAATCAACAAAATAAATATAACTTAATTCAGAAACGTTGATCATATGGCTTAATGTTTGGCCGGACTTCTAAAATTTGTTGTATGCGTCTTGATGTTGTAACACAAATTGAGCGACTCCGAACGGCGAATAATTTTTTGTGAGAAGTTTTTTTCCATAACAGAAAAACACTCAGAGGTTTCCCATTGCCTGCCGAGGGGCGACTGCTATTAGAAAAAACTTTTCTCTTTTCACGTTACTTGCCCCGGTTAGGATTTGAACCCGGAACCCACCGAATGAAACGCGCACACGCTACACACTCGGCTATGGCGGCCGGCAACTATTATTACTAATGTTGTTTTTAATTAAACTAACAAGAATTTAGGATGTTACACAATTGCTATTATGCGAGACAATTTTTAAATCGAAAGCTACCACCTATTTGTACTTCACTGGCTCATACTTTACTAAAAGATACTCTCGAAAAATCATCTCTAATTTTTGAACACAAGGCCAATTCTTATTTGGAAAGCATTGGAAAAAGGCAACAGCTGTCAAAGCGGTAAAAACAGAGGCATAAGAAAAAAGAGTAAAAATTAATCAATAAATATTATAGTAAGATACAAACTTTTCCGGTAATCTATAATAATTATTATTAGACTTCTATTATAAAAGTTTTTTATAATAATTATCAACGAGATAAATATTTTTTAGTCTTCAAAGACTTTTATTTTGAGATATAATAAAATTCCTCTCATAATAATTATGGGTAAGAAAACTTTTTTAAGTCTTGAAGGACGGGGCTTTCTAAGGACCATTTGGGGAGAAGTTTGGGACTGATTCGGGACTACTCCTAAATATTTTCTGGACCAGTTCTCATCTGGACTAGTTCTGCACTATTTTGGGTCCCGAAAAAGTTCCGTCTTTCAAAACTTAAAAAAAAAGTTGGCATAGTCATAATAATTATGCAAATACTTTTATAATATAAATAAGAATTGAAAGACATAAAAAATTGTATCTCGCTGTTAACTATTAGGACAAAACTTTTATAACATATGTACTAAAATAAAATTATCTGAATACTTGAAGATATTTATATCGCTGATCATTATTATGAAATGACTTTTATAATATAAGTATCACTCATAAATATTACAAAAAGCCGTTTATAATATAAGTTTCAAAATAATAAATATCCAAAACTTAAAAAATTTGTCTCACTTTTTACACGGTACGACAGTGGTAGGTACCCATGAGGAATGTTAACAGAATATGAAAAAAAATTAAAATAAAGAAATACGTGTCCCGGCGTTTTGCTGTAGCACGTTAGAATTTTGAAAAAAATTGATTTTTAAGCTTCAAAGGACCGTGGAGGTTCAATTCTAATGTAATACTATTTATTATAAATTATTATTGAATTATGACCTTTCCATTCTTCCAAACCACGATAACAATAAACAACAAACAACTTCTGGAACATACCCTAAATTTGGAACGTATGCAACAAATTGCGTACTGTGTTATTATTATCCAAAGATTTGTATAAGTCCTATCCAAATTTGGAGGATTTTTTTAAAACTCAACAGTCAAATTATTATTACTTTGGATCTTTGGCTAGAAAGTTTGAAAAAATTCCCAAACATTTTTTCTTCTAGAATGAACCATTAACTGGTAACAGGAAAAGATATCGTAACAACTCAGCCACTTTTGGCGAAATGATGGCATTTGTTATGAATAAAGCCTGAATAAACGAAATACTTGGCACTTGAGCTTCAAAAAATCTTAATTCCCAAACAACGAATTTGGACTAATAGAGACTACTGCATAATTTTTCTTATATACATATATATATTACTTTAAATTAAAAAATATAAAGGAAAAAAAACGCATGCAATTTGAAGTCAAAAATTTTTTTTATTCTTTGTTTAAATGACGATATAAAATTTTTTTTACAAAAATACCATATTTCATATATTTTTCTTTTAGAGGAACCTTTTACCTAAAAACAGTAAAAAATTTCGAAGATCTACCACATTTTCGTTATCACATTTTCAGAACAAAAAAAAATTAATGTGGCAATAGCGCGAAATCGAGTTTTTAGACAAGTTTTCAAAAATTACCCACGACGAAAGAACTCAAAATCAAGTAAGCAAAAAAAATACGTGTCTGATCGATTTCGATGTAGAAACTATAAAAAAACATTTTTTGCAAAAAAAAAAAGACTAACCGCCTGCACGATTGGGTATGAAATGACCCTTTGCTAATTTTTTTCTTTCTTTCAACATGTATGTACCTGTTGTTGTATTTTGATTATTGTTTAAAACGTACAATCTCACTTAAGTTACCTACAAAAAACAATGAGCTATAGGAATGAAGGACACATTGCTTTTGGTTCTATCGTTGATCAGCAGTGTAGCACCTACTATTTGGACCAAATGCGTAAATGATTGAATAAAAAGAGAAGGCGCTATCCAGTTGATCTATGAGAAAACCAAAAGTAATGTGTTGTCTCTTCTAATAGCTCAATGTTCTTTGTTATCTATTTAACTCGCTTATTCTGTGCTCTCTGCTGCTTTCCCACTCACTTGCTACTCTCTATAATAACCTATTTAAATTTCAATTACACTGCGGAACAAAATTTTGCGGTCGGAGATTTTTAAGTCGATTTAGGGTAATTTGGGGGCGCTGGTTACGCAAATAATATCAGTTTTGTCGAATTGGCTCTAGTTTTTCAGATAAAGACTTTTAAATATTTCACGAAAAAACCTAATTAAAAATACCAATATGGATTTAAATTAAATTTTTATTGCGCGCCTGTAAGAAAATAATACAAAAATAAAAAATATATATTCTTTTCATTAATTAATTTTAACAAAACTACAAAAAACTTTTTCTGTTCGACCTCCTATGCTGTCGTTGCTCAGGACAATCCCGTGTTAAGTTCCAGCAGTAGTCTGCCATCATGTGGTCGTCCCATCGACCTTGGTATCTTTCTTCCATTATTTTTATGTCCTGGTGGAACCGTTCACCTTGTTCCTCACTGTAATCGCCTAGTTTGCGAAAATTGAGAAGCATATTAGCAACTAGTTTTGTATAGTCTGGTGATTTATGATTTCCCAAAAAATTTTTGAATACATTAACAAAGCTTACCCAGTAGTGCATTTTAGAAGGGTACGAATTTGAGGACCATCGAAGACTCCTGCTTTTAATTTTTCCATACTAAGGACTGGAAATTTTTTGCACACATATTCGAAACAGTCACTTGTCTTATCAAAGGCTTTGATGAACTGTTTCATTAGCCCTAGCTTGATGTGAAGTGGTGGGAGGATGATTTTTTCTCGGCTTATTAGTTGGTCATGAACCACATTTGCTGTTCCTACCTCCATATTTTCTCTCACCAGCCAGTCCTTTCTAATCCAGTGTTCATTTCTTGCACGACTGTCCCACAAACATATAAAACATTGGTAAATTGTCGAATTGCATTTACAAGTCACGCGGTCGATAAGATAACGTGCAGCGGCTGGCAGGGTCTGTTAGAGTTTTCAGGTATTTAGGCGAAGTCGTCGAATTAATGTTTAGTTATATTAACTCACCCGACTTAACCGGCTGCCCTTGCTCTCTTGCAAGGGAAATAAAATATTTAAACCAACGAACTACTTGTTTTTATAATTTATATAACAAAACTTATTGAGAAATAATTAAATTAATACAACTGGAACTGGGTCATATAATTTTTTTTCATTAATTTCTTAAGTTTCGTTTATCTCAAGAACTAGAGCCAATCCAAAAAAAGTAAGAACACAGTTCGTAAGCTTGCTACTAATTAAAAAAAAAACTTTTGACAAAATCATGACCGCAGGTTTTTTTTTAATTTTTTTCCGCAATGTTATTAATGCTGGAATGATAATGCCGTTCCGTTTTCCGATAGCGGTCGCAATAATACAAGCAGCTACTGCATATTTGTTGGCGTGAATTTAATTTATCATCGCCACCATTGATAAATTCATATCAGCTTCAGTGTCTCAGTAAATTTTCCGCATAACTGTATCCATCATTATCGTTGTAATTATTATTGCTATTGTATTATTATATATTATGAATTTTATCCGCATTAACAACATTATTATCTTCATAATTAATGCTGATATTTTGATGCTGCATTTAGCAGCTATGGCTTTGGATGCTTATGACTAGAGGCAATACAATTACAAGTTATAATTGAATGCATTGCAAATATAATCAAAAAGCAAATTGCACGATAGGATTTCACACAGCGATAGCAATTCAAAATGGCATGCGCGTGAATGGCATATTTACGTGAATCATTTGCTGGACTTGTGTTTGTGTAATGTGATTATAAATTTGTGACCTACACAAATGTCTCCTCTGCAGGCCATATTTATTTGGCATTCCCTTTCATAGACATAATAAAATTAATTATTTTGTTATGCATAAATTATGCTAGCTAAGTTAATTAATTTAAATATTTTTAATAATAAATATATAAAATTAAACTAGCCACGAAGTAGTTAAATTTTATTAACAAATGAATAAAAAGAGGTTTCAGTTTAGCGGCGGTGGATCTAAAAATATTCGTGATGGGGTTTGAGTTTTGCGAAAATAATTTGGTCCCAACATATTTTATAACAACAGTTAGAAGCGAATGAGCTAACCCGGCACACCTCTAATCTTTTTTTCACTATTATATGAAAATTTAAATGCAGTTGAATCCGATCATCCGCTCTCCAATGGATTGGTAAATTTTTTAATATGCCAACAACTGCAGCTGATTAGTAACAACGACTTCAATCATCAAATCATATTATATATTATATCATAAAATTTGAATGTTTAAATTAGGCTTTTTCAAATTTCAGTCCTGTAAGGCTCATAATATTACACTACATTTATGAAAGCATTTTTTTTATATTTCGAACAATGCAATAAACTGAGGCATTTGAACGTAGTCAACCATTTGACACTACTTTGAATTTGAGAATTAATTAAAAATCAATCTTATTCTAGAAAACCTCCATTTCATTTTCGAACATATTGTAGACGTTTGCGCCAACCTATGCACATAAATCAAAGCGCCGCGATGCAGTGGTCGTCAAATGAGTTGTTGTAATTTTAAAACTGACGACGCCGAGACATAACTCCGCATTGGTTTCTACATTCCTTGCTCATTTTAAAAGTCGGCTTCTAGACCATAAATCAGTTTTAGATAACTTTTGCATTTTGCTTCCAAACGATTTTAATCAAAAAAACTGAAGAATTGATTGCGATTCAGGAAAAAGTCATCATCGACTGTTCGAAACGAAATTTTCTTGTAGAGGTGAAAATGTGGAAACAAGGAATTTCTGGCAAACATTTCCGAAACGTTCTCGAAGCATTGCAAATAGTTAACAAAACATTTTTGGGAAATGTTAACAAAATTTTGCGTATACTGGCACTTTTGCCCCTTTTCCATAGCAACGCCAGAGCGTAGTTTCTTATGTTTGAAGAGAATACCAACCTATTTGCGAAATACAGCAGGTCAAGAAAGGCCTAGCGGACTAGCATCGATAAATATTCACAGAAATATTGATTTTTCTTCTGATGACGTTTTGGAAGAATTTTTCAAAAACCCAAAAAAAATATATATTATAAGGATTTTGATAATTTGGGGGTTATCCCCGTGAACCTAACACTGGTTCAACTCAAAAAAAAAGTTATTGGGAGAATACATAGATTACATTTCAACTACGATTCTAACAGAATTCAGCAGCCTCTTGTGGTCGGCATACAAAATCTAAATAAATGGGTCACTCAATTTGTTGTACAATAACATGACGCTAGAGGAAGCTTAACAACACAACAATATATTGCCAAAATTATTATATTCTTATTATCATATGACGGAATCTGGATTTTAATGTGTGTATCGTGTAAACTAAATTCTGCATTGAAGTATTTTACGATTATATTTATCGACAGTATTAATTTTTGAGCTCGAGGCCAGTATTTGGAAAAAAATACAACATTAGATAGGAGTGGTAGAAATAATAGGTATTTTGGAGATCACCACATTTCCTCATTCGATTTCTTTCATGACTCCACCAGCATTTGAACCAACAACCTAAGACTTGCAGGGAAAGTGCGTAGCCAATGGACTGGCCTTGAGCTCGAAAATTAATATACACTTGCGGTCAATAAAAACGCACCAGCAAACATAATTGGAATAAGATAACATGAGCAATTTGTTTATAAAGTTAGAATATTAGTTATCCACAAAAATTTTTCTCGAAAATGGTTTTTATAAGGAATAAACTAAAAAAATTAACAAAACCGTACATGCGATGATATGCATGATTAATTAAAAGAAAACAATGTGAAGTTAACGTAAAGCGACTAAATCATTTTCACAACTAACGGTAGAAATATAGATACACAATAGGCTTTCCTAATAACGAGTCGTTCCTCGTTTAGCCTCAATAACTGCCTTAATTCTTAAAGGCACGGAATTCACTAGGACCTCAATTGAATTCCTTCTAACGGGACCATACCAAACCAGTTCTAAAATCTTTATCAATTGACTTTTATTTGTTGGCTTCTGTTTACAACTTCATTATGTGCCATAAGTGCTCAATAGGGTTTAAATCTGGCGAGTTTCCAGGCCAATTCAAGCGTAGAATTCGAGCTGAATAGGATCATATGCACCAATATTGTGTAGATGTGTTATACAAGATTTGTTTCCAATCAAAACTTGCCCATTTTGCACGATGGCATGGCGCTGAGTCATCCTGGAAGATTAGGCGATCCGTATAGGCATAATGCTCTTCAATTGCAGGTACCAAAAAATTGTTAACCACTGTTGCATATTTTTGTGCATTCACTATTTCATCAACAAGGCGTAAAGGCCACAAAGCATGGTATTGTAAAGCAGCCCCAAATCATTTGACTTTGAGGAAACTTAACTTTCTTTACTACACAATTATCCTGGAAGCTCTCACCATCTGAACGGCGCACGTAAAGCAAATTTTGTGAGCTTAGCAAATTAGATTTACTTTCGTCAGACCCCATAATCTGTTGCCAATCATTTTAATCCCATTTTTTGTGTTAATAGTGGCTTTTTGGCAGGGCGTCTTCCATATGAACCCAAATCTCTAAGCCGTCGGCATATGGTTTCGACACTTAAATTTACTTGGTGAAAATTTTGCCCATATAGAAAGTGCACTTTAACTTATCCGCCGCAGTATGTTGGCTGTTTTCTCAGTTGACTTTCGAGGACGACCTGATCCCTTTTTACGCTCCAACACATCCCTATTCTCTATTTTTTTGTAAAAGACGAACAAAAGGTGAATGACTATAACTAATTCTAGCTGTTATTTGCCGAGAAGATAACTTTTCTTCATCTAATGCCAATATGCGAATTTTTTGATCACGCGTTAATTTCTTCCGATTATTTGGCATTTTGCACAGCTTTTTAAATACACAACCAAAACTTGACTATAACTGCACAGTGTGGAACCCAATTCCATAGAAAATAATTTATTTCTCAGTGCTTACTAGTTCTAGTAGAATTTTTTTTTTAAATTTACAGTTATATAGCTGAAGATAGTCTACCAAAGTGGTGGTGAGTTTCTATTGACCGCAAGTGTAGTCGTTTACTAAAATCCGGCCAAAAGAATAATATAGGATTATATTTATACTTATTTATTTATTTACTTATTTAGCCAATGAATATAAAAAATTTTTATAGGCAAAGACATATTTATATGTAAAAGAAAATCTATAAATATCGAGAAAAGAAAATCTACCTCACTTTCAAATATAGAACGAATTTCATTACTATCCAAGATTATTTTTTTTTTGTGTATTTACTTTTATTGGCAATCTATCTTTACGATAATAAGCGAATGTTATTAATATTTATTATAAACTTAACCTATGTACGTGACAGGAGTGGTTAGCCTCTAATAAAATTGACCATTATTTACCATTTCTTTTAATTTTTTATCTGGTAAGTCTAATATGTGACATCGTTTTAATCTTCGTCGTTTTAATCTATGACTAATATCTAAGAGATTTGTAGCTAAAGTATTATAGTGACATATTTGTTGCTAGTTTTGAATATCTCATCTTTAATATATGGCATATTTAGATCTATATGAAGTTCATAATTTCTCACATACTAAAGTGGTGCTGCAAAGAGCCTTAGAGTTTTATGTACATTGATAGCGTTGGAGTTTTTCAACATTTGAGTGACTTGCCGTTCCCCATAGTTTTATAGCATAAGCCCAAATCGGTTTAAGAACTGTGTTGCCACTTTATTTTCCAAGCTCAGCTGCGAGTTTTTTCTAAAAAGCCAATACAATTTCTTTATTTTTTGTGTTTAGTTGCATTACTTTAGCTTTTATATGTGCTTTCCATGTCAGCCTCCTAACAAAAAGTACATCTAGATACTTAATTGTCGTAGTTTGGTAAATTTCTGATTAACTTGAAGGCACTCTCCTCTTCTAAGATTGAAAGTTACATGAGTGGATATTTGAGGGTTAGCTCTAATTTAACATTTGTTTAACCATTTCCCTATTTCCCAAGCTTTTTTTTTTTTTGAATTTTTGTATAATATTCCCTGGTGTCAGACTCGATCGAATGCCTGCTGTATATCAAGAAAAATTACTTTGCAAATTTTTTTTTCCAGTGCTTCTTTAATATCATTGACAACTCGATGACATTCTAACCCAAACTGATGTTCCGGTATTATATCAAACTGCTCTGGAGCTGGTAACATTCGTCTCAAAAGTGTTCTTTCCAATACTTTCAAGAGAAAGTTAACAACAAGCTAATCGGGCGTTATGACGACAAAATATTTTCAGGCTTATTTGGCTTCGGTGTTGTGATAACCTCAGCACATTTCTACTGCGAAAGATAGTGGTCAAGTTTCAGCATTGGATTGAATATTAGTGTCAGTAGTTCTATGGACTTAAGGGGTAGGTTTTTTAAAGTATTTCCGTCTATTTTGTCAAATCCGGCGGACGTTTTACGGTTCATCGTATGAATCTCTGCTTCTACTTCACTTATACATCAGATACAGCTGATTGGATTACTCATTTGGCATGGCGCATTTAGAAAAATAAAAAAGAAAATAAAAAAAAATGTCATCTTCTTATGTTCTGTCACCGTCTGGATTAGGCTGATATAATGCATGAAGGTGCTGTCCAAATGCCTGAACTTTTTCTTCATTGGATCTATACCAAACTCCATTGCTGTCTTTGATAGCGATATTTCTTGTAGTTGGACGTTTAAGATATCGCGTAGCTTTCCAAATACCGTGTTCATAATCGTGTGTATAAGGATCCATATTTTGCAGGAAATATGCAGTTGATTCGTTTGTTATATCTGGTTAAACTGTTTTTTATCTACTGGACTCTGGCTCGTTTGCTATTTTTTCCATAGCTTGAAGTGCTATCTTTTAGAAGAGGAGTAAAGAAAAATCCAGCTTCATGTAGTCTGTTAGTCAATGTTTCAATAGCCAAATCTATTTCTATGCTAGTCTTTAATGACACATCTAAGCAAATTCTATTATCGAGTCAGTTTCTGAACGCAGTAACGTCTGTCCTTAGCGTGATGACCTTGTAAGGAATGCTCGCTTTTTGCAGTACGGTGTTGTGCGTTACAGTGAGTGGTAATTGATCCGAACTTTGGTCAAAGCATTCTGCTATACTTAAATGATGTTTTGATATGCCAGAGTAAACAATAAAATCTAAAAGATCCAGAATTTTCCTCGGATCAGAAGGCCAGTAAGTAGGCTTGCTGGTAGACAGTGTGGATATTTTATTATCAGTAATACATTTGTAGAGTTGTCTACCTTTTGGCTTTAGTAACCTGGATCCCCACCAGAGATGTTTGGCATTCCCACCAGCAATAAATCTTGATCTAAGCTTTTTGAAAAACTTCCAATATTTGTTGCATTTAAACGCAAATCTCGCAATTAACTTTTATACAGGCATCTTTTATTGCGGTCTGGTAAATGCTATCCATAACTTTATACCTCAAGTGGCTTTTGATTACCTACTATTCAAGATATGGTTACGAAAAATTTTTTCGGATCGCCGCCCCTGTTTTTTTTTAAACCTATATCCCCATCATAGACATGCGTAGAACATGCACATATGTACTATATGTATTCATAGATGCTTGTACATATGTACATACATACATACAATTTGACATGTCATTACCTCAGTATTTACGTTTGTTTTTCTCATATACCCGTCATGCCGTGACTTATTTGGGTGATTCTGACGCGACTTTCGTTATACGATGCTGACGCGACTTTCGTAACGCGATGTAAAAAGTTAGTGCCGCTAAAGAAGTTTTGCTTCAAAACGTACGCAAAGATTACAAAAAGCGCTCTTTTGAAAATGAAAAATCGATGCCAATAAATTTCGAGATCCTATTGAACTCATTTAGGGCACAAATAATAGAAGCATTCCCAGCATAAGTAGGTTAAAAAATTCCACCATTAAAACACTCAAAACAACATAGAGGTCTAGCCGGAATTTAAAAGAAAATCCTCCAAAGGGACACGGCACAGTGCCAGTCATTATCCTTTAGGAGCATAACTGCACTTACAAGACAATTTACTGTGATTGAAAAATGGCTGAATGGAAGTGGAAAACAGAAGCTAAAGAAGAGAGATCTGTTCAGATAATATTTGCATTCGTTCTGGAAAATGGCCGCCCGCGTCTTTAAATGGCTTTTACCTGAAAGTGAAGCTTTTGAATACCTTCGGAGTTATTTGGATATTATAATCATATGGAAGTTGAACATAAAAGAAACCAGAAGCAGTTTAAACGAAAAACTAAAAAGCGTACGCTCTTAGATCCACGATCGCAATTTAGTACGGCATTTCAAGGCCATCCAGAACCCAATATGGATGTAAGCAAGTGAAGACAACTTGTACCTCTAACATTGAGATCCTCCAAAGCCACAAATCTGTGACTTTAAAAAGCAGGTGCTCTTTGGTATTTAAATAACTTACAAACAAATTAAATGCACCTTATATTAGAGATGAAATCAGCAAAGCATTGCATAGACATCTAGATAAATGATCTAAGCATAAAAACTTAGTGAACATTTACTAGACAATAGTATGGACGTTTGATGTCTGAAAAGATATCTTGTTTTAACGTACCAAATAGATTAAAAAAACTGTAGCAAATAAAGTAGCTGCAGTAAAATCTATTTCGCTCATGTTTTCAAAGTTGACCTAAATTGATAAAAGGAAATTTGGATTCGCCATACAAACAGATACAACTCACTCTTAAAAATTACAAAACCTTAATCCCGACGCTGTGAGGTTAATCTAAGTAATTGCTTAAAAGCCGTGAAGGTCAATTTTTGGCTTTGGGCAAGAATATTAAATTACGCATAAAAGCTTTCGAGTTTTTCCTTTTATTTTCCATTCATTCTATTTCAATTAATATACATTCAGTGTAAAGGGACATCCTTTTTTTTTGTCTGGCGTGTATATTGGAATTTCTTTGTATCCCTTTTTTAGAATTTTCTTTTAAAGAAAAGCAAGCGAAGCAAATAAAGCAAATAGAAAATGAGCATTTAAAACGATGACACAACGTGTTTTGTTTTAATACCGAAAATATGGCTTAATGAAATCCCACACAGTTATATTAACTACTTGTGAACAACTAAAGACCTGTTCCAATCATATTAAGGGTCATAATAATGGAGGTGGAGAATTAAGTTGCGGTCGAGATAAAAAATTAAACTTTATTATTAAATAGACTTTTTACTATTACTAATTTTATATAGTCGTCGTTAATTTTGTTTGAGGCCGCGCTGAACACGAAATGGCACACTTTTGGATTTATATGAGCTAGAAACAGTCATTTCGGGTACGCTTATACAACTTAAGAAAATTATATAAAATATATTCGAAATATAGTTCAATTAAATTTATGCTACTAAAATATAAAGGGGTTTGATATTATGCTACATTTACCAGGAATACTTATCTTAATATTAAAAATAACATAAAATTTTTACCAACACTCTTTTACAAAACGCCTTCTCAAAATGATGAAGAATTAATACACGCTGTACACGTTTGCAACAAAAACTGACTTACCGTTTTTATTTAAATGAAAATTTAGTCAAACTAATATACGTTAATAAAACACAACGAATGAATTGTCTATTTTTCTCAAAATGGTATTTGACGTCACACAACTGCCTACCATACTACTATAAATTAATATTTAACTATAAATAACCATTACAATCCATTTTACCTTAATTAAAACTTAAGTTTTTATCGTACATAATTTTTAACTATCAAATTTTATTTGCTCATCATTCTTAGAATATTTACAGTTTAGCCTGCGGTGTCTATGACACCTCGCGATAAACGGCGTGCTAAAAAACAAGAACAAAAAGTGTATGTTCGTAAAACAGAACAGTATCATATGTACAATTTAATGAAAATTAAAAAAAAACCCCTACCATGAAACTGGCTAATTGGAGGGAAAGACGGATGAGGCAGGAAAAGATGCTCAAACCCGAGCTATTTTGAGAACATTTCAAAAATGTTAACGAGATTAAAGCAGAGCTGCAGTTATCAGTTAAACGAGTAGGAGTATGTCGAATGGGAAGCCTGCAAAAACTCCACGTTTAGTCGCAAAAATGAAAGAACCACGGTTCAACTGGTCCAAAAGTAAAGTAAAATGGACAGAATCTGAATGGGGACGCGTCATGTTTTCTGATGATTCTAAAATAAACTTGATAGATGTTGATGGTTATCGCACTGTTGCCGTAGACCAAGTGAAAAATTTACGGAAAATTTCACTCCTTACTGTAAAATATTTTCCCTATTTCATGCATCCAAAAATGCTACCCGGAGTCCCCAATTATATATAATACAATTATATATATACAATAGAAAGTATATTAAATACCCAAATATTAGAAATCTGTTGCTCTGTCTTTTTCAAACTAAACCAAAAAACAAAAACTGTTACAACACATTTGACTCAAACTGTTATGCCCATTTATTCAAATTAAATTTGCCAACTAATTGCCATCAAAATGTTTACAAATACGTTGTGCAATTTGGAGTTATGCCGCGTAACGCTGCTTATTGAATCGAATGCAGAATGCTCTCAAAATAATATAAATTAATTTGCTTACAAATATTGACTACACATTATTGTGATGTAGTGAATTTATGCCCATGATCATAATATATGCAAAAACATATATTTGTAAAATCTGAAATCGTATATACATAAGGGGCAATTAATCATTAAGCTTACGGCCTGTTACACTTGACAATACAATAGCGGAACGGGGTGAGAAGTTGTAGAGTAGCACACAAAGTCACAGGCAGCACAATTAAAATGACATTAAATTTGTAACAATGCAGCATTGCACTTATTGCTTCGCCTGCTCGTCCTCTCAGCAAAATTTAATTTTAATGATGCCGCATTAAGGCTGTTAAATAATAAGAAGCTGTTGAGTTTTAAAGCGATGACAACGTAGGGGACGCCGAAGAAGCATAGATGTAAAGCCCCTATGCGTCCATCCATAATTCATGTGTTTCCGAAAATCACTTACTTGTAGAGAAAGACCGAACACCGATACTAGGTCCGAACTGAACTTCGCCCAATTTCGGCCGAAGCTTAACCGAAGCCGAACTGTACATTTTCAAGCCCTAAGATAATGCAATCAATCAATAATCAATCCATTTCAGTTCATCACATAAGCTTATAATTGTAAAAATCGCAAAATAAAACTTATGTTTAAAATTTAATATTTTTATATTGTGTTTGAATATAGAAATAACAACCTAATAGCAATTACTTTACAAGCGATTCCATATATTAATTTTACAAAATGGCACAATTTCTTAGGAGCAGATATTCTTTGGGAAAAGTGTACAATTTGGTATAGAATGAATATATTCTTTTAGTAGGAGCAACATGTAAAACGTAAACTCAAGGGAATTTATATAAGATGGTGGCACTAGAATGGCTAATTTTATTTTTTATTTGCCTTACGGCTTCAAATCTCAAATTAATTTTTTTACATTTTACTTGTTCTCAAGGGCTCGCGATGAAAATCTGCAGAACAATTTATCAGCTCAAGCCACAAAAGCAAAAACCAAATATATGTAAATGTTTGGTCTTGTACTACTGCTACCACCTTACATGAATTATTTTCAAATAATCGCTCAAAGTCCGGTTTGTTTTCTCCGAAACCGAAGCCAAACCGTACCGAACTAACTTTATTGGCCGAAGGCGAAGCCCAACAAATACGAGTTTGTAACTTTGAAAGAGCGAGTTCAATACGCATCCTTAGTCTTCTTCATTGGCGCTATAACCGCCTGATGGATTTTGGTCGAATTCAACAGAGCGCACCAGTTGCTCCTCTGCTTTGCTAACTGGCACTAGCTGGAGACACCAAGTGAAGCCAAGTCCTTCTCTACCTGTTGTATCCAACGTAGAAAGGGCCTTCCCGTTTCTCTGCCACGACCAGCAGATACTGCATTAAATGCTTTCAGGACTAGAGCTTTTTCATCCACTGTCGTTATAAATCTCATACAACTCATCGTTTCATCGTCTGCGGTATTCGCCGTCGCAAAGACGTAAAGGTCCAAAAAGCTCTCTAGAATCTTTCCATCGAACACTCTAAGAGCCATGTCATCTGACGTGGGCAGCGTCCATGTTTTAGCGCCATACAATAGCACGGGCATGACGAGAAACTTATTCGTGGTGAGAGGGTCTTACTGCTCGTTTGCCAAGATATTCCTCGTTGGATTTCGCTGTGGACATTATTATCGATGTTGATGTGATGGTGGTTCCAAGGTAACCAAAGTCTTATGCATCCGCAGCAGTTACATATTTTCACTTTGTCACATAGCAGCTGTAGAATATGGTATTAATTTCTTAACACACTTATCAAAAATTTCGATACGTCAAGAGGCGCCTAGTAGCAGGCTCAGACAATAGTCAGATACCTACGTACCGTTAAATCGTTTCAAATTTGCAACCATGTCTGTTGTTGTGCAAAAATAATAAAGCAGAAAGTTGCAAGTTCTATAAAAATTGATGCGTGGAAAAGTAAATAAAAAACACAAATCAAAACGGAAAATAAAAATTGCGTTGTGTACATTTTATTTAAATACCTTAAGAAATTACCTGTTCAAAATTGTAGATTTGGCGATTTTCACAATACTTTTGAGAGTTGATGCTCGAAATATTGGCGTAATGAAACTTTAAAATTAAATTGAAGAAATTGAAATTAAAATGGTGGTTGAATAGGGAAATCTTTATGGCTAAGCTGATTAAGTTGTAATTGTATACATGCATATTTGTTTGTTGTGTGTATTTATACTGATGTCCTTGATGTTCGTGAAAAAATGCAAGCGCGAGTATTTTATTTCACACTCTTTTAGCTTAAGTACCAATGCAGATACGGAGATTGAAGTCAGTGTGGTTTTTATTTCCATTTGTAGGTTGTTTATTTTGTAGTAAGTTTTTTCCTTATGAAGTGTTTTCCTACATACTTTCTTAAAAACGCCTTACGCATAGAGATTAATGTCAGCCAATTGTGTTTGTATAAAAAATACGATTATTTTCGTTCACGTGAGACATTGTGCTCGTTTAAAATCTAGTAAAATTTCGCGCATTTATGGCAAGCTAATGTCGATTAAACTGTGTATTATTCACAAGTTAAGGCAAATTAAGGTTGCTAAAACCGACATAAGATGCAATAATATTAGTGGTAGAGTTAAATGTGTTTTGACTTAAAACCAGGATACACTATCGTAATTTATTGCACATTCTTAGTTTATCAGCAAATTGCGATGAAACTAAGTAATTTCGCCTTGTAAAATCGGTCAATAAACTTAGACGAAATGAGGTATTTTATCATGAATCAAGAACGATATCACGAACAAATAGTGTCGGCTTTAAATTTTATCGATAATAATCGAAAAATGTGTGCTCCCATAACCAAACTTGACGATGCATTTTGAAATACTATTTGCATTTTACTCAACTGTTACTAGATTTTTACTGCCTCTAGAGGCTTTCTTTCACGATCACAAATTAAAAAAAGGATATCATCACAATAAAATTAACATATATTAAAAATGTGCATAATGTATCACATTTTTCCCTTTGATCGAAGGACTTGGTTTATGCGAGGTAATTTTTGTTATAATCAAAAAAAAAAAAGAAGAAAAATTTCATAATAATTTAATGTTTGAGTTGATGTTATTAGAAATCAGAGAAAGAAAAAAAGTGTCATACGAATAGCTAGTGCGAGTTCTTTCTATACTTGAAGATAAAGCCATTGCAAAATCTATACTAGTAAGGCTGTTTAAAAATTATCTTTCAAATAAGATATCATAGAACTGAATAAAACATATTTTAATGAAAAGGTGTATGTGTAATATAACAATGATATTGTCCTATGAAACGTAGCGAGTTTCCGAAAACTACTCTTTAATACACAAAAACCTTCAATATAGAAATTCAGTCAGCAATCAGAAGTTTTACCAATTATGCAGCAAAACTCCTTTGTGGTGCACAATTTCCAGTTCATTGAAATGGCTTGAACGATTTGATCACTGCTTAACTTAATAGTTATTTTATAACCGGTTGAATGTTTATTAACTGGTTAATGGAATTCGAATAGTCACTCGGTTGCGACTACTCGAAAATTACAATTCCATTAACATAATTTGCATTGCACGTTATGTCTTCAAATATTCTACACATGACTGGCCACAACAGAAGTGGGTTAAAGTTTTGTTTGTTATTGGTATCTTTAATTTTAATTCCCACTGTTAATAATATTTTTAAGAAACACAACAAAAATTGAGTGATTTTAGATTAGAAACGTAAGTGGTCTGATACATCGAAATTTAATGGAGATAATAGAGAAATTCGTCAATAATTAAAATTGCTATTTAAAAAAGTATTCTTTGTGTACAAGATAGGTACTATATCTTACTGTAAATTATTGAATGCATTAATTAAATAGAAATAGTATATACCTAATTTTACCGTCGGATTAATTACTTGAAAAAAAAAAATCCTTGTAGCTATGTTTATTTTATTTTTTGTAAAAGTGAAGATCGGCACTTGTTTCAAAGCCACCAGATAGATATGCGTGCTTAATGTCAGAAGCACAAAAGCCAAAGAATTGCCAAGAGGTTTTAATCGGACAAGATAAACCTAAGTGGATACAAGCAAAGAACGACAATATAGATTATCTTCATAAAAACGAAACCTGGAATTCGTATATCGACCTCGAAACGATAGGATGCAAGTGAGCTATACATTTCGTATTTTTCTAGCAGTGCAGGATCTTTGCAACGTTTGTTAATGGTGATTTAGTAGAAGAAATTTTTATGCGACAACCTTCTGATTATGAAAATATATCCAATAATGGCCAAGAATTGGTACGTAAACTTAAGAAAGCATTGTATGATTTAAAACGATCTGTATGGTGTTGGAACACAAAGTTGCTTGCTGTTTAACAAGCAGCAGGTTTTCAAAGAGGAGAAGTGGACAATGTAGCGAATAGTTTAGTCGGCGAACAAAGCCAATGCAATATATAAAACTACAAGGATTTAAAAATATATTCCGCTTAATACAAAGCTTGCGTTTTTCATACCTTAACTTTTAAAGTAACAAATATTCCAACAGTTATATTTTAAACCTTCAGTCGATGTAAAATAGTTTTTCATTCTGTAATAAAACTTCCTTACAAATATTTCGAAATCTGCATATAGCATTGGGCATAATATCCAATAAATGTGAAATAGAGTTGCTTAACTTTTGAGGGCTATTTGGGTAATATGCTAAATCAATAATGATACTAGGCTCCGTGCAAAAAATAATTTCATATTGTTGTTCAATATTACAATAGTTGATACCATTGTCAAAATTTCTACATACAGAGCGAGTTATATTGTTTGCTAAAACTTGGCTGATAAAGGAGCTTGAAATAGTCTATCCTGTAAAATTTTAAATAAATTACATTTCTGCACACAAACTACTTTTTAGCACGTACTCTACGAAAATACTGCGAGGTGCTTTGCGCTTTGTTTAGGTCTGCAGGTATTCAAGAGTTTTCACAAGGAGATGTCGCTATAAGCTAATCGCACACACAACTCGTCACTTGCTCTGCCTTTGCAAGAGTCCCGTAAGTTGAGCCGGATGCCAAATGTGGGGCTATAAATGCGACTGTTAACTAGCAAAAGATCTTTACTTCTTTTAAAGCAGCATCTCAGGTGATTTCAATTACACGTGTATATTTTTTTTACAAAAATAATTAAACGGCAAACTGAAATAAACTGCAAACTGCATATAAATCGAGTTTTTATTTTACCGGCTTGCTAATCAAAGCGAGAAAGAAGGTAATTGAGATAATCTACTGATCGCCTTCCATTTGTGATCTCCGCTTCCAGAATTTACGAAGAATTAATATAGTTTTAATATGGAACACTCACGGTTAAGAAAGTAAAAAAATATCGTTCATTAAGCCTTAAACTAATAAAACCACATTGACTGTCAAACAAAGTGAAATATCTTAATGTTATATTGAACCCCACATTTAATTAGAATCTGTATATTAAAGAATGTTAGGCTAAAGATGAGATTTAAAACCAATAGTGGTACACTGAATGTACACAACTATAGTCTGACCTATACTCTGTTAGGGGGCGCGAGTCTGGTTACCAACACTTACACAGATAGCCAAGCGACTGGTCAGGTACAGTTTTCATCCTCTGTCAGATCCCAAATAAGTAGTTGATGAGCGCAAGAGAGAGCTGACCCCGATTTCTGAGGTTTACGATATTACCTAAATATGGCTCCCGGAGCATAGTTGCCATATGAGCCATCTAAAACCATGGCTCTTTTAGGTATCAGCAAAGAAAATACCTACACACTCACGGCAGTCTACGCAGGACACTGGCCCTTAGAAATACATGCCAAAGGAGTCGGCTCAACCCACAACAAGTTCTACCACATCTGCCGAGAGACAGTCGATGGATGAAGCTCAAAACACTCGGTAAACAATTTCGGCAGAACATTTCAAAGTGCAGCCGACTCTCATTGTATGACATGCTGAAATTTATTAAAGCCGCCGGATTACTTGGTCAGATGGTTGGACGAGTTGTGAAATCAAAAAGACAAATTTGATATTTCCTTCTCACCAGGGTGAGAATCCACTTCAACACATCAACTTAGGAAACAGTAACTATTAATTAGAAAATTTAGCAGGGATTTATAGGTACCTAACGCTTTGCACATAGTTTTTTTAAATATTTTACTTGCTAAATATCTACATGCTTATTGGTTTCCCTCACATTTTTTCTTAAATATATTTTTTTCCTTTTCTTACATACTTCTTTCAATCTCTTTAAAAAAAAACTCTCCCTTGCCCCTTTCATTCCCTATAGCACGCCTGCATCCTTTTCTAAATTCTCCTTCTCATATTATTCACTTGCTTTAGTGGTCTGCACATAGCACCAGGCCGGCGGCATTGTAATTAGATTGCACTTTTTGCTTCCGTCGCTGTAATTGATATTTCATGCTAAGGAGATCTACCGCAACCCAGCATCCGTTTACTGCCATATATTTTTTGTAATAAATTATAAATATGTATATGTCCGTGCGCGTATGTAGAAAAAAGGAAGCAACAACAAAGGTCATTGACTTTCGATATTCGATTGTTCGTAATTGCTTGGCTATGGTATACAGTATGACGACGCAGCGAAATTTTAATGCACTCATATTTCAGATACAGGCAAACATTTGGAAAAGTTACGTTTTTTTTTCAGAACATTTATTTTGTTATTTTTATTTTATTTTATAAAAGTTTACATAACAATACAATTCCTATAAAAACTTACAAAGAAACGCAGCGCTAGCATCGGAGTCTTTCGGCTGGGTTGTGGCTTAGATACGGGTTAGATATGTCGGAGGAGGTCGGAGTTTTTGAGATACTTGTATATCTTTGTTATATTATCGTTTGTGGGATCTTTCAACAGCTGGATAGGGTCAGTATTATTAAAGATGTGTTGTCTCTGGGTTTGGAGTGCGGAGCAGGATGACAATAGGTGGTTTACATTGAGAGAAAGGTTGCAAAACGGGCATCGACTAGGTTCAGCGCCTTGAAGGAGATGGGAGTGCGTGACAATTGTATGGCGTAACATAGTTCGTGGGTATAGTGGGGGTATATATAGGTTTAGCACGACTTTGGTTTATTAAGGAGTATGATGGATATATTCACTCCAGTCCGATTGTAGTTTGGTTTGCCTTTTTGCTTTATAAGCCGATAAATGTCATTTTTAAAGATAACGCTGGATGTCATAGTAGGTATAGCGGCCATTTCTTTAGCCATTTTGTCGGCGTTCATGTTACCTTGTATTTTATTTTAATTTTTTGAGGATACGCAATGAGTATGTCCCGGATGCTGTCGATAATATAATTTGTGTGGCTACTTTCCCTTATAGCTGTTATGCAGGACATACTGTCTGAGCTAATTACAAATTTGTCGTTGGTTTTCATTGAGTAAAGGATAGCATTGTGAATTGCTATTGTTTCTGCGGTGAAAATTGAGCAGACAGAGAATAGAAGACCTTGAGAGAGTACTTCCCCTTACTCTGTTACAACGGCATAAGAAGTTTGAGCTGACTTTGAACCATCGGTGAAAATCATTTGTCAGCCACTAGATTTGTACGCTTCGGCCACTTCTAGGTAATTTGATAAGTAGACATCACTAGGAGTATTCGCTTTTTTCAGGAGAACTAGTTCATTGATGAAAGATGTCTCTTTGAGTACCACGGTGGGTGTAGCATTTTGCGCCTATGACACTTTTGCATTGGCAGGTAATTCTTCTTTGCAAATGTAATGCTTAAGTGAATGGTTGATGGAACCTTTTTCAGAACAATATAAAACACTACGAAGTAAATAAGGTATGGCTCAGCTGAAAGTGCATTTAACCAAATGTATTAAATACTGACAGTACCAAAATTCTGTATCCTTATTGTGTTAAAAGTTTTCAAATTCATTTACCCAAAGTGAACACATAAGAAAGTTGTGGTTGTGCAGAAAGCATACATAACTGAAATTTTTAAATTACAGATACGAAGTCTAATAAAAATAAAAGTAAAATAAAAATTTTCAGCACGAAATACGGAACTACTTGAGAATGTCTTAATTGTCGTGTTATCTGACTTGGCTATCCCTGAAACCAGATAGTTATACCATATCTGCATAGAATTGAGTAGACAAGGACCGAAAAATAGTTTTTAATCTTAAATTTTCTAGGAATAAAATAAAAAACTTCTAAACATCGATGACAAGTCTTGATTATATGTCGAACTTTTTTCATGCCCTTTGTGAATCTTTTACGGCATAAGAACTTTTCGGCGACGATTTTAAAAATTATAATTCTTTCGCTGAATAAAAATATTCTTATATCGAGCTATATTTTGTAGAACAATCCATTTCATGTATTACTCAATTTTTTGTATACAAAATCATGACAAGCGTATTGCTTTATTCTAATTGTATTTTTCTCTTTATAATGCGTTTAGTGGTCAAGACTATGTATACAAATTTTGGCGTTACATCACAACGTAATAGTCATTATGAAATTTACATTGGCCCCAGCCAAGTTTAAAATGTTTTGAACCAGTTGACTCATAAGTTTTGAAATTACCATTCATATAGAAATTTCATACATAGCCCACGTATAAAAAAATTTAAAATTTCATTTACCATGTTATTTTTTTTGTAATTGATATAATAATAAGTCTCCACGTTTTAAAATGAAAGTATTGTTTCACTGAAACAAGCTAATTTATCTGTTACAGCTTTGAAAAATATTTCATTATTCCTGTAGTGTTCAAAACAAAAATTAAGAAAATAATTTGATTCACAATCTAAATACGATTATTGCATTGAATAGGTTTTTCAAAAAATGTACGGCAACCCCTTTGAAATATGTAACTAAATTTTTTTGAGAATATTTTGAAATGTGGTTAAATAAAGAGGACAAAATGTGAGTGTTAAGTGTTGCATTGGCTTCATTCACCTTAAAACAACGTATATTATTTACATCTTCTAAGGGTTGTACTATATTAATAGAAATCAAAAGAAGCCAATACTGGTTTATTTTTGTATGGAAACTTCAATAAAATAACTAAGTTTTTTTGTAGGTTTGTACTCAGAAATGAAATATATTAAATACACTGAAAGATATGGTACGAATGATTATGATAAGACCTTAAATTTTAAATTTATGGAAAAGGCTCTTAAATAATATATTCAGCGAGATCAAAGTATAGAGTGGGTAAGGTTAGGCAGAAAGTTCAATTGGTGGACGTAAGACCATTATGACTTCCAGATGAGGACATCCACCGGCCTATACTAACACGTCCTTAAACCATTTCGAACTTTCTAAACTGTCCAAGCCTTCGAAGAAATGATTACCTAGAAATCGCAATCCTATTTCATTTAGTACATGACATTCGTGTAGGGAGTGCTCAATGGACTCTAATTTTTCCTCATCCCTTCAACGCTTCTACAGCTCCGACCTGGTGGTGTTGTAGCCGTTGGTCAGGTATCACGTTGGTATTTCTGAAAGAAGTTTGATAAAAGGTTTTGAAAATCGCAGCATATTTTGTGTTCTCCGCTACACAATTTCAGGGTTTTTACTATCTAAATATAGGAGTTGCAAAGCAAAACCTCATATCTGAATAATCAGTTATATTATAAGTGAAAATAGTGCCATATTTTATTTTTAGTGTAGGGTTTGTAAAGCAAAGCATCATATCTAAATAGTCATTTGATCGAAGCTATAAGTTATAATCCGATCTTAATAATTTTCATATCACACTTTTCGTTAATAATACGGAAAGGAATTGCCTAATTTCAAGCAGCTGTGTTGGAAAACCTCATATCTTAATAACCAGTTGCACAGTAGCTATATAATGTCCGACCTGGTCGGTTCCGACAAATGATTAATATATCATAGAAGTGCATCTACCTACCTGGTTTCATTTACATATCCCTAAAACTGAGGGACTAGTTTACGTTCAAATAGACAGATGAATAGACAGACGGGCAGGGCTAAATCGAATCAGCTCGTGTGGTACTGATCATATTCGTATACTTGGGTATGGGTCTATGTCTTCTTATTCTTACAAACATCGCACCAAAGTTATAATATCATTTTATCTTCATGAAAGATGTAAAAACAAACAAAATTTGACTTTTGAATTTATGTCTTCGATATTTGGCAATAAGCTTAAAATTTTGTTTGCTATTGCTGCTGGTGTTTTCTTTGTTTTTATTATTTTGGATCACTGTTTGAGGTTGAAATAAAAAAGCTTTTATTTTGAATACTATACAATGTTTCTCAATAAAAAAAAAATGCTTAACAAAAACAATTGAATCCATCTATGTGTAAAAATTTATTAAATCAACAGTCTGATCCTTAAACCCACATTGGTTGCCCGAAGATAAGTGAAGTATTTATTTATGTTTACACATACGAGATAACTACTGTTTGTTACCGTTAATATTGATTAAATTTTGATTTTTAAAAATCGAATGCATTGAGCGCGTTATCCTCCAAACACGACAAAAATTTATTGGGAAAGGAAATTTTTGTGATACATATTCTACTAGTTGCAGCTGATTTAAAAAAAAATGTAACTCATAAATCTTGGGATTCAAACCGAGTAGTTTCGGGAGTTTTTGTGACTTAATTTAACATACCTTGTGAAAACTAACTGCACTAATATTCACCAAATGTTGAGGTTATGCCTTGTTTTTTACCACAAGACATACGCACGCCAGATGTTATAAACATCGGATGATCTTTTAAGTTTACTCCCAAATTTTACCATCCACGAGGGTTGCCTTTTATATTATGCGCCTTCGCAAAACTACATGTGATTAGCTGTAATTAGATATTTTTTATAGTAAAGTTTGGTATTTTTTGGCATAAACTTGCATATAAAATTTTCCCTTACGAGTTTTATTTGTGTTTATTTATAGTGAACTTAAAAATTCATATGGCCTAAAAATGGAATTAACCCGTGGACATTTTCGTGCGATGATTTACTACGATTTTGACGTGGTTTATCGAGAAAAGAGTGCATCAATCAACTTACTTCTACTTTTGGTGTTGAATCACCACACTTAGCCAATGTGAAACGATGGTACAACGAGTTCTTACGTGGCCACCAATCTTTTCAGGACGAATTTCGTGAAGCTCGTCCAAAAACGGTGGCTGTGCCAGAAACAGTCGATGCTGTGCGTCAACTGATAATACAAGATCGTCCTGTGACATATCGCGAGATAGAGATACCGCATAATTTGACAATTGCCCAAAAAAGGACTCGTGCCGATTGGTGTAAAGAAATGTTGAAGAAATTTAGCCGCGGTGGATCAAAGCACGTCTATGACATCGTAACAGGTGACGAATCTTGGATATATGCATATGAGCCGGAAACAAAGCAGCAATCGACTGTATGGGTGTTCCAAGACGAGCCTAATCCAACAAAAGTTGTTCGCGCAAGAAGCACCTCAAAGCAAATGGTCGCCTGTTTTTTCGGAAAATCTTTTCATGTCGCAACTGTTCCACTAGATACTCGTAAACTTAAAACGGTCAATTCTGAGTGGTATACAACCATTTGTTTGCCAAAAGTTTTTAGAGAATTAAGAAAAACCAACCGCCGAAGACAAATCATTTTTCACCAAGACAATGCGAGCTCTCACGTATCGATTTACACAAGAGAGTTTTTGAGGACTCAAAAGGTCGAATTGATGGGGCATCCGCCTTACATCCGCCTGATTTGGCACCTATTGATTTCTTTTTATTCGCGAACATCAAAAAAAAATGCGAGGTCAACGTTTTTCAACGCCTGAAGGAGCTGTAGAAGCCTTCAAATAGCTCGTTTTAGAGGTATCCTCTTCTGAGTGGCAAAAGTGCTTTGAAAATTAGTTCAAGCGAATGCAGAAGCGTATTGACTTGGATGGAGAATATTTTGAAAAACAATAAAAGTATTTTCCTTATTATTTGACTGTGTTTTCATTATTAGGCGCAAAATATTAAAGGCAACCCTCGTACCAGTTGTTTTTTTAACAAATCCAAATCTTTTTTCTTTTAATATTTTCGCCTTCAATGAGGATGGGCACGACATTAAGCCTCTATTATTCATATTTCTTTCTATATAATTTAATAAAGATTATGTATAAAATTTACGCGAAGTTGAAGCTTGTTTTCGATTTTTCACCGCATTTTATGAGGGGACAACACACTGTGTGGCTAAGCACACAAATGTTAGGGTATAATAACTGCGCCTTCACTGCAGTTGAGGTGTGGATGACTAAAGGGGCGTCAATTTGTACCATAGGTTATTTGAAAGGCATATATGCTGTTGATTGCTCGTTTTTTTTATGAAACAGGTATTGAAACAAAAACACATATAAGTATTGAAGATACATTTAAGTATGCACTCAAAGCGTGTGGCAAACTTTTTTTCTCCAACGCCCATTCATATACTCGTATTATGCACACAGCTCGCAATGAGAAAGTGAAGTGAAAACTTTGCAATAACGTTGTGCGCTTAGAAAAGAGCTTTGAATTGCATTTCAATGCACGAAGGTGGCAAATTTTCGTGCAATTTGTGTTTAGCAAATTTTTCGTTGTGCAATTTTCTTCTTTATAGGCTTGGCAATGGCATTTATGTTACGTATACGCCGTGTAGGCAAAGAAAGTGTACGCTAAAGAGCACTTGTGTAATACGCAGTGCAAATGCATACAAGGTGGGCAACTTTTGAAAAAAGTGTAGGAGTGATACGAAATGCATACGTTTTTTTCTATACTACGAGTAGGTGCAAAAAACGAAGTGTTTTAAGTATAAAGCGTCGTTTAAAGAAGTTAGTTATACAAAAGTTTCTTTAATTAGTGCCCTTAAGGTGGAGCTGCAACATTTTGTAGCGCTTTTATTTGCCACTTTTACGCTTAGCGTGTTAGGCTTGTGTATTTTTTTTAGAGTCAACATCATTTACCATTCCTTCTAGTCTTTGAGGCGTTTAATGAGCGGTCTCAAAAAAAAAAGGAATGTACAAATGTACATTAACTACTGTCTGGGTTTGCTATTTAAATGATTTGCTGGCAATGAAGGCGGAAATGCAGCAGATAATGCAGTATCTGTCTGTATTTGTAAAAGTCTGGCAGCCGATTTGGTAAGTAATTATTAACCTTTGTCTAACAACACTATTTTTTGTAAACGTAAGCTGCAATTGGGTTGAGGCGTAACCTCATCATATTTGGATTCAAGCAAAGAGTATTAAACAAAAAAAATATGTATATATATATGTTTTTACTCCAAGGTCTTTCACATAAATAAACACAAAATTAAACACAAATTCTTTTAATTTAAATAATCATTTTATTACAAAGTTTCTTTATTTTAAATGCAGCTAAGGCGAATATTTCTTTGCTGTTCAGCGCACGTTGGCAAACGCCTTTTAAAGCGCCAAATAAGCTCTGCTGCAGAGCTTTGGAATCCTTCGGTAGTTTAACCTTAAGATATAGGCAAAATACAAAAAAGGACTGGCAGGTGCTAGAAAGCCTGGCAGCGGAGTTAAGCATAGGACAAGCGATCAAAGCAGTGCTTGCTAGGTCCTGTTCGTTTATTCAAGATCCAAAAGTTACGTCGCTTTCTGTTACAAAATCTGTACATAAATCGCAGGTTTTTTGTGCAAAAGGGATCAAACTTCATTGAGTAGTTTTAAAGCGTAAACAGTGCCACTAGGAGGCGCAAAGTAAAATCTTATAGCAAAGTTACAGCCCCGGTAAACTAATTATAAACGGTGTCCTGATAATCAGTTTTTCTTATCTGCTCATATATGTAGTCAAATTCCGCAAGGACGCAAAATCGTATGGCGAAATCGCGAAAACTCTAAAAATTTCAAAATGGATGGTTTTCAAAGTTGTTGCACTATTTAAGGAGAAATAAAACCGTCAAAAAAGTTCCACGAAAGCTAAAATCCCGAAAAGCGTTGATTAGGGAAGACGAACTCCAAGTGCATGAATCTAAAAAATTTCCGCAAAAAATTAAAATCGTGTTTGTGTCAGTTAAGAGGTGTTTCTGAGAAAACGGTTTTTTTGGATGAATTTCTCGGAATAAACCCTTGCTATCAGAAGGAAATCGAAAGAAAAGATTGGAGTTCGCCATCGAACATCGCGATTGGTCTATTAAATACCAATAACCGCTTAAGCGATTTTGGACGAACTTCTCCCTTGTTGTATGCAAATAGAGGGTTCTACAGATTTACGCGAACTGCGAACGGCGAATGTTTTTTTGTGAGCAGTTTTTTTTTGTTTTTTTTTTTCATTGCAAAAATACCCTCGGCTGTTTGCCATTGCCTGCCGAGGGGCGACCGCTATGAGGAAAAACTTTCTATAATTTTTGATGTTACTTCCCCCGGGCAGGATTTGAACCTGGGACTCACAGATGAAGCGGGCATGCTTGGCTACGGCGGCCGACTTGACTTTCACTCGATGGAAAATCTTACGGTCGGAAGCGCTGACACTATGGTCTGGGGTGCTATGCCATGGCGAGGAGTTGAGCCTTTTACAAAAATTAAGGGCCGTATTTTAATATTGAATGATGTAATGATGCTTCCTTTTTGCGATGAAAGCATGCCCATTATAAGGATCTTTCAACAGAACAACGATCCGAAACATACCGCACGAGCAACAAAACAGTGAATGGAACAAAATGTGATACAATTATTACACTGGCCTTCATGTAGTCCAAATTAGAATCTCTGAGAGCACTTAAAGAAAAAACTTCGATTGCACAAAATAGGAAATTTCCCCGATCTAATGATAAAGGTCCAGATGGAGTGGGAAACGATTACAATCTCTGTGCGCGAGAAGTTAATCGAGTCAATGCCCTGTAGGTGTGAAACAATAAAAAAGGAATCGTTCTTAATTTTATGAATTTTTTTATGTAATTATTATAAAAAAACGCAACATATTTAAAATATCTTTCAAAATCAAGTTATATCGAAGAAACGTTACTCTCAGCGAAGTATTTACCGTGAAATAATTAATAGCCTTGAGTGATGTTTGGAGTTTTTAATTAAATAAATTTCAAATATCGGTGCGTTGTTAATTAGTTGGCCGGAGTATATAATTACACAGTTATGGATCTATTTCTTTAAAACTTTTCAAGAAAGTGAAATTCAAATTACCAAAAATGTAAAATCAGCCTTTTTATCCCAGCTCGGATAATGAACGCCCAAGTTTATTGAGATGAACGCCTCAAAAAGCGTCTTCTGCCATTTATTAGCAGTCATTTTAGTAGATCCTTGTTCTGGCCGCTTCTGGCAAACTGCCACTCCTTAAATAGTTAAAAACACGAAGACAATGGAATTTTCAATAGTCTGTTTCAGGTGTCAATGAGTTTTATAGAACATTTAACACATATATAGTTGGTTGAAGATTATACATTTAAGGATATTATTTCTTTCGACATTCAGAGCATATATGTATGTAGTATATCTGTGTTCGTTCGTAACAGTAGCTTATGTTGAATGTGATATTTTGGAGACATAGATAATATATATTTATATTTACTTCTGGTCGTAGAAAAATTTTAACTGAATCCCTTGCGGTTGATGTTGGTTGATTTTGATTCTGGATAGTAGCTTAAAAAAAGTGCGAAATTTGGTTTAGATGAAGCTCATTTAACTTAAGAGTTTTTCCAAAACTTAGCTTTAAAGATTACTACTTTAGCTCTGTCCGAATGCGCAATCTTGTATTCTATCATTCTTGGAAGTTGATATTGATCATTTAATTTTAAAAAAATAAGCCGGCGACGGTTATACTCCTGCACAGCAGTGAGACACAAGATTGATATAGCAAAGATTGCGCCGACGGCGAACAAAAATCATTTACGATCTGCGCATGTACGTCACACCATCAATACGATATTCAAGTACGATAAAACAAATATTACGATATTTTAATCTTCCATATGATTTGGAAACAAAATATGTAAACAGACAAGCATTTTGGCTGATGTAAATAAAAATAAAACCATTTAAAGAAATTTAGGCAATCTTGAGAAAAGGGTAAGTTATTTCTATATTAGCGTCTTTTAAGTTTTATTGAATTTCAGGTACTTAAATAAGGTCATAGACGCTGAAGTGTTCCAAAACTACTTTGCAACAAATGCTGCAGCTATTAAGCCAGCACGAATCCACTACAAGCAACTATAACTACAAAATATCAAACTAGGGAGCTGGTGCGGAGGAAACGGCAATACTGAGTATAATTATTGAATACTATTGGACACATACAATTCATACAATTGGAATTCGTATGAGGTCCTAGTAGTGGAAATAGTGGTTGTCGCAAAGATCGCTTGGTCTCAAGTTTCGTGATAGATTTGAACTCCACGGATGGCATTGCAAGGCAAATCCTTTGTTTCAGGTGAGTTAGATAGTCAATTGACATTTCAATCGGCTTTTTGATTAATGTTGTCTCAAATTGTTACAGGACTCGGCTCGTTCTAGGTATGTATATACCGGAGCTTGAAATTTTTAATTTGTTCCTTTTGTGTATGAGTTGCACAGTTTGGGCGAGCCTGAATATTATGTCGTAGCCGTTGCTAAGGAACAATGTCCAGATTTCAGAGATTCCATTTCCGCACATTTCCATTTGACTGTGAATTTATAGGAATAATAAAGATGTACAATTTCCAGTATTTAAAAAACGAAATGAACTGATTAATTTAGGTCAATATTTTTGTATATTTTCTTTTGCGTTTTCGAGCATTTTCTATAATCTCATTATTTAGTTTTCTTATTATTGTATACATACATACGAGTTCTGAAAAACAATTTTTTTTTTATTTTTGTGTCACATGAAACTTCTGAAGCGAGTTCAATATGCTTTTTAATAAAATCTGAAGTTATTAAGAGGTTATCCCCATTTAGTTTAACGAAAATGGATTCCAGCTGAGTCATATACTCCATCATACTTGCACTAGGTATCGCTAAACCACCCTCACTCAAGTGGTTTGCCCACGAGAGTAACGGGTTGTCGCGACTTTTAAGCAAGGTGCCGGGGATGTCATCGCGAAACCTGTGACAAATATAGCCCGCTAAATTTTCCAGGCCGTCGTACTCCAAATCATCAAACTCCTTTTGCTCTATATCTCCCAACGTAACTCTTATGGGTCTGATTATCGCAGCTGTATAAATAGGGACATATTTATATATGTAAGTTTTTTAAACGAGTACTATTTTCAAATACCTGTAAGAGTTGGCTGAGATACTTCTAGGTCATGAGTATCATCAATTTCCACATTGCCTCCAGTGGATATGGCGCCCTCATTGCGACCAAGTATATAACTTCTGAGCCTGTATTTCAATTCTTGCTGATCTGGGTGATCGTGCAATCCGCCTGTAGCCCGAATAACACCAAAAAAGTTTTCGAGTACATCTTGGTTCAGGTGATATGTCAGGATATACTTTATATTATATATAATAAATTAAAATCGCCTTATACTTCCCAAAAAACTTTAATAAAATGTCCGAAATAAATAAAACACCGAAATACTCAAATCACTTGCTTTGTAATGTTCAAGAAACTTTGAGGAAGTGACGTCATCACTCGAACAGCTGATCGACAATATCGTAAAGCAAAGAGTAACGGACCTGCGCAAAGCGTAATCACTTATTCTATCAATCTTGAGTGAGACACATTCATATCGTTTCGCTTCGTCTCGTACATGCACGCTAGCAAGCAAAACAAATTTTACGATCAGTTGATGTTACAACTTCAAGCAAGCGATTTCATGCAAAATTTTACCGCTTGTAAAACTGATACAACAAAATAAAAACCATGTTTAACAAATTGTGGGTAATTAAATATTTTTTTTTTTAAATGTGCAAGGCCAGCCGCAATGTTTTGTCTGGTCTGGTACAGTTTGCCGATTGAGCAAACATGCATTGGAAAGGCATTATATTTCTTGCCATAATAATTTATTAAATGTTGAAGGAGATGCCCGAAAATCATTACTTACTAGTTTAACAAATGAACACCTATACGATCTGATTCGGAATAAGCAATACAACGAAGGAGTTGATATTGACCATTTAATGCTAAACAATTATTAAAATTTCTCTTTTCTGCTCAGTGTACATGCTTGTGACGAAATCATCGTCTCTGCTGCTTACTAACACAAGCTCAACACTCACACAGTCAATTTGGCCGGCCCTGCTTTAAAGATTACTGGGCCCTAAAATAAAGACTGTGAATTTGGCAACGCTAAGTAAACACAAGTGGTTTTAAATAAACATATATTATTTGTTGGCCTATTTTATTAAATCAACAAATATTAATTCTTGAGTTCGAGGTCAGTGGTCCAGTGGATTGTGGTCGATTGGCTACGTACTTGCCCAGCAAATCGTAAGCTGTGGGTTCAAATACCGGTGGAGTCATGAAAGAAATCTGATGAGTAGATGTGGTGATCTCTCAAATAGCTATAATTTCTACCACTCCTGACTGTTGTTGTCTTTATCCAAAATACTTTCCCTATACTGGCCTCGAGTTCCAAAAATTCATATTTGTCGATACATTTTTCATTCAAATATATATTTCTTCTAAACGAAAGCTAATGATGGGCACATAATTTTTTTTTTTTTTTGATATAAAAACAATATGTGTTTTAAGTACTTTATAAATTAATTTTTCATAACTAGTTTTCCATATGACCAAAAATATGTTCTCATTTGTATATAGAGTCTCTTTCTTAATGTTTGGTATTAATATTTATTACCCAGTAAATTTGCTCCATTATTATATAATAACGTACAAAAATTGTGGAAAGTTATTTCCGAAATTCGAGTTCGGTGCGGTAAACCTACAGACTACATTTTTGTTGGAGTGCGAACAATGCAGAGGTATAATAAATAATAATAATCATGTTATATTATTGTATGGCACTTCCACAACTGGTGCATTTTACAAAAAAGTAAATTTTTACGTGATCGCCTTCTAGTATTAAAACGCGTAACGTTAATGCGATTTACATAGTCCAGCCATAATTTCTGTTACAAGTTCAGGTCGTTATAAAAATAAACAAAAAGTATAATGCATTTTTTAAAAAAGTTAATTTTATTAATAACGCACATATTAAATGAGCAAGGTACAAAATTTTATTCGAAACGGTCACATTTTGCTTCCACGCGAGCCCTCAAACGATTCGGCCATTGATCAACAACGCTGCTCGTACCAAGATATTTTGAGACTCTCCAAACTGTAGTCCAATGGATTCAAATCTGTGCTTCCAGACGGTCATTCATCTGCAGCTATGAAACCAGGAGTTTTGCTTCTAAGCCACTGCTGGGCAGTTTTTGCCTTGTGTGCTAGAGCAGAATCTGCCTGAAAGATCCAATACTCTCATTTGAAGAGAGTATTGCTTAACAGCACCAGTTTTTATCACATCTACCCAGAAGTAAAGAGCTGTAACGACTTTACAGGAGACACCCTACGAAACCATTACAGGAGCTGGATGGTGACCACGTTGAACCCTTGGAATACTATTTTTTGTGTCTTTGGAAGTTATTGCGCAGATTTTGTCATTTTTCTCATTAAAGAAGAGAATTTTCTCATCTGTAAAAAGGATACTTTCATGGCCATTGACCGCGTCCCGCTGAAGAAGTCGCTGGCATCTGTTGAGCCTAATTTGCTGCAAGCGCGTTCTCAGAAGACGACCAGTTGATCAACGATAGACTTTCTTGTCGAGGCAAAATTCTCTGTTTTTTAAGAGGATTTCTGCGAATGCGTTGGAAAAACGACCAACAATGCGGTATGCAAACATTCTCGCAATATTAGGTTTCACTTTCACTTTTTCCAATGCGCTTATTCGGACGGTTATATAAATCAAGCCAGTGTTTCAGTGTTAAGGAAGCTTCAAAAGCTATTTTTCGTGATATTCACAATATAAGTATATTAACTTGCTCTTCGTGCATAAATGCGAAATAGTGGTCGTGGTTGGTATTTTTCAATAGATGTTAAGAGTATATAAGATTCCTTGTTCAAATATAATACACGATGGCTTGATTTATAAACTCGTTCAAATTAATTTACCGCTTTATCTCATAAAAATAATCCATAGTTTTCTAACTGATCACACAATGTTCGTATCCATTCATGGTATTAATTCTTGCAATAGTCCTATTCCTGCAGATGTTCCCCAAGGTTATGTCCTTGGCCCTATTTTATATAACATATTCACTTATGATATTCCCACACCCCAACACTGCCATATCTCACTCTTCGCTGATGACACTACTGTTTTCACTTCCGGCCCCTGCCCTACTGAGATGGAGACTAACCTTGTAAATGCTGTTCTTAAATTAGTCAAATATTTCGAAAAATGAAAAATTAAAATCAACATAGCTAAAACTAATGCAATCTTTTTCACGCGGAAAAGGCTAAAAACTAATCTACCCTCTGGTCCTCTCAAACTTTGCTACGGGGAAATCGAATGGGTTCCCACTGCCAAATATCTGGGCGTACATCTGGATACCAAGATCACGTTTCAATACCACATTAAAATGTCCATAACTAAACTTAATAAATGTACTAAACTTATTTATGCTTTAATAAATCGTAAATCTGCTCTATCTATTCAAAATAAGAGGATCTTGATCAAGACTATTCCTCTGCCAAGCGTTCTTTAAGCCTCTCCTCTGTGGTCTGACTGTGCCAAATGTCATATCAACAAAATTCAAATTGCGCGAAATAAACCGCTTAAAGTGTGTTCAATCTACCTTATCATCATTCCACAATTAAACATCATAAACTGGCTAAATTTTCTATGATTGCTGAATGCGTATCCAAGTATACTTGTAATTTCTTCTCAAAATCAATACATTCCGATAATGATATCATTAAAAATTTATTGCCTTAATAAGCACTAGTATTTAGTTTTTGTTGTAAGTAATTAGTAAATAAGATTAAAATGTCCCAAAGGTTTTTCTTAAATTTTCCTTGTATGTACCTACTTATATTAAACATTTATAATTTAGTTCTTAAGAAAATATTTTCTCTAATCTCTATAGTCTCTCATTTATTGTATACACCAAATGTAACAAATTTTTTTATTTGAATAAACTTGTATTTGATTAGATTTGAATATAAAAAAAAAAAATATTATACGCGAACGTAAACTTGGCCACAGCCTTGACTTGCCTTTCTTTACACTAATTTATTTATCTTAACCCTTAGCAGTTAAATCTTTATTTTATTGGCTTTCTTACTTTGTCTACGTTTACTTTATTTTTCTTTTCACTTTTTTTCTTTTCATTTACTTTTCTCGCAAATTGCTGAACTTAATTTTGTTTTTCCTAATATCTAATTCCTTTGTTAATTGCCAATTGATTTTTCATCAGTTTCGCGTGTCTTAACTTTCAATTGCACTGATTTCGAATTGATGTGAGAGACGAATAATATCTTAAAACTTTACCCTTACGAGCTTGGAATTGTGGAAGGTTTGAAATGGATTTGCTGATTTCAATTTAAAATCAAGGAAATCAATAAACCAAAAGTTTGTGATTTATTCATTCAGTGTGTGCAGTTTGGGGAGTAATATTGAAAAGAAAAGTGAAGAGAAATGTAGAAAAGACATTAAATATTTTGCCTTCACGTCAATAATGGCTATACTAGATAGCAAGGCGAATCCATACAAGGTGGTGTTATAAATACAACTACAAAATTGCTATGTATTTTGTTTTTGTTTCTGCGTAAGAGTTGTCAAAATTTAAATACATTTTGTTTTTGCTTCTACGGCTACTGAAAGCTCGTACGCAAACGCAAAAACAAAATACAAGTAGATTAATAAAAAAAATCAAATCAGCTGCTCTTATGCCATCACCTTCTATAAATTCGCCTTGCTAGATAGAAAGCTTGATTCGATTTACATCACAGTTTCACTTTGACAACTAAGATGAATATATACATAAAATTATACGAAGTTTAGCAAATAACGAAAGCCGAGGGTAAAGCGAAGCTGAAAGTGCGCCAACTCTAATCTTTTCGTGCGCTTTGACAGTCAACTTATTTTCATTTCTTTTGTTACTCACATTCGCTTAGTCTACCAAAAAAAAATGAAAATTTTTAGTTTAACCAAAGTCACGAATCAACAATAGAAGGTTGCATAATTATTGACGTTTGTGTTTTTCGACTGGCTTGCAGTGTTGGACCTGAGAAGCAGAAATTTATTATTTAAAATATCATGTGAATTAATCGCATAAAGTAACTTAAAAGATATTGTGATTGTTTACATTTGTTAAGGCCTGCATTTAGGAGAGCAAATCTGAGCCAAAAGCAATATCTATTATTATAGGTTTCAGCACTTGTATTCTGGCATTTATTTTGCGCATGCCGCTGGTTATAACCGTTGCGAATAGCTAACGCTGTTTATGTGGCATCATTTTAAGAGTAATTGAGCAATCGGCGTAGAAAAATCCGCAAAAGTGCAATAGCTGCTGTTACCTACAGAAAACACAATCGATTGGTGTAGTTTGGAGGCATGTAGAATCTGTAGTCCATAACGGTCGGAAAGGAACTAAATCAGGAATGGCAGCATACAAGATTTCGCCTTCCGAGGACTCTTTTTTGTCGATTTGACAACATCCGACCTGACGAAATAAAAACACTTTGGTTTTTTTCACACAAACAGTGCTTACAAAACTTCCATCACTCTGTCGCTTACCCACTTCTTCTGCGATCCTTTTTTAGAGTTTTTCCTTTGCTCTCTCAATCTTTAGCTATTATTACGTCACTTTCAGCTGCTCTCAGCGTAGAGAGCGCAATCTTGTTTTCTATAATTCTTGAGTGTGAATGGCGCCCTGAAATTTAGGGCTTTCATCTCGATAACATTTGGCTCCAACGAGACGATTCTAATTATAACACAGCGTGTAAAGGGTTAATTTCACGCTTCTGACAAGTGAATTGATTGCCTAGATTTTGGGATTTGGCACCTCTAGAACTTTTGCTTTGTGGCGACATAAAATCTGAAGTCTACATCGATAAGTTGCCAATGATTTTGGAATCGGCAGACAATATTATTCGCGGTTTTCGCCAAATACTATACGTGTCGCTAGGTATAGTCAAACATATCATCGAAAATTGGAGCTCCCGAATCATGTTAGCCGAATTTGTGGTCAATATTTGAAGGAAATAATCCTAAGAAAATAAATGATATGAAAGCATAGCTCTACATGAATAATCTAATACATATAATGATAACGGTATGTGTAGTTGGCTGTGAGAACCAAATCTGGAAGTATAAACTTCTTAAATGGAAGCTATGAATGGTTATAGTGTTTTTTTAGTCCTATGGATTTCAAAGAGGCAATATTTTTTGCGGAGTTGGTTTTTTTGACAGCTGTTACTTGATTTGTACTCAGTTTGGTTTGCCATTACATAATGCACAGATTTACAATGGGCCAACGTTTGCAAATTGCAAATTTATTACCAAAATAATGGTGCGGTTCGCATGACACATCGCGTACTGCGTCAAAGATGCGGTCGACATAATCGCCAGCAGGGTCGATAACTCGAGCAACCAAGGATCGGTTTTGCAACACGCATTGATAATGCGTATCCTCAGAGATGCCGTACAGTGCGCAGTCCGAAGACGCTGTTGCTGCTGTGGGGTAGAGTATCGAAGAGTATCCACCATCGGGCGCAACAACTGCAGCTGTGTCTATCTACTTTATGGAAAATTTTGCGAAAGAATCTTGGTTTGCGAACTTACAAAATCCAACTCGTGCAAGAATTGAAGCCCCTAACGACCGTCAAGCGCGTCGCACATGCGGTGAATGGGCGCAAAACTAAATGTCCACCTATGCCGATTTTTACAAACAATTTTTTTTTTTGGCTACGAAGCTCCCTTTTGGTTGAATGGGTACGTTAATAAACGAAATGTTTGCAATTGGACCATTGATAATAAGCCATTACATCCTCAAAAAGTCACTGTTTGGTGTGCTCTATTGGCAGAGGGAATTATTGGTTCATATTTCTTCAAAAATCAAGCCGGCCATAATGTTACACAAATGGGGAACGCCTGGATTAATGACTTTTTTGCGGATATTGATGTGGACGACCTTTGGTTCCCACCAAACGGTCCTACATTCCGTATAGCCAACGAAACAACAAATTTATTGAAGGAGACTTTTGGTGAGCGCATTTCTCGTTTCGTGGACCTGTGGCGTGACTTCGAAGGTCGTTGGATTTAACACCGCTAGACTATTTTTTGTGTAGTTATGTGAAGTCGCTTGTCCACGCAGATAAGTCCGGAACGAGACGATTGACGCCTTGGAAGAGAATATTCGGTCCCATTTGCTGCAAAAAGTGGTCGAAAATTGGGACTCTCGGCTGGAATTTATTCGAGCTAGCCGCGGCGGTTACTTGCCCGAAATCATCTTTTAAACTTCATGGCAAATCCTCCTTTTTGTAATAAAGCTGAATTCTTTGTCATAACATTAAATTGTGTGAATTTTATTTTTTCTTGCTATCCACATGTCTAAAAAAATGTTATACAAAAACGAACTTTTTTTTTGGACGAGTGTAGGCCCACTTTAATGTGTGTTTGAATATATATTTCTATAATAAAACAAAATACTTATTTGCAAAAATAATATAAAATTTTTTCTTTGAAAAAGTCCACAAATTATTTTCAATACTAATTAGGCAAGTTTTTGCTACTATTGCTTTTTTTGTTGACCAGACGGCCATAAACAAATTTAAGCCTTAATTAAAAACGCAAACGTAACCGCTTAATTATAACTCTTTAAACGCTTATTTTGCATGCATAGTAAATTAAAAACAATTACAGCTGACCATTAATTTGACAGCAATGGAAAAAATGAAAATAACGCAAATATAACAAATTGCATCAGTAAAAAAGAGTAGGCACAAAAAAAGCGGAAAGACAAAAACTAGTACATTTCGATATATTCACACTCTCTCATTTCCCTATTTTCTCTTTACTTTGCAAACATTTTACGTGCTTTCAATCTATTTCTAAAATCGGATACTTAAAAATATCCCCAGCATTAGTCACGATTTGCCTCTTATACAAAAACTAAATGCACAAAATATTCCTCAACGTACTGCCTGCAAACTATGAGTTTCAACTCAAGTGTTGCTTAAAAGTGGTTGGAAGTTTGCACCGTTGCATTTATTATTAAAAACTTTGATAACTTAATTTTAGTGAAAAATCAAAGTGTCAAATGCATTAAAACTGGACAAAATGGAATAAGGTCACTACAAATGCTACTAGTAATTGTCAATTTGAAATACAGAATGAAAATGACACTCATGAAGTTTTAAAACAAATTTTAGAATATTTCTCACATTTGTTGCTTCGGGTTTAGTTAGAGAAGGCATGCAGGCTTGTATTTTAGAATACTAACAGCCTACGCTATGTGGCTATTTACAAGAATTCAAAGTGCCCTATATGTATTGGCAAAAACTCAGAATTCAAAAATATATGAACATTGGCAAATTTTGTGTAGTCAGCTCTGTAATTGCTTTTCACTTTGCCGCCACGTGTAAAATGGAAATCATTTATTTTTCATTTTGTGACAATAATCTGCTTGCAAATAAATTTTGTGTGAAATATTATTGTCAAATAAAGCGAACATATGTATGTAGCTGGGTGTTAATGGAAGAAAAAAAATCTATATTTTTCTTTTACCAAGGAGAAGTACTTTGAAATTGAAAATCTAATAATAGCTAGATATTACCAGAGAACTTAGAAGTGTGAGAAGCTGCAAATTGAAAGTGGAAACTATTCGGCGATGTTCGTTAACAGGGCTGATACGTTTCCAAACTGGGTCGGCACCACACTGTTAAAATAGCATTTTTAAGCCACCGAAAATGTTCAATTTAATGTTACCAGGGAAAAATATAAATTTTGATGAATGAGATGAGAATAAATAGAAAAACTTAAGAAAGCAAGACTGTGTTGATATTCAGAACGGAATAAAGAGTTCAATGTATTTATCAAATTAATGTTTTTAGTTATTTCATTTTTATAAATGAGAGTGTGCACATATGTACATACATACATATACCTTATTACAGGAAAAATGTTCGATAATACATATGTAGTATATACATATGTATGCAGGTTAAGAAAATATTTCTATATATATTTTGTACTTAAAACTTAAAGCGCAAGACTGATTCTGAATCAAGAATATATTACAAATAAAATATAAAATTGAAAAAAACTGGCAAAAAGTGTCTATACTTTTGCCCAACTCTGATTTGAACCTACATAGAAAAAAGTTGTGAAATGGATGATACTGATTCGCCTATACCAGCAGCGCCACAGTACACACTATTTTGGCGCGTCTAAATCACTACTTAATCGTGAACTTCTTACACTACACTATAAAGTATTTTATATTTCTAACATTAAATGTTAAATTCAACATCCTTCAATCCGAAACGATTCTTCTATTTATTTGCCAATAATATTAACAAATTTTTAGAAAATTCTAAATATCAGCAAAAATTTTTGAGCGCAAGGCAAGTTTTTTTGTTATTTAAAATATTTATTAATTAATATTTAATTAATATAGAAATAATATTCTATTTTTTTATTTAATATATAAAAATGAAATTATTTCTGTAGTATAATCTCAATTATAATATATTATAAAATTTATTTTTGAATTTATTGTTATTTAAAATATTTACTAATTAATATTTAATTAATACAGAAATAATATTCCATTTTTTTATTTGATATATAAAAATAAAATTATCTATATAATTTAAATATTTAAATTTTATTTAGTATATCTAGACATTTTTTTTATAATGATAAAAGTTTAATAATATAAAATTTATTCCATCTTTTTGAAAAAATATATTAAAATAAAAATTTAAAATATAATTGAAAATTAATTTATTAAATTTAATTAAATTAAAATAATAGGGGATTTTATATTTAGAATTTAATAAATTAATAATTATATTGTAACTAATGTTTATTTTTGTTAATTTGTAAATAATTAATTTTACCTTTAATTATTTTAGAATTATAATATAAATTAATTTTATTTTTAGTAAATTTGTTTATATCTATTTTATTCAAAGTGTTAATTTTAAAGTTAAATAATAGGGGTATTTAACTTAAATTAATAATTATTAAAAATATTATTAATTAATTATTAAAAAAATGATTAATTAATATTTTTAAAATTTTCATTAAGAAAATTGAAAAAAAATTTTTATGGGGAGGAATTTACTTTTATAAAATTATTTTATTTATAATTATATATTATTTATTAATACTATAAAAATTTAATAATATAGAATATAATAAATAATTTATATTTTTTAAAATTTTAACTTAAATATAGTAAAGTTTTATTTTAGCTTAAAATTTTGTTATTGATTTATTTCATATGTAAATTTTTGTATGAAATTTTATTTATTTAAATAATAAATAAATTTTATTAGAATCTCAGTAATTAATTTTATAAATCAAGGAAATTTGGAAGTAGTAATTTCATTAAGTTATGGCTAAATTTGTGCCAGCAGCCGCGGTTACACAAATAATACGAATAAAATTTGTTCAGTGTGAGTTAAATTTTGTAATTGTAAAATATATTTAAATTTATTAAGTGAAATTTTAAATTTATAAATTTTTATTTAAATAATATTGAAGCTTTTAAATTTTATTAATAAACTAGGTTTAGATACTCTACTATTTAAAATGTAAATTAAATCCACTAAGGTAGTAGTAGTTATGTTCTTGAAACTTAAAAATGTTGGCGGTATTTTAGTCTATTCAGAGGAACCTGTCCTGTAATTGATAATCCACGATGTACCTCACTTGAATTTGTTTTCAGTTTATATACCGTCGTTATAAGAATATTTTATTAGAATAATAAGTTTCTTAAATTTTTATTAAAATTTATATCAGATCAAGGTGTAGCTTATATTTAAGTTAGAGATGGGTTACAATAAAATTATTTTATTGAATTTATATCTGAAATATTTAATGAAATTGGATTTGATAGTAAAATTTTAAAGATAAAAAATTTGATTTTAGCTCTAAAATATGTACACATCGCCCGTCGCTCTTATTATTAAGGTAAGATAAGTCGTAACATAGTAGATGTACCGGAACGTGTATCTAGAATGACAATTTAAAGCTTATTTAGTAAAGTATTTCATTTACATTGAAAGGATTTTTGTGCAAATCAATATAAATTGATTATATTTAAAATTTATTTATTAATTTTTATTTTATTTGTTATAATTTATTTAAAATAATTATATAACTTAATATTTTAGTAATTTTTTTTGAAAAAATAATTTTTATAATAGTTAAGGATTAATACATATGTGCATATGTATGTATGTATATAATATGAAAATTTCAAATAATTCAATGTTCATATTTGTTATATTATTTATACTATTATAACTATGACTTATAAATATGCTTCCAATTTAATATTTGATATACATATTTTCTGGTGTTGATTTCGTTTTTCTGTAGATTCGAATAATATGCGATCTACACATATATACATATATTACGAATTTGTTCATTTGTATCAAAAATTTATCTTGGCAAAAAATATTCTCTCCGGAAACTGAATCAAGTAGCGATTAAGTTTAAGCAAACCAATTGTATGCTGTGGTGCAGTTACTTCAGGATGCGCCGCAATATTCTTTATGCTTTCGTTTTGCGCGAGTTCGGAACCGGGCCATGCGCTTAAATTTGGGTGTGGGGGTTGATTTAGATTTTTACATACACACATACACACATATGTACATACATACAAATGTATGTTGATATATACTATCACAGAATACTACATAAGTACATAACTACATTTGAATGTACAATCACAAATAACTAGAACAGTGGTTCTTAACCTTTTTGGTTCGCGACCCAAAGAACCAATATATTTGAAGTACGCGAAATTTACAGCAAAATAATTAGTGACTACACTGGTGTTGTATTTTTGAACAAAGATCATGTATACGTGGAGTTATGTTTGTAGAAAGTGCACACCGCATGTCATGCTGAGGATCCAACCTACTCCTGTACTTATTCTTCATAACAGCAAGACATGAAAATCCTGCTTCACATAAATAAGTAGTCGGGAAAGGTAGCAGGGCTTTTTCAGCTTCATTGCTCAGAACAGGCTTCCCAGATAATTGTGCCCAAAATTTTGTGAGACTCGATGTGGCAAATCTCTCTTTTAAAACTACATCACCTTGCATTTCGAGCACTTCTTCATGTAATCCAGCTGAATCGTTTTCAACGCCCATTACATCTACTTCAAATGGATTTCTTATCCAACTGTATTTCACGATATGGACATTTTGTGGAATATATCTTTCCATTTCGTTTTCAAGTTTTGTCAAATGTTCTAAAAAAATAAGCATGGTCTCCACGAAAATACGGTTGCCATTAAGATTAAGATCTTCCAAAAACAAGTTTAATGTTGGAAACGCTGCCAATTGACATTGGCAATTTTATTTTTCCAAAGTTTTATTTTGTTTTTAAAAACAGTAATTTTTCATAAATTTCTACTGCAATGCGATTTTGACCTTGCATTTCTGTGTTTAACTGATTCAAGTGGTGGAAAATATCACCTAAATATGCCAATTTAGCCATCCATTTGTTGCCACTGAAGCGATCAGCATATTCTTGTCTTTTATCTGTCAAAAATATTTCTATTTCTGTTTTAAGAGAAAGAACTCTAGCTAGAATTTTTCCGCGGGATAGCCAGCGGATATCCGAATGGTATAATAAATTCTGGTGATCTGAACCCATTTCTTCGCACATCAGTCGAAATATCCGAAAGATCATAGCGCGTGCCTTTATGAAATTTATAATTTGTATTACGTCCTTTAACACCTGATGCATATCTGGCTGCATATTACGTGTAGCCAAGTTTCCTCGATGTAAAAAGCAGTGTATTAAAACAACGTCTGGATTTCGTTCAATGACTTTGGCACAAAACCCGATGCGACTCGCTATCATTGCCGGTGCTCCATCTGTACAGACTGCGAGTCAATTGTCCCACAGTAATTGGTGTTCCACAAAGAACTTGTCTATTAAAAGAAATATATCAGTCCCAGTTGCAGTTCCAGAAAGCTTTTCACGAAACAGGAACTCTTCATTGAAATTTTGAGGAGTTCTGTATCTTCAATATCAATTGATTCGTCGATTTGAATTGAAAATTTGATGGATTTTTGAGATCCGTTATTAATTTTTCTAAAATATCTAATGACATTAAATCTATTCTCTTTTCCACTGTATCGTTTGAAATTGGCAACATTTCGCAATTTCATCTCCACAGACAGTTCTTGCCATGGCTATTGCAGCTGGTTTAATCAACTGCTACTTTTGAAGCTACTTCGAAAGAAGCGTAGGTAGTTTTTTCTAACGAAACGCTTGCTCAACTTGATGGTGCATCAAGTCTCATGCGCTTTGTTTGTGTTTTTTTTTCTTTCCAAAACAAAATAAAAATATTCGCAATTAAAAACGTGAATTTTTACCACTTCTTTAAAGTCGTTTGGGGGATTTCCGCGACCCAATCCAATACCTCTCGCGACCCGAGGTTAAGAATCGCTGAACTAGAATATCATCAAGTATACAATCATAGATGCACACATTCATATGTATTCATGTCTATGTACATATGTACTTATACACATCTAAATACATAAATTCATATGTATGCATCCATGTACATACATACATACACACATCCGTATGTATGTACTTATGTAGGCGCATGTGCCTAAATTCAACCTTGACCTACGCTAAATCTAAATCAAATCACAGCGCAATCACAACCACAGCTGCACTTGTGAATGCGCCAGCGCCAAATATTCTAAAATATCTGAAAGTACATACAACAAGAAAAAATTCATTCATAAACGCGTGCGCGTATACCTAAAAACAAATGCCGTTCATTCATAAGCGCGAGCATTTCATCTCCCCGCGCACGCAAATGTTCCCCTCAACAATCTTTTTCGCGACGAACACAAAAATGCTAAAATCTTCAATTTTACAAACCATCGACGGTCAGTGCAAAGTTTCAACACCGCAATATCAGACAATAGTGTATTTTGGCAACGTAGTCTGACAAATTGCTGGCATTTTTCTAGAATATTCTAGAATTTTTGCCCAAATGCGCATCAATTCATTTGCGTGCACCTGCACGAGCAATTGGCAGATCGACACAAAAATTGCCGAAAAACAGAAAAGAATATTATTTTCGCTACCGTTCCCTTTCCCTTTCAACCCTTCTCTTATCCACAATTGTTACAAATGTTGCATAACCCCTCCTCCGTCTATACTTGCTCTGCTGGCAATAAAAAAACAGTTTTTTTTCGCGGTTTACTACTTTTTCTTCTTTGTTCAATTTTTAGCTGAATTCGTAAATTGCTCTTCTTCTTTGCTCATACATTGCTATGATTTGCATAATTAGCCGCTTAAGCAAACAGCGAAGGACGTCTGCTGTGGCTTAAGGGCCGTTTACATAGAACTTTCGTCGCTTTGCCTGACAGTTCGAACTTTAACAACAAAGCGTGAGGCGTAGAAGGTCAGCTACATAGAACGCTTTGACAGTTTCTGCGTTAGTAGTTTGTTATGGTTGCGATTTGTGTTTGTGCAGAGTGTTTTGTTTAAAGATAGAATAAAAAAATGAATTTTACTGATATGATGGAAGTAGTAGTAGTTATGCTACTAATGATTGAAATTCGCGAGTGTCTGAGGCAAATGAAATCGAAGCGTCGTATATGGGTTAGGAAACTTTATCAAGACCCCGATGAAAAAGGTCTTTTTGCAGCATCTTTCGACGAAATGTATGCAAACGATCCAGAGGAATTTAAGAAAACGGTCAGGGTGAACAAGGATGTGTTCGATTTGCTATAATTTGGAATGATAATAGCTGATTGCCAAAGCGTACAAAAGTTGAGAGTTGCCCATGATTTTGCTTTGCTTTGCTTTGCTCTACTTTTCTCGCCTTGTATTTAGCAGGACTCATATAAAATCATATATTGAACTTATCTGTCAAAGCGAAACTCTGAAACAAAGCAAAGCAAAAGTCTTATGTGAACGGCCCTTTAGCGCGTATAGTCGCCGGGTCACATTGTCATATTGCACATTTTAGCTTTTGCCCCATAGTTCGAATCCATGATTTTTTGTGCCTTGTCTAATTTTTATAATTTTTTTTAATTCAATAGAAAATAAAATATCATATAACTTATTCTTCATTTTATGAAAATCTTTTTTCATTTAAATTTCTGCTCTGATTCTATTTCATTACAAATGAATATACAAAATTGTGCAAAGGTTTTCACATGTCAAATTTTTTGGAATAGTTTGAAATGCGAAATGCAAACACATTATATATTTTATTTATTCAATAGGATATAAAATGAAATATTAACTATCCCTGCATTTTTTGTAGTTACAGCGATTCCTGAAAACACTTCCATCACTTCATAAAAGTTCTGACATGATTCTATTTAGGTACAAATGAATATGATACTATAAAAACTCTAAAACTAAGTAAGTAAACAATTTCGAAATGAAATTTCAAAAATTTTACAACATCAGTTAAAAAAAGCAAATTATAATAATAATATTGGTAGGCACGCTGTTAATTGTCACATCTTAACATAATAAATATATGTTCACGACATTTTCTTACTGACCTTTTTGTTAGAATGTTATCTGGAAATGTAAAATAGCAGTGGAGAAACCCAGTTGGGAAACGTTTCAGACAACATTTTTTGCAGTCCACAAATTTGCAGCTTCTCATACTTCTAAGTTCTCTGGTTATATTTAATCAAAATATAAAAGAGCAATGCTTGGTGGTTGATTACAATGATAATAACTTTACGATGGGACTCTGCTCGGATGAATGCTTTGGTAGAATCTCATAATATGTGATAAGACTCTCAAAGCTCTCGGTAAATCTGAAAACCTATCGAGAATTTCTTCAAAATTTCTTATCTTTATGGTTGCACATAAATGCAAATGGTGTTATAACTTGTCTCTTGTCTTGGCCAATTTGCCTTGTCTTCTTGCAACCAAGAAGAGCCATGCCACCACAAATTATTTTAGACTAATTCGAAAGCCGAAACTCCTCTGCTTGCCTTATCAGCGGGATTTGATGACTTGACTCCACATGAAGCCAGCCAGTTCTGACTTTGTCGACAATTTTCGTTATGCGATGTGCCACGAATGTTGACCACGAACATGGAGGTTTGCGTATCCATCCAAGCACAATTGTGGAGTCTGTCCACAGATGTAGTTTTGCGTGTCCTAGTGGTGGGTTGGCAAGTACCGACTCAATGCTTTCGGCGAGCAATACCGCGCCGCAGAGTTCTGAACGGAGTTGATAAATAGTTTTAACCGGAGCTACTTTAGTTTTTGCTACAAGCAGATTCACTAAAACCTCACTACCGTAGTTGCATACGTTTTTGCCGAAGCATCGCAGAAGCCATGTACTTTGACGTCATGGTCTGGAGTAAAATAAGCCCAGCGCGGTATCTTTATCCTTTCTATTTCGCGGTATTGTTTGGTAAAATTTTTCCTTTTTTCTAAAATCGTTGAAGCCACAGATTCATCACACCCTGCGGCTTCTAGCCAAATATTTTGCATTAATATCTTAGCTACAATTACAATGGACGCAATCCATCCTAGCGGATCGAAAAGCTTTGCGATGGAGGACAATATCGACCTTTTAGTGATCATATCATTATGCTCCATTGATCTTATTAAAAAATAAAAAAAAATTCGAATGACCATTCCATCTTACGCCAAAAGCCTCAACTGTGCTGGTGTCTTCGAATTCCAAAAAATCTTCGCTTAGTAGATCCGTTTTTGAATGTCTGCTATTATATCCTCGAAGTTGGCCGTCCATTTTCGTAATGGAAAATCTGCTGACCGCAATACCGCAGAAATTTCGTCTCTTGCCTTTATGGTAGGGTCGACGCTGTGTCCTCCAGCAAGCACGTCATCTACGTACATGCATTTTGCTGCTATTTGATGTGAGTTTTCTACGTCATCGACCAACTGCATCAGTGTCCTTATGGCCAGGTGAAAAGCACAGTTTATTCCGAAGGTAACCGTCTTTAAATTCATATAGGCTCGTCGATTCGTTCGGATTTGCCCGAAAATTTGTCGGCACACTTTTTCGATGTCACAGTTAAAGACATATCTAGCTTGCGTAAATATTCAAATAGGGCAGTAAGTAGATGTGTATGATTAGATAACGCATTAAAAATATGAATCATAACTTGCGATCCATAAGGAGAGATAGAAAAAGTCTTCGTATTAATATCAGCATAATAACTGTCATATTTTCTTCAGCATCAATAATTAAACCTTTCTTTGTTATGGAGTTTTCAAATAAAATTTAAAATAATATCTTAAAAATGGAAGAAATTACACATTATTTTTATAGTGAAATCTGAACTTTTTTTTTTCAAATTTCAACATATCTTATACGTTTGTTTAAACAACATCAAGGTGTTCTTTTATTTTTATTCTTTACCCGCAGACCTCTCAAATAAAAAGTAATAACTTTTAATCCTTTCCTATTGTACAAAAAACACCCAATATTTTTTCGCGTTTTTCACAAAAGTTAGCTTGACTTGCCACGAAGAGTTTAATATTTTCATATCTAGTTGCTTTTTGCATTGCTTTTTCACATATTAAATTTTAGCTGAATAAAAAATCATTCGTCATTTTTAATTGATTGCCAAAAAACACTGGCCTGTTATACGTATTTATAGCTATTTCAATTCCGAAAATTTTTTTCGAAATCGAAATGGATTAGTTTTCTTGATTTCGATTCCACCAAAATTTGGTTGGTTGAAAAGTTTTGCCTTTGAATTAAACCCAAATATTTTAAAACGTGTGTTGTTTGTCAGCCAAACCTTCTGTTTTTAAAAATACACATTATTTGGATGATTCATAAGTCTTTATTGCTCTAATATGAATTCAAATAATTTGATAAATCTGTATCGGAAAATTTTTATTTAAAAACTACTTAGAGAAGTACGAGGAAAACGATCAGCCTGCCACCGACCGGATCTTGATTCCACTTCAGCGCATGAGCAATGCAAAAACACAAATGATATTCGAACTTAAAATTTTATGTTCGTGTCATTTATTATTCCTTTTATTGTATGTATATTCAAATGCAAACGTTTGAAAAATATTATAAAAAAAAAATACATTTCTGCTGTAATTTATGTAAGTGTGTGCAGTTTGTGGAAATATTTTATTAAAGTCTCTGTACAAAATCTGCGACTGGTGGCAACCCCCAGGATAGTACCACTGAGACCAGCTAATTCTATTTGTGAACAAACTTAGTTAATTAATTCGAAGTAAAGTCAAGGAAATTATATAAGTAAAGTAAATTTCTTTATAGGGAAAACTGGCATGGAGTACCCTTTTCGTTATATGCCATCGCTTAATCTGAGCTTATGATTTTTGTTGTTTTGAACTCGTAATAACACGACCACTTGGCATGGCACACCCAAACAGCATTGTTAAATTTTTCAAGAAACATAATAACATAATTGACAATAACAGTTCAAACTGATTATCGCCTCAGAATGAAAATGATTCTAAACTGATTTGAAATCTATTCGAACTCAGTCGGAATCAAGAACACCACAAACAAAACGAGTCGTAATTGCATCAAATTTACTTTTCAAATCGAATCGATGTGCAGAACAGGCCTGTATTTCAACTATTTCATCTATATCACAGCATTTGTTGAGATAAATGAAATATTGAGGCGGATTTAAAATTATTTTTATTGTAATAAAACACTGGGTTGTTTAAAAAAAAAAAGAAGAATAATCTTATTACTTTTGAGAATGGACAGATAGATAGGAATGAACCACGTATACAATTAAATCGCCTCAATTGAGCTTTGAAACTATGTTGCAAGTATTTTATTGTGCAATCGCACTATTGAACCAATCTCCAATTGTTAAATGTTGATAAACAAAATTATTTACAATACAAAGTCCAAAGGCATATGTGATGAATGAAATTCCTCTTTAAGAAAATTACACAATAAAAAATTACAATTAATGAAATGATTAAAAAATAATCATAAATTGGAGTTAAATAAAAATTCCAAGAAGAATCTGCCCCATGGCTATCCCATTATCGAACTACGCTTAAAGGTTGCGAAATTAACGATATTTTTGTACAAAAAAAAAATTTCACGAAAATCGAACGGTACGTGTTTGATTTGGAAATCAACATTTGGTATATAAAATTGTAAAATTTTTGAAATTTATTGTTTAAAAATTATAAGTTATAAGCATTTAAAAAAATAATGTTTTATTTCAAAATTCGATATCTCGAAAACTGCTGCACAAAAATTTTTTTTAAATCGAAGAGGTTCCCTCAATTGGTACTATAATATAACAATTTATGAAAAAAAATGTAATGTAATATTCTCAAATGATTTAGAAAAAAGCGAATTTCAAACAAAAACTGTTCAAATCGGTAAATTTTTGCCAAAGTTATGAGCATTTAAAAAAATAAATGATTTTTTTTTCAAAAATCGATATCTCAGAAACGGCTGTACAAAAAAAAAACAAAAACCAGAGACGCCTCTCTCTATTCATACTATAACATGTAAAATTAAGAAAAATATTGGCGATGCAAAAGCGCAGAATGCAACATATATATGTATTTGCACATATGATTATAAATATGATTTCACAAAAATCTCGTTTCATAAATGTGAATTTAGAAAAGATGCATTGCAAAACTCATCGAGGTCAGATATTTAGTGAGCAATAAATTTAAAATCAAAAGTCAATCCACAAAGCTTTGGAATATAATGATAGTACACGAAATCGGCACACACATATACGTATATTGGAATATATCTGAAATCAGTTAAAACTATGTGACTCATTTAAAATTTAACATCTATAGACGGTAGTTAGGTAGCTTTTGTGTCAAGCCAAAAATTATGGCAATATTTTGCGAAATTATCGAAGTGAAAACAAAGGACAGTTAATTTAACAATCAAAATTGAATACCCAGCGTATTTGGCTTGAGAAAACAGCAACAAATCTGAAGCCGTGGTACTTCTAGTCTTTGACTTCAGGCACTTTAGTGCAAATATCTATCGACTATTTAACCCTAGAAAGATAACGTTATTTTTTACCCCTGGAAAGATAACGATACGTCATAATGACGTATCTCCTTTTAATGGATTTTAAGCTTCATAAAAATATAAAAATTGTTTGTTTTTTAACTGAGATCATTTATTTCATTCATTTTCAGTCCATTTTGAAACATGTAATCATCAAACTAAAGATAATATAAAATTTATAAAGCAATTCATTTTTTTCATAAAAAGTAGCAAAAATAAGGCAGTCTTCAGAAAAAGGTACAATTTTCGTTCTTAAATCTAGGTTAAGAAATTTTTTTATTTTGTTTACAAAATTACTCTTTGTATATTGTTTTAGAACAAAAAAAAATAAAGTCAAGCAATATTATATGCACGCGTTGCAAACTTGATTCTGTTTCTCCCCACACACGGGCTTTTTGCACTTAACACATTCTTTTTGCGACATGCGTCTTATTTTGGAAGGACAAAAACCGCAATATTTTCTTTTTTTCGGATTGCTACTATCTTCGGGATCATTCCCAATATCAATTGGGTCTTCTTGTTGGGTAGCACTGACTCCGCCGCCGGAATTTTCTAAAGCGACTTCAATAGTGTTGCGCAAAGTTCTTGACAATGTGGGTACTTCAAGTCTTTTTTTCATCCATGGATTTATTAGCGAAGCAGAGAGTTTTTTCATATAATCCTTACGTGTTAAAGTTTTCTGGTTAATACTTATCATGTTATGGCAATATATTACATATGAGTTAACGAATGCTATATTTAGCATGCCATACAAAACTGCCATCGGCCACCTATTAGTTTTTCGCAAACACGACATTACGGAACACATTTGATCTAGAGTGTCTACCCCCCCTTTCGTTTGGTTGTAGTACAATATCATATCTGGTTTTCCACTTGTGTTATCAATTGTACCCTTTTCATTATTAGATGGCAGCAAGTATACCATTTTCGATGGCTTTGGCTTGTATGAAACTAGGGTTAAGGAGCCATCATAGCAAAACTTCGAAGTTCCAACAGGTCGGGCTCGTGCATTTTTAATTTCTTCGGGTATTTCACGTTTGTTTGATCTAACGGTGCCGACAAGAGTCAATTTGTAGGGCTCATTTAACAAATATTTAGCAAGTGGGATCGATGTGAACCAATTATCGCAGGTAATACATCTGCATGTACCATGTATAGGTCGTGAAAGTTATTTTACACAGTACTCACCTAAAGGAAGATTGCTGGTTGTCGTTGTTTTTCCAAGATACGGAATTGCATTAAACATATATGTATTTTGTAGAACTGTCGCATATCATAGGTATTTTGATTCCATACTTTTTCGGTTTATTAGGAATAAGCATTTTAAAAGGGCACCGTCCACGGAATCCCAAAAGCTGTTCGTCGATTGTTGTGTGTGAGCCAGGGATGTAGCTAGATTGGCATTGTTTTATAAAAATATTCCATATATTTCTGATAGGAGTGAATGCATCGTTTGGTCGAAGTGATGGGCGTAATGCTTTGTCATCCATTCTTAGATGCCTGATCAGATAGTCGAACCTGTCTCTGCTCATAGCAGCCGTATACCTTGTTCCACAGTATGATGCATTGAACAATTCTTCAGTAGTAAGGTGATTGTCTTTTAAAACCGCGGTCAGTGTTAGTATTCCAATTAAAGCACGTATCTCATCGACGTTTGTTTCTTTAAATTTGGCAGAAGTCATATCGTCACGACGATTTTGTATAATTTCGGTGTTTGTCCAGCGAACCACTTCTGAAATAATCTCATCCGTAAAAAATATGTTGAAGCACTCCAGAGGTTCATAAAACGATTTGTTCTGCCGAGTAGGTCCTCTTGCAGTTCGAACTATGTTTATCATTGCGTATCGGGAAGAACTAGTGTTTCAGATCCTGTCATACTCTCATTTGGACTGTCAACGAACTGATCTTCAAAATCACTTTGCACATTGTCCTCTAGTACTACATCCTCCGTTTCACTTCCTTGATCAGATGAAATCAATTCATTAACTAACTCTTCCAAAAGAGCAGCTATTTGTGAGTCATCAAGTGAATTTGAAGCTGCCATTATATATTTTAGCAAATTAAATCTAAAAACCAAAAACCAATTACTAATCTAGTAAGCCGAACACAAAAAAAGCAAATAAAACATACATGCGATTGAAAAACCAAAAAGTCACACTAAAGATAACGATACGTCTTTCCGACGTACGATTTGATCATAACTCAGATAAGAAAATACTCACCGCAAAAAATCAACCACCACCAATAAGCTGCTGCTACCGACTGAGATAAGATAAATAATGCCTTGATCACACGTAACGAGTAGAGCGGCGAGACAGTGACTCGGCCGAGTGCTCGTTTCGTTTAAACAGTAAGGCGAGTAATGAACCGAGTCAGTGGGCGAGTATAGTGGCGAGAGAGTCACTAGAATCACATTTTGTTTACTAGGCCGAGTGCTTCTTTTTTCTTCACTCTTTTGCCCCTTCTGAGCTAATCACAGACTCGCTCGTTGCATGTGAACACGCGTTCGGTCTTCACTCGCCACTCGGTCGATTTTTATGTTGTTTATTTAGTTTCAATTGCATTTTGCATTGTGAAAGAATTGAAATGGCAAATAAGTGGAATTATGATACAACTGTGAAATTTATTCAAAATTATAAATTGCACCAATGCTTGTGGAATTTTTCATCTGCGGATTATAAAAACAAACACAAACGTGAGGCTGCACTTCTTGCCATAGTCCAAGAAATGAATATAACAGACTTTGGAGTGACAGAGGCGAAGAACAAAATAAAAAATTTAAAATCGACCTACAGCCAGGAAAAAAAAAAAATTGAAGATTCTAAAAAATCAGGAGCTGGACTCACCAACGTCTACAAATCAAACATAATGTGGCTACACGAAATGGAAGAGGTGTTCGCAAACGAACTAAAAAGACAAACGTTTGAAAATGTAAGTTTATTAAATATTTCTTTATTAATCTTAACTAATCATCCTGTTTTGCCATGGCACTGCACCCTCATTGGAGAAATATTCCGTATATTTTTCACGCAAATCCCTAGCTGTCTTTCCAGCGTAGTTGGTGTTGTGATCGGTAATACTGGGCAGCCCTTGAACAAGTTCTCTTCGCCAAGCTCCTGGAACTATTACACCAGAGTTGATATCCTCTTCATCAACACAACCACTTGGGAAATATGTAGTTGAGCTTTTAGTTCTGAGCCAATTATGCAGAGCACATGCAGCACGAACTATTTTGTCAGTTGTTTTGACATCCGTTGGAATAGGTGTATGAAAAATTTTGAATCTGCTCGCTAGAATTCCAAACGCATTTTCGACTATTCTTCGTGCTCTAGATAAACGATAGTTGAAAATTTTTTGTGCTGTTGTGAGATTTGGTCCACCGTATGGTTTCAATAAATAACACTTCAATGCAAAAGCGTCATCGCCCACTAAAAATCCGCGACAGCCATTAAGACAACACTATTGGTGCCCTTATAATTAAAATATTCACTTCCACAATTTGGAGGTGCAGAAATAACAATATGTTTGCCATCAATGGCGCCATGGCATCCGGGAAAATTCCACCTGATTTTAAATCCGTTTCCATTTTTTTCCATTCATCATCGTCCGGTACCTGAAATAATATTTAATAATATAAATTTAATATTTCAATTTACAGATTCCTGCATCGTCTTCAACTATTGAAGTTGAAACTGAGCAATGCCCAGCTTCAACACAACAAAGTAGCTCTAATGTCGCATCAACAAATAAGGCGGTTCCTACTTCTATGCGTGGAAAAAAAAGGTGCCGAGACATCGTACAAGCCATTAATTCTTTAAGCACATTGAATGAATCAATAAACCAACAAGAAGAAGAATGCTCGTTTGATGTGTTTGGCAAAAATGTGGCAGTACAATTGAAAAATCTTTCTTTTGAAAATGCATTAATAGCACAACAGAAAATACAATGCATTTTAAGTGAAATCGGAATAAAAGATTATAGAGAGAAGTCCAGAAGTACAACATCGTTTTCCAATTACAGCTATGATTCATTCTCCAATCCTCCATCAAACCAACCTAATTTTGATGAAGGTCATGACAATTATTCATTTATAGTGGAAGGCACTTATACTACACCATCGGAAGTGGTGGTTACAAGCGATATAATTCAAGCTGCACTGGAATCAGCTATTAATACAGATAATATTGAACATGTTGCAATTGAATAACTTTTTCTTATAATTATTTTTTGCATTAAATAAAGGCTACTGAAGGCGAATTTTATTTTTCAATTACAAATTACCTTTAAGAATTCTTGTAAATAAAGTGAATAGCTTCCATAACTTCTGGTATTACTGCAGATATTGCTGAGCGGGAAATACGGTACATTGCCTGCAAATAGCGATGGCCCATTCCCGTTGCCAAATAAGTTAACGCTACTTGTAGTTTAACTCGTGCAGGAATAGCCTCTCGCATGACAGTATCTGTTCTTTGTATATTTGGAGTGATGTTTTCCAACAGGGTTTCGAAGGTTTCTATATTCATGCGCAAAAGCGCCCTGAATTCTTCAGGATCTTCTGATTCCAATTCTCTAAAGAGGGTATTTGTTGCACCAATAGTGGATCGCCTCAATATCCACGGTCTTGTCCACACTCTATTATTTTCTGCTTCCAATAAATCCCACAGATGCGGTAGAACTTCATTAAAAACTCTTTTAAAATGTCTTTTTCTACCAAACATTGTAAATAAAACTTTGAAAAACTTCACTGCCTAACTAGATGAACAAAATACGTGTAAACCTCTACTCGCCAACGCAACTCTCTCGACCGAGTATCATACTCGGCCAGAATACTGTCTCGCCACTGTACTCGTTACGTGTAACAAGGCCATAAGCGCAAGAAGTTACTCAGTAAACAAATAAAAGTGTGAGAGCGTAAAAAAAAAATTTGTACGTCGTTTGTACGTTATTTTTCTAGGGTTAAAATGTTTGCATTTGACTGAGTCATTGGATAATATTTATTAATTTTCTCTTCTACCCAAATAAATACCTGATTACATATTTGCTCTGCGAGAAACCAGCAGTTTATTCCTATAAATAAATTACCATCTGCGAAGTACAAAATTGAAGCAAAATCCATAGCAATAAAGAGTTGTGGGCAACTCCAACCGTACAAGTTGAATGCAGTAAATTTTTTTCGGAATAATTAAATGACAAAATGCTTTGCAATCTCTGTGTATTCGGTGAGTTGTTATGTAATTAAAATATATACGTTTACGAGTTCATGTGCATTATTGCAACATCTGCATTGCACTTATTCGCCTTTATTGTACTTGGCTCGTTTTTGGTTTATCTGAAACCTTTGGTGCATTCCATATTTACTGATCACAGTGGCGGCATCAAATTACTTATTGGAATACTTATATATGCATATATCTACTGTAAATAGACATAAATATATATCTACGGCACATACTGCAATTTTTTTTGGAAAACATTGAATAGTTGCATGAAACTCCAGGAAAAACTTAATTACAGCTAATGGGTTTTCGCCCTTAGTATATTTACATGCATGAAAAATAGTTGTGTGGGAAATTATTGGGGCCTTCTATTTGTGCGTTGATGTTGACGGTCAATCTCTTTTGGCGGCGTCCTTAAGTCGCAAGCCTATGACAACAGCCCGCTATCGCCCGGCAACTTTAAAGTCAAGATAACTCAGGCTATGCTTAAACTGTTTGGACCTTTGCGGAAAATTTATTTAAAATGAGTAGTCACAGTGGGCATTTGAACGGTGTTATATTCCATACAAAATGGCACAGATGAACCTATCAAATAAAGGAAGAATTTCGGTAATTTTTCATACTCAGCTTTTTTTATTCCATTGCACCGGCCTGCTTCGGTTTGCAATGTTGACCCCTTAGCGAGACAAGGGGAACTGACAAAGCATGTTATCGCAATTTTCACTAAAAGGTTTTTGCTCTGCGCTTCCTATAAGGGCTGGTGATCGAAATGACAACCTGAAGGTAAACGGCACGGATCTGGGTCGACAAATCGCCAGATGATTATTAATGACATACCGTCCAATCAAACAAGAGAAGTAAGGCCAATAAAGTAGTCAATTAATTACTAATAGTAGCCATCCTGAACACAAGTAACTCATATCAACAAATATTCGATTAAATAAACGATATGCATTATGAACCAAACCAGAAAATGTTTTGTTTCTTCTGATGGATCAGGCAAGATCAGCATCGTCAAGCTGAATAAAAGCACCGGCGAAGGAAGCGCTACAATCGGTAAAGTAAGCTGTTTAAAAGCTTCAAAATATGTGAGGAAATGCCAAGTCGAAATTGGTAGATATAGCGCTGATGACATTTAATCTGAAATTTATTTTTTGCTCATTTGAATAATGAAATTGTTGAGCACTGGGATTACTCCAATATACTTCGGACATTTCTCCAAATAATATACTGTACAACAATACTGAGGCAGTAAGTATGATAATTCTATTTCTCAAATATTTATATAAAATTTTTTGGCTTGATTTTATTAAACGACAACATTAATTTTTAAGCTCGAGGCCAGTAGTATAAGGAAAGTATTTTAGAAATGATAGCTATTTCGGAGATCACCACAGCTTCTCATCTGATTTCTTTCATGACTCAACCGGCATTTGAACCCACAACCTACCAATTGTTGGGCAAGTTGTACCACTCCTGACTGTTGTTGTCTTTTTTCAAAAATACTTTCCTTATACTGCCTTGAGTTTAAAACTTAATATTGGCGTATATTTCTTAAATGAAAAAACAGTGCATCTATATAAATTTGGATAAGATTGAATTGATTACCTTCAATTAACTATATATCAACAAAATATTTAAAAAAAAAGTAAGAAAGAGGCTCAGCTCGGTTGCAACTTTTTTCCTATATATTTGGTATTACTTGCTCTGGCCGTGATACGAACCCGGGACAACCCAAATTGTGCACGCAAATGTTACACACGCGGCTACGGCGGTTAGTTAAGCGAAAAATATGAAATTTTTCCTGCTAATTTTTTAATGTGCAACAAAATTAAATAAATAACTTATGTGTCTTCCGATAGTGTGGGTAGATTTCTACCCATATTGGGTTTCATACATTTTGTTCGAACAAATTTAAAAGCAGTAAAGCGTTTATATCTTATTTATTATGAAACAAAATTTTACATTGATGTCATTCCAGGTTTGTTTTTTTTGCAAAAGCAACATATAAGTTCTATTTGTTTGCCTCAGTTTATGCTATCCTTGTATCGCGTTTTGCATCGTTTACGTCCCTTTTGATTATCCGCCACTTCCCCTTTAGAACGTTCAGTTGGTTGTGGATCAATCGGGGTAAGTTATTTGTCTCTTAGTTTTGAAAGTAATGAGGAAGACGTGGATGGTTTTGTATTTGGTAGAATTCTATCCGTAAACTTATTTTTAAAAATCATTTTTTTTTATTTCATACCACTCAAAATCAAGGATTTTATTCAAAGCTAGTTTCGTCACAAGGTAATTCTGCCTCAGCTGGATTGAAACTATTTTAAAGGGCATATTTTATTTTAATGTTAAAGTTTTACTAGAGCTCTCTTCAAAGGACAACAAAAGATTAAACTACAATCTTTTTCTTATTCCCATTAAAGAAAATTTGGTTATAGAGAGGAGAAGTGGGTATGTATGTATGATACATATGTAAATATCATATAAATAAATACGTACTAGCATTACTGTATTAAAACTCCGTATTTGTTATTCCGCCAGTAGTAGCTTTGTTGTGTTGTTCGGAGGACTGCCCGTATCTTAAAGGATATTCCGTACATCACAATTGGTCATACGATTTGTGTTCAAAGGATAGAAAACGAGAGCTGAAAGTAAATCCAATTGTAAACAAATTATTCATCGTAAGTTTTTAATTTTTATTTTTGCATACGTAGATATTCCGTAGATTATCAAATTTAAATAATTATTCTTAAAAGTAAAAGAATAGAGGTCAAATAGTATATTAGGCCTATAAACAAGCTGAGGTTATAAGCAGTCAATGGTAAATCAAACTTGCCTTAAACTTTCACTTTAAAGCCAGTTTCAGTGGTTTCAAGAAAAATTACGCAAAATATATTTCGTTGTTTCCTGATACAAGTTATTTTATTTTCCATTACTCGATCCAACATTCTTAAAACACGTAGCAGGGGCAGAGTTGATAATTTAATACTTTTTTTGTTCTAGGTGGTCAAAATAAAGTGTCAAACTTGTTTACCATAAACTTGCTTTGCATTTTTTAAAATTACAAAAATTTTACATTTCATGTTGGCAAAGCGATAAAAAAGCGATTTTGAACATTTTAAACTCAAGTACTTAAATGTTAATTGCCCGATTCACATAAATATTTTATAAATGTAAAAATCGGTACAAACTCAGAAAGTCAGTAAATTTTGTGTATTGATTTGGGATTCTTAAAAATCAGTGCAATAAAAATAACGTCAGCAATAAAAGCAATAAAATTCTTCATCGACTTTCGATAAACAGCAATATACCACCATTTTGCTAACAAAAAATCTTACCATTACCCACCTCTAATGATTGTGGATTACTCTTAATACTTTGCTAGGTGCACAACAAAATTTACCGCTAATCCAGACGGGCTCACAAGTGTCAGCGCATTGTTTAAGCGTGGTATGTGGCATTTGTGTGGGTGAAAATCGTTTTTAACCTCAGCGCTATATTGCCATTTCCATTGTTGCTGGGTAGCAGAACGGAAATCAACGCGTTTCCTATGTTGCAAGGCATTACTTATACACAAAGACACACATATGTATATTAATGCAAATAGCAATAAAAAGCAATAAGAGCAAAAAAAAAACTATGCTAAAGGGGGCAAAAATAATAACAGCCAACAAGTGTGTTGTTGGTGTGGGGAAAGTGATCGAAATGGTAGCGGCTCATGCTATTATTTGAGGACTGTTGGTTATGACGTCGCCTTCGTGGCGCGTGGGCTTGCATTAATTCATGCATTTACTCCTTTTCATATATTTATTCCATCATCCATCCATTCACATTCATTCGCGTTCCCATTCATTCTACCATTCATGCAGACATTTTGTGGAGCACGTTTATGAATTTTTTAAAAGCATTTATGAGTGCGCACAACAACAACTGACTAGATGAAATTGCATGCTGTAATTTTTGCTGCCTATAACGCAACTTCTAGTCATATCTGACCCGATCTGGCATGATCTGAATGTTTGGTATGCGTAAGGTATGTGATGATGCAGTGAGGTAGCTTTGCCCACAACTGCGTTGCTTCTGCCTTCTCCTTTACTGGAGGAGAGCAGATGTATTGATTTATTCTTGAGTCACTGTATTATTCAAAATACAAATCGTTGATCGCGGTCGACCCGAAGAGTCACGATTTATACCCGCACCTGAGTTCTGTTACCAAAAGCTTTTGGAGTGAAAGTCTATGAGTGCATTTATGTTGACATATCTGAGGAAGGAGAATGTAGAAAGACATACTTTAATGAGATATTACCTTGAGTTGATTTGATATGAGATATGAGGTATTTAGCTAATGCATTCCACACTCCTTCTATTGGCTTCCTTTATTTCATAAATTACAAATTTAAAACAGATTACGTTTCTATCATATGTATTATTAAATTAGAAAAACTCATCAGTCTCACCCTTAAAAATATGATAATAAAATCCTAAGGCTTACATACCTATAGAGTATGTTGTAGTAGGAAAATCGCTACAATCTAAGGCTATTTAAAAAGTTTGGTACCTTAGAGAGTTTGGATTGTGGATCGATTCTCAAAGCGTATGAGTACATATGTGATTTGTAACACGTCAGCAATCAAGAAATATATGCTCTCTGCGGTTTCCTCAGTTAACCCAGAAAAATAAGATACAGCTAGTTTCTTCAGCAAATCCCATCTTACTAGGATGTTATCTTTACTTGCCGTGGACTGCCGAGAAATGACTAAAAGTTTATATTTGTTGAGATTTTGTGTGGTTCAGAGATCTGCCGACAGGGAAATATGGGCCATTTGGATTGGCTTTTATCCTCTGAGACTACTCCTATCTTCTTACTATTTCTGCGTTGTAATCCTTGATTATTTTATAGAAAGCCTATGAACCGTGCAGATGACTTTGGGCCCCAAAATTTGTGAAGCCGTTTGATTCAGGAGGCGGCAAGAGATACTACCGTGATGGGCACTTTAATGAACACACAAATGTCAAAACCATGTCAGAGTCTCTAGATAAAACGCGCTGATCGAGGACTCATCCTGTGAACTCGGCACTAAACTCTTTCGAATCAGAGCAGAAACCCACAATCAAAATGCGTAACAATTAGGGAAAGACAGGCCAATCGCAATACACGGGTCCGAGCGGGAAAGTTAGCGCATAGTCTGGACCAAAGAAGCGGTCAAAGCAGACAAGAATGATTTTGATTGCAAAAAGTACGCCACAAGCAATTCGAGGTACTAGCGAAGAGCCGCCGACGTCTTCGGTCATGATGCTGTTAGACAAAAGCGTGCACTTGAACATATGGCTACCGAAAGGTGCACGATATCGAAGGATAAGGTATGAAACTCTGGGCTTACCACAGGGCCAAAACCGGAATATATCGAGGCGGGAATGAGAGGTACTTCATTTATCAAAGACAACGGAGGAGGGTCAAAATGATATTCCCCAGGTGATTAAAGGGGTGGTAGACCGGCTGTACCCGGCGAATGGCAAGGGTGGTTGGGGCAGTGCATATCTGCGATTTAACAAGGGTAATCCTCAATACGATAATCTCAGCCGGCTAGAGTCAGAGAAAGTCGAGAGAGACTATCGGCTTGAAGGCATAACTGGTCTGAGGGGATGAAAGAATGATATTTAAATATTACTGAAATCAGAACAGGATATATTTTGGTACTTTAAGCAAGTTGAAGTACCACCTTCAGTGCTCATGGAAATCTCAGAAGTCGATACTAGTCACTAATTATAAAATGCGAAACGTATCTAATTAGAAATTTTATAGTTTTTTTTTTTTATCATGTAGAGAACGGTTAAGCGACAGAACTGACCAGAAAATGTGTGTAACAAAAATTTGTATATAAGAAACATTTCAGAAAGAGTATTCGTGTTTTTTAAATACTAACAATATTTCATATTAATATAATTTTTAGCATTGCAACTCCGCTGCCTTTCCTATCAGGCTTATTATGAACATGGGCGTTCAAATCAAAATGCATATCGTGCATATCATCTTCAGTGATGAGGCGCATTTTCACCTCAGTGGATTCGTCAATAAGCAGAATTGCCGCATTTGGGCGCATTTGGCCGAATGATAATCCAAGAGTGATTATCGAAAAACCAATGCACCCACAAAGAGTGACTGTTTGGTGCGGTTTATGGCCTGGCGGCATCATCGGGCCGTTGTTTTTTTTTTCAAAATGAGGCCGGTTAGGCAGTTACTGTGAATGGTGTTCGCTATCGTGAGATGATAACGAACTTTTTAAGGCCCTAATTGGAACATATGGATGTGGACGATATGTGGTTTCAACAGGATGGTGTCACTTGCTACACAGCCAACGAAACAATGCGCGACAAATTCAATGGCCGTGTTATCTCACGTGGTGGCGATGTCAATTGGCCACCAAGATCATGTGATTTGACACCGTTGGACTACTTTCTTTGGGGTTATTTGAAAGAAAAGGTGTACGTCGATAAGCCAGCAACAATTTAAGAGCTAAATGATGAGATAATTCGGCACATTAACGGCATAGAACCTCAGTTATGCCTCAGCGTCATCGAAAATTTGAACCATCGGATGGAGGTGTGCCGCCGAGGTCGCGGCGAACATTTGGCCGATATTTTCTTCCATACATAATTGGACCACACCATATTATCATAATAAAAAGAAATTACAATAATTTCCAAAACAATTTGTGTTTCAATCAAAATCAACATCGGCCCATAAAATTAACCCACCTTTTATAAGACTTGCGGTCTCTTTATCACAAGATAAATTATACAAGTTTCTTAATTGGAGTTTTAGCTTTCCAACAATATCAAACGGTTTAAGATTTTCGACTTTTACACTTTTGTCCAACTTCGGTGCAATATGCGACGGACTAACTTCGAATCCTGCTGAAATCATCTAATCGGCTTTAGTGCTAACAATGTAAGAAAATAATATTTATGCAATTAAATTAACTGCAAATGTGTGGGCTTAGAGAACGGTAGAATTATATTTAATCGAAAATATTTTTCAATAGCTTGCTTACAAGAAAATTTATAGCTTTTTCACTTTAATACTGCCACTCAAATCCCCCATCTCTTTTATTGTGTCGACTGTTCGGCTACTGAACGCAGTGCAGAAGATTTTTCTAACATATGATTATACTTCCAACTACCCGCACATAATATATACATATAGACACACTGAATGCCAGAATTTGTTTTTGGAAATATTTTGAATGCATATTACAAAATCGAAAGCTGTTACGTAAATGCATTCCGGGCTTGTTACAACACAAACACACCCATCGATTTAAAATTTTTGCGTGTTTTCGTTTATTAGTATTCACGATAAAGCCTTTTATTTGTAAATACATATAATATAATTTCTATCATTCCTACAGTTTTCAACACATATGTATAATGTACAAGAATTTTATGCTTTTCATATGATTAATTCTAATTTATGAGAAAAGCTAGGAAAATTTCAGCAAAATATTGCATTTCAAACTAATTTGCAAATTGCAGTTGGGCTAATGCAAATATTTTGTAGCATAAACAAACTTATATTAAATGAATCGTAGAAAAATATTTTTAATTTATTTGTGCAAGAATATTTCATTTTGCTGGGCATTTTAGTGCTTATGTTCATACTTAACCCTTCTGCGGCACCCTAAGTGCAATTATAATAATTTGTATTTTGAACAGCAATTTGTAGACTTCATGGTATTCTCCTGTGCTGGAAATGGATTTACGGATTTTATTTTATGCAACAGCGGAACAAATTTCACATTCAAATACGGCAAGAAATGTGCAATTTCTGCCGGAGGAGATGGTTGCCCTGAAAATCAAGTGATAGCAAGGCGAGTTCATATCAGGGGATGTTATACGTAGGAAAACAAAAATTTACACCAACAAATTATATGCACAATGACAGTATGGTTTACAACAAACACATCGTTTTGACTTAACGTTCCCTAAGCGAATTCAATCAGCTGCTTAATAAACTTCACCTTATTTGAATTCGCCTTGGGTGATAGCTTAGAACGAATATATTAGGAAAGGCATGTGCTAGACAAGGATAGATACATATTACTAATGTTTATGTGTTAAATGCTATATCATGCATTTTTATCGGGTTGGGTGCAAAATAGGATAAATGTTACATCGTGGAAGGTCAACATTTTTAGGTAGAAATGAAATCGCCATAATATATGTATTATCAGCCATTTGGATATAATTACGCAATTACAAAATACCACTAAATTTACAGATTTAAATTAACTATTACAAATTTCGTAAATCTACATGGGGCAAATAAAGAAAATGAATCAAGGGTTATATATATATATATGAAAAATATGGAAATATTTTTGAAAATCCATGTCATGGCTCTGTAGTAGATATTTCCAGAAAATTCATATTTATTGTTTAACTTAGTTAAAATTTGTGCAGTTCAAAAGAATGCTTCTTAGTCATAGTGGAAAATTATGTCAAAAGACTGCAACAAATTTTTCAGTGCACTTCATCTCTACTGTGACTAAAGGGTGGTTAAATTTTAAGGGCCGATGTTGATTTTGAATAAAAGACAAATTATTTTGGAAATTATTGTAATTTCTTTTCATTATGATAATATGGTGTGGTTCAATTATGTATGGAACAAAATATTGGCCAAATGTCCGCCGCGACCTCGGCGGCACACTTCCATCCGATGGTCGAAATTTTTGATGACGCTGAGGCATAATTGAGGTACTATGCCGTTAATGTGCCGAATTATCTCATCCCATAACTCTTTAATTGTTGCTGATTTATCGATGTACACATTTTCTTTCAAATCACCCCAAAGAAAGTAGTCCAACGGTGTCAAATCACTTGATCTTGGTGGCCAATTGACATCGCCACCACGTGAGATAACACGGCCATTGAATTTGTCGCGCAAAAGAGCCATTGTTTCGTTGGGTGTGTGGCAAGTGGCACCATCCTGTTGTTCCAATTCGGGCCATAAAAAGTTCGTTATCATCTCACGATAGCAAACACCATTCACAGTTACTGCCTGACCGGCCTCATTTTGGAAAAAATACGGCCCGATGATGCCGCCAGCCCATAAACCGCACCAAACATTCACTCTTTGTGGGTGCATTGGTTTTTCGACAATCACTCTTGGATTATCATTCGCCCAAATGCGGCAATTCTGCTTATTGACGAATCCACTGAGGTGAAAATGTGCCTCATCCCTGAATCAAAATGCAGAAAGAAACTTGAAATAAAGTATCAATAATTAGTAGCAGCATTGGTAAAAACAATCGTATATATTAGTTAAACTAGTAGAAGTAATAAGTAGTGGCTTTAATTAAAATAGCCGTACAAATTAGTAAAAATAGTAATAGTACATAGTAGTAGCATTAGTAAAAGTAGTAGTAGTAATTATTAGTAACGTTATTAAAAATACTAGTTGAAAGTTAGTAAAAATAGTAGAAATAACTAGTAGAAGTATAAATAAGTAAAAATAGTGGTAGAAAATAGTAAAAACACTAAAAGAAATTAGTAGTATCATTAGTAAAAATAGTAGTAGATATTGGTAAAAATAGTAGTCGAAATTATTAAAAATAGTAGGAGTAATACTTAGTAGAAGTACTAGCACCAACAGTAGTAGTAATTATTAGCGGCGTTATTAAAATTAGTAGCAGAAAGTTTTTAAAACAGTAGTAGAAAATTGTAAAATCAGTAGTAGCATTAGTAAAAGTAGTAGCAGAAATTAGTAAAAATAATAGTTGTAATATGTTAGTAAAATCAGCATGAGAAAATAGAAAAAGTAGTAGTAGTAATTGGTAGTTGCATTATTAAAAATAGTAGTACTACTTACTTAGTATTAGTAAAAATAGTATTAGCATAAGAATAGGTATTATTAATGAGTAGTATCATTAGAAAAAATAGTATTAGGAATTTAGGGTAGGGGCTGTACCATTTAGGTATACTGATGGTAGTAGTAGCTGTCTTATTCGAAGGGATAGTAGTTGTAGCCCTAGTAGTCGTAGTGATAGTGGTAGTAATTAGCAGTGTTAGTAGTAGAATTTAGTGGTTGTAATTAGTAGTTGTAAATGAGTAGTAATTTTATTATTAAGTAGTTGTGGTATTAGCAGAAATAGCAGCAGTGATATCATGACACGATATCAACGCGACATGCGTTAGACGATGTAAAAAATCACTCTCATGCCGCTAAAGAAGTATTCCTTCAAAAATAAACGATAAAGATCTAGCGGAAAAAAACGTTGTGAATGTTTTCATAGACTCTGTATCATGACATAAATTATCAAAACTGCTATTACATGACGCAGTTAGGGTGATAAAATTCGCTTTTATGCAATATTTAATTTTGATTCTACTTGCGTCAAACTTTGATAGAACTTTTGCAAATTTGTATATTCTTAGCTCGTAAATCGAAAACTGCTGCAAACAATATTTCGTATTCAACTTTACTTTCAAAAATATCACTTGCGAATGCAATCTAGGCTATGAACCGGTAAGCCTTTCTATGTACATATATACACTTATTTATATTATTATCTCTATCTCTACTTCAGCCCCGGTTATTGAAATTAGTTTGCTTTTGTTTAGCAATTTTTGGTATAATTAAACCAAATCTCTTGCATTAGCTAAAGGCAAATGAGTGATGCACACAAAAGCAGTATGAGAAATTTGCAGTTTATTGCAGATTCTTGCCAAATACGTGTCGAGTACATATTTAGTTCGTGTTTTTAGGCGGATGAGAAATTTTGGCTTTGAGGCTTGCTAAGCTTCGGTACCTTTATTAATATAATGGGGTACAAATTTGAAATGCCGTACTGGTTTTGAAATAGTAAAAAAATTGGCAATACCTTCAGTGCAGCTCATCTCTCACTGAAGAACCATGCACACTTATACTCCAATTTTGGTACCGAGACATAATACCCAAGTGGAAAGTTGCATCGTTAATTTCGACATAGACTTCATATTTGACATAAGGTAAATTTTTAATAGCATCATTAAATACTATACAGTGTATGAGCCCAATCTCGGTGTGAATATAAAATCAGACCTCAGGTTCAGGGAACCCAGTATTTTAGTAAAGTATTTCTTCATAAAGGTGGATAATCGCGTATAGTTCAATATCACCGATAAAGCATTGATATCTAGATTTATTTCCACAGTAATTTTAATCATGCTCGCTGCAGAAGATTGGTACTGAAAATTAGTAAAATCGAGAAATAATCACAGCCAGCTCACATTTTACGTTACATGTGATGTTTCTTTCTGTAACTACAACTAATATTTTTTTCTTAAATTTGATGTTAGAGCTCTGGTAATAATAAGCATTAAAGTGAAACTTGAAATTCTGGAAAAAATCCATGTTATCTTTATGGCAAATAAGTATTTCTTCCAAATAACTTTATCAAACTTGACGCAAACATTTTCTGAGGCGTTTTTTTTTAAGTAAAACTTTAAAATTCATAGAAATCGAGCATAAAATATATTTTGTATAATTGCAATTTAGGAGAGTACCAGAAATGGAATATTTCATTATCGAAACAATCAAATTGCTTAAATTTGATTTCAGATAGAGATTCGCAGCAACAGTGCACCTAGTTGGCGTCAGGGATAACTGCTAAATATTTTCCACATGTGCTAGGCGAATAATAATGCGCTAAAGGGAGTAGCTCTGCAGCTTTTAGAAGATAAGTATTAAGCACAAAACAATTTTAAATCTAAATAAGAGATTGTAAATGTTTTTCTTTTTGATCTTCAGTTTTGTAAATCTAAATGAGGGAACAAGAAGTGCCACACAAAATCAACAGAGAATAAGCGCATACAAATGATCACAACCCGGCTTGAAATTTCACGTTCCCATTGACCGGGAAGTGATCAGAACGACAGCTCACGATTTATGAGTGATTGCATCAAAGTGCAATCTGGTATACCCCCACCACTTTCTTGGAAGTAAACTAAAGTGAGAAAACGAAACTACGTTCGGTTTAAGGGCATGTAGCGTCTGCCCAACAATAGATGCACTGTAGAATTGTACCTTTACCCCGCCACATACAACTACAGCTGTGACCCCCAAACGTTTTAAGTTTTATGTTTAAAGAAACGTGCCTCTGCTTGGCTAGTTGAAGCCCTCATAAAAGGAAAGGCTGACTGCACTTCCATGTTAGATCGTGGAGTGTATGAATATTAGACTCTAGTACAGATTTCATAGGAAGGACTGAAAAGGCGTACCCAGATTTGTGGTGATAGTTTATCGCTCATCCGTACAAAAGTGAATATTTTTAATATTTACAATCACGTGCCAACGAACGTTGCGACCAAAGATCATCTTGAAATAAAAATCATACTTGTCGAGTTAAATACCACGTTTGAAATAAGAAACACGTTGTAGTGTATAGTATCAGATTTCTAGCATCAAAATGTAAAAAAACACTGCAAGCCTGCCTCCAGGCGGAAAATGAAAAAAAAAAAATTGTGCAGCAGAAATCTCCACCCCAATTGATATAGACTAAGATCGATGTCAAAAAACCGCATTCTCAAGAGATAGTCAACCACTTCAATTAAAGATTTGCGTCGTGCTGTCTGACAGCAAAATATATTAATAAGAAAAATACAAATGATTTTGAATGAATACTTTAATAATAGTGGAAATTAATAATACACAATTCATACCACTAACATGGAGCATAGTTTTTCATTCATTGATAGTTCAAAAATTTCGCTGACTCCTCTGTTACGACATTAATTATGGTGATTTCGTTTCTATCTGAAAATTTTACCCCTCCATGTTGTCAAATTTATTCATTGTTGCACCCAGCTACTACCAGCAAACTAAAATATCAAGACAACACACATCACATCAGTAATTAGTATCTATCCTTGTCTAACACATGGCTTTCATAATAGTGCAGTTTCATAGCAATGGGAAATGGTGGATCACAGATTTTTTTAAACTTTGTAGTTTTGCAGTACACGGGGTGCCAAGTAAGTGTGTTTTTATTACTTTTTTTTCGTAGATATTCGCCATTGAAATTTTAAAAAATGAAAGCAATTGCTTTTTTAAGGAGTTTTTATCTCTGAGTCAAATTTTCTCAAGTGGGCCACCCAAAAATGAGTTTTCGAATTTCAGACGTATTTTGCCATGTAATTTAAACTCAAGGCATAAGAAATAACACCACATAATCATTTCACAAAATTACAATTTTTGTAAAAGTTATTAGCAATTGAATTTTTCGGACAATTTTTTTTCTTTTCGAAATATCTTTGCTAGTACTTAACGAAATCAAACACTTTTACATTCTGCGTGTTCGTAAACGTTTCGCGCGTAAAGTTTTATTGAGGATTTAAATATCCGGATTTTTATTCGATGAAAAAATTAATTTTGCAATGAACAATTGAAAAATTTTCATTGTTCTTATAAGTTTGCAATAAAATTTAAAATATGATATGATTCTGGTACTCAACTAATAATTTTCTGCAGAAGAAAATTTTTGATCTCTTAAAATACGCAAACTATTTCTTATACCTTTGAATTTACATTATATGGCAATATAAGTCTGAAATTCGAAAACTCAATTTTTATATTATCAAAAATTAAATTTAAACATGTTTTTTTTAAATAATTTATCTTCAAACTAATTTTGTATTATACTGAATTCATGCTTCGAACACTATAGATTTTTCCAAAAAGAAAAAAATATCTTTATAAAATTGGAACCTTGCTTAAAATATAGTCAAATTTTTTAAGAGGTGTTTTTTGTAATTTCTAAAAAAAGAAAGTTTAATGTTTGACTTTCGAGCTAAAAAAAATTCCTTCATACTTTTCCCAAACTTACCAAGAAATTTTATTTCAACTATGGACATGTTTAAAAAATTATTTATTACAAAACACGTAAGCATTAGAAACAACAACAATGAATAGTAATTTTGTAAGCTTAATTCCTATGCTTATATGTATATTTAAAATAAATGATAGTATTTTGAATATGATACTGAGAGAATTTAGACTGACTAAAACTTATATTATATCTTGAAGTTTTACTTCTTTACATTTTTTATTAAGTATTTCATTGTGATTGTTTCTGAAACTTTAAATCAGCGGAACAAAAATCAAGCCTTTTTATGTCAAATTTATTTTTAATAAACCAAAAAAATATTTTTGGTTATATTTTATACTACGTATGGGATTGATACAATAAATTTTTCAATGTTGATATGCGAAAAAACTTGCATCTGCGAGTCGTCAAAATAATGTGCTAAGCTAATATTTTAAATTTTACTTTTGTAATGAGTTGCCGTAGGCTCTGTTAAATAATAAATATTTTTAAATTCAACTAATAATATACTGTTGCTTGGCCGTTGTTCCAATGCTTACTCTGCATCGCATTTTTGATAATAAAAAGAAAAATTTTCCTTGCATGAAATCTGAATAACAAAATATTTGTGTGAAGACAAAATTAGTGCAATAAAACATTTTTAAATTTAGTTTTGAATATTATAAAAATTTTGAGTTTTCGGGATTGATAGTTTCCGATATAAAAGTTCTTTCAAAAATACATTTCTCTAATTTTTTTTAAATTTGAAACGCGAATATTTCCTAAAATTAAAGAAATAAGCTTTTGTGAAATTGGTGAGCACCTTATTTAGCACTCCAAGTGCTACAAAGCTACAAAGTTTAAGAAAAGTCTGTGATTTCCCTTTCCTATGAAACTGCTAATACATTGCTTTTAAGCTAACCGCTGATTTTCAAGGCAAACATCTCCCCTAGCAAAGTATCACAGGTGCGTGTTGCATATCAAGAAATGAACGCAGAATTTCCTTTTTTTTTTACATTTATTTTAAAATCGAACGTAAAAAAGAGAAGAAGGTACTGAAAATGCGACGTTTTTCGGTAGAAACGAAACTAATAAAATATGGCTGAAAACACGAAAAATAAATCCAAAATTTAAATAGCATAAAAAGCAGAAAAATCGTCTCATTTTCCTCAGTAAAAACAATGTCACCCTGTAAAAGATTCTATTAATTCATAAACAAAAGGATGAGCAATATTCTCTTTATACACCTGAACTAGTGCCCATAAATTCAGAGAGATCCTATTCACAAAACACGCTTGCATTCACAACCAAAGGAAGAATATTTAATGCCGAGTTCAGCTTATTAAAGATATGCTTGCTTATCGGAATAATTTTTGGAAGAATATTACCTCAGGTAGCAAATTCTGTTTAGTTATTTGTTGCATTGTAAATAAAGAGAATATCATTTTAAACATTCCCTCATACGAGTAATACCCGATGTTTCGGTTGAAAATGTTTTACTAACAGACAAACAGATATGCACATACCTATTTACGGATACACATTTACAAAAGTGAATATGAAATATATGCGTATCTACTCACGACAACGGGGTATAGTCTACGTATGTGCATTGTGCAGGACATTTACTACCTGTATGATTAAAATGATGCAGTCTACTACGAGTATTTAATTAAATTAGTGACAAAATCGGAGAATTCATTTTGTGTAAAACCGAAAGTATATGTGTAATTATGCAAATGGGATTGTGAAGACGACAAGAAGTAACTTTTTTGTACACAATCGTATAATTACTTAGCAGAGTTTTTGTTGGTATGTTTTCATATGCCATAAGACATTCATTGCGTGTAGCTACATGGCGTATACGTAATCAGCCATATGAATAATTCAATTTATGTATGTACCTACAAATGTAAGTTTGTTAAGAGGAATGAGTAGATAATGCAAATTACAAATGGAAATAGTTGCCAAAATAGAAATAATAAGAGGGGAAATTAGATTCTTAGTTAACTTAGTATGGAACTTTTGTTCACCAGAGAAAAATGGAGAAGTCAAAGTTAGTTTCAATTGTTAAAGCAAATATTTTTAAGCCGATAAAAATTATGCACAATTTCATAAAAATTTGTGACCAACTTTATTTCAGAAAACTATATGAATTTTCAATTACTTCTGCGTGTTATAAAATGTGCGATAAAAGTCATTTACATATCAAATAACTTTTTAATAAACCCTGAATATGATATTTCAGAAAATGTAACGCGTTTATTTAGTTGATTATGGTACCAAAAGGTTTGGGCATTATTACCATTAGAACGCATAAACAGAATGCCGCGCCGATCAGTGGAATTTGAGCTTTAATGGTTTGAATGCATTCAAAGTTGAACTTTGCTAATCGATGGATTTACAAAACTTAGCTTTAGCGTACTTTATTTACTAAAATTTTCATATCCCGGCCTACGTTGTTTTCAAAGAAGTGCCAAAAATTCTTAAAATATGTGTCCGAGTAAATTAAAAGGTTAGCTCAAGACACGCCTCAAAAAAATATGTTTACAAAATCGTCCGAAGATTACAATGCTCCAGAAAATTATTATTCGGAAAGTTTCACTGGGGCACAAGTAAATCCTGAAAATGGGCCATCCACATATTTTGCAGTAATTTCTTAGTATTTTATGAAGCCTTTATATTCACACCCTTGCGGAAGGTGAGCACTAACAGGCTTCGAAAAAATTTACTTTTTATAATTATTAACTATTAATAAACGTAGATAACATAAACAAATGAAATTAATTTATTTTTCCAAAACCGCATTTTCGACATACAGGCTGTTTTTGAGGCCCTTTTGCAATTTTTGCCAAAACAAAAACTCCGGAATAGCGAATAAGCCTTACATTTTATGTTTATCGTTTTGAAGAGATATTCAACTTCTTTACGCTAGTATATCTTCTTTTTTTTAATCAGAATATAATTTTTTATTCTGTTAGTGTTTAAGTGCAAAACAAATAAGCACATTTTCGGGCTGTTCTCAAAAATGTTAATTTTTATTGTTGTAGTTGTTGCAGCAGTATCAACAGGGTCGGACCAAAAGAAAAAAAAGGGGGGTTAGGGACAAGTGAAAAAATGGGTGGTATCGTGCGAAGAATGATCATATCCCGGCCATACATTGAGTACCTCTGGGGTGATTCTGGTAGGTAAGAGTTTAACCTGCCACAATATCCAGATCGTAATTGTGCCAGAGTGACATGGGATTCATGAGGCAGCTGGAGATCCTCCTACTTTAAATCTTGGCAATTTGTACAGCCTTCTGATCACCTTCCATTTGGTCCTATCCAGCGAAGGATGCAGTATGAATTGTCGCCTAAAACAGTTTGCACCTTACTGATACCACGTTCTAGCGTAGCTCTTACACTGGGTGAAAGCAGGGTAAGGTCACGAGGGTTGGGAGGGATTGGGAAGGGAGGGTGTTGCTGGCGCCATGGAAGATGTTAGTTGGAACCGGCTAAATTGTCGCAGAGTTTTGGGCCGTAGAGGCAGTTGAAGCTTGAGAGCGCGAGAAATACGGGGCCACATATGGCGTGGCCCATTCCCTAGGGTTCTTAAAGCCTGAGTAGACTCTAAGCTCTACCCATCACCCGCATTACACCTAACCGAAGCGGAGTTTGGATGGAGCCTTCTCCAGCATACGCAGCAAAAATATAATTCTGGACCAGAGTTGGATTCAACTCCAGCCTTGAGCAGAAGTATTTATATAAACAACTTTTGGTATGCACCGATATGGCCGAGAAAAAGAACCGGTCATTCCGGTACGTAGAACTGGTTGTCTTGGCAATGGTTAATTTTGATTCGCCCTCTCTAGTGAAAAAACTTTTTATAAATGAAACGTTTTGTTAAATGGAAATTTCATTGCAAAGATGTGTAGTATGAATAGGGCAGCAAATGTAAAAGGTATTAAAAATTGAATAAAAGCGGACCATTTAAATTTAACCTACATTCACTTTTGCTGTTGAAAATCGACCCAAAACTGTTGATTCCACGGTGCAACAGGCAGATTTTTTATTTTATGTAATATCACATACATATGTATTATACGGATTTAAGTTTCCTTATTTTGAAAATGACACTCAACTGACTATTATAAATATTTATAGTTTATTATAAAATTATTCAAATTTTCGTATCCAAAGCGTTTACATTCGTATAGATTTTCTCGCTGTTAGCGACATTTTTATAACAAAAAAATGATAAAAAAATTAAAAAAATTCCATACATTTTCGAATCATTTTTGGCTATAATTTCTGAAGCAAAAACGCTTAAAAACAGGTTGGGGAGACTTTTGCGAAGAAAAGCGTAAAAGTATCAGCCGAATCGTGTTACTTAAAACAATTTTTGTAAGACTATCAGCTGTTTACTTGAGTTCAAAGTAAAAAGTGCCAAACTAAACAGCACGCCTTTCGGCAAAAAATATACGTAAGTAAATATATAGAGATATATTTTATTTATAATCTGAGTTCTTTCTTTTAATACCTATGTGAAAAATTCTCATGATCACGAATATTGTATCCATTTTTCATCCTTCCCTGTTGATGAAGATTTTCACTTCAGCTATTTACATATATTACTTCATACTTATTTAAAGACGATAGACATTTTCGCAGAACGTTCCTTGAAGAGAATGAGTAATGAGCGCAAATATTACAATTTATTGATACATAGTTTTCTGGTAGCACAGCACCCTAAAATGAGCCTTCAACGCGATAGAAGGCCAACAACTCACAACTGCAACCCTACACACCTTTCCCAGACAAAAAAATAAAAAAAACCAAAAAGTTTGTCTACTGGTTATACCGTGATATTAACTACTCGAAATTTAGCAGTCTAAATGGCATAAACACTTTCACTCAAAATCTATATATATCTGACATTATTTTCGCAAACAATAATTTTACCTAAATGCGTACACAAGACTAGCTGCGGGCATTGCAGCGCGTTTTAATTGTTTGCGCATGAAAACGATTATTTTAAGCTGGAGCTGGGGATGCTCGCTCTGCATGAATTGCATGGACGACCAAAAACAGCACAACAAACACAAAGTAATCAAAATAAATAAACAAAATACTTTCATTGTTCCCATTTCTCTCCAATATCATAAACTTCTGAATTTGGTTTTTGTTGAAGACAAAATATGCGATTGTGCTCCTATACGTAGACATGTGAGTACATTTTTTTTGTTTGTTTACTTGGATGAAGCCGCGAAGAATTTAATTACATTTTTAACTGCATTGCTGCAGGATAATAAACGCACGTCCACAAACGCAAACAAAATTTCATCAAGAACAACAAAGCATGGGCTACATGCACTCCGATGCTTACACGCAAGGTCTGTTTGTTTGAGGGAGAACCACTCTGCAACTATATATGTATGTACATATAGTATATATAGATACAAATGAGTTGATTGAAATGCTGCTGTGTGAGTGCCAGCAATTGTCCGTACATCGGCTTTCATTCAATTCATTCATAGCATACTCGCATAAATGAAGCTGAGGAATTACATCTGGCTCTTCTTCTTTGTCTTCCGCGAATGCGCAGAATTTATTTGCATATAACACTGAACGTGTGTGCTCGAGACTCTTGAAAGTTGCACTGAAAAATATAAACAAAGCATAATGCATATGTAAAAAAAAAATATTCAGGATATTTTAATTGTGAGTTTGCGGTATGCCGAAAGACATTTTGTATTTTGGTCGCAAAGGTGTGGTAATTTTTCGGGAGTACTTAGTGGTGCACAATTTGGTTGTCAGACGATAATTGTGCTGTTGAGAATTACTGTAATCATAAGTGAAAAATCTTAGCCGATAGACGTCAAAGTTCGGCACAACTGAGATCAGTAGCAACCCTAGCAACTGTAACCCTCCATTCTCGTGTCATTCACTGAGCGAACTTCTATGTCTGACAGTTAATAATGGTCATTTGTGACATTTAATATCAGCCGCCGCCATGTTTAATTTAGAAGACTTCTCACTTGTATTCGTTCACAATGATTGAAATAAACTCTATGTATCAATGTGTGGAAGACATCTGGTGCTGTAGATAAATTGAAGAGCCTACAGTTTTACGCCCACTACAAACGGCAAATGTTTTTCAGAGACATTTTTCAGATTTAGGATTCCTTTAACCACTTACGAGATATTTGCGTTGAAAGATTTATGAGTTTTCACAACGAGCGAAGTATTGAGACGCCCGTTTTTCTCGGGAACGCAAAGCCATAGAAAGCAAAGAAGTTGCATAGTTCCACCATTCCACAAACAAAATATTTTGGCTTATTTTACAATAGCAAAACAAATTTAACATTCTCTGATTGAGATCAGAATCTAATTTGGTCTAATAAAGCTACAGAGGTGGATGCACATAAGATAAAGAGACTATGTATGTTAAATTTTATCTCTGTTTGTTTTTATTCGTTTTGCGCGCCATGGATTTCACAAATTATAAAATTTTTTACACCTAACGATTATTTGTGGCAGCATTCCCCATTCGAGATAGATACATAAGTATATGTACATGGGCGGCGTTTACTGTGGGTATGGTAATTACCCACTCGAAAAATAACCTACGAAAAAGAAATTAAATAAACTTAACTGGAAAAAAAATATTTTTTTTTGTTGAAGTTGGCAACACTTCTTCTAATTGTCAAACAGCATTCGATTAATATTGCAAATTCTCTAAAAAATCGATAGCAGTCATTGTTATATGGCTCATCCCTTAAAATATAGCAAAACAATTTGACCTAAAACCGGTTCCTAAGCGTTTTTTTATTGTGAAAAAAAAGAATAAATACAGAGAGCGTGGATGATGCTGTAGCTGAACAACTTAGTTCTAACGCAGAAAGCGTGGATGATGCTGTTAGACAGCGTATTGAAGGTGGACAATTAAATTCTAATGCAAGTAATAAATTTATTGTTTAATATACATATGTAGGTCAAAACTGAAAGGTGAATATTTTTCTAGCGAATAGTATAAAAATTGCTTCTCAACTTTCAAATTTTGAGCGCTGGCAGCAAAAATATCAATGGCTTCAACTCAATAATAAAAACAAAGCAATTTGTAGCATTTGCAGTGAGCCGTGCGAAAAAAAACTTACGATTAAATTTGATTCTCGTTCCAATCAATCCAAACATGCTTGGGTTGACGAAGGTTTCACCACGATATTCAAAACGAAATCTTAGACCTAATGGCCACTGCTACTTTGACCCCGATTATGGAAGAAATACGAAACGCAGAATTTTTCTCAATTTTATTAGATGAAACTGCAGATGTCGCAAGTGTTGAGCAAGTGTCCATTTGCCTAAGATATGTCACTGAAGATTTGAATGCCAGTGAATATTTTGTCGGTTTTTTTCAACACCGGACACAAAGTCCCAAACTTTATTTAACCTAGTTAATGCAGTATTGGCGCAATATAAATTACTTCTATCCAAACTCAGAGGTCAATGCTATGATGGTGCTTCAAATGTTAGTGGTAAGATTTCTGGGCTACAGAAACGCATCCGTGAGGAAGAGCCTCGGGCTTTGTTTGTTCACTGTAATGCACACAACCTCAACCTTGTTGTTCAAGATTCGCTACAAAAAATTAATATTGCTCGAAAATTTATTGGAATAATTAAAGATCTAATAAACTTTGTACGAGATTCTCCTAAACGCTTGGACCAATTTAAATAATTTCAGAATGAAACAGACCAAAAGAAAGGCATTCTTTTGCCGTCTCTTGCAGCCTATTGTCCGACTAGGTACGTCAAAATAAATTTGTGTTAGATTTTATTTTAATATATTTTATTTTTACTATTTTCTTCATTACAGATGGGTGTTACGTGTAAAATCCCTGAAGGCTGTTAGAGCGAATTACGCTGTATTGATAAAATTTTTTCTTTGTCGATCTACGGATAAAGAAATAGACAGTTCTGTGTCAGCCAAAGCGTTAGGGTTTTTTGAGTTCATGGCATCGTTCGAATGCTTTTTTATGTTAACAATGATAATCGAAATTTTTAATCGCATCGAAATATTGAACACCGAACTCCAAAAATCAAACCTTTCTGTTATTGACTCCTACAAAAAAGTGAATGCTGTACGTGCAGTTTTGGAAGCTTCTGGTGAAACCAAGTTTGAAGAAGCTTGGAAAAAGAGTACGCAGGGCGCTGTCGAACTAGAACTTGATGACCCTATGCTTCCTCGTCAACGCAAAATAAGTAAACGGCTCGAGCAAGGCACAAGCGAAACCCATATATTTAAATCGCCTGAAGAATATTATAGGAAACAGTTCTTTGAAGTGTACGACCAGCTGATTGAGTCCCTCAGAAGTCGATTCGAAAATGATTCTGCTCAATTTTTCAAATTATTGGAACAATTTACATTGTGCGCAACAGAAAATGTGGATGAAGTCCTTAAATTTTATGAAAAAGATTTTGACAAGGAACGACTTTTAAGCGACAGAGATATGTTTTGGTAATTGGTGAAACGGCAAAAAAGAAGTGTCAAAACGTTCCAAGAAATTTTAAATTTTTGCAAGGAGTTCGAATGGTGTCAGGGGCTTATACCTGATTTTATACGCTTTGTGCGAATGTTAATAACGATTCCGGGGTCATCATGTTCGAACGAAAGGAGTTTCTCTGTCCTTCGAAGATTAAAATCTTATTTACGCTCAACCATGCTCCAGGACAGGTTAAATAATGTGGCTATTTTGCACGTTTACGCAAATGAAGCATCAAAATTAGATTTAAATTTGTTAATGGATAAGTTTATAGCAAAATCGCCGAGAAGAAAAACTGTTTTTGCAATAAATACATACATTTTTTTGAATTTATTTTTTTTTATTTATTCTACCCATCCGAAATTTACATGAACCGCCGCGCCTGTATATGTATACATATTAGGGTGGGCCAAACTGAAGAAAAATTTAAAGCACTGGTACTATGGGTTATACAAATTATATAATACCTCTAAAATGAATTTCGAAACCGCGGAATTTTTTTTGGCAGTTATTTTCAAAAATATTCAAATGTGGATCTATTTTGTGTATTTCTAGTGGGGGAAAAAATTATTGAAAATATGTATACGGTGGTTTATTTTTGGACGGTAAATCTATTTACACATTAATTTTTATTTTTGACTGGTGGCGTTTTTGTACTTTTTTATGGGGTTTTCACATTTTTTGCGGAAAATCTAAGATATTATTGCACAAATAGACAAATCTTTATAATTATTAAAATTATTACTAAAATTCCTAGCAAAATTTAATTATTTGAATTTTTGACAAATTTGACATATTTATGTAGACAACTTGATTTTGATGAGGTTATCTGTATTTCAGAAAATTTAGTAAAATGCAAGCTGCGACAGCATCAACAAGCGTCGAAAGTGACAGTAGTTTGAAACATTTGCTTCAAAACGATGGATATTTTAAGATATTATTTTTACTTGGCCAAAAGTGTTAGAAACCAAAGTAAAATGTTTTTATATATAAAATATTTACTTCCAATATGACGAACAAATTGGTTGAAATTTGGAATAAGCTTGATACTGGAATTAAAATTAAACACAAAATTTGAATTATGTATTACAAAAATATAATAAATCCTTCAGAATGAAAAGCGCAAACGATTAAATCGTGTATAAATATATCCTTCCGTCCGTGTATCGGATAACTTGAATAAGTATTATGATATATCAACGTACATGAATTATTCGCTATCCTAAGATACTCGTAGTTTGACAATGAAAACGGACGAAATCGGATGATAATCACGCGTACAAAAGCGCGATTTTCCTGTTACTCTAAAGTATAATTTGCTTAAATTTGATATAGAGAACTGCGTTACAGAAATGAGTACGCTCCAAACCGCGCACTTTAGAGAAAATAATTATGTATCCAAAACTATATCAAAAAACTCTACTGAACTTTGTACATGCATTACATTTTATCTACGGAAGTTATACTCCATCAGTAACTCCATCAGTAACTATTAAATGGGATTCCCCCCAATTCGATTTGATATACAATATTGGATTGGAGAGAGAAAGGCGTGAATTAGAAAAAAAAAACAATTTAAAAATTGGCGGAGCACCTCACAAAATAGAATACACACATTATAGATTTTAACTTAATAAGCATAGTTTTGAAAATTATAGAATTCGGGAGGAGTAAACACCAACATGTCATTATATAAACTCAAAATATTTGGTATGTTATTAAATCCTGTACAGAGATAAATGCAAAGAAATTAAAATTTTGGTACAGATAATTCGATCTGCAACTCGAGTACAGATGGAAGTAGCAGACCAGGCCAGATGACACTTAAAAAATAATAAAAGTGTTTCAAAAAATAATCACACCACTGTTTTCCACTGTAATCGATATGTTTCCCATCCCTACACCCTTTTATTCATATATTTCTGCGAGCGTGTTTTGGTGAGATTAATGTTATTTTCATACATAATAATTAATAGTAAAACGCATTCTTTTTAGAGATGTCAGACGATGAACTCTATGAAATTTTAAATTCTGCAGTAGCGGAAAATATGGAAACGGCAGCAACGCCAATAGCAAAGGCAACACCTAAAAATCCAAGGAAAAGGCCACATGTTAAAACAATACGGTCGACAGAGAGCACTTTAAAACTCATAAATGAAGTAGAAATGCATACTTGCATCTCGGAATACTCCTTTGCTGATTATAGAGATCGTAATAGAAGAGATGAAGCTTGGGCACAAATCGCAAAAGAGTGCGCCGGTTATCACAAAGAGGAATACAAGGCAAAGTGGGCCAACATCAAAACTGGTTACAGCCATGCAAAACAAAAACTGTCAAACAAGTCGGGACAAGGCGCTGAAGGACGGTACCGCATTGGCTGTTTTGGTTTGCTATGCAATTTTTTAATAACCACGACAGAGCGAAAGCGACTGCATCGGTGTCCACCCTTGATTTTGCTACAGACGAAACGGAAGTTGCTCCTGTGGTTGCCAATGTAACGCCAAATTTATCTACCAATCGAAAGCCACCCAAATCACGTTCTGTTATGCCTTGCAGCAGTAATGCTATTGAAGATGTTCTGCAAAATGCAGTTAACAGTGTGAATAGCCGTACTGAAGACATATGGGATCACTTTGGCACATTCGTGGCATCTGAGTTGCGTGATATGGCAAATCAAAATACCAATGCTGCAAAAATGTTGAAATTGACGATACCAAGAGCAATAACTGATGCACAAATGAAAGATTACACCAATGAATGAATAGATGAAATATAATAAAATAGATTTCAAACACATTTATTACATTAAATAATATTTTTTTTTAATATAGCACTCTATATTGGAAAGGTAATTCCCCAATGGTTGTCATAAAATATTGTTCGAACTCTGTACGAATTTCTTTAGCTTCGTTCTTCTCCTCATTGATTACTAGTATTGTGCTGGTAACAATTAGTTGGCAATATGTCACCGTGCGCGTCAAAATTATCCAAAGCATAGTTTACATTTTCAGTTAATAAAAAGCTATGCAATGCACAACAGGCCAATGTTATGATAGTTGTTTTATCCTCATTAGGCTGAATCGGACTTGGAAATATTTGAAATCTTCTAAACATAATACCGAACACATTTTCAATGACACGTCTTGCTCTAGATAATCGATAGTTGAATATTCGTTGGCCAGCAGACAAATTTTTTCCGGGATATGCTTTTAGTAAATGTTTTTGCATTCGGAATGCAACGTCTGCTACCAAAACAAATGGAACCTCCAGTTCACGACTTGGCAAAGGAGGCGATGCGGGCAATTGCCGCGACGCTTCATCTAAAGCTTGTTGGAACGTGCATTTTCTGAAAACTCCTGCATCAGATATTCGTCCATTGCATTCAAAGTCAATATATAAAAATTTGTATTCTGCGTCTGCAATACCCATTAATACAACGCTGTGAGTGCCTTTGTAACTGTAGAAAGTGCTACCAGAATGAGCAGGCGCATTCATAGCAATACGTTTTCCGTCCACAGCGCCCAAACCGTTCGGAAAATTCCATTTTTCATTAAATTTCGAAGCCACGTCAATCCATTCCTGTTCGGTTGATGGAGTCTGTTATATATTTATTATTGTAACTGCTCAAGAAATGAAAATAAATAAATGCACACCTTCAAATATTTATCTTTTAATGCTTTATAAATTGCATTGCAAACTTTTGGGATGAAAACTGATATTGTGCTTGGTTAAATACGAAAGGAAACAGAGAGGCTTTTAAAACTATCACCAGAAGCAAGAAAACGCAGCGCCACCGCCAGACGCTCACTGGCTGTGATTACTTTCCGCATATTGGTGTCCGTCTTCTCAATATATGGGGCAAAAAGTTGTACCAGTTTCTTGAATGTGTTTTTATCCATGCGTAGAAAATTTTCAAACAAAAATTTTTGATTGCCTACTTCACAAAATCCTCGTATAACCTTTGCGTAGGCGCCATCAGTGTGCCTCTTTGTAAGCCAATCTCTTACCCAAATTTGGCGTTTTTTATTTATTTTTGCTTTTTCACGTTCTCCTTTTAAGATTATATGCACACACATGCATATAATAGTAACTAATTTTTTTCTTTTTACCAAAGACATCATTAAAGTACACAAAAATGTGGTCAATATGTGAGTTAAGATTACTCGATAGTGATGGGCAACATGTCGATGATTGTCGATAATTAAGGGTTAAGTATATTGTGCTTTGTTCTGCACAGAATAGCCAGATCGTGTAACTAGGCTGTGCCGAAATCTGTCATATATTTGTTGTGTACAGATATGTACTGCTTAAATCTGGATCAAGTGTAAAGATCGTGTAATTGCAAAACAAATGATCTGTACATAAGAAAAACTTTATGCAGATTATGGCACATTAGCCAGACCGTGTAACCCCAGCTTTAGAATATTTTTTGCTTGTTCTAAATTAAGAAACGATTTCCTTAATTAGTTTATGTAGGTATTTGCCAAGTGTTTCGTTTGGAGTACAAACCTCCACCAAAGTCTTAAAACAGTAGTACTATCTTGAAATTAATTTACTTTGTATGCACGTATATCTATTATTTTTTGAACTATCAACTTTATTTAAATCAGTCAAATTAATTTTTGAGCTGAAGGCCAGTATACGGAAAGTATATTGGAAAATAAACAACAACAGTCAGGAGTGGTAGAAATGATAGCTATTGCGGAGTTCACCATATCTTCTCATTAGATTTCCTTCATGACTCCACCGGTCTGTGAACCCTTAACCTACGACTTGCTGGGCAAATACAAATGGAAAAATGGACCACAGTCGGCTTGTGAACTGCTGTTGCTTTTTACCACTTTCCCTATAGTATACCAACAACAATTGAAGTACGACTGTTTGCCGCTATTACAGTGAATGTGCGGTTATTGTTGTTGGTTAACAAATCTATTTCATTTTTTATTATTGTTAGAATTTTTTATAGTTGGTGTGCTCCTCCGTTACATGAGTACACATATATTATGTTTTGTCATAACTTATCTAAATCTATAATATTAATTTTTGAGCTCAAGGCCAGTAAAAGGGAAATATTCGGAAAATAGACAACACCAATCAGAGCGGTAGAATTTTGCTAGCATGTCGGGATATTCCAGAACGATACGAATATGCAAAAACTTGAGTCGAATTATATACCGTGCCTTAAGATATAAGTTATACTAAATAAATGGTGTGATATCGTTTCTATCGATTGTCTTATAATTATAAATTATTTTAATAAAGTAAATATATTACAATTCATAAACTTTATTACTTCGTGCTATGTTTTTATGAACTTTTGTCTTATAGTGGCGTATACGGAAGTTAAATGTTACTCTCGAATTTGTGATTAAAAAAATGTCTACAGGGTTCACTTGCCATAGTTTTGAACTGATTTAAGATAATCGCCCAGTGCATTGTTCATATTCTGTTCAAATCCAACAAAACTTTATTTGTTTCTGTTTTTGCAAAAATCTTCCACACGAATTTCACATTCAAATACAAATTAAAATAGTTATTGAAATATTAAGCTACAATACAACAATGACTTCAATTAAAATTCTGATTAAATTACAAAATAGAATGAATGACACTTGATTTAAATCGAAATTGTCCCTAGAAATTTTAGCATTCTATTTTCTAAAATAAAGGTGAAAAAAATTACACTTTATTTGTGGAAGATATCTATTACAAAGCTATTTATTTTGAAAATTGCGCACTAAGCTCAACGAAAGTTTAAGCTAGCATTCAGGTGGCGAACAACGAATGAAAAGGCAACTTAACCGGAAGCACTAGAAAGCATTCTAGCAAAATATGCAAAATACACTGTTGTATACGGATACAACGAGGATACGACACGATAATGATACGACAAAATACAAACGGATTGTAAATGAATTGCAAATGGACTTTAAAGGAGAAAAGAGTGTACAAAAATTCACGAAAGCATTTCCTATTTTCCAAAGGATTTGAGATGGCAACGCCAGTTCCTGGCATAAGATACGGGAGTTGTAAGCCTTTTATTTGAAGAGAAATAAGAAATTGTAAAGTAAAAGATATCATTACGACGCACAACACAATATCGCTATAAATGATAAAAAAATTATTAGAAAGAAAAATGTTCAACTCTAATTAACCCTTAAGAATTGATACTTATGTATGAGAAGCAATAGTGTGTAAGGATCAAAATCAAGGAGGTTGAAAATTTTGTTGCGGTATAATAAAAAATTAGACTTTATTGTTAAACTGATTTTTCACTGTTACGCCATATTTTTGGACTTATCGAAAAAATTAGTGAATTGTGAACTAAAAACGTCATTTCGGGAACGTTTAGAAAACTTATCCAAATAAGAAAAGATATATTCGAAATGTAGCTTAATTCAATTTATGCATCTCGTATTTGTATAGGTTTGAGATTATGCTACAATTACCGCGACTATTCCATTAAAACAGCGTTCTCGTAATGACATTGTATGCTAGACATCTTTGCAACTAAAACTGATTTACCGCATTTATTTTAATATTTATTCTATCAAACAAACATACGCCAGTGACTGTACCACCTGACACGTTTAGTGAAATATTTTTGGACGATTTATGGTTACTTTACCGAAATGACGAATTTTCTATAGACAACTTTATAATTAAATTTGACGACAGGTAGGAAATGATACGAATGTAGTTATTCAAACCCAATCCACTTTAAGGTATTGTTTGGTTAATTTCATTTTCTTTAATGGATAATGGAAGCGTTCCCGGAATGACTTTTCGGGTAGTTTGAATGGAATAATATTTTGATAAAAATATAATCGCCTAAACTATTTACAAATTAGTCGTTGACTAATTATATTAGTCGGCAAATGAGATGTTATTGTAAATTTGCTGGAATTTCAGTCGAAAATTCTTTCCAACTGAAATTCTTCATCTCCACGATTTTAACCCACTACCGCTTTGAAACAAAGAATAATGTGTAAGTCTAATCTTAGTGAATTGTTTGTTTTAGTGAATTGTTTGTTTTGGCATATACTACTTTAGATTAATATATATCTCTTATTATTTTCACACAAAAATTACGTATACGCACTGGCAGACCAAAAATAGTTGGTATTCACCCAGCACGCTTTTATTTTTATATCAACTACTACTAAGTATTTGATTATTTCATTCCTATTTATATAATTTTCAAAATGTTCCAGAAAGTATTATTTCATTTTTATGAAAACCGACGCCCTGAAATTAATCTGACTTTTTTACTTTGCTAAAATCATCAACCTATGATGTGAATTTTGTCTCTCAGCATAAAAATGTGTTTAGTGGATTTTGTTTAAAAAGTTTCGCTGGCCACCCTAGTAATATGCATTTGCCGAAATTTGTTTGAAATATTGTAAAAATATTGAAAAGTACAACATAATATATAAATTATTTTTTTATTTATATATATTTTATATTTGCTATTCACTTATCGAACTGGACTCTGATTTAGGCTGTAGCTGTTCCATGTTCTGTTTAAAGCACCGAACTGTTTTCAGGTACGAGTTTGAGGCAGGCTTAAATTCTGCCAGTTTGTAGAGCAACACTGTTTTTTTTTCTTTTTATCTTGATACGACAGTAGCTGTTGTTTATTTACACATTGCTAATTGGGTGATCCACAAAGTGTCATAATGTGTAATAAATCATAAAGTCATAAAATTTTTAGTTTCAAAAGTTATGCTTTTGGATTTTATTGAAACAAATAATAAAAACTTAGCAATTTTTAAATTTTATGACTTAATGGCTTATGACACATTAGTGCATCTTGGGAATCACCCAAATATATTTTCTAAAAACAGAACTACCAAAAATAACAAAATATGCCCATGAAAGAAATAACCTTATATTAGGGTGCAAAGAAACCTACCAAATAAACTCACATTAACAAATTAAAGCATAAAACGATATAGAGATTTAGTTTAATTTTCTATTAGTGCAAATGTACAGAAGCTCAAAATTGTTGAAGATGAATTTGAAAATGCTTTTGAATAAGTTCAGTCGAATATTTTGCTACCAGAGCCGTCACGCCGCCTAACAGCTGATTTTTTAAACTCTGTTTAACTCTGCTAGATTAACCATTTAAAATCAGTTTAAACTAGGCTTTGAGTCAACTGAAAAACGGTATAATGAGTTCAAACTTAGTTTCAATTACAAGCGAAAAACTGGCGCTAAGAAATTATATTTATATATAAGTATATAATATAAGAATAAGAAAATGCTCTAAGAAACAACAATAAATATAGCACCATTACGTTGAGAATGAATATAGAGCTTCTTTAAATGCTAATATGTTTGCTTCTGATCTACGGATTTACTTTTCTCTAACCTGTGCGGTAAGCACTTTGACTTTGTAAATAATTCAATTTTGTAGCTGTTGCATATCAACCAAATTAAAGGGGGCAACGAAGAAATTAAAAATACATACATACAATACACACACATTTTGGACAAATTTTATGATTATATTAGGCCCGTTTCTTTGTAACCAAGTTTCAAAAGAACACTATAGATGATAACAAAATGCACTTAAATGCACACTAACTCGAAAAATATGCGAGTTGAGCCAACTCGGTAAAGTGATACCCAACCTGAGATATAGTGTTGGGTGTTGGGAAGTGAAAAAACTGCGCCCTAAGGAAATATATGGGAAATTTCAGTTTCGGACCTAATTCGTGCTTTTTTTTTTTTTTGCATTGTATTATTAAACATACAATTGCGTCAACCTAAAGTTTGTTTGCACAACTATTTTCCGTTTTTAAATACCAAGTAAAAGAAATTTTATCCGAGTTGGAGCGTTCTTTTGTAAATCGGGTACAAAAAAAACGGGCCTATTATATGAATAATTTTTGTAACGATTTGTTTTATTTTATTTATTTATTTTTTACTGTACTTTTTTCCATCCGTATTTTAAAATTCATTATATTTTAAGACCTCAGGTGAAATATTGACGAACAATATTAAGGTTTATAAATAATAACAGTTTTTAAAAAGATTTGTTCTAAAATCACCACAGATAATGAAACAATTAAATCTAGAAGGTTCATAATAATGACATTTTTTATCCTGTTTTTGAAAAATCTTAGAAGATATTAGAGAAGAATTTCTTATTAACCCTTTAACGCCGGGGTACAGAACCCGTGGACCGATCGTCATGATTTTTCATACACCAGTTACTTTGGACCTTTAGATGCAAAAAATAATGTTTAAACAATTTTTTTCATGCCTCGCTCCTTTCCCAGCCTGTACTTTTTAAAGTACAGCCGGCGTTAGTATATAAATTTTTTTCATTTCAAAAACTAAAAATGGGATTTACCAAACAAACGGTTTTATTTTCATTAAAACATAAATAAAGGAAAAAAGAAATAGTTTTAGATATTATGTGTGGTATTGCGCATGACCAAATTGTGCGTTGATGGCATACGACGCAACACAATTGCGAGTCATTTTTTTGTGGAATATGGCCATGGCTGTTTCTTTCAACAGATGAAGAAGGTGCACGCCTTTTCCTAGAGGCCCGTGATTTGCCTTCTATCAAATATTTCCGAACAATTGCACGCCTGAATTGTAGTTGTGTATTAAATTTATCGTTTTTGTTATTGAGTGATATATAAAACTTCCAAGCATTTGTCATGGTCAAATCAAGAAGATAAGTGAAAAATACCCACCACCTTTCTTTCCTTTCAGTGCTATACGATAGGCATTTACATTTTGGTCTATATTATCGACGCCACCCATATGCTTATTGTAAGTGGCATATAAATTTGGTTGTGGAACGTTGATCTTGCTTTGACTCTCGCGAGACCAGCGCTTAACATAATTCACAGGTGTTATTGTATCAAAGATGGTGAGCATCGAGGAAACGCTATTGTCTACCCACTTAACTGCGAGGATATCGTTGGAAGTATCGAAACGATAATCGTAAGTTCCACGGGAACGCTTTTTGAAAATCTTGTTGATATCAAGCTTGCAATTTGAAATTCTGTTTTCGCGAACGGTACCAGTTGCTTTGAACTTCATGTTTGCTAGTTGTCTCATTAGGGTATGGGTGGTAAAATAGTTGTCGAAAAAAATTGCATGTCTCTCGGGATTGGGAATCCTGTCCACAAAGTTCAATACAACGCTTGCGCCTAGAGGAATATTTCGAGCTTCGGACGTGTTTTGTCCACAATAAACATCCAAATCATAACAATACCCGGAAGAGCTAGCTAGCATCCATGCCTTGTAACCAAAAGGTATGGGTTTACCTCTTATAAATTGTTTTGCTGAATGCTTGCCGAAGAACTTTATCATTGATTCATCAATTGATAAATTCGAGTAAAAATAACCGATTTGCTGAAAACGTGCAGTCAACATAGTCATTAGTGGTCTAACTTTAAACATTTTGTCTATAGAATTATTTATTTCTTTGTTGTCTGCAAAATGCAGATATTTTTTTATTTCGAGAAAGCGATCTCTTGACATGGATCCTAAAACAATATTGAGTCCAAGATCCTCGTCAAGTGACCAGTACGAACGCTCAGTTGGTATCTCATGGTAACCAGTAACAAACAAGATACCTATAAATATTCTCATCCCCTCTACGTCAATTGTAAAGTTTGGATTTTTTTTATCGGAGTGTGCATATAACATGGTTTGGTCACACATGTATTGAACTATTTCGTCCGTTAAAAACTCTTTCAAAATCATATTTGGTGTGTACTCATCAAAACTTTCCTTTGTTGTTTCAAATGTTTCAACATAAGCACTGTCATTGTATTCGAAATTATACCTTGGATCTTTTCTGAGCCATTTGCAATTTCGGGTATCTGTAAAAGGAAAGTAAAAAACATGGGATTATGTATAATTTGTATGATGAGTAAAAAGCAAATGCCAACTTATTACCCATATATAGGTATTTCTCTGAAATTGAGTTCTGTCGCGATGCTGCCGCAGAAGTTGATAGTTCATCTAGTGTTGAGTCTATCACTGCAGCTGATGCAGAGGCCGTCGATTTATTGCAATCAATCATATCCTCATCAATGTCTAGTTCAATATGCACATCTGTCGGCATCATATTGTTGTCTAAATTATCTTCATCAAACTCTTCCGTGTCAGTTAGTTGGTCCAGCTCCAGAGGAATGATGACCAAATCCGGAATGATATCATCATTACCTTCATCATCATCAAACAAAAGAGCATTTACTGCGTCCTGAAGACCTCGGAAGCTATTTTTGCCACGGAAAGTCATTTCTAAATTCGGTGGAGAAAAAACAAAAAATGTATACCCTATACGCCGGCTGTACTTTTTAAAGTACACCAAACTTTGGAGGGTAGAAAAATAAATAAAATTGAACTTACAGCAAAAATCGTGTTGTAGTATTCTTTCTAATGCTTTTCTATACACGTTTTTAATAAATAAATATATTTGAATAGTCACAGTTTACTATTTTCTCACTTCACAGACACACACCTCTTAAAAGATCAAAACTTTTTGTAACTGAGTGACTTTGACACATCACAAATGGCACAATGTCAGTCCAATAACGGTAAAAAAAATTAACGGCTTAGATTGGACTGTCAACTAACCACAGGACTGCCAGCTTGGTCGAAATCGGTTAAAGTGTGTCCTAAAAAAATCTCGGAAAAAATCCCAATTTGCTGTACTTTATAAAGTACAGCCGGCGGGAATGGGTTAAGAAAAGATTGCGGCCTATGCTCCTATTAAAAAAAGACATGACAAAGTCTTTATACGCAAAATGTATCAGTGCAATATTTGTTGAATATGCGGTTGATTATTGCATAAAATGTACTTAAAAAAAAATCTTTTTTTTATTTTCCTAAAAAACTATAGTAGTATGCTTTCTGTATTCGGCAATGAAAAAAAGCCTAATTTTAGTTACTTTAGTTATTTTAATTTTAATAAATATGTTGCCTCCTCTCATCTCAATCCAATAAGTGTAAAGAGAACTATAAAATAAATATTAGTTACTGTAATACATATATAACTTAATATTTTACTTTATAGCTTAAAAACTGATATACATATACGTTGGATATATATATCGAAAAATTTAACTAACACATAAAAGTATAACCAGGGACAGAAAAAAACTGTTGGCAAGAATTCGTTCAAAACAAAACTCGAATATATTTTACAATTTTTTATTTTTTCGATAAAAAATAGTTTTTAAAAATAATTATATTTTCCATCAAAAATTATAATTTTTTTTGAATTTGTGAATTTGTCTTTTTTCGATCAAAAGTAATCGTTATTCTTGGATTTCAGTTTCTTCGATATTCTTGGATTTTTATTTTTTCGTTCAAGTTTGATCGCTGTTTCCTTAATTTTATTTTTTCGATAAAAAATAATCGTTGTTTTTCTATTTACACTTTTTCGATCATAATATACACGAACAAATTTGTCGGCGGTGACAGTAATATGTTTAATGATTGGTAAAAATAAAAATCCAAGAATAACAAATATTTTTGATAAGAAAAATAAAAATTGAAGAACAACGATTATATTTGATAAAAACAGTAGATTCAAAAATAAATTAATAATCACAAAATAACGATGAAACTTTATCGATAAAACGATTATTTTTGATCGAAAAAATAAAGATCACTAAATAATGATTAAATTTGATTTGTTTTATAAAAATGATAACCATTATGATATTGGATTACGACATCCAAAAAATGTTCATCGAATGGTTAGGGTTTATATGGAGGCGGGTGAAGGTTAGGTGTCTAGGGTTAAAGGTAGTCCTTTTTTTCGTATAAACTAGTGTATTTGGTGATATATTTTTCCAAAATAATTTTCTGTATGCACCTCTGATTTTCCACACAACCAGTTAAATTGTTTACCCTTTTTATTGAATTATTAAATTTAACAAGAACATAAAACATTTTGAAAAATCATATTGGGTCAGCACAATGGACAATTCCTCCAACAATATACAAATAATCACAAACCCACATAAATTAGTTGTTAAACTGAGTAAACATATTTCTAACTTTAAAATAACTGACACACAGCTACTAGCTTTAAATATAAAGTAAAATTTTTAGATTCCGTTCCTTTTTTACACATTTTCTAGTGTTTTTTTTTTTTGCTTAGTATAAATTCTGCATGTTTGTTAAGAAAACGAATAAAATATGAAGGGGTGGGAATCTCGTTGCACAAGAAGGGTAGCAACTTTTTCACCTGTCAAAGCTGAAGTCCAACATTCAAGCAATTCGAGCACACCTGGCGCCATATTTTTATTTCAACTTCAGCATTAAATTCTTTACTTTCTCTGTTCTATAACTTCGGAGTCTGTGTCGATGGATGCAAAAAACCCAACATATGAGTATATTGAAAAAATTTAATAATAACAACGCACAGCAGTGGAGCGTCAAGTGGGAGTTAACAGCATTAAGATAGTTGTAATACTTCTGGTAACTGGTAACTGACAGCTGCCATCTGCCAGGTAGCCCACACACGCTACCGACCGACTCAAGGAAAGTGGAATTAAAAAAGTGGCTTTTCCTCCTTACACAAACAGAAACATGCAGGTGAGTAATTATTTCCTCTGGTCACTGTGCTGCTTCTCCACCAATTTTATAATGTATTTTTAACAAAGTTATGCTTGCTGAGCAAATAGCTAAATATGTAGTTTTCGATTTTTTGTTTTTCCTCTTCCTCAAAAAAATATTGTTTCTAATAGTGTTTTCTTTTCTCGCAATAATGTTGCATTTATTCTGCCCTGTGCCAGGGCTGTCAAATTTTCGTGTTCTTTTCTCAGCATTTTTTGTGGGTTGTTTGTTCTTTTCTCAACATGCTGCCCTCTCGCCCGACAAAAGTGCGACATTTTCTACCCGTGCCAAATCGAAAGGGCGAGCGTTGCCCAGCGAATTGTGTGTATCTCTACTCAACAAAAACCGGTTTGAGCTGATCTGTGACAGAGCGGTATTTTTTTGTTCTTTTCTAATTGAGAAAATGCAACCTTTTCGCAGTGCATAGGGGAACAATTCCATCATGTTGCCATACAATCGGGCAACATTTTTTTCGAGAAAAGAAAACGCTATAAGTTTTAATTAAAAATAATTGCATGTGGCTTTTTACCTTTTTTAAACTTTGCCACTTAATTTTAATATTTTTTCATTCGCTTTTTCATTTTGCACTTCAGTGGTAATCTTTTGTCTAGTACAGCTTTATTGTATATTTTCGTTGACCTGTCGCCGTTTGCCGTAATTGAAATAAATAACTTGAGTAGAGAAAAGAAAGAGACAAGTAGAAGCCAAACACAACATGAAAATCTACTTTTAATTTTTCCCTCAGCTGCTAGCAATTATGATATTTATCATTGAAGTGCAATCGAGGATAAAAAAATCATGAAATAGTGTGGACACGAAAAATTTCATAAAAATGCAAAGCAAATATAATGGAGGAAAGCCGAAGAACGGGTGCAACTTAGCTCACACCATCGGCTGCTGTGGCATTGCTCTTTTCGCAGTGACAAAAAAGCACAACATTGTTGCTGCCATAAACTGGTGACATTTTTGCCTTCCTACTGGTTTCGATTGTACTCCACTAAGAGCGGGGATGGCGGAATATAGATTTTTGTTTTTCTAGCTAGCTAATTGTAGAAACAGGATTACGACAAATATTGCAGAAGACAGCTGACCAGCAAGCTTTGGAGAAAGTCAGTGTGACGGGTTTGCATCAGAAAGCGGTTAAAATTGTGGATTGCATAAAATCAAATTAGAAAAGCGATAGTTGAGAAATTACTTAATCTCACTATATTTTGGGGCAATCTGCTAACAATTGTGGAAACAAAAAAATAAACACAAAAGGTGAAGGTTAATCGCTTTAAATAAATATTAACTTGTGGGCTCATAGCTATTTTTGTGAAAGATAAAAGTAATCTGTAATTGAGTAAATGCAATTTTCAATCTTTCACTTAAATTTCATAACTAAAAACTGAAGGTGCATCTCCAAAAGTGCCTAAATCTATCGAACCTGAAATGTCTTGAACAATGGCTTCTATTTTACTGTGGACTTAGGAGCGGAGAGTTTTGTGAAATTTTTGTTATGGAAGAAAATATAGGCTTTATTGTGGATTTCCGCGGAATATTTTCTCATTAACAATTTTTGTTCCGCAATTTTTTTTTATATTGAAGTATAAAAATTAACCAAAAAGCGTTTACTGTGGATTTTGAAGGAATGTCCATTAACTAAGAACTTTTGTTCCATTAAATCTTTTGTAATTGAAGTCAGTTGCAAAAATTTGCGTGACCGCCTGGAATTAATTTTGGAAATTTTTTTTTGCGGAAACTGTCTTGGTTCTGTTCCATATAAAAATTAATTGGGTTTAATCGCTGCTTGAAAACAAATGCGAAAAAGTTTTAAATACAGTTATTTCCATAGCACTAGGGATTCTTTGGTTATTTTAGGTTTCCAGATTTCAGCCTGCTAATGATAATTTACTTAATTATGATGAAGATACTCCAGAATCTATTTTAGATACCTTTACACAATATTTGGGAATGTCCTTTTGGGAAGAAACCGTACAAATTACAACGGTGGCCTAAGGAAGAGTCTTCCAGAATTGCATTACCTCAACCAGCCGTTTTCGGCATGTATAATAAGTGTAGTGGGCGGAGTAGGTCCTTGTAACCGTTGTACATACCAAAAAGTGGGCAGTATGATCCGTTTGAGAATTTTCAAAAGTTCAATGAATCAAAAAATGCAACTAAATGTCGAAAGTCAGGTTGCACTTCAAAAACTCGCACAATGTGTACGAAATGCAATTTGCGTTAATGGTAACAATTTTTTTTTGACATAGCACCGGAAAACATAAAAAAAATATACAAAGCATTTTTCTTAATTAAAAATATGAAGCCTATGCTTTTTCTTTCTTTAAATAATATGGGTTTTTTAATTTTTAGTTATAAATTTGAAACGAAAAAAAAACATTAGATTTAAATTTTGTTTATGGATCACAAACCGTTGTCAAATATTATATTAAATTAAAAAAGAATTTTATTGGACCGCAACTAGTAAAAATAAGCCATAAAAAAGTTTATTTTTCAAGTATATTTTAGGTTCAGGATCGAAGTATAGAAAGTAGGTACATGTAATGTGTATATTTACATATATCCGAAGCTACTCAATTAAACTCTGCTAAATTTGATTTATAATTTAAGTTGCATCTCATTAATCATGATTTCGAAATATATGTATGTATATGCAGAGGTGTTCAAAAGAATTTACACAACGAGCTTTTTTTGCACATCCCACTGCAATAGTGTTTTCTTGCTGTCGTTGTTGTTGCTGTGCAATGTTTCTGTGAACCTCGATCTATGCGCAAGTGACCGAATTCAATTTGGTAAGATAACGATATATAGGGGCCGACAACAGAGCACGTGAACTGATGATTAACGGTAGTCAAAAGTATTTACACAATGCGAATTAGCGTTTATTCTTTAATTTTGCTTGAGCCGCAGCAGTGGTTAATATCAATTGTAATCTTAATAAACTAAACGTGCTTCAAATTTTAAAAATTATAAATAAAATGTCGAAAACAAAGGAATTGTCGATTGAAAATCGATCGGAGATTGTTACCAAGTTTAAAAGTGGCTTTTCAGCTTCGGAGTTAGTAAATTGCTACAAAATTTCAAGAAAACGGTTTAACAACTTAGTTAAAAAGATGGAGAAGAACAATTGCTTGAACAATTTAAAGAGGACTGAACGGAAACCGGTGATGACTCAAAGAGAATGTCGAAAATTAGTAGGAACAGTCATATAAAATCCACAATAAGTCTCGTAGGATTAACTTATTGGAGAAAAAATCAGCGATGCTTCGCCGGAGATTAAAAGATATTAATATAAACACTTGCGTTGTAAGTAAGGCGACCGAAATTTCGGAAATAAACAAAGAAGACGCCTCTCATTTGCTTTAGAGTACATCCAAAAGCCTATACAGTTTTGGTACAACGTGTTGTGGACAGATGGAGTGGCATTTCAGTTACAGGGCTCGTTTAGTAAACGTTTTATGCATTTACCACGTGAGAAGAAGAAAGATGCAGTTTAGCCGCTAAACAGATTTGGAGGTGACACGGTGATGTTTTTGGGATGTTTGTCTTACTACGGCTTTGGAGATTTGGTACCAAATGAGGGGAATTTAAATCAGTCCAGATATACCACAATTTTAAGCGACCATGGCCTTTGTATTGGTCAATCGGCTTTTTTCAACTGTCGACTGGATTTTACAACACAACAACGCTCCATGTCATAAAGGATGGTTACCTACGAAACTTTTAAATGTAACAAATCAAGTTGTACTTACATGGCCTCCGCAGAGCCCCGACCTAAACATTATTGAAAATGTTTGGGCTTTCATCAAACGTTAGAGGACAATTGATAAGGGCCGAAAACGTAGTGGCAAAATTACTGAAATATCTGACATTTTGTCCAAATTGACAGTTGACTTTTTGCACAATTTGGTTGAATCAATTCCAAGCAGATTGCAGGCAGTTATTGATGCGAAAGGCGATGTAACCAATTATTAATTTATAGTCTTACAATAGTAAGTTTTGCTAAACAGTACAATATCAAAATTATAGTTAAATAAATACAAGAAAATAATGTTTAAGCTTTGTGTAAATAGTCGGTCCTATATACCGTTATCTTTATCAAATTGAATTCGGTCGCTTGCGCATAGATCAAGGTTTACAAAAACATAGCATTTTTTGCACAGCAACAACAACGACATCCAGAAAACAATATTGCATTGGAATGTGGAAATATTTACTTTTGAATATCTCTGTATATATATCGGGTCTTGCAATAGGAATGCAACAAATTTTTTTTTAAATAAAGCGAAAACGGTTTTGATATGAATTAAATTCTTTATTCCTGTGAAAGTACATTTGATGCCATTATGTATGGAACTCGACTCTTTTGCATGGGCACCACGGGCACGCTTGCAGAAGTCCAGACGCTGAACCCAATTTTCGACGGTTTTCAACCACAAATCGGCCGATACTGCTGCAATTTCACGTTCCATATTCGTACGAAGTTCATCAATCGTCGCTGGCTTATTGGCATAGACCATAGACTTGACGCAGCCCCACAGGAAATAGTCTAACGGCGTCAAATCGCACGACCGAGGTGACCAATTGGCTGCGCTATTTCGTGAGATAACTCGTTCACCAAACTTGGTTTTCAATAAATCAATAAATCGATTGTGACATTCGCTGTGTGGCCTGTGGCGCCGTCCTGTTGGAACCACATATTGTCCAAGTCCATATCATCCAATTCGGGCCAAAAATATTTGGTTCTCATTGAGCGGTAGCGATTCCCTTTCACAGTAACGTGCCGGTCTTGATCATCACAGAAGAAGTACGGCCCAATGACGCCCCCGGCCCATAAACCGCACCAAGCCGTAATTTTTTCGGGATGCAATGTTGACTCAGGGAGTACGTGTGGATTGCTGCCTGTCCAATAACGCATATTTTGCTTGTTGACGAAGCCATTCAGCCAGAAATGACGACGACCATAAATTGGGCATAGCGCTCTTAAAGATGAGGCCATTGACTCCGAATTTCGGTAGTAAATTTTAATAATTTCGACTCATTGTAGGATCGTATATCTTTCCATCATGAAATGGCAAACCTTACTAAAGAGAAATGTCAAAAAAGCGGGGGAAAATAAGGCGTCGTTTGCTGCCACAATCGGTAAACTTTTGTGCGTCCCTATAGCAAGACCCTTTATATTTATATTTTATAACGGTGATTTACAAGAGTTCAAAAAACTCAATATTTTAATAAATCTTTTTTAAAATGTGAAACGTAATACTTTATCAGATAGTAAAATGCCTAAAAATTATGATTGTAGAAAATGGGCGTGCTTTTCTACTTTGTATGCATCATTTTGAAATTATAAAACCCAAACAAATCCCACGGCCTTTCGTACAACAGTAATTTACAAAAAATTACTGCGCTCGGTGTTCTAATTAGCATATAGCTAATAAATTAAAGTCGTTTAAGTTTGTGGATGGATTTAATGTGGATTTAGTATTTTCTTAAAACCACGATAGGTTTCAAAATTAATAAAGTTTTATCAAAATCGTTAATATTTCTTATGCTCCATTTCACTCACATCTTTTTCAGCCGTTTTTCTCTAATGCTAGTAATTTTACTTTAGTGGATTATATTAATTCACTTTATTGCAATCAACACTTTCTGTTTGATACAAACGCACGCGCCTTTTATTTAAAGTTCGGTTTCACAAGAGCTTGAACTCTTCTTTACTTGTTAAACTGGCATTTAAATTGAAAGGTTACTTGATAAAATGGTTATTATTAAGTTTCCTGTATCCAGGAAGCATAAAGTTCATGTCTCGAATAATTAATATAAACAATTTTTTGATAGAAATATTTTTAAAGTCGGTCAACTTGTTTCGAAAATCATCTTTGGTAAAGAGGTCGGGAAATCATTTGAAAGATCGCGGTTTTCCATTTCTACTATTTTTTTATTTATACACATCCCAAGGTTGATCGGGACTTACGGAGGATGCCAATAAAGAGGTCTCTGAAAAGACATTTTCTCTTGGTATGAAACATTTTCTCGAGGTCCTTCCATATATCTTCTAATAGAACGTTATATAAAAAAATAAAAACATTCATATAATAGGATAGTTCTTTCAAATTATCCTAGTTACAATTAATGAGAACTAGGTATTAAAAAAATGGGCCAGAAAGTGCATATTTAATGATATATACATATTATCTTGACAATGACACCTCTTTCTCCCGGGAAATCTTGAAAGAAAGTCAGTTTGCTTCAGCTTGGGAAACAATGCAAACGAGATGAAAAGCAATTTTGCTTTTGCT